>OX344845.2:16485000-17955000 GCA_947037095.2 Nycteola revayana | reverse complement strand
ATGGACAAATACGCGGGGTTTTGGTCCAATTATTATCATTTATTTTTAGTAGGCATACACATTTATTGCCCAAACGGTTGTCTTGTTATAATTTATTTCATTGTAGGTTACATTCATAAATTGGTACTAAAGATCTTCAGGGACGAATGATTAGAACTTTGTCCATAGATAAGTAGGTATAACTTAATTTACGTACTTAGGTAACTATCCTACTTCACTATACTGTGGGAGTGTATGATCGCCGCGATGATACGCCTGAATGATCGTTATTCCATAAATTTGGATAAAATTAAATTTGTCACAGAGATAGGTTAAAATGATATAAGGCTAACATAGCTAAAACCAATGATGGTGTATAAAAAGACCACGATCATACTTACGTAATGGTCGTGTTTTGTTAAGACAAAATTAATCCCTTGACAGTTAACAGGACAGCATGAAAATTAGCTGTACAAAAAAGAGACAGACATGGGTAGGTACAAATGTGCCAATTAGCTTAGTTTCGCGGTGCCATTTTCCACGTGCCGTATCTACCTCCCTTTTACTTGGTAGGTGGTTTACATTATTGACTAAAATCGTGACACCATTAGTGAATTCTAAAAATGTGATTACATTACAGTACATACAGATGCAACCACATATTTAGTACTAGCTACCATGGATTTGCTGATCAGAATAAGATCCAGCGGCTCGATTCCACTTTGAGAATCGCTGTACCAGACAGAGCCTGTCACCAAAATACTAGGGTGTTTCCATTTCACATAAATTAGACTTTTTAAATCCTCGTACAGACCGTCTGCAAATGTTATTTATGAATGTAACATGTGAAAGGCGGTGAGGGTAGCAGGTGACGAGCTTGTTCCCGCCGTTTACCCGCTAGAGAAATGTGCACCCCTTATGTGGGGTCATCCTAAGATTTAGTCAATTATTTTATTCGGGGGCCATGTATTAGGTTTCCTCATGGCTGCAGCTGCGGGTTATGTAAACTCCGGTATCAATATCGATCGATGGTGTAGTCAAAGCATATCCTGCAGTGCCCTTACCGGGTTCATATTGATACTGTACTAACCAAATTACCTTTAAAAACAGATAAAAGCAATATAGACTGAATTACAAACCCATTACGTACCACTTAAATCTCTCGATCACTCTTCTGAATGCCTCTACCCGGCATCAGGCAAAGTTTAAGGCTGGAGCTCTGCTCTGCTTTATGCCTGGTGAAGTAGCAAAAGCCTCGAGGTTAACTTAGTATGTCCTTAAAAAAAAAACGCATCAGGCGACAACAGTAGGACGCATGACAGCCGTTGCATGCTCGCAGAGCCCGCAATTAGAATGTTGGGGGTCTCCTACTGCCTTCACCAACACAAAAGATGTAGATATTCTAAGTAAAAAAATGTTTGAGTGAATATTGTATTTAATATAATAATATATATATACTGAAATTAATACAAAAAATACTTAAACCATAAACTCTGTTATGCAAACAAAAGCTCCTATTAATTTCAACTAAAGTATATTTTAGTTTACACATTTTGTTTTAGTATAATCGGTCATATTTTTTAATCATGGGCTCAATCCTGGGGCCGTTTTTGTTTTTGGTGCATATAAACGACTTACCTTACTATGTAGGAAATAATCATGAGATAGTATTGTTTGCTGACGATACCTCCTTAACATTTAAAATAAGTAGACAGCTACGCAGCTTTGACGAAGTAAACAATGCAATCTGGAAGGTAGTCCATTGGTTTAATGTTAATAATCTACTTTTAAATCAAAATAAAACCAAAGTCTTAAAATTTTCTACACCTAATGTGAAACAAATTGATACAAATGTGCAAATAAACGGTATTCGGTTGGAGCCAGTAGAGTCAACTGTCTTTTTGGGAATAACTATTGACTCCGAATTGCAATGGGGCCCACATATTGCGAAACTATCAGGAAAACTTAGCTCTGCGGCCTATGCTGTTAAAACTATGAGACAACTCACTGATTTGGAGACTGCTAGAATGGTTTACTTTAGTTATTTTCATAGCGTAATTTCTTATGGGATTCTCTGGGGAAACTGTGCGGACATTGACACCATTTTTGTACTACAGAAACGAGCTGTAAGGTCCATATATAAACTTGGTCCGCGAGTTTTCCTACGGGAGGAATTCAAAGAGACTAATATTCTTACAGTCGCATCACAATATGTCTATGAAAACCTTTTATATGTTCATAAGAATATTGATAGTTTTAAGAAAAAAAGCGACACTCATAATGTTAATACTAGATCTAAGCATAATCTTGTTTTACATGCTACACGTCTCCACAAAATTAGCAATTCTTTTATGGGGCAATGTATACGCTTCTATAACAAACTTCCTAATAATGTAAGAGATCTTTCAACAAACAAGTTTAAACGATATGTCAAAGATAAATTATGTTAAAAGGCTTATTATAAAATTTCTGATTATATTAATGACAAAACTGCTTGGGAGTGAGTTGCTCTGAAACAATACTGCTTTATTAATAATTGTAAAATAAAATTTATTTAAAAAAAGGATTCCTCTGAGTTTCTTACCAGTTCTTCTCAGAGTTGCCACGTCCAGAACTGGTGGTAGTAAAAGAAAGGGACGCATCATAAGAACATGATTTAAAATATTTTAGATGTGTCTATATGAATAAAGAAAATCTCTCTTGGGTTTGTGTGTGGCACATTTGTCTTCCTCGTATACTAGAATTAACATCAACTAAATGGTCACTTTTTACAAAATAAGACATATCTAGAATATACACTAACTAAATAACATACCTATATGATTCGACAATGTTCTGTTTACAATAGGCATGGAGACTAAAATATTATAATTAGTCAGTATAAAATACGTATCTCCGTATTTTTTTTATTTATCATATCAATAATATAAATTGCTACAAAAACTATAAAGTACGAGAGAAGGTCTTGTGACGTTACTACTAAGTAAAATTGTACCTAGAAGTGACGAAACACGAAATTTCAACGCGCTGCATTTTCATCATTTTTGGTTTGACGAACGAAAAAAATATACCTGCGTTTCCAATATTTTTTGGTAATCTAACTATCGGACTAAATAGTTTTTTTTATTCTTCATGCCTATTGTGATAGAAAATAATGTTTAATTTGTATTTTATATTTATTTCCTTACCTTTTAAACTTGACAACTTCAGTTAATAATAAGTTACTAATAATATTAACAAGTGATTGAATAGTGTGTCTAATGGGGAACTCCAAACGCAATGATTGAAATAGGAGCGCTGCTAAATGGAGCAGTCTATTGTAAAAGTTGCAGTTTTTATATAACTTAGCTCAGGTTAACGACTCTATCTTTTCAAATGAAGTGGAGAGGCCTTGAAATTGTTGCAATAATAATATAAGCAGTCTATGAAGGAAACTGTGATTGTATTTGGGAAGTATTGTAGAGCTTTATTTCAAAATCTAGTTTAATAAAATTCGACCACCGGCAGGATTTGAAACTGCACCTTAGGTTAATGGGTTAATGTGATTTAATTAATAAAAATTAATCATTTTAGGCTACGGTGGAACCACAACCGGTCGTCGAAATTTATCAATCTCTTGTTAACACGTCTGTAAGGGGGACGTTAATTTTTTTTTTAATACTAGCTTCCCGCCCGCGGTTTTACCCGCGTGCCCCCCCGTTCCCGTGGTAACTTCATAGTAAAATTTAGTTTCCCTCGATAAAAGGGCTATCTAACCTTGAAAGAGTTTTTCAAATCGGACCAGTAGTTTCTGAGATTAGCGCGTTCAAGCAATAAAAACACTCAGCTTTATTAGTAAGAAAAGAAGTGTAGATACTATATATTTTGAAAAACATTAATCATACCGCAACGGCGGGTTAGGTTTGTAGAACTCCTTCTTTCATGTCGATAATTTGAACAACGGCCTCCTATCAACAGACCTCAGCAAATTTAGTGTCGTTGAGGGACGTTGCCATAATCACCACGCTTGGATTAGAGATCGCAGTAAGATGTTAAGTAACCTTGATCTGATAGATGCTGCCATTCATCCGTTGTATGGACCTACGTCGCTGCCTCTAACGACACCTATGGTAAGATATGGAGTGGTTTGTTCAAAGTCGGAAACCACGCGGCACAGGCATGATTATGGTATGATTGTGGTATGATACAATATTAATAATAATATTATATCATACCACGAGGAAAGGGTCTTCTTCACACAAAATAACTCCCGGGTGATCCTACGAACTAAAAGTACTAAACTACTACTTCATTAAATTCTAAGTAAGATTAATAAAAAAATAAATAACAAAACGTCACGACAAGCTCACAACTCTAGAACCGTGTATAAATAAGCTTTATTACACGTAATAATACCTATTCAATTTAGACACACCAAAGTTACTTTAATCAATTATAGAAACCAACTCCGTATCAGCAACGTCAAAGTTTCCCTTTATTGTGAAGGTAAAAAAACTCTTTAAGTTTATTGATTGAGGCGCTAAGAAATAGGCCGACTTCTGCAAGCTTAAACTCGAATATATTCAAGATAAAATTATATTACAACTTGTATTCGAAGTACATCTTCATTCCGTTGTATAAATTAGTATTGAAAACTTAGATACTTATTAGAATACTAATAAAATATTTATATTGAACAGTGATTGATGTTATAATAGTTGTTGTTTAGTGGAGTTTAGTGAAGACGGCCGTTCGCTCCGAGGCCGAGCGGGTAGTGAAGGCGCTCGATAGTTGCGCGCGCACCCGCCGCATGCCGGCGCGACACTACACCTACTGTGCCACTCTATACTGTACACCAGTGTATATGAACACAGTCTGCACCAAACTAATACCTACTACCACAAAAAACAAATAGGTACCAACGCAGCTTTTTGCAACGTTTTATAGCCACATAAAAAGCTCCGACAATCACGGATGTATTCGATTCGCAAAGCACTCGGTAACAATTCGCGACGCTTCGAACCAATTCACGGATTAGCAAGTTTTTACAGATTTTATACGGTTATCATGATATCATCGAATTTATAATAATCATTATTCGCTTTAGAGAAAAGTCCGCAACTAGTCGAATTTACAGAAAAAAAAGCTTACAATTCTTCATTTGAAACTTGTGCGATCTGCGGTCAGCTCGGCGCGTCGCGTCAGTCTGGGAATGAGCACTGACGGGGGAGCACGCGTCTCGCTCACCTCGCAGTACCACGAACGTGCGCTCGCGAGTGTCAAGTAAAACTACGGTTTTAATTAAAAACTTTGTATAATTAGTGTTGTGAACATGAGGTGTTTAGTGTTGTTGTTGAGCTTGGTGGCTTGTGCGTCGGCGGCGGCGTCGTGTGCCATCGCCCAGGAGTTCTTCGGCAGGCACAATGTAACAGCTGATGATAGCGACGGACCAGGTGCGGATTCACAAACACTGTTTGAATCGATGAAAGGTTGATCGCCTCAGCGTTGAGACCCAGATCATTGACTGAAAGCTTTCAGAATTCTCTCTTTTTGAAAACTTTGCGTGTTGTGATCAAGTTTTGTTATCTTTACTATTTAAATATCATAAGAGTACTTTACATTTAGTTTGTACGTGATTAAGTGCAAGTTTTAAGCCGTAAAGTGTCGACTAGACATTTCGTCGAATCACTTTGAGTAGGTAGCATTAATAAATAACTTTACGCAATAAAAATGCCGACTTTACATACATCAACACCTAATAAAGCAATTTTTCTGTGAAGATAGGTATTAGGTAGGCGTTTAAGTCCGAGTTCCATATGTAAAAATATTTTACTTGGGTTTAGGTCTTAATTTGAACAGCATTTAAATAACTTATGCTTTTTTTCTATATGCAGTTACTGTTACCATATTTTGTAGGTGAGATTTTCCGTTTTTCGTGTTATCGCGTTATTAATAGGCACTATATAACATTGTACTGAGAAAATAACTTGCGAACTAGGTATGTGATATAAGGAAAATTGATCGAAAATCGTTCGAGAGTCGATCAAAAATACCTATTACATTTCTTATATTAATGTCGCTCCTTATAAGACATGTATGTATTAACAGGTAGATAGGTAGGTAGGTATAAAATTTAATATAGGGGAACTAATTCGTAAAATTAAAAGCAATTTTAGTCAGATTTTTTTAAATAAAATTTGTTAGGTTACCTGCCCATTAATACCTAGTTAAATTTAAGTTTGTAATTCGGAGAGGACCATAGGATAACAACCTGGTTTAAATACAGAATCTTATATTAAATGATTCTGAAAACCTAAATTAATGTTACAAATTTCAAAGCTAGAGCAATTTGCCTCGTTCTTCAAGGTGTAATATGATCAACCGTAACTAGTGAAGTCACGGGTTCATCCTAGGTCAGTCAAAAAATGTGTAAACAGAACTGCTTGAGAAAACTCGATTTTATCTTAATCGCATTTCGATCTGGTTTTAGTTGTTTTTTTTAAATATTTCTTTCCGGGTCTGGTTGGTTGAGGATCTACTCTCCGTGCCTTGGTCCCGATTGTAATTACATCTATCATCTATCTATACCTATCAGGGAACGGGTAGCAGCGTTTCCTTGTGTTACAACATAATTCTGCGGTCACCAACCGTCCTGCCAAGCGTGGTGACTATGGCAAAACCTACGAGCGCTTCGGAAAGTTCTATGCAAACTAAGGGTCGGGCGGGAGGAATTGAGAGTACCTAGGTACAACTGTTTTGCGTACACACTTGTGCACTACAACAATATGTCCTGCGCAGATGGCTGAACTCCTTAGAGTTTGGCCACAGTGGCTGACATCGGTCGGGAGCACCTACTTTCCTGTAAATCTACTTTATAAACCAATAAAGTTCACCGCGTACATACCTGCTTAGTTCCCTTTATTAGATAATGGCTAGTAATTTCTCGAGAAGGCAACAATTAGTAGCTAACAGCAATTGATCAATCAATTAATGAAAACACTTGCGGTTAAGTCGGCTCGCCTTTACTGCTGTAGTGCACAGCCGCAATAGGACATGGCATTCTACCGGTTGATGGTGTACACACATTGAAATATTCTACAGTTGGTATACTATGAACTATCTTTTACAACTTTAACAACTGAAGTATTTTAACGTTAGTTGGTACCTAATTGGACTTTGCTTTAACAAACACTTTCTTAAAACTAAACTTAAAGATCTTAGACAAAATTTAAATGTTAGCTGTAAGTCATGAAGTCGTGACGAATCGCCAGTTGAAGGAACTGTGCGATTGGTGACGGTTGCTAAAGTTCGTCTCGTTAAAAGGTACATAGATATTAATTTAAAATTTGCACTATAGTGTTTTTTTAAAAGGCCTGAGACATTTTTTTGTTATTCTATTGTCCGATTGTCAAAGTAAATCATACTCATGATTGTCTCTTGTTTACTTTTGGCAACTTCTGATTTTAAAATGCTGGCCAGTCGTGTTTCTATTTTTGAAATACAAAAAAAAAAGATCACGGTCTATTGTAAAAAATAGCTACCTATTTTATTTCAGTAGGTGCTTAGTGTCAAATGTGACCATTGAAAGTATGTAGGTTGAAAATATATCTCACATTAAAGCAGGGATATGGGACCCAGTAAATAATTCTAATTTAAATACCTAATAAAGATTTGTCCCCATAAAAGGATTACGTAAGTATTTTGTCTTTATTGTAAGGACTACATACCTTGACCTCTGTGTCAGGCATTTGACTTTGTTAATGATTGTCTAATGATCAACATCCTGGCAAGGGCGAATCCAACGTTGTGGGTAAGCCCACAATCCTAATAAACAACTTGTCTTGATGTGCGAAAAAAAGGAAATAGTCAAATTCAAGTTAAAGAATCATAATTGTTCATGATCCATCGAACTGCTTCCGTGAGTGACAGTTTCGAATAGGTACGTCATACGTTTAGATTACGGAAGTTCATATTCGTCTGGAAAATCTAACTTTACGCATTCGATTACATAACAGTTGATTCCAATTAATTGAACCTCCTTGTTCTTCAAATAGTTCTGAACCGGTAAAGTCTGTAAATGGTAGGAAACACGAACGATGTTCTTGCCTAGGTATATGAATTCCGCGAGCCTGAGTAAGTCTAAAAGGATTTTTAAAATATTTATTTACGATGGTATAGATTTGAATTCTAGATTAATCAGTAATGTCAAGACAAGGCAATTAGTAAAAAAATAATTCAAATTTGAAATGTGCCCATTCTATTTGTTTCGTCACAATCATCGAGCAATCTTACTCTCATTCAAATATCAAATATCTACATCTCAATGAGATCTGTCGCACGCGCCGTGCGTTCGTCTCGGGTTTCGGTATAATATTACACAGTACAGATGTTTGAGTGATTGTATTATTAAGTTGTATGATACTTAGACGATAGATTTGAAGATAGTTCGTTATTGTAGTTCTCATTTAAAAGTAATGGTAAGGTTCCAAACGAGATAATGCAAACTTAAGTTAAGAGTTAAAGAAAATAACAATAATTCAAAGATGAAATAATCCTATTTTATGTTTAAAAAGTTGTTTGTGTTAAAAAAGTGTCATCTCTGCTAAGCTGAACTTTAAAATGATATTCCTAAATTAGTAAATGATTATGAAACTGATGTACTAAAATGAAATATATAAAGCCCGTATTAACCTAATCGTTATCTGCCCTTGCATGATGCTGTGAAAAAATATTAAAAATGTCAAACAATTCAAAGAGGTTGGCCAAAGAGTCTTAAATACCTACATGGTTAATAAAGACTATGTTCATTCCGGAACTAATTATAGTGTAAAAAAATAAGCACTTTAAATGGTAATTAAATTGGACAGACTTGCTGCTTCGTTGATTCTTCACGTTAGAGGCTGTATCAGCTGTTCTGAGTTGTAATTTTAAAACATTATCGACGTTGAACCATCTATGGATGAAAATCGGTATTTTTACGGATAGATTCGTATTTAGCCACGAGGATTTTGCCACGTTACCGGACAAAAGAGTCTAAAACCTGTAAATCGGAGCAATGCTAGTAGGTAACATAGCCCAGTTGCATGGCGATTCTGACTTGCGGTACAATCATACCAGCAGTATTTAATTAAATTAATATTCTACATTGTATACTTTTGATAATATTATTTATTTCATTAGTGATAGTTCTGATAATATGTACCTATTCATTAATTTATAGTTCGTAATGTAGGTATGTATACACTCAAGTCAACACGAGTTTTAATGAAACGATAATACCAGATCAACGTTTACATTATACACTGTAAGCATAGTAACACTTATTCTATGTCATACATTTAATTACATATTATACCTATATTATTATATTGATAACATAATATAAGTAAATAAACTCGGTTATTATAACATAAAGCGCATTCCCACAATGATAAAACGATTACATCATGAATCATTCGGTCGTATCTATTTAATATAACTTTACTTTAGTAATATAATAGCCAAGTGTGTCCCTTTGTTTATTCTTCGTTAGTTCAGATCAGCTGATCTATGTCGTCTGTACTATTATTATAAACAGGTAAGATTTGATTGCCGCTTAAGTGACAGTAGGTAATAAGGTTGAAAATCAAATGTACCAAATTAATGTTTTGCCCTTTAAAACATTTATAACGAAAATGTTTCTTAACACATAAAATAACACCTTATTAGCAACTGTCACTTACACGATATTGTAGTATCACCGACGATATATATATGTATAGGTATATATATAATTATGTAGGAAAGTAGTCTCCCCTTGATATCCAAATTAAGTCAAACTTAGTGAAATGTCTTCATACACCTGCTTATTGTGTTTATCTGTGTGGTGATAAAAACATCGTTATTTGTCCCCTTCCTCGTAAATGTCTTCACTTTTGTTGTTAAAGAACGTTTAATTATGTTCGTAAAAAAAGAATTGACACCTACAAAAAACAAGTAAAAGGTAGTAATTTATTTTAGTGGAATCTTAAATCACATTTAGACGACGAACTTAAGTCGTTTTGAAAAAAAAAAAGACCCATTACACCATTTAAATTACACGTTTTCGGTTTTTCAGCATTGGAATTCGGTGCTGTGACGTAAAGAATTATATTTATTTACTTATATAAATTCATCTCGATACAATAAAATGTAATTTTAATATATTATGCATTTTACGCTATCTCTGATGGATTATGATTATTATCGGCGAAATTACCTTACATAGTAACACAGTAACTTACTGGATATATATTTTACATATTATTTGAAATAAAATTACATTATTCACAAAATATTCTATGTTACTATCCTCGTGTACAGTATCGCATTAATAAAGGAATTTAACAAATCTGCGAATAAATTATGTCACATGATACCTCCGCATTATGTAAATTGATATTTGGTAAAAACCACTCATTGTTTCAATGTTTATATGTAAAAACAAGCAGTAAATTTACATTGTTAGTTATAATGAAGTAATGTATTAGTGTGTATAAGTATAACATAGTCTACATAGTGTTAGAGTCAGCTGTTTGCACCCGACACCGACCCTGAACGTCTAGTGCGCATGAATGGAACAATAACACTTATTATAATTAACACAGTACATAATTTTAGTTACACCGGGTTGTATGACCGAGCGCGACGCAAACTCATAATGAATTCTGTTCACCGTAGACCGCGAGTCGGTACATAATTTATGAGGTGATCACGTCGGTAAAAATAAAGCGAATTTACCTTTTGCGGCGAAACGAACGGGGACATGCGACGATTTTTAAGTATCGAACGCATCCAGATCCTGTACATCGTCCTAAAAGCTACTTAGGGGAAAGTTACGAAAAATGACGTGTCTGGACGGAACCGCTAGCGGGACGGGGGGACGCGGGGTGAATGGCGGCGGGTAGGCTTTGTTGCTCGTGCTGGCATTCCTCGCCTGGGAACCGGGACCGGCTTCCCCCCGCACCTGCCTACCCCCGCCTGCATTCCTGCCCTCTCTCACTTTCATTGTTCCCGTCGGCGCGGGAGGTCGCCAGCCGCTCACAAATAATGGAACCAGTCGTTTTAGTGAGAACGGCTCGTTGCCCACTCCAATAAACACGTCCGACCTGTCCATAAATGACATTTAGGAATACACTTGTTAATTTCGACCGGCGCGCGGCGCGGCGCTGGACGCTGCGCGGCGCGATGCCCATACATCGTATTGAGCGACTGGCCTTTAAACATACAGGTGGCAGTTTAGTTATCCAATTAACTTGAAACACTAATCATATGTTTGACAGTTAACGGTAACGTTTAGGAAGGACTGGTTGCGGGTTGCAGCGCAGGTGCGCGGGCGCAGGACTAATGAAATCATCCCCCGGTCCAACAATAGAGGTGGCTATTATTATTGTAATTTATCAGAGAGTCGAAGCGTTAGTCATCGCTGCTGCGCCGAATTTTGATTCATTTCGGATTGTAGGAATGCCATTGTGGGCGCCGGAGTACCGCGGTACCTGCGCGCAGGTACACCTCGCCTCTACACTTTTGTTTATACGTTTTGACAAAGTTTTGTGAGTTAAAAAGCGTTATTATCAACAAGGGTGGCACCCGTCTATTGTTCAAATTATCTCGCTAACACTTGTTTTTCTTTTGTTTTGTACGGTCCGTTCCAACTGATGCTCCATAACAGGTATTAACCAGAATAAATTGAACGATGCGCTAAGAAGGTGGAATTATAACGGAAGTGACGTCTAATGGCCATTTATACTAAGCGCTTCCTGTGGAGGGGAAGTCTTATTGTTATTCATGGGGTACATAAGTAATATGTATACTTTTTCGGCTGGAATTCTGTGCTCTCTATATTTATAATTGAAAAGATTATATTTACTTAATGGCTTCATAAAAATATAAATAGTCGTATTCTTAAAGGTTAAATACAAATTGAATCAAACTTTTACGAAACAGGATTATATTTTTTAGAAATGCTATTTTCAGATCTGATCTTTATCTAGTTTAGTCTGAAAAGTTATAAAACTTTACCGATAGTTATTTACTTTCTACGACGGGTTTATTAGAAACTCCCCCTACAAAACGAATTCTTTGGTTCGTAAGAAAAAAAAAGTAGGTACTTTTTATTCTCTATATTCATTTCATTGTTATCATAAAGTTTGGAAAATAAGATAATAAAATAATCCAGTTCCCATGGGAACTTCATAATATAATATAACTATCTAAAGTTCCTGAGATTACCGCGGTCAAGCAAAGAAACAAACTCTTCAGTTTTATGTATTGGTATAGATATAACCTGAATTTGAACGTAATAGGTATATTTTTAGCTTCCTTTATCTTGCCAAATATAATGTTTGGTCAGGGGTGTTAAACTGATTGAGCGTAAAGTTAAAACAATGTCAGTCAACTGACAGTCTTTTAGATTGTCACGGCAGCTTTGCTCACAGCTTTCTAATTTAGAATTCAATTTAAATAGTTGTTCACTCCGACATCAATCGTCTAGTCCCAATGGAATTAATTAAAGTTACGATAAGACGGTCGTGCTAATTATTCCGGAGGATTCTGTGCTTTTAGTATCTGTGGTCGGGTGAGGTTATCGTGAGTTCATATAGTCAACATACCTTGTATGTATTGATGTTAGATTAAATAAAGGTTAATTTGTTCTTGTTGTTTAACTCGGTATGTAGAAGGTGTGCGACTGCAATGCAACTGAAAGAAATTTTAGCTTCCTGAAGAAATACAGTTCTTCATCCATTTCTTTACTATTACTGGACTGGTCAAGTAATGCTCACTTTAACTCTTCTTCATCATTAGCCCGTATAAAGTCCACTGCTAAAGAAGGGCCTCCTCCCAAGGGAGGGTTTTGGCCATAGTCAGCACGCTTGGCAGGCGGGTTGTTAACCGCAGTATTGTGTTGTAACATACAAGGATACGTTGCTGCCCGTTCCTTGGTATACGATTGTTATAACAATCGGGATCAACGGCTTAACCTGCCTTAAGAGGCACGTAGGCCACTCCCTCAGCCAACCAGACCCGAAAAGAAATCTTAGAATCTACTCAAAGATTTCTTGTCCGGCGTGGGGATTGAACCCACGACCTCCGAGATTTAAAGCGAGCCAAAAACTCCTACACTACCGAGGTTGTCTTTAACTTTAACTCTTCTTGGATGAACCAAATCGGTCAACGGCGAAACGATTAAAAAAACATGCTCTATTTTTTGTGAGAAATCTTTTCAATTTCAACTGTGTATTGCTGTATATAGGGATAGAGAAATAAATGTGTAGTTTAAAAAAATAATTAATTATAAATTTAGATGCATTTAATAATTAAAGTAGTTGTTACTTAGTTAGTTAATTACAACCACGAACTAGGTAGTTTATCAAATTATGGAGAGGTTGTAGCTCGATATACTTCTACATTTTATAACAAGATATGTATACGCTATTTACTGTGTTATATATATTTTTTCTTGTAATAATTAGTCAACGTCGCCTCGAATTAATTTAAAGCGGGCAAAAATATATATATATGCAAGTATATAGAACCGGTTCAGTTACGGACTTGCGAGTCACGGATGAATATGAAACTAAATTCATCGAAATTTTTATACTACGGCGAATTTTATTTCACTTAATTTTCAGTTTTAAACTACATACTTTAAATACTGTTTTTGTGTCACAAAAGATTTCATCCCACGCGAAGACAAGGTCAACAGTTTTTGTTTAAACCTAATTATTCGTTCTAAGCGAAGTTCTAAATTCTTATCAAATAGAGTAATATAAAATGTACAAATTAGGTTAGATTTAAAGACCACATATATGTATGTCTTTTTGCCCTCCTACAAGAAAACCCTTTCCAAATATCACCTTTTAGTGACCTTTGTACTAACCACTGAACACGTTTGTATTCCGGTAACTTAAAGTAAATTAACGCTCGAACCCAAATGTAACCCTACAATCGCTCTAGCCATTGGAGGGTTATCATCGATCGTCGATTTAACCCTGTGAGTCACTGTGGTCACTGTAATCGGAGACGGGAAGCCCCGAGCCGGGTCTCTGTGAACCCGATAGTGTATGGGTCACTACACATTCTGGCGATCCTCGACCACCTGTTCACTTGCATTATGATATTTAGAATTAAATCGCCGAACGGCTTTACTAATGTACTTAAACTTGAATATGATAGGACACTCTTGTAGGTACCTAAAGTAATGTAAAATACTATTCATTTTACACCAGGAATACCTAATACAAAATAAACTTTGCATAATAATAACAAACTACAAATGGCGGTCTTATCGCTGCTGCGATTTCTTCCAGACAACCTCACTTACTTAGCTAGTAAATACCATGTTACTGCCAAAAATATTCATGATATGTATGATAGGCATTCAAGTTGATGTAACAAAATATTATGCAATGGGAAAAGTCGTTATTCTTAATTAACATTATATTATCACTACATAGTCGCTTCACGCTGTCTGTCCCTTAGATGTTTAAAACTACGTAACGGATTTGGATTTTGGATGCGGTTTTTATAATAGATCGAGTGATTCAAGAGGAAGGTTTATATGTATAATACATCAGCATTGCATCCGTGCGAAGCAGGGGGGGTCGCTAGTTTTAGTGATAAACGTAAAGGAACATCTCGGCTTTAGTTTATGCAACACGTTCCCAGAGAGCTGGTATTTACTTTGAACTACTGATAAGCATTACCATTCACCGGAGCAATGCTGCCAGCACTCTGGGAACGTTGTCCAGTACCACAGATTTAAAATAGACACCATAGATTAGTATTTAAATGATAGTTTTAGTTAGACTAAGCTATGTGTAGTTGTGTAACATTTACATATTATATGTTAAGTTATATTTATTTCGATTTTATTAAGTTATTACATTTTTATAATTTAAATAATTAATTTAGATATTCCCTTCTAAGTTATATATTATTATTTTTTAAATAAGCCTTTTAAATATAAATGGACTATCTAACTCTTTAGAGCTTTATTTGCTTTGTTACGTTAGCAATAAGTTGTAGTTAAACAAAATCTTGCATTTTGCAAAAAAAATGCAGATGCACGAAGAAGCTGTAATCATAAATTACAATATGTTTGGAATATAGATTAAATCATTTAAAAGTTATTCCGATAAAGCCAGCATTAGACAGCAGCACTCTACACAGCTGGTTTTGTTTGCGGCAAACATGATGAACATTTATGCAGTTCAAATTATATAGAACGCATTTAATTACTCGTACTCTGTGTGCGCTCTGTTTCAGTTCATTCCGTTAGGTTCGGTTCGACATAAACTAATCCGCTTATTTTAACCGAAATATTCCTCGTATTTTATTGCTATGTTTGTGTGAAGGTTACCTGGTATAATAATCGCTTTACCTGTGAGCTCGTGACTTATGACTAATTTTGCGCCTTCAACAAACGGCTAGAATAAAACAATTTTACTTTCTAATATTGTTAGCAAAACAACTCTCGAGATAGAGTCGTAAAGTTTTTTCAAGTTTATAACTTCCATTCTATTGTTTCAGAGACTGTCTTGAATAATAATTTTGTTGGCTTTAATAAGTTCTCACAGTCGTTATAATATACAATTCAAGTAATATGTAAACATTACTGAAAATAATATTATGCTTAGCAGTATCGTGTTTCTATTCTGTTGAATTTTTTATTCACCTTGTATGTAATTTCACGAATATTTAAGATAAATCCTATCTCAGATACGACGTGTTTGGGTTCACGCCTAAATACACGATTCCACAAACCGATTTATCTTTAAAATATGTATTCCAATATCGTTCTCACGGGTAAAATGGTGAGGACTTTATTCATGCAGTTCAGATCCGTTTTCGGTCGAATTCTTATCTTTAACGATGTATGATGGCAAGTTCCGATGGCACAGGAAGAGGGCCATTTCAGTGTCACGGATGAATTGAATTAATCTAATCAAGCGATAAATTGCCTCTAAGCTGACGGGAGTGACGCGGGCATCGTCATAATCTAATGGCAAATCATTCGTTCAATTCTTGGTGATTGCTGTCACTTCTAATGTTGTGTCGTGGTTAAACTATTAAGGTTGCTTACATTGGGTTGCGTATACCGCCTTCTTATTGGTAAACATAGTGATTTGTAAGTGAAATGAGCTAATGCATGAGACTTACGAGTATGTAAATGAAAGAGTAGATGAAAACGAACATTATATAATTGCCAATGCCTTATTTAAGGATGTGGTAATAAACTTATGATCATTATAGTTTATCATACAATTTTAAGCAGCCGTAGCTCTTGAGCACGTTCGAAACCCTAGCCCTTGGGCTAGGGTTTCGAACATGCGATCATGTGGTCGCCGGTTCGATCCCTACCCATTGCTCTACACGTACGTGAAACCACTCACATTATTTTAGCTTGGCACAAGGGTTTAACAAAAATACGAGCAGAGTGCAAAACTTCTGCTAGTAATCTTAATTAAAAACACGAAAGTGAAAAAAAATGTATGTACAGTCAGTTTAAATATCGTGTTATATACAATGAAGTAATTGAGAAGTGAATAATGGTAGTTGGTTCAAGTCTTCATTTACTTACTTTGCATAACTTTGTATTATTTAATTTAGACTTGACATTGAATAGGTTATTTGCATAGATTATACGATAAGTTTGAGCTATCATCTGCAAAATTTCTCGAGTAAATTTAGTTAGAAACACCCTACATTTTGAATGCAAGCAGTAGCTTATTAAGGTGCATATTAAGTGAAATATACGTTTCAGTGAACAAATGAACTAAACCTAGAGTTACTTCTTTGTTTACTTTACAATTCTGAATATATTAAACATTTTTATTATCACAACGATGTGTATAAAATAATAAAATCGATTGAAAACTTATAAACATCCTTGAATCAATATAGTGAGTTAATACGTGTGCGTGAACAAATAACTACTTAAAGATGTTTGTTACAAATAGGTGATGATCATAAACACGTGTAAACTATTTACTCGTACTAGTTTCCCGCGCGCGGTTTTACCCGCTCCCCCCTCGTCCTCCTGACCCAAAAAAGTTTGCAAAGAACCAGCCGATGCCCTCTTAGACCCGAAGTCCTAGAGGCCCGCGAACTGTAAAGTAGAGCGACAGTTGCACAAAACTCCCCTAAAATACTAAAAGTCATAATCCCACAATCTCATTGCCAGCGACCACCCTGAGCCGAGTTACAAGCCCCACACAGGGGGTGCCCTCTTGCGCAGGTTGCTTAGTTTGTAGTTTTTAAACCCTTTATTAAGGCTGGAGCTCTGCTCGCCTTTATGCCCGGTGATGTAACAAAAGCCTCCTGGCTAAGTACGTATGACAAAGTTTTACCCGCGAAGCTTCGGTTCCCATGGTTTGTTGAGTTATGCGAGTACCCTTCGCTATCGCGGGTACCTACCTTGTGAGTAGTAGAAGTTGAAGATACGCATGCTGCGTATGCGGCGAAAAATGTTGAACTTTGTTACACTTCTGTACCTTTTTTTTATGTTGTCCGGGGGGAAATGAGTTTATGCTTTCCCACCGCCGCTGCAGCGTATTCGCGCGCTGGCGGTGGGATATGTGGGACTCGCCCTCTCCATAGCGTGGTATGCTAAACTCATACCACGAGGAGAGGACCCTACCAACCACTAAAACCTCCCGGACACTCCTTCGATCCGCCGTTGGTGGGGGCCGGGTACGCATGAGCAATCCGGCCCCCCGACGGCACCCACGGCCAATATGGTACCGCGGGATCTCCAGGGCCACACTTACAGTGGCCCATTTGCCCAATTATAGGGACGCCCGGAGTGTAGAGGCGTCCCTACTCCTCATGGGTCAGCCTCGAAGGGAGCGGGGCCCATGTCCCCCACTCCCCGAGGCCGAGCCTAGGGTGGTAGGCGGCGGGTTTCAGCCCGCCGCCGACGGCCAACACGCCGTCTGCGAAGTGGGTGGGCGGAGGGATCTACTTCCCTCTCCCGCTCCGCGGCCTCCTTCTGTGACATTACTTGTCTACAGAAGGAGGCAACCGCCTCCCACGACCTCTCCCTTTGGACCATCTTCGAAATGATGGTCGGCAGCGAGAGGTCGTCTCCCACCACGCCAACGAGCTCCTCCCGCTCGTTGGCCCACGCCGGACACTCCACCACCGTGTGCTGTGCCGTATCGTCGGCACAGTCACAGTGGTGACAGCGAGTGTCCGGCTCTCTCTGCGCCACGTTGCACAGGTAGTGGCCGAAGCAGCCATGGCCTGTTACTACCTGTGCAACGTGGTAGGTGACGTCGCCGTGACGGCGACCGGCCCACTTTTTTAGATGGGGCCGAATCGCCTCCACCGTACGTAATCCGCTCCGCGGCGCGGCCTCTAGCCGCTCCTGCCATTTCCGGAGAGTTTCGCGACGGACCTCAGTCCGCCACCGTGCAACACCCTCCGGGAAGGGGTCGCGGCCAGAACGCGCCCCCTCACACCTCCGCCGGTACGCGGCGGCTAAAACCTCCGCCTCCAGGTCCCACGGAGGGGACCCCGCAAGGAGGCAGGCCGCGTCAAACGCGACCGTGCGGTAGGCGCGGGACGCCCTGATGGCCATGACCCGCTGCGGACGTCGCAGCAGGGCCATGTTTCGCCTCTTCAGGGCGTCTTCCCAAATGGGGGCACCGTAGAGCGCCATGGAGCGGATCACTCCGGAATACACTTCTGTACCTACCGTGTTTCTAGCAAATAAACATGTTTTATTGTATTAAAAAACCATCACATCAGTATTTTTACTTCTAATTCAAATAACATTAACTCATACTTACTTGTAATAGATAATTTCAATAGACTGGTCTTCTGAAATTATCTTTAGTCTACTCCCACTTTCCAGCCTGTTTCGCCGGGGTAGCTTGTATCAAAGTTTTGGATATTCTTAAAACACATCACTTACTTAAATAAAGTTAGTAAAGTACACACATATAGAGGTGTTAGGCATTTATGTCTGTGAAATACAGTGGCCTTAATAATTTTAAATGATGCACTTTTATATCGTGCGTGTTGTCTTGGGTTCAAGTGTTGTATGTTATCTATATTGCAGCAGTCCTTTATTATTGTGAACATTAACAATGACATTGCTTATTTATAAAACCAGGCCACCGATGATCAGTTCACTTGTACTTAGTTTCTGGAACAATCGTATAAACCAAAATAATATTTAAATGACCTGTTGAAACGTATAGAAACAAATATGATGGTATCATTACTTTTTTAAGTTTTCGAAACTGATAGGATCTCGTATTATTTGGGGTTTTGAGCAATTATCAATTTGAATATAATGGACGAATCTGTACTTAGTAAAAGTAGGTAGTTTTCATAATGATCAGGACCATAATTCATCATCATCATCCTGTTGTAGTCCACTGCTGAACGTAGGCCTCCCCCATCGATTTCCAGCGGGAACGATCGCTAGCGGCCTGCATCCACCGACTCCCCGCGACCTTTATGAGGTCGTCGGTCCATCGTGCAGGCGGTCGTTTTAAGCTGCGCTTGCCAGTTCGTGGTCTCTACTCGAGAACCTTTATGCTCCATCACTTCAGCTTGCTAATCCGTTGAGCTATGTCAGTGACCTTCGTTCTCCTGCGGATCTCTTCATTTCTGATTCGATCACGCAGGGAAACGTCGAGCATAGCTCTTTCCATAGCTCGCTGAGCTCGTTGAGCATTCTTACCACCATACCATACTTACTTTGCAGTATTGTAGCAGGAATTATTGTGTACAAACTTTATAAATATTCAATCCTTTTGCATACAATAAAATCAATGTCCTTTGCTAACAATAAAATCGCTATATCCCGAAGTTTCGCGGCCGCTGCAGGATCATAAAATATATTTAGCAGATCCGGTCCCGTCACTTTGTCTGGAACCATATGTTTTACATTTCTCTCCAGAAATTGCCGCTGGCTACGTTGGCAGCTTTGAATTGAGATAGGTTAGTGAGTTTCAGTTTTACCAATGTAATGCAAAATAATTTTGAATGAATGCTAAAGAAAAATGAGCCATTGAATTACATGTTTGTGGGCCGATGTTTAAATTATGTAGGTAAGTAATGTGTTACATACCTAATTAATTATTTTATAAATACCAGATCAAATAATTGTAATAAAGGTACCTTACGTTAACCAAAAAAAAAAAACTTTAGGGTAGGGTAGGGGTAGGGTAGTGGTAGGGTAGGGGAAGGGTAGGTGTAGGGTAGGGGTAGGGTAGGTGTAGGGTAGAGATAGGGGTAGGGTAAGGGTAGTGTAGGGGTAGGGTAGAGGTAGAGTAGGGGTAGGGTAGGGTAGATGTAGGACACCGCGTAGATTTTGAGGCGGTACGAAGTTTGCCGGGCCAGGTAGTTCCATATAAAAACTACATTAAATTGTTACCATGCCAAGAGATGACATCCTTCTACTTGTTTGTGATCTCGAGATAACGAGTAGGTATCAATAGACACAACATTCTGCATATATAATGGAGCACGACAGGTCACATGCCTTGTAAATCAGTGCGTGACAACGCAACGAGCGAATTGTCACTCGATATACCTAATATTTGATATTATATTCGAGCATACCAATACTCGATTCATTTCTCGATGCCAAGCGTCATCGATTCTCGTACTCGACCTCTTTACGCTCTTTGCGAAAAACGCGGACTCAGAAATCGTACGCTCGATATAAATTCTTATCTAACTATTCCAATTTTGAATTTGATTTCAGAATGTTTCTCTCTAGTTATTCAAAGCATGATACGATTCAGTTTTATTGAGATGAACCTCCACTACTGAAATTAAAATAAAGTAGAAGAGGTAAGTAGGTCTCGCAGGAAATAAAATTAAAAGTTCTTGAGGTATTACATTCGTAAGGAAGAGAATTGTAATTTACTTACAGTAATTTACTGCTAGGCTAACCTACACACGGTACGTACATTATGATATCGCGTATCCCGCCATTAAACGTAACAGTTTGGCGGGAAAATGATATTATGTATAATACCATTGTATTTTTTTTGTAATTTGAGTTTCTAAAAAAAAAAAAATATTATATATACATATTTTGAAAATAAAAAGCCACTTATAGCAAGTGTTTTTTATTCGTTTAGATTTTGTTATCTATGGACTTAGATTTTGTGAAATTTTAAGCTAAGTGTCTGCTACATCCCATTTCTAGTTATTCCCAAGATTCTCAGTACTGTTTTTAATGTGAATATTTTATTTGCGAGACGTTCAATTTCACTTCAGTTCACTTATTATCTCCGTTCCTTCATTTGTCTTTATCAATATACGCGTAATAAAAATAAAATAGCACACAATTTTAAGCGAAACAAAAGAGCAACTATTAAGCTAGATCCTGACAACACTGGCTGTTACAAGGCGGGTGTAATTTGTGAGATGAATGGGTTATTAGCATAAATAATGCGCTAACTGACGTATGTGCGTGCAACGCGGGCCGGAGTGCGTCCTAAATGCACATTATTCGAGTCGCGTCGTGTTGCAGAATTGTGTAGGTTTATACATAGGTTAAGGCACGGGGCATGAACGATATCAAGTGCTTTTATGTTTTTAGGTAATTCACAAAGAAAAGAAGAGAACCGAACTATTTCTGTAAGCCGTTAGCGACAAAATCCGTCAAGTATGCTGTTTTAATAAGTATGTTACAAAATATCAGTTTATAATACTTGCTTATTCCCTGTTAACAACAACACTTGTGGGTACATATTAAGAATCTTTCACTGAGTAATTAACTCACAAATATGCATTTTATTGGATAAAATCCATTGATCGGCTCAATAAATAACAGCTTAATTTTTTAATTTCAATCGCATGGTACATTTGATCTTAATCATATAAATTCATAAGGTTCACTTGGACTCTTTCGGGTACAGCAAAATAGAACAAAGGAAGTTTTTTATGAAATTTTACTAGGTATTTTAAATAGTCATGCCAATTTTAAGGGATAAAATATAATGACCACCAAAAATATATACTTGACACCAGAAAAATAAAGTCTAAAATTATAATAGTACTAGCTATTTTAGTCACGACTGCACTTCAAATTGTATTCGAACACCAAATGTAGTAGGTAAATGATCACCAAATCTTAGCGAGCAAATTATTGCGCTATTTCTACCTTAATAAAATCAATGAAAAATGACAATCGGTTAGGTTAGGTTAGAGCTGCGGCCATACAACGCACGAGCCGAGCGAGCGAAGCGAGCGGTGCCGCGGCAGCGGCCGGCGAGTGCCAGAACCGAATAGTAAATTAGTAAAACATTTAGGTACTTTTGGTGATCATTTACTACTTTTGGGTTAACAATGATTTATTTGGAGTCATTTTGCTTAAATACGATAGCGAAATGTTAAAACTTTGGTTACAATTTTACATTAAAATGCGGGTTTAATTTTGGTGATCATTTTTACTATATCTGATGGTAAGTTAAACATAAGCCAAATTTTAATAGGAATAGGTTTATTAACAGGTTTGGATTCTTTTCTTCTATTCATGATTTCTGAAACATTTTTATTGACATATTATTATGTCGTATCCATGTCAATTTCAATTAATGTCGTTACAACCGTCTCACTAGTCGTGTCGTCGACTGTAAAACAACTATTCTCTACCATTCGATTTGCACTTACTTGCTGCATAATTCTTAGAATTTATGGTAATTGATATGTGCGCCGAGAATTGAACTTGCAGATGTTTATGGCGCAGTTGAAATGGTTTGCGAAAGCGTTGAACTTTTCGCCAATATTGTTCCCCGAGCTGTCCTAGTTTCCCCACCTTGACCTTACGGGAACAAATATTTGGCAGTTGGGGGAACTCGCCAGCTGTAGCACTAATAGTTTACGACAAAGTGTTTCATTTCAGTTATTGGGTTTTATCCCCAAATATTTCATAGTTCTTGTTCGAGTATATTTGCCAAAGAGTTGTTCCCATTTGTTTTTTGGAGCCTATTTGGATGTGAACTTGTTGAAGGGTGAATTTTGAACTAGCTTCATGAAGCGTTGAAAATCTGAATGAAAATCTGAACTGAAACTCGGTATTGAATGATAACAAAAATAAAAATACCCTTCTATGACATATTGCTCGACACTTTAGCGGCGTTAAAATAACAACCCTTAGAGAATACATAAAACTATAAAACACGCGCATTGCGTGGTGTCAATTGTAAGCATGGCAGTATAGGTGTTGCAGGCATGGCACAGCACTTTTGTTGTGAAAATAAATACTTAAGATTTTTTTATTTTGGTGCCCATTGGTCACATTATTATTTTTCACAAAATATAGTACGCCGACTTGATATAACGATTATTATTTGGTAAAGATACCTCGGTGTTATTCATACCTACTCGTGCTTACAGTTGTTACTCTGTAAGGCATCTTCTATAGTTTTATATTTATACTCGAAGTAACAATCAATTTAAGTTTCTAAGTAGTCTCACAAACGTTCAAAATAACACACAATAATATATCACACGAACACTAACGACATCCATCAAAACGTACGATCATTGCGCAACGCCGCGCGGACTTGATTAAAACTGCCAACTAATCGAATAATTTAAATCTATTTGGCTCGTATTCAGTAGCGCTCGTAAATTATTCAACGTTAATAATGTTTATATATAAACATGAGGTTTCTTTATATAAGTAGCTACCTAGTATAGTGTGTTCACAATATAATTTGACATAAAATGTATAGTGAACATTGTATGTCAAATTTGTCTCAAAATTTTTGAATCATATCTAGTTTTTCAGAATGTTTTCAGAATATGTTTGAATAAAGAATATCAGTGCTACAAATTGTGTAGGTAAAGATAGATCAAACATTATTGTTATTAACCTAAATTTGTAAACTGCAGGGCAAAAGCCTCACTTTATGTCTCCTCTCCTTCCATAAATCAAGGAGTCAAGGTCATCTCGCCATCTCGGTCTGGATCTGCCGCGATATCGCTTACCGTGTGTAAGAAGTCATTGAGTAAAACATAGATTAACGTATACATATAGTTACACAAAACTCCCCTAAAAATCTTAAAACTCATTGCGCAATCCAAACCACCACTGTCAGCCGAGGTCCTAGACAGGAGGTGTCTCTCGCGCACGGTGCAAGACGAATACGGTATATTTGTAGTAACCGTGAGTAATAGCTTTGTTCGACTTTATGCCCATTAAAAGAGTAAAAGGATTTTGGCTAAATAAGTATATTGTTCATCCGATAAATAAACTACTATTCACTGGATCTGAAAACGGAGTGCATTGCGAGACTATTATTTGATAAAAATAACCTCTCAGTATATTTAGAGAATAGTTTTAAAGCTACGAAGGAAACCTATATCATTTTCCAACTTTAATCGAAACGAATAATTCCAACATTTGTTGTTTATGAATTAACATGATCATTCGTTTTGATTCTAATACCCTACGGTAAACCTCATTAAAGCAAAGTGTACTAGTAGTAGTGTACATGCAAAAACATAAAATAACGCAACTTTAATAATTTTATTCAAAATAATTAATTTACATTTTCACGTCGAGCAATTTTGTAGAGTAAAGTTCATTTATAAATCGTTACGGCTCGTAGTTTAGTTGCTGTCGAAAATATAACATCTCATTTTTCGCAACAAAAACGAAATTAAGTAAAGCTTTTATCACATAACATTTTTATGGACGGTGGTCGGACAATTTTCGCTTTTGCTCGTTTTACTACAGTTAACTTAAAAGTGTCTCATTTAAAAAAGTGTTCGACGGAGTTTCCGACGGCACCGACATATCATTTTTCGGTGAACCGAGGCGGTGGGACGATCACAAGTTTTTCTTCGTTTTTTTCCTCTTTTTTTTCCCCTCCGATTCTTTCGCTCTGTAAAAGTTTCGCTTCGATACCGTAATGAAATGACCCAAGAGTAAAGCTGACTATTCATAAACGATATCGACTATTCGCAACTTTTATTTTATGCTCGTTCGGAATGGCACTTCCGTTTTTGTACTTTTTTGCATTGTAGCAATTTTGTTCGGGGCGAATAAGTTAATTGGATTATAACGATATGGTTCAACTCAATATGAGTTATGGTTATTTGCTGAACTAAGGTTATCAAGGTGATAGTAAAAGTTTAGTCAGCTAAGCCAGTTTAACTTTTAGTTGCTCAATTGGATTTACCACTTAGCCTTTTAAATTGACATTTGTACGTGCCTATCCTCGTTATATTCAAAGCTTCTTAAATTCTCATAAAACTCTATAAGCCCTCTGATGTTTTCTATTCAAGAGACTCAGGTAACAAGTTGATCTGAAGCCTCCGAGCATTACTTTTAACTAAAGCGAAGTGTTGAAGGCTGCTCAGATACCTACTACTCAGACTTTTACGCTGTGAATGTGGTGTTGATAGCTTGATATTGGCCCCGTGAAGAATTGATCTACAGTCATAATACGTACATACGTAGCTATATGAAGTAAGTCTTATTATGTAGGTACCTACCTGTATCTCTATTCATGTATTCATGAGATTCGAATTCATAGTTTCTAACAAGTATTATTTCAATATATGTAGTCATTACAAAGTTAGAGAAAATATGAGTATCTATTGCGAACAAAACTGTTTGCTATCTCGGGTACACTTTATGCAAATGAAAATATCGCTATCATAGACTTGAGAAATAAATTTCTTCGAGATAAGTATTTGCACAACTAACTTTGTTAAGTGAAGTACAAGAAAATTCCATATAATTTTACTGCAAACGCAGTAATGTGGGTAAATACCTAAGTATATATTATATGCTGCATTTGACGTGTTTTGCAGTTATGTTTGCGAAATAGGGTCGTAGAGAGTAAATGAAACAGAGGCATCTTCGAATTTCGCAATATCGATGAATAGGATTTCGGAGATCCCTTAATTTACAATTCATTAATGCGTCAGTTGGCTCATAGTGACTGTGGTGCGGTTTAGGTAAACTCACCGCGGTTGATCAACGCATACGAAATGAGCTATTGTGGGTAGGCTTAGCTCGAGATATCGCTCGAATCGTGCGTGCACTCGGAACAAGTATGTTGTGAATATTCAGCACTATAGGTATAAATAATCCCGAATAAGATAGATTAAGGTGTTACGATCCTTTGCACTTAGTAAATAAACCATCCTGTTTATTTGAAAACATCTATGATACGTTGTGGTATGTAAAAGTTAAATACAAAATAATGAATTTCTGTGATATATTTTCTTCAAATTACGTAACCTGAGGATATTTTTTCAACTCGACTCGACGTTGACATAAAACAAACTTAAAAAATTCTGCTCTAATAAAAAAGGAAGTCGCTGTTATGGTTCATATTTTTTATAATAATATAAAAAATGAATTGTCGCTGTAGCCCAATACAGGTGTAAATTTTCAATTGAATCCAAAATCAATGTAAATAAAACATACACAGACGGTAGTAGAGTGCACATAAAGTTAATATTGTTTTTCGTTCTCATGACAACTAAATATCGGCATTAAAACTACAGACAAACCGATATTTATAACTGCATTGGTGGCTTAATGATTACTGTAGTTGCTTCTGAAACCTGGGGCTCTGGTTTCGATTCCCAGCCAAAACAACTATTTGTGTTCGGAAACTGCAGATAGTTTTTCTGAATCTGGGTATGATCGTGTTCCTGAATTATGTGTTTGTTTAGTAACACTTCAATCACAACAATCTTACACGCAGGCATTTATTAACCTAGTAGTTATTTTTATGAAAGATAAATTAAGTTCCACAGGTTTCTCTAGCCTCTACTACTCTGTGTTCTATTTTCTATGATAATAGTGAGCTTGTGTAGAAAGGCAGTGACTCCAACAGTGGTGTCGCAAGGCTCACTAACAATGCTAATGAGTCGTCTCTGCGCCGACAGATGTCGCTGCCAACAACACAGACAAGATACTGAACTTTATAAATAAACAAGTAAAAGAGTACCTACATTAACAACTTTTGTTAGCTGTACTGTTTTAACATAAATGTGCATTTGTGAGCGCGGAAAGAGGAGTTTGAAATTCAGAGATTTATTATAGCGCAGAAGTTGAGATGTACGAGGGGATGATACAGACAAATTTAGATACCTACATAATAGTTCTAGAAATATGTTGTTGATTTTTTTTAAGTCATTGTTATGTATGTCACAGTATATAATCTGTAATGTTAGAATTAATAGTTAATAATAATAGTTAATAGTTATTTACATTCTATCTGCTATAAATATATATTTCCTCATTTTGTAATAGAACTTACTTTATCAGCTCACCATTGAACTCTTCTTAACAGACCTTTGCAAGCCATGGTTGTTGAGGGATATTGCCATAATCACCATGCTTGGCAGGTGGATTGGTTATTGTAGTAAGATGGTAACTAACCTTCAGCAGATTGATACTGCTGCCCATTCATCATCTGTATATTTTTTAGACGCCTCTTGCGACACCCATGGGAAGACATGGGGTGGGACAGAGACATTTATAATACGCGACTATCACATACCACATTGGTAGATTTAAAATCTATTTAATAACATTACTGTTAAAATGTATACTAATTAATTAGAAGTCTTTTTTCTTTGTTTCTTTTTATCATTGTATTTGACTTATAATAAGTACGATCGATTCGTTTACATTATCAATAAACGTTTTCATTTCATTTCATGCATGTTCTAAGCAGAAATTGCTTATTACCTACTGTATTTTACATAAAAGCTGCCAAAATGGCAGGTATAGACAACATTTTGCTTACGTAACTCCGTACGTTATTTGGTTGGTTCAATACGACATCCATTATAGGTGTACCGTGTGAGCTTGGCTTTAGATTGATTGAACTTTCCGTGGGCTGGCATCAATCACCATACGTTTGGCATGTCGGATGGAGTAAACAGAATACTCGAATGACATTTAATGTATTGAATTATACAGGGTTTACGAGGCATTACATCGATTGTATGTCAAAAATATCTTTGTAAATACGTACCCAGAGTGATACATACTAATTATGAATGTGAAAGTAAGTCTGTCTGTTACGTTTTCACGTCTAAACGTTTTTGATGAAATTTGGTACAGTGATAGATTAGATCTTGGGGACATAGGTTAAATGTTTACGCGGATTTTTTTTCCCGGGGGAAATGCTTTTCCGCATTCCTACCGCCGCTACAGCGTATTCGCGCGCTGACGGTGGGATATGTGGGACTCGCCCTCTCCATAGCGTGGTATACTAAACTCATACCACGAGGAGAGGACCCTACACCACTAAAACCCGGACACTCCTTCGATCCGCAATTGGCGGGGGCCGGGTACGCATGAGCTATCCGGCCCCTTCGCGGATAAACCTTGTCTAAAGGACTGTACTGGTAGCTCAATGGTTATGAAACTACCTCTGAGAACTGATATTCTGGGTTCTGATTTTACATATAAAATACTTTTAGTTCAGATATTAATTTTATGGTAATGGTTAATTTTTTCACTCCATACTGAGGCTGAAAAAATGTGGTTTTAAGTAGGGCTAGGACCGAAGAATTAACTAAGTTTATGGTCGCTAAGGTCATTAACGACCATAAACTTAGTTAATTCAGATGTTGAAGGGTCCTTAAATAAATAATAAAAAAAAACCAACGTTATATACAAGACAAACAAGTAGGTATATAGATTTTATATCTAATTATTGCCTATTCCCTATGTAAACCTACTTTTTCCCTCTTTTCATAATGTCTTCACCAAAACAAAACAAATATTTATACATTGTACGAAATTACGAACAATTCTTACTGAAATAATCTTACAATTGTAATGATATTTACAAATGGGCTCGAAATAAGGGCGAGGTTTGCTATTTGTCGGCCATTCTACAATCTCACGCCATATCTGAAATTGTATTGCGGAAAAACTCTATTATATTTCTGCGCCATTTCGGGCAAAGGCTGAAACAAACTGGATCAGGTCGACCCGACGCCCTTAAGATTAGTAAGGCGTCGACCTGATATAGTTCTACTAAAATATTTATAAAGTAGCTGCTCCCCGTGACTTCGTCAGCCAGACCGACAGAAGAATTGCCACATCAAAAAAAAAACCATAGTTACTCCTAGTAATATCCGATTTCTACCAGTGAATTTGTGCAGACCAAATCGATACTACCGATTAGGAGGTGAGGCAAAATATAAACTTCATTACTATACTACATTAGTTATAACATATATTATAAAAATTAACTATCTACAACTAAATGTAGCTAATTAAAAATAAAACGAACTTATGAAATACTAATATTGTTAATCTTTTCAACTTGGCAAGGTTCCCGAATGCTGGCAGCATTACCCCGTTGAATGGCAATGCTTACTTGATCTACCAGTAAAAGTCCTGTCGAAGCAATCCAGCTGTTACTGAGCTTATCCGGATCAACCAGTTACCCAGACAGACAGACAGACAAAAATAATTTAAATTATGTTTTTGTTATTAGTTATTAGGAAAATACATACTTACACAGAAAATAACTTTTATATATTTGAATAGTAGTATTTAAGAAGTAAGTTTGATTTTTAAATTTATAATTTAGCTACTTTATATACAATGATACTATATTATTTCAAAAAGCATTTTACTACTGATGATAGTATAAATAATATGCCATCACGTCTCGACGGCCACCTGTTTAAAATTGAATACGATTTTCTCGCCGTTCCTGTGAGCCATCTAGGTTATGAGGCCGACTTTCTAGGCTTTCCTCACCCGCATCCTGAGGTGCAGTAACAAGCTTTTCTCACTATCTATTCTGAAAATACGACCTCAGTTTTCTTACTTAAACTACCGTGAAACTGTTTGAAAGAAAATACGAGTGGAATAAGTATACCGCGAATTCTTTTTTATTACTTAGGGATTGATAGATATTTAGATTGTAGATATATAATACCTATTTGTTATTATAAGCACAGATGGCATACTAATTATTTTTTTATAATTTTTTTATTAGAAAATCAAAAAAGTTTCTGTGAAACAGTTTGCCGATTTTCTGATAAAAAAACTAGCTTGTTTATGGTGGTAGCTTATGAAACCAATATTGCTCACGCGTTTCCGACCCCCCGTATGAGCTCACACATAGGAATACTAAATTAATCAATAATCTTATTTGATTACGGTATTCTAACGGAATGTATGTAGTAAGTTTGCCTTTTTTAAATTACATTTGGCCATCTTTAGGGTTCCGTACCCGAACGGGACCCCATTACTGAGAATTCGCTGTATGTCTGTCTGTCACCAAGCTGTATCACAAAAACCGCGATAGACAGACAGTTGAAATTTTCACAGATGATATATTTCTTTTGCCCTTATAACAACAATTAATACTAAAAATAAAATATTTAAGGATGGCGTTCATAAAACAAACGTGTTTTTTTTTCCTTTTTTGCTAGATATCAATAACGGCGACCTGCTCATGAAAATATACGGAACTTACATAATTTTAAGGTTACAAAAAAATTAAAAATCCTTTTCAATGCAAAAATCGTACCATGTATATAAATAGGTAACGGTATAAGAAATTGACTAACTGTAATTAGCATGTATATAAATTGGTAGGTATAAGAAATTTACTACCTATTATATATGTCTTTTAAATTCAAGTTAAAGTTCCATTATAATAAGCATTACTAAACGAACAGGATAGTTGAAGGACATGGCTTCCGCAACCTCGGCATTTGTTACTTTACATTTTGCTTTTAGTTGTGGTTCAAACACTCTCTCTAATCCTATTAAATATTCTAGCAAAATTTGCATTTACTTCACCCTTTATTTTAGTACCATGGAATAGAAATCCTGTTTCCTTTTTGCATAATAACAACACTGTTGACAGTGGGACGTCTTTTCATTAATTAATAAATATTTTTAACTGAAAAAGTTGTTATAAATTGGTGAAACTTACGAAAAGTTGACTCTTTGTGGAATATTTGTGTAAAATTGAAGGTTTTTCCCGGGTCTGGGTGATTGAGGGACCAAATCATGTTGTTGGTCCCGATTGTCATAATATCATCCTTAACAATCTAATCGGAATACGGGCAGCAGCGTTAACCTGTTTTTTTATCGGATGGACATTTGTATAGACTGCCACGAGGCTTTTGCTACTTCACCGGCACAAAGACGGGAAGTGCTCTAGCCCTATTAAATGGTTTAAAAACTACAAACTAAGCAACCTACGCGAAAGGGCCCCCTGTAAGGGGCGGGCCTTGGTTCAGGGTTGTCGCTGGCGACGGGTGGAGGATTCTTTAGGGGACTTTCAAGCTCTATTTTACAGTTCGCGGGCCTCGCGGACTACGGGTCTACGAGGGTATCAGAAAGTTCTTTGCAAGCTAAGGGTCGGGAAAGCGTTAACCTGTATCTATATATAAACATAATAATGCGGTCACCCGCTAGTCAAGCGTGGTAACTATCGCAAAACTTTTCCGGGCTATATTCAACAGTGGTCGTTATACGGGCTGATGATATATATGATGGAACAAGGAAGAATCGATGCTATTCATTATAGCAATATCTGCAATATTAGTTCAGCCGCCGTAAGCCAAAACTGTAAGCTCATCGTATCAATCTGGGGCGCGGTAGGTGTGGGAGCCCTATCAATATCAATCAGTGTCTCGAAGGACGCCATGTTGGTGTCCTGAGACAACAGTTTTGGCAGCTAACTCCTGTGATTAGTTTGATCAAAGAATAATGGATAGGGATATAAACTATACGAGATTTGATAGTATGCCTTTGATGCTACCAATTTATCGGATGAAACCAATATTGAATCTTTGATATAAGAACTTTTGGTATTGCCTCGAAGAAGGTTTAAAGATATATCTAAGATTCGAAATCTTGTTTATTTATATTCACTTTGTATGTATATGTTGGTAGGTACTAGTGGAGTTCAGTGATCGAAATTCCAACGTAAATTTTCATTTGACTTTCAAATATGCACTTTATTATTATTTATGTTGACTAATCTATACTAACATATATTAGTAAAGCTGAAGAGTTTGTTTATTTTCTTGAACAAGATAATAGCAAGAACTACTGGTCCAATTTACAAATTCTTTCAGCGTTAGACAGGCCATTTTTTATATATTTTTTTATTGTAAAACATAAAGTTGTATTTCTTAATACTTAATGCAATTAGAGGGGCTCGGCACTGTTACTCCTTAATACAGGCTATTTCATAGCCTAGCAAGGAGAGCAGCACGTCACCCACTTGATTGTCTAAAATTCAAAACTACCCACTTTCTGAAAACTGTACGACAATCTGTTTTTATATAAATAAAGATTATTATTATTACTTATATTATTTATCGAGGAAGGCTATTGCTATGCTATATTTAATTATGAAGTTCTTACGGGGACGGATGTTAAGCGCGTTGGCAGCTAGTACCATTACTAGTAATAATATCTAGACCTCAGAAGAAATAATGACGTATATACTGTTACCTTCAGAAGCATTTGGTAGTAAGTGCCAGTATACGGTAAGGGCACATACGACTTTTTTTTTTTGACTTGCCAAGATACTTTTGCTACTTCACCGGGCATATAGGCGAGCAGAGCTCCAGCCTTAATAAATGGTTTAAAAACTACAAACTAAGCAACCGGCGCCCCCTGTGGGGCTTGGACCTCGGCTCAGGGCGGTCGCTTGCGATGAGATTTAGGGGTTATGACTTTTAGTATTTAAGGGGAGTTTTGTGCAACTGTTGCTCTACTTTACAGTTCGCGGGCCTCTCGGACTTCGGGTCTACGTGGGCATCGGATGGGCGCATACGACTAACGTTACTGACGTATATTGGCACATCCGACCCTATGATTCTGAGCTCTAGATATGATTGCACCGCTGGCTCAGTGGTTACTTAAAATCTGAATAATGCTACCGAAATGCATTGTGTTTTCAACGTATATCGGTGGCTGACACTTCTCTAAGTTGTTTATCTTACGACGCACGTAGGAGTCAGCCGACTGAAATAGGTTATTACAAAGCCTGGATATGACAGGCAGGGAAATGCGTTACCTATGTGTATTAATGCAACGTTGCAAGTTACGTAACACGCTTCTAATAACGTCAGTAGTGTTGAGATAAACTCCTGCGGTGATCGTAATGGAAATTGTAAAGAAAGAAAACTGTATCGGTGCGGTGGCGCATTGGTTACGGCAGTTGCTTCTGAGACCTGGTGTTCTGGGTTTGATTCTCCTTCGGGAACCTATAGTAGTTCTCAGTCTGAGTGTGCTTTGCGTAAGTGAATTGAATGTTTGTTACGTCTCCAGCGACGCATGGAATCATTACCCTATGTATTGTCTTAAAAAAAAGAATGCCTTTGGGAATTTTAAGAAAGACGCATTTTGCAATCGATTTTATTGGCAATTACCTTTATGCCAAATTATCTTCTTAGTTATCTACTTTTTTAATTAGTAAATTCCACGGCTTTTTTTTTCATTATTAAGCTTTTATGGTGGTGAACCTATTGACAAGTTTTTTATACGTATTCCATGAATTATGCTCACTTTGCTCATTTTTATAAGAATATCCACTTTTATAACTAAGGTACTTAATTAAGTTAAATGTAATAAAGTCTCCTTCTGAGATTACTTTACTAGAAAAACTGTATTAGGTAAAATCAGTTTGTTTTGGTCCAAATTACTTTTTCATTAGATCTTCTAATGCGTAATAAAATTTTCCTGTTTTCGTGATCATTTATCTTCATCTTTTATACAAAAGTAATTCGTAAACCCAATAAGAAAAATCCTACTAATATTATAAATTCGAAAGTGAATGTGTCGATGTATGTATATTTGTTACTCTTTCACGCAAAAACTACTGAATGGATTTGGCTGAAAGTTTCCACACGGATAGTTTATAAGCTGGGTTATCATATAGGGTACAAAATATCACGCCCCGACTCACTGGAGAAGAGTGACGCGGGTAAAACCGCGTGGCGCAGTTATTCTTTAATAGACACCATGCTATTTCATACAAAAAATACAAGTTTTGAAGCCTATATTTTAAGCCTATTTTCATGATTTTTTGATATATTGAATAAGGTAAAAGTAGGAATATTGGCGAAACTCAACAATTGAGCTATAAATAACTCAAAATAAGGACAAAACTGGGAGATTTCCGATACTTGCACATCAACATTTTTGTGTGCACATAAAAACCAGAAAAAGCGATAACAACCGAACAGGTACCGGTTATAAGAACGTGTTACGAATGTATTAAGATAACCTTAGGATTACCAGTGTAAGTTGACCTACCAGCGTATTGGAAAACTGGGAATATAATTTACGTAAATCTAGATAACGCGGGTGGATAAGGCTGGATGGTTTCCGGCTTGGAATAGACCACCCCATGGGTGTCGTAAGACGCGACTAAGGGACATGCAGCTGATGGATGGGGAGCAGCATTTATTAGCTCAAGGATACTCACCATCTTACTGCGAACACCAATCCGCCTAACTATATAGATTTTCTGATATTTGTTGTAATTTTATAATCAGTTTAGAACCAGTTCCCGTGTGAACTTCTTAATTAAATATAGTCTATGTCATCCGGGGATAGTGTAGCTTTCCAACGGTGAAATAATTTTTCAAATCGGTCCTGTAGCTTCGGAGCCTATTCAGTACAGACAAACAAACAATCAAATCTGTATAATATTAGTATAGGTCTATACTAATAAATAAGTTTCAGACTATAATTACTTACTTTTTATTTTCATGTAGGTATATTTATTAAACAAAAAACGCATTGATATTTTTTGTTTAATTAATATACATGAGAGTAAAAAGTTTAAAGAATCACTACATAGTATAAAACAAAGTCGCTTTCTCCGTCCCTATATCCCAATGTCCCTATGTATGCTTAAATCTTTAAAACTACGCAACGGATTTTGATGCGGATTTTTTTAATAGATACATTCAGCATTGTACCCGTGCGGAGCCGGGGCGGGTCGCTAGTTAAAAATAAAACTTAATTTTTGTTGTTTTAAGGAAAATATTTTTAACATGTCTGTCTTAATGTTCCAGGTAATCTTCGAAACGGCTGGGTCGATTTTGGTATGAAAATTGGCTGGGTGAGCTGAAGTTGCCTATGTTTTACTTAACAAGTACTTAATTACATTGGCTCGTTTTAATTTAGACAAATTACTTAAAATTACTTAGGATTCCACACGAAAATGTAAAAACAGATTGGTGAAACTCCTAGACGTAGCTAAGAATATTATCCTGTTTATATTTATTATTAGAACAGTTCCATAGTTCTAATTTATTGTTATGTACCAACCAAGCAACCAACTTGCATAATTATTGGAATTTGAAATACTAACTCAGTGGAGACAGGAAGTAATAATTTTTTACATGCTTTAAAATTATAGACCGTGATTATTAGTCGGCTAATACTTAGCGTAAATATTTATTTTTGATAGTCCAATCGATATTTTATACTTTTTTAAAAGCATTCAAAAATCAGATCAAAATGATTTCGTAGGGCGTTAGTTCTTACAACGTAGCTTACATTTTATTACAACGTTTTAGAATTTATTTTGCCATGTACATTTATTATTGCGGGATAGTTTACATCCGATTCCCTCGTAGACCCGAAGTCCGAGAGGCCCGCGAACTGTAAAGTAGAGCGACAGTTGCCCAAAACTTCCCTAAAATACTAAAAGATATAATCCCTCAATCTCATCGCCAGCGACCGCCCTGAGCCGAGGTTCAAGCCCCCTAGGGGGCGCCCTCTTGCACAGGTTGCTTAGTTTGTAGATTTAAAACAAATGGTTTAAAAACAAAGCAAAAGAGACTAAAAAAAAAAATCTCGGAGAGAAACTTCGAGAAATTCTTCCTTTCTTTTTCGGATCTTCCACTTAGGTAGCTAGTGAGAGGTTGCAGGTTAGCTAGTGTAGGATCCTCGACGGCATGACCGAGAACCGCGTTGTTGCTTAATCCCCAAACTGTGATCTCGTGCCAGCGATCATCACCACTGTTCGTAAATCTACTCTTTACTCCAGTGGCACTCTGAGCGTTGGTCCTAACCCCTTAAGGGTGCCCTCAGGTGGATGTCGCTTAGACTTGGGCCGGATTCTTGTAAATTTTAGTTAATTTTAGACCTGTTACCTTTAAGGCATCTTACTATAATGTGTATATTTGTTGTTATCGCACTACAGACGGACCGACTGATTGAAAATTCTGTAAGAGTCAAATAATTTTAACAATGTTTTTAGCTACTTTTGTTTGATTTAGTCTTATACAGTGTAATATTGACAAGTGCGTACGTAGTAAGTGTATGTAAATACCTATATCTGAATAAATTTCATTATAAACTACAAAACAATACCTTATTTAGGCTGGAGATTTATAAAATAATTTCAACAAATTAATTTCAATTTTGATACTCTATCTTAGACGTCTGTGCTTAAAATCACCTGCTTAGTTTCACACATAAAAAAAGCAATTAAGAAGATAAATAGGTTTTTAAATCTCTTAATTAACATTAACAAATTTAAATCTCTTTACATTAACTCAGTTACTCCAGCACTTTGGTGTCGAATTATAGTGGTTGAGCCGAGAAGGAATGTTGCATTAAGTTTCAAACTTCATCCACCCACGCACCCACAGTATAATGCTTTATATTATTACCCTTATTAGTACTAAATTTAAATAGCCAATGCCAGCTAATGGTGACAAATTCGATGCATAGATAAAACTGCCCAGAATATTAATTGAAGTAATGAAAATTCCTTCAAATTCTAATTCTGATTGAAAATTTAATGGGTTCTGTAATCGCTGGTGATCGTTTTGTAAGTCAATGAGTATAGGGCTTACTAAGATATGGACTTAAAAGTTGTAGCAATAGCTACAGAAGCCGTGCAAACTATAGAGGACTAAGGGTAATTAATCCTCATTAGTTTAGATATAGGGATATCACTCAATACATGTTCGCAAGCCAATTCTGACAAGTTCTGAACAATAACTCTTTTTTTTTTTTTTTTTTAATGAAATGATTACTTTCAGCTTTTTGCAGTCTACTGGTATTATTGTTAATCCGTCGTGCTAAGCTAAAATTCTTGTGTTATAATTAAGTAGTAAGCGTCCGTAGCCCAATGGCTAGGGGCATCGGACTTGTGATCGCAGGTTCGATCCCCACCCATTGCACTACCAACATGAACCCACAAATAACACAAGCATTATAGCTTAGCACGAGGGGTTAACAACAATAGTAAATATACTGCAAAAGATCTGCTTGTAACCTTAAAATTAAATAAATAATAACAAATGGCCGTCGGCCGCCGCCGGGCATATCATCGTAAGCACGGCAAAGAAGATCTTCATTTTCTATAGAGAAATACCACCAAAGTTTTTCTACAAAGCAATTTGTATAATTATCAGAAATACTCAATTTTAGTTACACAACGATACATAATATACATTTTAAATAGGCTCCGGTGTTCACATAAGTATTATTAAGATAATTAGAAATGCTCATATCTCGATTAAATTAACATTAATTTATTATTATAATCTTTCCAGTTCTCTTCCCACACGTGACAAAATCAATGGTCAATTTACTAAATATCAGTATGTAATTTAAGAGGTCGTAAACATACAGGTACCATACAGTGGACACGTCCGGACCAAATACGTCAAATATCAATGCGTGTCAATTTTATAAATGAGCTGTCTCTTTGATCGGACCGACCGACCGTGGGACCGGGGAACGGGGACGCGAGCCGTTCCTAACTTCGGACATCGGGGATGACGTATGGGATGTCATCATAGATATGTTTGAATATAGAATGTATTAATGCTGTATGTAGCTTTCAAAATTGGAATTCATTTTGAAAATAGATCGTTAGTCTGGTGGTCGCGTGTCGAGTCTATTTTACTATTAAACTATAGCTAAATATACACATATATTAAACTAAATATAAAGTTTTACAATAAATTTCGCTTTAGTGTTCAATTGGTACCTATTGTGAGGCTTAATATTTCTAGAGTTCAGAAGCATAAGGTCGGATGTGCCATACGTCAGAAACATTCGTCGTATGTGCCTTTATCGTAAACTGGCACTTACGACCAACTGCTTCTGAAGTACATCCGTCCTACTAGATATAATAATTTGTGTTTTTTACATTGTAACGCATACGTTTATAAAATTTATTTGACTTTTATTGTGACTATTGAGCATCTCATATGCCCTTCGCAATCGGCAAGGTCTCGACTCAGGTGGAGGTCAGTTTTGGAGGGTGATCGTGTTTTAATTGTGGTTGTTCAAATGATTTTATTACTAACGACTTCCTTTTCCTGTAGGATACATCAAGCAGTTTAATGTAGGCTAAGATCGAAAATAATAGTAGCTTTAAATTAATTCAGAAGCCTAGCAAGATTAAAACTTAAATCGGCAACTACTGCCTAAAAACAAAAAAAAAACGCCCGGGTTGACAGTTTTTTGACATTTCATTCAAAGGTGACTGGGATCTGGCTCAATTTGACTCACAACAGATCTCGATACGCATTGTTAGTAGGTTCACTTTGTGCTGGAGTTGAATAAACCTATTGCGGACTTGAATGAAACCTCTTGCATTCACCGCTTAACGAATTAAAATCGCAAAAGAAATCAGTTTAGACTACTTGTTGCAAATTTTTTGTGACCGATCGTATCTACATATAAGATACAATAATACTAAATTTGATTATTATAACCACCTGGCTTTCGAATGTCTGCATCAAAACCATAAGTATACTTAACACATACTTTTTTCATGGAACTTCGCTATTTGGGAATTTTTACCTAAATATAAAATACATAAGGTAGCTATTTGATTGTTATTTAATAAGACTTATGTATTTATCAACGGGATATGAAAAAGTGTGTAAGATACTATGTTTTTTGTTCACAATAATTATTATCATTGACTCCACTTCATATAAGTATGTCTTTGATTGATTGACAAATCTCTATGAGCAAAAACATGAAAGGATTTAATACCACTACGTTTGGTAGGTAATAGATGGAATATTGGAGGTATTGAACTATAGCAACCGAATGTGATGGTAGGTATTAACGTTAAGTGCATCCGTTTCATTTGTTTTATTAAAAAAATACCGTGTCCATGGATTTTCTTCAACACAAAAGGCAACCATTGAGAAGTGTTACGCATTGGTTATTGTTATTGATAAAATTTAATAAAAAGGCGCTGGTTTCTGAAGAATTATGAAGATGTGTATATTTTATAGCAAAAAACTGACAATAAAAATCATATAAAAAGTAAATAGTTAATAAAAATCGATTCGCAATAAGAAATAAACTTGTAAAATGGGAAGATCTTTTTACCATACTGAACGACTGACGAAAATGGTTTTAGGTATGAAAAAGCATTTATCGAAACCTAGTAGGAATATACCTAGTCCTACTTAAGAAAAGTAAACGTTTATCGTATCATCAAAATGAAATAAAATGTTCAAATTTAGATTAAGTGTCTCAATTCACAAATGTGAATTGCGTATAAAAAAAAACAAATAAAAATATTCCTCCCACACTTAAAGATCAAACAGTTCTTAGCAATAATAACAGGTTGTCCGCTCAATTAATTGCAAATGTTTAAATTGCTTCATGTAGATACGTTTATATAATCATAAAAAAGTAGAACATAAAACTAAGACTCGTTGATACACTAGATCAGTGTTTCCCAAAGATCATTTTAGTTTGTCGCTGTAATTTTTAGTCCTCTCATGACCTATTTTCAGATCCGCTGTTTAAATATTAAGAAAAACTTAAGATAGTTATTTAACAAAATTACTTACATATATTTATATCTATATACTAATATATAAAGCTAAAGAGTTTGTTTGTTTGCCTTAACGCGCTTATCTCAAGGACTACTGGTTTGATTTGAAAAAAATAAATTATTTCAGTGTTAGAAAGCCCTTTCACTGAGGTACGCTATAGGGCCTATATTCTTCCTCAATGAATGGGCTATCTATAGGATCACCATATTAAAATATAGCTACTAAAACTAGCTGCACCCCGCGGTTTTACCTGCGTTACTCTGGTCCAGTTATTCGGAGCGTGATATTTTATAGCCTATACGTTAATCCAGCTTATAAACTATCCGCGTGCAAACTTTCAGCCAAATTCATTTATTAGTTTTTGCGTGAAAGAGTAACAAACATCCATCCACCCATCCAAACTTACAAACTTTCGCGTTTATAATATTAGTAGGCTATCCTACTAATATTATAAACGCGAAAGATTATACTATTATAATCTATATTTTATTATGGGGATCCTACGGAAATGGCCATTACGAGGATCAAACCTGGAAGATAAGATAAGATAAGATAAGATAAGATACTCTTTATTGCACACCAACATAACAAGACAAACACAAATAGAAAAAAAGTAATGGTTAGTTATGTACAATCGGCGGTCTTATCGCAGACAGCGATCTCTTCCAGACAACCTTTGGATGGAATGAAGATGAATAAGAAGAGGCATGAAGGGTAGTAGTACGCAATAGGTGATGGGAAAATAGTAGCAAAGAGTGAAATAATAAAATAATACTATTATTTATATACTATTACATATTTAATTATATAAACATAATGATACATACTCTAATAAAAAATATTAAAAAATATATACATATATGTTTCAATATAAATACTAATAATAATAATACATACTCTTGAAAACATAGTAAAAACATATAACAAGTGAAAGTTCAGTAAAAATTACAGTGATAAATAGAAATTTTTAACGCGGGTTTTAAAAATGTTAAGGGTCTGAGAGCGTCTTATGGATAATGGCAACGCATTCCAAAGACGTGCAGCTTGGACGGTAAAGGATTTAGTATAGAACTGTGTGGAATGCGTTGGCAAACATAAATTTAGGTTTTCCAATGATCTCAGCGATCTTGTGTGGGAGTTATACAAAAACTGAAAACGTTCTCTAAGATAAATTGGGGTGGAAGGACTGAACAGAATATTATAAAGAAGGGACAAAATATGCGAATTCCGGCGATGTCGAATGGGAAGCCACTTGAGTTGGGAGCGAAATTCGGAGACATGATCATATTTACGCAAACCAAATATGAATCTAATACAGAAGTTTTGAAGTCGCTCAAGTTTATCTAGCTGTTCCTCTGTTAAGTCAAGATAGCTGGCATCGGCATAGTCAAGTATAGGAAGAAGAAGAGATTGAGCTAGCGCAGTTTTGGTGGCGACTGGTAAAAAGTTACGGAGTCGACGCATGGAACCTGCAGAAGCAAAAAGTTTGCGGCTTACCTCTTGCAGTTGCATGGCCCAGTTGAGGTTTTTATCGAAGTGGACTCCTAAATTCTTTACTGTGTCACATATTGCAATGATATTGTTATTTAAAGTTATATTAGGAATATGTGACCAGTTGACCTTAGCTCTCAATCTGCTGCTACCAATAATTATGGCTTGTGATTTAGTAGTATTTACAGTAAGGCCAAAACTTTTACTCCATTCAGAGATAGTTGCCAGATCCCGGTTAATTTGATTGATGGCTATTGTTAAGTCATCTGGACGAGCTTGGCTATAAATTTGAAGATCATCAGCGTAAAGGTGGTAGGACGAAGTAAGTTTTAAGGAAATTGTATTAATAAATATAGCAAATAAAAGTGGAGATAAAACGCCACCCTGTGGCACGCCAGCTGAAATATTGCACCAAGAAGAAAGTGAATCTTCAATGCGAATCCGCTGACGTCTGCCAGACAGGTAACTATGAAACCAGTCAATTGCCGTTGGAGATATGTTAAGAGAGCGCAGAATACCAATCAAAATGTCGAAGTCAACATTGTTGAAGGCATTGCTGAAGTCGAGTAAACATAACACCGTGAGATTGCCATTTTCCATACCAGATCTAACGTCATCTGTAATTTTGATTAGTGCGGTAGTCGTACTATGACCAGGACGGAAACCAGATTGGAAAGGATTAAGGAGTGTATTCTTACAGAGAAAGGAGTTGAGTTGGTTATGCACCAAACGTTCTAGGACTTTGGATAGGAAAGGCAGTATTGATATTGGGCGGTATTCGGAGAAGGATTGAGGATTGCATTTTTTGGGTAAAGGAGTAATTTGGGCATCTTTCCACAAAGAGGGAAAGCAGCCTTTGGTCAAGGAAAAATTAAGGATGTGCGTTATGATAGGAAGGATTAGATCAAGGATAGGAAGGATCATTTTACGACTCAGGCAGTCACTACCCACAGCATTTGATGTTATCGACTCTATGCTTTTCTTAACATCACAATCGGTGAATTGCGTGAAGAAGAATGGGGAGTGATCGGGAGTAGGAAGCAAAGAAAGAGAAGTTAGAGTATTGATTTTAGTTGCCGTATCTATACAAGGCGAAGATGCAAAATGGTTGTTCAACATATCAATGTTTAACCCTGTTGGAGTTGTACTTTGACGCGCTTTGCCTACTCCCAGCGATCTAAGAAAGTTCCAGACTTTAGCTGGATCACCGTTTTCTACGGATTTATGAATATGCTGGCGTACGGCTTTCCTACACAATAAAAGTGATTGCTAATATAATTAATTCTAAGGAATACGTCTACCAATTGTATATCTCGTTGTGACTGTAAGATAACCAAAAAACCCATTAGGTACGCATATACATAATGATACGACCATAATCGACACATCTCGTAGTACAATATAATATAACAAAGAGGTAAAGCGACCCTGTATTTTATTTTCGTAACCCAGTACCGGATCGCGAACCACCAAATGGGAAATACTGCACTATATTTATTGTTAGTCACAACAGAGTTTAGTGATCTCATTTCAATTAGGAATACCTAATGATTGTCACACGGCCCCGCTATTATCATATTTCAAATAGAGTGTTCTCACATATAAATAGGACTGTGTGTTCCAACACTAAACGTGAAATAGGCCACATCAATTATGCCACCGTTTTATAATAGGTGTACGCGTGACATTTTGTTGCACAACTTCATTTTACTGTGTCAGAGGTCTAAACGATCTATTAATTTGAATAAAAAACTTAACAGCTTAAATTGATTGTACTGAAATGATATGAGAACCAGAAAGATGATTTAATTTAAGAAATGTTATTCTAAAATCATAGAGAAGACAGTCTGTAATAATTATATTTTTTTTGTTAACTAACCATTTTTTTTCATGTACTTAGTATTTATTCTGAGACATAAACTATTTCATTTCGTTCCATTTTCAAACTGTTAAATTTGTAAAAAAACTAAGGAATAGCTTCAAATTGCTAAGATTGTATTAAATAATATTCTAGTTTACACAGAACAGAATAAGCGAATCCATCAACCATAACCATAACCATAATCCATAATATACCTACAAAGTGGATTTAATATCCATATGCATACATCCATGGTCCACCCACCTTAGTAGAGGTACACAGTGCTTTATGTTATACTTAAGCTTCAATTCATGAGTTCGCCGTTCACATAAGTTGTAAACTAAGGTACTTATTAATCGGCCCTCCAGTTGTTTATACGGAACTAGTGGCTATTGTTCGATTGTTACATATAAGTAAGTTGTGCAGCGCTTCAGCGGTTGCTGGCTCTTAACAAGTGAACTTACCAACTTGGCCATTAAAAAGTTTCCTCCTCATGTTTGGACTGAGTTGAGTTTACAAATGTACTGGAACTAATTGTAGCAGATTTTATAAGTAAATCCGCGATTTAATTGGAATGGTGTAAGAGTAATTAAAAGATAAATATATAAAAGAGGCAAGCGGTTACTGATAGAAATCTGTCATCAAGGCCTTTCCAAAGATTCTATACAATTTTAGTTGGCATTTTTGAACAAATGAAGTTCTTTGTTACCAAAAACTATCCCCAAAAGTTATGTGGGTTGCAAAAAAAAACCAAATAAGTAACAAATTTAATAATCCAAAGGTGGTAAACTGAAAAAATATCTAAGGTAAATTTTCATGTCATTTTTATATTCAATGTTTAAGCGAGCCCAAGCGGAGTCTCATCATATTACTTTTGCTTTTTTACTATAAAAACGAAATTTGAATATTTTATACCGCAATGAATAAAATTAATTAATCTACCTAGAACGGTCACCCAAAATCCGTTTAAGCTCACGCTAGTAAAGCCGTCAGACCTCCGCTTCTCTCTGATTTAAAATGAGGCGCCATTCATGAAGTAAGCGTGTTAAAAGCTTGAAAAATTATGAACTCACTACTGAATTATTCATACAAACTCGAAAACTTTTGGAGGTCAGAAAAGTATTTCGTAATTTGTTGAAGACGCGATGGAACTTTTATTTAAACGACTGAATTAAACTAAAAAAGAAAATAAATATTTTACTCCATTATTGAGTTTATTGAACATTGACTTAAATAGGCACATTTTTATACAATTGTTTATTTTATACGTATTTTATAGTAGCATTTGATATAGATTTGATGGCTCATTTCCAACCGTTTCGTTTTATATTTACGTTTTTATTAGCCTGAGTAGGCAAGTTTTAAAACAAATTAAGCGTTTTAGAAACAATCAATAGAATTTTATAGTCGAAATCAAGCGTGGGGAGCCAGTAATGTGAGAACTTTGGACTGGAGCAATAATATGTAGCCCCAGAATCGATATTACATATTTTATTTCTTCATTATCTTCATCATTTCATCCCTAGAACGCATCCCCCGTGATGCCGCGGATTTTATTTCTTAAACTTCTTATACTAGTCTTCATGAGATTTCTTTCCAGGTCTGGTTGGTTATGAGTCTACCCGCCGTACCCCGGAATAAAAGAAAGTTTTTTTTTAATAATGTAGCGCCTTGGTCATACTGCGGTAGGCCCAATAAGGCCTTGGACGATATAAATGCTTTCCGTGTGTTAAATGCTGTTGTATTGCCTTAAAGCAATAAGAATATATTATATTTAATTCTACAAAACATTGTGTTTACACTCTTATATACAGTTTATTTTTACATGGTCTGGGGTCCAGATATATGTCGTCACGCTTTTCTCCCATAGTGGTAGATAGAGACAAAGGAACGCTACCTATCTCGATCTTGGCACACCTCTTTTGCTTCTTTCATATTCATCAGTGTCTTCATGCATGCTCGCCGATTACAGGTACATAAATATTTTATGCATAAAAAAAAATATAATACAGTTTGGATTACAAAGAAATGGATGAAAAATTGTTATGTGTCCTGTGTTTCTAGGGACTTTCTATATATATGGCTCTTTTTTAATGCGTCATTTATTATTCTTTTATTATTCATGATCATTTATGTACTCATAGATAACATGTAACAAAATAAAAGAATGATACAATAGCACACAGATATAATTAGGTAATTTAAATAGAAATTTCTTCTGGCTAACCCGCGATAGGAAGCACTACATTGAAGAAGGATGTATAAATGGCTTTTAATATAACAGCTGCAATTAAAGATTTCATTTTGAAAGTGCATTAACTGTGATACTCATAGTATACTCTACTTAGATTAAGTTAATTTTAATGAATATTGCCATTTCCTTCTTAAATACATTACAATGTTTCTTCATTACGTTTTCCGGTGGAAGTTAGCGAAGGAACGTTGTAGTGATAGTTGCTAGTAGTCCTCATGTCTTAGGATATTATTTAAAGCGTTAATCTTTGGAACTAGTTAGTTGTTAGTGTAGGCGTGTCAGATGTTGGCGGGAAATTAGACAGATTCATACAAAGTCTTGTTTTTATATGTTTTGTTTTTATATTTCGACAGATTTTTCACAATGAAGCGATTGATTTTTTGAATGTAGTAGGTCCTTTATTTATTTAAATTTTTGTTTATTATCAGATTCTCGAACGCGGTTTCATCATTCGTGTAACTCGTTCCCCTAAGAATTTAGTTATTTAGCCCTGTTTAACAAAAGGCTTTAGCCTTGCTTAACAAATAGGCTGTCTAACACTGAATTGTTTAGATCCGTAGTGTCTGAGATTAGCGCGTTCAAGCAAACAAACACTTCAGTTTTATGTATAAGTAAATTTTAATGGTTTTTTTTTTTTTTTTTTTTCGGACGCACATATGTCTGGAGGCTTTTGCTACTTCACCGGACATAAATAGATACAGGATTCTCGTACATAACAACGTTGACTTCGTCGTAATGTACGAAAATCCTGTTTCTCATTGTACCTTATACTAGTTACAAAATATTTATAAGACATTGATAAATACATTTAAAGGAACATGGCATTCTAAAGTAACTCAGATAATATATGTCGAAAAAGTTCTTCCTAATATTTTTAACTAAATGAGATTATCATTAGTTTTAAGAAGAATATAAAACATATATAATACTAGCTGACCCGGCAGACTTCGTACTGCCTCAATCGATACATACCCTACACTACCCCCACCCTACACTACCCCTACCCTACACTACCCCTACCCTACACTACCCCTACGCTACACTACCCCTACCCTACACTACCCCTACGCTACCACTACCCCTACCCTACACTACCCCTATCCTACACTACCCCTATCCTACACTACCCCTATCCTACACTACCCCTACCCTACACTACCCCTACCCTACACTACCCCTACCCTACACTACCCCTACCCTACACTACCCCTACCCTACACTACCCCTACCCTACACTACCCCTACCCTACACTACCCCTACCCTACCTCTACCCTACCCCTACCCTACACCTACCTCTAATCTACCCCTAACTTTGTCTGAAAAATAAAAATAAAAATTTAGGGGTGGACTACCCCTAACATTTAGGGGGATGAAAAATAGATGTTGGCCGATTCTCATAGATACCGGATAAGCACAAAAAATTTCATCAAAATCGGTTAAGCTGTTTCGGAGGAGTATGGCAACGAAAACTGTGACACGAGAATTTTATATATTAGATGTACATTCTAACACACCACACCTACAGAAAACTACCTGAGAAGGAAATACGTTAATTGAAGTATATAATGATTGCGGTTCTCATAAATCTAAAGCTAAATTAAAATCCAAATATAGAACCTGAGTATCGAATCGGTGTTATCAGTCAGTTGATCTCTTGTTTATCAACTAGTATTGACTTTACGTTTAGGTCCGCCTACTGGCCAGTGTTAATTAATATGTATATGCATTCATATTTTGTAAGGTAGCCACTGTTTTTGGTTACTCGAGTTACAACAAGTTTTGCTTAAGTGTTATAAAAAATTCAAAGAAAAAATGGTACCGATACGAACATAATATTAAACGATGTCATGTTAAGGTAAATTGGTACTTATTTACATAACTTACTGACTTGTCACCGAATTAATCTTGATCGAAATTATTATTATTAGTTGAAAAACAAAAAAAACAAATATCATGATAATACATCTAGAGCTCAAAAGCATTAGGTGGGATGTGCCATTATGCACCAGAATCATTCGTCGTATACAGTGCCTTTATCACCATAAACTGGCACTTACGACCAAATGCTTCTGAAGTACATCCGTCGTTATATTTCTAAGATCTAGATATGTCTGTGTGATGTTATACCTAATGAAACATGCTATTAAAAATTTATGACGTCGTTTTAAATTGGGTCATTTTTGTGACAAATAATAATTCTTTAGCGTGTATATGAAATGATTTAAGAATCAGGACTGTCCTATCCATCGCCGAACGTATGGTCAATAATAAAACACTCACGTACTAGTTACATTTGACGAAATGCGAAAGCTTTTTGTGATTACGCGTGAGTAATTCGTGGCAGGGATTAGAGGCCGCGGTTCAGACACCCACATCAATACTCCTACACTGTCCATGTATGGGCAGATTACTTAGTATGGTCGCGGTTTAGTGAGGTCAAGTTTTGTTAAGCGTTAAATAAGAAGTTTATTCCATATCAAAAGTGGGCGAGTGAACTAATAAATGCTACGAAGTGGTAATGTGACCGCCGCCTACAAGTAGATACGAATATACGAGCAGTTTATTGAAGGGCCCTCTAGGCTTCACATTTTTTAGCTTTCAACTTTGACACTGCCCTAGTTTTAACCAAATTATGGGGACCATCTGATTTTGGGCGGCTCGGTGGTCTTTGTATACTTTTCGGAAACGTATGTCATTCTAGTTCTGCCTGCTAATGAGCATAGACTTAAAATAAACTCCTATAACGAAACTGGAACAAGATCTGGCGACAAATATTAATAACGCTTTTTGGCTGTTATACTTCCCTAGTTCAAAAAAAATCTGTAACCTGCAAGAAAAGATTTCTACTAGAAACAGTACCACATATCATCATCATCAGCCCGTATTATGGCCACTGCTGAAGATGGGCCCCCTTCTGCAAGAGGGTGTTTGCTGTAGTCAACACGCTTGGCAGACGGGTTGGTTAACACAGTACTAATGTAGAATACACAATGCTGCTGCGCTTCCCTGGTAAAACGGCCTAACGTGCTCGTCGAGGCACCGAGGATAGATGCCCCACACCAAATAGACCCGGCGAGAAATCTAAGATATTACACAAAGATTTCTTGTCAGATGTAGGGTATCGAACTCACGAACTCCGCGACTGAGAGCAAGTCTCAGCAAGCAATACCGCTACGCCACGGATGTTGCCATTAACAACCCAAGCCCTACAATTAATACCTCAGCTAACAACCTGGTCTAAGCAAATAACTTATTTATCATTAAACCCATACCTAGTCTAGTATCCCGTTTCGAAAGTTTCTTCTGCAATCAATACCTCTTGAGCCACGGAGTTCGTCATGTTTATTTTTATATGTATCTAATCCTCTACCATCAACGAAATCTATATCTATACTTTGTACTATACTTATATTATAATAATAATTTAAACTAATATTATAAAGTAAAGTTTGTAAGTTTGTTTCGTGTTGTAAGGGGTATCTCTGGATCTACTGAACCGATTTTGAAAATGCTTTTACCAATAGAATGCTACGTCATTTGTGAGTAATAACTTTTAATATGTAATTACATGAATAAAATACATATATACCTAACTTAAAGTAACTAATTTAAAATAAAATAAACTTATAAAATAGTTCTATTATAAATCTATTCTACTTGGCAAGGTTCCCAGAATGATGGCAGCATTACCCCGTTGAATGGCGGCATGGCTTTGTGAGTTTCATATCCTATATTTCAAGTTGAAGTTTCCACGGGAACGGGATCGACGCGGGTGAAAAAACACGGCATTTCTATTAGTGCTAATCCCGGCAGTTCATCGCAGTCAGTTTGTTTTGACCTTTAGCGAGAATTACAGAGAGAGTTACAAATGGATGATCGCCAATAGTGCCAACTACTGAATTATGCTTGTGATGTTGTTACAGGAAATCGTCTGTAATATCTATTTGTTGGTATTTCCGACAACTTACTAACGTAAATATAGTGTCATATATAAATTAAGCGGTCAATGTTCTTCGGTGGAAGAAGATATTTTCGCATTTGACTTTATTAATATATTAACCGTGTGATATTTAAATTATATGACACAAATTAGATTAGGTTGATCCCAAATGTATCATTCACGCCTCTTTTCCATAGGATAAGGCAGAAACCCATTTCCTTCCACTTGCTACGATCTTGGCATACAATTTTCGCCTCCTCCACATTCATTAATATCCTCATGCATGTCCTTCGGTTTAGTGTAGGTAGATCATTCTAATCTGGCTTTTCTTAAATTATTACATACAAAACCTCGTCTTAAAATATAGCCTAACTAACGTAAGTCTAATTATAAACTATATTTTTTGTATAAGTTCAGTAGCATCGGACATTACCCGAACCTCTAAACTCACAAAATATACCTCTTTATAATATTGGTATAGATAAACTAATGATATCATTTATAATTGCTTGATACCAAAGACTGCAATTTGAAGACAGTTGTTCAATAATAAAATCGTTTTTATATAAATATGAACCGAAACGAATATTTTAGGCATTATTATCCGGGACTTTTAAGTGGATTATGTCCGTGTAAACGAAAAAACCAAAAATATATTTCAATAAAGTGTCCGAAAAATACGTTGGTCACTCACTCAATAGCCATCTCAAAACCGATGCGACGCGGTGAAAATTGACATGAAGAGCGTCGAACAAAAACGATGACGTTTCCAATATGGCGACAGACAGAAAACTTGGCAATGGATAGACAGTGGTCTTACGAGGGCCCTTGTCTGTCATCTGTAAAAAAGAATAGGGATTTTATCTACAAAGGAAATATTGAAAGTAGGTACATGTTTATAATGTATATTTTTATACTTTTACGTATCATATAGATGTTAACCTATCGTAATAGAGCTTTAATGCGATGTCGTTTACGTTTAATACATTTTCATCAAATACCGTGGTCACGGGCTTACTTGAGTCTTTGTATAATTTGAGAACAAATAAATTGAATCATATTATAATAGACATAATATAAAAAAAATGCAATTACTAATGACTAAATCGAATGAAAGTATTCTCTAAATTGCGGAGTTTTCTGACATACTGACATATTTATATGCTACAAGCATATCGATAATTCGTAGGACCTAAACTAAAATTAAAAATAACTTATAAAATACTAACAAGGTATAAGTTACACATCTTAGGGAAAATTTTCCCATTGCCAGATAAAAAATATCAGAAGAGTAATTTTGAAATTTGACCGATTTTGTATTGAAATTCTATCAATATTCCAGTATATTAATTAGAGTTAACTTTTCAATCCTCAAATATAAATGATCAAAAAATTTAAATATTAGCTCTAAATCCTGTAAGCAAGCTTAGAGTTAAGACAAAGTTGGCACATAAAGTCAGTCACAATTTAAATTAAACATAATACAATTCAATTCAGTGTTTCGTTCGGAACGAGGAACTTCTGCGGTGGCACGCGGAGTGAATGCATTTCGCTTCATGTTATATTCCTAGTGTGACCTTTTGTTGAGATCGAGTGACTTAAAGATGGAGTCAAATAAATGCAACGTCTTTACGATGTGTGCATCAAATTTTTAGGTTATTTTATTCATATTTTCACATTGTACCTACTATCAAAAAAAGTTAGTAGAACCAATCAATGTAACTTTTAATTTGTTAAGGCCTTGTAAAGGATGGAGTTTGATGCGATAAAAATATATATTATTATATAGTAGGTATATGTAACACTGGTTATGTTTTATATCCGAAAATTTTAGCGAAAAGGATACATGAAGCTCAAATTGTGTAGCTGTATTCAAATTGTGAATATGTTTTTCAATTGTTAATATTTATTCAGACAATGATATCTACCAAGTTTTAAATTTCTTTGTTCTTCGGGTTCGTTTTTGCGTTTTATGAGAGCTGTCTTATAAACCGTTTTTTTTGTCGTTGCCAATACTTGCCAGAATTATTTTAGGTAGTACAATCGATCTTTATGTATACTTTCTTTCATTCAGCATTATTCTGTAATTAAAATGACATCGAACCTGTATTAGAGGCGTGCAAAATTAGATTATCATGAATTTTGCCATGTACATTTTTCATTTCCATCTCCTTGATGGCAACTTCTATTCTATCCAAAAACATATGTAATCTTTCGTTAGTAATTATTATGGATAATGTACCTGCCAATAATACTAACGGCTTGAAAAATACGGTGTAGGTATAATTCCTCTCAAAACTTCTACACTTTCATTTCTTTGTTAAAAATAATATTCGCAAGTATCGTCGAGGAAGACTAGTCTACATCATTCAGCATCCACAGCGCACAATACAAGCCACCAACACGAAGTAGCTGTTCACATCCTTTACAAATACATTTAGTGACTCCGTTAGACGTGGACGCTGTTCCGTTGACGTCCTCAACACGTCCACTGTTTGAAATTCCGCTGTATTTCGTGCACGTCCACAAGACGTCCACGCTCCAAGTTACTCAGTTTTATGAGTTGCACCAAGTACTGTCTGTCTGCAGTTTAGCTGTCCAAGTTAAGAATATTATATTTCTAAACATTTCGCAGTAATTTCAGTTCTTAAAGAAGCGCGTTCATTATGTCATGTCATAGGACAATTATTGAATTCGATAAAAAGTACTTTATAATATATTGAATTGATAGAGGATTGAGGATTGAGGAGGACATAAATTTCAGGTCCTTTCAAAATATACGCCTTATCATTAATAGTAGATAGTATCATGCATAGTGACGACATACGTAAGGAAATTTCTGGAAAGACATAATAAGTATAACACTCAGTTGATACCTCGTAATGCGATCTTTAATAGGTGATCTTGGATAATTACTAATTATCAGATTAGACTAACAATAGCGGCAATTGAAGATTATACAACTTAGTTCACTGGTTCTAAATCTTTGTGTATCTCAATTAGACCAGCTTATTAGTTACTGTTAATTAAGCTAATTAGTTCACGTTGCAGTAGTTGTTTAGTGGATACGGTAGTCTGATCGTTGTATTTTATATTCGAATACAAAAACTATTTATTTTTGAAGGTATTACTTTTGTTTTGTTTAATTATTAGCAATCAGGTACTTCTCAAATTCTGAATTCAAAACTTAAAACTGTATTCTCATATAATGAGTAGGGCTAAATGTAATGCTTGCCTATATGTGAATCTCGATTACCAAACGACTTTATTTAATACTAATTTATTCCTTTTTAACTCTACTATGTTTGCAACAGGAATCGTGCTACAAATTTACAATGAAATTGAATTAAATACTTCATAAATTTAGAATTACAGTTTCCGAGCAAACAAGTGCTTTAACTAATGAACAAAGAGAATGGAGAAGATGGAGAATAACTATTTAATACTATTAGAGCATGAAATGTTGAACAGCATACTTCAGCTTTGGAACGCAGTGAAACATTTTCATTTTCAAATCTGCGAGAATGAAATTTGAGTCTCGCGTATCCCTTTAAATTAAATCAAATTATTTAGGGCTAGACAAGTAGCTTTATAAATATTTTCAACCGAATAAAGTTCACCTTTGATTTTAATTTTGTTTGACGCGGCTTTGGAAGTGATCACTATTAAGTTATCATGATATTTGTGTGTTCGAATGAAAAAAACATTCGTTTAAATATACCTATGTCATTTTAGCTAACTCCAAAATCTTATTATAGTTAGAGGTTCCACAGTATCGCGCTTTGTTTAGGTCCTCTAGCTACTACGAACAATGTAAAAACATATATCAAGAATAGACTCTTCTTGTGTATTTTCTTGGTATATACTTAGTGTAGCTAGAATGCTGTAACTATAGTGACAACAATATATTTTATCAGTTGAAAGAGTTATGTCTGAGTAAATTCTTAACTAACGTAAACATTACCAAACTTTTCCAATATGTTTCTCAAAAATTACTAACAATCTTCATTTTACCGTTATCAAACCATTTGAAATACAGAATAGCTAAAATACTGAATCCACACGTGTTGATTTTCCAATCCTCTCATAAATATGCTACATGAATATTAATACAAAGACAACACTCAATTCTGACAACCGAAGTACGAAATTTGATTTAATTCGTCCAATAACCCAAAACGTGTGTTGAAAAATGATTTAATTACGCAGAAATTAAAATGATACATTGGTTTGCATTTAATGAAATTATATTATTAAAATACGCTTATCTGAATATTTATGGTTTGTAACGAAACTATCACAATTCTTTGCGGAGGGATTACGAAGCGGGAACGCTAATAATTTATATAGGTTTTTATTGCGGAAGCTTGAATAATGAATGTTTACACATTAAGATTTAATATTTTATACAAGAACCCGGTTAGACGCATATTGTTTATATCTCTCTTCGGAAACACTTTTAGGTTACCGCGCCGAATATACCTACTCCTATACATATTCTAATTAAATTTAGTTTAGCAAGAAATATTATTACTCAAATATTCAATTTATTTAAATCCCTGACGAAGCGACAGGAAAATTGCTTTCTTATTGCCTTGTTACATTTACATGCTTATTAACTTCATTTATAATCCCAGCTAAGTATACCTATAAAGAAAAATGTGATATTTGAGATCATCTGGATTTCAATTGTAACTTTGATTATAGGTACTTGTAGTCCGAATCTTTGAATTAATCACTATTATTTGGTCCCATCAAGCTGGAGCTTGACTCTGCAATTATTGATCAATGATAGATTAAATTTGACAGTTACTCAGCTGATATCATTTTGGTTACTGAATTTACAACTGTCAAAACTGGTTTCAACTATCGTTAATGAATACTTGAACTACTATTTAAATACTGGGAGCTCTTTGAAACATAGTTCAAAGGACTCAAACTTACAAGATTTTGTCCATTTCATTTGTTACAAATAAAACAAAATCGTCTGATGCCAACCAAGAAAATTTAAGGATACTTCCGCTGTACTACACCAGAGACTTCCAGTCGGTGATCCTCGGACCACTGATGGGCCCTAAAAGCACAGGGAGAGGATCTGAAAAATATTGAGCTGCAGAAAAATAAAATATCTATATTCTGAATACAAACTGGTAGTGGTCGTGAATAGACAAACATTTTGTAAAATCATATTTTAAAAATCTACAGTCATAATTCCTCACTCCCCCCGACAGCGACTGCCCTAGCCTAGGTAAAGGTCCCACAGGGGCGCCCTCTTGCGCAGGTTTCTCATTTTGTAGTTTTTAAACCATTTATTAAGGCTGGTTCAGCTCGCCTTTAGACCCAGTGAAGTAGCAAAAGCCTCGTGGCTAACTACATGTCACTAACTACATCCAAAAAAAAGGTCTTTTACCGCAAAAGGATTGGAAACAATTGTTCTACACGGAAGAAACAATAGACTACATAGTAGGATTCATGACTAAATGTTATGCTTAGTTAAAGTACCCAGCATTATTATAAAAGGACAATCAGATAGCCATAACGACATTACATAATAGAACATGAGCATAATGTAAGGCCATGAAACATAATGGCACTTCAGATAGCGGGCAGCGACACAGGAAAGAGCTAGTTACTCATAAATCATCGTTTCTTTCATATAGGTTAGTCGAGTACCAATGTGCACGCACTCTGGACTATTATTTTATTGTTATTTGATGTCATAACCTTCTAAACATAGAAGATTTACTGCTATTAGATGGCCGTTAGAAAATGTCGAGGCACGGAGACATAATGACATTTCGTTTTGGTACCTTTAATACCATATATTGCATGAGTTTATGGACTTTTAATATCATTTATTGCATAAAGTTTTGGACTTGCGAATTGGAAATTATGCCAGCTTGTTTATGGTGGAAGTTGGAAATGTTTAATTGACATTACCATTTGAAGACAGTAATGTGAATTGCGCTTTGATTAGTAATAGATTTTAATAGATTACCTATTAAAAAAACACAGATAATAACAAAAGATAATAACACTAAATCCAATAACGTTTGTCTCTATATGTTTGTAACTGAATATGTCTCAAACAGATTCCTTAACAAGCGAAACGCCGACCAAGCAAGCTAAATTAAATTAACGCAAATCCTCAATCGCTTTGATCTCGTTTATACGCGCCTAACTAAATTGTTCTCAAAAACTGTTGCGTTAATAAATTGCAAAGTTCGTCAGGTCGTTGCTATCACATCATTTGAGTGATGAGGTCATATTGATGAGTCAAGGCATCACACCGGCACCGTTTAGACTGTCGGCGCACCCAGACTTAGCTCCGCTATGAAATTTTAGTATTGCAGTTATTTTGACCGCGAATGTACGACGCGCGACGGTACAGGCGGGCTCTCAATGCCGTATGACTGTTTTTAGTTTAGTTTGCTGTTTTAACTTTTTGAGTGTATTTTAGCTGTGCAATGTTGCTTACATTGTAAACATTTAGATTGCATCGTGATGTCATATCGGTTTGGTTAGTCAACTATAACATGCAACAAATTAAAGTATTGTGTCTCTAAATGTTTAGAACTTAAATTTATTTATTGTACTCAAAGTCTAATATTACAAACTAAGCAAATTATTATACTAGTAGTTAACAGGACTTAAATAATACAAATACGCATTTTTTAGACAACTCCCGCACTAGGAAAATTGATGCCTGTGTCACAGGCATTCACGGACTTAAAGCACTTCCAGATTCAGAACAACTATCTGTGGTTGAAACAAAAATAACCATGCCGGGTAGGAATCCAACACAGAACATCAAATCTCAGAAGCAACTACCGTAACCACCGAGATACCTTTTTATAGGAAATAATTTAAATATAAATACTATTATAAATTAAAATCTAATAATTTTCTGCTCCCTCAAGAGCCAGAAATATATTAGATTATTCATAATGAAAAATCTTTTTTGAACCAGCAGTATAATTCTTGGATGATTGTAGATTGAAAATTTAATTGTCTTGATGTTTCTATCTCAGTAACGTTGACTTTTCGTACCAAAGCTAGACTGTACTTAGATTTGTAGTAGTGTATAAAAAAGTAGTGATATGTGTTTGTAAGTACATAATAGAACTACTTCTGGAAACTCAAGGATTATAGTTACTAAAATATTTTAAAATTACAGCAGATATTTTAGTTATCCCTCTGTTAAGAACGTCCAATGTTGCACAACCAACCATGTTATTGCATTCGACAGCACATTCTATCCAATGTGTGAATTATGGGAAAATTTCTAAACCACATTTTATTACCCGAACGCCTACATTGTTGTGTTTTAGAAGCGCATTATCCATCAACGAAGTATCGAATTAAGCATGTTGAGCGATCTTTCACATAATACTATATTGTAAGTCCATTGTCGTCATTGTAATATCGAGATAATATGCTCGTAAAACGATATCTTTACTTTTTAAAACGAGTATGGTATCGTATTAGTATAAAAGAGGGGCCACCAGCGAAGGTGTTGCAACTGTCTCTCGAAAGCACCGGACTACGAAGAGGGACAGATTTGACGATATCGTGTGAAGTCTACACAAATATATTGCCACTAAATAACTCGATTTAGATCCGAAGTTGAATAGCACTATAAACTCTTCGCAAATCAGCGTCGGAATGTACAGATTTTATGCGAATATTTCACATGGAAGGCTTGGCTAAGTGGACGAGTAATAACTTCGCGTTTATGTATTTAGGTACAATTGGGTAATTATTTTTCCAAGTTTTTGTGACGTTTATGTATTTGAAATTTTAAATAAATTACGTTTTAACGTAATGTAAAACTTGGTTATTATTCAGGAGCAAGAAATTATGAATGCGGGAGAAGGATCTCATTATCATTCACAGAACGCAGTAAAACACTGATTTTATTAAGTTCCACAGCGTTATGTTGTTTGCAAACTGGCTTTTTAAACGAACAATAAAAAATGAGGCCAAGTTGTCAAGGACGTAGTCGCAAATATGTCTTATATTTTATTTTACATCAGGCCTGCAGTTGAATATCTTGCAGTGTCAGTACTTTATTCAATTCCTCAGAAGAAGTTATTGCTTAGATTGGAGAGTTGTGATTGGCGAAATGTGTATCAGAGTTAAGTAACAACCAATCACGCCGAAGCATTTTTTATTTTTTAATAGATGGTTCGATTCATTGACTATTTGCTATGATTGATAGGTAGCTATTTCCTATATAGTAGTAGAAGTCAGTAATAGGTAGCTAGGAATAGCAATCAATTCAAATTATAACAATTATATTTGGTGAGATCTAGTCTAGTTAATGAAATGTTATCGCGGAAGTGAAGACGTTGTAATAACAGTTCTACCCATTTTCTGTAGTTACTTTTATGATAATATTTTACATCACGCAGTGATAATTATGATGTATAGTATATAAAGTAATTTCTGGATGGAATTAGAATTTTTGTAATTTACTTGTCTGAAAAAAAAATCAATCGTCTGAGTACAATTCAACGAAATTATTTTATGCATTTTAATAAAGCATGCAATAAAGTTCAGTCTGCATATGAAAATGCAGTAAAGACTCGTAATTTAATTTAATTCAAAACTTTTAAAAGTAAAAATGTGAAACGGATTTATTTTAAAACTCTTTTCAAATATTTTGAACTTTACAATTCATAATCCTTTTAAACATATTTTATTTGAAAGACAAGAGAAAAAGTTTGAATCAACACAGCCAATTGGACAATTAGTGTTGGCGGTGCATTGTCCGCAGCTGTTGAACAGATATGTTTTAATTCCAAAATGTATGAATCACCATCTTAATTTCAATGAAGATAAACAGAAGAAAAAGGACGTCTAACTGCCTGTCCGAGCTCGCCATACGACATTTTAAAATAATGATTTAATTATTTACGACTTTGTATCTCGAAGAATTTTGATTGATGTTCGAGGTAATTAGTCAAAATATAGTCGGTTAATAGTAAGATCTCAAACTAAATAAATGTTTGTTATACATTTATGATGATCAAGAACTATAAAAAGCAATTTCTATACATTTTAAGGGCTATGAGAGATGATGTAGTGTCTTAATTGAAAGTAAAAGGATTTCTTATTATATATCTTTACGTACCTAAGTGTCTAATTCAACCATCGCTACAACTTATATACAAATTATATTGAATCACATAGTGCTAAAATTGTAGACAACAATAAATAAGTTCCGAAGCTTGTAATCTCAACCCAGTTCGGTACAATTTTTCCAATATAATTACATACAAAAATGTTCTAATTTTATTAAGTTAATCGATTACCATCCATCGTAACGAAAAATATGTAACCCCATACTCTCAAATTGGAAACGAAGGCTTGCGTCTTTAATAAACATGAATGTTATAATTTAAGGTCGTTGCAGCATCGTCATCGAACCCACTACCACCCACGCCAGTACCAGCATTCGATTTAATCACCTCACCCACTGCGATAATCATTAACCCTTCGGATGGCATCCGTTTAAACATAATTACTTCATCTGATGATTGGAGAGGATGAATTTTAATATATCTTTAATTAGTTTCGTTTCATAATTCGAATATGGAAAGAATATTTTGGATTATGTTTTTTTTAAACAGTAAACTGTAGATATACTGTAGGCCTACTCTGTTATGGGTTTTGTGTTTTGGTGTATAAGTACCTAGTGGTATAAGCAGGGTGGTGCCAGCGTCTTGGAAAAGCGCAAAAAACACAAACAAACAATATAAATCCCTAAAAATAAGGGCGATGTTATTGAAGTTATAGCAGTAGGTGGGCCTCATATTCGAATTTTCTTAGATCAATCTAATTAGCCCGAAGTCAGGAAGGTGGTGTTTCACTCGCCGAAGAGAACGTCAAACTGTCGGTGCTGCGCCAGATCACGAATCATTCATTATTCAATCATAATTCGGAGCATCTCGATGCCGAACGACAAGTTTTCAATCGCTGAGATGACAAACGAGTCAAGTTTTACCGACACGAGCGGTGGTGAAACGTGTCGGTAAAACTGTCTTACCGGATTTAAAGAGTAAAGAAATTGATACTGTACCAGTGTTTACGCACATACTAGAATAGATGGCCAATCGGGTGATTGGCCATTTATTCTAGTATGTGCGAATGAGTCAAGTTTTACCGACACGAGTGGTAGTAATTTTACGAGTGGTAGTTACCTGTGTGGTAGTTACCGGATTTTCAGAGTAAAGAAATTGATTTTAGTTTTTACGCACATAATAGAATAGATGGCTAATCACCCTAGAAGTTAGGCGCCGTGGCAGAAGTTGGACAAGAGGACTAAATTATTACAAAGCTCGCACCAGGTACGTAAAAGGCTAATTACGGTTCTGTACCTATATAAGTAAATCAGGTGTATGTGTGTGCAAACTTTTTGTGCGATATTTGCAAAAACTTTAAAACAGTGAATGGACTCCCAAAACCACACAATTGTTTTATAATATATGCAATATGTTTTAATGCGACATATGTGTTAACAAACTTTATTAATTCAGTAATTGGCAAACATTTGTATGTTTGAGGTAACGTACCATTTAATTGGAATTGTAATTGTTTAAGTTTCGTATACTTCATTTCAAAACTGCAATCAATTCAATTTATAATAAGTGTTATTATAAATTCAATTTATAATAACTATAAATTGAATTGAATGCTATGGTAGCGATATAATGTCATGACTATGAACTATCGAATCTACCACAGGTTCAATTGCCAAATCGGATAAAGTATTGCATTTGGTAGTCGGGAAACGCCTAGAAATATTTTTTCGTATCCAAACTATTCAAGCTATTTCCATAGTAATCGGAGCTTAAATTTCCTATTTTTATTTACTGCAATACCGCGTAAGTGACGATAGCTAATAAGGTTGAAAATCAAATGTAGCAAATTTATATTTTGCCCTTGACAGCACGTATAAAGAAAATATTTCTTGACATATGAAATGACACCATATTAGCAAAGGTAACTTACGCGGTATTCCAGTATAACCGATGCATAGTATCTTGAATTAAGACATGGGTACGGTCCGACTTTTAATAAAATTTACATACTCGTCTAATTAAAATGAGACTAACTTCTGCAATCTAAATTGTATGTCCAAGATGAGATATTTAACATTTGACCTCTGTCTCAACTGAACAGTGGGTGGCTCGGAAATAAATGCATCAACAAGTCATTTAGCAGTTAATAGGTAAATTACAATCCTGTTATATTTCCATAATCATTACGAGGCGCGTTTATTAAATGTTAACATCTTATTACATATTCTAGCAACAACTTCAATTAATACTGACAAAGTAACTGAGAAACTAGCAGTACCTATGAAGGTGGAAAACTACTTAGTACTATTGCTTCAATAACTGGCGTAAACTTATTAATTTATTGTGGAAATAAAATAAGATATTTTCCTTATACATAAACACGTATCTTTGAAGCGTGCAATCAGTATGATCGTAATTATGTAAAATTTGCGATGAGCAGACGACGTGCGATCAATTAACAAAAAAACGTTATTACACAAAACCTCTTCAATGCTAATAATATAAAGATGAATAGTTTGTTTGTTTGCTTAAACGCCCTTATCTCACGAACTATTGGTCTGATTTGATCTTATGCTATCGAGGCTATATTCTATCATTCAAGTTTAGCTTTATCATAGAAGCTAGTTAATAATATTAGTATAGATTATAAAGTTTGTTTGCTTGAACACGCTAATCTCAGGAACTACTGGTCCGCTTAAAAACAATCTTTCAGTGTCAATACATATTTAGTCCATTTATCGAGGATAAATCCTACGTAATATATCATCACGCAAAAACTAATAGGAGCGGCACACCAATGAAAAAATATTTCAAAATCGGGGTTAAACCAAAGTAACTATTTCACGCGGACGAAGTCGCGGATACAAGCTAATTGTGAAATATGTTTAGTCCGATAATTACACTTAAGCAATTAAAGTATTAACCGCCGAGCTCGACCGCAGGAGTGGGTACAAAAACCTCACATTTTCCAATTTAAACGCTTAATAAAATAGTGTGGAATGTTTACCGAAGGCAATTGGGCTCGAGCACTTGGTTTAGTTACATAAATATGTGAGCAGGGTTTGTTTTCTCCTGCGAACGGCACTTTCCCTTGCAGGACGCTCGGGTGACGACCCTGTCTGTATTAACTTGATTGTTTTACCCCTATAATTTAATATTTTTCATTAAAATACCTAAACAATCGTTATAACGATGTTAAAATATTTGCATTATGCTATTCATTCTTCTTTGTAAATTAGATTAAAATTTTACAATGCAAATAATTTGAATATTCTCAAATAAATGTCTAGCCTAATAGGAATGGCTAGGGCATCGGACTTGTGATCTTGTGGTCGCTGGTTCGATCCCCACCCATTGCATTACTGATGTGAACCCACTCGTAACAAGAGCATTTGAGCTTAGCACGAGGGGTTAACAAGGATATTAGTAGACTGCAAAAACTATGCTAATAATTTAAAAAAAAAACTGTCGGCATAACTCAACAATACCAACAAATTATTTGTTGTACACTAAGTAACTTAAATGCATCTTTAATTACAAAGTAAACTACACATAAATTACAGTAAACATATAGCATCTCCTTCGTACTTCTCTAAGTAATTAAGACGATACAAGTCAAGATTACTCCAGATATCCGTGTGAATTATCTCTCGTCATTATCTGCGAGCGATTTATAGAGCGGCAAAACGTCGGCAAAACCGCGGCGCAACAGCGGCATAACAGCGGCTTATCCTTTGAATTAAATTAATACAACCCCTGTCAGGCGCACCACATATTTCACTACACACAATCTGACACGGCGGGCAAACCTCTCGCATTAAGATAGCTCACCCGAAGGTATTTTATGTAAATTAGCTGTATTTTTGCTCTTGTTTATATATTTTGCATACCTGCAGCCCACCGTGCGAATGCAACTAATGAACTCGGGTTTTTGTGGTTTAATTCGGCGCAGGCGCCGGACGCCATCTTAATTAAGTGTTACCCACGATTTATGCGGTCGTAGAGTGTGAATGTGGTACCCGTGTCAACTTTATAGTGTAAAAAATATGCTATGATAAATTGATGTTTTACTTTTTTGCTGCTTATGTGAAACGTATGTTGCCAAAAAATGTTAAATTAAATATGTGTTTGATATTATCGTACACTGCCTCCGAAATAGTTTGGCTATTTTTGCGAATACTTAAGTATTTTAAAAGGATAGAAAAAATGTCATTACGTAATTTAACTCTTAAAAATATAAAATATATTAAAATAGTAGTATATGAAATTCTTTCTTCTTTTTCATTCCCGATTATGAAACATGTTTCATTGGTGCTCGGCTTTTATTAGTCTTACCGTGATAATATAGGTATAGCCTATAGCCTTCCTCAATATGGGCTACGAGTATCTAACACTGAAGCATTTTTTCAAATCTGACTTCAGAGATCAGCGTGTTCAAGCAAACATTCAAAAACAAACTCTTCAGCTTTATATATTAGTATAGATAGATATAAATTCAATGTTTAGTTTTGTAAATTAATTAAAAAGCTGAGCTTTTTGCTCCATCCTTTTATTAATATAGTCGATGACTAACACTCAAGTTGTTTATACTACTCTATATAACAACCGGCTCCACCTGCAGTAATATGGCAGGCCGTGTGACGGTATAGTCTACAATATAAAAGGTCAATGACATTAGAAAGGGTCCTAGGTCACGCCTGGGTGAGACTCGGACTATACGCGTGCAATTAGAGAGTCCTCAGAAAGGAAGACATACTATATGAAAATAAAGAAAGGTAATCAATTGAATTACTAATTTTGAAAAGGGCGCAAGTCATATGACTTTTATAAACTGCATGAGCCGTTTTCAAATTTGCATATTCCATTGCATTTTTGTCCATATTCTACAAATGATATGAATACTCCACGGCTACGTGTCCTATAAAAAACGATGCTCAACGTCAAAATTAACTAATTAGCTGTTAAAACTCTTGTTAAATATCAAATGAGATTCTAAAAGCATAATTCGCTAATTATTATTTTTTATTATACTGTTAATTTATTAAGATTAATATTTTTGTTCAGAATTGAATTACAAACGTCATTTGGTATGTACTGGAAGATTTTCTTAATTCATATTTCAGAAAATGAAAAATTCAGAATTAGATTTGACACCGAAGTTAAGTAACGACATTCACACTCTGGATAACAACTGGTAACATTTGTGTGACCCACGGCTAGGTTTTTTTGGTCCTGAGTATTCTTTGTGTCCGTAAATTATGTTTTTGTCAAGTCCCTCGCGATATAGGGATTTGTTTGCACAGTTTGGAGAGGGAAAAAGGTTCCGGATGTGGTCCTTTGAGGCAATAGCCTTGCCTCTGAAAGTACGTTAAGCCGTCGATAGATATTTTATTGCAATTTTTTATTGATATTTATTTTTGTTAGACTTTAAGTTACCTATTTATATCGTCGTCAGTGATAGTGATAGTTGCTAATAAGGTAAAATTTCTTCCACCAAAAAATGAATGATTCACTTGTGTAGTAAAAGACGAAACATTACTTTGGTACTTTCGATCTTAAACCTTATAGCTATTGTCTTTACGCGATATCACACCTCCGCAGATGATATGTATTCTTTTCATTCTCTAAAAATACGCATGAATGTTATACTGTTAAGTAAAGTGTAGTTATGCCTCGTCCGTGAGTGCCTACTTGTGTTGCCATCTGAAAACCAGCGCTAGGTTGATACCTAGCCTATGGTGAGGTGGCCCTTTCAACATGCAAGACGTCTTATTGTTTTGAATATTGAACGTAATTTTCGATGATTAATATTTTGTGTGCTGAATTAGAAAGCGGCCTAAACCCTATAGCTAGGGCGTTCGACTTGGTCGCCGGTTCGATCCCCACCCATAACCGAAGTGAACCCACTCATAACACAAGCCTTTTATCTTAGCCCGAGGGGTAACAAGAATACGAGTAGTGTGCAAAAACTTTACTAGTAATCATTTAAAAACAACATGTATTTTCTTTCTTTTTATTGTATGACGAAATTTGTAGAGGCAAGTCAAACTTTATTTGTATTGTAAAAATATCAACAGAAATAGGATGTAACCCGTAATCATGGAATTCTTAACACGCAATCTTTCCCGCGATTTAATAGCTAGTTCCACACACGTCATTATTATAATATATAATTAGTAGCAATATTATCTTTCCGAATAAATCAGAGGTTTTTAAATAGGTTGTTGCTATTAGGTGTGTTAATTGCGAGAAGAGCGAGCGTGACAGGAAAAGCTGCACAATTATATCATTATCTAGATTTGTACGTTTCGTGGAAGCAGTGTGTACCTGGACTTATGCAAATTGTAACTATAGTGTGTGCGATTGAAATGGCGCAGTGTATTTGATGCAACAGATTATAAATATATATATCTCTATATGTACTTAATACATAAAGCTGAAGAGTTCGTTTGTTAGCTTAAAAACGCGCTAATCTTAGAAACAACTAGTCCGATTTGAAAAATTATTTCAGTGTTAGATTACCCATTTATCGAGGAGGGTTATAGGCTATACTTGATTAGTGCGAGGTTTTACCCGCGTAGCTTCCATAAAAAAATCTATTTAGTCCGTCAGTTAGATTACTAAAAAATATTGGACACGTATTTTTTTATTTATCAAATCAATAAAAAATGACAAAGATACAGAGCAATAGCAAACTATAAAGTTCAGGAGACGGCTTGTGACGTCACTATTAGGTAAAATTGTACCTAATAGTGACGTCACACAAAATTTAAACGCGCTGTATCTTCATTCGTTCTTGCATATTTTGTTTGAGGAACGAAAACAAAAATACGTGTCCAATATTTTTTGGTAATCTAACTCACGGACTAAATAGATTTTTTTAGTCCACATGCCTATTAAACATAGCCTATAGTCCATATAATCCTCGATAAGTAGGTTATTTAACCGTAGTTCCTGAGATTACACCCTAGCTAACCTAACAAAGAATTCACAAACTTTACCTCTTTGTAATTTTAGTATACCTAGATAAAGTTCCTACGGGAAATGGAGTTACGCGGGTAAAACAGAGCCCGGACGCTGGTTCATGAAATAAAATAAAACTGATCCTATATCTATACTATACTATATTATAAAGCGGAAAGATTTGTGTTTTTGTATTTTTGGGTGTGTGTCGATTTCAAAAATTCTTTCACCATTGGAAAGCTACAATCAACCTGAGTGACTATGAAGTGATTATGAAGTTCCCAGCTAGTAGTAGTTCCTAACTAGCTAGTACACAATATTTGCGGGTAATTTGCTAATTAACCGCGTGACAGGATAACCTGGATGAATACAGATGTGGATCTCATTACATGGAACGGCCATTTAAATAGTACGGATGGTACAATTAGTATGCACCTACCTAGCCGTTCTATTGATACGTACACTTTATGTTGGTACTATTGTTGTTTCATAGTATTTAATTATGTTGTCATGCGTGTCAGTTTTTGTAAAGTAATTGACTTAATTATGATTATTAGTAACTAACTTATAATGATGTTAAATCTGACTTCTGACATAGTAATCGAGTATCATGGTTTTTATTTCATCTTAATTGGGTTCGTTTTTATAAATGGAACTAGCTTCCGTCGCGGGATTTCACCCGCGTATCGCCTGTTCACGATATAGCCTTACTCGATAAATGAACTATCCAACGCTGAACACCTTTTACAAATAGGACTACTAGTACTTACTGAGATGAGCGCGAACAAAAGAAAAAATTTTTTAGCTTAATATTTGGAGTTAAATAGGTACATAAATATACTTATAATTGCGGAAATTTTGGTATAGTTTTTAAACTTTAACACCTAAAAAGGATGAAGCCTTGCTTGCGTTGATGCCCGGTAAAGAATCAAAAGCTGGCTAACTACATAATAATTCCATGCGGTTACACACCAAATCCATGCACGTATTTACCGCTAAGTAAACAAAATATCAAATATTACTTTTTAGTAAATATTTTTAATTTTAATATCCAGCACTGTGTTCCACAATTAATATCATAACAATCCAATTAACATATAATGCCTTCTGTATTACAAGCAAGAAAAATCCGTTTCGCCTGTCCCAAAAACACACGTAATTAATAACAGGCGTGCGACAATTTATCACTGTGGAGGTAATTAGGGCTCCGGACCCCGAATTATGGTGAATTATTTGAGGAACGTTTGGGTTCCCTTGTCCCAGCTGAGATATGGAGGGGCAAAGAACAATTGTAAAACATGCTTCAGAATGATTGAACTGGCATAGATATTCCGATTTAAGGCTTTTAATAAAGCCTTTATCGATTAAATCTATGCATTTAATGTACCTAAGGATTTCAATAAGTAGGTGACTCCAATATGTAGCATTAAAAGACGCGGCGCTTTGTATAAAATGTTATGGCCTAAAGCAGTGGCCGTCAGTCTTTTCTGTTCAAGGGCCACATATGCTAATAAAGGGTTTCGCGGACCGGCCAAATGTTATTGTTTACCGCGTGCTGCTTCAGTTGCATTACAGAAACCTTTAGCCCGGGGCCGCACTTATATCGTCCACGGGCCACATGGCCCGCGGGCCGTAGTTTGATGAACACGGGCCTAAAGTGCGGCTACATCTAGGCTGTAGGCTAATTTCTCAATCGTCAGTTAAAAAATATCAAAGGGGTATATTTGAAATTTGACAATGTTTTATGGACATTCTTCCACAATTTAATTTATTAATATAAATGATGTCATAACGGTCAGGACCAAGAACCTAACGTGTATTCGGAACCATGGAGGATAGTCCCTCAACCATACCTGGAAATAATTAAAAAATAATTAAATGAATGTTAGAATTTACTGGATCGAACCCTGATATTTAAAGCGAGCCTTTTACTGCTCCGCCTCGGAGGTTGCAATGTATAGGTCCACATGAAAATAGAAATTGCATTCTAATAAAAGTAGTTACCAATATTTTAGAATACCTAACTGTAGGAAATCCGCTTTTTTATGATTAAACATTTTTAAATATCGTCATTAAATCTGGAACTATAAATAAGTGATCTTGTTAGACCTGTCATAAAATTTGTCTCAGTTTTTTATGTTAGCAATAAATATTGTTTGTTATGTAGGTATGCGAATATTTTAGAACATCGATGATTCACACGGGAGTGACCAAAATGTCAACGAATTTGCATAAATAATAAAATATTAATGATATGTTAAACGTGTTATAATTAACGGGTCATTAAATTGTCAAGCTGTCGGTTAGATACTTAGATTTGTGTATAGTTGACATAATCTAGACCTCATAAGAATATAGACGGATGTACTATTGTACTTAAGAAGCAATTGGTCGTAAGTGCCAGTTAACGATAAAGGCACATACGACGAATGTATCTGACGTATAATGGCGCATCCGACCTTATGCTTCTGAGCTCTAAAATTGTATTTCGCTATTATGAAGAAAGCTATCAATTTTCGTATTGTTGTATTGTATTGTATTGTTTATATGAAATTGAACCACAGCAACTTTGCTTGTACTAAGATTATTTTACGACTTATATTGAATGTAATTTATCTTTTTGTTACAGGTAATTAAATCGTCATAAACTTTCGACTACGAAGAATGTTTATCAGGTTTGAATAGAATTTACATGATGAACATTAAGGCGATGGTAGGTAGGTACATATAGTTCTTTCGACTTGGTATAAGCAATATTTTTAATGAATCCGATTTGTATTTGGATTAAATATAAATAGTTCTTTTTCAAATCGACTGAATACTTTCGAAATTGAGAATAATAAATTTAGACTACCATTGTTAGTGACGTGTTATAAAGAGATTGATCAATTTCGATGACCCTTTGGGGTTCCACTGTGGCCGAATGGTTAAGGCATTAGGGGCTAAACCTAAGATGCAGGTTCGAATCCTGCAGGTGGTTAAAATTTATTAATCTCAATTTTGGAAAAAATATTAAAACAAAGATAGAGGTAATTAAAATTAAAAAAGGAATTGAGAAGATTTTTCAATTACTTATAGATTCCATCTTGGAATAAGATTCTATATTACCTACCAAGTCATAGTTGCGAATCAGTTCGAATATCCTTAAAAAAACGGTTCTAAAGAGGACTTTGTTTTTAAGTGACATTCAAACATTAGAAAAAAAAAATAGGTTCACAAGATTAGAAAACTTCTCCTTTTTGCGAATGTCGGCTACACAGAATCTTGCGCATAACAACATATCTTTGTTGACCGGCCTTAGCTTAGATTAACAAAGCTACGTCCATTAGCGTAATTGGAGACGCGCACAGATTGTGAATCAGTCTGTACCAAAGTCTACTAGACGAATCGAATTTTCACGTTCCAATTTCTAATTTGAATTTGGCCATCGACAATATGAAACCAGTATTCTTAAGTTGAAACCTTCGCACCTTAAGTATTTTACAGTAAAATTGAACAGACGTATCTCTTATTACCTTTTTAATGGACAATTTATATAAAATTTATAAAATAGATCACCTAGTAATATACAGATAAAAAATAGCATTTTCCGTCAAACTGTCCATTATATACCTAAAAAAAAGAAGCATTTTATCCAATTTTAATGCATAAACGACACTTTAAAATAGAATAAAAATACTTCTTGCTAAAAGGGAATAGAAATAGTTAATTAAGAGTTTTATAAACGACAAATTTTTAGATATCTTTTTATCTCTGCAAAACTAGTTGCACATTAATAAAGGTTTTTACTTTATTTTATTTGAAGTTTCTATTTGTATATCAGCTTATTTTACTATTATCAGATTTATTAAGAAAACTTTGAATGGTAAATTGTGTTTCTCCAAATTACGACATCAAATAAAGGTATATTGTAAAGGTTAATTTGGGTTACTTTATCACCTTTACTGTATCTCTTGACAAGAAAATTTGTTACCGCCAAATGCCAAGTCTATAATATAAGTCCACTCTACATAGTACTTAGTCCAACTACGTAGTTCAAACTGGATAGGCTTGAGTACTAGGATTACTGTGGAGAAACAAATGAGTCGAGATGTAATGACAAACAGCCGGTGTAACTAATGTGTGCTAAGGCCGCAACACGCCGCATGCACTCAAGCGCAGGCACAGCTGTGTGTTGTACCCGCTCTAGAGAAAATGGAAACGGTAATAAAATTGTAGTTTAATGTTCAGTACAGGTTGTGTTTTACTTATTATTTGTAACACTCACAATTGATATTCATGATTGTTAGTGGGAGCTATATGCTCTAATAAATATAATTTAATAATAACACAAACGTTTTGATTGTTTAAAAATGTTGATTATTCAAAATATAAAATTAAATAAAAATGCATAACTTATATCCCAGTTACAATTTGGAGTATAATGTTACAATTGACAAAATATAGCGGACTATCTAGTTTTTAAGATCTTTGAAATGTTACACGTATGTTTAAAAAATGAATGTATTCAATTCTATTATATTGGTCTTATTTTTAATAAATGTTAGAGCAAATAAATAAGAATGATAAACCAAAAGTAATCAATAAAAAAAAAAACATTCACACAAACATTATAGTGTAACAAATCTGATATCTGAATATCAGATATCAGAATTGGATAAATTGTGAATATCAGTCAAAATTTTGAAATATGTTTATAAAAATACGTTTGATAACATAACTGTAAATTCATTAATTATATCAATTTAAATGTGCCATTAGTTTAATTATAACTTTGATAATATTCAATACTGATTTAATAAATATATTATAATGAACGAAAACAGTGATTTATTTGTCTGTTTGTCAGTTTTTTATATTGTGCAATTTACTAAATTACATCAATTAGTTTGATAAAGTACTCTGGGTATTTTTTTATAATAAAATATAATGATTTAAATTAATGAATCGATAAGGTTTTTTGGTTCATATACTTATTTAGTATAAATTATATACATTAGATTTCCGCGTGCGGGTTAACCCGCTCAGATACTCAGAAGTAAAGCAGTATTCTCAGGATAAAATATTTTTTAGAATCGGCGCCGTAGTTGTTGACTTTACGCGTTACAAACATGCAATAAACCTTATTTATCCTATAATATATTATTCCTAAACATATTCTATCTACACCTTAAGTACCCTAAAGGTTAACTTAATCTTTTCATTAAGTAATTTATCAATGAAAATAGAACTTAATAACATATGCAATCTATCATAACATTTTATGTTTTATCTTTTTAAATTATATTTTTCTATATCGGATATATTAATCTATCGACGGGTAGGAGGACGGACTGAAAGCATTTTTTCGTATGCTTAGGCATATGTGTTGTATGCACATTCCAGTTTCGGCGACTCCATGCTGTGAACAGATACGTCGTTGATTGGCAATTAGCACAGAGTACCATCTCAACGGTTTTGTTAGCTTTCAATTAATCTTACTTCGGCAGTCTTTGTTTGCTTGAGGCATCGAAGAAAATCATTATAGATCGGTTATTACGACTGTTATTAAAAGAAAAGGAATTAATTATAGGTGTTCGGGAAACGCGGGGGAAATCTGGTGGGCTGTTTCTGTGCCAATTTCCATTCTAACCCTAAGTTTTATTTGGAGAAATCTATTCTATCTTATGAACCCGTTTTTAATGCTTTTGATAGAATGTCCATCTTAACTTACTATAGAATAGATAACAGTCAAGTTCATATGCACATACGATAAGCATCATGTTTTAATTTATAGGGTTCAACCGCTCTTTCATAGATTTCGGACCAATCAGTACCAACCGACATTTACTTAATCTGGCAAATTCCTTATCTACCATTTTCACCCATCATTCTTCGTTTATTTATATTTTATTCAGAAAACAAACAAATATATATTTAATTTTCGTGATAAAGCATTTGATCACTGCTAAAGGCTATTATGTAATAGTAAAAAAGAGGTGTGGATACGGTACCCATGTTTGAAAAGCACACGCTAATTTTTATGCTGTCCTATTTACTCTCTAAGGAAAAATTTTGACTTAACAAAACAAGAGCACATCATTGGCTAAAAGGAGTTTTCGCCTTCTATAGCGAAACATAGAGCTAACAATACAAAAATCGGGTCCCAATGAATGCTTAAGTTTATCCTTGAGAGTGGTCTCGAGTGGTCAATATTCCGTCTTTTTATGGGAAGTCGTACCCTAAACGTTATGTAAGATACCCTAAAAATATCTAAAAGCAAGGGCTTTTATATTCTTTTTACGACCGCGCCGAGTGATGTAATATTAGGGTTTGTTATAAAAAATGGTACTGTACAAATTGATATTTGCGCTATCAACTAGTAATTTTGTTACAATTTCTATGTCAAATATAAATCGTTTTCTTATAGATGTCCTTTTTAACAAATCGAAAATTTAGCATCGGACCTAATAAAAATCAAATGTGTTTTTTGTTTCAGAGTCATCTGAACGATTTTTTTATACATTGAGATTTTCTAGTAAACATCATGATAACGATTTACAAACAAAAATCATGTTGTTATTATGCTTGGATTTTCCAAAATTATCTTTTGTCAAAACCTCATTATTACGTTTTAGTCGTTTAATCTTATACTAATATATAAAGCTCAGTTTTCATATTAGTCATTCTCATCTTTACGAATATTTTTAAAATTCGTTCACACTAGTTTAGGTTTAATTATAAGCTATGAAAACGCAACGCAATGCAAGTAACACCGTGTTCGAATAGTTCATTTATAACATCGCGCACTATAATAATATTATAATTAAACATAGTATGTGTTGTGAAGCAAGTATTAATTAATACAATAGTAGCATGCTAATATAAATATTAGTATTCGTTCATAGTATTATGATCACGTATGAGGATGGTATCAATCAAACATCGACAACTATCGTACTTTGCATATTTATTAGCCTTTGAAATTGAATACAATCTCCGTGGCGAAGTGGTATAAGACTTCCTTTTTAGTCTCGGAAATCGTCTGTTCGATCCCCACGCCGAAATCTTCTTGTAAATTTTAAAAAGTCTGGGTGGTTATGGGACTACCCAGTGCCTTAGAAAGTCCGTTAATCCATTGGTCTCGATTGTTATAACATCATCTATAACAATTGGATTCCAGAGAACGGACAGAAGCTGATGATGGATGGGCAGCAGCATCTATTAGCTCAAGGTTTACATCTTACTGCAATCACCAATCCGTCTGCCAAGCGTGGTGATTATGGCAAAATCCCCCAACGATCCTGGCTTGCCAAGGTCTATTAAGAGGAGGCCCATATTCAGTAGTGGACGTAAACGGGCTGTTGATGATGATGATGATGATGACAGAAGCATTTCCCTGTGTGTTGGTAATAGCAGTATTACATAACACTGCCTGGCGACTATGGTGAAAACTCTTCTTCGAGGGGAAGCCCATTTGTCATTTAAAGAGGGTTTTGACAGGGCATTAGTTAATTTTAACTTTGATCATATTTTCAGAAAAATCGAATATAGTTACGAAGATATTAAGAATTGTGTACAATGCATTATTTCATATTTATTACTGCTTTTATCGAATAATCTTAGCTTTAGTATCATCTTGTTAATGAAAACACGACTCCTTGATACAAGTTTGAATGGCTACTTAACCTACTTTACACAACATACTTTGTTTATTAATTTACAGAATAAGAAGTTTAATACGGATAGGTACCTACCTGAATATTCCAAGTAAACCTTATTTGTATCAAAATGAATGTTATTTACTTTATCATTCGTTTTATTGAAAGAAACTCGAATTTATCTTACATCTGAGGCAACATTTTGTGTGTATCATCCCCAAAGACGTGTTCGACATTTTTGTAATTCTTTCAAAGAATAAAGTCTAAGGGCGTTTGCTAAATTCTCGAGGGAAAAGAAAAAGTTAACGAAATGTTTGCCTTTTCAGTTTTTCTTTATAAGAATGGATTCTAGTTATTCATTTGAAAATAGAACGTGAATGATAGATTCAAGAACATTGTGTAATAATACGTTCAGCCAATTGGATTTGATACCATTGCTAACCATCGCAAAAATTCATCGCGTGGCTATATGAAAGATTAATAATTTTTTATTAAGAAACATGTATTTTCCTGAGGTTATTTGATCCACGCTCCATCGATCCTCTTTCCATATAAAAAATAAAAACAAATAGGTACTTCAAGCTACTTGAACCAGAAGTAGCCACAGGTTTTTTTTCGGTCACATGTATTTAGCCTTTTTGCAACTTTACGGAGCAAAAAGGCAAGCGAGCACCAGCCTATGTACTTTAAAAACTACTTACTAAGCAATCTGCGCAAGAGATCGTTCCCTTTGGGACTTGGACCGCAGCTCACAGTGGTCGCAGGCGGGGATTGAGGAATGATGACTTTTAGATGCTAAGGATATTTAAGGGAGTTTTGTGGTACTATCTCTGTGTCATTGGAAAGGTACTAAGTAGGGCACTTGATAAATTAAATATTCACCATTAGTAAGCTGCGTTATCCAGAGTACTAAATACTTACACTACACATTTTGGAAAAAAATAACATCATAAATCTTCTAAGATATTTAAACATTTGCAAACCAGAAAATTTACGTAATAAATGCGATAATGTCCCACGTGTTGTGCACACGGTTCATAGCTAATAGCGGAAAATTGTACGTTCGTAATGGCAGATAATATGATAATCGTTACTACAAGATTATTAAATTGATTGAGGTACTTAGTTAGAGTAATAAAATATATGTATGTAAGAATTTATAACATTAATATATCTAATATTTTCTTAAACACTAAGGAAATACATCTCTGTGTCTTGGAGGTTAAAACATAAGTAATTTACGAACGTAAAGCGTATCCAGATTATTCCAGATTCCGAATAAGTATTTATAAAAAAAATCTTGCACAAAAAGTCGCGGGTAACAGCTAGTAAATTGTAATAATGAAATCCATACATAAAACGTAATAGTTTGAATTATTTTTAAGTTTTCATAACACACTTTCACGAAAACTGTTTCTTTGAAATTCTTTTTATCATCTATTAGTAATATTACGGAGTTTTTTGCTGCGACTACCTAAAACAAAAATTTACGTACTTAATTTAAATTAAGAACTTTTTATTTTTCTTAATTGTCTACCTTCGCGAAAGTTCTCTAATATCCGATTACCAACGTTGTCTCCTGGGCATCCATTCTTTCTTACTACGTTTAAATTAATGTGCCTCACAATTCACAATGGAAAACTTTCATAGCGTTTCGCCAAAGGAAAGCAAAGAAAGGACCCGAAGCGGACAAAGACGACATTACCGAAATGAAAATATCTAATAGCTTTGCTCCCGAATTTTACCAAGCGTAAAATGCATTAGGTAGTTTTTGCATTCAGATCACTGAATCCATTTAGCTTTTTTTATCTGTGGTAATGACCACAGAGTATGTACGAAAACGAATGTTATGTCACACATACATGTATGACTTAAGCGTTTTTTTAGTTATATCATGTTTCAAGCAATTTTTTTAATTTTGTCTGCCTACCCTAAAAAAACTAAAACACAGTTTGCGTGTGTAATACCCGTTGTAATACCGTTATAGGAACTTTTAGTTAACCTTGACAAATATTCAGTAGATAGTTCTAGACCTATACGATAAAGGTACATACGACAAATGTTTCTGACGTATAATGGCACATCCGACCTTATGGTCTAGAGTTGTTTTGTCAATTTTAATAAAAAAAAAACAATTTAATACTATTAAAATTATTCATAGATTTATTAATTTACCTACTCTTACCGTAAAAACTTTGAATTATTTTGCGTTCTAAATAAAAGAGTAATATATAACGTTCGGAAACGTCGACTTGTCATAATACGTTACTGCTGCCAAAATTGAGTCGGCAACCAAAAATACGTCTGCGTTGAGTGGGCGTCATTACGTGCATTTATGTATTCTTAAAATAATTTCGTGAATGGGCGAGCGTTAATGTTGGCTTCTATTTTTAAATGGAGAGTTTCCCGCTTTTTTTCCTGTCACGTCAATGAATGCAGCTAAAGCCAAGATGTTTTGCGGGGTGATTTATTACTGGCGTAGTTGCTGTTGAGTTTCCGTCACTATAAAAAGGAAAGACGGATAACCTAAATAAGTCTTGTTTATGCTAATCTTTTAGTACTAAAGTAGGTTTCAAGCAGTGATTACCGCGTTGGTTTAGTACCTAGTATGTGTAACTAACGAGGTCCCAGGTTGAATCCGGGGTAAAGAATGGTGTAATTAGATTTTTTTTATATAGAAAATCTAAATACCAGCCTGAAGTCAGGAATCTGGTGGTGCTTCACTCGTGCCTTGGAGAGCACGTGGCGTGTCTGAAAATCCGTCCCATCGAATTTTGAGACTTTAGGAAGAGAGTGTGCACCTGTATTTGCTCACATACTTGTGTACTGTAACACGTACGCAGATGGCTATTGATCGCCGTGGTAGAATTGGTCTATAGCACTAAGCGTTATTTTAACGTATGGTTAAAATAATGCTTATAGATAGGGTTATCATATCTCAAGATTTGTCCGGAGTTTTCAGGATTTTTGGATTCTTCTCAGGATTGCGGCCGGATTTTGTATATCTCATGAAATCTCAGGATGTTTAGAATTTTCAATAAAATACAGCTTACATTTTAAAGATCTCTTTAATAAAAAGTGAAACAAACTAAAACTTTACTGCGATCTGCAACGCGTGAGCGAGATCCGCAGTGTATAAAAACGATACTATTATGACTTTTTAAATTGTTAAGTACATTTGAGAGGAAATTTTCCAACTGTAAAAAATCTCAGGATTTTTCAATGGAAATCAGGCCTTTTCTCCGGACTTTTGATTTTTCATCTGGTAACCCTACTTATAGAAGAGTACTTACGTACGATATTTAGGTTCCTAGCTAGGAAATCAACTATCAATCAAGATACAATAAAATAAAGTTTAATTCTAAATTAATATAAAAAGCTGAAAAGTTTGTTTGTTTACTTAAACGCGCTTAACTCAGGAACTACTCGATAGTTCCGATTTGAAAAATTCTTTCAGTGTTAGATAGCCCATTTGTTGAAGACAGCCTGCTATAGGTTATATTTCACTATGAAGTTTCTACGGGAACTCGAGTTACACGGGCTAAACCGAGCGCGGGAATCTAGATTTTATCACTAGTGAAAGATAAGAAACTGCACCGACCTCAACAATAATAACACCTACCTAATATTTATTTATAAGCACTGCTATTCCTATATTAGATTTATTTATACGTGCTAACTTGTATCGGTTAACGATGTTAGTTGTTGATACTTCGTGTGTTTACTATACAGCTGTCTGGCTTTTGTAGCAGCTGTACAATATTGACAATATTGTTATAACGAACAGCTATTATTACAACTTTCACTATCTAATATTATATTAGATACATTGCGAAAATGTTGTATGTTATTATTAGAGACCGGATTTGCATATTTGCATATGCATTGGCATATTTAAGCCATTCTCAACGGTACTAGCATATTTTACCTAATATCGAGTTACAATGCATATTATCGGTATATTTACAATATTTTTTCCAGTGCAGTGCAGTCATCCTGCGTTCCGATATTCGATAAAAGTGATAATATCACGAATTTAACCAAATTATAGTCAGAAAATAAATATATACATTAATAATTATAATTGTGATATAGATTTCTAAAAATTAAAAATGTCACGTTATAAACTGTAATGTGTAGTGACACCTATGGTCGCCTATTCAAGGATAATTTACTCATTGTATGCTGATTTTGAAATAAAATAAAATTAAAACTAACTTATCTTCTTTTTTAAGAACTGAATGGAATGATTGAATTAATACTTATCATTTAATTTTGAATATTTTGCCAATTTTTGTGCATATTTCAAGCATTTTTCATGCATATTTGCATGCATATAACAAGCTTTTTATGTTGCATATAATCCGGTCTCTAGTTATTATATATTTAGGATTATTTTTATATAATTCACAAGAAACATGAAGATTTCCCCATTTTCTGCCTCTTGAAGAGAATCGGGGATTAATATTATGTCGTTTCATTTTATTCCAATATAATATAGATACTGTGTTTTTTGTGTTGCTAATAATTTTCCCGTCTAAATCGGTACCACAAACAAGCCGACTGATTTTTTTTTTAATTGTGGTAATAAAAAATACTGGCTGTTTGTTCATGTGTGTTTGTCCTAACGTTTATATGCATTTAGTAAAAACCTGTTATAAGACTAAGAATATATTAATTGGTATAAATCATTTTGTATACAAAGTAATAACTACAAACATCTATTAAATTAAGTACAAATAAAATGTTAACTATACTAATTATTATTTTTCCACTAGATTCCCGCCCGCGGTTTCACCGCCGTAGCTCCCGTTCCCGTAGGAACTTCATAATTAAATATAGCCTGTAGCCTTCCTCGATAAATGGGCTATCTAACACTGAAAGAATTATTCAAATCGGTCTAGTAGTTCCTGATATTAGCGCGTTCAAACAAACTCTTATGATTTATGTGTTAGATAAAGATTAATTGTTATCTACAAATATTTATTTATGGATGGATGCATCTATTTCTATATAATAAGTAGGTCAACATAACATAAATGTAAAATACATTTCGCAGTCAGTAAGGACGTAAGACGCAGGTGTGTTCAATCAAAGATACCGTCGGACGCACCTTGGCACTGTTGCCTTTGTTTATACGAACGAACCTCTGCTGAACTCATCGCAGCGCGCCCTGCATGCCAAACGAGGACCTCTTTACATACATAATGGTTTATTTCAACATTAATACAGGCCTTAATGAAAACACTTTAAAAAGTTTACCCGTTTAATTTGAAATCCAATTTGGAGAAGAGAATTAACGTTAATTTAATTAAATTTTCTTTATTCAAAATTTTAATCAAATTCTTGATTTTTTTCAAAACCTTAAAATAATTCAAGGTATTTTTATTTTGTACTGTGTGACTAATAACCTATACTAATACTATAAAGAGAGAGTACCCCACGCCGGACAAGAAATCATTGTGTAAATTCTGAGATTTCTTTTCGGCTGGTTGAGGGAGTACCCTCCGTACCTTTGAAATCACCTTAAGCCGTTGAGCTCGATTGTTATAATATCATATACAACAAGTGACATGAAACGGGCAGCAATCAGCAGCAGCAGTTTATTGGTGTGCTACAACATAATACTACGGTCACCAATCCGCCTGCTTGGTTGATGGGATGATGGGATGGGATGATGTTCAGCAGTAGACGTTATTCGAGCTGATGGTGGTAATTATTAATACGTAAGTGATCTGAGAGGGCTATGGTCGGGGTTTCGCTACGAGATTGAATCAGAAATGAGGGTAGAAGAACGCTGGTTACCGACATAGCTTAACGGATTAGTTCGTTGGAAGTAGCAATGGGCAAGGAGAACATCTGTTCTCCTTGCCCATTGCTACTTCAACGGACTAATCAATTAAATTGCTATTTCCACTTGTCGGCCATTGGGGCTGAAAAGTTCTCGAATGGAGACCGCGGATTGGCAAGCGTAGCGTAGGACGTCCACCTACTAGATGGACGGACGGATGATCTAATTAAGGCCGCGGGATCTTGGTGGATGCAAGCCGCTTCTAACCGCAACAACCTGCAGATTTATGAGGGAGGCTTATGTCCAGCAGTGGACGTCCTACGGCTGAAATGAAGATGTCTGAGCAAGGGTATATTAATCGAATTACATCGAACGGTTCCAATAAGTGCTTCGATTTTTCTTTCAGAATCTCACAATTGGTAGGAAAGTGCTGCCAAGTTTAAAAGAGTTTTAGTAAAGCTTTTCGCAGCTTTTTTATATCTTAATATTGAAAACACGAATAAAAATATCCCAATCTCTGTGCAATTTTCTACCGAGCAAGTATTATTAAAGTGAATTCACTTTAAAATTATTTTTCATGTAACTAGTACTAGAACATTCTGTGTAAATCATAAACTTTTTCAGTACCTATGCTATTGATAACCAATTACTTTTTCAATGTTCAATCTAAACAACAGCGTTTAGTTTTTGTATAAAGAGAAATGGTTTTTACGATATAAATTGCTAACTTATTTATGTTGAAACTAAAAATTTATTAGTAGAAAGACCTTACTTGATTTTTTGCAAGATAAAGATTGTTGTACAATATTAATCAAGAACGTTTTTATTTGAAAGATTACTAGCTAGGTTTTTGCATACTACTAGTAGTTTTGTTAACCTGTCGTGCTAAGCTAAAATGCTTGTTACGAATCAGTTCACGTCTGCAATGCAATGGGCCGACGCCCTATGAGCCTATCCATTGGGCTATGGCCGCTTTGGATATGGTATTCTGTTAGGTGCTCTACCTTTCTTGCTATGCTTCATCTATGTAATTTTTATGATCTCTATGGTTTAACCGATAAATATATTAAGGGGCTGTGACTTCCGCAAGTATTTTTTAATATGTGATTTCTTAGCCTGAGTAATTATTTTAGCTAAAAAATGTTATCAATCAGTACACTAAGTTAACGTTTCAGTAAGGCACCATTTCGTATGAATGCGGCACATTAATTCTACCCCGGCTGTTCGCACTCGATATGTGGCTGTAAATAGGAATATAACTCGCACTTGTACTTCTGTTTCGAGTACCGAATGAATATATGTGGAATATATGGAGGTACGGTCAGCAACATAAAAAGAAAGATGTCAGGATTTTTTAAGAAAAATGTATCAAAATTAATTTCGACGATTGATTAGGTTTCACATTTTTCATAGCTGTGGATAGTTTCAATGCATTATTCACTCAGTGGAATGTAGTTGAATTAAATTTATAAATATGTAATGCTGATAGAAGTAAGTAGCTATATGTTTGTATAGATGTTTTAGGAAACACTTACGGAATTTGTTTGAAATAATTATTTGTAATCAAAATCTTTGGTTACACTGTCACCTAGTACAAGCAATTCAAATCAACATAGGTTATACCAAGTCAAGTTTAAATTTTTATGCCTAATTCGAATTGTTAAGTGAAAATTCTCCTGAAATATTTGTGTAACAAGTATCCCCAAACTTACTGTCGCCAAGACATTCTACTACAAACATTATGCACACCACACAAATAAATAAATGGCGTTAACAGCCGAGTTTAGGTAGTTACTTATGTAGATGACTGTACTTTAGGCAGTTATACGGCTCTATTTAATGACTGAAAATGTGCTGTAACTGACTTTTTGGTTTTATAGTGTTAACATAGGAAGTTCATGGAAAGCTATGCATTTCTCACGTGCCCTTTCCAGACTTGATTGAAAACTGTAAAGTTGCGACAGTTTCATAAAACTCCATTAAATACTTTTAAAGTATTTGATAATTCCGTAATCCCCCGCCAGTAACCGCCCTGAGGTCCAGATCCTACAGGGGCCTCTTGTGCAACTGCTTACTTTGTGGTTTAATTTTTTTTCAATAAAGCTGAAACTAGACTTGACTTTATAATAGCGAAACTTAACTTAAGCTTAACTTACTACATATTATAATTTTGTCCGTACTAACAAAAGAGAGGTAATGAGTAATTTCAATTCAGATTTTAATCAGAACATTAAATATATTTTTATTTGTTATGTAGAATAAATTAACACATAACGCTTGCACCTTTTATATCTCAATAACCAATTATATGTTAAATCTTAAGTGTGAAAGCACATTCTGTAACTGAGTACCCAATTAAACGTAAGTGTGAAGCGTTTACTCAAACAGTTGACTGCGTTATGGTGCATTTGATTACATAAAGATAACGCATAACATAACACTTACCAAGTAGCAGACATAATCCAAGACACATTAAAAAAATCAACTACGATTATCCCGTCTGGAGACCGTAAACGAGTGAACCCTTAAAACGTAGGAAATAACTTAATGAAAAATGTACTTTAATAAAGATATCAATCGCATAAGAAGAACATTAAAAATATTTTTTATGTATAATAAATTGCACATAACGCTTGCACCTTCTATATCTGAGTACCCAATTAAATCTAAGACTTTAAGTGTGAAGCGTTTACTCAAACGATTTACTGCTACGTTTGATTATGTCCAGATAACGTATACAACATAACTCTTATCTGTAACAGACATAATCCCAAACACATAAAGTAATCAAGCACAATTATTATGTCTGGAGACCGTAACGCCAGACAGGGCTTATGGCCCTGATAAGACCATACTGACCTAATGACAGCTTAAAGAAATTGTTAGGTACTAGTGTAGCAGACCAATTTAGGCCTTATTATTTTAGACTACCATCCCGCGTGGTTTCTCCCGCGTAACTCCCGTTCCCGTGGGAACTTCATAATTAAATATAGCCTATGTCACTCAGGGTGTATGTAGCTTTCTAATGGTGAAATAATTTTTGAAATCGGCACAGTTTTTTTTGAATTTATTTATTACAAACATACACACACACAAAAATACAAATCTTTACTCTTTAGACTATTAGTAAAGAAGTATAGACTAATATAGATTAGCTAATGGAACCTATATCATGAATAATAGGAGGGATAAGCATTGTCAATTTTCTTGAAAGTACAAGTGTATGTAAACACCTAAGTGCTGAATAAATATCGTTTATTTCGTAAAGCCCAATTAACAGAGACGCAAGGCGTTGCACGTTGCGTTGAGCGAACCGCACTAAATCCAAACATATTATTATGAACATTGTCAAAATATAATGACTATGTATCATTACGCTTGTATGAGTGCGTTTATGGAGAAACAATTTTTGGAGATGAACTTCAAACGCGATGACTGTTTAAGATTTCATTGGGTCAATGTCTGTAGGGAAGGCACAAACCTTTTTGCTACTTTATGGTCTACTGCCGCAGCAAATATAATTATATTTACCGCCAGGAGTCTCCGGATCTACGTCAAAACTTTTCTTTGCTCTCTACACTCGTGATCGCAGGAGCACTTTTTTTTTTCGGACGGACATAAAAAAGCCAGGCGGTTTTTGCTACATCATCTGTTCTTCACCTTAGCCTGTGCAGGAAGAGGCCCCCTGTGGGTCTTGAACCTCGGCTCAGGGCGGTTGCTGGCGGAGGGATTCAGGAATCATGACTTTAGATTTTTAGGGTAATTAGTGCAAGTGTCGAAGGTGCACCCGGGGGTTTTTATGGATGGAAAGTCTTCTCGTGATATGAGTAGCATACCATCACATTGAAGAGAGGAGTTCCAATACCCCACCGCCTGTGACAGAGAGGACGCGTAATGCATGTCTCCCTCGAAAAAATTGGGAAGTAGACAGCTTACTACGCTGCAGTCATAAAGCACGGAACCGAATTCCTATAAACCCACAACACAAGTGCAGTTAAATCGTACCTGCATTATTAATGAGTGCATTAAATTAATATGCGTGGACATTCGCTTCGGTATGAATAATAAATATTGATAGTGTACGCTTTATGCGATGCGGCGCTCGATAACACTGGTATTAGATATTTACGCGTTTGTTGTACATATATTATTCGTTTACTAGTATACAGGGTTATTTTTAAAACACCAACAACCTTTTGGGGAATAGAAGTACTCATGATTATGAACAACTGTTCCATACATTTATGTTTACTTACCTCGACAAAATGTATGGAACAGCTGATTTTATTTTCGCGATTTCAGGATTGGTCCCATAGTAAAAGTGGTTTACAATCATCAGTACTTTCACCTTCTAAAAGGTTTTTGGTGTTTTAAAAATAACCCTGTATATATACTAATATATAAAACTGGAGAGTTTGTTTGCATAAACGCGCTTGAAATAATCTTTCAGTGTTAGAAAGCCCATTTATTGAGGAAGGATTTATTTAATTACGAAGTTCGTACGGGAACGGGAGTAAGACGAGTGAAACTTTTTTTTTCTGAACTTCTTATGTGTTTCGCCCCGAGGCTTTTGGACTTCACCGAGCATAAAGGCAAGCAGAGCTCCAGCCTTAATAAATGGTTTAATAACTATAAACTAAGCAACCTGCGCAAGAGGGCGCCCTCTGTGGGCTTTGGACCTCGGCTCAGGGCTGTCGCTGTCTACGAGGGCATCGAAAGGAAATATTGCAAAGCGTTGTACGTCCTCAATACTAAAAGTTATTTCATTAAGAAATACTCCATTAGAATCTATTGATCGAAGGTTGAATATTAACAAAAGCTCATCTCTTCGTTAAAGCAAGTCTTTTATTCCCGCCCATTTAAAAGACAAAGGAATATAACAGTGAATTAAGCTAACAGACTTAATTACAGTGTGCCTCTGAATGTAGGGTGCTTATAAAATATATGCCTTCCTTTACACTTTTCTTCTTCCCTTTAATAGCAAATAGTATCACGTGTCTATACTAAATACTAATATAAAGCCGAAGAGTTTGTTTGTTGGAACGCTCTAATATCCGGAACTACATGTCTGGTTTGAATTCATAGAAGACGACTGTAGGCTATATTTAATTATGACATTTCTACGGGAATGACAATTACGCAGGTGAAACTAAATAACGCTAGTAATAAATAAATTCATGTGAAATATATTTTTTACAGAAAATAAAATTGTTAAAAGATATTATAGAGCTAAATTAGGCCGCCTAGGGACGTGAATTAATTTTAAATAAACATATATTTTTATATAAATTAAATTTGAAAAAAATATTGTTATTTCACAGAAATTTCTTCACTAACTAATTTATTATGCATAGTTTTATCTACTACTAAGATAATATAAAATAAAAAAATAACATAAAAATCATTTTTATTTACGTAAACCTATTACAGGCACTTGCAAATAGGCAAAACAATAATTTATTATTAATCTATGTATAATTTTAACATTTATAAATGAGCATATTAAGCAGGTATTTTAGTTATTGTTTTTAATAATTTTAGTCTTAACTTTATTATTTTACTATATTGTGTCCAATAGCTTGTTCTGTCTATTTTAAATTATATTAAGAACAATTGTCATTTTTTGGGCGGACCATGAGTATATAACGACGCACGCGCTTTAATGCTACCACCGGATCCAATACGCCCCAACTGAGAAGATCCGGCGAAACAAACTCAGTGGGTTATTCTACTGCCGGTTTAAACACGACCCACATGAGACGGTCCGGCGAAACATACTCAAATAGGCAGAGCGTAGGTTTTGGTCCAGTTACTTTTATTATTTATTTGGCATACACATTATTTTGTACGGTTGTCTTTATAATATTTGATTATCTATTAATGTTTTTATACTAATAAAAGAAGCTAATTTGAGACAGAACTAGCGGTCTATTAATGTAACTCATAGTAAAGGCGTATATTTTGGGAACACCTTACACAATTTATACCTACTAGTTATTTTAAATCGATACTTGCTACAATATTACTAGGTTCGTTACTTAGGTTGGTTTTATAAACGATGGCGTGTTTGTACTTAGAAAACTTATTAAGGGAAAAGTTCAAGGTCGGTTTACTTTAAATGAATTAACCTTCTGATAATAATTTTCGAATTGGTATTGTGAGGAATACAAATCATAGAAATCATGACTGCAGATTAAAATCACTTCATACAAAGAGTGATTTTAATCTGTAATTTTTACATGTGGTGCCCTTTCATACAACCTAGATTACATTGTAATTCAAGGTGCTAGAGCTCATTTGACATCTATATATTTTTAGGTCCTTTTCTGAAATTATAAGTATTATTTAGTAAACGTGTATTTCAAACCGTTGGTCCCGATTTATAACATAACATAATCTATAACAATTGTATACCAAGGAACGAAGATTAGCATTTTCTTGTGTATTACGACATAATACTGCGGTCACCAACCCGCCTGCCAAGCGTGGTGACTGGCCAACCTACCCTCGGGAGGAGGCCCAAGTTTAACAGTGATCATTACGGGCTGAAGATGATGACGATGATGACCCTTTTAAAAGCTTACTTCAGTCTCTTTAATGGCATATATTTTTTTTTTTAATACTAAAGATGATACTTGTCTGTTGCAAGTTTATTAGTCTAGACTTGATTTAAGAACCGAACAACTACTGCAATTTAAACGAAAATGGTATGCATTTGTTGAAGAATAGAGTATATTTTCGCGTAATTTTAAACATATTGCACTTTATGCAAGGTATTGTTACGGAAAAGATGTTTCGTTTACGATCCGTTTGAAATGTTTCCTGCTTTTAAAATGCTTCCATTTTTACTTTGACTATTATTCCTTCAAAAATAAGAAGTTACGAGAGCGGGTATGAATATTTATACATCTGTAATATTAAGGAAAAAAAGAACTAAAGAGAGAAATTCTTCATAATATTGCATGCACGAATATTGCTGGAGTGCTGCTCGCCTACATGCCCGGTTAATTAGCAAAAGCCTCGTGGCTAACTTCAAATGACTGTAGGAAAAATATAGTAAGTACTTAAAGAATTAAGAAAAACTGGCACTTTCGAATTATTGTATATAAGGGACTACTTACACTTATTGAGGTCTATTCAGCATATCGAAGGTGCGAACCTTTGTTATGACAAGGGCACAATTGAATATTTCGAAAAAGCACAACTCTTATGGCTTGTCTATTGGATTTGTGCCCTTTTCTAAATTGGTTATTCAATTGTTGAATAACCAATACATTTATTGAAATTCCACAAGAGGTACGTTATATGGTTTTAGCTACATTGCTCAATTCTCTGTTCTATTAAATAAACTTCCTTTAGGCATGTCTTTAGCGAGAATTAAAAACATTTAGGTCTTTTAACATTAATCCTGTTTTCAGCTATAGAAACAATTGTGCCCTTGTTTTACGGAATGTGCAATATGTCCATAGAAAACGCGTATATTTATGTTAATTAAAACAACCGACGTTGAACACGGCAACAATTTGTAAGAAATAAAAGCTAATCAAGGTAAATTAAATGGTATTAGTGACCAATGAACTCCTACTAATTAACATTAAAATATCATAAAAGCTTTTCACTATACATTATTTAATTGAAAGCGGATAATAGTTTTGAATAGGTTTTGCGAGTAATTACTATTAATTGAACATGCGGCCAACCGCATAGCATGACCGCGGGCCATATGCAATAATTCGATAAAAAAAACACAGAGTAGGTACCTACGTATTAATTAGAATACACCATTGTTACGTTAAAAACAGAACCATTGATTAAGTCGTTTCGTTGTTTGGCTTTAATTACCGGCCGGTAAATATGTATCCTCAGTAATTTATATCGATTGACCCGGCTGCGTCTGGTTAACCTGCCAGCGCGTTATGTCCACAACTGTCGGCTCCTGCTGACTGAACGCTGTTTGCGGATTATTCGCAGATTTGTTGCGTGTGCACTCGATGGACTAACATAAATTATTACCAACCCCATTGCAGTGTTCGCTTATTAATAAATCACTCACTATTAAATACCCGTCCGGATTATATCAGACAGGATTTACGTCCGTTGCTCTGGCGCGCTTTTTATTCGTTGGTCACAAAGCCTCGATCTGTATCGGATAGCGCGTCCAAAATCACGTACCCATGCCAAAACATGTATTGATACTAAATTGTGATTCAGAGTTCCTCGGTGATTGAACTTAGGTCCTGTTTTGCATAAATTCACTGTAAGCGTCAGCCCGCAGACGCGCCGCCTCGTCTGCCGTAAAGAAAAAGGCGATAAAGTAGAAAAACGATGTCTGCGGCCGACGGTAACCCGATCCACAATCACAACTAATTTAACTCAATCAACCGACGACAGTCCTGGGTTGTAACATGATTACAGTTCATTAAAACAGGCCGGAGCTTTATAATTTGATATCTAGTTGATCGCGACCGTAGATAAAGAACTTTTAATGATCGTCTGAATACAGTTGTCCCGCTGCGAGATAATAATAACTGATAAAAACTGTCGCTAACGCGGACAATAAAACGAAACAATACGTTCAGCTTAAAAGCATTCATACAATTATGATTTGTCAAGAGTTGCTTCAAATTGCTCGTGTGGTCGGCTGTGTGGTAATCAGAAGTGCACTAGATTTGATTGGGCGAAAATTGTTCGCGAATGTACTCTCGAAATAGGGCAATCCACCCGCTGAGACAATTGAAATAAAACGTCAGTGCAGTCAGAGCGGGATTGCATAAAGCTATAAGTGAGTGTCGCACTGCGCTGAATGAATTCTTATTACAGTTTAACAAGGACCGTTTTAGCTTTGCGTCGCAGCGCGATGATGTCATTTCAGCTCGCAGGTCAAGCGTCTACTTCGTACCGCAGGCTTTTCTTTTTGTTCCGTGCCGCGAAGAGTTTTATTTTAAATCTGTAGCTCTAACGAACCGCGCTCTTGTTGCACGCGACATGGCGACAGCGCAACGCGTGCACCCGTCAGTTTACTTGTATTAATCGTTATCACTTCTCGCCGCTTGTTGTCACAGTCGCTTTATGAGCTTTCTCATTATTGTTTTATGACTTCCTATTTAATTTTGTCCGTTAATGTTGTGAGGTTAGACTTTATTTCATATATTTTTTCGTAATAATTAAGAACAGCTGGATATTTCATTTCTTTCTGAAGCTTTAAGTCTGTTACGATATATTATAATTTATTAATTTGGTATTCTACGCTAGCTTTCCAGTGTTAAATAATGTAGGACCATTGTTTGCTACGTCGCGTCGTTATCAGATTGTACTTACATCTGTATTCATAAACTTCTAGTCTTCAAATAATGAAATCGTAGTAATGGCTTTAACTTCATTGTAATTTCATAGTCTTTTAACACCATAGTGACTGTATCATGTAAGTATATTAGTATGTAGTATGTAGTACACATGGGTGTGTAGACGCGCTCGTGCGGGTTGCCGGCGCATTGTGTTCTTATGGCGCATACATTAACGTGCATTCTCACGAACGGAACCCGTTTCTCGGCTCGCCGCTCCTATCTTGTTGTTCCTTTACAAATCTGCGTGCCTGGTATCGCTTAGTTAACTTTTTTGCGTTCCTACGCGACGAACGACCAAAAACACTCACTTGCCGCTTGTACCCAACATACCGCGTAAATCTGGTTGCCACGCGAGACTGTACTACAAAAAATATTGCTTGCATTATCTGTCATTCAATTAAACAGAACAAATTTAAAATTCAATTATACGAAATGACAGCAATAACTGTCGTGTAACGTTTTATTATAGAAAGTTTACGCCGCCGATGTTGAAATTTATCGTTCCATTGTCTATAGCTTGCTGGGTAGAAACTGGAAATAAATCGATTGTTGTTCAAGTGTACAAGTTCGAGGGCGATATTTGCTAATTGTAGTGCAATCACAACACGTGTGAGGCGTTAAGTTTATAATGTGTTAAGTTTAGCGAAGTAACATGTGCGTTCTCGAAATAATTGAGCGTTGCACGGCGGGGAGCGGCGGCGGCGCGGGCGTCGGTTACGCTAATTTTGCATGCGCCGGCGTGGACGCATTTAACTCACACAGCATGCAAAATAATATGTAACGAATACTAGCTTCCCGGTCCCGGGGTCTTAATTATGAGTGCAATGAAGAGAACGAACGAATTGTGAACGACTAATTTATGAATAATTATGTTACTTAGAACAAATATCAAACAATAATTACCCAAACATGCATTAATGTTTATAATATCTTCCCTCGCGCGGTTTCACCCGTGTATCTCCCGTTCCCGTGGGAACGTCATAATAAAATATAGCCTATAGCCTTCCTCGATAAATGGGCTATCTAACCCTGCAATATTTTCTCTAATCGGACCAGTAGTTCCCAAGATCCTTCAAGCAAACAAACTCTTCAGCTTGTATATTAGTATAAGATATTCTACAGATAATTTATATTTAATGACTATACCGTTACCTAAAATAGAAGTACATATTGTTGCACTTTGAACAATTTTACAAACGGCTTAATACTTAAAGGTCAATTTCGCACTCAGTCAGTGTTACGCTATCGCTTGCTATTCCTGAGTCCTGGGTCCCAAGAGACCCCGGGAATACGGAAACGAGAATTGCCGTATCCACGCTTCACGCGTTATTATACGCCCAATTTAGAATTGAGTAGGAATGTTCCGCCATACTGTCTGTTACTTGGTTGTTTATTTTGATGTGACGATTGACTTGAAGAAAGCTCATTTTTTTGTTTCTATGTTTCAGGTAATTATGAAACGGTAGTGAAACGCAGTTATGGTGTAGCATTGGCACAACAAAAACACATAAAAGGTAAAGCTGTTTAAAAATCTTGAATACTACTTGCAGGCGGGGGGGGGGGGGGGGGGTCACGTGCGTGGATTGCTTAAAGCTGTCATGATGTGTTACCTTATTTCTCTTAGGATGTTTACTTATCTATACTTTTATTATAAGAAACATTTGGTTGTTTGTCTGCATTGAATAAGCTGTTGTACTGATTAAAAAAACAGTAAGAAAACTCATTTATTCAGGAGTAACATAGGTTAATAATTCGAGGGAAACGGCACTGATAACCGAAATACAGGCACTGCCTAGTTTGGTTCATTATTATTCATATTTCACCTGCCACTATAAATTTTGTGGCAACATTGATAACTTGTATTTCCAATTAATTACATTACTATGGTTAATCATTTGATCAATAAATAAATAAAATAACACATTAAAATTTCATTTATCAAACTAAACTAACATAAAATAAAACCAAACAATTATTATTAATTTAGGTACGGCCCAAACAAACAAATACACGGCAGTATGTCCAACTGTGGGTGTGTGATTGTAAAGTGTTTGGTGTGTAATGTATTTGGTCGCCATGCAGAAATTAGACGGCAGTCGAGCCGTTAGCCTTAGCTGCCGCTCTGACTACAGGTCAGAGTAACATAGGTTATATTTAATTATGTAATTGGGCGCGGGTATATGTATTTAAATAAAGGAAACTACCTAAATATTCTGAAATGTAGAAAGTAAAATAAAGTTCTATTTTTACTCTTAAGTCACTCCCACGCCCATCAGTAGACTACATTTGTTGTAAGATGATTTTATTCTTAAAAAAAAAGAATTGTTTTTGATATATCACAAGCTGTTTATAAATAGATTTGAATCCTTATTATGCCTACCTATATAAATGTACTTCGTATGATTGAAGTCATATTCAATCTTCATTTGAATTGAAGAGATAACAAAGTACAAAATCATCTTAGTTCCCCAATTCCCCTCATACACCTAACTCAAATACCTGTCGTCCCCGGGGCCCATTTTCCACGGGGCCCTTAATTACGCCACTTAAGTCCTCTTAATTAAATCCCAAGTGCCGCGTATATTCGTGCTAAGGATCTGTTGAACGAAAAAATGAGATGTACCTACTTTATATGCTCAATAAAAACTCAAGTAAAAAGATGTGACCTTGTTAAGGGGGAAATGTTTGACGTTTGAAAAATGAGGTGACCTTGCGCAAATCCCCGTCGCTCCAGTGGGTGGTACTTAACGGAATATCGAGCGTATTTTGTATGGAGAGGATAAGAGGTAGGGATAATGTTAGATATAAACTAGAAAATAAGGTGAACTGTATTATTGTTTATCATTACTGACTTTTAGTTTATGAGTACGTTTATGATCATTGCTGAATATGAGCCTCCGCTTAAAAGAACTTGGCAAGCCAGGGTTGCTATATTCACCACGCTTGACAGTCGGATAGGTGATTGCAGTAATATGGAAAATATCTTATAGATGCTGCTGCCCGTCCAGCAGCTGTGTAGAGCGACAGTTGCACAAAACCCCCTAAAATACTAACTCATAATCCCTCAATCTCATCGCCAGCGACCGCCCTGAGCCGAGGTCCAAGCCCCATAGGGCGCCTCTGTTTTACCTGAGTGGTGTAAGCAACATTGTGTTTTCTTCTTCTAGCTAAGATATTGGAATCGAATGGTAGGGTTTTATGTTTTTTAGCACTATATGTACAATATATAGTTTTCGAACTGATAATAGGTTACTGATTTGGTATAGTTCACAAGTGGGAAAGGTCCTTTTTTTGAAGTACATGACTTTTATTAATGTCCGTTGTGCTCTTTCAACATCAAGAAAACGTGTTTTACGTGCGCCTCCCCAAATAGAAATACAATATATTATTACTGATTGAACTAGCGAGATATACCTACACTTTATTTAGAAGATTATGTGATTTGCTACTCTTCGGGACAACGTGTCGTAATGTTTTAAAAATCCAAATGAACTTACGTATTCTCGCAGTAATTTGTTGGATTTGAGAATACCAGGACAAGCTTTGGTCCAACATTACACCTAGATATTTGACGTGGTTCACTTTACATATAATTGGACGATTACAATTGTGATTTGACACACTCCTACATTCGTGTATTTTAATATTGAAATCGCGTTCTGGTTGAACATTCTTATATATAGAGAAACAGATGTAATTAGTTTTGCTCGTGTTTAATGTAAGAAGATTAGTTTGTAGCCAGGAGGCTACTTGTATCATGCCGTTTTCTGCGTTGGTTTTGGCTTCAGCGCAACCTGGGCTGAAGCCTGTGAAGACAATTGCGGTGTCGTTAGCGTAAGAGAAAATTTTTGCCTTATCGATTGTCATGTTACATAAGTCATTCAGATAAATGAGGAATAGGGTAGGTCCAGTAGGTAAATACCAGCTATAAATCTATTACTAGTATACTTCATTTCTATTCATAACATTACAAGTGTATTGATTTTTTTGACGAAGCCATGTCCAAAATTATTAAGAAGCCTTAGTAGGTACATGTTTACCCAGAAGCTATTATGGTATCACAAATCACATCAATCTAATTACTTTAGTAAAGTTAGTCTTTATTGATTTGTTGACAGTGTCAATACAAATGTAGTGCGACTGAATAGTCAGTTACGTAGAATTAATTTGAGGTTACTATTAAGTATATTTCTACTTCCCGGTTAATACACGCAAATGATAGGCAGCAGCATCTATCGAAGATACTAATAATCTTACTGCGATATCACGAATCCGCTTGCCAAGCGTGGTGATTATGACAATATCCTTCAACGACCTTAATTCCTGCTGACGAGGCTGCACCGTCAGTGAAAATACGTAACAAATCAGGTTACCAAAATTTTTACAATCAATTGGCTTCCTAAAAATTTCAAATCAATACCTACAACTACGAGTGTACAACCACGTGACTTGTGACGTCACCGTTTAATTTCAGTGTTCCTTGTACCGCTAAGTTCACAACATATCTGCATACAGTTACGTCATCACTCCATAGTTCACCAGCGGTATTGTACAAAATATTGACAGTAGTAGAACAGCATAGAAGTTGGTCAGAAATGTTATCTCTTTTTCTCTCTCTTCCTTGCTATAGGGCATCCCATATGGTGGTGGGGTCAGCTTTCTCAACCTTTTCTCCGTATAAATATACGTAACATACATACGTATTACATACGTAATATATACTAGCATTTGAGGAGTGTCAAAGTGTACAATTAAAGTTCATAATAAAACGTGCGGAACAAAGTTATATTTAATGTAACTTAATGATAAAATAAATTCATCAAATAAATGGTGACCTATGAACATATTGGATGAAAATTTTCATCTGATATGATACTGAACAAAGTAAATATATACTAAAATGTTGTGTATAATACAATGCAAAAATCTAGAATGCAAAGTTGTGTAATATTCAAAATAATAATTAGATTTATATTTGGACTTCGCAAATATGATCATGTCTCATTATTTCGTAATAAGCTTAAGTGGTTGCCAATTCGCCTTCGCCGTAATGCTCATATTCTTTCTTTATTATATAATATTCTATTTAATCCTTCTACACCTATCTACCTTAAAAACCGTTTTGAATTCCTTTGTGATACACATTCGCGATCTCTAAGATCGTCACAAGACCTAAAGCTGCATATTCCCTTGCATTCCTCAAATTTTATGGACAAATCATTTAGTGTCAAAGCAGTCCGCCTATGGAATGCCCTGCCAGTAACAATAAGAAGTGCCCAAACTCACTCAACATTTAACAAACTCATCAAAGAACACTATTTGCGTTTATAAATTGTCCCTTTGTTATAAAATTTATATATTATATTTATATTTATCATTTATGTACCTATATCTATCATATGTTGTTCATAGTATATTATAGTATATATATTATTGTATTTATGTATGTTTTGTGTATAATAACATAATCTAATGTACCTACCTATATAGTTATACCAAAATATTGGTATTAAATTAATAATCTTAATTTTGAATTGCACACAATCTACCTACGTCATTTACCTAATGAATTCCATTATCCATCCAAAGGTTGTCTGGAAGAAATTGCTTTATGCGATAAGACCGCCCATTGTACTGTGTCTATTATATTTTCTTTGTCCTGTTTACTTATGTGTGTACAATAAAGAGTATTCTATTCTATTCTATTCTAACTTTAAAATCTATTTTTTTATTCCCATCAACCCTCAGATCACAAGCATATCACAGATACTTTGCATATAACAAAATTCCAACTCATAAACAAGTCTCCACTCTCATTTAATCACGCATTGTTCAAACCAAAACAAAAGATAATCTACTGTTGTTTTTTTGTGTTGTGGCGTGCTACATAAATAATGGCGTAGCGCCATAGCAGTCAGCCCGCGGCTCGTAGCCCGTAGCAGCTACGATCGATGTTCGACTGAGCAATTTTTCATTATTTGACATTCCGAGAATATGTTGAACTTCTGTTCATGGCCTCGATATAATTAAATCGCTTTGTTTGTTAGATTACTGTGAATATTATTCAAAATTGTTTGAGTTGAACGATGAATACAATATTTTATGTTGTGTAAGTAACTGTTATTAATTTTTGTAAGAATTATTAACATTATTTTTCTTCGTGTGTTTAAATAATAATGAAATAATGAATTTTATTCAGCACTTAGGTATTGACATACACTTGTACTTGTCAGAATTACAATGTAAGAAGATAAAATAATAAATAATTATAACTAACAAATAATTCTTACTCTATAAGATATCCGACTAAGTAATTAACAGTAGTAGCAAATCATACAAATCTACAGACTGCAAAGTCCGTCCGTCTGTCCTGTGATATTTATTGCAATTAACCAATTATTATTATTATTATTATAAGAAGAAATTAAAACCGCATCCAAATTGCAAGTGGTCACATTATATCTAAGTGGCACACACCTGAGGGCACCCTTATGGGGTTTAGGACCACGACCCAGGGTGCCACTGAAGTAAAAAGGTAGATATATGAAGAGGATGTGATCACCAGCACCGACTACAGGCGCTCAATCACAGGGCAGGGGTAGGGGCGCAACGCGGTCCTCGCCGGCGAGAATCCTACCCTAGCTAACCTGCAACCTTTCACTACTAACTTCTACCTAAGTGGACGACCCGGAGAAGAAAGGAAGAAAGAAACTCCGGGGTTGTTCTTTTTCGTCATCTTTTGTTGTGTTTTAGTCTCTTCTTTTTTTTAAAAAAGCTTGTTAACAAAATCTCATTGATTACATTGCAATTATACCATGTGCGCTGATGTACGCCCTGAAACATTTCCATTAGTGTAGGCGAAGTATTTACTAGATTTCCTCAAGCAAAAGAAAAACAGCCTCTTGCACATGAAAACGGAGGAAACATCCACGCACATTTTTAAGGAACAAACTACACGAGGTAGATCTCTCGTCATAGAGGACACAAAACTACCACCTCAAATACATCCATCAGCAAGACGACCAGCCACCGCAAGCAGCACCCGTTCACGAGTATGACGTGTGAGCACACAGCCATCGCCTCCCTCGCCATATTAGAGGGTAGGAGGCGACCCGACTCACATCGCCACCGCAAGCAATGACAAACAAAGGGAGCATGACGAACTCACTGACAGTAGCATTTGTGGAGTCAATAATAATAAAAAATATCTAAACTTTAACTCAGCATAGCATGTTCCAATACAAGTGAGTCTATACAAATTAAAATATTTAACCATTTTATAAATACATACTTATAAAATTACAACAGATAGGTACTTATTGTGAGAATGACTTTGTTTTACTGCTTGCACCATGCAGTTTTATCATTAATATAGTCATTGATTGTGTAATAACCCTTTTTCATTAGGGTATTCTTAACCTCGATTTTAAATTTATTAAGAGGTAAATCATGCATGCAATATTTTAAAAACCTGGCTACATACGACAGTTATTATACATGTCCAATTCCAATTTATAAAAATTAAGTTATTCTAAATCGTTTGTTAAATAAATGTATTATTAATTGACCAATAACCATACAAATTGGCACATGTATTGTATAATATTCATCAAAACGAAGTGATTTGTTCACCAATATTCGAACGTGTTTTGAAAACGTAGGAAAATGATGGCCGATTTTAATATATATAAGTATTTACATCCGCGGACCTTTCATATTTATATTTTGCGTATAAAATATTACTTAGATAATCGCATTCAAATAAATGAATTTTTATGGTTATTTGATGTGACTACGTGTGAAGTCACCCAGTATATAAAAGCGGTTAGCCAGAGCCTTATATATGTGTCTTTGTCTAGTATTCTGTGAAGGTCACATGAAAGAACAGTGTGAACACGTTTTTGAACGCTCCATCTTTGCTAGTATTATATCAGTGACGTAATAAAAACTGTCAATAAAAATTACAATAAAATATATATATTCAATAATGTTCCAAATAGGTCCGATACGTTACACTATTCTAACTGTGGCGTGGTGCCCTACAAGATAATATGAATATAATCAATTTCATATACAAAATTGATTAAACTCAAAAGCTCAATGCATGTTACAGTTCAAGCCATATTAACAATTGCCAAACTGCAAAGCAGTTTATCGGCACCGTCCTTTTAATTTACCGGTGCTTTAATTCTAAATGTACTTTACAAGTCAAAGGCGATTACTCACAATATCTCGTTGTAATACACGGTCACACGTACTTCACATACGTATATTGATATAGTACTCGTATGTACGTAGTACACCATGTCCGGAACACCGTCCTCGCTTTGTCCCGTCGGATGTCCGGGCGTCCGGGGTTCGCGCCGTCACCTTTCATATGAAAACTGAACTACGTTCGAATTGATTTACTCAAAGTGCACCCAGACTGGTTTAGTATAGAGACTACGTGTAAATTGATTAAGCCATTTTGAATAGACTATCATTGCTTTGTGATTATGTGTGTTACGTTATGTACCTAAGTCGACTTGTGCTTATTTGAAACCCATATTATTATATGTAACAGAATACAGTTGAAAATACAGTACTGTGTACTTTATATATAGTAGATATTGGTGGCAGTAATTGTTTATTTTTAAACTAGGTTCAGCGTGCGGCAACCGCCTAAAACTTCATGAAACACACTCTGAAAGATTTTTTTTAAATTGGACCGATAGTTACTGATATTAAGTAAACAAACAAACTATTCAGTTTTATATATTAGTATAGATTTTCAAAAGAGTTGTCAGCCGTCTAGACACACGATGGAGTCAGTTATTTAACTAAGGTCTAATTTATCGGTCTCTAAAATGATCACAGAAATATATTTTAAATTTAAAAATGTTGTACCTATAGACAATATGAGAATTTAAAAAAAATGCGCTAAAGTTTTGGAAGGATGCATACAAAAATAAAACAGGTAAATATGTTGTTTAATAAACTATCGTCAAGGTTTCCCATATTGCATTACGACTTATTAAAATTACTTATATATTAAAAATTCTGAAAATCAAACCATTAAATTGTATGTCAAGAACTTTCCGAGCACTTTTCTCATCTCTCCGTAGTGCAGTAGCTGTCTTGTGTCGTTTCAATTTAGCGACAGTAAACGATCGATGCTTACGTAAGGGATTTGTGGAGCGCCGTGTAAGCCAAACATAAGATACAAACAGTACCTACTTAGGTACCTGCCTTCCTTGTTACGAAGTTAAGGATATAAAGGAGTATTGCGTCTTTTAATACTTGTGTACTGAACGAGGAAAGCGTCCTTTATACTTTCTGGATGTACGTCTTTGTAAGACAGGTCGTAGAGGACAACTTTTTTCATTTCAATAATAATAAAATCATGAGTTTCTTTCCAGAAATCCGTGCTACCTTACATTAATATAACAAATCTACCTCATTTGTTAATTCTGTTCAAAATTGTGTCTAAAGTTGGGACGCGCATATGCGTTACCGTCCTGCCGGTAAAATTTATGCATAATTTGCTGAAAGGACAATAAAAACACATCCAAAAATACAATCTCCCGACACCAGTTTCGTCCTTCCATGGAGTATATACACGGAGGCGTTGACGAGTAGAACGCCACTGCGGCGCAAAATGGACTCATCAACCTGATGATGTTTTAATATTTGTGGTTGATATTTTGTCATTCTAATCGACGGATTCTATATATTCTGTCCATTTAACGGTCAAATACTTCTGAATATTTCTTTTATGTAGAAAGAAGTTCATACTTGGTATTTACAATACGCATCACATGGCTAACCGTCGTATACAATATAATAAACTAATAAAACGATGGAAACTGAAGTAAATTAAAAACAAACTTAAGTTCAGTAAATATATTATCTGGCTCTACGGTAAGAGTCAAGCACAGTATTATTTGTCATAAAATATTAAAACCGTAACATGTATCACACTTAAAACTTTAAACGTCTATCAATTTACTTCTTAATCTCAACATCTGAAGTATTTTGGGTTGATTTGGTATTATACTATAACTCATCAGATATTACTAATTTCTCGTCTCTTTTCGCTCTATGGTTGCTCTTCTCTTCTCTTTGACTTAGACCAAGTTTTAGGTTCAATTTCTAACAATTATTTGAACCAGATATAGTTTTATAGTTTATGTAATAGTTAATTATGTATTCGATATTAAATATCGAATAAATTTTATTCTACTCTCAGTCTATTCATTTTAATATCGTTCACAACTCGATAGTGGACACTTGAATGGAATACCGTCGTGCACCAAGACTCCCGCTGCTCAATGTCTCGCAGTAAACTTATCCCGTCTGTCGACAAAGCGACTGTTTTATACGTCTTGTGCAAGTCAACAGATTATGTACAAAATATATATAATCTTTTGTCTAGTACATTTGAAATTCAGGAAGGTATATAAGTAGATAAAGAATAAAATTGACGTATGTCAATGGCAGTGCCGTAAATAGCCTTTTCTGCGCCCGGTGGGTACACTAGTGCAAATGCGTTGCCCACCCTATTAGGAGCAAACCGAAAAAATAATAGTCCTATCTGGTCTAGCCATTCTTGCGCCCCCAGAGTCTACGCCCTGTGCCTGGGCACCGGTGGCACCGCCCTATTTACGGCACTGGTCAAAGGCGTTCTAGCTATTGGTACATGAGAAAAGCGGAATATTGGTTAACAGGGTTTGCAAAACGACAATTTTTTTGTTAGATTTTCCAGCACGTCATGGTGTTTTTAAGCACATAAGTTTCAACATCGAGATAAATAAATTTAAGCCACACAACCGATCCCCTGTGAGATGTGTAGAAAAGAGATAGATATATTTCGACGTCCGACGGTCGTGGCCACTGTGGCTGAATAGTCTAGGCATAAGAGACTTTATTCAAGCATACAAGTTCGAGTCTAAATTTATTATTAACCTTAAATTTCAAACGAAGATTTTATAACCCTAATCTGTTTCTCTATTACCAATATATGACAAATTATATTCTTTGACTCCTCCGGTGCGCACGTAAGGAAGAGTATAATTGCTTTTCTATCGAGCAAATAAATCGATCAAATAAGGTTGACCACATATACACCAAATGTTCACATTGCATGTGGAACTGGAGTGTCCATTTGTTGCTCTTTTACGCAAAACATCATTGGAATGAAATGTAGCACAAAGATATTAGAAATGCTTGATTTACAAAAACCTTCAGGCTCTGTCTACAATCCACAAAATGAGAGTATCATTCCATCGCGAATAAATCCACGGGACTAGCTTTATCATAAATAGCCTGAATACCCTAATTCTAAAGCAAGTAATAACATTTAGGACCTTTTCAACTTGGAATATAAAACCAATTTATTTCTTATAACGAAATAAATTACGGCTCAAGTGATAAAAAATCGTTTGAATTCTCGTGACAACAGTTATTCCGTATTAAATTTCTGATTGAGTTATAATTGGGAAGGATTTCCATTCAAATTGGATCATTTTGGCTCCGTAGAATTTATTAAGATTTTAATTAATTCCTTCGCATATAAAAGCGAAAATGTTTTTAAATTACACTCGTATTATTAAGTAAGTTATTATAGAAATCGCCTCATTATGACAACATTAATGCTAAATATTTAGATGACATTTTACAATATTTAATTCGGCATTCTATATTATTTATATTTATATATTAATATGCGAAGCAAAAACGTTATACCCCTTTTCACGAGAAATTTCACGGACGGGGGAGTATGAAATTTCGCACAATTATAGTTAATATAGAGAAAGAGTGCCGAATGTTAATAATATATTTATTAATAATTATGGTCTAAATTCGATCACTAGGCGACTACTAGTCCATAAACTTAATATATGTAAACAAGCTATATATATTTTTTATAGCCAAATAATAATAATGTAATAGGAACTTTGTCCAATTTTCAATTGCGAAGTTTCTCTATCGGTAAATAATATATAAAAAACAAAACAAAACGAATGTTCTTATCTTTTGGCTGTATTAAAAGTACAAAAAATAAGGTTCAAAGTCTTACTATCGTTTCTTTAGTTACTAAAATGTGTTTCAAAATAGACAATCTCTTTATGTTTTGTTATGTACCTACACATACTCGAAGTCATATTAATCTGTAATTTTTTAATGGTATTGAAAAAGGATATATTATGTTACAGTTAAAACGGGTCGCTGCCGCGGCACGCTCGCTTCGCTCGCTCGGCTCGTGCGTTGTGGTCACAGTTCTAACCTAACCTACAGAAGTTGGAATCCTGTGGTGTTTTTTTAACCTTCGACCTAAGAGCATCTCGTTTCTGAATTTTATGTGAGCCAGTATGGACCCGTCAGAACTACTTTTGCTTGATTTTTGCAGTCAAAAGTGGTTTTGACAGATTATAAGTTTTGACTGTAACATTATAGATCGATTGTACTACCAAAACATAAATTTCGCATTTCGCTGTGTAATAGCAACGAATAAAAAATCACAGTGTGTATAATCATAATTTTCAACACTAGATTCAGTTCAGGTGGTGAAATTTGTTCAATTACTGTCACCATTGCCAATTATCTTAAATATTTATTAGCTTTAAAAGTACCGCATATAAAATGAAAACTTAATTCAAAACGTGAGTCCATTATCTCGTTAAAACACGTCTCTCGGAGTCAGTGGAGCAACAAAAATAATATTCTTGCAGCAACTATTAGCATAATCCTGCAAATGTGACCGTTACAGCTTTATGAGGTGCTCTTAAAATATATGGCATTCCTTTAAACATCACCTATTCGAGGGGTGATTATATTTGTAAAGCATTTGACATATCATGATCCCGATTACGAATCGCGGGTCGAGCAGAAAATTTTGTCACTTGCAATTTTGTCTCGAGATTGTTTTAAAGTAATATAACTAAAATAAGCCGTGGTTTTTATGGGTTACAATGTCTATAGTTTTAATTACATTATCCAAACGTAAAGTGAATTAAAATGATTCATTCAAAACTTGAGCATGCACTAGCCCACATCCTTTTAAAAAGTAAATAATTAAATGTAATAAATAATGAATATAAAAAAAAAAAAGATTAATCAAGTAAAAGAAGACGGAAAAAAGAAAACCGGAGTTTCTTTCTGAGTTTCTTCTCCGGGCCGTCCACTTAGGTAGCTAGAGAAACCTGTAGGTTAGCTAGGCTAGGCTCCTCGCCGGACAGACCGAGGAACGCGTTGGCCCCCTGTCCCAATCCGATGATCCAGTGCCTGTAGTCCGTGCCAGTGATCACTCCCTCTTTTTTATATTATTATTGTTACAGTAATATTTCTCATAGCATTAGCGATGCCCTGAGCCGTGGTCCTAGCCCATTAAGGGTGCCCTCAGGCGTGTGTCGCTTATACGTAAAAATATTGTTTAAAGACTAGCCTCTTTCTATAGAGCTAAATTATATTAAGATTTTGATTAAAGAGGTAATTATTGTTGTAACTATACATATGACGTGACGCTGGACTGACAGACAAGTCATTAGCTAATTATATTATTTTTGTATTTAATTATATTAATCATATTTAATTGTGTATAACTGACAAGTGCAAGTGTATGTAAATACCTAAGTGCTGAATAAATATCGTTTAATTCGTTCGTTTAATTCGTTTAATTCGCTTGTTTATTAAATGTTAAGTTAAAAAGTATTTTTATAAATATAAATTGAAATTCAAAGACAAGATAAGAACATAAATGCCCGCCTTTTTCTTTAAAAATAAGTGTAAAATATGTCTTTTAGACGCTTTTATGGTTTAAATAAGCGGTAGCGGGCGACTTCGTTCGTTGCCAGAATATTGGAAAAATAGCCCGGGCCACAAAAAAACAAAGGCGCATCCAGGCATTTTAAATAAACTTCTTTTTTTCGAATGGAACCATAGTGAAGGTTCAATTAAAATATAGCCAGTGTTTTTTTTTGATTAAGGACGAAAGAGTTTGCAATAGAGCGCGAATATTAGTATTTTTTATTTCACTTTTACCTTTAAAAACCATATAACTGTAAGAGAACATAAAAAAATACAAGGAATTTTATATTGATATTTAGTTTTATTAGATTTTAAATTATTTTTGTATGTAATAACCGTAGTATTTTTCAGTTCATCTTCTCTAATAGCACTACTTAGATGTCATTTTCCAATAACTTTGACCGTACGGCCGTTATGAGAGTCTATTTACGATATTAATTTCACATGTCCAAAATATTGCTAAATAGGTATTACGATGTAAATGAATACCTAGTTAGTAGGCAAAAAAATAAAATGAATAACAAATGACTGTAAAAATATATACTACTTAGCTATACAAGTACTATATATATTCTCTCTCGCTCTCTCGCTGTTTCTTATTTTTGGTGTGGATGAATTTAATTATGAAGTTCATACGGGAAAAGAAGTTATGTGGGTGAAACCGCGCGCGGAAAGCTAGTCGTTTAATATAAAGCGTTTGCGATAAGTAAGTGTTCGCTCCTCTGTAATGTAATTTTGTCTAGGTCCTCTTCTCTTTTTATAATACAAGAGCAAGTACAGAAAAGAATGAGGCGTAGGTACCTGTTCTCGTCACACCTAACGCTCTGTGTAAGTCATCTCATCTACGTTGTCAGTACGTGTGAACTTACCATTTTTATTGGATTTGTCACTTTGTAAAGATCCCCTTTTTCACACATTTTTGTACTGCCATTACTTTTCATCTCACAGGTTTGTTATCTCAATATGTGAACTGTTCCTTTACATTTGTTGTTTGTTTTTTCTTTTTAGATGTATATGCCGAATGGGATTTGTAAAAATGTTCTCTATTACAGAGCTTGTAATAAATAAGCCTGTTATTTGATGTGATGTGAAATGAAATGCGTTCTCGTATAGTTAAAGGTTTAGCTTGGAAAGTTTTTTGTTATATGCGTTAAAAGTAAAAATTATTTAAATTAAATTTCAGTATATAGATACTTTATTACAGAATTTGGTAACCAGAGAAGCCACATTTTTAAAATATTGAGATAATACAAACTTAGGAAATGATAAAAACAAAATAGAAAGAAATGAAATACGAAACATTTTATAATTCATTAATTGAATTGGTACTTTTTGATATTTAAATTTAGTAAAATAATTGACTTTATTGTTTCTGACTTTAGATTAATCTATTTTAATGTAAGGGGAAGATTAGGTATGAAACTTTGTCCTGATGAATCATTTATAAAATGATCTTATTACAAACTGCGACCTGCCTCATTACCTGCGACTATTGCTCTGCTCTGGTGAGTCGTGGCGCGATTCTTTATAGCCTATGTGTTAATCCACCTTATAAACTACTAGCTTCCTGCGCGTGGTTTTTCCTTCCGATGCCCTCGTAGACCCGAAGTCCGAGAGGCCCGCAAACTGTAAAGTAGAGCGGCAGTTGCACAAAACTCCCCTAAACTAAATGCCATAATCCCTCAATCTACCCGTCAGCGACCGCCCTGAGCCGAGGTCCAAGTCCCACAGGGGACGCCCTCTTGCGCGGGTTGCTTAGTTTGAAGTGTTTAAACCATTTATCTAGGCTGGAGCTCTGCTCGCCTTTATTCCCGGTGAAGTAGCAAAAGCCTAGAGGCTAACCAAAAATGTCCGTCCGAATAAAAAAATAAAAAAACCTGCACGTGGTTTCACCCACGTAGCTCCCGTTGCCGTTGGAACTTCATAATAAAATATGGCATCGGGGGATGGTGTAGCTTCACAACGGTAAAATATTTTTTCAAATCGGTCATGTAGTTTCGGAGCCTGTTCAAAGCAAACAAACAAACAATGAACTCTTTCCTCTTTATAGTATTAGTATACCGTGAAAGGAGTACATCCATCTACACAAAGTTCCACAGTTATAATATTAGTAGAATGTAAGTTCTTCCCAATCCCAAGACCCTTCCACTAAAGCCAATGTACTATAAGATCGTCTCTAAACAACCAGGTATCTGTCCAAATCCAATATCTGTTCTCACACAAATATCCTCGTTATATCTGGCTCATTGCTCCGAATTACCATAAACATGATATTTGCATAAACAACAAGGCGTACGATCGACATTCACAACTCGTAAGGATAATGTTACACTGATATTTGACACCAGTTTTTGTATTAGGGTTCATGCTTCAAATAGCATAAAATGGCCGTATATATTCAATTCTTTTGCTTATTTGGTGTAATATTTATTTTTGTATATAGATATGTTATTGGTCGCCAAGAAGGGTCTATTTACATTTGTATTTCGTTCGATAGTAAGCTTTATTTTTCTTTACTACGGCTGTTAAAATTCTGTTATTTTTTATACCTACGATCGGTGAAAACACAAGAAATAAATTAGTTCTAATATTTCTATAAATTTGTCACTTATATGATAGATAGATACGTTATTACATATAGTGACTCAGTAGTGGACACAATATGGGCTGTTGATGAATCCAGTATATAATTTTTAAGTTGTATATTGGCTCAAAAATAAAACTTAACGATTATTTAATGATCCTCGATTTTTTTATGTGTAGCAAAAAAGCATATTGTAAAAATTGGTTTTAACTGGGTTTCTTAGATCGATGTAAAACCTATGCTCTAAGGTAGTGTTTCGTAAAGTGTGTGTCGCAGCACACTCGTGTACCGTGGTTATCAGTTTGTGTGCCTCGGAAAAATAAGGTTTTCTCGTAAAGTCAAATAGACGGATGGAAGAAAAACACTTACACGGATATAAATGACGCTAGCGTACGAGTATTTTATTTCGTTCATCTCTATTATAGTCTGTAGTTTCGATTAATATAACTTAAAAAGTGATTTGTCATTTTAGGCGTATCTACCAATCTCAAAAAAAAAATACCATGTACAGTTAACAAAAGAGATAGGTTTTAAATTTATATGTACACGTTTATGAAAATAGTTTACTATTATGTGCATTTGTATTCAGCTAGCAGCGAACTCTTCACCCATAAAGAATTACCGGCAGTCATAGTGACATAAACATAATTATGTATTTATTAACATTATCTGATACTGACTGTGTAAACCTCTTTTCTTATGTTGACTGTACCTTAAGTATATAAAGTTTGCGGAACACCGCTCTAAGGTTTATATATTCGTACTAAAGGTATAAACTTTCTTCATCTTGCCTACTTTAAGTTTATAAAAGATTCCATTCTCAGACTTATTCCCTTCACACATTTACCATGCAAAACTGAAATGGTCGTAACAGCCGTAGCAGGTACGGTGAAAACTATCCTATTGCTCTATAATAGCGTTGCATTTAGCGTAGCAAATGGTGCTATTTATTAACAGTTCTTTGGTAGTTGTGATTGTTTGATACAAATAGACGTGAGTTATTCTGGCTAGGATATGAACTCTTTGCTCCAAATAACAACCAAATCAGAATTTAAATTTAATTTAAAGTAGGTTTTGAATCAAATAGTACCTTATCGTTATTTGACTGTGAACGGAGAGGTTTGCGTTCCTGAACTGCAAAGAAGATCGACAGTTGCACAGGTTGCATAGTTCGAAATTTAAACCATTTTAAAACGCTGGAGTCTTACGCGCTTCGTAGCTAAATGCTTAAGTCCGTCCGAAATACAGGAAAACGGCCAAGTGCGAGTCAGACTCGCGCAAGAAGGACTCCGTACCCTTTTCAAGCGTCTACCTGTTGCCGTTATTGATATCGAGCAAAAAGGGGGAGGGGGGGGGAAAGGAGCCCCCCTTAAATATTTATTTTTAATATTTGTTGTTATAGTGGCAATAGAAATACATCATCTGTGAAAATTTCAATTGCCTAGTTCTTGCTGTTCTCCATATACAGCCTGATGGTAGACAGACAGATAGACAGCGAAGTCTTAGTGATAGGGTCCCGTTTTTACCCTTCGGGTACGGAATCCTAGAAACCGTGCATACATCTACTTATATATACCTACACAGTTTGCATTTATAATGTTAGTAGCCTATAAGTTTACACCAAGCTTAAACCATTCATTATTTCCTAACAATACAGTACCTATACATACTACAGTTTTACTGTCGTACGAGGTCACGCAGAATTTATGGACAAGCATGGCAACACCCGCCCTTACTTCCGATATGTAATACGATCCTAACGAGATCGCTTATCGTTGGCAAACACGGCAACACCATGCCTCAACTGCAACAACATTTTGGCCGATAATAGATCATATTTGTGTGCTACTTAGGTATTAAATGCCGTGAATAGTGTTCGCTGCGAAATTACTCTGTTCTATTATGTTCGCGTGTGTTGTTTACCATGTTTATTGTCTTGATCAGTTCTTTTGATAGCGGATAGAATGGGTTTGGAAAACATTGTGACTTATGATTTTTTTTGTTCATTAATATAGATAGCATTAACATTTTAATATGTCTTAGAATAAATTATAGTAGGTTGATAAATGTGAAAGTTTAATTTCAAAATACATATTTGTTACTTCATCATGAAAATCCTATTGATAACAGGATTTGAAGAAAATTTGGCGCACAGATTTCATTATCATCATCAGTCCGTATAACGTCCACTGCTGAACATGGGCCTCCACCCGAGGGAGGGTATTTGCCATGGTCAACACGCTTGGCAGGCGGGTTGGTGCCCGCAGTGTTATGTTGTAACACACAGGGAAAACGCTGCTGCCCGTTCCCTGGTTCGGTTGTTATAGATGATGTTATAATAGTTTTTGCGTGAAAGAGTAACAAACAACCATCCATCCATCTATCCATAGTGTTACATTTGAGATTTTGTCCACTCCAGTACAGAGGACAAAGTCTCAACTGTAAACTTCTGTGGGAGAATTAAACATTCAAATAAAACAAGTAAAGTGCACGACTAGATTACAAATATATTAAACTATTTAATTTACAACTTAACAAATATTTTTTAAGTTAATTTTGATAAAGTTAATATTTTTTACAACATATCCCCTAGCCAGCCAGTTTATATTTTTAAAGGTAGAACATTATGGGAGTGGGCGGTTGGGATAAAGCCATAACCGTCCAGAGCTTTAGTAAATTACTTATAATTAGTTAAGTTAAGGATTAAATAAAAGTGGGCGCCAGAGACTAAAACAGTCTCGGATCCAGAGTCGAATCATGTAGAACAACACATAAATTGTAGTCGCACTCCGAGACCCTGAGGTTGATAATTATTTCAAACAAACTTGGATCAAATTCCATCCAAATTTCCATTAAGGTTAATGTATAAAAAGAAAAAAAAATTAAAAGAAAGAAAAAACCGTCAACGCCTGCTGTCAAGCGAGGCGGAATCAGCCAGCCGTGCTGCGGTAGCCTGTCGCAGGTGGTTCAGGCCCGATGCCTCGAGGAGACGGGCCTCGCGTCCGAGCCTCAGGTTTAACCTAAGTCCTGGCGGCGAGGTGAATCTCCCGAGGTACCTGTCCGCAAATAATGGTAACGGGCCACGTGCGACCGATCGCGGTAGCCGGAAAGGACGATGAAGTTGCGTCCGGGCCCGAAGGCGTGAATCCCTCGCGGCGGCAAATCCACGCCGGCACAAGAAAGCACGGGTAAAAAACTTGGATTCTTCAGGACATCAGTCTGGATGTTAGCGGTCTGACGATCGAGTAATGACCAGCTAGAATTGCAACCCGGGCGACAATACCGGAACAAGGTTCACCCAGTGAGACCAATTTCTAAAATCTGCCCTTAATCGGGGAAATCGATGAAAGTTAGGCTCCAATTTAAATTATTCACCCTCATTGAATTTATTAATTTAGCCAAAAACAACAATGCAAATAAACGTCAAATGTGACATTGACATTTCTCGTTCACAAACTAACCAACTAATAACAAGGTGACTGAATGCAGAGTAAAGTACAATCTAAACGAAACCAGAATCCTTACCAAAATAATTTTAAACAAATATTTCCCACAACCCCTAATTTCCAAAATACTTGCACACAACTTTCTCAATACGAAACTTTATAATTTAAGATACTCCAACCCAATGTCGGGGAAAAATATTCAGGACTAATTAATGGATAATCAAGACTATATTCCTCGCAACCCCAATCCAAAGACTAAATGTAAAGACAAATTAAAACGAAACTTTTAGAAAGAAATTGCAATAACTCCATACTAAAAAAATAGTTGCATTTCCGGTTTTAGAAGATTTCAAAATTAATTAGATTTTTATATTTAAATATGAAAGTTGACAATTCTAAAAAAGGTTAATCCTATTAATTAAGTATTTTCGAATCACCATCAAAAATCGATGAAGCAATATAATTGACAAATGTATACATGCCCTTTGACAGCAACCTGTGATTTAGTATCTGTCAAAGTGACGTTTGGCAGAAAAAGTTAGGTTAGACAATAACACAAAAAGGTTTTGTTTACTAAAATTGGAAACTAGTTAAAAAGTGTTTTAAAGATGTTTTATCGCTCGAAGGAGTTTGTCAAAAGGTTCTGTTACGAGTGTCGATGGAAACTACAAGTTCAAACTACGTGGACAACTCAAAGTTTATCTACAAAGTTCCAAATATCTAATCTACTTGGAAAAACATTAATTACAACAAGGGGTTTAAACTATTACCACTGTGATTCTAAGTGAGGTTCACAACCACAAGTAAGGATGAAAATTACATTGTAACAAAAGTTACAAACTTTCGCGTTTATAATATAAGTAGGATTAGCTTGTTTATTTAGCTTTCAACGATATCCTATCACCAAGAAGAGCATTCGGGCAACTATTAGTAGCTCAAGCTGTTCCCGTTAAAATTAGCAGCGACATTTAGCGCCGATTATCAATTTGGCAACCGTTCCAGCTAATCCTGTAACTCTATAAATAATACTTAATTCTAATGAGTCTTCCTACAGACCGTGGACTGATGCTAAATCACCTCAAAGTGGTGATTAATATCTATATTATAACGGTCAGTTAAACTGAAACAAAATTACAAATTCTAGTTGTGTAGGTAGAAGACATTTATAGCTAAGCAATGCTCATCGATTAATTGACTGTCGTATTTTCGTTCTGTACGGGATCAAATACTTATTTCTTAATAAATAATTAATACTGAATCGAATTTCTAGCGTTAAATTCCCATATAGCGTGACAGCAAATTCGACATCTCCTATGTGTCCAAACGAAACCTAAACTGTCACTTGTTTTTTAAAAGACGCATACCTACGTAGAGAGAGATTTTTGAGATATTCACATTTTGAGTTGCTTAGTAGGTAAAGGTTTCCAAAATAACTTTCATCTATACTTATATTATAACGAAGAAATGTTTGTATTTTTGTATCTTTGTTTCGAATAAACTCAAAAACCACTGAACGGATTTTGATTATTCTTTCACCATCAGAATATAAAATCTTCATTTTGGTCAAAAATGTAACATAGAAGACTTTCAATTTGCAACGAGGATATGAAAGTTTTAAAGACGAATCCCAAAATCGTTAAATAAATCCTGTGTCGTGGTCCCCCACGACACTTCATAAACTTTAGCAACATATTATTTATGGATACAAAGCACACTCAGACCCAGAAAAACAAGGTTTCATACAAATTGTCCTGCTCCCCAGCAGTACAATTTGTATGAAACCTTATTTCGAATCCAGAACACCAGGTCACCGGTGTGGTCAAATTCCCACAATGTATTTGTGCGAAATGTTGATCAACTCTTTTGGAAATTACACATACAAAAACGGTTCAAATCTTTTACTAATATATAAAGCTGAAGAAGACGTGCTAATCTCAGGAACTACTGGTCCGATTTGGAAAATTCATTTATCTGGGAAAGCTATAGGTTACATTTTACTATGAAGTTTTCATGGAAAAGGGTGCTACCCGGGTGTTCCCGCGCGCGGTATTCTAGTTTTCAGATAAAATCTCACTACTGAAAAGAAAACATGCGACGCTCATGGTCACACATATAAGCTGCCATTGTAAAACATGCCACGGTTTGAATTCCAAATTCTAATTTTGAATTTGTTCAGTAAATCTATTTACGCATTCTATTTAGTAGAGATAGGACTACTGATAGAAGGGTCAGCCATATGCGAAGTTCAATTGGTAAGGGATAATTTTATCACTTACAACCCAATGTGGGTGCGATTGTGACACTGTGACACATTACCTTGTTGTTATCGTCTGTGATTTGTCGTCTCGTATTAATTGGGTTCCCATTTAAAAATATCTAGTGTCTTTTTTTGTAATAAAATTATAATATCACTACATAGTATAAAACAAAGTCTCTTGCCGCAGTCTGTCCGTCCCTATGCATGCTTGGATCTTTAAAACTACGCAACAGATTTTGATACGGTTTTTTTTAATAGATAGAGTGATTCCATAGAATGGTTTATATGTATGATACATCAGCATTGAACCCGAGCGAAGCCAGGGCGGGTCGCTAGTTATATTATAATAAAAGATTACTAGCAGAGTTTTTGTAAACTACTTGTATTCTTGTTAACCCCTCGTGCTAAGCTTAAATGCTTGTGTTACGAGTGGGTTTACGTCGGTAGTGCAATGGGTAGGGATCGAACCGCCGATCGAGTGCGACGCCCCTAGCCATAGGTCTCCGGCCACTACAATACGCTTTGATTGTCTGTTTGCATTAAATAGGCTCCGGAACTAATAGGCCGATTTAATGGGTCAAAAATTCTTTAACCATTAGTATTCTACGTTACCCTAGCCTAGAGTAATATAGCTCACTAGCTTCGCCCCACGGTATTACCCGCGTTACTCTGCTCCAGTGAGTCGGAGCGTAATGTTTTGTAGCCATATATTAACATATATATATATATATATATATATGTTAATCCAGCGAATAACCTATCCCGGTGCCAAATTTCTTGGCTGAAATTTGGCACCGGGATAGGTTATTCTGTTCTGTTCAGTAGGTAGTTTTGACATGAAAGAGTAACAAACATCCATTCATCTATACTTACAAACTTTCACGTTTATAATATTATTAGGATTATATAATGTTAGCTTGCATACTGTGGATTTTTATTCTGTGCAATATAAAGGTTGTTTCAACGGTTGACTGGGGCGGGCTCTGGGCGACTGCTGAACATTTGTTATACAAATATATGAGTCCGTAGTGGTTTAGAACTTTCTGGTACTCTTGTTGACTACTCTACACTATTTATTTTTATTTCAATGTAAAAACATTGAACATTGAACATTTAAACAGAGTTCCATAAAAATGGAACTCTGTTTAAATGTGTGGTTAATATTGATAATATACTTTGGTTATTATGGTCATACCATTAATATATTTTTACGAAGTAAATAGGTAGGTAGGTATTATAATGTCCCATATGATATCATTAAATACAATACATGAAAAATTTTACGTTCTTATTTACGACTTAAAAAAATAAGTGCATCTGTATTGATTTAAGGTAAACATTGTGAAAAAATAAAGAAAATTTTAAATTATTATATTATTTTATGTTTCAACATTCAAAATAAAAAACAAATAACAGGCAATGTAATGCAATGCACAATTAAAGTTTTAGGTCAGTTAATAAAATTTACTAAAAAATGGAACAAACTATTATTTTTTAATTAAAAAATATACAACGGGTAACAGACACCGCCTCGCGTGTAAGTGTCGACTAAATCATAATTTCGCTATTCTGCTCGCCATAACGTTTTATACGGCGTAATGTTGTAGCTTACCGCCATTAACTTTATTTATACGTGTAAACCAGCAATTTACTGCTAACTTTAACTAGAAAACACATAAAGTTTAACATTAAAATTATTTAATGATGGTAACACTCATTGTGTATTCATGTGTATATGAAGTTGGCTTCTAATTTTAAATCGGCGCGGTGATTTGAACTATCCGTGTATTGTCTTTAAGTAGTAAGACCTGGTTTAGATTTTTATTTTATTGCATAAGTTTATTAAAATTTATACTTTATTCCAGCCCGAAAATTATACTATATAAACTGGAAACAACATATATTGTATACAAAGGCGAGCTTAATTCAATTATGATCTCTTCCAGCAAACCTTTAAGAAAGAGATTCCTGATAATATCAGTGCATAGTAAGTGTATTGTACACTGATATTATCAGGTATTATAAAGTTTAAATTTAAATTAATTTACTCCAAAATTGCTAATATATATAATACCTTAGGATATAAGTAGGTAATATATTTTTAGGATTAATATTGTTTAGTTCATTTCTGTCTTGTTATATTTAAAGTTATGTAATTTTACATACATAAAGATAAGATAAAGATGCATTTATTTGTATGAAGCATAGTGTTACATGTTTTCATGGTAGGTTTTTATGTTTACATCTATGTATATAATTAAAATGAATCGGTACATGTCTTTTTAAGCGTAAATCTCGAGAATGACATCTCCGTTTTGGCAGTATTTCGGCTTTTATAAAAACAAATTGGAAAAAAATTACGGGGAGCTGCCAGAATAGAAATGGGCTATGCCGGACAAGAATAGCATATTAGAGATGTGTAACTCAGGAGTGATTCGTAAAAAAGATTTAAATCCGTCACAAAAGATGTATAAATCAGTAACTCCCTCGTTTTCTCAATACATCTTTAAATCTTTAAATCACTCACTTCAGATTGATTGAATATGAAAAGATGTATACCGTATTCATCGAGGCGTGAGATTAAATGTAAACAAACCATAAAAAGGGTACTTTAAGGGTCACGATTGATGAAGTGAATATATTTTATTACAGCTGTCAGTACAATCAAGCCTATGAAATTTTGAATTTAGTAGTACTGACAGACAGTACCTGCCAATGTTATATTTTATGGGCATGGCGACCTAATAAGTGATGGGCAATGAATCATCGTGGCCATCGACTATAAACTATCGATATTTTTATATAAAACTTAATTCAAAATAAATTAATTATTAAATTTTATTATATATTTTAGTATCATAATACAATAAACATATGTACGCGTACTTGATCTAAAATAATAGTGAGTAAATAAAATCCAATTTCTAAAAATAAACTTTGGATTTCAGAGAGTATAAATGTATCTTATATTAAAATATTTGTTTTATTTAGTAACGTTTGTAATTAAATTAATCCCAATTATTTGTTACATTATCGTAAATAATAGTAAGAAAAGTCGATAATTACTATCGACATTTGTTTAAATCTTAACAACCCTAGGAATGTCATCTTTTATGAAGTATAATGATTTATTAAATCGTTTACATGTAAAAACACCCAAAAAAGACTTGATTCCCAAACTTCGAATGCATTTTAATACGACTAAATTATAGACCATAGGTACTCCCGAACATTTTACATAAAAATGTGACGTTTGGTTATCGGTCGGATTATATCCGCTATTTTTACTATAGATCAATTTGTTGATACGAGAGTTCTGCTTATTTATTGTTATAGATATTTTCGTTGAATTTATATCTTTTATGAAGTTTAAAGTTATTTGTTGGTTGTTTTGTTTTTGTTATAAGTATTTACGTTTTCGAGCTTAAAACATGAGTGCACCTGGACCAAGCAACGCTTGCACTTTTTCTTCGCCAAAGACAAAGCGATCAAAGAAAACTCCAACGCATTCAACGGAAAAGGTGGCTGTTATTAATGTGTTCAAACTCATAGAAGAAACGTGGTCGAAGGATTCGTATCCGTACAAAGGTATCAATTAAACCACTGAAATTATGGGAATATCGCAAGCCACAGTAAACAGGTTCTAAAAGGACATAGTGAATTAAATCCTATTGAGTTAATATGGGCCCAAGTTCAAGGATTTATTGCTGAGAATAACAAAAGCTTTAAGTTAAGTTCAAATTTTACAAGCCGATGCAATTAAAAATATGACAGTAGAGGCTTGACAAAAGTGCATTGACAATGTGAAAAAGAAGAGCAAATTATGCTTAAAATTGATGGAATAATTGATAGTTGAATATAGTTGACCGCTTCGTTATTCCCGATGGCGACAGTTCTTCAGAATCCTCCTAATTCTCCGAATAATTAATTCAATAAGAGCGATTTATGATTTTATTATCTTCATAGTTAAGTACCTTATCTTAACCCGAGCTGCTAGACACACAAATAGGAAACCCTACATTAAATTAAATAGCAATAAAAAACATTGAAAAAAGTTTGAGAATCAATGTTTTCTTTGTTTACACTTTGTCTCAAGCCCCGATGAATAGGGTATAGAGTGAAATGAATGACTATTGCACTGCAATAGCATTTCTCAATAGGTACATCTTTAAATCTTTAAATCACTCACTTCAGATTGATTGAATATGAAAAGATGTAGAGTGAAATGACTATTGCAGGATTAGGCGACACAAAACGAGACGGAGAATGATTTGTATGTTCAAAGTCTGTCTATGCGTATTACAATGATCCCTGGAATTTTCATTAAATCTCGCATGTACGAACGAAACTATTTCTTCCGTCTTTGACACAAAGTGTTAAATCTAATGTAAACTTATGATCGCTCATAATTTCGTTGATTTTGTTTACATTTTTTTGAAACATATTAACAATCGTAAGCCGTGTACATTGTGTACAAGTTACTGTACAGCTGTATTAATAATTATTGCATTGTTTTTAGCTGTGATTTGAACTTTTAATATAATAATTTGATAAACTTCCTTGATAAATAAAGTGAAGTTTCTTTTGTGTAGCTATCGAAATATGAACTTAGTACGAGTTTGAACGGATGTTTTGTAAATAAATACTTATGTAAATAAAGTGTAGGGTAATTAAAAACGATGCTAGCATGGTAATTAACATTCTTAGGTATTAGATAAAGTGATAGAACTTGTAAATAAATAATTACTAGATTAGGTACTTAAGTAATAGGATAATCAATCTTTAAAATATCTTCTTGAAAAAAATATTGATTGACTAGCCCATCAAAATGCAAGTGAATGATTATTCAATTCACCCGCTGAAGCATTGCTTTTGGTTAAAGAAAAAATATAAAGTGAGTGAGTGAGCTATTTAGAAGATGGGAGTTATTTGGGATTTAAAGATTTAAAAGAGTGATTTAAATCTTCTTATCAAAAAGATTTATAAATCTCTGTTCCTTTAAAAGATTTATTTTGCGCATGTCTATAGCATATATTGCACTGTAGTCAGTTTAAAGATCCTAAAGTATTTATAATTTATAATGAACTACCAGCAGACCTATCAACTGAAACATTTTCTAAGACTGTTTTTAAATATAAGTGTAAAGAATTCTACCTAAAAAGGAGTATGGCAGCATTGATGGAATGACTAATACATATTGGCTATTCCACTAATGATGTAAGGAACTGTGTACTATATCTCAATATTATTTCAATGAACCTACCCTGGCCTACCTTGTAAACTATGTATTTTGTACCTTCAGCCTTAAGGCTTAAATAGATGTATAGCTTCATATTAACCATAACACTAGTCAATAAGGGAGTGATCTTTCTGCCAACAAACTGCTGTGCAGTTTGGCGGACAGTGTTTATTTAATAATATTCGTAATCTATACTAATATTATAAAGAGGAAAGATTTGTACCTATTTTTGTATGTTTGTATGTTTGTAATGAATAGGCTCAAAAAGTACTGGGCCGATTTCAAAAATTCTTTCACCATTGGAAAGCAACATTCACCCTGAGTGACATAGGCTATATTTAATTACGAAGTTCCCACGGGAACGGAAGTTACGCGGGTGAAACCGCGCGCGGGATGCTAGTTATGTAATAAACGTATTAAAATTTAAATATATATTTTTTTTTAATTTATATTATCAAGACCAACTTGTTTGATCTACCTTATTAAAAATTTAATTTATTAATTCTCATAATGTTTCGTTTGACATAAATAAATACATTATGAATTATTATTTAAAAAAAATATGTAATACTCTCATTAAACACAATAATTATTATTATAACGTTACATTTTGGCTGTTTAAAATACTATAAATTTCCTTGGCAACGATTAAATAATGTCAATTAAGTTTGAGTGCTAAATACGTGCACGTGATAGTGAATTTTATTGTAAGCTTTTAAAGTTTATTATCACGTAAATCGGTTTAATTTAGATTAGTCGGTGTTGCTATTTTAATATTATGACTGAATTGCAAGTTTGCAACGGTGTTAAAAGTGCAAATGCATGCAGGCCTCGATAAAATAAAGATAGGATCTTCTTTGCATGTTAATTTCATGGCCTTGGTGTTTTATAATTTAATATTTATAGTGAAAATGGTAGTATATTTAATGTAGTTTAAATAATTGGTAGGAAGTATACTTTTTTATGTTGGGGGGAAATGCTTTTATGTTACGCATCCCCTCCGCCACTGCGGCGTTCCCGCGTCGGAGGGGTATGCGAGACTATTTCTCTCCACAGCAATGGTATGCTAGACATAACACGAAGAGAGGACCTAATACCCCCGGGTACTGCTTCGTCCGCCGTTGGTGAGAGGCCCAGGAACCCATGCCGCGGCCATATTGGCCATACTAATAACAGTTCTTAACATATTATATATTTCAAAATATAAGACTGCTTTTTAAAACCAAAAAATCATATAGGTAGGGTAGAGAAGAAATTCCTATGAAACAGTTATAAAGTTAAAGCCAAAAGCTTAAACAAAAGCTTCCAGATGGGAGAGAAAAAAAAACGCGGAACCATAGACAAGATAATAAACATCTATAAATGTCATAACCTCTATGCGAATAAAAAAAAAACAAAATCAAGATTAAAACATTCTTATCCTAAGTATTACTAGCAAGTTTTCTCATACTCGCAATAAACTTTCTTCATATAGTGATAATATTTATCGGGTGCCCACTAATTGAAGACGCGACCCGCATACAGATGAGGTCCATGTTATGCATGATTTTACTTACTTTAGGGATTCCAACTCTTAAATCTGTCAACCAGGACAAGAAGTATGACAGCTTACATCCTGGACTTTTGAATAGAGCATATGCAAAGCACTAATATTATTTTAAGTACTATACTAATAAGGCGCTGGTCTAAGAAGAACTAGAGCCTAGGAGTGAGCGTTGAATGAACGAACTGTTTTATTAGACTGTTTTCTTGGCGTCAACGGTTCGACTGGTTTACAGTTCACGAATAAACCTGTTTACGCATGAACTAGTCGACGTTCGCGACGACCGAACTAAACGACTGAACGAGTTAACGAGTGATTACGAAAATTGCCGAAGTCAATGCGACGTGAGGTCCGCCGCATGTTATTGTTTCTTTCTCTTTCTCACGCAGAAATGGACACGTATATAGACTTTATTACAATGCAATAGATACGAATATTTAAAATAAATATTTTTGAATTTTGTGTACGTTATTTTTTTAGTATTGATTGAAATACGTTTCGTGTTGGTCTAATTAAACTACTTAAATAACAAAAATAACAGATTATATAGTGTTATAGACATAGTGTTAAACAGATTGAATAGTTTTAAAGTGATTTGTGTAAATAGACGTATTTAACGACCTAATCCCGATCGTTCACTAAACTACGGTTGAAATTAACGCTATTCCGTCTACAACGTAAACTAGTCTAAAATTAAACTGTTTTTTGAACTAGTTTAACGTGAACGGTAAACCAGTCTCGTTGCGTCGACTGTAAAAACGTCAACGACCCATCACTACTAGAGCCTATTATCAAAACTGACAATGAAAATTAATGAATAAATGACAAGACGTACACTATTATTTTGGATAGATGTTCCAAATAGTTATATTAAAATAGAAATTCTTTATCTCTGAATAATTTCTGAAATGTTTTACATAGATTCGATTCGTTACAGTTTGTTTGCTAAGATGTTGGACGTGCAACGCAACAGGCGTGTTAGTACCTACTATACATAGATCTAAGCACACATATGGACACACAGACAGCGGGAAGCAACTTTTATACTTTTCTATTCGTTTTTTAAAAGATTGCAGTTTACTAATATTCTTGTTAACCCCTCGTGCTAAGCTAAAATGCTTGTGTTACGAGTGGGTTCACGTCGGTAGTGCAATGGGTGAGCATCGAACCGGCGCGGCGGCGGCGCGGCTGCCAAAGAACACAAGTCCGAAGCCGATAGCCATAGGGCTACGGCCGCTTAAAAAAAATACTATGTAGTAAAAACTCGCACGGATAATTATGCTCAGCTAGGACAAATCCGTAGAAACCCGGACGGATGGTTTTCCTAATTTTGCTCCTACTGGGACAAATTTTCACATATTTCCCATACGTTTTTCGGAAATAATGGGCTTTTATTAAGGAAAATGTTATGTGTTATATAATTTAAAAGAGTTAGATGTTTTTAATAGCAGTGTGGCGTTAGGTTTAGTACTTAAACGCACGAAGTAAATCGAATCTTATTATAGCTTCAGAAAATATTTATTCGTAACGTATATAGTTAGCTACGAGGCTTTTGCTATTTCACTAGGCAGAACTGAGCCTTAACTTTAACAGCTGAAAGCTGAAGAGTTTGTTTGTTCGCTTAATTTAGCTAACCTCAGGAACTACTGGTTCGATTTAAAACATTAAGCGGATTTATAAAGAAATGAGGCTCTATATTTAAAGAGATTTTACGAAAACGGGAGTTGCGCGGGTAAAACTGCGCGCGGGAAGTTAATTTTATAATAAAATCATAACTTACCAGGTACATATAAAATAATCTATATAATTATGCAATCATTATAAAATACATATACATGAAACATTTACTATCCGTCTATTTAATTTGTTAGCTACCTATACAATTTGCATATTATGTCGACAAACTGAATTAGTTTAATCGATAGTTTCGTGTATGTTATAAAAACTATTAATTCAAATACACGTTTTATTTGCCATAGTGCTGTTCTTTTATTTTTTTGCTTTATCTGCTTATTGTCGTCCACTGCTCAATATAAGCCTTCTCTTTAACATACCTTTGCAGGCTAGGGTCGTTGAGCGATATTGCCGTAATCACCATGCTTGGCTGTCGGACTCATTTTGGCTAGACTACTAGAGCGATCGTTTTCTTTTTTGCTAGCCCAAAAACGATTCGACCGTCTAAGCTATGGCGATTGTATAGGAACGGTTGGTGTTCCTCCACAGAAGATGAAGATCTTTGTCGGGCGAGGTGGTATGCCCGGCCGACGGCCAATTGTTGATATTCAGAACTTGAATATGTTCTTATTGGCTTGAGAATTTGTATTGCGCGATACAGGTTAGTTGGGATGCTAGGCGCTAGATGCCACTGCTAGTTATGTTGTGGTTTTTGTGCGGCGACTGTAGATGTCGCTACATGTTAAATTACCAATCGCACCACAGTAATGTCCTCTAAGGTGAGATCTGCCGCACAGGAGACACTTTCTTGAATTTAATAAGGTTAAAGCTCTTCTCGCCTTTAAGTAGCAAAAGCCTCTGGGCTAAAAACATTACGCCACGACTGTTACCCGTTTACAGGTAATATAATGTTAATATCGTAGGTGTACCACAAACAAGAAGATAGTTAAGCACTATTATACCGCGAACTATAAAGACGTAATTATAGCACATACGCGTTAAACATTTATAAGCTTTAACTATACCCGTGGGTTATTCAAATAAACAACGTGATGGTATTTTATATTTGAAATATGACTTAATATATGAATTTTTTATGCCAGGTAAATAGCAGAGTAATTTGATCAAAACGATTTAACTGTCTTAAATGAATGATGGCGTTACGCAAACTTATGTATATGGTAAACACTACCTACTATTTAAGATGCTTGAAAAATATATGCATTTACTTTAAGAATATGTACCTAGTACCGATAACGTATATAGTAATTTTATTTTTGAAGTCTCGTATCACTTTATATAGGTATCTTACTAGCTTCCCGCGCGCGATTTTTTGAAAGAATTTTTAAATCGGCACAGTAGTTTTTGAGTTTATTCATTAGAAACATACACACACACACACATATGAAAATACAAATTTTTCCTCTTTATAATCGCCCGTATCTTCCGTTCCCGTGGAAATATCATAAGTAATTAAAAATAGCCTATGTCATCCGGGGATGGCTTTCCAACGATAAAATATTTTTTCAAATCGGTCAAGTAATTTTAGGGCTTATTCAATACAAACAAACAATAAAATCTTTCTTCTTTTTTATAATATTAGTTTAGATATAGACTAACTATTCTAAATTTATGCCAATTGGCAACGTTCTCAGAATGCTAGCAGCATTGCCACGTTGAAAGCAACGCTTGTCTGTTGCGCAAAGTAAATACCAGCACTCGGGGAACGTGCCGTATACTCATATTATTATACTGGCGAGCAGAGCTCCAGCCTAGATAAATGGTTTAAACTTTAAACACTAAAAACTAAGTCACCTGCGCAAGAGGGCGTCCTCCGTGGGACTTGGACCTCGGCTCAGGGTGGTCGCTGACGGGGAGATTGAGGGATTATGGCTTTTAGTTTATTTACAGGAGTTTTGTGCAACTGTCGCTCTACTTTACAGTTCGCGGGCCTCTCGGACTTCGGGTCTACGAGGGCATCGGAAGGTTTTTAGCAAATTAAGCATAGTCAATGTAAGAAAATACAGCTGGAAATGTCAACGACTTTAAAGTTTTGCTCAAGATTTTAAATTTTTAAACCCGGACTACAAATGAAGTCCGGCCTGGACGCTCCCTGGACGCCCTCTTAAGAAGGACAATTCTGGGGAAACCTGGACGGATGGTCACCCTATATACTCAAAGCTAATTTCTTACCATTCTTGGGTACAATTTCGATACAGGTACCATTTTTAACTGGCACTTATATTATTCATGAATGATTGATTGAACGGTCGTTCTAAACTAAGCTGGCTATTACTGAGACAATTTTATCACCCATTCACTTGCCGTAAATGTAGTAGATTTATGACTTAACTGGTTCACAGAATCACACAGTGGCGATTCTGTTTATACAACAAAGAATAACAACATGAATCACGTGACTATGATCGAGGTATTAAGTTCTTGTAAGCACGTAATATTCTTAATTAGTTGTGAGCTAAAAGAAGGATACATATTTGGACCGGTATATGCTCTTTTCCTCAGTTGTCTGACCATCTATGGAGGCGTTATACTACGGATCATGGGAGCTAGATTTGTGTTTTATTATATACCTATGACAGTGGGCAGCTACTCTAGCTACGTTATTTCGAGAGCACTTTAAGCCATTGAACCCTCTTGCCGTAACATCATCTATAATAATCGTGCACCAAAAGATGTATATACCACTTGTGTATATACCACTTCAGCCACATGTGAAGTGGCTGCCCTTCCTTGATGGTAATTTGTTAATTGTGCTCCGAGGAAGAGTCCCTTAAAGCTTCTTCAGACGTTAATAGCAGAGGGATTGAGTGCTACAGTTGTATGACAAAACGAATATTAATACTATCTAAAATTAGTAGCTTTAAATTTTATGTCAAAATAGCATAAGTCCACGGATAATGTTAATATGAATTTGTATAAGTTTGTTAAGTAACTTGCCAAATTTATTGAACAATTATGTTAAGGAAAACCGCCATATTTTGTCTGCAATGTAGTTATCTCATTTAAATTCATCCTGTCAGTTTATTGACTTAAGTAAAACTAGATCAATAATTTATACGTACGAGTAGGTAAAAAAATATTTTAATTAATAAAAAAAATATGAAATAGTAGTTATTTCTTTTTAGAGGTTATCGACATTGAGAGGTTGCCAAATCCAAACATCCATCCCGTAGACGTTGGCGGCCTCTTACTACGTATGCTTACGCATTTATTATCTGTCTGAAATTCCTATAAAAATGAGCGTTATTACAACGTATGAAGGCGAGGCGTTTATTTATATAATTTATGTAATATCGTAGTTAGAAGTGTTCTGTATCGGCACCGCACAGTCTGTGGGCACGGCCTTGTGGTAGCCGTGTTACATTATACATTATCTCAAGCTCTGCAACTGAATATCAATAAAAGGTATTTGTTTATTAAAATAAAATGAAAGATACGCTTTTGTCGAAATTGCACAACTTTTTAGTTTTATTAATAAAAAGAAAACCGAAAACCTATATCTACATAATTTGTGTTTTAAAACCAATTTTGAATTGATTTTGATGTAGAGCGCAATTTTCCCCAACCTTGCCTTAAAAGGATTGTCATAATCACTCAATCTCCCCGCCAGCGAGCCGATGTGCAAGTCCCACAGAGAACGCCCTCTTACTCAGGTTTCTTAGTTTGTAGTTTTTTTAACTATTTAATAAGGGTGGAGCTTTATGCCCGGAGATGTAGCAAAAGCCTCATGGTTAAAAAAAAAGATGTTGATAGTGTTTACTAGTGCGCCACGCCGCTGCATTCAAAGCACCAAGTTGCATTTATCGTGGCAAGATTTCATATTGAGAGAGAATTATATACAGCATAGGATTTATATAAGTTGATAAATAATAAATTGTAATCTTGTAGTAGGACCAATATAGGTCAACGAACGGTACTACAGATGCACCACCACCACTCTTGTATTGTTTTCATCTCTTTAACTTAGTTGTAAACATAGAAGTAAAAGCAACCGGGCATGCGCGTCTGATATTGCAATAATTACATGCGCTATTCGGTACAACCATATAATTTTACTTTCGCAAATTGTTGTTATAAACTTGTGTAGCGGATAGTAGGGTTTGTTTACAATGGGGTGGAGCGAGCTCGGATAATTGTCTTGTGCAACTAAGTCTGAATTATTAATTAAAATAGTGTTGTATTTCTATATTAAATATTACTCTATCAGATGTAGATACCTACACTATAATGTTGCTATGAATAATTAAATGATCAACTTCGAAAAGGGCACAACTCGAATTGACAAGCCATACGAGATGTGGCCTTTACGAAATTGAATATTGAATAATTATTATTATAAGACAAATTGGATGCATAAGCTGGCTTGCATTTGTTGAAACTTCAATATGCATTTCCATCCATCAACCTATCTTAAAGCTTGCTGTTACTCTTAATTCACAATAACCTTAACTTACCAATACATGTACACTTGCAAAAGTAAGCAATGCTTAAATTATTTAAAAATAAATGTAATGTTATTAAACTATTAATTAACATAACAAAACGACACTAGACTAACAGACAGCCTCTGAACATTATCATCTTGCCGTCGAGCAACAATGTGTGCCGGCGCAGCCTTGAACTTGCGCGGACGTCGCTCTCAGCGACATTGTGCCAAATGTAATTTAATAAGTATGCGGGTACATCGCTCACAGCCCTCGCCTGTTCAAGATTTCATCACAAACAGCTTTTCTGGACCAGTTCCAATAAAAAAATATATTATATTTTAATTGGTTGTTTAATTACCTGGGATAGTGTTTTCAGTCTAGGATGCTGTTAATTTATGAAATACATGTGAGTTACGGCGACAGGTCGGAATAAAATTATATCAACATTTTGGAAATTATTACATTGAGGAGTAGCTAAGGAATGTGCGTTTCAGACTTTCAGTTATATTCATTTATTTACACCTCTACTTTATTATATTATCTGTGATGACATGACATTTGACAGACCGCCTTTTTATAACCGATGCCTTTGTTCCATTGTATATTAAGTTCCGTTTAATGTTAAAACACTGGCTTTCTTATTATTTGTCTTCCTTATAAAATAATAAAAAATAAATGAAATTGTTTAACCGTTATGTCAAACTCAGTAATTAAATAAATAGTTTTACTGAAATGTGTGAAATAAATCAAACACAATTTAGAAATAATGCTAATAATTTTAAAAAAGTACTCTAAACTAAAACTAACTTATAAAATACTAACTACTCTTTACTGACATTATAGTTAGCTATAATCCGTACCTGGCACTTGAAAATTGCAGACTATTGACTTTGAATTGGAATTAGGAATTTGTGAACCGCCTCCGAACTGGAATGCCAGATAGTTTGCCATGCAAGAAACAAAATATGAGGGCTCCAAACTATTCGAAACGGCACAAGTTGCGGTGAAGTTTGCCTTTAAACATTTAACTTCACATTTCTACTTGATAGGTAATGAATCGATAGTGCATTAACCTTTATTACGCCACACATACATAAGGCATATTATCTACACTTATATTATAAAGACAAGGATTTGTATGTAATTTAAAAAAAACTCAATAACTATACAACCGATTATAAAATTTATTTCATCATTCAAAAGGTACAAGAGTTTATTAGTCTCCGTATGGACAAGAAATCTTTGAATACAATCAAAAGGTATTGGTGTAGGGTTGCCAGGTCCCCCATACTAAAAGCCGGACAGACCAGCCATTTTGGCCGGACATTTAGGTCAAAGGCCGGACACCTTATTGAGGATTTTTAGTCTCATTATTAATGGGTACGATAAAAACAGCAAAAACTTAGCAAAAGGTTTTGTAAAAAGCCCAACAAAAGCCGGAAAACGATTATTTTGGCCGGATACCCTACCAAAAAGCCTAACTATGTCCGGCTTTATCTGGACGCCTGTCAACGCTAATGGGTGAAGGAGGGACTACCCTCCGTGCCACATCATCTAAGACAATCACTTCAGACAGCAGCTTTTATCTGAGTAGATATAGGTATACTATACAACAATACTGCGGTCACAAACTAACCTGCCAAGCGTGTTGACTATGGCAATACTCCTTCCTAGAAGGCCTATGTTCAACAGTGGACGTTATACTTGCTATCATATGATGACAAGCTTCCGCGCGTGGATTCACCTGCTATTTATCAAATCGGACCAGAAGTTCCTGAGACTTTCAAGCAAACAAATAAACAAACTCTTCAGCTTTATATATTAGTATAGATAGTAGTTTATTTTTTATTATGAGATTCCCACGGGATCGCGGTAAGATTGCATACTACAGATGTCGTGATCTGAATTAAACTCGTAAGCAGTAACCTCTTGGCCTTTTATCCATTCTAATTTATATGAAGTCGGAACAGTGTAATAGCGGACATTTATTAGGTATTATTGCTTTAGAAGGAATGTACAGGGTGCGAAACTACATCGCCGTTTAAAAGACTAAGTACAGCATTGTCTAGTAGTATTAAAAATGCAGCATTTTATTGTCAAAGTGCATCGCTTTGAGTTTAATTAGTGAAAATACACTTTTAATGTTATAATGCAATCTCATTTTGCTGGAAGAATAAAAAATGTGAATAGAATTTGAAATTGGCACATATTATAAATTTTTACGGGTTTATTTTTTGAATAGCAATAAATGAAGAGACATAATATGTGTGTAAGTGACAGTTACGAATAAAGTGTTATTTTGTCTGTCAAGTAATATTTTGTTTATAGTTATTGTCAAAGGCACAAAATCTATTTGCTACAATACATTTTCAACCTTAATAGCTATTACATTACGGTATTACAGTACGACCGGTGATGAAATTGCGATATGATACCGCTAAAATCTACTTACCGAGCCAAAAAGTTCAAACACAATAGTTTTTTTTTACTTTTAAATGTATTAGGAAACGTATAAACGTTTCCTAATTCTTCTTGGATCTGGCAACACCGTACCTAAATATGTTGGCATGTCACAACTAACCAAACGTCGGTTTTTACTGTTTCACGCACCATGCACAATGGCTGCCTTAAGCTTGGACCACGTCCAAAATGAACAGTTGAAATAAATATCTTTGAGACTGCTGTGACAGTTGGAAATAACTATTGCCTTGTTAGTTTCTTGTTGGTGTTATATTAGCTTTATAATTTAGTATTTGACAATGTTGTTCCGCAAGAGTTATTGGGCGGCCGTCTGGACTATTAGTGGGTACTGATAATACCTACGGTCTAGATTTGAACCGTCATTTACAAAGTTTATTTTATTAGGTGTCAACAGCTTAATATAAATATCTAGAGCTCAGAAGCATAAGGTTGGATGTGCCATTATACGTCAGAAACATTTGTCGTATGTGCCTTTATCGTTAACTGGCACTTACGACCAAATGCTTATGCTTCGGAGGTCCAGATATCTATAGAAAGTTTATAGGAGTTGGAAAGTAATTGTAATTTAATTTTGTAACTGTCGTTCTACGTTACAATTCGTAGGCCTCTCGGTCTTGGGCCCGATTACTCATACGTACCCGGCCCTCGCCAACGGCGGATCGAAGGAGTGTCCGGGAGGTTTTAGTGGTGTAGGGTCCTATATCACGCTATGGAGAGGGCGAGTCCCACATATCCCACCGCCAGCGCACGAATAAGCTGCAGCGGCGGTGGGAATGTGTAGAGGCATATCCCCCCGGACAACAAAGAAAAAAAAAGGCCTCTCCGTCTTCGTGTCTACGGAGGCATCGGATAGTTATTGTTCTAATTCATTATCTAGTTTAATAGTTAAGTATCTTGCGTCATATTATTGAACTAATGTAACATTTATTGGACTCCATAAAATATTGATTTATTTTAATCAGTTACATCTTGACATTTCTATTTATAGAATGGGTAAATAGTTTCTAGTTACTAGAATATCGTAAGGCAATCAAGTCTATGACATGTTGACTATTTCTATGTGTCCATATATGGCAATATTGATTGCTAATAACAAAATTAAAACCATTTAGGTATTGAGGTACTAAGCTGTTGCGGTGGGCCATTTAATTAAGTTTACTCAGTTGAATCATAAAAAAAATGACATCATATTAAAAACTTCATGGTTATGTCAATGTCCACAACCTTTATCAGAACGCTATCACAAAAGTATTCATGTTACTTTCGACTATTAAAATAAAAAAATCTCTCCCAATATCAACCTAATGTGATTGAAATTAGCTTGAAAGTATTTGGTTACTATTGGTTTGTAAAGTTAATTTCAGAATAGGGGTACAAGACAGGACACAGGACCTACAAATCGCAACATTTATTTTTAATATGATTTTATGGGAGGCATATTATGCTGAATCTTTACAGAAAGCTTTAAATATAGTTTTGGTTTGGTGTTAATTTTATAAAATGGTCTGCTTAACTAATTATTTTAAATTCGTAGGAATAAACAAAGGATCTTTGTGTTGTTTATAAGAGCAGATAATTTATTTTACAATGTTCTATTCTGAACTAAAGTACAATTATGTATTTCTGAATGTAGCCGGTTTTAGCTGAAACAGAGCGGAGCTAACCTATAAATATACAATCCACAAATATTTACAGGGTGGTAAGAGCTGAAATTAACCTTTGATTTATGCCTGAAAAAATACCAATGTATATAAATTCAGTTCAATAATTATTTATTCCTTTTTACAATAAAACGGGGTCCGGGGCGTAGCCCCGGTGGGGTGCTGGCTGGGGAGGCCAAGCCCCAGACGAAAAAAAAAACAAATTAATAGATTTAATTGTCTTATACATAATAGATATAATTATTCATATTCGAGATATTAGATAATTAAATATTGTTTTTTGTTAGTAAGAAGAATAGTATTTATTATCGAACGCAAAAAAAACATTGAACGTTGAACAGGAAATAAAATATAACAAATAACAACTGCACGGTTACCATGGTAATGAGTTATTTCAAATAGGTAACGGGAAGAAAATTAAAACAAAAAAAGACTTAAGGCTCGAGCACACCAAATGCGTATGCGTGACTACGGCGTAATCACGCCGTAGACACGCGCGTAGTTACGGCGTAACCCGATGTCACACCGGGCTACGCATACGCTTACGCATCCGAGCCGAGTACGCAACGCACATGGCCTATTGCGTACCCGGCTGCGGCAGCCATATTTTATTCTGTTTTCGAAGGTTGTGTTTTGCACGATGTCTGAAATGACGAGGAAGAAGCAATATTAATACTATTGTGCCAGAATAATCCTGCGGAATATATATATTTATACGATGCATTTTTGTAGAATTTACTTTTTGGATTGTAGATACATTCATAAATACGCACAATTTCAATAAGTTTTTCTTTCTTATCTCTATTCATTACAAAAACAATACAAAACATCACTACGTGCCAGTATATCTGTAAAAATATACAACTGACTGCAAGTTACGTGCGTAGGGCTACGCACAGCAAAGGTACGTGCGTGTACAAAATTGTTCGGTGTGACGTCTAATAAGGCGCGCCATTGAATACAACGTCATCATGCAACGTTGCCGTTCTGCTCTGCGTCAGGTACGGCGTAAGTCACGCAGTCAGTTTGTGCCTTGGGAGCTGCATTGCGTAGGGCTACGCATTACGTCTACGCGCACGTCTACGTTACGCAAGCGGTGTGACCTGTCTCATACGGTTCCATACATTACAACTCAGCGGTACGTGCACGTCTACGCTTACGTCTACGCATACGCATTCGGTGTGCTCAGCACTTTAATTTTAAACTGTCACTAATTGTGAGCAGTCTGCAATTTGCATCTTTCCGTCTCAAGGGAAGAAAATTAAACTTTCGGCCTCGGGTGGGTAGTCTGAAATATGCATCTTTCTGCTCGCAAACAATGGAAGAAAGTCAAACTTTCGACCTCGGGATGATGAAAAAGTATTTACCTATACGTATTTTGAGAACGACCAATTTTGTTCATTCTTTTTCATTTGTAATTATGGGGCAAGATCGATGTAAATAAATTTCTCTATAAGTGTCATAAGTGTCATGGCGGTTGGCACCAATAGATATGAATACATATGGTTCCAGTACCTACGGAGCTAAATATATTGTTACAAAATGCTGAGGAGCAAATTCAGGCCAAATTATTTTTTTATTAAGAGAGATCCTTAATATCATTATAAATATAATTATGTGACTTTGGCACCACCCTTTTCGAGGGAGGCCCATGTTTAACAGCGTCTGATGATATATGTTTAACTTATATGTATATATATATGAATATACATATAAGTTATACGCTTATAATTTGCCAATATAAGGTAGTTCAAAGTTCCGTAATTATGTTCCTAATTAGGATCTTCACCACAAACTATATGTTAAACATACAGCTACGCTTCGTTCCGCTCTGTTAACAATGGAGTCGCAGTCTGTCAGAACCCTCATCAAAGCATAGGGACACCTGTTAGGCCTTCTCCAACAATTTACCTTTGAACTCGTATTAAATAGTAATTGGATATGAAACACTTTACTGACCTTTGAGTCACAAACCACATAGGATTTTGCTGTAGAGTAATAAACGTTTGTTATATAAAATCATAACGACGTGAAGTTACGTATTCAGATCAGAGGATTTTGAGCTTTTATCATGTCACTAATTTGAAATTAGGCTTTGAAGAACTTGGCAATATCTTACAAGGTTTCGTAAATTTAAAAAATGCTATTAAATAGCATAGCATTGTTTGATATTACTATGGCTTCAGCGACAGAATCCGTGGCGTAGCGGTTTATGTCTCGCTTTAAGCCTCGGAGGTCGTGGGTTCGATCCGCAAACCGGTCAAGAAATCTTTGTGTAAATTCTTTGATTTCTTTACGGGTCTGGTTGGTTGAGGGACTACCCTCCGTGCGTCGAAAAGCACGTTAAGCCGTTGGTCCTGATTGTTATAACATCATCTAACAATTGTATAGCAAGGAACGGGCAGTGTCCCTGTGTATTTCGTCATAATAATGCGGTCACCAACCCGCCTGCCAAGCGTGGTGACTATGGCAAATACCCTCCCTTGGGAGGGTATTTGCTTCCCATGTTCAGCAGTGGTCGTTGAAAGGGCTGATTATGATGAGTATATCAAGAACCATCCCGAGGAAGGAGGCGCATGTAATTTAGTGGATATTAAAATAATGGTTTATAACTTCAAGTGGTAGTGGTCCATATACAAAGACATCTCATGAAATGCAAACTAATTAATTAGTCAAGATTTCTTTTCTTTGCATCTTTTTATTGTATTTGACTTATAATAGTTACGATCGATTCGTCTACAATATCAATAAACGTTTTCATTTCCTTTCATCTAGTGCTATACTTTCTTAGAGGTATTAAAAGTAACATAGGAATGGAAAATCGAGTAATATATACTATACATTATAGTAATAAAATTAATAACTTTAAAAGCAGTAGACCATACCGTTTTTACGCTCAATGAGCTTATTATGTTTAAAACTACCGTTCTAAATCTATCGATCACGAAAATTCTCTCAGAATTTAATATAATAGAACATTGTTTTCTCTCTCGTATTATTGTAACGATACAATGTATTTTAGCATTATTATAAAATAATTATAAATTACGTAAAATTCTCGTGTTTTGTATTGGCAATACTTTGTTTTGGCTCTTCACTCTTAGTGCGTCAGCCGAAAAGTATTTTTGTATAGGAAATTATCTTTTCGTTTGTTATGCCAATTAACGTTCGTCAAAAGTCTAGTTTATGGACAGATTTTGTGACACTGCAATACCGCGTAAGTTACAACAGCTAATAAGGTTGAAAATCAAATGTAACAAAATTATATTTAGTCCTTTACAACACATTAAAGAAAATATTTTTTGACGGATGATATAACACCGTATTAGCAATAGTAGAACAGTATCGCCGACAGTATTTTATATACTGCGCATCACAAATAGTTCCAATAATTTCGTTTTAATACAATATTATTACATAGCATCAATGGTGTAATCGAAACTCCGATGGCGCATTCTTTATAGGTATAAATAATATTTCGCAATACCGTCTAATTTTTACTAACTCAACGTACACAAAGCATTACGAGAACCAGAAAAATGTATATGGTTAAATCCAAAACCAGAAGTAGACAACGCGTTGATCTAGTGCGAATTAACATGATACCTGACCTGAAAATCTACCCTCCCCCCTCTCTACCGCGCTAGACCCCGCACTCGTCCTGCGTTAGCATGATATACATACAATTCGGAATAATTTGTTTGCTGTTATTTGTTACTGATATCGGTTTATTGTTAAGTTTTAGTTTCTGTAATGTTAATTAATACGTCGTATTTGTTATACGATTTGATTGTTTTATTTATTTATTTTATTTCATAGCTACAGTAACAGATTACAGATTATTCATCATGTTGAGGTTTTATGGTATTTAAATAGACTGTAAATGTGTTATTCCGGACATAAAAATCAACAATACTTAAACAGACACCGACAGATAGATATATTTTATTGTGTTGTTATTAGTAGCCCCTCTATAAATGTATATGCATAAATGGAAATACCTATTATGATAACATTACAAACATCATGCACACACATGATCATAGCTTCGAAAAGTATATAAATAATAAATAATGTACTATGTATTGTTGCAGGTCCAATATGTGGCGGTCAGTGTTGCGGGCGGGGGCGGGAGCTTCAGATCAAGTCTTCTCTTCGGAGAACAGCGGAAGTCACCGCTGCTATATCCACTAAGCAGACTTCGGAGCTTCTGCTTAGTACGAGGCGATCTTTACAAGGTAAATATTTTAGCAATATGTTTTTTTTACCCTTATATTAAACACCTCGATTTCGATGACACTGCTAATACTTCGCGAAATATTTTTTTTATGGTTATAGATACCTACTATCGAGGAATGTTTATATAAATTACAGATTTAAATCAGTAGATGTGTGCTAAGGGCACCCATTCGTACAATCTAGATTATCTTATATTCAAGTCAAAGCCAAAAAAAATTTAAATCATGTTCATATGAATATGATGCGTCCATTTCTTTTCTACCACCAGTTCGAAGACGTGGCAACTCTGAGAAGAACTGGCAAGAAACTCATTATTGTAAATTACTAAAGCTCATTTTGCCATGTGCTTTTATCATGCCGTCTCCTTGAGGGTATCTTTTATAGAAAACCACATTATATGTCCACTTTTAGACTTTAATTATATAGGTCGATAGTATTATTGATGATGGCAAATCGTCTTGTTAACTATCAGCAATTTTCATTGCACAGAATATATTATTGCCAAAGAATAATGTAGGTACTGAAATAGGTAATGTTGCGGATAAATATTATAAATGTTAGGACACTAAGATGCCTAATAGACGAATTAATATGATAGGTATAATTAAGAAGATATCAATTGAACCGCTCTATATGTAAAAGTTTGAATAATTATAGTTATAAAGATACCGGCTAAGCAATTTCAAGCCATTTCCTACTAGATATTTCCTACTAGATAAAATAAACATCTCAATGTTCATAATTGGTAGAATATAATTACTTAATTGGAATGAATACGATACGAGATAAGAACGAGTGACAACAAATTTAAATGTACAGTCAACCTAGGAGATAGGTTTACACCTTATGCAAAATTATATTAATATTTAAATTATACAATTAATTATTGTAATTACTATACCTATAAAGTGATACTAGACGAACAGACATATTATTAGCTAATCCGCAATAGATTAGATAGACACAGATAGAGTTGCCATATTTTGTATTTAATTATATTAATATTATTTCATTCTGCATAATTGACAAGTACAAGTGTATGTAAATACCCAAGTGCTGAATAAATATAGTTTAATTCGTTTATGTATAAATTAATGTGTATAAAAATGTTTACTTATGTTAGTACGACAGTTAGCAATTCTTTATGGGTGAAGGAGTTTACTGCTAGCTGGTACAAATACACATGACTGAACTCACCTCATGAAAGTGGTCATATAAATTTAAAATGCGATTGCAATGTAACCTATCTCCTTGGTAGACTGTACATAAAAAAGAACTTCGCTGTTTACAAAAAATGTTAGATAAAATTCGCTAATGGCACATCCGTTAACAATTCTTATCTCAGATTTTTCAATAATTAAGTCAATACATGCTAATGGTAAATTATAGCTTTCCATCATCATCAGGCCGTTTTTAGTCCATTACTGAACATTGATCTCCTTCTGAGGGAGGGGTTTTGCCATAGTCACCACGCAGGTAGGTTAGGTTGTAAAACACACGGAAACGCTGCTGCTCATTCCCTGGCATACGCTTGTTGTAGATGATGTGGTAACAATCGGGATCAACGTGCTTTTTGAGGAACGGAGGGGGGTACCGTCCCGACCAACTAGAACCGGAAATAAATTTTCGGACGGCCGGGGTAGCAGGTGACGGGATCGAGAGTGCCGGCTCGCGTCGTTCGCATCGTTTACACGCTCGAAGAACAGACGCCCAATGTAGATTCAGCCTTGCTCCTGCTCTTTGTTGTTGCAGTTTAACTTAGAAAACTAAAGTAAGGTTGATTGTGCTTGTTTATAGGTACTTGCTTTTTTATTATACAATCCTATACCAAAATAATCTCTGGGGCTACAAAAGCTCTTTATAAGTAAGGGACGAAAATATATCTAGTTTGTCAAACGGATTATACAAATCGTCTTTTCTCTAAGCTGTTGACGCATCTCCCACGAGAGTATAAGGGGATTGTAGATACGAACATTAGTTTGGAAACTCAGTGAAAGCGGAAACACTATTCAAGGTTACACATTGTGAGCAACAAATCTAAATGTATAAGTAATCAGCAAACAAAATTCCTAAATACACATTTATACTTTTGTCAATCCAAAACGAAATAAATGATATTTAGAACGATAGAGAATAGACGGGCTCATTAGTTGTAAGAACGTAATATTATAGAAATGGAGCATCACAGAAAGCAGTAAAGTTTTAAAGGGGTCTATGAGAACAGAAGTTTTAGGTTCTCTGGTGTCATCATCATTCATCATTTCAGCCGTAGGACGTCCACTGCTGGACATAGGCATCCCTCATAGATCTCCAGTTGTGCGGTTAGAAGCGGCCTGCATCCACCGTGATCCCGCGGCCTTAACCAGATCATCCGTCCATGTTAGTTGGTGGACGTCCTACGCTACGCTTGCCGATCCGCGGTCTCCATTCGAGAACTTTTCGGCTCCAACGGCCATCTGTTCTCCGTGCTATATATATGGCCTGCCCATTGCCACTTCAACTGAACTGGACCGTTGGACTATGTCGGTAACCCGTGTTCTTCTACGTATCTCCTCATTTCTGATTCGATCTCGTGTAACGCATTCACTGCATCATGTCTACCTACCCTTGTACATAAAACAATGTTACTAAATACAAAGTTATATATATCAATACAAATAATCGAATACACAGCAATGTTACAGTGTAACAATTATCTCACCAAATCCAATTTCTCATAAATTCAATAAGATTTCAATTAAGATTTGATAAATCGTATTTCAATTGAAATATAATTAGTTTCTATCAATTTCCTGTACATAATACCAGCTCTCTAATAGTTAGTGTGTAACCTGTTCTGCAATTAAGTGGACTAGATTTTACTATAATTAAGTGTTAGGTATAATACCTATAGGCGTTGTACCAATTAATTGCTTACATATAATTATTAATTACAAATAAACTGTGTAAGTAAATAACATGCTGTGACTGTGCAACTAGCAACTAACTCTGCCCGCGACTTAGTCCGCGTGGAATGACGGTACCTACTTCCATACAACCTTACAACCTTTCAACCCCGTGCAACCCTATTTTTGCTTCAAAAATTAGCCAATGTCCTTCCTCAGGCTCTACATTATATGTGTATCAAATTTAATCAGTTCAGTTGTTTTGGCGTGAAACTGCGACAGACGAACAGAGTTACTTTCGCATTTATAATATTAGTAGGGAAGTAAGGATTTGTAAGGATTTGTATAAGTTATTGGGAATTGTCAAAATTAACTTTATGTGTTACTCTGAAAATACAAAATTATTTAAATATTTTAACTAGAGCTTGTAATAATTACATGCCAAATAATTATTTTAAATCATACCTGAAAATGCAAAGATTATAATTAATCTCGCCGATTTATTTTCCGTAATCGTTATTAAATTATTAGATTTCTTCAGTTACAGACATACATATTATTGCTATTTAAATATAAACTAGCTTCATGTGAGGGAGTGTGTGAAACTCACACACGCCCGTTCTCTCAGAAGCTTCATCACGAAATTATTATTTTGATCTAGATTATATCTGTGTGCCAAACTTTATCAAAGCCCAATCAAAGGTTTTACTTCAATTAAGGAGCATACATTCATAAATCAAAATAGGTATCACATGCATAACAATAACATTATTAATGTTTAATATATAATTAAAAAAAAAATATCCATATTCTTATATATGAATGAAAAACATGTCAGTTACTCGACGTATATTCATTCCATAAAACGTAATGGCTATTGCTATCAAGTCACCAACTCGATGTTATACGTGTCGTTAGCGAGTCTATTAAATATACATTTTACAGTGAATTTCCAACGGTTGTTGGAGAATTTTACATTTTATATGGCAATAAAAATGTTATTTGTGTATTGTATAATCAATGTAGTGTTTTATCAAAATGTATTAGCTGTTTTGGGTGGAACTACTACATAGTATAAAACAAAGTCGCTTTCTCTGTCCCTATATACCTATGTATGCTTAAATCTTTAAAACTACACAATGGATTTGGAATGGATGCGGTTTTCTTTAATAGATAGAGTGATTCAGTAAGCATAAATAGTACAGACAGACAGCGGGAAGCGACTTTGTTTTATACTATAGTGATGGAACGTAAAATGTAATACGCTTCGAAATAAAGCACATTTTTAAATCGAACATTTCTAAATATAAAATATTAGCTTTTGTCTATGACTCTATCTATATCTATACTAATATATAAAGACGAAGAGTTGTTTGTTTGTTTATTTGCTTTAACGCGCTTATCTCAGGAATTACTGGACCGATTTGATTTTTTATAGTCCATTAATTAAGAAAGGCTACAAGCAATATTTCGGTATAAACATTCGTTAATATATTTTCATGGTCAATTATTAGACATGATTTTTTTTCCTAGTTTCAAACAGAAATCATCTACTTATTTTATCATTTTAAATAGTCTAAAAGAATTACAAAAAAAACAAATGATCGACAAGCTTTTATCACGCATCTCTTTTATCATCTTAAATTTGATCATCAATCCCTTTATCCATTGTTGAAAAATGTACGCTTTTCCTTAGTTTTCAAGTTGAACCGTTTATATTTTACAATATCTAGTGGTTCTTATCTCCCCATATGTACGAAACGTAGTCCGATTTACATTGTACCCGGAGCGCAGAGCTTTGTACCACCTATTAAAAATACATGCGGCATATTCAGAATATGAAGTACATTTCGAGTACTATAAAGCTAATAGTAGCTATGAAGTAGACAGTGTGTACACTCTACGACAGTGTGTACTTGTGCCACATGTGTGCTAGCACTAAAGCCCGCAGGAAGAGCGCTGAGTAAACTCACGCGTAGAGGAATACTGATGTAATGTGGTTGCCTTATTTATATGTGTTCGAGTTTTCTTGTTTCAGTTGAAGGTTGTCTGACAAATCTATATCTATACAAATTTTATACCAAATAAGTAGATAGCCTCCGTAGCGAAGCGGTATTTGACTCGCTTTAAATCTCAGAGGTTCGATTTCCACGCCGGCCAGGAAATCTTTGTGTAAATTCTAAGATTCCTTTCCGGGGAGTATCCTCCGTGCCTCGGAAAGCACGTTAAGCCTTACACAGATTTACCCTAAAATACTATCTATAGGACATTTAATAGTACATTTTAATTTTATTTTAGTTATACGACTGAATCAATGATTTTTTTTAAATCGAGATTTATGATTGACTGTCTTTAATTCTGTTTAATACTCTTAAAAATAGTCTTTGATATACTGGTAGGTAGAAATAACAAAAAAAACAAAGAATATCGATTAATAAACTATGAATGTTTAAAGTAAAATTAAGTAAACTATCTAAACCAATAATACTGTATGTTGTTAATACTTCACAGAAGTTAGCTATCAACTAACTCTCAGATCTCAAAAATAGTCTTCAAACTTCAAGGCTTATTTACCTGTGAGTGCACTTCAAAAGACTTCCATCCGCGACTGCGCGTCATTATCCATCATTTATCCATACATCTATATATCTATACAAATAAATAACAATGATCTGTCGGTTTGTAATGGAAAACATAACAGGTTTTTTACTAAATGCATACTAGGGAATTGAAACGATACTTTCAGTAGATATCTAGCTATTTTTATAAGGTATAATCCATAAATACTTTAATATATAAGGCATATTATATTGTATGTTTGTTTGTTTGTATTCCGCCTTATCTCGAAAACGGTATAAGTCTAAATCGGTACGGTACCGATTTAGACGTAACTTAGTTGGTATGATGCTGATGTTATAATTAGTCAGGCTTTTAATCCAATAAGCAAATTATAAAGATAATGTAGTTTTTAGAAGTTTAGTCATCTTAGTTAGTTTAGTAATGTAGTAGTTCCAAATTTCCATTTATTTAAGCCGGACCAAGTCAGGAGCCGCAGCTAGTCTATACTAAAATATTAAACTGTAAAGTTAGTTTGTTGCTTTGCTTGCTATAACGTGCTAATCTCAGCAACTACTAGAGCGATTAGACAAATTCTTTCATAGCCCAATTATCGAGGAAGACTATAAGCTATATTCAATCATTAAGTTCCTACGGGAGCGGGAGTTGCGCAGTTGAAACCGTGGTGGAAGCTAGTCTCAAATAAATATGATTGTCGGGTGCAACGACCTCACTAACAAGAATAAAACAATAAGTACTCTACCCCTTGCTCTGTGAGGGAATAATCAGAGTATGCTTCAGCCTCCCTTTAGAGCTATTGTTCGGTGAATGCCTAAGGGACAAGCATAGACCCTCATTAGAGCACTAAAATAATTTACCTTTGTGCTTTATAAACGTGCCGCACATTAACGCTAATATAGACCTTTTAATATTAATAGAATTCCCATTAACGGCACCATATTTCTACATTTTCATTTTTTATTGCGAATGTAGGGTTAAATATCTTTAATAATATTATAAAGGGGTACAGTTTGTGATGTTGTAGGGGGTAAACTCTAGATCTAATGAACCGATTTTGTAAATTCTCTAGTCGTTAATTATTTGCGAGTGTCTTAGGCTATATTTTAAGTCTAGGTTTCCAGGGGACGGGATCTACGCGGATAAAACCGCATGTGATAGCTAGTATATAATAAAATGAGAATTTCTCACTGACACTTAGACGCGCACACAGCCGTAATCGCTAATGGTAGAAACGTAAAATTTGCCAATTGTTTTAATACAAAATGCGCACGCACACTAGAAATGGATAAAATAATATCCCTAAACGATTAATGATGTAATTTGTATGGAAAAATCTTCAAATTAGCAATGATTTTGATAATGAGATTTATGCTCTTAAAAATATTTGTTGCTTAACAACATATATGCGTGTTTCATAGTTAATTGAAATTCACCCCCTTAGGGTACATAGAAGTTGAATTTTTCTATGAAAAATAATTATTTAGAACCTGTCTTTGTAAAATTTCATTAGGGGTTTGAATGATAATATTTAAAATTTTAATTGTTTGTTTGCTTTCAATAGGCTCCGGAACAACAGGAGCGATTACAAAAAAGGAAATCATCTTTTGTACAGCTACATTATTCGGGAGTAACAAGCTATGTTTAATTATAAAGTTCTTACGGGGACGGGAGATACGCGGATAACACCGCGCTCGAATAGCTAGGGTATCAGGTGTCATAAAAAAGTCAAGCTCTGCTTCGATTTTAGCAGTTAATCCTGAAGCTTAATATAAATATGTGCCATCAGAATCTGTGCTGTACTCAGGATATTGGTAACCACGAAATAGCCATCGACAGGAAATTACGTCACAATATACAGCTTTATAAACCATGAGTTAAGTGCTTATATCTACAGTGCGGTTTATCGAACATGAAACTGAATCTAAAAAAATTCGTTTTACTTCTAAATGAAGTTATCTCGCGTAGGTACTACCTACGTGAGATAACTACGTTTACTTGTTCAATTTATTGCGAATAGAAAATTTTGTTCCACATACCGTTTATATCAAAAATCGGTCATAGTAATATTTGCAGTATTTTAGAAGGACGGTCGCGTCTCGTGTTTTATTATTATGATTCTTTTTATCGGCGCGACAGGCGCACAAACCATAGTACGCGCATCGTAAGCAAAACGCATAAGTAAGTAATGCATTGTATGTTTTTCTCAGGGGTACTCTGTACCCACTGTTTTCTTCTCATGGTCGAGCCTCAGAACACCCACGGAGTCAGCGCCCCTGCTTTACGATACTTATAAAACCTACAACACCTATTATAGAAAACCCCTCATTATTCCAAACTCCAATCTTTAATCTGAAATTCAACGATTACAGTTAGTAACTTTCACAGAACAAAATTGCTCAAAATGCAAAAACCTCTCAGCTTTCTCCGAGTTCATTTGTTGAAACAACTTCAGTAGTACAATTTACATAACTAAGTAATTAGTCCTCGGCACCAACCATTCACACTTTGAGCTAGCCTGTCTCGGCTCGGCTACACTGTAATGCAATTCTTTAACTAAATGACTTTTAAGACTGAAAGAAAAAATGTAAGCGCTGAAGTGTTGATTTGATTTTGGTACAATTTTCCTCTCTCGCGGAACCGTTTTTGACTGAAACAATTTTATTATAGTTTTGTAATTAAGTGCGTTGATTAGGTGTAGACAAGCTGTAGGTAATTACATATATCTAAAAACAAAGTTTAATTGAAATGAATGTTGTATTTAAATTGCTTATTTTTTGTCGAGGTACCTCTTCGTATTTGTTTTGGATGATATTCTATTTTATTAATCCATAACATAATATATAAATGGATTAATAAAATAAAAAGACGAAAGCCTTTAACCAGTGTGTGTTGCCAGTGATTACCTATGGATCCGAAACGTGGTGCTTCACTATAGGCCTTATGAACAGAGTCGCTCAACGAGCTATGGAGAGGGCTATGCTCGGGGTTTCTCTACGAGATCGAATCAAAAATGACGAGATACATAAAAGAACGCGGGCTACCGACATAGCCCAACGGATTAGTGGCAATGGGCAGTCCATATAGCACGGAGAACAGATGGCCGTTGGGGCCGAAAAGTTCTCGAATGGAGACCGCGGATCGGCAAGCGTAGCGTAGGACATCCACCTACTAGATAGACAGATGATCTGGTTAAGGCCGCTTCTAACCGTAACAACTGGAGATCTATGAGGGAGGCCTATGTCCCAGCGGTGGACGTCCTACGGCTGAAATGATGACTAAACTTCTAAAATCTTTATGAAAAGGCATAATTTAATATACCTACTATATTAGTTATATAGAAAATCAATGTCACAGTTAACAACTTTTAACAGCTACATTACTACTGAATCTATAATGGTACGCAAAACATAAATGTAAAGTCACACAGCGATAAAATTCATCAAGTTCGGCGCCCTAAGTAGCTGCAAAGGGCGTCTAGAGGTCCCTTCCTTCTGAAAAGACGACTGACACTTATTATTTATTGAACCGCCGCCATATTCTGGCGACGACGTGATACCATGAATGTGGGGGAGCCGAGGACTACGATTTATCAATTTCCTTATTGTATAAGTATTGAATTATATGAAATGAGAGTTATAATAGACGCTGCTACGGCGTTTAATGAGTGAATGACTTCAATATATTTGGTCTTATTTTTTTCTTTTTTGACGGATATATTTATATATGATAGCTTTGAGACTTTTGCTACTTCACCGGGCATATAGGCGAGCAGGATTCCAGTCTATTTATAAATATTCGATCGATATCATGATATACTAACACCGGTGTCGAATTGTAGTATTGTAAATTTGATGTATCGAAGGAAAACAGTGTATTTTTATTAACTTTTGAACATTTTGCGGCAAATTTTACTATACATACTGAATTAGAAAATTAAGATAATAAATTTACTATTCCGTCGAAATTGGTCAATCTCTATAGAATACGTATTTTAGGGTAACATTAATCTATACTTATATTATAAAGAGGAAAGATTTGTATTTTTGTGTGCACCTATGTTTGTAATGAATAAACTCACAAACGACTGTGTCGATTTCAAAAATTCTTAGACCATTGGAAATATTGAATATTTATTTATTTGCAACAACACTAAAATATTTACACAATTGTTATACAACTTAAACTAGGAATATACAAAAAAATAAATATATACATACATATACTGGAAAAAAGAAAAACCCTTACAAAAATTTAAAATCTAATCTATAATGTATGGTAACGTGCCCAAAATGCTGGCCGCATTGCCTCGCTGGATAGTAATGCTCACCTTTTGTCCGAAGTACAGGCCAGCCTTCTGGTCATGCGTGCATTCTTTTAACCTCCCCGACAAATCTTTAAAAATTTCGAGTGCACCAGGTCCCCAAGGGCCGAAAGTTTCCACCCCAAACGGCACAAATAGATAGCCTTTATCAAGGCTAGAATATTTACGCCGTTTGAGGGATTCCGCAGCTGAAGCAGCACCACCTGCCAAATTAACAGTCTCTGAAAGATGAGACGGTGCAAGGGTGTCTACACATGTAGCATCCCAAACTAAAGGCCGTCCCATCTTCCAGGGAATTAAAGTCATGCCGTCGGGCCTCTTACCATCGTCGCGAATTAAACCATTTGTCCTTGGAAATATTTGGAAAGCTACATTCACCCTGAGTGACAAAGGCTTTATTTAATTATGAAGTTCCCACGGGAACGGGAGATGCGCCGGTAAACCGCACGCGGGAAGCTAGTGCTTAATAATAAGCCTTACTTGAAACACTATTTTTATGAATGTAACACCCACACATTATGCCACCAATAGAAACATGAAATGTACATTTAAAAAAATAATGTATTAATTTTTCAAAAGGTTATTTTTATAAGAAAATTATAGTCACTGAAGGAAAAAAATAAGGGGCAAAATTGAGCTTGTTATATTCATCAATCATCAACAGCCCGTTTACGTCCACTGCTGAACATGGGCCTCCTCTTAACTAACCTTGGCAAGCCAGGATCGTAGAGGGATATTGCCATAATCACCACGCTTGGCAGACGGATTGGTGATCGCAGTAAGATGTTAACCTTGAGCTTATAGATGCTGCTGCCCATCCATCAGCCATATGTACCTTAGTCGCCTTTTACGACACCCACGGGAAGACATGGGGTGGTCTATTCTAAGCCGGAAACCACACGGCACTTGTTATATTACCTAAACCTAAATAATAAGGTTAAATAGTTAGGTTAGGTAATACTTAGGTGCCTTATGTTTAAATGTGCTATAAAATTAAGAACTTTGGAAAAAAAATGTATATTTTTAGTCAAAAGAACTGAAGCAGTAACAGCTTCATTTATATCTTTAAAGATATAATTGTGGGATAAAGGGTTCTTCAATAAAAGAAATCGTCTTCACAATCTTTTGTTTTATTTTCCAAAAATTCTCACGTCGTCCTAAGTCTAGCACCGTCCGTAGTATCCCCTTCCATCCTTCCTCCCGTCTTTCACTCACACATCGCACTCTCTCTTTCTTCCGGTTGCGTTCCGTTTCCCACATTCGGCCATCCGACATTCATGTCTGTCCCCAGACATTCTAAACTGACTTTCATTCCTCATTTCATTCTAACATTACCTCCTCATCCATCATCATTACATGCTTACATTCATGACTACATCCTCATCAATCAAAACCACTTAAATAAATTAATCACAAACATTAACAACAAAATAAATGAAATTCCTGTCTTACACAGTTCTTAACTAAAGGTAATAAACTCATAAGTGAACACATTGCAAAGGTTAACTTCCAGAAAACATATTATAAACTTAAGCACTATTTAAATACAAAACAGTAGTAAGTTAGCTTACAACAATAACCAGTTTATAATATTGAACATCAATTTACATTTGCAAAACAAAACACAATAAACTTAAGCACTAATAAAATAAAACAAAAAAAAAAAAAAAAACAAACATCCATCATTCTGTCTTACGTCCATGCATCACCTTAATCAAAGCATACTTACTCAATTTCTTCATCATTGTTCGGCCACCTCTTCATCCCATCAGCAGAGCAAGTAGTCCTTATGGGACCTTCAGATGTGACATCATCTTTTTCGACGTCATAGCGATCGTTTCGCTTGACCTTAGTAATCTTATATGGACCTAGGTACTTTGGTTTTAGTTTGAGTCCTGGGCCAAATTGTGTTCTTTGTATTGCTACTCGTTCACCAACTTCATACTTACTACTTTCCTTTCTTTTTTTATTATAAGTACTTGTATTTTCTTCCTGAATTTTTAAAATTTGTTCTTTAGCTTTTTTTCTCAATTCTTCTCTCTTTTCACTGAATTGTTCTACACTCTCTTGATGTAATAAACCAATTAAAGGTATATCTTCTTTGGATTTCATCTTGACACCTGTTAATAGCTCAAATGGACTAGTGTTAATACTTCTTTGGTAAGTGCTATTTATTGCACGTTGCAATCGACTTACATGTTTGTACCACACTGATGGATCTTCTGTACATAACTTCGTAAGAGTTGGTTTAATGATTCCATGTATCCTTTCCACCTGTCCATTTCCTCGTGGCACTCCGGTTGTTATTTTTATGTGTTGTATATTCTCACTCTTACAATATTCTTCAAACTCATGGCTAGTAAAAGCAGTACCCCGATCGGTGACAATCCTTTCTGGATCCCCAAATGTCTGTTGGTGTATTTTCAGCTTATCCAGAGTTTCATTGCTGGTGGTGCTCTTTGTAGGGAAAAGCCACACAAATTTGGTAAAAGCGTCAACTATTGTAAGAATGTGGTTATACCTCTTTCTGGTCTCAGTCATTGGTCCGATGTGATCCATGTGAAGGGTATGCAGGGGGGTTCCCTCCTTCTGAATAGGGTTAAGAAAACCTTCCTGTTTCCCCTGCTTCTTTGTTGCCAGTAAGCATGGTATGCAACTTGCAATAAAGTCATCAATTTTCTTGTCTAAGTCTTTGATGTAGAAATCTTTTACAAGGAGTTCCTTCATTTTTCCCTTACCAAAATGACCATTGGCATGCACCCTTCGTATGACTTCTTTTTCCATGCTTCTAGGAATTACCACCTGCTTCTGGTCACTCTTGAAAAGAATGTTGTTTTCCAACCAATAGTCTAAATAGGGTTTTTCTTTTACAATTTCAATTATTGCTTTCAGTCCTTCATCCTGGATTTGTGCTTCCTTGACTTGGTCATGAAGGCTTGCTACCATGACGGAAACATAAGGGTGTCGGCTCAATGCATCCACATGCCTCAACGGTCTCGGTGCTCAACTTCAAAGTCATACTGATCTAAAAACAACACCCATCTTGCAATCTTCGCTGATAAGTCCTTTTTCTTAAGAGTTAGTGCAAAAGCTTGACAATCTGTAACAATCTTAAAATGTATGCCAAACAGGTAATGTCTAAATTTTTTTATAGCTTCAATTATCGCTAAAGCCTCCAGTTCATAGCTAGTGTACCTTTGTTCAGCATCATTAGTCTTCCTACTCATATACTGGACTGGATGTAAACCACTATCCGGATGCTGCTGTAATAGTATTGCCGAATAAGCAATGCTAGATGCATCTGTATGCACCTCCGTGGGCAGCTTGGGATTGTAAATCTTTAACACTGGACCACATGCCAGCTTCTGCTTTAAAATGTTAAAAGCATTACGTTGATCTTCTTCAAAAATAAAGATAGCATTTTGTTTTAATAAGTCAGTTAAAGGTTTCGCTATCGTAGCATAATTTTCTATATACTTCCTGAAGTAAGAAGTAAGTCCTATAAAACTGTGTACCTGTTTAGTTGTTCTTGGTTCCGGGTATCTCACCACAGCGTCTGTCTTCTCTAAACTCGGGCTAATTTCACCATTCTGTATGCGATGACCCAGATATTCAATTTCACTGCATATCAAGTTTGCCTTCTTCCAATTTATCTGTAGTCCATATTCTGAAGCAACTGATAAAACTTCTTTCAGTCTTTGCACACCTTGTTCCTCGTCCTTTGCTAAAATGATAATGTCATCGATAAAAACCAATATTATACGCTTGTCAATTAAACTCCTGAAAATTGTGGACACAAATCTCATAAAATACTTTGGACAGCTTGACAACCCGAAAGGTGCACGCAAATATTCAAATTGACCATGATGGGTCACAAATGAGGTGTAATGTATTGACTCTTCACTGACTTTCAAGTGAAAAAACCCATTTTTCAAATCAATAACACTAAATATTTTGTAGTCTCGCAGTTTATCAATTAAATCTTCAATGACAGGTAGTGGATACTCATCTTTTACCATCTTCTTGTTGAGTTGTCTGTAGTCTACACAGACCCGTGTAGAACCATCTTTCTTCCTTACTAACACCAGAGGACTAGCATATTCAGAGAAACTTACCCGTACTATGTTATTATCCAACCATTCCGTTACCTGATCTTCGACTATTTGCTGTTCCTTTAGTGACAATCTTCTTGGTTTTTGAGCCACTGGGACGTCATCCTTCAAGATAATTCTCAGTTGTATAGGTGCTTCTTTTGCTTGGACCGGCTTGTAGTCCTCTACACACTGTAAAACCTCCCTTTTGACAGTTGGGCTGACTGTGGAACCTACAACAACACTCAAACCTACAGTAAAACAATTAATTTTTCTCATCCATTCTTCATCTGAGGGTAACAACAACACACGTCCTTCATTCATAATCATTGTCACACTAGCAAGAAACTCATGACCTAAAATTAAACTATAAGGCATACAGTCTTTAGGTACAACATGGAATGTAACTCCGTCGTAACATCGTCCGTCAATCACAGCACAAGTTGTAAACATCCCGAATGAACGCACTTGTTTAAGACCGAGACCCGACAACACAACACCATCTTGAGTCATCTTTGGCTGGCCGATCACGTCATAGAAGTCTTTTGACATTAAGTTGACATCGCTTCCCGAGTCAATGAGCGCCATTCCTTCGGTATTCTCAACAAGTATACTTAGAACCGGCTTGCCTGACCTCTTGTTAGGTTTGTTTACAATCTGCAAAACGTCTTTATTTTCTTGACAGTGACAGCTGTCACCCGCGTCATCGCTGTCAGTAGTGCCAACGTAATCCTCAGTGAACATGGCGGACCTCGAAGTACTGGGATTAATCGGATTTCCGCCCGAATGACGTCCGTCACGTTGGTAGCGCTGTCGGTCGTCTCCGCCGCTGATCGGCCGACCCGATCGGCTGTCGAAGTTTTCTGAAGGCTTCCGATTGTCTTCGCGTCTCGTCGTCGCCATGCACTTTGAAGAAATATGGCCGAATTCATTGCACTTGAAACACTTAAGACCCTTTTTCTTATGAGGACAGCATTGCGACGAATGATTGAGTTCGCCACAGTTATAGCAACGCAACTCACTGCTTGTATTTTTCTTTGAATTTCGATTATGACCACTAGATCCTTGATTACGTTGCGTATCACGTCGCGCCTTCATTTTTTCTTTCACTTGTTCGTAAATTTTCAGTTTTTCCTTCAGTTCACTGTAGCTCGTAACACCGTACAATAATATTTTATTAGTTTCTAAATCTTGAATGCCATCTACGATATACTTGATCGCAACATAATCGGGAATCTTACCCCTTTTTCCAAGCTCTTTCATTATAAGCACGTAATCCATGCAACTTTCATCAGATTTTTTCTGACGTGCACTCATCATCTCATGAATCGTCTTCTGGTCAATCGCGTCGGGAAACTCCTTGCTGATGGCTTGCTTCAATTCAGCCCACGATTTGAATGGTCTTTCACTTCGTAGCCATAGCCCCGCTGTTCCCGTTAACGACCTACGCGCAATCACAAGCTGTTGGAGCGGCGTCCATTCAAATATTTCCGTATTATCTTCGATATCTTGAATCCAACGGCTCACTGGGAAGGTATGGTCTTGACCCGAAAAATTACTTATAAAGTCTTCAGCATATTGTACACCTCTTGGTGACACGTCTTCAGTAGTTTTCGGCATCTTTACGTCTTCAGTCTTCGTCGTAAATCGTAAAATATACGGTTTTTCGTCACCACACGTTGTGTTACCGCGCACCCAACCACGTGCCGCGTGCAGCCAGAGAAAGAACTTCGATTTGTCGTTGATTTTGTCGTCGAACGTCACGTCTTCTTTCCTCTATCCCGGACGAGCCCCCAAAATTGTGGGATAAAGGGTTCTTCAATAAAAGAAATCGTCTTCACAATCTTTTGTTTTATTTTCCAAAAATTCTCACGTCGTCCTAAGTCTAGCACCGTCCGTAGTATCCCCTTCCATCCTTCCTCCCGTCTTTCACTCACACATCGCACTCTCTCTTTCTTCCGGTTGCGTTCCGTTTCCCACATAAATGAAGCTGTAACTGCTTCAGTTCTTTCGACTGATAACTAGATAAACGATACATCAAAGGAAAAACATTAAGTGAGTTCCTTTTTCGCGTGACTCCGTTTTGTTACAACCAAATGATGTGACGTCCTTATTTCATATCTATTTATTATTATTTCTATGTTTATTATTATTTTGTATGTATAATCTGTAAATATTTATATAATCAACTACTTATATAATCAAGCGGTAGATATCGGTTAGATTTATATTTAAGTATGAACGGGCGACATGTTAACTTTGGATTTCAATTGTTTTTATTTGGTCTTTCCCAGCTTATGCTTTAAGAAAAGCTTTTAAAACATGATCCAGAGACTCGAGCGTTAATAAGAATTATTAATTAATAGGGCCACCTAGGGCTCAATGTGCCATGTATTTTTATCATTGCCTTGTCCCTAAGGGTTTTTTGTGTGTGAAAAAGATCTGTTTATTTTATGATTTGAATATTACGTTTCGATAGTAATACTGAAGGGTTAACGTCCTGCCAATTACTAATCAATAACAAAAAAATCACGATGTAGGTTAATTGTTATAGCTCCGTAACAAACAATAATTCTTAAATGTAAAGTAAAAAGTAAAATCCCATTTGACTCCGTAATTTATAAGCTTATGCATCGTAAATGTTATATTTCTTTTATCTTCTTTCTCGGTTTGTTTAAACATTGTTAACATCTCATTTAACGCTACCGTATAATACAAGCAGTCATACTTATTATTGTTAAAAGAAGGCTCCACATTAAAGCTAGCGGTACACTAAGGGAGAAATGTCCTACCAAACGTGTCGCCAGCTAGGTTGTCGGACTATCACATCTGGCAACATGTGTCGATGCTATAAACATTTTTTTTTTGGACGGACATCCGTTTTTAGCTTGACTTTTGCTACTTCATCGGGCATAACGGCGAGCAGAGCCCCAGCCTTAATAAAAGGTTTAAAAACTACAAACTAAGCAACCTGGGCAAGTGGGCGCCCTGTGGGGCTTGGACCTCGGCTCAGGGCGGTTGCTGGCGATTGAGGGTGTATGACATTAAGTTGTTTAGGGAAGTTTTGTGCAATTCTCGCTCTACGCTCAGACATCAGCTGCGCCAGATATGTTAAGTGAAATCACGCGGCATGTCTTGACATGTCGTGGGAAATTTGTTCCCTAGTGTAACCCTGGCTTAATCTTATATCTACCCGCTCGTATCGTTAACGTCGCGGGGTAAAAGCTTTTCGTCAAGCCTCGCAGATCAAAGGCTCTTTCATCCTTCGTACACACATATAAATAAAGCGTACTCGTAAGTACGTCAGTTTAACTTACTTTTTCACGACCATCGGATTTAGTGGTATGCTTAGAGTATATATGTCACCGGAAAATAATAAGAATCAGATGTTGATCAACTTTCTAGTTAGTTGTTAAACTAACGAAAATAAAAACGTAAACCAACAAATCCACTATTTGTTGGTTTACGTTTTTATTTTCGTTAGGAGGAAAACAAAAAAACTTTTTTATTAAACAGTTTTTTGTTTTGTTACAACAGTCAAGTGTCATAATAATTGAGTAAATAATGGAACTGGCTACTAAATTTAACAATATGAGTGGCACGGAAGTTCATAAACTTACGATTCTTATTAGACTAATTTTATTAATTATATAACAGATTAATTTTATTAATCTAGCTAGGAGAACAGTTCGCTTGACTAACTTGATTGTAGACACATTTTAGTATACCTACTAACTAATCTAAGCTAAACCTCTGTACCTACTACAATCCTGTATGTTGATGAATAAAATTATTATAATTATTATTATTATTGTTTTTCGGTGACATATTGTATAAGCTATAGAGATCGCCTTACACAGTGCTAACTGTAAGCACCAGTATGAACAACACTATGGTGTCTGGACCAAATAATAATCGTTATATTAAGTCGGCGACCTGTATCCAGTTTACCAAAATATAATAAACTAAAGTATTTATTTTCACTATAAAAGTGTTATGTCATACAACGGACTGCATCGATGATGATCTGCTCTATAGTTTTATGTATTATCTAATGTGTATTATGTTATTTAATTTAAAATGTCTGTGGAGTTAAGAGAATGTTCATATCAATATAAAAGAACAGTCAAGGACGGCCTTCAATGGGAGATGCAAGTGATGAAAATATTGCAGTTAGTGTTGCCTATCGATAGTCTATCGATAGTTGACGTCATATCAATAGTATCGATAGTCTATCTATAGTGTCGATATTAGTGATAGTATCGATACTATCGAGGACCAATTTGTGTTTAGGAGCAATACTATCGATAGTATCGATAGTATTGCTCCTAAACATGGGTTGGTCTTCGATAGTATCGACAGTTTTACTAACTATCCATAGTATTGATAGTTTTAATCATTTATTGCAACGATACTATCGATAGTATCGATAGTATTACTTTAAAAATATCGATACTATCGATAGTATTATAATGTAATAGTAATTGCAGTACCTTTTTATAGATGAAATACGTTAATATTCTATATAAATGGCTATTAAATCGCTTATCGCTAAAATAAAGGCTTTTACGCACATAATAATATGGTTATTTTTTTAATTTCACTCGTTGTCATAGCGACTTTTCATAAAAGCATATTTAGAAAAATCTACAGGAAATTACTTATTTATATTATAAAGAGGATAGTTATTTATATTATAAAATACTTTAGTTACTTTTCGTTGACAAATAAATAATATAATATCTATTCGCATTAGCCTTCTCGCTACCTTTTTTTGTGTGAAGAAAGCTAAAAGTTGATCCCTCTAGACGTCCGCTGCATTCCTTCGCGATAACCCTCTTAGTACGAACACCTCTTAAGCAGGTGCAACTACGCAACGAAAGGGATGTTTGCCCTAACTAAACGTATTTACATTGGGATTTGTTAACGTTGCGTTTAATTTATTGTACATAAACGTTTCATAACTAGGTACTTACATTGGTTTGTAGGTTTACCTACTCAAATTCCTTTGTTATTAAATTAAGAAATTTGTGTTGGTACTGTTTATATAACCATGTACTTAATTAAGAATTTAGACTACTTAACCATGTAAATTGAAAAAAGATAAATTTATATGTGGACTAGCTGACCCGGCAGACTTCGTACTGCCTCAATCGATACATACCCTACACTACCCCTACCCTACACTACCCCCACCCTACACTACCCCTACCCTACACTACCCCTGCCCTACACTACCCCTACGCTACACTACCCCTACCCTACACTACCCCTACCCTACACTACCCCTACCCTACACTACCCCTACCCTACACTACCCCTACCCTACACTACCCCTATCCTACACTACCCCTACCCTACACTACCCCTACCCTACACTACCCCTACCCTACACTACCCCTACCCTACACTACCCCTACCCTACCTCTACCCTACCCCTACCCTACACCTACCTCTAATCTACCCCTAACTTTGTCTGAAAAATAAAAATAAAAATTTAGGGGTGGACTACCCCTAACATTTAGGGGGATGAAAAATAGATGTTGGCCGATTCTCATAGATACCGGATAAGCACAAAAAATTTCATCAAAATCGGTTAAGCCGTTTCGGAGGAGTATGGCAACGAAAACTGTGACACGAGAATTTTATATATTAAAGATTACTTTGATAGGGTTCCATCAGCCCATCGATATTTTTCGTTTTATTAGTATTAATTTACATTTTGGATCATATAATACACATAAACATCACATCTGTAACTACTGGACCGATTTGAACAATTCAGATAGTCCATGTATCGAGGAAGGCTGTATTGAATTATGAAGTTCCCACGGGAACGGGAGTTACGCGGGTTAAACCGCACGCGGGAAGCTAGTGTAATATAACATTAGTCAGATTATCAATAATAATCAAAACAATTTTGTTCACAGATCACCTAATGGGGCTCTCCCACCAGTCGCAGAACAAAACAGCGACGCTATTTACAAAGCTGTACAAAGGGCACGCGACGCGGACCGTCCTGCCCCTCGCCAGCCTCTACGATGACATCAGACTGGTCCTCCGACCAGAAAGGGACTACAGCAGCGATGATCTCAACGCCGGCTCCCCTAAAGACTTAGCAGCCAGCGCTAAAAAGTTCTTCAGTGATATATTCCCAGTAGCATATCAAGATGTGTTGAAATTAGAATGGAAACAGTTCACGCCTGAATATGAATCGTGTTTGAAAGATGCGTATGATACAGTGCAACCGTTTGGAGATGTACCACTACAGGTAATTAGAAATTTAATGGATTTTTGCTTTTATACATCAAAACTTGTATAGCAAGGGATACTTGACATTTAGTCGAGATACCCTTCCGCTAATCTATCCACATTTAGGCCCTGTTGCGCGTACTACCTACACAAACGATGCAACAAATGCACACGAATCATTTCATTAACTAACTTGCCTAAGCCTAGACAAAATGTTTCTACCGCAGAGCGACCGCTACCATAAAATCGAACCCAAAATCCGAACGATCGAAACGCTTGTTTCAAATTCAAAGGAGAATCAAGCAAGGAATGCCCGTAATTTTTGAAATAGAAACGCCTTATCACGAACAAATTTTCCCACGCAAGACACATTCACATTCGAGAGATCGCTGTAGTGGCATTTTATATAGGCCCTCTGCCCTTTCAATTACAATTTGATATAAGTATAAGTGGTTGGGAAATAACCGCAAACGCGTTATTATCAGTAAAATACGTCAACGCAACGCGCGAACTTGGTCGCGCGTTGTGGTGACGTATAACCTGAAAATTGCCTCAGGTCGCGTGACAGTTGTGTAGTTAGTTCGTTTAACCTGTACAACTAATAAACACAATCAATACACAGTAACAATAATACCATTGTCAATGATAATTTAAGTTTACTTTATTTTATATTTTATATATATTACTAGCGGCCCGCCCCGGCTTCGCACGGGTGGACTTTTATACCCTACCCCTGCCCTACCCTACCCCTACCCTAACCCTACCCTACTCCTACCCTACCCCTACCCTACCCCTACCCCTACCCTACACCTACCCCTACCCTACCCCTACCCCTACCCTACCCTACCCCTACCCTACCCCTACCCAACCCTACCCTACCCTACCCTACCCTACCCCTACCCAAAAGTATCCTATGTCCTTCTCCCAGTTCTTACCTCTCTACCAATTTTCAGACAAATCGGTTCAGCCGTTCTTGAGTTATAAATAGAGTAACTAACACGACTTTCTTTTGTTTTTAAAATATATTCTGCTATTCGGGATGGAAACAAATCCAACAAATCAAAAACCATGGCAATCAGTCCAGCCGTTGTCGAGTTATAAGTGTTGTAACAAACACGACTTTCTTTTATATATATAAGATATTTGAACAAAAGTAACTTAATTAGTACAACAAACAACATAATTCATATGTCCTTGAGAGGTTTCTGTAAATACACGTATGGTGGACAATACAAGGTTCAGACTATTAAAATCCCAAATGATGGCCATTAAACGTCAGTAACCTAATAAACTCATTTTAAGAATGTTGTACAAAGCAGCTAACACAAGAACATTGTTTGTATTTTCAAATTTATATGTTATATTCAGCAGTTCTTAGTGTAATTTTAAGGTGCACGCGAGTTTGACTTAGCTCAGTGGCGTAACTATAGGGTGTCAAGACGGGCGGATGCCATGGGCCCGAAATCATGGAGTTCCAGAACATAAGAGAACCGAAGACTTACACAATTGATTTTATAAATATTTTCCAGCAAACAGAAACAATTAACTTTGATTTTGCTTGTTTCGGTTTTGGAAGTAATAATTGTTAAGTCGAACAGAAAACCCTGCCATCTAGCATAACTCATTTTGGCTAGGCTAAAAACTATTCGGACACCAAAGCGTTTGCTCTGAGCCCTCAGGCATAAACAATATAACGATATTATGTATATACAAATAATTTAAATATTTTTTAATATATAAAGTTTGACCGATTTCGGCCATGGCGGTCATTTAGCATATATACTAAACTAGCTGTGCCCGCAACTTCGTCTGACTGGACTAGTAAATTTTCATCCTACCTTTTAACTCCCTGCAACCCTTTTTTCGATATGAAAAGTAGCCTATATCCTTTCTCAGGGTCTATACTATCAGTGCACTAAATTTAACTAAAATCGGTTCTGTAGTTTTGGCCTGAAAGGCTGATAGACAGACAGACAACTTTCACACTACACTATTTATACTATACTATTATATATATTGTAAGGATTAGTAAGGATAGAGAGCCCCCGCTCTCCTCAGTCCTAATACCTAATGTGCCACGAGCTCTTTTTTGCTTACGCCACTGACTGAGGCATTAAAACCTGGGCTTTACTCATTAAAAGTTATGGTGCATTACGGGTGTATGAACTTACTACCTATATACCGATATGGTGGTACTTACTAGGTAAGCACGCTACTGTAATTGGGTTAGTCTAAAGATTATCCGAATTAACTTGCGCTGTAAGGTATCATTTTCTAACTTGGTAGTTAAAAATTGTTACTTCACTATTCCGAAACGAACTGAAGGTAATTTCAATATAATTATGTTCAACATAATATGTTTGTGGTACGATACATTTTGCTACAGACTATGTTGAGTGTTGCACATCAGCTTGAAAGAAATATTAGCTTAAAATTACAATTAATCCAATTAGCATTATACACACTTAAGTTTGTTTGGATGGATGGAAAACTACTGAACGGATTTGGCAGAAATTTAGCGCGGGGATGGTTTTATAGTCACCATGCTTGGTAAGCGGGTTGATGGTCGCAGTATTATATTGTTACATACAAGAAAACTCCGCAGTCAGTAGCTTGGTAAACGATTGTAAATATATTACAACACTCGGGACCAACGCGGCAACGGCTTGAAGTGCTTTCCGAGGCACAGAATGTAGTCCCTCAACCAACCAGATCCTATCTTAGATGTTACAAAAAGATTTCATGTCCGGCTTGGGGATTGAACCCTCAACCTCCGAGACCTATGCCGCTGCGCCACGGAGGTTGGCTGAAAAGCAACGTCATATTTTAAATCGCTGCTTCAATGTAATAGTGATACAAAACCAAATGTGTAACTTTACGATAATGTGTTTTAATTACATGATATTACAGATGAATTTGTAATACATAGCCTTATTTTGTGTCATTATCAAATTAAAGCAGCGAAATGCTCACCATTGTTTTCACCTTCCCACGGCTTAGATTGGGATTGGAGACTATTAGTTATAGTAAATAGCATGTATTGTCTTTTAAATCGGACATGTTAATGGTTTTATGTCCATTACGATTACTTAGTTAGGCTTTTGTATTGCTAAATTAAGAGTAACAAGATGTAATGTAATCGTAATCGGCATCAATTGACATAAATCTGTAAATTTTTGTGATTTTTTCTAAATTTCTTTCATATAAACTAAGATTGTTATCAAGTTATTGGTTTACCATCAAACTTTGTGAATAAAAGTCTTTATTTTAACTTTTAACCTAATTAGCATTACAATTTAAAAATCAGCCAAATTGGTCAAGTGTTAACTTATGCGCGCATACTTTTTGGCAATCCTTTGTATTTAGAATTTAGAAGATAGATCAGTTTTTTTTTATATTTACTTAAGCTTGATGGTATTGGTACAAGGTTTAATGTCGTTAATTAAAATTGGTTTATTATCAGGGCAAAGTATTATTAAGACTCTCAAGTAACGCATTTTTTCTAGTTTCAAAGATTTGCTTTAAACAATTAGTATATAAACAAACATACGTTTTACTTTAATATAAATTTAAGTAGTTGATGGACCACTACATTTTCCAGACATATTTGTGTAGGTAAGCCCATTTTTAAAATGACTCCAGTGAAATATTTGTTAAACTCGACCAAAGCTGGTACAAAAATCCGCGTTTGTCATTCACTATTTACATTTTAAATTCGTGTTCTTCCAAGCTTCCTCGTTTCGTGGCCGGCCTATAAACCTTAAAGAGGGATTTATTTCAAACAGCTACTTTATAAATAATTTTCCACTTACTTTTTACAATTACACCGCTATGCTCCAGACTGAACTCTGTTGGAGAAATGTCTTTTACATTTAGTAAAGTATTTTTATTTATTTAAACAGCACGATACCTTATACATTAACATGCGATATCAGTTTGTTTTTATTAACAAAAATTGTTAAGCGAATAGCAATGCTATTAGAATTTGTAAGCATAAACATACGTTAAGATTTTTTTTAATGCTTGAAACTTGTTATTTTTAATAAGGTACACGAGAATAATTGACACCGTTAAAGCTTTGAAAAAGTTTGTAATTATTGTCTACTAATTAACGATGAGGGAATCAAAAACATAAGACGACAACGCGTCGCGGCATTTAAAAACATAAGCCTAAAACCAAATTGTCTATGGAAATCAGCACATCGACGCTGCACATAAAAAAAATCTATACTTTGACATTAGCAAAGTTGTAGAAGTCTCTCCACAAAGTCTACAGCAAAAGAACTGATCTGACAAGTTCAATAATGTGATATTATAAAAAAAAAACAACAAAATATGTGTTATTTAAAAGTACTGCAAAGGTTTTGATATTTGACATTTATTTAAGATTAAATAGAAATACAAAAATTGCTACACATTGTTTTTTGAGAAGCAATGTTTTTTTTTAACAATAAAGACAATGCACATATCTAAATAAAAAAAGCACATGTGGAATTTGGCACGCGCACCTACGACATATCATATTTCTAAACAAAGCCTATCTCTCCCTTTCAATAAATATTCTATTATCCCCGTTAGATGGAGCGACTAAGCGAAAAATGTATTTTGTAGCCACTGAACTGGTTAGCCTGTAATTTAGATAGCATTAGATTTATTATAATTTATTCACCGTCACGGCCCAGGGCGCCGGACTGTGTCGTGTAATAAAATATGGTGGCAGCAGTTGACAGTTCTTAGGCGAATCTTCCGCGTAAATTGTAATTGATGGTTATAGGTTATAGTTGTAGTTTTAACTTGTTTTTAAGTTATTGGTTTACTGTCTGACTTTATTAATATTAGTTTTTATTTTAAAATTGAGACTCGTAAATATTATTAAAAATTAAAATATGTTAACATAACCTACAGTCTATAAATACTTAAAAGTTATAAATTGTATTTAGGTTTAGGTATAAGACATGAATAACACAAATTAAAATATTGATTATGCATTCATTTGCATTCACATCTCTAAAACCATTGCTATTGTAGGGTATTTCTTTATTTTAAAGATACTGAATAAAATATGACTGAAAAGTTTTCCAAAAGTGTAAAATTGTACATTGGTAACTTTAGTATTTATTCGCTTACTTTTGCATGTAGTTCCTACAAAAAAAAAAGATTTCCAGTTACCTTAACATATTTATATGTAGATACATATATCATGGTGTAAATAATGAATCTAAAATCCTTTGTTCACAGTTAGGCAACTCCATCTCGCGGTCCCTCGAAGCCGCACGCGCACTGCTGCAGATGCTGTCAGTCGGAGCCGACTCCTTGTCCACAGCGGAACGCGTGCTGTCAAGTGCCAGTGACTCATGTTCTGAACGGTTGCTGAGGGCAGCTGGTTGTCCTCGCTGCCTGGGTTATGATGTTCGACCGTGCAGAAATTATTGCCTCAATGTTGCTAGAGGGTGAGTATTTTACATCGTTTAGCTGTTACATGCATTTTCGCAAGAGACTTCGACTACTCTTTTGGTTAATTTCTTCAAGACGTCGTTTATTGCAGCTCTCCAAATCAAAATGACAATACATAAAAACTTAGCCTATTATACTACTGCGAGCGGCCCGCAATCAGTAGGGGTTTGCGGGCGCTCGCAAACCCCGACCGACCCCCTGGAGCAGAGTAACGCGGGTAATACCGCGGGCGCAACTAGTACATACATAAACTACACATAAGTAATAATTTGTAAGAAGGCAGCATAATTAAAAAAAAAATGACATTGCTGTAATATTGTAATGAAAAATATTGTTGGTCCCTAGCTATGTATAACGCATGCAACAGTAGGTAAATATAGTAACCATTAGGCGGTTAAACGATAAAATTTCCTATGCCCCATAAGGTACAAGCATACTAATTGGCTAAGGTCGCCAGATCATCCAAACAAGATTACCTTAACAGCTGTATAATTAATCAAACAACGTCACAATGGCATAGTAGCTACAGTTTAGTAACGGTGCTGATCGCGTGATAGGGTAAACGACATAATTAGGGGTGCGTGCGAACTCGTAAGCAGCCAGTAATTCATAAGTCGACAGCTTATTCCGTGACAACGATGATTTATACCGACCTATCTATGAGAGGATGTATCATTTTCCAGCATCTATCGCTACAGAAATACGTCTTGTTTATATGAATCTACAATTCTTTACTAACTAGGGTGGCCACCCGTACTATTTTATATAGTATCCTATACAATAATTCAGTAAAATGTACTATATATTATAAAAAAATAATATAGTACACAAAGTACCATATTTTTTTACTAAACTATAACTATTAATTCACCCCATTTAAAAATTTATATGAAAACAATGAAAAAAGCTTCAAAATAGGTGGCGGCCTAGAAAAAAAAAGGGAGGGGCCTCCGGACAATACACGTTCACATTATTTAAAATAAATGTGTACTAATAGTACACAACAATTGTGTTTTTCCTGAATTTATAAAAGTACTATATATTTAGCAACTTTTCGTAAAAAGTACTATTTAAAAAAAAGGTGGAAAGGTGTGAACCCTAATACTAACATAAAGCTGCGTTCAAGCAAGCAGCTGAGTAACTACTGGTCTAATTTGTAATAATCTTTCTTTTTTAGATAGCCTATTAAAGTAAGCCTTATAAAGACTCATATAAATAATGAAGTTTCCGTGAAAATGGGAATTTAGCGTGTGAAATATATCTATATAAATGAAAATGAATTAACAATTTTTGTGTGCGTGCATAACTTGAGAAAGAGTTTACCAATTTCTCTGTCTTTTTTTATTGTGTTCGTAATTATAAGGGCTAGGTTTCATAACTTTCATATTAAGTGCATTATAAGCTTAGCACGATGGGTTAACAAGAATACGAGTAATGCAAAAACTCTGCTAGAAAAATCATATAAAATATGCCCGGTGAAGTAGCAAAAGCCTCAGGGCGAAGTACATATATCAGTCCGAAAAAAAAAACACTTTCATACAGCAACTTTTTTACTTTTTCTTACTTCGATTCAATCTTATCTCTCTAGCTTTTACCACGATGCTACTCCATCGCTCATAAGCTTCTTATTTCATTTCACGTTCAGTTACTTCTCGATAAATTTATAAAAAGGAAAAATTACAATTGCGATTAATTATTGCATTTAATATTAGAATGCGATGATAAAATGCACTAGAAGGTCAGTGCACTGTTACTTAAATACTTGCTCTTTTGGATTCAATGCCTATCCGAGACATTTATTTGTGTAAGTAACAGATATAAGTCTTTTTTTCCCGAGTATTAAGAGTTTTTAAAGTCCCTCCCGACTCAGGGATTTATTTCCCCAGTGCGGGAATAAATCTGTCAGTAGGTAAGCCAGCACCGTAAAAAAATATTAACTCACTCTAAGTAGAAATGAATCCTTTCATTCGATTAACATAAAAGTTGTTAGTCCAAGCGGCTTCAGACCTGTCTATTTAATTAAAAACTGTAGTACTAAATTAGCATGGAATTACGGCTCTCAAGACTTGAATAACACTAATTTAACATTAATTACTTATTGCGTCCATTCATCTCTAGAACGAGTTCGTAGAAAAAGTATCACCATTCATTTATTGCAAGTCTCGTCAGAAAAACTGGTATTACTATGACTTGTTAAGTAATAGTCTTGTTATTTTATATCTGTTTAGGAAGTGCGTTTTAATTACTCCGTGAAGCGAATTATTAATCTATATATTAATAGGTGAAGCTAAATTTGCACCTTTAAAAAAAATCACGGAGTTTAAGTACATAGAGAAGGAGAGAGAAGGAGTGCAGAATGACAATATTTTTGAATTATGGTCGAATTTAGGCTACTTGACAATCACTACCATATACTAATATTATATATAAGCGGCCGTCGCCCAATGGCTAGGGCGTCGGACTTGTGATCTTGAGGTCGCCGGTTCGAACCACACCCATTGCACTACCGACGCGACGTGAACTCACTCGTAACACAAGCATTTTAGGGTTACCAAGAATCCAATAGACTGCAAAACTCTGCTTGTAATCATTAAAAAAATGTGAGACGTCTGGGCAATCGAAGGATCTACAGAGCCAATTTTGATAATTATTTTACCAAAACACAGTCAAATTGTTTAGTGTCAAAGCTATTATTTTATTAGCATTAAGACGAATCCCACTGGAATGCTTCCTACGCGCCTTCCTTCCTCAGCTAGTATAGCATAAAACATATCAACGGATAAAAGGCAAAGGCATATTGAGCTATGCGACACCGTGAGTGATATAGAATTATATACAAGTGAGGGGTCACATCTATACTTATACTGGAGAGACTAATAATAGAAGAGTAGAGTAGAGTTGATTGTTTGTTTGCATTGAGTAGGCTTCGGAACTACTTGACTGATTTAAAATAATATTTCACCATTAGAAACCTACGTTATCCTGGAAACTACAAGAGTTAGGCTATATTTGGGTGAAACCGCGAACGGGAAGATAGTAAAATATATCATTCAATATCGCATCGTATAATAATAGCAAAATGCTGTAAAAACTCTTAGGGCCTATGCACACCACGTTAACGCGCCGTTGAAGGGCGTTTGTAGCGATACTGACGCGATACGCACGAACAACAAACTGCTCTATAGGATAAAAGCGCGCCCGTCCACGGCGTTTTTATAAATACGTGGTGTGCATAGGGCCTTATTGATTATTATCAAATGAGTTTTTCCGATAGAGCGATTGGCTGCTAATCTGTGATTAACATATTCGTTCAGAAAAAAAAACTATGAGGAAGAACTATGAGGTGTAGGAACTGGAAGTTATTCTTATTTCATGTTCAAGAACCTAAATTTTATTTAACAGTATATACAGGGTGTCCGGTAATTAATGGATAACCTTAAAATGGGTAATGGTAAAACTTATGACCATTCAGAAAAAAAATACAAATAAAAAAAAATAGGTACAGTTGGTACCAAAGATATGATTTTTTTAATAATAATCGGTGTTTTTTGTTACCTTATTTCACATTTTTATACACCACGGCCACAAATTAAGGAATTCTATCGGTTTTTTTTTGTTATAGTAATTAACGTTAACTGAGCTGATAGATAGGTAATAAATAGTATGACTACTATTACACGGTTTTTTTTTAAACAACTTGAATGTTTGTTCTGGGGAAAATTTGTGAAAAATATTCAATTTTGAGCAACCGTACCGACAAAGTTTGAGCAACCGTAACTTAAAAAAAAAGTATCCAGACACAAGTGACCAATTATTTTAAAATATTATGTGTATATGTATTTCAAGCCAATTTCAAAATGGTATCATTCATTATTGTATCTAATGTAAATTCTGAATTATGGCTATTTGTGTAGAAAAGGTGTGAATTTTGGATAAACATCAAAATTTGCAATATTGGAATATTTATTTACATTAAATGTACCTGACCATTGGAGTTTAATAAAAAACAACATTTGACATTAGTAAAACTGTATTCGTTATTAATTACAATAAATGTTCAAATTGCCTGCCACCCACTCTGATACAGGCTCTACATCTACGAATGAATGCTCTCCTGAGCAGTCGCGTATAGCGTCGATCGCTTATTTTCGATGCGGCTGCCCGGACACGGCTACGTAAATCTTCCAAGGAACGGATCGGCTTTGCGTAAACTTCTTCCTTAAGACAGCCCCAGTAAAAAAAATCAAGTGGATTTAGATCTGGTGAACGTGGGGGCCACAAAATTGGCCCCAGGCGGCCAATCCATCTGTTTGGGTATGTTCTATTTAAGTATGCACGAACAGATACAGCATAATGCGCAGGACAGCCGTCATTTTGCAACCAATATGATTCTCTCTCCACCTCGGGCACCTCTTGCAATAAGTTTGGAAGATCATTTTCAAGGAATTCTAAATAACTTTGGCCAGTTAGGTTCCCCGGTAATTCAAATGGGCCTATTATTTTTCCGTTTAATATTCCAGTCCAATAATTTATTTTAAATTGGTACTGTGACCTGTCTTCACGCATAGCACGAGGGTTCGTTAGTTGCCACTTATGGAGATTGTGTAAATTCATGTAGCCATCTCTTTTCAATGTTGATTCATCACTCCATAGAATTTTATTAAAAAACTGCGGGTCTGCTTCCATCTTCCCCAGCATTTTTCGGCAGAAACGCAATCTTGCATTATAATCTCTTGGTTGAAGGGTCTGCACGCGCGTAACGTGGAACGGGTGAAATTTGTTCTTTTTTAAGATATCATGCACAGTCGATTTCCCTATACCCGTGCGTCGAGCTATTGATCGCGTAGAAATTGAAGGATCTTGCGCAATTTCCTCAAGTACCACGTCTTCTACATCAGCACGAGCGCTTCTTCCACCACTAGTACCACCAACACCAGTACCAGGGATTCTTCCTTCTGAGTAACAACCGTGGACTCTTATAAATACGCGGTAATCTGGATGATGCGCATTAGGGTATCTTTCCCTATAAAGAGCTGCGGCTGCGTTTCCATTGCCTCTGCATTCCCCATAAATAAAATGCATGTTTGCATATTCTTGTGGCGTATACTCAACACGTGGCATGTTGATTCACAAAATAAACAATCCAGTTACAAGCCAAGTCGTCGCAAATATCACCACACAAAACAAGTCCAAATCGGTAAACAAAACGAATAGTCCAGTAAAATAGCCAGGTCGTCGTTTTAACACTGATTCACAGTAACTAGCAACAATTGCAACCGGAAACGAAATAAACACATGCGAAGTCGAGCAAGTCGAGTGACGCACTAAGTCTAAGTCCCTGTTCCTGTAAGTTCTGTTAGTCCCCTACCGGTTTTTTTACATTTACTATCTCGCTCGCACTCATCCAACTCATATCCTCTTTGTCTAACATGAACAAAAGACGGGTGGTGCAGGGTGCGCGCAGGTAGCTAGTATGGCGGTCACACGACTTACACACACGACATTTATTGCAAAGCCAATTTGTATTTGTTAAAATATTTCTGGTTTTAAAGAGACTTTATTTAATTATTACTATTCATTACTTACGTCTATTAATGTTTTTATTAACCCCGAATGGTCAGGTACATTCAATGTAAATAAATATTCCAATATTGCAAATTTTGTTGTTTATCCAAAATTCACACATTTTCTACACTAATAGCAATAATTCAGAATTTACATTAGATACAATAATGAATGATACCATTTTGAAATTGGCTTGAAGCACATAATATTTTAAAATAATTGGTCACTTGTGTCTGGATACTTTTTTTTAAAGTTACGGTTGCTCAAACTTTGTCAAATTGAATATTTTTCACAAATTTTCCCCAGAACAAACATTCAAATTGTTTAAAAAAAAAACCGTGTAATAATAGTCATACTATTTATTGCCTATCTATCAGCTTAGTTAACGTAAATTACTATAACAAAAAAAAACCGATAGAATTCCTTAATTTGTGGCCGTGGTGTATAAAAATGTGAAATATGGTAACAAAAAACACCGATTATTATTAAAAAAATAATATCTTTGGTACCAACTGTATTTTTTTTTATTTGTATTTTTTTTCTGAATGGCCATTAGTTTTACCATGACCCATTTTAAGGTTATCCATTAATTACCGGACACCCTGTATAAGTTTACCTTATGTTAGTTCATTGTTGCTGCTGATCTATAATTACCTTAATTATTGCCCGCAACTCATCCAAGTGTGGCTTAACGTGTTGGTCGCAAACCTTTAATAGATACTCGTATATCTGTATAAGGATATAAACAATTTATATAGGTTTTGAATTTCAACCACGTGAAAGTTCTGGAATGCACCTGTTTAGTTGGTAAAAGCGAGTTAATTACAAATTTTATAATAGTTCTATACATGCGGTCTGCATTTAAAGTTGAAATTTTATCGTCAGTATGCAGGAATAAATAGAGATTATTAATGTTATGTAGTGCAAAAAAAATAACAAATATTTACCGCCAATTTTAGTGTTCTAAATATGAATAACTGCAAATCACTTTTTCACTGCAACATACTTTTGTACATAAATACTACCCAATTCTTATTTTGAAAAGCACACTTTTGTGTCGCATGATAACGCATAAAAACAAAAACCGCTGCGCTTGTCATAAGAAATAAAAATAAATGAAATCTTTACAAAATTGAAAGCAGTTTTTTCTAAAATTGAAATAGTGAGATGAGTTAGATGTTTGTTGTTGTATAGAAATTGTAGGTATGTAAAATCAAATTATATTCCAATTCAATTATCATCATTATAACTTTTATTCATTCAATATAATGTTTCAAGTCCTGTGTGGGTTGAGTTTGCCACTAGTCTTTTCAAACAAAAGAATAATACCAACTCAAGTCTAAATAAGACAAGAACAATACCTTTCTGATGGAAAACATTGTTGTTGTTCCATTCTATTATCTTTTTACTGAACCACTGGATAAAGAAGATGTTTACGTAGTCCCGCGAAAATTGTTTCTTTTAAGAGTTTATTTCAGTTTATATTTAAGTTTTAACTTTATAATAAAAAAATACACGTAAAACAAATAGTAGAACATTGAACAAATCCAAACCCTGTTGACTACTGACTTTAATTAAACACAATGTATTTTACATATATTTAAAGTGTTTTAGTTCTATATTTGTTCGAAGGATTTTTATTAAAGGGAGCAATGCTAGTAGTAAATAATAATCTCGAAATTCAGAATTTATTTAATTTAAATAAAACTTCCTTTTATTTTTTTCTTTCATTAAATGTAAATCTAGTTTACTATCATTTCATTTTATTAATAAAATAGCTGTTCGTATCCGGTATAGCCAGTATTTTTGTTTGCATACAAACCTTTAATTTATAATTACAATAAATAATGAATCAAGTTGTCAATCAAATTGGTCAAGTTGTCCTCATGTTATGCGCGTACATGCATTATGGGATGAATTTTTATTTAATAGAAGATTCGTGTATTTTATAGCAATTTTAAAACATATTTTACCAAAATCTTTTCTCCAACAGTTGCATAGGATCTCTCCTTGCTGAGCTGGACGGTCCTTGGGCAGGGTACGTTGAAGGCGTTGAAAGACTCACCAAGGTGGACGCAGATGTAGCCCTCAGGGAGCTGGAGACCAAAGTCTCTAAAGCCATCATGTACGCGTTGGAAACCAGAGTGATATTAGAAAATAAGGTGAGTACTTTGAATAGTTATTAAGGTTATAAATTCGCGGTGCACGTAGGTATAATTATATTTATTTATTTTCTTTACAGCAATCTTTACAGGTATCTTACACCTAATGCAATAATAAAGTTAGTACTATTAATGGATAGAAATATAACTGCACCGGTGGCTCAGTGGTTACGGTAGTTGCTTCTGGGACCTGGTGTTCTGGGTTCGATTCCCACCCGGGACAATTATTTGTGTGAACCACAAGTAATTGTTCTGAGTCTGGGTGTACTTTGTGTCCGTGAAATGTATGTTTGTAAAGTCCCCCGCGACACAGGGATTTATTTCTATAGTGTGGGAGTTGTCCTTTAAAAAAAAAAAAAAAAAAAAAAACCTCATTATAAACTAGGTGAAATAACAGAATAGACATTTTTAAAAAATGTTTATTTTTTCAATATAAAAGTAAAACAAAACTAAATTGCCTTCTACCTTACGTAGATATTATAAAACATACTAGATAGAGTACCTACGAGATGACATATAATATATGACTGATCTTTGCACTCATCATTTTTTTTATAACTTACCCTAAAGGGCCCCAAGGGATTGTTCCCGAGAGAGGTTTTTGCCATAGTCACCTGCCTCGTCTGGCGGGTTACGAAAACGCTGCAGCCCGTTCCCTTACGTGTTTTTGGAGGCACGGAAGAAAGTCTCTTAACCAACCTGACCCGGAAAGAAATCTTAGAATTCACACCAAGATTTCTTTTCCGGAGTGGGGATCGAATCTACACGACGTCTGAGGCTTAAAGCGATGCATAATACCGCTACGCCACAGAGGTTGTCATTAATAACTCAAGCCACTACAATTAGTACCTCACCTAACAACTTGGTTCCTACGCAAATAACTTATTTATCATTCGACCCATACCTAGTCCAGTATCCCGTTTCGAAAGTCTTCTTCTTTTAGCAGAACCCGTTGCTTCGACTATCGAACATGATCATTCTCTAGCCGATAAAATACGGCACCGAATCGAAAACGACGCTATAATTTTGTTTGATTTACGTAGCACTACTGTAGTGGTACATTTAGTACGCAATTTTACTATGAAATTGCTGTTTTACAGGCTATAAATAGTAATAGGTAGTATATTAAGAGTTATGGCTTGCTCATTAAGATACGTTCGTTATTTGACAAGTGGTTTGATATGTTTTATCGGAACATAATCTTAAGTCAAAATATAGGTAATTATGTTCGATACTCTACTTTGCCGTGTGGTTTTCGAATAAGAATAACCATAATCGAATAAGAATAATTCTTCCCATGGGTGTCTTAAAAGACGACAAAGGGGCATACACCGCCTGTATTTTTTTTTTCGGACGGACTTATGTAATTATCTGTAAAGCTTTTGCTACTTCACCGGGCATAAAGGCTTGCAGAGCTCCAGCCTAGATAAATGGTTTAAACTCTACAAACTGAGCAACCTCCGCAATAGGACGTCCCCTGTGGGATTTAGATCTCGGCTCAGGGCGGTCGCTGGCGATGAGATTGAGTTATTTTGTATTTTAGGGAAGTTTTGTGCAGCTGTTACACCGTATGTATGAACAGCGTCAACCATCAAAAGGTTACTTACTTAACATCTTACTCCGATCACTCACCCTTCTGCCAAGCGAGGTGATTATGGGAATATCACTCAATGAGCTTGGCTTGCGAAGGTATGTAATAGAAGGCCCGTGTTTAGCACTGGACGTAAACGACATGTTGTAGAAGAAGATACTCTACTGCTTATCACTATCTATACTAATATTATAAAGAGGAAAAGTTTGTATTTTTATACGGCGAGCGGTTTCATCCTTTGGTTGTAGACATTCCTTCAATACGCACGAAGCGACTTGCTTCTTCTTTCATAATGCGGACGGCTAAGGAGTGGAATTCTTTGCCGGGATCAGTTTTTCCGGAACGCTATAATCTGCACATCTTTAAAACTAAAGTGAACAGACACTTTCTAGGCAAGCGTGTATCATCTTAGGCCTTATCTTCGCCTTCCATCAAGCGAGATTATGGTCAAACGTAAACCTATATTTAGTAAAAAAAAAAAAAAAGTTTGTTCCGAATAAACTCAAATACTTCTGAACAGATTAGGATAATTCTTTCACCATTAGGATGCTACATTATCCCTGAGTAACATAGGCTGGGACACATGAGCTGTATTAACATGGCCTGGGGTAATAAGGTATAATTTCATCTGTCAGGAAATATTTTTTCATAGGTGTTGTCAACGGTAAAAAATGAATATGCTACATTTGATTTTCAACCTTATAAGCAACCGTAACTTACGCGACGTTGCAGCATCACCGACGAAATGACAGTTGAAGCAGTCGAAAATAAACTTGCTGACTGAGAGGGTTAAACTATGTGTTACGAATATTTTCCAGACGTTTGAAAAAGAGTACCTATGCATTTTTACAGTGTAGGTCATGGCGTCATGTTTTGGGCCCTACATGTTAATACGGCTCATACCTAAACTATTTCCGTGCCTAATTTTAGTTTTTTGTAGTTTTTGTGTGAAATAGTCATTAATACGTACGTACGTATATAAATGGTATATAGATAATTATAATTATAACATATAGAAAAGTAATTACAATAGGAACACATCTGGTAGGTACTAGAAGCTTAAAAGCGTCCAACGCAACCAATCTATCCAATACAATTAGATCCGCTGGTATCAATATGACTTCTAATCGAACACGATTTTGAATAGAATAAAGTTACCGGAGCGCCCCAGCTTGGCATCCAGCCACACGTGCCTCGAATACCTAGAGCGGGACATTTCAATTATTCCTTAGTTACTGCAGAGGGCCCTGAAAATGCTGTTGTCGATTTGCATGCACCTATTTACGGATGGAACTGAATCGTGCAAGAATTCAATTACTTTACTAGCAATGTCTTCTGACGGTCGTAAAGTGAGGAATCTACTTAAATATTAGGGTAAGTGACAGTATGGAAAGTAGAATTTATTAACCTATTGGACACCACGCTATGATGGCATATCCATGCCTTGAACGCCAAGTACGAAAATCTATACTAATATTATAAAGAGGTAAGAATTGATTGTTTGTTGGTATTGAATAGGTTTCGGAACTATGGAACCGATTTCAAAAATTCTTTCACTATTGAAAAGCTACATGATCAGGAGTACCTAAGTTAGGCTGTAAGGCAACAATAACGAATACGCTGCAGCGGCGGTGGGAATGCGTAAATGCATTTCCACCCGGAAAAAAAGGCTGCATCAATAAAACACATTCAACGTATGCTTCAATATGTTTCTATTGAGTCTTTCTGAGACTTGTTCACTGTCGAGTATAGCTTGCGCTTGTCGTGTATGGCCGACATAGGCGTTCAAGTGTAGTAGCAGGGAGAAAAGTGTTTATATATTAGATAATGGTATTTTCTATGAAACTAAAAATATATTTTGAATACTCCCACTCTTAACGTCTTACTTTAACTTAAATAGCTTGCCGCCTTAATCACATTGTCTTCAAACATTTGCCATTATATATTTTTTCTTTCTTAAATATTATTACACAATATTTATTAAGTATATTTAATTTCGACCAGTTTCAAATAACTTACAAGTGGCATTAATTTAAATTCGATGCCAAATTTAATAACCTTTTAGCTTTCTTCTCCAACAATCTTAATATACCGCGATCTAATTCTTATAATAAAAACCCGACACGGAATCAATAATGCCACTTATTTATCGACTTTTGTTATGCTGTCTCTGGCACCTGGTTAGCTAAGAACAGTGATCAGCAACCTTTGGTAGGCATGGGCCACAAGGTGATAAACTAAAGGCACTTGTCCAATTATAAATAGGTAAAATCTTGTGTTAACTAGATTCTACCTACGTATAATTGGATCAATGAAAATCTCATGTTCAGCTTAAAGCTGAATCCACATTTTCCAGTATACGGTCGAAAGGGGTTCGTTCATGCAATTATTTTGATATTTATATCTTATTTACAAAACATTCACGGGCCGCAAGTAAGACGTCTGCGGGCCGCGTGTTGCCGACCGCTGTCTTACAACATTACATGGCTATAAACAGTTAGATCGTAGGCAGCAGGTCAGTCGTGGGCGCGGGTCGAGCGCCACCCACTCTGCTTACTAAGAGAAAATTACTTTTATATAGAATGATCTTCTTTCTATCGGTATATAGGTATATCGGTGTCTTTTCCGGATTTTAATATCGGTAGGTTTGCTAAACATTTGCAATTTTCATAATATTATTTTAATTTATAGGTTCTATTTCCATTTTCCTCGCCCGACAAGAAATCTCTGTGTAAAATTTTAGATTACTTTCCCGATTGTTATATCATCATCTATATTTAAGTATATAGGTATAGCGTGTACTTGTGAGTAATAACACCAACATATAAAGTCTATAATATTAAAGCTAGAGAGTTCCCAAATCAGATTTCGGATTTAAAACGAATTTTGGGGAACAAATTACATTTATTCACAATTTTAATGACAGAATACTAGGGAAAATCTAAAACAAAAGTTAATCGAGGTCATAAATGATACTAAAACAATTTAATCCTCTCTAATAAAGTGCAGTGCTCTTCTAAGTCAGTAACGCTGTCTTTTTTATGGCAATTTACGCTTAGAAAAAAATAGGTACCTATTTTTCTCAAAAAATATTTAACAAATCCCGAGTTTCTAGTTTGTGTGTTTTAAGTATATTTATTCGTTTTTTTTTTCAATGTTTATAGCCACTATAATATATCTTTACTATTAACATTTTATTTTAGTTAGTGTTCAATTCAAGAGAGTTATATTAGAATACATATCTAGACCTCAGAATTATAAGGGCGCATGTACTATTATACTTCAGAAGCATTTGATCGTAAGTGCCAGTTTAGCTTAAAGGCACATACGACGAATGACTCTGACGTATAATTGCACATCCGACCTTATGCTTCTGAGCTCTAGGTATATAATTATAGTTAACTCATTTGTTCAATGAAGTGTCCAGAGACAAATGGCCCCACGTAGGTGACTTCCCGTTGAATCATTGAATGACTGCACAGCATGAACTTGATTATGTCACTCGACTGTTCAAAGCAAGGACGCCATTTCCGTCTTCCCATTATATTGTTATTTAAATGTGTCATACAAATAAATCTATTATTAAGCTGAAGAGTTTGTTTGTTTGGAGGAGCTAATCTTAGGAACTACTGGTCCGATTTAAATAATCTTTAGCTGATTAATCGAGGAAGGTTATAGACTATATTTAATTATGAAGTTCCTACGGTAACGGGAGATATGCTGGTGAAACCGCGCGCGGAAAGCTAGTATACATATGTAAACCTAGTTAAGATCTTGAATCTACATTTAAGTTCATGCTGAATAGAAAATTATTATTTTAAATAAAAGATTTTGATTGAAATAGTTTAATACTAAGTTACTTTTGATTTTTGAAAAAATAACGGTTTGAAAAGTTTGGCCAGTTGACAAGATAGTTTTATATAACTTGTTTAACTTTTCCGGTTATTTCTACCTATAAAAAGGTACACAGACAAAACACCACGGATTACACCTTTTAATAACGAATGTAAACATCATGACTTTCATCGTCTCTCCCAAGGGAACTATTCAAAAATCCGGGGTCAAATTCCACTCCATAGTATATATAGTTCTATAACCGTACCAAGTTTCATTACAATCCAGTTCCGGCGTAATGCACGTTCAAAGAATCAGACAAATAGACGCCTTTTTACAATTTGGTGCATAAATAATTATTATAACGTATCCAGCAAAGACAAAATATTTCTGAAAAAGATTTTTGCTTCAGTATTCATAATATACTGTCTTCCAATAAAAAACTGAAAATATATTCTATGTATAGAATTTGACCTACACAAATTTTATTATGAGTAGGTATAGCTAGTGAATAATAATAATGTTAAATAACTAGGTACACAATAGTAGTAGGAAGTGGGTAAACAATTCAACATATTTAGTATCTAAGTACCAAAAACATAAAATTAAATAGGTAGTTCACTAGGATATCATACACTGAGTACTCAAAAAAATACATTAATTTCCGGGTCTACTAACTAGTCTTCCGATATACCCAGTTTGTTCTGACGTAAAAGGAGAAAATATCGACTTATGTTTTTATTTTATTTTTTTGTCGTTTCCGGTAATCAGAAGCGGCAATATTGCCAATATTGGTAATCTTGTTTCGGTCTCAAATCATTTTCCTTGTGCAGACGGCTGATTCAATAAACTTAGGACAACATACCAAGGTACAATATTGTAGCAATATTATGACACGATATAATATGACATAATATAATATGCTATTTATTGATAACGGAACATTGGATATATAAGTATACCAACTACTTCTCTTTTAAATCTAAGATGGTATCCAACGCCTGTATTAATTTTGACTATTTCAACTATGACTGACTTCAAAATGTCAGTCATAGTTGACATTTTGAAGTCAACTTTACAACGTCAACTTATAGTCCATATACGTTACAACGTAAACTTTAAATCTTATATATATAAAAGAAAGTCGTGTTTGTTACAACACTTATAACTCGAGATCGGCTGGATCAATTTTCATGGTTTTTGTTTCGTTGGATTTGTCTCCGTCCCGAATAGCAGAATACATTTTAAAAACAAAAGAAAGTCGTGTTAGTTACACTATTTATAACTCAAGAACGGCTGAACCGATTTGGCTGAAAATTGGTAGGGAGGTAGCTAAGAACTGGGAGACTTTTGGGTAGGGGTAGGGTAGGGTAGGGTAGGGTAGGGGTAGGGTAGGGTAGGGGTAGGGGTAGGGTAGGGGTAGGGTAGGGTTAGGGTAGGGGTAGGGTAGGGCAGGGGTAGGGTATAAAAGTCCACCCGTGCGAAGCCGGGGCGGGCCGCTAGTTTGTAATAAAAATGACTATAAGCCAAAGGTAAAATTCAGTTAAGGTATTCATTTCTTTTAAAAGACAACTCACGCAGTATTGCAATTAAATCCTGTGTCGCGGGGACTTTAAAAATACTCAATTTACGGACACAAAGGACTAGCATTAAGACTACCTAACATTGCAGATGTAAATGCTACCGGTGACCTAAATTTATTCATTTCTAATTTTAAAATATAATTTAAATCCTTATTGAGTGTCACAATTTACTTTTTTTTTAACGGGCTGTGAAAGCCTTTAACGTCCACTGCTGAACCTCGGCCTCCTCTTTAACAGACCTTTGCGAGCCAGGGTCGTTGAGGGATATTGCGTTAATCACCACACTTGCAAGGCGGATTGATCGCAGTAAGATGATAGGTAACATTCAGCTGATAGATGCTGCTGCTCATCTACCAGTTGTATGTCTCTCTTACGACACCCATTAGGAAGGTATGGCGAGGTCTATTCTATGCCGGTAACACAATTTCGTACAAGAGAAATTCTATATTTAATCTGAAACTCGTACCTCATTCAACCAGCCAAAGTTGACTCATATTCTTTTAGATTTAATAGCTCTATTTTTACTTTGAATATTTTTGTTTGGCTTGTTTGAAACAGTTATGACATTGTTATTTATGTAAATAGCACTGTAGCACTGAAAGCCTTCTATTTTAATACTATTTATATTTAAAAAAATAGAAGTGACATAACTTTTTTTTTAACATGTGTTACATAAAAAAAAACTAGTGAAGGGAATCAACTAACTTTTATGTGTATATAATATTATCATGTAGTTGACAATTGCTGCAACTTTTATGTTATGCAATGAATTTTATCTACTAATAACTAGCTTCTGCATGCGGTTTCACCCGCGTAACTCCGGTTTCCGTAGGAGCTTCATAATCATAATCAAATATCTTATAGCCTCAAGGCTTACTAACACGTGTTTTTGGAACCAGTGATTTCAAAACTTGACTCGGACTATAATTGAAACCGCAACCGAACTCCTCCGGTCGCCTTCTAAACCTGGACAATATCGAGGAAACCCGGATCTCAACCGGCGACCATAACGGAGAAAAAACAAACTTATCATAACTCCATACACAAAGCTTTCTAATCATTAAACCCGCTAACAAATAAACATGAAAATTTAAATCCGTATTAATTTTTAAGTAATAAAAATGTTCATCAGAACCAGTAGTCGTCTATAAACAACCGATTGTTTTACAATAAATATTCGATCCGCGGTTGTACATCAGTTTGTACGATTGGTCGTATCGCGTTGTGGCTCTAAGTCTGCGCCCACGCATGTCATGACCCAAGACACGAGAGTGTAAGCCATATACCCTGCCTACTCGCTAACTAGTTTTGCTATACTATAGTAACAGAAATTGGTCAGTCTGTCTGTATTGCTTAGGTTTTTTTTTTATAAATCATCATATACAGGTTATTTTTCGGAAAAAATGTGAAATATGAATTTCCCAGGCTTTTGCTACTTTCCCTTATGAAATTAATGAAAATATATGAATTGTATGATCTTCATATAATACGAAATAGTGAAATAGTTATTCAAAAATCGTGGTAAATATGGTAATTTAAAAGCTTGTTTTTATTATTGAATAGTTTCATAAATTATGCGTTATTTAATTGTTCTATTAATTTATGGCATACCAAGAGCAATACTTGACTAAAATTATAAACATTTTAACAACCATCGTTTTAATGATATTATGTTAATTTCTGTTTTATAAAATATATATAAAAAACAAAAGGTAATATTATAATAACCTATTGTATATTGGTTTATTTAAAAATAAACTACAGTGTTGGGATACTAAAGTTTATTCTTGAATAAACCACCATACCGCACAGTGTTACTCCTGTCAAAACAACACAAGGACCACTGCCCCATTTTTAAGCTTCATCATATAATTTATCCATATTAAAGATTTTGATGAAATTTGTTAGATATACACCTTACGAACGGACAATTGGCTAGCTTTTATCGAGACAAAAAAGTATTCCACATGGGAAAATCTCAGGCAAAATCTAGTTTAAAATACAAGATTCCCGCGCGCGGTTACACCCGCATAACTCCCGTTCTCGTAAGAACTTCTTAATTAAATATAGCTTATAGCCTTTCTCGATAAATGGACTATCTAGCACTGAAATAATTTTTCAAATAGGAACAGTAGTTCCTATGATAAGCGCGTTAAAGCAAACAAACAAACTTTTCAGCTTTGTAGTATAGAAGATAAATAAAATAAAACAGACAAATCCGCAGTCGTCAAATATAGTTACCACGGCTCATGTTTCAGGTGTAGGCGCTTATAAAACGTTTTGTGTTGTGAAATTAATATATTAAAGCCATTAATAGGCGAGGTCCATGTTATCTTAAATGTTGAGACATTAGTTTAAAAACGATAGCGTGCTTTATGGAGTAAATGTTGTTTTTATTAGTTCCTCTTTCACATGTTAAGAGGTTGTTTAAGTTATATAAATAACAGTAATTTATAATAATAAATATAGTAATTTGTATCAATATCAATGTATCGATAAAGAGGAACGATACTGACTTTTGATATAAATAAGGCTGCTGTTAGTATATGTCAATAAAATTGTAAATACTCTTTTTTTGTGTTTTGTTTTATTTTAGGTGTGCTCAAATTAATTTAGTGAACTTAGTACTTAAGGTCTGCTCACTTGGCAAGTTCAGTGTTTTTTGTCGTTATAGAATAAATATTGATTACACGCATGGTTATTGAGGAAGCGAAATTAAATTGATGGCATTAAAATAACATGCAAGAAAAAAAAAATGGAATTATGTAAAGCCGCTGACTAAGACAGTTATATATTTTGACAACTCGGTAAGTAAAATGTTTTTACTGTGTAGGGTCACTATGAATGCAAAAAATATTATTATTTAAATATAGCTTGAAAATAAAAGTACCGAAGAAATGTGTTTGAAAGACATTTTTAAAATCTTTACGTAATTGACTTCCCGATTTGTATGTTACGATTGGGTATATAACCACTAATACTTGAATATCATAACAGTCAATATTATTATTAAGATACCCATAGCCTACTGAACTCGCTGACTTCTTCAGATTGGGTCGCTTCAATTCGCGAGGTGAAAGCTCGTCTGCTGGCGTGGGCGGGCGCCACAACATGGTGGAACTCGATGCGCAGACCCCGTCGCGTGTCACTGACTCCTCACTTTTATATAACGTGATTGCAAATGATATGCCAGCTCTTAACTGTAGATATTAAGTGTAACGGAGAAAAGTTAAAGAGCAGAAAATTCTATGAAAAAAACTTGTGTTGTTTTATCGTACAAATTTTTTTTTAACTGTACTAATAGGTATATAAAGCTAAAAAGCTTGTTTGTTTGCTTGAACGCGCTAATGTCAGAGAAACTACTCGTTCAATTTGAAAAAATATTTTACTGATTATCGAGGAAGGCTCTTAGGTTTTGTATTGTTATAAAGTTTGGCGGCTGAAACCGTGCGCGGGTGTATAGTTAAAATATATTTTTATTTTGAAAAAAGTCTCCCAAATGTCCCCAATATATTTGTTCCCCAATATGTTTTATTACGGGGCGAGAAAGGCTCGCTCATGTATTATATCGTGGATGATACTGTAAATAGCTAATAAGGTTGTTAATCAAATGTACCAAATGGTTTTTTCGCCCTTTAAAACATATATAACAAACAGTTTTCGTGATAGATGAAATTATACCTTAATAGCAACTGTCACTTACACGATAGCAGTATCATCAACAAACTATTTTTAATTTATTTTTAGTAGAGTTTAAAAGAGAAGTAAAATTATAATTTCACAAAAATTTCTTTGATCAAAAATCGTTATACATAATGCAATCTACTGTTGGCATATATCGTGGAAGCACCTTATATGCTTTATATGCTAATAAAACTCGTTGAAGAAGTTTGCGATATTCGATCACGATATGCGATTCGTTGGAAAGCACATTAAAAGTTGGTTTGCGAAGGCGGTAGTTGAAGATGTCTTCGCGGAACTTCTCAATATACCTACTAGTATTAATTGCGTTTTCTATTTGATAGTTGAACTTCCGCGTGGGATGTACCAAGCTTCGTTTGGAAAATAGACATATATTAGATATCTACCTTAGGGTCCCTTGTAATTATAATTTAAATTTTTATATTGTATTTTTATTAAAAAAAACTAGGTATACATTTCATTTCACTAATATGACGGCCTATTCAATTTCAATCGATTTAAATTCGATAATGTTGTAATAAACCTACGATATTGATAGAAAATTAAATATATTGTGAAAATATGTAACTAAATAATACATAATACTCAAGCATTTATATTCCACATATTTTATGGGTGGTATTTGCCAATATTAGTTCATTGTCGGCACAACAGTTAGCGTATGAAACATTAGATATGTATAATATTAAATATAGTAAACATGTGTGAACTAATAGGTATAGAACATTCAAGAAGGACTTAGTCAAAAAAAAAAAGTTTTCTCGCTAAATACTTTCAAACAACAACTTTGATTTGACAGCATCAAAAAGCAAAATCTCTTTCGAAGATTATGTTAAGATACTCGCTAATTGCTCATTTGATACAGCCACTTAACAATTATTATTATCATTAAAATTATACATCTAATTTCCATAATACATCGAAACAACATTACTTGTTTAATTAAATCCTGAGAATATTAATTTCGGATTATAATTCTCTCATTGAGCGATGTTCGGAAGCTGCCGGAAAATCGTTGTGTAAAACTCGATGCTCCATGATATTTCCAATTTAATTTAAGCTTCAATTTGTAAAATAAAGCTAACAAATTGCCAGATAGGCCATTTTATTGAGGATAAGGAGATTGTTTCGGTAAAAAGGTTTGTTCAATATTTTGTTATTCTTAAGCCGATTGACAGGCTTAAAGATGGCAAATATTGGACTTGGGTCATCAATACTAGCTTATGGAATCATTGGAGTAATAACAATTTAAAGCATATTCTTAATTTATGAATTTTTCACAATAATTACAACGTTTATTCGAATAATGAAATTTATAAGTTGGTACATAAATTTAACTTTTGCGATAACAGATGGCGCTAGTTTCGAATTAAAATTTTTGCTTCACTGACTGGGTCTTATAGAAGCAGTTTTATCTGTGTATATAGTAAAGACCTTTATTTCCAAGAAAATAACTGACTTTTTGTTTGGACGGACATATGTATTTAGCCACAGGTCATTTGCTATTTTACCGGACATAAGTACTTGTCGAGTGACAAGAAGTATACTTTTACATAAGTATGTAAGGAGATAGACACTGAAATACACAATTAATTTAAAACTTAGGCAATTAAATATACATTTAACTACATCCTCTCTTATTTAAGTTTGTATAAAACACGGTAGATAATTAACAACTGCCATATCTTTATAACGATAGGACTTATTTCCTTTAAAATCACATGTCTTCAAATTAATTACTTCCGGGATTATATAATATGTACCCATAGATTACATTTATGTTTACCATAGACACAAGCTACTTACTATTAGTTGGTACGGTTTGAGTTCTCGATCATAGTCCAGTTTCGTGAAACAAGACAGACAGACTGACTAAGTTAATAAATGATACCTTATAAAAATAGTTATCTACCAGTGACTTACTGAGATTAGCCGGAACAAACAGATATATAGACAATAATGTCTTAATTGAGTTTGGTTTATGAGTACCTTCTACATCCTACTTAATATTATAAACGCGAAAGTTTGTAAGTATGGATGGATGGATGTTTGTTACTCTTTCACACAAAATCTACTCTATGGATTTGGCTGAAAGTTTGAATGACGATAGTTTATGAGCTGGATTAACATATAGGCTACAAAATATCACGCTCCGACCCACTGGCGCATAGTAACGCGGGTAAAACCGCGGGCCGCACCTAGTACCTCATACATTCATATGCATTTGGTAAAAACCTGTTATATTTCTATTACAAACATTCGCTTTAATATTATTTCTTTGTATAGATATAGAATACTGCTTACACTGACTGTAATGTACCACATACGTGGCGTAATGAGCCGTGCAGTAAATTGCAGTTGAATACTCCGTAGGAAGCGCAGAGCATTACCCGCTCTTGACATAGATACGTGACAAGCCACATGAGATCATGACACGGGAACTTCGACGACTTGGTACAGAAATCTAGGCACACAGTATGTGTAGAAATATAAAATTATAGCTTCTTTATAGAATGATAGGTATCATCATCATCAGCCCGTATAATGTTCCTTGCTGAATATGGTCCTCCTATGGGTTATGCCATAGTCACTATACTTGGCAGGCGGGTTGGTGACCGCAGTATTATGTTTAAAAAGAACCCATACAGAGTTATGGTTTAACGTGCTTTCCGAGGCAAAGAAATCACGTTAAGCCCTGTTTGGTTGGTTGAAGGACTACCTCAACCAACTTATCCTGGAATTAAGAATTTTCACAAAGATTACTTGTTCGGCGTGGGGATCGAACCCACGACATCTGAGGCTAAATGCGAGGCTTATATCGCTACGCCACAACGATTGTCCCCATCGGTGTATCAACGTGTCTTTCATCTTAAATATTGTAGGACAGTCGTAGAACTAATCCCATCACAGTTACGAATTTCATTGATTTCTTTATTTCATATTTAAGTAATGGAAAAGCGTTGAAAAAGAACATTGAACACACAAGCCTAGAATAGAAATAATAAACATACAATAAACCCTACGTCACACAATACAATTTTAATGTCATCGCAATAACCGTTAAAATATAATGAAATATTGCACAAAGACTATAATCATTTCGAATAGGCATTGTAGAAAAGCTATTGAGTGGGAAAATCAATAACCATTTTATATTACCTATTCGCATGAATATCACATTGAGAACTATTAATTGGCACTTAACATATAATAGAAAAGCAAATGTATAGACATATTTACAGAATTACCAGTGCTTATCTAGGCTGAATAGCGCGAGGCACGTTCCAGTGCATTCATCTATTAGCCACGGACATTTTATACAAGTCACACAGAATAGTCAATGGAAAATTCTACTATCATATTTCGTAGTTTATTTAGATTTTTTTGGATTTTGTTTTTTTTTTACCGGGAATAGCCAGCCAGTCAGAATCTACGTGCGTAATTAGTAAGATAAATATGCAATTTGTTGAACAAACAGATAAATACTTCGTTTAGGCGCTACGTTGATCCTTTGTAATTGGAAAAAGCTTCTGACCCTGATATCGACAAATGCTCTAGTTTTACTTTTAATAATTAATCATAAAAAGTTCTGTAATTTATAAAACTCAGATTTAATTCACAAAAGAATTAATTGTAATAAATAAATTTCTGCTTCATTTAAACGCGAATGTTTTTGTGTATGAGTGTTGCTTATCACGCAAAGACTTTGATTTTGCTGATATTTTGCATGATCATCGTTTATAAGCTAGATTAACACATAGACTATAAAAATCATGCCCCCGCTGAAGGAGAGCAGCAGTCCCACGGGTAAACCTAAGCCAGTCCTATATAGTTATAAATAAATGTCTGCAATAACATTTTAAATTAACGTTACCGGTCAATCCGAACATTTAATTAAATTTCCATTCATATGTCAGCAACAACAGCTCAAATATTAAACTAAAGGCGACTTCATGTCGTTAAGTATAAAACTTCTCGCCTTACAAAATCACAATAAGGAAACTTTTAAAAAGTGTTCATTTACTTTTAATTTTAAAATAATTACAAGTAAGCAACGGAGAGAGTAACTTTTTATATTTTCCATTAAGTGTTACTCTTTGATGCTACGGTTTAACTGCGTCATTCCCCGTTAATTGCTACGCCTAGAAAATTAGCTAACGGGAATGACTGGAGTCAGCAATTTCAGAATCTTTGTCGTTTTCAATTATATGATTATCACCTGTTGTAAGAATTTAGTGTGGGTATAAAAATTTATTTACTGTTTTTTTTGAACAAATTATATTTACAAAATTTTTAGTAAACGTTTAAAATTGCAGTAGCAAATGAATGTTTACAATAGCTTATTTCGTGTGAAATTTACAATAAGTCAGCAAGCAAATAATGTCTATGTGTATATGTATTGTCTCCAAAGAAGAAGGTTGTAAGTAGAACTAGTATTAATGCAATAGCTTTGTGAGCTAGCTGTTATTTCAGTGGGTTAACGCCTGCTTTGAACGCTACTAAACATAACATAATAGCACACCTTTTCCATGGGTTTAGACAGAGATGCAACCTCAGTTCAAGAGCTAGTTTACGAACCAATGTAAAATAATTAGGGCTTTGGCCCAAATTCTATTTGTAGAATCGATTTTTGAATTCTTGAGTTTTGAATTCTGTTCTTGATTTAAATTTCATTTGAAATGGGCTTTGCAGTGATTATATTACTAAGTAGCTATCGTCAGTTTTAGCTAGTGATCGATTGGAGAAAGCGATTGTTTAGTGTATGTCATTTTGGCTAGCCCAAAAACAATTAATCCACCAAAGCGTTTGCTTTAAGTAAGCGATCGTTCTACAGTAATGCCGTTTTGTCTTTGGTCCTCTGAGCTTAGTTTCAAGCACCACAGGACATCCGTAGGTTGCCTAGTCAGTTTTTAAACCTTTCAATAAGGCCTTAGCCCTGCTCGCTTTTTCTCGGTGAAGTAGCGTAAGGTAACAACATAACCATTTTTATTATAAGCCCTTTTTAGGGTTCCGTAGCCAAATGGCAAAAAACGGAACCCTTATAGATTCGTCATGTCTGTCTGTCTGTCTGTCTGTCTGTCTGTCCGTCCGTATGTCACAGCCACTTTTTTCCGAAACTATAAGAACTATAATGTTGAAACTTGGTAAGTAGATGTATTTTGTGAACCGCATTAAGATTTTCACACAAAAATAGAAAAAAAAACAATAAATTTTGGGGTTCCCCATACATGGAACTGAAACTCAAAATTTTTTTTTTCATCGTACCCGTACGTGTATGGTATCTATGTATAGGTCTTCAAAAATGATGTTGAGGTTTCAATTGTATTTTTTTTCTAAACTGAACAGTTTGCGCGAGAGACACTTCCAAAGTGGTAAAATGTGTGTCCCCCTCCCTGTAACTTCTAAAATAAGGGAATGATAAAACTAAAAATAATATATGATGTACATAACCATGCAAACTTCCACCGAAAATTGGTTTGAACGAGATCAAGTAAGTAGTTTTTTTTAATGCGTCATAAACCGTAAACCGCAATTTACCTTTCATTCAATCAACTATTATTAACATCGATCAAAGTTACAACGAACTACAAGAACTTTTATACTATGTTACTTGCACTTGCAACTAGTACGGAACCCTTCATGCGAGAGTCCGACTCGCACTTGGCCGGTTTTTATATACTGCTACGACACGGAGGTTGTCTAGATGCAGCAACAGTTAATAGGTATTCCTTTTTATTATAAGACTTTATCAGTACCTATTTCATTACATTTTACGATTGTCATTACTTAAGCGTATATGAAACACAAGTTGCTAAAATATAAGTAAATACTACTATAAAAAGTAAAACTATTGCTCGTTTTTATAGCTACAACATGTTTGGAGACCACAAAACTCGTTATACCAGCCAATATTACCTTAGCCCAAGGCAATAAATTTTACGATATTTATAAACCTCATATGTATGTCTATTATATAGGTGCAATTTATATGATTCGTCATAGATAAGTAAGATTTTTATCTATATTTTAGATACTGTAACGTATTTTTTGTTGATTGTCTCGTTGACCTAGCGGTAACATGTTCGATCAGACAGCAAGGTACCAGTTTACAATCCCGGATCAAGCAAAAAATGTGTACCTAGGTATATACTTTACACAAAGATTTCTTGTACGGCATGGGCATCGAACCCACTATATCCGAGATTTAAAGCAAGAGTTATACCGCAGTTGTTATAAAATACTAATCCTACTAATATTATAAATGCGTGAGTTTGTATGTTTATTACTCTTTCACGCAAAAACAACTGAATGTATTTGGCTTACACTTTGCACGGGAATAGTTAATAAGCTCTATTAACCCATAGGCTATAAAAAATCACGCCCCGACCCCACTGCAAGAAGAAGAAGAGTAACGCGACTAGTAAATAAATTATTTAGAACTGAAATGGATTACGTAGTAAGACTGCTTTTAAAATGTTTTAAAAGTTAGGGTTTTTCGCTAGCGTCATTTTAAATAAAGTATCAATCTAAGTTAAATATAGGTACCTATTATGTATTATTACGGTATAGGATAGTAGGCGATATAAAAAAAGACATAAAATAAGATGTTATGTTTACCATACAATTTAAGTATACGTTTTTATAAGTTTAATAAGCACACAACTAACAAATGGAAATTCGCATTAAATTGTAAGATTTACTATTATTATTTATATGTTTTGGTACTATAATAACCAAATTTATGTTCGGAAGCCGATTTATAACAGACAATTTATATGACGACCGTACATCCGTCTATAAAAATGACTTTTATTACTGAATCTATTTAAAATCACTACGGGCCAAACAAAAATATTTGAAAAAAGCTTACATAATTGCGGTCGATTTTTTACATCATAAATAATAGCCGATGAGAACCACATTCGGAGTGCTTAATTTATCAGCGCGTTAACTTCCACTGCTGAACATGGGCCTCTGTTTTGACAGACCTAGGCAAGCCAGGGACGTTGAGGTATATTTCCGTAATCACCTCGCGTGGTAGGCTAATAAGTAATGGTGTCATACCGTAGGTAGATAGAAAAAGACTCGTAGGAAGCTAGGATAGGGTTCGGTCGTACTCGCAAGGCGAGGCTCGAGACGCGTTCTATGCTACAGACCCGATCTTAAATATGTTTATAATAAGCGACTATCACTTGTCATAACAACATTGGTAACCTCTATTTAATACAATTATTGTTGAAATGTAAACAAAATTAATTAGTCAAGTTTTTTTTTGTCATTATCATTGTATTTGACTTTTATAAAGCACGATCGATTCATCTACATCATCACTACATAGTACCTATAAAACAAAGTCGCTTTCTCTGTCCCTATATCCCTATGTCCCTATGTATGCTTAAATCTTTAAAACTACGCAACGGATTTTAATTTTTTAATAGATAGAGGGATTCAAGAAGAAGTTTTATATGTACAATACATCAGCATTGTACCCGTGCGGAGCCGGGGCGGGTCGCTAGTTATCAATAAACGTTTTCATTTTCATTGTAGTGAGATAGAAGTTTCTTTGAGCCCATCCATCGGGTGTATGTCCCTTACTCGCCTCTTAACACTCATAGAATAATATATTTTAGGAATAGAATGGAATTAGTTACATTATACATAATATTGTATAACAGGAGGTAGGTATAGTGATTGAATAATAATAAAATTATTTTAAAATACAAGTTATCAATATTCAATTTTGAAAATATTTCATTATTGCATTCTATATCATGGCATGCAAAATAGTATGCTAACGTTATTAAATTTCAGATTCAAAATTCATTTGTGTGTACCAAAAATATTTGTTCTGAGTCTGGGTGTAGGTTCTCTGTGAATTACTTATTTATAAAACCGCCCATTGTACTTTTTTGTCCTGTTTGTTTTCTGTTCTATTCTATATTTGTTTGGCAAAAATAACTGCCCTAACGTCTTCCAATCCCACAGTCAGTCCCATGGGTCCTTTCGGACATATGCCATTCTCGTTGAAGTAAAGCCATTTTCTTAGCACTCAAGCAAAAAGGTTTATTTTGGAGAAAAATCAAATAAAAAAGATACCTACTTACAATGTAAGTGTATTTAATTTATTTTCAATAATTTTTCCTTGTGGACATAATATCGCACCTTAAGTAAGACAAGGGTACAGTTGCAGTTATTGTAATTGTACCGATATACCATTTTTTGCCGTGTGGTTTCCGGCTTAGAATAGACCACCCCATGTCTTCCCATGGGTGTCGTAAAAGGCGACTAAGGGACATATGGCTGATGGATGGGCAGCAGCATCTATTAGCTCAACATTTAAATCTTACTGCGATCACCAATCCGTCTGCCAAGCGTGGTGATTATGGAAATATCCCTCTACGATCCTGGCTTGCCAAGGTCTGTTAAGAGGAGGCATGTTCAGCAGTAGACCATTTTTTAGCATTTTTTAGCAGCAGCATCTATCAGCTCGAGGCTACTTACCATCTTACTATAATCATCAATCCGTCTGCCAAGCATGGTGATATAGCGATATCCCTCAATGACTCTGGCATGCCAAAGCCCGAGTACATCGGTAGATGTAATCGGGCTATTGAATAGTAGTAGCTATATTATTACACAGAATATGTACTTGGACATATTTTCTATAAACAATAATTTTGGGGTAATTTCCGTGAAGCACTTATTCACGGAAATTAACCCAAAATTATTGTTTATAGAAAATATGTCTAAAGCGTGTAATTCTTACTAGGTATTTATATAATTATTACTTGTGTGTGATTCATGAAATAACAAAGGGAAGTTATTGACAGTTACAATAACTGATTAGTAATTTAATGGAGTTAGTCATTCGATCGATAACGTAGGTAATAGATTGTCTAACGATACAGTGAGACTTGGTCCATAATAAAGTATGATCTCAACTATGAGTAGTTAAGGGTTAGTAGAGTCGAAAAGAAATCTTTGAGTTTATACAAAGTTTTTTTTTACACCGGCAGGATGCCAACGTACATACCACTTCCAACAATTATGGCAAGATGTATACCGAGCTTGGGCTTGACTACACTGTACTAACTCATACGACAAAAATAACCATTAAATAATAAGTTTACCTATATCTAATGGCCTCCTCCCGAGACACTTGGCAGACCCGACCGCAATATTAAGTAATTACACTCTCATCATCATCATCATCAGCCCGTATAGCGTCCACTGCTAAACATGGGCCTCCTCCCGAGGGAGGGTATTTGCCATAGTCACCACGCTTGGCAGGCGGGTTGGTGAACGCAGTATTAGGTTGTACCACACAAGGAAACGCTGCTGCCCGTTCCTTGATATACGATTATTATAGATCACTAGCGGCCCGCCCCGGCTTCGCACGGGTGGACTTTTATACCCTACCCCTGCCCTACCCTACCCCTACCCTAACCCTACCCTACTCCTACCCTACCCCTACCCCTACCCTACCCCTACCCTACCCTACCCCTACCCTACCCCTACCCCTACCCTACCCTACACCTACCCTACCCTACCCCTACCCTACCCTACCCCTACCCTACCCCTACCATACCCCTACCCTACCCCTATCCTACCCCTACCCTACCCGTACCCTACCCTAGCCTACCCCTACCCTACCCTACCCTACCCTACCCTACCCTACCCTACCCTACCCTACCCTACCCTACCCCTACCCAAAATATCCTATGTCCTTCTCCTAGTTCTTAGCTACCTCCCTACCAATTTTCAGCCAAATCGGTTCAGCTGTTCTTGAGTTATAAATAGTGTAACTAACACGACTTTCTTTTGTTTTTAAAATGTATTCTGCTATTCGGGACGGAAACAAATCCAACAAATTAAAAACCATGGCAATCGGTCCAGCCGTTCTCGAGTTATAAGTGTTGTAACAAACACGACTTTCTTTTATATATATAGATGTTATAACAATCGGGACCAACGCCTTAACATGCTTTCCGAGGCACGGAGTCCATCAACCAACAAGACCCGGAAAGAAATTTTAGAATTTACACAAAGTTTTCTTGTCCGGCGTGGGAATCGAACCTGCGACCTCCGAGATTTACTGCTTTAAATCTCGGCCAAATCTAAGCCAAATACCGCTACGCTACGAAGGTCCCGATTGTTATTCCACACTCAGGATGTTATAACAATCGAGACCTACGGCTTAACGTGCTTTTTAAGGCACGAAGGGTAGTCGCTTAACCCACTAGACCTTGAAATAAATCTTAGTTTTACACAAATATTTGTTGTCTGGTATGGGGATCCAATCCACGACCTCCAAGGTTTGAAGCGAAACTTCGCTAAGCTACGGATACTGTATTTTACATCATTAGGTATTTTCTATGAATTACGTATTTGAATGACCTTGACTGTATCAATATCAAATGAAGAATTAAGTTATGTTCAGTGTTCCAAAAATATGACTTCAGTTTGGCATTACACTCAGTATTATAAATATATATATATATTTTTTTTAATCTTTTAACCAAAGGTAATCCAGCCAGTTGCGTCCGCGAACGTTAAGCGTTAATGAATATTTACTATATTTGTCGGTCGGCCTCTTTTTATGTCCGTCTTAAGAGCTTGCGATGCATTAAAAAAGTTATTTGCACATAATGTGCAGAATTTATTGCGTACCTACCAACTAAGAGACGAGTGTTTTGGTCAAGAAAGCTTATTTTATGCCCGCATTTAGTTGGTCATTTAACATCTTGATGGTAATTTCCTCCCGAATTTCAATTGCTACTAATACTAGAAATGGAAAAGTATGTCTGTCTGTCTATTACGCTTTCAGGCCTAAACTACTTAACCAATGTTGATTACATTTAGTTTTGTGAAAGAAAAACCTGCCAAATGTAAAGTTTAAAAAGCCATGACATAATTCAAGAGCAATCCTGCTCAAACCCAATTGGGTCAATGATGTCTACTTAAGAATTGATAATATTTTTGATGCAACACTCAACTTATTCGAATATCCAATTCCAGGATAAAATTTCACTAAACAAACTCTTAAGTGTGCTACTTAAGGTTTGATTCCACGAAATCATTTTACAAACTTTATTTCTGATTTTTAAAAACGAGTTTTCTAAGTTTTGATCTCAACTTATGCATCTTTAAAAAGCTTGGGAGGCTTATGGAAAAGCTTTTTACCCTTTTAAACTAAACAGAATAACAAAATATAATTATTATTGTAACATATGTAACACCATTTACTATGAAATAATAGAAAATTGTTTATTTCTAACTATATGGTGTAAAGCTTTTCTAATAAAATAATTTCATCTCCTATAAATCCGACTCCATTTGTGTGTCCACTTTAACCACTTGAAGTTACGTTTAATACGAACCTTAAAAAGTAAGTAAGTCGGTCTGACATACAGTCTCACATATTTTTCTGTCAACATTTTGTTAAACACTATACCATTTTTTATGATTTTTGTTATAGGTACCTACTAGGTTAGATAGGATGCTTATTGTGAGAAAATTGGAACAATGCATCCAGCGCTAACGGCTCCTATGTATTATAAAATGTTGACTTCGGTAGTTTTTTGACGGTAGACTGTTCAGTAGACTGTTCGGTAGTTTTTTGAGATTATCGCGTTCAGATAGACACAACAATCTGAACGCGTTAATATCATTAAACTACCAAACGATTTTTATAAGTTTTGCTCCAGAGTCATAAGTTTTTCATATTAATCAAAGTGGAAGGTAATACGTAGATAGGTAAACCGAGCGGGACAGCTTATAAAAAATAAATAATATAATACTAATAAAAGATAACATATCATATGACGCATATTTATCATCATCTGTCGCAGTGACAGATGTCAGAGTTATTATAAAAGTTAATCTCAACAAGCAGAATCAAGATACGCTTACGTTACGTTTAGATGTGTTTAATAAAAGCTAGCGCTCGTTTAGTTTTACATATTGTGAAGCTAATGCCAAGCTAAGCGTTCTTAAGTGTAACCTCTACACAATATATTATACCTGGATACTTTAGTGTTTGTATTTTAATTTAATTGGTTGCTTTTTCTATAGTTATCAACTAACTGTTAAAACTGATATATTAAGATTATTAAATCGTAGAATTAATTATTGTAATGGCAAGATACTCAACAGACAGACTGGATGATTAGCTTATCCGTATTAGATTTTTAATGACCATATTATTATGTTGTATGTAACTATCACTACATAGTATAAAACAAAGTCGCTTTTTCTGTCCCTATATCCCTATATCCCTATGTCCCTTTGTATGCTTAAATCTTTTAAACTACGCAACCGATTTTGGTGTGGTTTTTTTTAATAGATAGAGTGATTCAAGAGAAAGGTTTATATGTATAATACATCAGCATTGCGCCCGTGTGGAGCCGGGGTGGGTCGCTAGTATTAATATAATCTGTACTTTGGGTGAACTCGGCGGGAGTTATCTTTAAAAAATAATAATAATACAAAACTATATTATTTCATTGTGTACCATTGACAAGTACTTACCTTTTACTATATTTTTACTATGTACTGAATATTAAATTTAATCTAAATTTGTGTAATGTGAACCAATTTAATGTAAGCAAAAATCTATTAAAGCAGCTACCAATCCGGATGAAGTAGATACTTTTTTAAGATTGTTTCTAAAATAATATCCGATAATCCGTCAAAAAATGTTTCAATAACATGATAACACAAAAACAGAAAATTACACAGACATAACACCTTATCCACGATGCGATGTTTTAAAAGCCTTAAGACCCAACATCACAAAACGAACTGGCATACCAAAAGTTAATTCTGTATTATTACCGCAGCGCTAACAACTTAAAAATAGTTTAAAAAACATATGGAGATGCATAGAACCTGTCCAAAGGAGTGTTTTGCAATAATTGCTCGGGGAGTATGCGGGTATTTGCGTCTGGTTTTGCTTGGCGTGGTCTATTTGCGTTTGTCGCGAGTCGCCCCGTTCGTTCACACGACGCGTGCCATGGTAGGTATAGGTATAAATAAAGAGCGCCAGATTACTAGTGTTGAAAAGCGCGAGATTAACGCTCTCTTGACAAATATATATGCGAGGGCTAGATATGATTTATTAATTAGTCTGGAATTATGGGCGACGGGATATTTTTCTTTGTGATTAAATGATGGTGTCCGCCGTTTTAACTCTGGGCCTTTGGTTTTGTCTTTGCAAAATGATTTTGTAATGTTTTTCACTATCTTTTGTTTAATGTTTTAAAACATACATTTAATATAATGCGCGTAAATTATTCTGACAGCTAACCTTAATCTGTCTTATATAATATCCATCTATATAATAATATACAGAAACTGACTGACTGATCGATCAACGCACAGTTATAAGCACTGGGTCTAGAACTATGAAATTTTGCACAAACATTCTTTGAGTGACGTAGGTAATAAGAAAGTATTTTTTTAACAAAGTATGTTTCGGGCATCAGCTAGTACTTAAGTAAATGGTTAGCTATTTTTAAAACAACGTAAAAATTTTTATTGTAAGTTGTTTTGAAGACTTCAATTTGAAGTACCGTCTAGCCTCTTGCGCTAGCTGTACTAGGTAATCATCTTTCAATCTCTGTAACGAGCACTTCATAAGGAATAAGGAAATATCAAGGCTGATTAGTCACCCATCAAGTAGCGGCACGGCGACATGGCGGCATAACGGCGACATTACAAACGACGTGTATCGATGTAACATCGTCATTTGTCTTCATCTTATGGAACGCGCGTGATTACATCAGTTTTTTGTTGCTTATAATGTTAACAGTAATGCATACTGGGACGAATATTATCTTTGTGTACAGATAGAAATCATGAAGACTACATAACTAACATGCCAAGCTTCATATTGGTGACTGGTTATAGGAGGAATGGTCTAGGCTAATGCACCAATGATCTGATATAATATCTGTTAGTATTTTGTACATATCTCCAAGAATATCCATATTGTTATATTTGTTCTAATGTTTGAGACGTCATCATCATCATCATCATCAGCTTGTATAACGTCCACTGCTGAACAGTCACCACAAAACACAGGGAATCGCCGCTGCCCGTTCCGTGGTATACTCTAGTTATATCAATCGGGTCCAAGGCTTTACGTGATTTCCGAGACACAGAGGGTAGGCTATAGGTTATATATTATTATGAAGTACTTACGGGAACAGGCGTTACGTAAGTGAAACCGCACACGGGAAGGATATAAAATAAGCCTACGTTAACATAACACGCGACTGTCTTCTGGTATCCATATCATGTTTTATTCTCCTCATTTTATTATACGTACCTAATTGAAGAATCCAATTAAAAGAACGGTACTAAAACACTACTATCTATAATAGAAACATAATTTAATTACTGTTTTTCTCCACAGGTGCGCCAAGAATGTGGACCCCCGTCTACAATGGAGGGCCCCAGTCTCTCAACAGTCCATCCTACCTCTGGGACGTTCAGAGGAGACAACCTCCGGGCTCCACCGCCAGCCACTGAGCTCTTACAGTTTGCTGCCACTCTAGCGTCCACTAAAAGAATGTTCGCGAATATTGCTGATAGCTTGTGTGATCAACCAGACTTTGCGGTGGAAGAGAATGAAAAGTGCTGGAATGGCAATGCTGTTGCAGAGTAAGTAGTACCTATTTTCTTTTTTTTAAACTACTGCACTAGGGAAATAATTCTGATTATTCGCTGTGTCGCGGGAGCAGTAGAGCGACAGTTTCACAAAACCCCCCTAAAAAACTAAAAGTCATAATCCCTCAATCTCATCGCCAGCGCTCAGCGCTCTCTTGCGCAGGTTGCTTAGTTTGTAGTTTTTAAACAATTGATTAAAGCTGGAGCTCTGCTCTCGAAGGACACCCAGGCTCAGAAAAAGATGACGCAAATAAGCCCGGGTGAGAACGAACCCAGAATAGTATAGACAAACACTAAGAATTTGAAACCTGTTCATAAATTGAGCACAAAGATTATGACATTGCGCTTAAAGGTGTCGTAACGTTTCAAAGTGTTGAGGTGGATTGTTGCAAGTATTATCTTAGGTCTGATAAGTAATAATTTAGTACAAGCGACATGCTGTAATTTAGTATTGAAAGCCGTCAGCAAAGCAATTGTTCCTGGTATCTCTTTATCTTGGCTGAAATAACTTAAAAAAACCTATGTCTAATATAAAATATTACCAACATCATCATGATGGCCTCCTGGTGTTTTAATAATGGATGTATGGTAGGTCTTTTTTTTTACTAGTATTCTTGTTAAACCTATTCGACTCATGTTGGCTATCATCTATCTAGTATCAAGCGTAGTAAATCACTCTTTACAAATAAATACAATTTAAATGTACCTACGTTTTAATGAAAAAAGAACAGATTTTTACTAAATGTATAGAGGTATAGGGCACATACCTATAACAAAAATATAATCATTTAAAAACATGTATGTCTGACTGTCGGTATGCGTGTATGTGTGTTTCGGCTAATCTCAGTAACGGCTAGACCGATTTAGACGCGATTTTCATTGTTAGGTAGCCTATAAAATGTACATTTTACGCCGACGAAGCAGCTAGATAAACTAGCTGCTTCGACGGCGTAAAATGTAATTTTTTGCTTCTATATTTTTATTTAATTTTCTACACGAATACTCAATTTAAAACTGTCTTTATCTCTTATAGCTGTGATCAATATGAACGTAACATCACAGACTTCGGTTTCATTATCCAATTTAATTAAAATGCGCGCATCGATCGTAATTCACGCGTCTCATTTTTCATTCTTTGTGAACTGATAAACTGTTGCGATGTAATTAGTGATGTGCTCGACAGACTGCCGATAATTGTCCTTTTAATTAATTATTGGAAAATTTATGTCGCTTTTACACTATACGTTGGGAATGTCTCTCATGTTGCACTGCTTGTGTGGTGATTGACTTTGTACTGAAGAAATGTACTTTGATAAAATATCATTACATAGTATAAAACAAAGTCGCTTTCCACTGTCTGTCTGTACCTATGTATGCTTAGATGTTTAAAACTACGCAACGGATTCTGATGCGGTTTTTTTTGGTTGATTTGTAGAGTGATAAAATATTTGTATGCCGATTATTGGCCGAACATACAGATCAGCCAAAATGTATAAATAACCCCTTTTTGTACTTATGTTCACAAATAAATTTTGATTTGATTTGATTTGATTTGATTTGATTCACGAGGCAGTTTTATAATATAATACGAATCAGGGGCGGGTCGCTTGTATGTAATAAAACATAGGTATATCTGTACTAATATCATAAAGTAGAAAGATATATTTATTAATGAAGTTCCCACGGGAACGAGATTTAAGCGGGTGAAACCGCGCGCGGGAATCTAGTCTATAATATTTAAATGCACCACTGACTCAGTGGTTACGGCAGCTACTTCTGAGATCTGGTGTTATGGGTTCGATTACCAGCCGGGTCAATATTATATATATAAGATGCCCGAAACTGGGACGGATTCTCTATATGACGTAGGCATACAATAATAAAGGGCTTTTAATTAAAAATCTATCTTAAGAAGATGAACACGCTTGAGGAACGCGTATGCCCAATGGTGATCCATTGGGCATACGCGTTCCTCAAGCGTGTTCATGCTCTGCTCCTGAGACCTGGGGTCCTGGATATAGTACTGGTAGTAGTGAGCCTAAATGGGCCTATGCGACATAGGGATTTATTTCTCAAATGCCAACATTTTCTCAAAAACACAATATTTTGTGGTCCAACTAGTTCTAAAGATTTAACTAGTGGTCGACCAATGGTTAAAATCCGACCATAGTTAATAAAAAAAAAAAGCATTCTGCACTCCTTCTCTATTAAAACTATAAACGTGCAAAATTTCTGACTCCTTCGTCCGCGCAATTTTCGTAAAAAGGGGTACAAAATGTTTGCTTCACGTAATAATATAAATTTAGAAGCGGCCGTAGCCATTGGGCTTCGGCGTCGGACTTGTGATATTGAGATCGCCGGTTCCAACCCCGCCCATTGCACTACCGACGTGAACCCACTTGTAACACAAGCATTTTAGCTTAGCACGGGGGGTTAACAAGAATACTAGTAAACTGCAAGAACCCTAGTAGTCTTGTAGAAAAAAAAAAAGGTTTTCTAAACAAAAGAATTCTGTATTGCCATATTTCCATAGGTATATCCGACGTGTCTAATAAAGTTATTTTGTTCTTTAGCTACACCAAGCCACTGGTATCGTCCGCATCTCTAAGCGACCAGAAGTACAATCCAGAAATCACTGGTAGCCCTACCCAAGATCGCAGGGTAGCGGGATTGGCTGACAAACTACAACAGGCTAGACAGGTAATTTTGAATTTTATCATCATCATCATCAGACCGTTCAGCGTCCTCTGCTGAACATGGGCCTCCACTCGACGGAGTGTTTTGCTATAGTCACCCCGCTTGGCAGGTGAGTTGGTGACTGCAGTATTATGATAATACAAAAGGATATGCTGCTGCCTGTTCCCGGGTATAAGCTTCATCATCATCATCAGCTCGTAAAACGTCCACTGCTGTACATGGGCCTCCTCCCGAGGGAGGGTATCTGCCATAGTCGCCACGCTTAGCAGGCGGGTTGGTGACCGCAGTATTATGTTGTGTACCACACAAAAATACGCTGCTGTCCGTTCCTTGATGTACGATTATGTATATATGACGTTATAACAATCGGGACCAACGGCTTAACGAGCTTTCCTCTTGCACGGAGGGTAGTCCATCAACTAACCAGACCCGGAAAATCTTTAGAATTTACACAAAGATTTCCTATCCAGTATGGGGATCGAACCCACGACCTCCGAGATTTAAAGCGAGCCAAATACCGCTACGCTATGGAGGTTGTCGTTGTTAATGAATTGAGTATTTCAATTTTAAATCATTTGTCCACAGTTATTAGTGTCATATTCGCACAACAACGAGGTTTCTGCAGAATCCTTCATGCAAGGTGATGAAGCTGGTGAAGAAGGTTCAGGATCTGGCAGGAATTACCCCGACCCCGATTATGACTCTGAAGGCTCTGGGGATATTGGTTCTGGAGACAATGATGGACGTGAGTATATATTATATTTTATCGTATTAACTTATCAATTTCATTCCAAGTCTTTTTGAAATAGCCGCCCAATGTAGATGTTTTTCTTGAAAATTATTAATATAACTGGAATTTATCTTATTATCAGCCAGCATCATCAGATCATTAGATCTTATCATCAGCATTCAGCAGTAAAACGTCCACTGCTGAACTTGTCTCTATTCCGATGGGGATTTTTTTTGCATAGTCACCACATCTGGCAGGCGGTTTGGAAGGTGATGTGATGGTAAACCACTGTTAAAGGTGATGCAACAATCGGGACCAATGGCTTAACGTGCTTTTCGAGGCCACAACCAGCCAAACCCATAAAAAAAAATTCCGAAGTGGGGATCGAACCTACGACCGAGATTTAAAGCGAACAATAATTTTATTTGTAATCAATTGCTGGACATATTAATTTAGATAAGGATTTCCATTCTAGTAACCGATGTAGCAATTCTAACAAGATTAACTTATCAATTTAATGATAGTAAATAAGTTATAATAATGTTTTCTTTTTTTCCTAACAGAGAGCAGAACGAACTTGGTCCAATCACCTGGAATGGACTCTTCGACACCGATCATCTACTCCTCAGCTGCATCTATAGCTCCCACTGCCTTAGTTCTGGCGCTCGCAGTGCTAGCACGCCTTTAAGCACCAACACACGTAAGAATCATCATATCATTGTGTATGAGTGAGCAGTGTGATTGTATGACGCGACAGCGATAGGGTCTAAACAAGGGTGACACTTAGTGTCCCCTGGTAAATTAAAATGGTTGAAAATTCTATATGAATTTTGTGACTGAACTGTAAATTGTGAATTGATAAAATATATGAACGTCGAACCCTAACGATGTGTGCTGTCGCTATAGTGAATTGACAAAAGAGTCGGCGCGTGTGCGACTCACAATGTAGGTACCTAGTCCAGAACTCCGGTAGGCGAGTCCGCGCCAGATTTCCGCGTATTTACAAAGATATTTCTATAAAATTTTATAAAGAAATCTCGTTTTGACGATGCAGACGACGCTCTCGATGCATTTTAATGATATTTTAAAAAAGTTTTAAATGTACAGTGCATATCGATGTTGTCTTCATTTTGTAAATATGTTTTTTTATTATTATTATTATTCTCTATAGCGTTAGGTGGAAATATACATTGTAATGGAACATTTACTATAACTTCTGCATTTAAAAAGTACGAGATGTTCGTGAAATTTATTGTCATGATAATAAATTATTTGAGAAACTTTAATCATTGTTGAACACTAGCTGGTTGGCAATAATTTTATTAAAAGAAATGTAAGTATAACGATTAGCATCGAGTGATAACTCTTTAATAAGGATTTTATGTACAGATTATGTAAATACCTAAAATCCTACTGGTTTAGGTGCTTAGCTAGTAAATATATTTCGTTGCCATATTAATATTACGGATATCATTATTTATAATATTAATTAAGTCATAATTTAAACTAATATTATGTTATGTGATATAGATTAGAGCGTAAGTGAATGCACTTGTTGCAATTTTAATGTGTTTATAATCTATTATTTTGATCCCATTCCTTATAATAAACGACACATAATTATAATTATTAAAAATATATTAAAAACAAAATATTTAAAAAGTAACAATATAAAATGAATATAATTACTTTGTAAATTTTATCAAGAGAGGATGTTTGTTGTTGTATAATTTTTATTTAAAGCTGGCCTAACTATTCACTTCTCACTGTACCGTAAAATTATTCAAATATTTTACCACAAAGTTTCATTCTCGTTATAAAACCTGCATCGTAGGACAAAACAAAAAATGACAAATAAAAAAAAGTTAAATAAAAATATTAGTTACACGTAGCAATAAAATACGATTGTAAATTGCTTTAAATTAAATTAGTGAATGGGGGTCAGGGGTCATGTAATGGCGACTGACGTGTATGTATCGTAGATAATATTGGTTGTTGAGAATATGGATAAGGCAAATCTGCCGAGCAAACGCTAAAATGCCGTAAACCACAAGTAACCATTGTTAAAACTTAAAATATACTACGCAATATTTTTACTGTAGTTCTAGACCTCAGAAACATAAGGACTTATGTATTATTATCTTCATAAGCATTTGGTCTTAAGTGCAAGTTTACGATAAAGGCACATACGACGAATGTCTCTGACGTATAATGACACATCCGACCTTATTATGCTTCAGAGCTATGTTAAGAAAATAATATTTCATCTGGTCATAGAAATTCTATTACGGCAGTTTAGTGAAGGTACGGCGGTTATGACTTGTAGACATCATCTTTTGTAACAGTATCACTCTCTTATACTGGAAATTACTGCAAACAAGCCTTAATTCAACCTAGATTAATTTCAATTTCAATATTTATTGAGTAATACTGCTAAAAGAGTTGATTGTCTATGGTGAGATCAGGGGCACCTCGCTACATAAAAAATATGTTCAAGATTTTTCACAGATAAGAATAATTAAGAATATTATAGTTCTCGATGTATCTTAAAATTATATCCAATCCTATGAATGGTAAAGCGGATGACTTATGGGAGATCACATAGAAATCATGTTATTTTTAAATAATTTATTTGCCTCGTCTTATTACTAAACAAGTACTCAATAATAACCTAACTACTTAACAAGTTGTAATAAGGCCGTTACTTTATTAAATAGTTCAACTAACGGCCTTATAAGCTCTTCAGCTAAACATTTAAGTTAATTTTGTTATATTAATTTCATAACTCATCATCCTATAAATGATTAATTTTGTAGTCAATTTAATATAACTTATTCCCTTGTTATTCGTAAATAACGTTAAATTAATTGAGAGCGTTATAGATTCTGATAAATCGCTCCCATGGGTAATTTGCAATATTGTTTTGAATTTTTTGTGTACCGATATCCTGCTATAAAAATTGACACCACATCTCATTATCCTGCTGACGTATTATTTGATGTATTGTATGATTCAGTGGTTCTATCATCATCACTGTTATGAGCTGGTATCCAAGGTAGTCTTTTATATTCAGGAGGTAGAAAGAAATATTGCGAGATGTATAGACGTTTAAGTATCCCATATTCACAATATTTCTCTTTACTTGCTGAACAATATTTTCTTTAAAGTTGTATGTGAAATATTGTAAGTTATTGTAGCGAGTGCACCCTTTTATGTAAATATTGTTGGAGACTATATCGCGTGGAACGGAGACAATTGCTGTTATATTTGAGTATATAATATGAAAATAAATTCTGTACTATATATAATTTTTGTTTTATTAGACTTTATTTAAGTAACCTGAAAGTAAAGAGAAAACTAAAGTAATCAGAGTATTATGGGACTAAGATGCTTCCAAAATATATGCCATCCCTTTAATAGTTGATAATGTCACAAATTATATAGTGTTAACTTTAGTGACGAAATTTATGTGACTTAATTAATTTTATATTTCCTTCCAAAAAAAAATGGGTTTTTATTTAATATACCTTTAATATAATTTAATATACATATACATTGTGTTTGGGAGTGAAATTAGATTCTAAATTACAGTGGGGTCCTCATATTGAGAAATTATCGGGTAGATTCTGCTTCTTATGCCGTACGGAAAATAAAACAATTATTATTGTAGGACGAATCCACGGCTAGGTACTTACTATACTTTGCTTACTTCCGTAGCATCATGGCTTATGGCATTTTGCTCTGGGGGTCAGCTGCTGATGTTAATACTATCATCATCCAACAAAAGAGTTTTTTTTTTCTGATTGACATACGTAGTTAGCCACGAGGTTTTGCTACTTCACCGGGCATAAAGGCGAGCAAAACTCCAGCCTTAATAAATGGTTTAAAAACTACAAACTAAGCAACCTGCGCAAGAGTGGGGCTTGGACCTCGGCTCAGGGCGGTCGCTGGCGATAAGATTGAGGGATTATGACGTTTAGTATTTTAGGGGAGCAACTGTCGCTCTACTTTACAGTTCGGATGGTTCTTTGCAAAAAAAGGGTCAGGAGGACGAGGGGGGACGCGTCGCGTTCGCGGGCGTACTCTTCTCCGGCGGGTCGGATAGACAACAAAAGAGAGCGGTCAGAGCTATTTATGGGCTTTTAAATACCCATGTATTAACATAAATATATTAAATAATATCTTTGAATAAAATCGTCTACAAATACTAGGTATGCTAGCCGTACCTACTTCCCGGTGTTCCGCAGAGTGATAATGACCTCACTCGTGCATTTTTATAAATTGCACTAGTAATCACACATATACTATCTATTACTAAGGGATGGCTATATTTTCAAACCACCTTATATATGGAAATATGAATGCCATGCAAATGCTAAAACGCAGTAAGTATCTTTTTTTACATCATCAATCTGTAAAATCAAAATTAAATTTAAAAAATAACGAAATTGATCGATTTCTGTAAAGAATCGCCTGATTTCATTAAAAACCTGTAAAATTTTCACTGTAGATACACACAACATACGTAAGGAGAACACGGTCACGTTCTAGGGCAGAGGAAGTGAAATGATCGCTTTAGCTATCACGTGACAAAGGGCGCCGAAATGCTGAGAATTCTACAAACTTTTGAGTGAAAATATGTCACCTTATGAGAGGTGTGAGGATGACGTCAAAGTATGCGACGAGGATACGACAACAGACCTTGAAGTTTTATTGAAGAAACTTACTCATTGTGACTTCCATTTCTATTTATTATGTGAATCACAACATAGTATAAATAAAACAAAGTCACTTCCCGCTATCTGTGTATGCTTAGATCTTTAAAACTACGCAACTGATTTTGATGTGATTTTTTTTAGTAGATAGAGTGATTCACGAGGAAGGTTTATATGTATAATACATCAGCATTACACCCGTGCGAAGCAGAGGCGGGTCTCTAGTTTACAATAAATAGATCATAATGAGGTTTAGTTTAAAATCCGAATCCTCTTCTCTGATTAAACAGTACTGTACAACTTGTACTTTATATTCAATCAATAGCTAAAAAACTACTATATAAATAATCCACACTTGTAAAACCAGAACAAATCCAATTTAACTCAATTGCATTCAATTTTATTCAGTCGGAAAATTTTAATAAACCCCTTGTCTAGGATTTCGGAATTAGTGTACCGTAGTACCTAACATTTCCATCCATGAATTTCAATGAATATAATATACAACAATATATTTTATTTAATCACTAGCTTTCCGCGCGCATTTTCTTTCATTCCCGCGGGAACGTCATAATTAAATATAGCGTATATTACTCAGATATAATGTAGCGTTCTAATGGTGAAATAATTATTGAAAATTTATCTCGTTTTAATTTATGGATAGCAACAAAAGCCTAGTTGATACTTTTTGAAAATTGCTTTCATAAGGTGGTTTGATTGGATGGTGCTGCGTTATTTCCGGCTAAGAATAGTCTGTGTCATGAGGTCATTACATATATAAATAAAAATCTTTCCTGTTTATAATATGAGTGAGTATAGATATAGTTTGAAAATAGATTTTTGATCATACATTTTTGAGCGCGGAAAGTGTAAATTGAATCTACAACCTCATAAACTCTAATCTTACTTTAAGTCCTACCCACATTTTAGTGATTTATTTGTTACGGGTTATTGATATTTTGTCAAAAATAAGCAGACTTTTTGTAATTAAACAATTTTTCTTAAAAATCCAATCAGTTTTTAATTAATGACCTCTTTATTTGCTTAAAAGATCTCTGGGAATTGAGAGTCCCAGTTATATTCTCAAGAGCTCCGGTTTAATCGAGTTTCCTTGTTGAAAAATTTACCATTATAGTATGGAGTTGGAAAAGGAAATAAATTCAATATGATGCTAAAACGACTCTTTAGCTCAACTTTGAAATGAGGATAAAAATGTAGAGCTATTTATGCGCTACTGCTATAATGATGCGTGTAGAGTAACTTAGTAATTAAAAGGTACATAGATTTTAGATCTGCAATGTTTCAAATAAGATCGGCAATCAAATAATATCGTTAGCTTTTATAACGTCCACTGCTGATCATGGTCCTCCTTCCGAAGGAAAGTTTTGACACGCTTGGCGCGCGAGTTGGTGATCGCATCATTATATGGTAACGCATATCACGGAATTTTTTTTTTTTGTGTAAATTCTAAGATCTCCTACCGGGTCTGGTTATTTGAGAGACTCACCTCCGCACCTCTAAATGATCGTTATGACATCATCTATAACAAACGTTTACCAGGGAACGGGCAGCAGCGTTTCCTTGTGTGTTACAACATAATACTGCAATTACCAACCCACTTGCCAAGCGTGGTGTCCATGGCGATGCCGTCCAGTCGGGAAGACTGTAAAGGCTATGTTCAGCTGTGGACGTTATACGCTCTGATGATAAAAACGTTTCCACAGGAACGAGAGCACAGAAACTTAACTGCAGCTGAAGAGTTTGTGTCTTTGCTTGAACGAATCTCAGAAACTTCAGGTCCAATTTGAGATATTCTTTCATTGTCAGATAGCCCATTTATCGAGGAAGGCTGTAGACTATATTACATTTTGAAGTTCCTACGGGAACGGGAGTTACGCAGGTGAAACCGCGCGGAAAGCTAGTATATCATAACAACGGTTTACATCTAAAGGCATATACAAAAAGTGCATAAATATCATGCAGTATATAGCAACGGCCTCGTTCCGTATATTTTATTCACACTGCCATTGTTTGCAACGTTGCATGGCGGTAAAGAGACGTATCCACGAGACGAGGCGAAGCGAGAAATGATTAAAGGCAAACAATTTATATTGATGTCTTTATAAATATCCCTACTTAATATTCATAAATGCGAAAGTAATGTATATGTCTGTATGTTATGCTTTCAATGACGCAAAGTGTCACATAAAAGGAATTCATCTTTTTTTTTTCTTTGAAATGCAAGTAAGGTTTTTATAATAAATCTCTTAAAGCGGCCGTAACCCAATGGCTAGGGCGTTGGACTTGTGATTTTGTGGTTCGGTTCGATCACGACCCATTGTACTACGACGTGAACTCGTAACACAAGCATTTTAGCTTAGCACGGGGCGTTAACAAGAATACTAATAGACTGCAAAAACTCTGCTAGTCTATTATATCTATACTAAAATTATAAAGAGGTAAAGTGTGTGGGTTTGTGACGTTGAAGGCGGTAATCTCTGGATCTACTAAACCGATTTTATGTTTATATATTTTTATTGCACACAAAAAGATACATATATTATCCAGAAATACACTAGCACAAAGGCGAGCTTAATTCATTTATGAATTTCCTTCCAGGAACCCCGAGTATGAGAAAACAATTGTGGACATAGGGCATTACCGTGTACAACCAACAAACAATTTATTTTTATTTCTATATATAAAATAAAAATAAAAAAACAATAAAAATAAGATAAACATACTCCCTAATACTTACATACCATACTTAAATAAAATACCTACATATTTATAATAGACTACTTATATATCTATACATTACATTACAGAGATAGGAAATATTCCCTCATTCTTCTTTTAAACGCAATTATAGATGAGCTCGAACGAATAGGTTGTGGTAGGGAATTCCATAGCCGCACTGCACGAACTGAAAATGAGCCGTCATATCGACTGGAAACATGAGGATGATTTTTAAGAAGAAGTGAAGTAGCAGTATGACATGGCTTATCCCTAGGTATCAAATACTCAAAGCGTTCACTAAGGTAAGAGGGGGCATTAGAGTTTTGAAGAACAGAGAAGAGGAAAGATAAATATATATGGCAATCTCGACGCCGCCGAACAGGCAGCTACCCTAACCGCAGCCGAAACTCCGACACATGGTCGTATTTCCGGAGGCCAAAGATAAAGCGGATGCATAAATTCTGCAGTCGTTCGAGCTTGTCGAAGAGAACAGAAGAACTGTTGCATCTAAGAAACAAACGTCAGCGTAGTCTAATAGAGGAAGAAGAAGCGATTGAGCAAGAGTGACTTTCGTCTGAAACGGTAAGAATTTCTGGAGACATTGTAGCGATTTTAACAAACTGTACAATCTCCTGCTTTTAATTTAAATTATATAATAATAATTTAATTTTAAAAATTCTTTTACCAATAGACATCCACGTCATTTGTGAGTGTCATAGGCTACATTTTGAAAGAAAGAAAGAAAATAATGTATTCATTTATTGAACACACAACAGTAATACACAAAAAAAAAAAAACATAAAATAATAATAACAAAAGTAGAATATAAAAGGATAAATTAAATAATAATATAATAAGGATACACACGGACGCCATTCATATGAAACCACAAACATGAAAAAAAGAAAAAGTACATAAAAAGTCAGAGTGACCAACAGTGACAAACAATCATCAATACCTACAGCAGGCAGAGAGGCGCGAGGCGGATTTTAAATTAAAGTTTCCACGGGAACGGGATCTACGCGGGTGAATCCGCGCGGGACAGCTTTTCTTTAATAAAGGACCAACTTGCGGGGTCTGTTATTTTTATATACTTATACAACATAAGTCACCTGAAAAAACCATTGTGGAATATAACATAATTATTCTAAAAAAAGACATACGAACCATGTCGTCATAATTAACATATTATCCAAACACATTATAAACATACTAACTATCTAAATCAGTATAGTATAGTATTTTTATATATGAATTGACAACATTTCAAAATTCTTAACACCCTTAAACAAAAATACCGTTTCTTTATTTTCGAATTCTGATCCCAAAACATTCTTTTGCCGGCTATTTTTTGATTATAATAATTAATACAGAAAGGCGTGATGACGTCAAAATGTAAGCCTTTTAAAACATTCTTAATTTGGCAACTCTAATCACAAGTGCTTTACATTAGCTAAAGTCAGTTTTTTTTTTTCATCTCTCACCAAGAAATTTTGTCAAACAACCGTAACAATTAAATCAAACTAAAATATATTTTTTTGTAAACCTTTGTATTTCGAAAAAAGAAAAATATGGCTTCTTTAATTTTTGATCTAGTTACACAAAAATATAAAAAATACCATGTAAAAAAATTAAAGGTTGTCAATTGAAGGCCGTCTTTGATCAAACGCAAAATTTATATAAGGGTTTTTTTTTCGAATACCCTGTAACCAGTGTAAAGCCAACTTTATATTGTAATGTAGATAAATCCTTTTAAAGTTATGAAACTGTAACAATCAGCTTTAGAAAATGTTTTTCACACATGTTTAGGAAAATTTTATATAAAGTGTACCTAGTCCATATTTAAGCATTTTAAACAACTACTAGCTACCGTGCATGATATTCGCTGCAGCTGCTAAGACAGTTAAGAAAAAACAATTTCCCTTAATGAAAATTTTCTTTTATTGTAACCTTGTATTGTCAAATCGGTTAATTCGACAATTTTACGCTACGCAATACATTCAATGATTAATCTTTATTTAAATAGATTGTTGAATTCTAAAACACATCACTGTCCAAAAAATAAATCAATGTTTCGTAGGTAAACATATAAAAAAACCTGCTGTACTTGGGAAATTAATCCCTTAATAATTCAATTCACGAACGCAAAGCTAACTTAGACTCAGAACATAGTTATTCTGCGACTGTTTGTACTATTACATACCCAAAATGCTGGTTAAATTGCTTACTCTTACCGAATTATCTTTACTGTAGGAATGATATGAATTTACTCTACTATAATTACAAGTACATTTTCTGCTGAATCAGCAACAAAGTGCTAATCCGTTGCGCTCTCAGTAGCGGCGACTACTTCAAGATATCAAGCTCTCGTCGCGATTCAATCTCTCTACTAATTTCTATTTGTGCCAGTATCAAATCTCTGTATTTCTAATTCTATTAAATAAGTGTTAAATATATACTAATTAAAAAATAGTGAATAAATTCTTAATATAATTGCAAAAAGAAAGAATGTTTGTTTATTAAACAAAATATTTGAAGTTGAATTCAAACAAACATTCTTTCTTTTAAAACTCCTTTTTACGGGGCCTTTATCAACAGTCCGTAATTCACACAAATAGTTGTCCACGATGGGAATCGAACATAGAATACCAGGTTTCAGGCACATAAACAGTAAAATCATGGACCTTAAAAATATATTAAATATTTGGCAAGACAATTTATCATGCCACTTTTAATTTTAGCGCTATTAAGCTGTACGCTACATATTAATTTAGACCGCAACTAACGCTAATAGCATTTTTGTATGCATCCCGAATTCCGACGCTAATTTTAATGGACTTTGGCGCCCTAGCTTCAGATGCGATTTGGATCCAATTCTGAAAAATAAACTTAAAACGCAACGCTGAGCAACATTTAGTATATGGAAGGTATTTTATTATTTTTAGTATATATTTTACTGTACATTATTATATTTTACTTTACAGCAATTTCAATTATCAGACACTTTAAGAATAGAAATAATAGTATATATTTATGTATACACAATTTGAGAAATTAATTTATCCAGTGGATAATTTTTCCGGCGAAAGTTAGTTAGATTTAATTTATTATTACGTACTATATCTAAAATTCATTAGGTATATAGCCTTTTTTTAAATAAAATCTATTACTTATTTGGTTGTTTTATGTTTAGGTTTAAATATCTGTATTATTATAAAAGACAAGTTGCCACTTACGTGATAACAATGTTTATAATATAACAATATAATATGATTACTACTTTGATTTTGGGATTCCAATTTTAAGAACAGAAAAATGGGAGGGTTTAAAGTTAGCTATACAACAAAATACAATAAAACTGATTATTAATCAATGGGATAAAATATAATGACCACCAAAAATATATACTTGACACCAGAAAAATAAAGTCTAAAATTATAATAGTACTAGCTATTTTAGTCACGACTGCACTTCAAATTGTATTCGAACACCAAATGTAGTTAATGATCACCAAATCTTAGCGAGCAAATTATTGCGCTATTTCTACCTTAATAAAATCAATGAAAAATGACAATCGGTTAGGTTAGGTTAGAGCTGCGGCCATACAACGCACGAGCCGAGCGAGCGAAGCGAGCGGTGCCGCGGCAGCGGCCGGCGAGTGCCAGAACCGAATAGTAAATTAGTTGTACGAGCCAATAATGCTCATACAGCGTATTTAGTTTTATGTGTATGTAATCATATTTATAATTAGTCGTAACTTTACCTCCGTGACGCGTTAATGTGCAATCAGTAAATAATAACATAAAATAAGTGCGACTCAGATTGCTAAACATTGCGTAGGAACTTTTTATATCAATAAACTATTAAACTTTTAAGTGGTTTGTGAACTATCTACAACATACAAAATACCCCAACATCTTTTTGGTCCTTCGAGTCTTACTGATACTGGACCATTGGATCCTTCAAGCTTTACTGGATATTTTTGGTCCTTTGAAAACGAACCAGCGGAGATTACATCTACTGCTTCTTAACATACGATCAGCGGAGATTACGTCTACTGCTTCTAAGAATACAACCAGCGGAGATTACGTCTACTGCTTCTAACAATACAACCAGCGGAGATTACGTCGGCTGCTACAAAACAATCAACCAGCAGAGATTACGTCTACTGTATCAAAACATATACACAGCAAGATAAACGTCTTCTGTGGAAAACAAGCGTATTCGCGTAGATAACGTCTACGGTGACTACGGCTACGTGTAACAGCAACTTAGTGGAGACAACGTCTACCGCTACTATAACACATAACCCTACGGGAACTTAAGTGAGTGCACAAATTATACGAAACTACCACTGATAGACATGTCAAAAATGTCAGAAGAAGACTACGGTCAGTTTGTAGAACTTCTTAACAGACAACAAAGCAGCTATGAGCAGATCAAAGCTCTTTCAAGAAATTATAAGAAGGATTCCATGGGTAGAAAATCCATAGAATACCTAAACAAGCGTATGGAAGCTTTACAATCCCTTTGGGATGAGTTTCGAACCAATGATGAAATCATGAGAAAATATGAGTCAACCTATCAGGATCACGACTACTTCACAAAAAACATTTTTGAGATAACCAAAGGTATATTTGATGAAACAATGACATCTATGAATCTACTTAGTAATGAGTTACTGACTGAGCCAGGATTTTCGGGTACATTAAAACCGAAAACACCAGAAACGTGTCGAACACCGCTATTTGATACTACTGGAGTGCAGCAGTCGACCGGAGATCAGGAAATTGCCGAACAGCAAATCATTGGCGTGAAGGATGAACATTTATCAAGATTATTACGTAATCAAATGTGCAACTTCAATGCTTTTGAGCGAGCAGTCTCCAAAATTAATCTAAAAGAGACGAAAGAGAAGTGGCAACTGCAAGATCAGCTTAATATTTTACAATCTAAGTGGGGAACCATCGACAATATTCACTGGGAAATAAGTTACCTGTTGAAAGGGAGCGATAAGCGTTATGAAGCAAAATTTTATCAATGGGAAAATGTCTACGACACCCTGAAGGAAGAGTTAAACAGAAAAATATTCGAAACTTCTCACTACGAAAAAACAACACCACGCATCGAATTGCCAGAGTTCAACGGAGCTTATAATAATTGGATATCTTTTAGAGATTTATTTTTTGAGATGATTCACAACAATCCAACGCTAAACAAAACACAGAAAATGAAATTCCTGAAATCTAAATTGAAGGGTGAAGCGGAAAAATTAATAAAGCATCTTCCAGTGAGTGCCGAAAATTATGATTCCTGCTTAGAGATAGTCCAGCATCGCTACGACAATAAGCGCCTACTTTTCATCTCATATATAGACACACTTCTCAATCAATCGTCTATCGATAAACCAAACTCGGTTAACGTGAAGAAACTACACGACACGACGAAAGAGTGTTTAAATGCCCTGGAGAATATTGGTATCGATATTCCCGTGTGGGGCCCTCTTATCGTCCATTTATTATCATCCAAACTGGATGACGTCACTTACGGTGACTACATACAGGACATGAAACGTTCTAGGGAGCTTCCAGACTTAGAAGAATTTATGGAGTTCCTGGAAAGGAAATTCATGACATTAGAAACATCCCGGACTAGAAAAGGCGGGCTGAAACAAAATTTTCCAACAACTAACCAACATAAAAATTATAATAATTACAAGTCAATGAACTTTAAAGACTCAGAAAAGTGGACAAAAACCTTCCATGCTACGCTGCGAAAATGTCCACTCTGCAAAAATGATCACGTTTTACGTCAGTGTTCTACATTCCTCGGTATGGATGTCGCAACGCGAAACATAACAACAAGTAAAATGAATTTATGCAAAAATTGTTTGTTTGATCACGGCGGAAATAAATGTAGGGTCATGTGTTCAACAATGAAACACTAAAAATTCAAAGTCTCATACACCTTTTGTTTTTACAGATAGAAGTCTAATTTTTTACAGGTATATAGGCAATTTTATTGGGTATCGGATGTCATTTAAGGTTTTTTAAATTGCTGTGTAATCAATTAGCAAAAAAATAAAAACAAAAAAATTGGAAATGTTTCATTGTGTCCACAGTGATGTACACAATGAAACACCCCATATTCAACAATGAAACATAATATTTAAAGCGTGTTTTACAATGAAACACTAAAAATTCAATGTCTCGTACACCTTTTATTTTTACAGATAGAAGTCTAATTTTTTGAAGGTATATAGGCAATTTTATTGGGTAGGTATCGGATGTCATTTATGTTTTTTTTTCTTAATGTGTAATCAGTCTGCAAAAAAATAAAAACGAAGAAATTAGAAATGTTTCATTGTGTCCACAGTGGTGTATACAATGAAACACCACAAATTCAACAATGATACAAAATAATTAAGTGTTTGTCTCATATTTCGTGAAATTTATGGAATAGGTGGATGATAAAAAATACTTGAGTTCGATCAAAAAAGGTTTTATTACTAATTTAACTTTAATCAGACTCTTCAGGTTACCTTAGGTAATAACGAATTAAGATGACGCCTTACAATTTATAATAAGCTTAAGGAAGCACAATGACTAAATTTGCTATATGTATGGCACTCGTTAATTACACTAGTTAAACAATAATGACTTACGACTTTTTAGGCACTTACATTCATCTCAAAATTATAAAATCACAAATATTACGTTAATCTTTAGCTATAAAAATTGGCAGAGATCACTTTAAATTAAGATATCACTTAACGACTAATAAGTCTCAAAATTACGAAAATCACAAGTCTAGGAGAAATTTACCAATAATAGCAACATATGACTAAGGATTAATAAATGCCAGTTTACGACCATTACAAATAAGCGTATTTTATAACGCTAAAAGCTAAAAGAGAAATAATATCAAAATTAGCCAAAGCAAATGAAAAATTTACGCAACTTCATATTTGGTATCACACGGACAGAAAAGACGTAAGTTGAGTTTCTGGATTTCGATCCATTTATTTGTGGCGGAGGAAGAATCATTTTTATCTCATTCATATGAATTTCTGAAAGGTCAGGTTCCAACGGCATGTAAAATTTCATATTGTCTTTGACTTTTAGCCTCATGAACGAAGCTCCGAATTTATAAGTATTTATGACTTCCATGATCTGCGCGATATAGTAGACCTTCAGTTTTTTCGAGTCCAGTAAAACAAGCATGTAATCTTGGGGTGAGTGAGTAAATTTTTTGAAATGTTCTGTTATCAAAGGTAGCCCATCTTCATCTTGCACATGTTGTTACCAATATACCCCGTTCACCGCTAGTTATCTTACAAATATTGTGTTTGCCTTTGGGCGCCATAACTTTCTGAGGCTTTTGAACGGTTGTGGTAGCAGTTTCGTCTAAGTTGTAGATTCTACAACCGTTACCAAAGGAAGGATGACGCTCCATGACATTTTTCAGGTTGTCAAAGAAAGACCTGACAGTTTCTTTATTGAAAGCTTCTTCAGTGTTAATTCTGGATGCCTTCATTTGTATGACCGAAGCCATTCAACACCTGCCATTTGGTCTTTTTCCCAACTAGCAGGACATTGAATATTATTTACTTTCGCCATTTGATAAGCAATACGGCGCACATCTTTGGAGCCTAATCCGTAAAATTTTAACGCACATTCTTCGATATATTCTTTATGTGCTGTTTCTTGCTCGACTGTAAACGTTCTATTAACTTCGTAATTAGGAGTAAATTTTAGGCCTGGTAAAGATGCATCATCTATATTCTTATATTTTTGTATGTATCGAAACAGCGTAGTATAACACACATTGCTCTCTTGTGCAGCTTTTCTCAAGCTCTTTCCTTTTCTGTGCATTAGAATAGCTCGAATCATATTGTCCCCTAAATGATCGCCTTTCTTTCTTTTTAGAGATTTAGTTCGCGCCATCTTAAATGAAAAACAAATATTAAATGTTAAGATTAATGTCTAGCCGTAAAAATGGTTCATTTATACGGAAAGTAGATGTTGTTAGGTATATGGTACACAATGAAACATGATTGTACACATTGAAACAGTGTTTCATTGTGTCCAATGTGCAACTGTTTCATTGTTGACTACATAGGGTTTATTTTACTAACCTCAAAAAAAACCACTAAATTGTAACATTTTTAACATAATATGATATATTCCACTTAATCTACGAAATATGTTTAATGCTAGGTAATCATGAAAAATATGAATTTTTCAACCATAATTTAATGAAAAATCTTTAAAGAATTCCGAAAATACTTACGTTTTTGTCAAAAAAGTGAAAAATGCTCCACAGACACGTCTTCTCTCACGTGGCGCCGACGCAAACTGGGATGGGGCGGGGGGTTCTCGAGAGTGTCCTTACGCGATATAATGCACGATCTGGCAACGCAGCATTTTAGAAATATTACAGTGTTTTATTGTGTACCACTGTTTCATTGTTGGACATCTGACCCTACTTCAACGAAGACATGCTACATCTGCAAAAATAAGCATCATTCCCTTCTTCATGATGATAATCTGAAAAGGCAACAAACTAGGCCATCCAACTCAACGGTGGCTGAGCGAACATCTAATCACATAAACGGTGAACAAGAAATACTTTTAACGACTCTCCAACTAAGAGTTAAAAACAAAGAAGGAGATTACGTCATCCTTCGGGCATTACTGGATCAAGGCTCTCAAGTAAGCTTGATTACAGAAAATACGGCTCAACGATTAAATTTACCACGAAACAAGCTGAATGCCGCTGTCTCCGGCGTCGGTACTATCATGGGTACGAGTAGAGGGATGATTAAATTGGAGTGTAAATCTATCCACTCTGATTATTCATTTCGAACTGAAGCATTGGTCATGCATAAACTCATAAATAACCTGCCTAACTCAACTATCAACAAAGATAACTGGACGCATCTCGATAACATCAAGTTGGCTGATCCCGACTTCAACATCTCTGGGCCCATCGATTTACTTCTAGGAGCAGATATATACTCTGATGTAATCTTGGAAGGAGTGCTCAGACATAGTAACAGTTCACCAGTAGCGCAACAGACGAAACTAGGCTGGATACTTTGCGGAGCTACTAAACAGTTTAACTGTTTAGTTACACTCACAGAACTAGAGAACATAACAACATTTTGGGAAATAGAAGAAATTCCTTCTGAACCTGAAACATCGGATAGTAGCGAGTATTGTGAGAAATATTACAAACAAACGACAGAACGATTAAACAACGGGCGATATGTAGTAAAAATGCCAATGAAACCAAATTATGAGCAAGACCTTGGAAACTCAAAGACTCAAGCCATAGCACAATTTCTTCATTTGGAAAGGAAAATGGCTAGACAAGCACATTTTGCTAAATTATATAAAGACTTCATCCACGATTACATCGAATTAGGTCATATGAAACCAACGACAAACCCCAAGAGTCAAGTTCAAACCTACCTTCCGCACCACGGAGTGCTAAGGGAAAGCTCAACAACAACCAAACTACGAGCTGTCTTTAATGCATCGATGAAGACAGATTCCGGTTATAGCGTCAACGATTTGATGGAAAAGGGCCCTAACCTACAAAAAGACATTTTATCTCTAATCATTAAGTGGCGGAGTTATAAATATGTTCTAACGGCGGACATCGAGAAAATGTACCGTCAAATCCTTATTCATCAAGATCAACAATGTCTTCAAAAAATAATTTGGAGAGACTCCACGAGAGAAGCACTCAAAGAAATGCAATTGTGTACTCTTACCTACGGAACGAAAGCCGCGCCTTTCATCGCTATGCGTACTTTACAACAACTAGCCCAGGATGAAGGTCACGCTTACCCGCTTGCTCAAAAAGCACTACAAACTGAATTTTATATGGATGACGTCATCACGGGTCATCATTCAATTGAAACAACAAAGCTATTGCAAAAGCAGCTCTATGACTTACTGAACAAAGATGGTTTTGTTCTAAGGAAATGGGCCACGAACGAATCATCTATTCTTGAAGAGTTACAAGGGCCAGATAGAAGCCAAAATAACGATTTTATTTTCAAACAACAGGAATTCAGCAAAACACTGGGACTCGCATGGAATAACACAACTGATACATTTCATTTTACCAGCGAAGTACCATTGAATAACGAAAACGTAACATATACTAAACGCAGATTGTTATCTGAGATAAGCAAGATCTATGATCCGCTTGGGTGGTTGGCTCCGATAACAATCCAAGCTAAATTGATTTTTCAAAAATTATGGAGCCAAAACTATCGAAACATTGGCTGGGATGAAAACGTGCCGGAATCGATACAAAAAGAATGGATAAAAATAAAATCCGATTTACCGAATATAAATAAGATCAGTTTACCCCGATGGATCAGAAATCAAAACAATAGAACGATCGAATTACAAGGTTTCTGTGACTCAAGTGAGCTAGCATTTTCTTGTATCGTATACAGTCGGACTACGTCACCAAGCGGCTCTTACGTCATCACTTTACTCGCAGCAAAAACTAAAGTTGCGCCGATCAAAACGAAACTTTCAATACCTAAGTTGGAATTATGCGCCGCAGTCTTACTAGCGAAACTCTTAGAGAAAATAAAGAAGATACTTGCAGACTATAACCTCAAAGTAATCTGCTGGACGGACTCTAAAGTAGTCTTAGCATGGCTTCAAGGAAGTCAAACTAAATACAACAAATATGTAACAAACAGAACATCACAAATAATAAATATCGTTCCGGCTATAAACTGGGGTTACGTAAGAAGTAGCGAAAACCCTGCTGACTGTGCGACAAGAGGACTTCTTCCATCGAGGCTCGTCAACTTTTCCTTGTGGTGGGAAGGACCTCAGTGGCTTAAACAGCAAGAAAACCAACCACATACCCTAAAAGAAACTTACACAACAAACGAAGGCATTCAAACAAATTGTTACACGATAAATAATACAGAACCCAAGTTGATTAAAAACGAATTAATAAACTCATTACTAGAGCGGCACAGCGACATAGATCGTATTACAAGAATACTCGCCTGGGTGATGCGTTTCGCTGATGCAATACAAAACAATACGAAGTTGAATAAGTGTAAAAGACAGAACTTGAATGAAATTAATAAAGGATTATTTATGATTATCAAATCGGTACAAGAAACTTATTTTGAAAAAGAAATTAAGTCTCTTACCCAAAACGGAAAGCTTTATAATAAGAGCTCTATTTTGAAACTCAACCCATTTTTGGATTCAAATGGAATTTTACGCGTCGGTGGACGTTTAAAACACTCTAACTTGGCAGAAGAAACTAAACATCCTATCCTTGTTCCCGGTGACGGAAGATTCACCCGGTTAATAATAGAAAAGGCGCATCAACGAACATTACATGGTGGTGCTAGATTAACGCTAGCTTATACTAGGAATAAATACTGGATCGTGAGCGGCAATCGAACAGTCAAGAAGACATTGCGACAATGCATACGATGCCGTCGTTACGCAACAACCAGAACTGAACAATTGATGGGGGACCTTCCTGAAGCAAGAGTTACTCCATCACGGCCATTTTCTCACACTGGGGTAGACTTCACAGGACACGTGGATGTTAAAATAAACAAAGGCCGCGGAATAAAAACCTGCAAAGGCTATATAGCAATATTCATATGTATGTGCACAAAAGCAGTACATATCGAACTTGTTTCTGATCTTTCAACGCAAACTTTTATCGCAGCATTAAAAAGGATGTGCGCAAGAAGAGGCACTCCAAAACATATTTATTCTGATAACGGAACTAATTTTGTCGGAGCTGCAAGAGTATTAAACGAAGAGTTCCAGTTGCATAAAACAATGCTATCTTCGCAATTTTTTAGAGAAATTAATGACCTTCAAATCCAGTGGCATTTTTCTCCCCCTTCAACCCCGAGCTTTGGTGGTTTGTGGGAAGCTGCCGTGCGATCTATGAAAGCAAGGCTGAAACGAGTAATCGGAGAGCAGAAGCTGACCTATGAGCAATTTTCCACGCTACTTACCGAAATCGAAGCGTGCATGAACAGCAGACCACTGTGTCCGTTATCTGAAGACGTAGAAGATCTAGATTATCTCACTCCTGGTCATTTTCTAACAGGAAGCCCTACTCTTTCACTACCACTCAACGAGCCTGAACTGAAATCTATAGACATCAGAAACAACTGGAAACTTATTGAGCTCATGCGTCGACACTACTGGGATCGCTGGTCAAAAGAGTACCTTCATTTATTACAAAACAGGAATAAATGGCAACAAACGAAAGAAAACATAGAGAAAGGACAGTTGGTACTCATTAAGGAACCTAACCTACCTCCAGGCCGGTGGGCTATGGGTCGTGTAATAGAATTACACCCAGGCAGCGATAATTTAGTTCGAGTAGTAACACTTAAGACACAAAATGGACTACTGAAAAGGCCTATACTCAAACTAGCTCCACTACCGATTACCGAGCCCTATGAAAATACTAATTCACTGAAACTGAAACCGAAAACAGAGCCTTGTCAAAAGGATAAAAGGACTCTTAAAACCCCTAAAAGGGTAAACAGCTTACTAATGGTGTTATTAGTAGCGTTTACAACGCTGTCATGTGGACTAGCAACGCCTCAAAAACAGTTTAGAATAACGCGATTGGCTGAAAATCAACCGATTTACTTCGACACCGTCGGAAATGTTCAACTTGAACATGATGAATGGAAACTTTTGGTTTACTATAACCTCACAACATTTTGGGAAAGTACAACCAAAGTTGAGAAATTTGTGAATCACTTATCTCAACTGTGTGACGCAATGCCTAACGAACCATGCCACTCTACGATACAACAACTCAAATTCGAAATGAATCAATTGAACGAATATAATACCTTGCTACTGTCTCAACATCAACAACGAAGGCGACGCGGCTATGTTAACGGCATAGGAAACCTTGCACGAGCATTGTTTGGTGTCCTTGACAGCGATTTTGCCGAAAAATATACTGAGGACATACAAAAAATCAAAACAAACGAGCAATATCTATTGGAGCTGATAAGAAATCAGACACTTATTATTGAGGCAGAAAACAACATCATAAAGAAAAATGAAGACTTCGTCAAAACGCAACTTCAAGCAATTCAGCAATATATGAACGACACGGAACATTATATTGCAGTGATTGAAAATAGGTTCGAAATAATGAAAACAATGAATAATATTAACGCTGGAGCGTTGACTGCTAGCTTACTTATCTCAGTAGTCAGAAGAAACCAACAAATGCTCCTAGATGCTTTGACAGACGTCTACAGAGGAAATCTGGATATGCAACTATTCACACCAGAGCAACTTTCGCAACAGCTTAACTACATTGCTGGCATTATATCCAAGAGATTAACGTTGCCTATCAAAAACAGCAATGGAGCGAATATACAAAATATATACAAACTTATTTATGTAAAGGCCCGGCTAACTGAACAATACCTACTCTTCGAACTGCATATTCCGTTACTAAGCGATGACGAATATACATTATATCGCAATATACCTATACCTAAACAACACACAAATAATAAATGTCAGGCAATAGCGATAACATCAAAGTACATTGGAGTGAACTTCGCAAAGAATACCTATATACAAATGGAAGAGGCGGATCTCCAGCAATGCACAACTATGATGGCAGATAACTACATTTGCCACGCCTACACACCGATAAGCAACTTGCATGGAGCCACAGCATCTTGCGAAGCTAAACTGCTGAGTCAAAATATGGACAACATCACATGTGATTGGGTACAACAACATTGTTCTGACCAATGGACAAAACTACAAAGACCAAACATATGGCTATATAGTTGTATTAACGAGTGTGTCACTCGTGTCATATGTGAGAATCAAATTACAACTACAATTATCGCCGAGTCGGGGCTCCTTGCCCTAGGTCAGGATTGTGTAATACAACACAAAGATACTACAATACACTCACATAATGTTTTTAGTAGCAAAACTAACATTGGAATGACTCTGGAAGTACCTACTATAGACTCACCAAACGATATGTGGAATACGCTAAAAATTACAAAAATTGTTCTGAGGACACCGGACTTCTCTGAGGAACATAGATTATTAGAGAACAAGTTAACTGCCCAAGAAGAACGCGAAAGCCTACCTAGAGAAATAAGTATCCACGATATTGGCAACTACACTATAAGCTCCTTGGTGGTGGGAGGAATCGTCATTGCTCTCATAGTTTGGCGAGTAAGAAGATGTAATAAAAGCAATATTCATCCAAAAACAGAAACTTCGACAAGTACTAGAAAGAGAACAGAAGACATAGAATTACAGGAGATTGCAACCTACGCCAAAATTAGAGATGGACAGTCAAGAACCGATCCTCGGCGGCAATCAACTATTGGAACAAGATTCAAACTATAATTTTATTCTTTTATGAAACTATATTTTTGTGCTTATTATTTTAATTGCTTTTGATATTTTTGTAACTAATTATTTTTACCTTGTAACGCAAGGTTGGTGATCTGAGTACGTAAATCTTTCCCTCGGGAGCATGTACGAGCCAATAATGCTCATACAGCGTATTTAGTTTTATGTGTATGTAATCATATTTATAATTAGTCGTAACTTTACCTCCGTGACGCGTTAATGTGCAATCAGTAAATAATAACATAAAATAAGTGCGACTCAGATTGCTAAACATTGCGTAGGAACTTTTTATATCAATAAACTATTAAACTTTTAAGTGGTTTGTGAACTATCTACAACATACAAAATACCCCAACATTAGTAAAACATTTAGGTACTTTTGGTGATCATTTACTACTTTTGGGTTAACAATGATTTATTTGGAGTCATTTTGCTTAAATACGATTGCGAAATGTTAAAACTTTGGTTACAATTTTACATTAAAATGCGGGTTTAATTTTGGTGATCATTTTTACTATATCTGATGGTAAGTTAAACATAAGCCTTAATCAATACATAGTATAAAACCAATTTTTAACCAATGTATGCTTAAATGTTTAAAACTACGCAACGGATTTTATATATGGCATATATATACTCGTAGTAGAGGAACACTGATAATTTTAGAGGTTTCTAATCTGAAGTCGTAAATAAACACTATTTTTTGCGCTTACATTGCAAACGCTGGCTGAACCTTACATCAACATAATGTACTACAGTATTGTACACCTAAAAAATGTCTACACATAACTCCGCCATGGTATATTATGTCTATCTCTTAGGGATAACCCACAATAACCATTTTTTATACTTTACTTTTTACGAGAAATCGGCTTATTTACGAAGCGATTGTAGGCAATTCTAATTAAGTACTTTCAATACATTGTGCATTTCCAGATTTGAAATGTGGTTGCGGCACCGGTACCGGCCGGGGGGCCAGTCGCTAGTAAATTTTATACTGAAAACAAAAATTTTAGCTTTACGTTTTATAATACGAAATGGTGTTATATGTATTTTGTTGAGAATAAAAATAATATGTACAGTTTTTTTTTTTTTGTTGTGATTAAAAAAGACACGTATAAAATAGCTTTCAAAGCAATACTCCATATTGTGATCACGATTACTTCAAAGCAACATCATGCTTCCACGAACATCCAACACACAAACGCATTAATCATAGATTTCAATTGAACTGAGATTGCATTAGATTTTCCTGTACCTACTCACATCATAGAACTAAAGGTAGGTAAATCGGGGTAAACTTCTTCAATGTATTTCACTTTATAGGAAAAATAAACGTATAAAAAACATAAAGGTTACGAAAGATAATAAAGTTAAGAATTATATTGAAATGCAAACGGGTAGAAACTCGATTAACCGGACTACTTAATTGCTGTCGTTAGAGGCATCCGGATAGTCGAAAATCCGGATAATCGAATGTATGATGAAAAACGGGTTTTATGCATAGGTATGTAGTACAAATACTTACGTACTAGTTACATATCAACGAAACTAAACGTTTATAAAATTTCACGTTTATTTCACGTACTTCATTTATTAACGTTTAATAATATGTAATAACAACACCATTTTTTTATTGCTAGTAAATGGCTCTTTAATATTTTTTTTCTGACAACCTCCTAGCTTTAAATCTCGTAGGTCGTGGGTTCGATCCCGACTCCGGACAAGAAATCTTTGTGTGAATTCTAAGATTTCTTTATGTCTGGTTATTTGAGGGACTACCCTCCGTGCCTCGGAAAGCACGTTAAGCCGTTGGTCCCGATTGTTATAACATCATCTATAATAATCGTATATCAAGGAACGGGCAGCAGCGTTTCCTTGTGTGTTACAACATAATACTGCGGTCACCAACCCACCTGCCAAGCGTGGTGACTATGACAATACCTTCCCTCGGGAGGAGGCCCATGTTCAGCAGTGGACGTTAGACGGGCTGATGATGATGATGATGATTGAGAACTTTTGGCTAGCAAATAATTTAAGTGACCATCGATAAAAAGAGATAACTTTGTTGATTATATACATTATGTAATATATATTTTAAATAAACAAATTATACATTGAAATAAATATAGTGTAATCTTTAAAACAAAAACGGAAAATTTATTTTATTATTATAATATGAGTATATATATTATAATAATAAAATAAATTTTCCGTTTGGGCATTAAAATAACTATTTACAAACCTTTCTACGAGTTACCCGCCAACAGTAATACACTATGATGTAACCTATCTGTGTTTCACTTTGCGTAATAAGATTGATACAACATAAGAATCGAATCAAGAGGCTATAAGCGGCAATCGATCGCAGATAACTTATCGGAGGTGCAGCTTCATATAAGCAATTGTATAAAGTAGAGAGGAGACCGACCTCGGGCTAAATGGCCCGTGAAATGCCCGTCTGATACTCTTGACTTATTCTACACGTTATTTGATTCGATTGCTATCCCAGACGTGAAAGATACTATTGAGGAATCACTCGAGTTGGGTTTTATAAATCGATTTAAAGGATCGAGCAGCAGTACGTTGGTAGTAAATTTTGCGAGGACACAATGGAAGAAAGTAACTATATTTTAAGGGTTTGAATTGTGTGCGAGTGATTGGATAATTAGTTAAATATTTATAAAAAACGATTTATTTTAGATACCTAAGGCATACAATTAGAAATTACCTTACATGGAGAAGTACTATGACTGACTGACGAATAATCTTAGGCTCAGCCTATACCGCTACATTTAGAAACCTGAAATTCGAGGAATACATTTTAGGTACCAAAATAAGTACTTTAAGATTATTAGCAGAGTTTTTGCAGTCTACTAATATTCTTTATTTCAAAATTTGAGATTAATAAAATTCGACCACCGGCAGGATTCGAACCTGCATCTTTTGGGTAAAGCCCCCAATGCCTTAACCAATTAGGCTACGGTGGAACCACAGCCGGTCATCGAAATTTATTAATCTCTTTGTAACACGTCTCTAAGGAGGATCTATAAGGTAATCTTTTCCATAAAGAGTTAAAAACATTTACTAATATTCTTGTTAACCCCTCGTGCTAATTTAAAATTCTTGTGTTACTAGTGGGTTCACGTCGGTAGTGCAATGAGTGGCGATCGAACCGGCGACCACAAGATCACAAGTCCGACGCTCCAGCCATTGCTACACCTTTATAGAGAAGGAAGGCAAAATGCTATTTTTCCAATTATTATTGAAATTTGACCATTGGTAATAAGCGAAATATTCAAAAATCTTGTGTACTATGTGAACAAGGACTACCTCTCTATCAAAATCAGTTCCAAGTTAACTAAATGAACGTATACGAGTTGAGACTAAAGATAGTTTGTTACCCTTGTTGCTTGTTAGCTGCTATCTACACGGTAACTTATTTGCTTTGTTTTAACGAAGAGGACATCGTTCAACAGTATTCTTGTTGATGAAGTTCAGAGTCCAGATTCAACAAATTTAAAAAACGGGGAAATTAATTGCAATTTAGTTTTGATATACGGTTTTTGGACATTACGTTTTTTTTTAAGAGTCAGTTCCCGCACTTGATAAATTAAATGAGTGTGTCGCGGGGGACTTTACAAACACTCAAATCAGGAACATAAAACACACCCAGACTTTATGTCCGTTGAAGTAGCAAAAGCCTCGTGGCTAACTACGATAATACTTTAAAAAAAAAACTCTCAAATACAGAACCACACTCAGGTCTACACAAAAACATGTCCCGTGTGGGAATCGAACCCAGAACACTAGGGTTCAGAAGCAGCTATACGTAATATAATACATTACCACTGAGCCACCGGTGCAGTTACTTCAGTATTCTTGTACCTAGTAAAATAAAGTAAGCGTTGAGAAGTTGATAATAATGACAATGGTATTATTAATTATTTTATTTAAATGATTTAATGGTTTTTTTGGTGAGTAAATCAAAAAGAAGCATATAGGTACCTATTTTGTTTTGCCGACAGCCGACCTTTAAGAAGAAGCATAATATTAATCTATGAAAACTACATCAATGCCTCATTGTACCTTAATTTATTTTATTCTTTAGGTACTTGTATGTGTCATGTTCAAGTTAGGTGCAATAAAGCTGAGCAATAAAATGTACAAATAAGTGTGAGTGTGTTTTGCGCTCTTTAAAGTGTAACTAAGTGTTTTCTACTCTTTACAAAATGAATTTATAAGAAAGAAAATTCGCAACTGGTACGCAACAGTAAGATATAGCCACCCCGATGCCTGATTTCGGCCACTGCGACAAATTTCTAAGGAGATTAGCCTGCACAAGACATGTTATAATGCACCAGTCTGTGCGCAAACGCTGGTGTTTCTTTATTCCTTTACTTTGTGTTAGTAACTATTTAGATTTTTCGAAATGAAAAAGGTCGTTTGCGCGATTAAGAAATCAGTAATGAATTAATAAGTAAAAATTGTGACAGGAATAAATTTAAATAATGAATTAATGAAAGAAATTAGTAATTAAATACAAAAAGTAAAAGTTATTTCACAGTTAAGTGAGTTCAAGCAAATTTTCACAATGTTATATTTATATAAATCCCGGTATATTCTATCGCTTTCACACTCGATTAAGGGACTTATTTCAATATTTTCATAAAAAATAATCACAGGAATAAATTTGAATTTTGACAAAATTCCCTTAAAATATCTATCAAACTAAAAAATTGTCCCTATGATATTTTTTGATTGACGATAAAAAAATCATCCCTAATAACTTTAGTCAGTCTCTCCCAAACTAAGGACATCATTAACTGTGGTTACACTGTGTATCGGTAACCCACAAACCAACATGGCAGTTAATCTAAGCTTTCAGTCGATAGATAGATAGTGTTTCATTAAAGTGTAGACATATATTGAGATTCAGCAGCATGATTTGAAATTACTACCCAGATAAAAATCGCTACTTACTGTTATCGAGACTCTTGTTCAAGCGATTTGTTTCTTCTTTTCTTTCTTATTAATAGTAATTTGTTAATTTTATTTTACAACTTAAATAAATTTAAACACAAATACCATGTAATGAACATACTAATGCATACACCTACACCTATTGTTTAGGTAGACAAAACTTAAGACAATTGTAACATCCGATTTTTAGGGGGACATCGTTACATATAAACTTGACTTCTCGAAGAAAGCTTTAACAAATCCTCAAATTTTCTGATCAACTAACTTCTTTTGGACATTTATGTAATTAGCCACGAGGCTTTTGCTGGCCAGTAATGAAACTTACCATAGCAACGTGACAGCACATATTTTTCAATAATTTAGCAAGATAATCGCAGAACATCAAAAAATTATGCGTTGCCGTAGCAATAGGTGGCTAGTTCTCAACAACAACGGCTTTAGCTACAATTTTATGACGTTGGTGTTATGACAAGTTATTTTTTAAGTTTTGTGTTTAATCTGCAATATGACCGCTGTTGTATTTTTTGCGTATTTGACTTATACATCAGGAACGGGAGCTCCGCGAGAAGCTAATTCAAAATCTTTAACGTGGATTAATGTACAAATGGTGATAAGTACCTAACTACTATACAGGGTTATTTTTAGAACACCAACAACCTTTTGGGGGATAAAAGTACTGATGATTATAAACAACTTTAACTATGGCTCATTTTTTTTCGCGATTTCATGGTTGGTCCCATAGTAAAAGTTATTTATACTCATCAGTACTTATATCCTCTGAAAGGTGTTTTAAAAAGTACCCTGTATAGATGAACGGAAATCTATTTAAGTAGATGAACACTATTTCTCGAAGAAAGCTAGCTTTGACATGCCGTTGATATTGTCTGCATAACAAACGCTACGGACAATAATCGCTTTGTGAGTTCGCGGAACACTGGGGCACGGAGTTGACACTCTGACCTCTATGACCTGAGATAGGAGGAGGTTTTAATTGTTGTAAGAATTTTCATCAAGTCATCTGCAGGTTATGGCGTGTTATGTTAAACTGTCTAGGAGATAAAGAATAGTGGCCGACCTAGTACGCGTAAAATAAGATTTTTATAACAATGAATGTCCTTTCTAAATCGGTACACGGACAAACAAACCTGCAGACATAAAAGAAAGTAGCTTTTAATATACGTTTTAAAATTAGCTATACTGGTTACCTATTTTACTGTCTTGAAAATAATAGGCCGTGATATGTATATGAAATGTCTAAGGCATTGTTATTTTATTATAGTTATTTATTATTCTTTTTACTCACATTGTATATAGAGTGAAAATCGTTACGGTAAAAATGCGTACCTTAGTAGGTAGTTACGCTATTTCACTCACTCTTTTCATTCATGTGTGATTGCGGCCTAGGTAATTATAGGCACTTTATTTACTATTATGACCTGGAAATAAATACTTGATTTTACACCAAGATTGTTCACGCCCACCGACAAGTAATTAAAAAAAAATCATTCATTCAATAACATATTGGACCCTGCCTCTTGAACTTAACTTTCACCTGTATCTCAGGAGACCTGTACCTGTTCCTTGGTTTTTAAGTCTAACGGTTGATGTGTGTAGCCAATCTCTAAGTCATTCATTCAATCACAGTAATGTTTTATTAATATATAATATAATTACGAAAGAGAGCCGTGAGGGCTATTTACAAACTGGGTCCCAGAGATAGCTTGAGAGAAAAATTGAAAGAGATAAATATTATAACCGTAGCATCACAATATATTTATGAGAATTTGTTATATGTCCATAAAAATATTGACTTATTTTGTAAAAAAGCGACGCTCATAGTATAAATACTTAGATATAAGCATAATCTGGTGGTTCATGTTAGCCGTCTCCGCAAAATAAGTAATACTTTTATGGGGCAATGTATACGGTTCTATAATAAACTTCCCAATAGTATAAGAGAATTGTTGATAAATAAATTTAAAATGACTATTAAAGCCAAATTATACAGCAGGGCTTATTATAAAATTTCCGATTATCTTTGTGACAAAAATGCTTGGGATTAAATCGCTCCAATCTCAATGTAAAATAAAGTATTTTGTTATTAGGTTAATAAAAAATGGTTATGTATTATTAGATTTTAAAAGAGGGGTTTTATGGCAGTATTTCTCAGTAGTCGCCACGTCACGCACTGCACGGTAGGAAAAAATTATGATGATTCCAAACAAATGTAACCATTTTTACGGAATAAAAGAATTTTGAATTTGAATTTGAATTAAAATCGTTGATTGCATCCGCCTATAAAAATGCAATCGTTTACATTTATCTTCTTTCTTCTTTTCCTATTTTTTTTCAAGATTACTAGCAGTGTTTACAGTTATTGTGTTACGAGTGGGTTCACGTCGGTAGTGGAATGGGTGAGGTTCGAACCGGTGACCTCAAGATCACAAGTCCGTCGCCCTAGCCATTGGGCTACGGCCGCTCTGTACATCAATCCACCATCACATTTCGTGTTGAACTTACAACACTAGCTTCCACGTGCAATTTTACCCGGGTAACTTCCAATTCATAATTAAATATAGCTTATCTAGATAAATGAAACCTAATTATGAAAGACTTTTTCAAATCGGGCCAGTAGTTCCTGCGATTAGCGCGTTCAGGCAAACAAACAAACGCTTCAGTTATATTAGTATATAGCTTACGGCGAACGGTTTCACTTACGTAGCTCCCGTTTCCATAGGAACTTCATAATTAAATATGTCATCCCTCCCGGGATGTGTGGGAGTGTAGCTTTCCAACGGTGAAATATTTTTTTAAATCGGTCGAGTAGTTGCGGAGCCTATTCTATACAAACAATCCAATATTACCTCTTTAAAATATCAGTATAGATAAAGATTAGAGTGTAGATAACTGACTGCGTCATCGGTCTAGCGGTGTTATGTTCATGCAGAAGGTCCCGAGGGTAAAAATCCTAGTGATGCAAATTGGTATAAGTGGATTTTTCTCAATCAACCTCCGTAGCATAGCGGTATTTGGCTCGCTTTAAATCTCAGAGGTCGTGGGTTCGATCCCCACGCCGGACAGGAAATATTTGTCATCAGCCCGTATAGCATCCACTGCTGAACATGGGCCTCCTTCCGAGGGAGGGCATTTGCCATAGTCACCACGCTTGCCAGGCGGGTCGGTGACCGCAGTATTATGTTGTAACGCACAAAGAAACGCTGCTGCCCGTTCTTTGGTATACGATTATTATAGATGATGTTATAATAATCGAGTCCAACGACTTAACGTGCTTTCCGAGGCACGGAGGGTAGTCCCTCAACCAACCCGGAAAGAAATCTTAGAATATACACAAAGATTTCCTGTCCGGCGTGGGGATCGAACTCACGACCTCCGACATATAAAGCGAGCCAAATACCGCTACGCTACGGAGGTTGTCTAAACAAGAAAGCTGATGCGAAACATAAAGCGAACACAAAAAATATAGGCAACGGGACTGCTAATAGTGCTACTCTCAGGAAATGTAAATGCTATAAAGTTTAATGCTAAGCCACTGCAAAATGCCATACCTAGTGCGGTTGTCTATTACCATAACGTTAATAGATGAGCAGAGAGTAATCCAGCCAAACATTATCAGGAAATTAGGTAAACGTGTGACGGCACTTCTAGGTACAATTTTATCTAGTAGTGACGTCACAAACCTTCCAATGCCCTCGTACACCCGAAATCCGAGAGGCCTGCGAACTGTAAAGTAGAGCGACAGTTGCACAAAACTCCCCTAAAGAAACTAAAAGCCATAATCCCTCAATCTCCCCGTCAGCGACCGCCCTGAGCCGAGGTCCATGTCCCACAGGGGACGCCCTCTTGCGCAGGTTGATTAGTTTGTAGTGTTTAAACCATTTATCTAGGCTGGAGCTCTGCTTGCCTTTATGCCCGGTGAAGTAGCAAAAGCATCAGGGCTAACTACATAGGTGAGCCCGAAAAAAAAAAAAAAGTGACGTCACAAGCCCCCTCTCCTGAGCTTTATAGTTTGTTGTTGCTCTGTATCTTTGTCAATTTTTATTGATTAGATAAATAAAAAAATATTTTTTTGTAATCTAACGGACTAATTCTATTTTTTTTGTCTTCTTGCCTATTCTATATACTAACAAAATAAATATGATAAAGTTAGTTGTCTTATAAGAAAATACTTACTGAGAAATAAATTATTTTGAAAAGGCTAACTCCCGCACTAGGCAATTAAAACCGGGGTTGCGGGGGACGTTACAATCACATAATTCCCTCACACAAAGACTCATATCAAGTATCTGTGGTTCACATAAATAGTTGTCCCGGGAGGAAATCGAACCGAGAACACCGGGTCTCAGAAGTAATACCGTAACCTGAGGAATCATATATTGAAACAGAATTAATAAAAAATAGATTAATTAATGTTAATCTACATTTTTCTAGCAATTATTACTGATATTTAAGTAATTGTTTTTATTTTGTATAGGTATGTGTAATATAGTTATAGTTTATATAGATTTTAAGATACTTAAGCAGTTTTTAGAATAAAATCTAACTGGCTATGGCAAAGCCAGATGTGTGAAAACAAAATAAGCGGCTTATGTTTTATTTTGACTGTTTTTCTGAATGGATAACTAAATCCAGGAGTTTGTTATGAGCTATTGTTCTGTATATTACATATGTATGTGGTCAAGAGCCGTAATAATGCCGCTTGTCTTAGCAGCTTATACTAATATTATGACACAAATGCATGTAAACCTCGTGTATAGCCGTCTTCATTCGAAATTAATGTATTTGAGTAGATTTAACGTGTGAATATAAGACTTAGAATTATGCCTTAGTGTGATATAAGGTCACTACGGTGACTTTTAAAACCTTTATTCGGACTGTCATATGATAATATAGTACGCCACGGTACCGGATGTATAATAATATGCATTAGCTATTACCGGTGCTGAATTTACTGGCATTTAGGGGAACACCCTGGGTTCAAGTGGGTAAACCATCTTATCGTGACATAATTAGCATAACATCGATCATGAATAGAGTAATTTTTTAATCTTATTTATTGTAATATTATGGCGTTTGACATAACATTGACGGAGCATGGATTCCGTCTCTTACTCCGTACGTGCTCTTAGTGCACATCACGGATAGTTCATTGCTATCACGCCTTATATTAAAAGTTCAATTCAATTTATAGTTTTAGCTAAGACAGTACAACGTCTGTCGGGTCAGCTAGTATTATATATTTTTTATATATATTTGTCGAGTTTTTAGATTTCATTTCGTTAATTAATTCAACTCATTCTCTTTCAGTATAGTGTACTTTATTCTACTATTCAAGACCTTTCATTTGCTATCCATATTGAGGGAGTTGTTAAAAAATATACATTCCGCCATTTGGTGGCGGTTTCCATCTTGAACCGCTTTTCATCAAACATAGCTTAGCACACTCCCGACGAATTAATCTTTCAAACAAAAAAAACAAAATCGGATCATCCGTTCAGTAGCTACGATGCCAAAGACACACACACAGACAAGTCAAACTTATAACACCACGTTGTTTTTGCGTCAGGGGTTAAAAACTATAGAAACTAGTCGGTAGTTGAGATTTTGTGAGCGCAGAAAGGTTGTAACTTTGGGCTGATAATTGCTGCTGCCAATCCATCAGCTGTTTGTCCCTTACTCGTATCTTACGACACTCATAGAAAGACATGGTGTGGTCTATTCTAAGTAGGAAACCATGGCTCCATCCGTTGCTTGTTCTTATTTCACCCTCGAATTTCTCAAGATATTGAGACCATTCATTGATTAATACGAACCACGGTTAGCTGTCTAATTAATGCTATTAACATCTGACCGCAAGCCGCGTCTACCATCAGTCATTATGTCTCAGTGTTGGTTGTGTACTGTGTGGTTGTGGTCACTAGATCAGTGCTACTATATGAAACCGGTCTTAGTATTATACGTATATATGTTACTGTATAAGTTAGAACTACGGTAAATCCAAAAATTTAAGAGGAAGTCTTAGTAAATACTTAGACTCCCTCTTAATATAAATCCTTACTTTTACCAACTCATACCTGAAGACGAAAGTCTTTAACCAGTGATGACCTATAGATCTGAAACGTGGTCCTTCACTCACTATACGCGTTATGAACAGGCTCAGAGTCGCTCAACGAGCTATGGAGAGGTCTATGTTCGGAGTTTCTTGTGATTCGATCTCGGGAATCAGAAATGAGAAGATACGTAGAAGAACGCGGGTTACCGTCATAACCCAACGGATTAGTTCGTTGAAGTGGCAATGGGCAAGCCATATTGCACGGAGAACAGATGGCCGTTTGGGCCGAAAAGTTCTCGAATGGAGACCGCGGATCGGCAAGCGCAGCGTAGGATGGCCACCTACTAGATGGACGGATGATCTGGTTAAGGCCGCGGGATCACGGTGGATGCACGCCGCTTCTAACTGGAGATCTATGAGGGAGTTCTATGTCCAGCAGTGGACGTCCAACGGCAAAAATGTTGATGATGATGTCGGTAAATACCGACATGAGTCGGTAAAAGTTTTTAACGCGAAAACTACTCAACCGATCATCATGAAACTTTGTACACATAATCATGGAGGTATTAGAAGTAACATAGAATACCTTCCTTAAGTGCGAGCGAAGCCGCGGGTAAAAACTAGTCCTAAATAAACAGTGTATTTGACATCGTATATAGTTTAAGTTAGTAGTAATGGTAGTAGTTTCTTTAATAAACAAACTTTCATATCAAACATTAATCCTTTTAAAACAAATAATATATCAAAAAATACGAAAATAACGGTAGAATTACTACTAATAATTATTATTTTCTCTCATAATTACAGCACACATCAATAACTTCAATATGGCGGTTCTTATATCTAATTAGTTAAGAATTATAATTAAGTTTATCATACTTATCGACAATAAAAACAATAAGTAATGTTCGACCTCTATTCAAACTGAGGCCTCACCATAGGCCTAACCATTGACCGTAGACAACTCAGGCTAATTAACCAAAATACGGTATTTCTTTCTTAGTTTCTTATAACAAGAATCTTTTTTTTTCGCTAATTGTAAGACATCAAAATGAAAATTAAATAAATATGGCAACATTATCTATATGACGATCGATTTTGACATCAATTCTAATTGACACTAGCAATATTGTTACAGTGTTTAAATGAAGACAATGAAATTACAGCAATAAAGGATGACATAAAGGAAATTACTGCTTCATTGTAAGTATTTTAACCTGTCTATTATATGATCTCCTGTTAGTTTGTGGGCACATTAACTAAATAGCACATATTTACTACCATTACGTTGGTCCACAAACTTGTTCATTGCCACCCATGCACCCATTGCCTTAAAGTTAATAATTGTCCAAAAGTTTGAGGGACAGGAGCATTTATCATTTTGGTTATACCATAAACCTCAAAATTGCTTAAAAACCTTATATGACATAAGGTTAACTTTAACGAACACACCTGTCTAATTTCGTGGTTAGCTCTCAGGACCCCGCGGCGAGAAAACAACTGCCAGAACAGTACGTGGGCTGATAACCTAAGAGTCTCTATTAAATACATTATGGCAATAAAATAGAAAGATAGGATCTAAAGAAAGCCGAATAAAAGTTAATATGTTTTAACTTAATTAAAAAGTTAATGTATAATATAATAGTCGTCGAACGACATCGAACATATTCTTAATTAAAATTAAAATAATAAAATACAATCACTATGAGAGTTTATTGCTAATAACGGATTGTGAATAACGGTAAGGCCGCCATTGTGATTTTACACATAATACAAACTCGTCTGTAATTTTATTTCCACCTAATGAAATTCAAGCTGTCGAGTCGTTGTGATAAATTTCATTCTAATTACTGTACTGTAATTAAAGATATTTTTTCTTACTCAAAGAGATTTTTTGTTGCGAAAAAAAGAAAATGACGGCAAAACCAAAATAAATTACTCAGCTGATTAAAAAAAACTCTGAGAATATTCTTGATACAATAAAAATATAACACAGACAAAAATCATAAAAATAAATGTAACCAAACCGATCGTAAATAAGTAATTTACCTACAAAATAACTTTCCCCTACACAAGAAGTTAAATATTTACTAAATCTGCCACAAAAATGTTTGTTACCACGTAAAAAAGTCAAAAAAATAACCCGAGAACGGCGCTGTCGTAAAACCTCAGAGAATAAAATGAATTATGGCGCAAGAAATTTAGCGTCGTGTTTATATTTTTAAGTAGGTACATGTTTAGTATAAAATATTCAGTGTTTCCGTCGTAACCACGTCTTAAAGGGCATTTTGTTCAAGGCATTTAGGGAAATATATCATCTACCATTCAATTCCAACTGAATTTAGGAGTATAACGACCACCATTTTTTTTTAAACAAAAAGCTTTGTTTTGTAGTCTCCTAGTATTCTTGTTAACCCCTCGTGCTAAGCTAAAATGCTTGTGTTACGAGTGGGTTCACATCGGTAGTACAATGGGTGGGGTTCGAACCGGCGACCTCAAGATCACTAGTCCGACGTCCTAGCCATTGGGTTTGGGATACGGCCGCTTCTAATTTTTAAAATTATATAGGAGTAGTGATAGGACTTTGCCTAGTCACTATACCCGAAAGGTAGGCCAGGAACTGTAAAGTAGAGCGAGCACCGATATGGCTTAAACAAGTGCCTTTTTAAATATTTTCGACCGAATAAAATAGATTTTCCTCAAATTTAATTTTATTTGTCACGGTTTGGGAAGCTATAATCAGTAATATTTTGTCGTAATTTTTGGTTATTAATCGAATAGAAAACGAGATTAACTAGTATAAAGACTGCACCAGTGACTCAGTGGTTACGGCAGTTGCTTCTGAGACCTGGTGTTCTGGGTTCGATTTCCAGCCCGAACAATTCTTTGTGTGAACCACAGATAATTGTTCTGAGTCTTGATATATTCTGTGTCCGTGAATTGAATGTTTGTCGAGGGATTAATTGCCCTAGTGCGGGAATTGTCTTTAAAAAAGATAAAAGGCCAAGTAATATAGGCCTTTGGCTAGTCCAAAATCGATTCGGCCGCCAAAGCGACTGCTATAAATACATCACTTACTTATCGTTGTTGCTTTGGCTACCGAATTGATTCACAATATTGCTCCAAACGCTCTACAACAATGTGCTTTTGTCTTAGCCCTGTCTGCTATCGCAGCTTGCTAAGTTAATATTTATTACGCTATTTAATAAGACCCCGTGCGCTTTATGTCCAATATTATAAGTATAAAAAGTATCGTAACTCAAGTCAGTCTTAAAAAAACCACAAGTCATAATCCCTTAATCGAACAGTCAGCGACCGCCGAGGTCGAAGTCCTACAGGCCTATTTCTCAAGTTGCTTAGTTTGTAGTTTACATACCATTTAATAAGGCTGGAGCTCTGCTCGATTTTGTGCTAGGTGAAGTACCACGGTAGCAGAAGCATCACCGCTGACTACTTAAATGGCCATCCATAAAAAAGTAATCAAGTCCCTCAGTAAAAGAAAGAAAACTTCAGCTTTTGTATCCTGGTGAGCAAAAGTTAATTCGCTTAAAAGCAGAAAAGCGGGAAAAGAGCTTAGCAAGCGAGTTGACGACCACAGTATGTTGTAATTAAAGTTTTATTCTTCTATTATTTTTATTATTTATGCAACAGTAATAATTTTGTAAGTATATTATTATTATTTTTATTTTATTTATATTTATTCGTTGAATATCGCATTGACAAGTTTAACTTTGCCATTCAAAGTCAAAGTCAAAAAGTCAAAAATTCTTTATTCTTGCAGACACATTTAAAATATTTTAAATCATGTTCTTATGATGCGTCCCATTCTTTTACTACCACCAGTTCTGGACGTGGCAACTCTGAGAAGAACTGGCAAGAAACTCAGAGGAATCCTTCTTTTAAAATAAATTTTATTTTACAATGATTAATAAAGCAGTATTGTTTTAGAGCAACTCACTCCCAAGCAGTTTTGTCAGTTTGCAGGTCATTGTTAAAGACCAAGATGAAAGCTACGTACGTAAGTACTATTTTATCTGTATGATATTCATATGCTTTGTAAATTATTAATTAAAAGAGATACTACAACCAAGAAAAGTGTCGCGTTATGATTGATATGACACCGTAGCTTCATATCGCTCAGTACTCCGTGTACCTCGTTCATAATGAGTACTCCAATTAAATTTGATCGGTGTCACATGTGCCTCCTCTTGATTAGGGTAAACTTGCAACGGTAAATTTGGGTAATTGAATACGAGCGGGTTGCGGCATATATAAAGCGTTTCGAGCTTACTTGTTATCTATCAATCTATAACTATATAAAAAAAAGTTTAATTTTGTAATAATAAACACAGTTTTGTTTTTTTTAAACGGGTTTTAAATAGAGTTTTATTTTTTAAGAACAACGACATTCTCCGCGACAGTTTTATAGGTCCCAAACTTTCAGTACGACCCGTGCAGGACAAGAAATATTTGTGTAAAATATAAGATTACTAGATTTATTTTGGGGTCTGATTGATTGATTGAGGGGACTCTGTGCCTCGAAAAGCATGTTAAACCGTTGGTCCCGCCTGTCATACCACAATGATAATCGTATACCGTTTACTTGTTTATATGCTATACATTTATTTATTTAAACTTTATGCACAACACGGTACAAAAGCGGACTTAATGCCAAAGTCATTCTCTACCAGTCAACCTTAGAGTGATGCACAGAAAAACATGGAAGGTGCACTTTAAAAGACAAGAAATGAGATAACTAAAAGTATAAAGTACTAGCTTCCCGCGCGCAGTTTCACCCGCGTAACTCCCGTTCCCGTGGGAAATTTATAATAAAATATAGCTTATGTTCTTTCTCAGGCTCTAGACTATATCTGTACCAAATTTCATTTAAATCGCTTCAGTAGTTAAGACGTGATTGCGTAACAGACAGACAGACAGACAGAGTTACTTTCACATTTATAATATTAGTAAGGATAAAACAATAACATAGAATACACAAATTCTTCATAAACAAACTGCTATATATTAGATAGTTACATAAATACATACATATAATACAACACTTAATAGCGAATGGACTAATGCGATTCTACCAGCGATATGAGCATATGTTCTCGGGTTATCTTTTAAAATTATACCGGCTCTTTGAGTACCTACATAACATTGCTAAACGTGGTATGACTATGTTTGGCAAAACCCTCCCTCGGAAAGAGGCCTTATTTCAGCAATGAACGTTATACGGACTGATGATAAAGTTCAAATTGCTAAATTACTTTGGCTTATGTTTAACTTACCATCAGATATAGTAACATATAACACCAAAATTAAACCCGCATTTTAATGTAAAATTGTAACCAAAGTTTTAACATTTCGCTATCGTATTTAAGCAAAATGACTCCAAATAAATCATTGTTAACCCAAAAGTAGTAAATGATCACCAAAAGCACCTAAATGTTTTACTAATTTACTATTCGGTTCTGGCACTCGCCGGCCGCTGCCGCGGCACCGCTCGCTTCGCTCGCTCGGCTCGTGCGTTGTATGGCCGCAGCTCTAACCTAACCTAACCGATTGTCATTTTTCATTGATTTTATTAAGGTAGAAATAGCGCAATAATTAGCGTAGCGTAGCGTAGCGGTATTTGGCTCGCTTTAAATCTCAAGGTCTTGTTTTCGATCCCCACGCCAGACAGGAAATCTTTGTGTAAATTCTAAGTTTTCTTTCCGGGTCTGGTTGGTTGAGGGACTACCCTCCGTTCCTCGGAAAGCATGTTAAGCCGTTGGTCCCAATTGTTATAACAACATCTATAATAATTGTACACCAAGATACGGACAGCAGCGTTTCCTGGTACAAGATAATAATGCGGTCACTAACCCGCCTGCCAAGGTGAATATGGCAAATAAGGGAAGAAGGCCCATGTTCAGCAGTGGACGTTATACGGGCTGATGATGATGATGATGTAGACAATACGGGTTGGCTATAGCAAACTGTATTTTAATGATTTTCTAGCTCGCAAACTGGCGAGAATTTATCGCACAAATAAATCTCCATTTTGCAGCTACTTATAGAGGTTCAATTCTTCAAGAGAATGAGTTCAGTGGTTCCCGCCTCTTTAGATGTCACCGAACTGCGATGTTTTTGAATTGGCTCCATTGAAATAGTGACCGAGTAAAATGCTCCCAATATTTTATACGCAGTAAATTGTTTTATCGCTGGTGACACTGCAATACCGCATTACTAACAGCTGGCCAGAAGGGTATATATTTAAATGTATACGAGCTTTGGCGTCGTTTATTAGGAGTATTTAAGAAAAAATTGGGTTTGTGAGCCATGTCCGCGCCTATCATAGAAATCATCATCATCATCAGCCCGTACAACGTCCACTGCTGAACCTGGGCCTCTTCCCGAGGAAGGGTTTTGCCATAGTCACCACGCTTGGCAGGCGGGTTGGTGACCGCAGTATAATGTTGTAATACACAGGGAAAGGCTGCTGCCCGTTCCCTGCTATACGCTTGCTATAGTTGATGTTATAACAATCGGGACCATCGGCTTAACTAGCTTTCCGAGGCACGGTGGGTAGTCCCTCAACCAACCAGACCCGAAAGCAGACCCCTGCTTTACTATATAACCACGAAATTGCACCTAAAAGACAGTCTTTGATACAAGTAGCATTCACACACATTCCTTTGAGAATCAATAAGGAAAAGACCCGGACAAACCATTACAGCGTTATAAATACGAAAACTTATCCTTTTAGTCCTGCGAAGCCTTTTACTCGTCTTTTAAATGCTTTTGTATTTCTCAAAGGAATGTCGATACCACATTACAGGAAATAAGTATCATAGTTAACAAGCTTGAAGAGAAATAGAATTATAGCGTCTAAAATATTCACAAGACTTTTGCTACTTCACCGGACATAAAGGCGAGCAGGGCTGCAACTTCTCACAATACAATGAATGAACTATTTGTTTTGTTCATATATGGCACTACCGTCCCCCTTAGAGACGTGTTACAAACAGATTAATAAATTTCGATGATCGGTAGGGTTCCACCGTAGCCTAATTGGTTAGGGCATTGGGGGCTTTACCCAAGATGCAGGTTCGAATCCTGCCGGTGATCGAATTTTATTAATCTCAATTTTTAAATATAGTATAAGGTAATCTTTTCCATAAAGAGTTCAAAACATTTAAATAATGTTCATATATTTCTTTGAGGATTTTATACTGCATAACTGACCCGCATGGTCACACCAGCGTAATGGTTTTTCATATTCAATTACAGTTCCTCGAACACATCCACGCCCATGATCTCGCCCAAGCCCACGTTCATGTCTACACCCATGTCCACGCCCATGACCACGCCCATGCCCATGCCCACATAAAAGTCTACTCCCTTGTTCCTCCTCAGGATCCTCTTCAGAAAATAGACCACCGTATGTAAACATCGGATTGATAGTCTGCAGCATTATCCAGCTTCAGGTTACTTTTCATCTAACTGCGATCACAAATCCACCTGCCAAGCGGGTTGATAGTGGCCAAACCCTCAACTTTTATTTTCTATTCAGAGTCTATTACGAAGAGGCTTTTGTTCAGCAGAGGACGTAAAGAGTCCGTTAAAGATGTTAACAAACCAAAATTAAAAAGAAAACTAATCTTCTTACTAAAACTATTAAAAATATCGACAATATAATAATATGTACATACCTACATTGTGTATCTCGTGTTCGCCAATTGAATATGACATGTACTCAATTGTAATCTGTCATCTGCATTCTAGTGTCGCGTGTTGCATGCATTTGTGATATTCATCTACATTCTTTCTTTTAAGTATACATAGCAGTACAATAATAGTGTGTAATTAAAAATGTATGACTAGTTAACATAAAAAAATAAACAGTAGGCGAATATTCTATGTTTAATTGTGACAATGATTACCAAATTTCCCTCCCGAGACCCTTAGTTTTCAAATAACCGTCCGATGCCCTCGTAAATCCAAAGTCCAAGAGCCCGAACTTTAAAGTACAGAAACAGTTGCACAAACCTCCATTCAAAAACTAAAAGTCATAATCCTTCAATCCTCCCCCAGCGCCCGGGGAAGTAGCAAAAGCCTCGTGGCAAACTACATATTTCCGTACAAAAAATTAAGATTATAAAAGTAAAAAAAAAAATTAACAAGTGATCTTAATTATTTATTCGATTGGTAGATTAATGTGTCAAAAACCAACCGTAGTAGTGATGTCAGTAACAGTTCCAGGAAGCATTACGATAGGTGACTAGGCTCTGGAACATGACTAGGTGGAGTACCTAGTCATGATCAGAATCTCAAAAAAGATAATATCCTGAATTCAGCCCTCATGTCCGAACTAGATCCAATTACACTTTCAACAACTGTCATAGCCATTGACACAAAGAAACAAATCACAACTATCCCAGCTAACATCAATTACCTCGTCCCCATAAAACCTTGCTGAGTGAAAATCCGCAGTTCAAGTCTCCGCCATTTTACGACAGTTCCTCTGAGCCTCGTAAATGAAGAGAACGATCATTGGTCCTACGAACCGGCACTGAATAATAAATGGGAAGCTACTCAAACACAACTGTTGTTTTATTGTAGCTACATTCTGTGCGCGGCTAAACATTATTGAGATTTACAATATAATGAGAAGGGCTATGAGGGCTATAAGTCTAGACGCAGTGAAAAGCAATTGACCTTTTTTGTGTACAAGAGACAACTTAACGGTTCTGCGTATGATAGAAAGAGATGTAGTTATAGTCGTTATATGAATGTCAACTATAGTAAGTGTTTTATATTTTTATTAAACTTCAATGAAACTCATATTATTTGAACGTAATTCGTATTAGAATGGAACCAGTAAGTTTAGTTTCCAGATAAACACATTAGGTAACTAACGGAAATTCTCAAAAATTTCACAAAAAAAACAATGTTCATCTAATATTAAATTTATAAGAATTACAGAGTATGACTGGCTGGGGTACCCCGATTTCGGCATACCATTTTTTGCCGCATTTGTCAAGTACCAACGATGGCGGTATCCAGTCCAGCGAGCCTAATCATTAATCTAAGACTGAAAGTTTATAGAAGTATTTTTTTACTTTTTAATTTTATAACGGTATCGAAGACAATGAGTTATTAATTTCAAACTACCCACGTGTTTATTGCTGATTATCTGTAGAGTGTAACTAAACGCTCTAATGCACTTACCAAGATTAATATCTTCGACGAACAATTTATTTATCTCAATGTTTAAACGCACTTTGTTTAGCCATCACAACAATGAAACAACTCCATTCGTAGGGTGTTGACTTGCACCCACGAAGGCCTAAAAACTAGCTAACTAAGAGCTGCCTAACTTGACAATATTAGAGTAAACTTATATTGAATTATCATAATGGAAAGGGTCAAGGTAATTTGGTTGTTCAAGTCACCGCCCACTGGCTCAGACCTATTGTTTTGGTCTTCTTATCTGAACATCACTACGTATTATAAAACTAAGTCCTACGCGTCTGTCTGTCTGTTCGCAATAAACTTAAAATCGACTGCACGGCTTTGCTTGTGATTTTCAACAATACATATATAAATTTATACTACCTATTATCACTGATATTATTCATCTGTATTTTAAAATAAAAGGCTTTTTTAGCATGGACATTATTAAGTTAGCCAGTAGGCTAACTTAATAAGTAGCACATACTTCACTGAACATAAAGGCGAGCAGAGCCCCGAATAAAAGGTGCTGGTTTTGCCTACTATAAATGTATTTAGCGATAGCAATAGTTGACCATAAAATAATATGAAAAAAAAGGTGGTATGTTTTTTTAAAAGGTTTTATTCGTAAAAATACCCGTGTGAAGTCAGGGCGAGTCGCTATAGTTATTTATAATGAGGAAGATAGTGCATTGACGTCAGTATGGCGCCTACGCAGTAAGAATACACACAGCTCCGCTCATATCAAATTTATTATCTTCAGATTTCAGATCTAAGATTTAATTCGTTATGTAATAGTTATTCTTTTTTACTTCAATAGATCTTGGAAAACCCGACGACCATGTTGAGGAATATTACCGTAATCACCACGCGTTGCAGGCGGATTGGTGATCGCAGTATAATGGAAATAACTTTGAACTGATAAGTTCTGCTGCTAAAATCAAATCAAATCAAATCAAATCATTTATTAGTTTGCAAACATGGGTAGAAATTGGTACATAGATGTTGTCTTATAAGTTAGCTCTCCATGTTCTGCCGTCACATGGGCATGCAAAACATATTCAATTAAATATAATTCATTTCAGATAACAATTAATAGTGTTAGAAAATTATAAAAATCCATTATAACAAATTACATGTCAAAACATTTGAAACACAATAAATAAAAAATATAAAAGTCAAAAATATTACATCAAATGTCACTGGTTACAATATTAAGTATGTCAATACAAGCACGTCAATTTAAATAAGACGAATAACAAGTAAAGAAATAATTCATTTGGTCAATCAATTTATATTTTAATTGTTATGTGCATGTCAGAAATAATAATAAATAACAAAAATAATACCAAAAAGTCTAACATAAAGCCATTACAATATTGCGACAAAAACATAGATATTAGATCCCATTTAGGTCCCACAGTTTTTTTTCCGATAGGAACTCCGAAATAGTATAATATGATTTACAGATCAGAAACTTTTTTAGGTGGCTTTTAAACAAATTAACATTTAAGGTTTTAATTGACTCTGGTATGTGATCATATATAATTGGTGCCATGCAGAAGACACTTTTATGCATCATAGCTGTCTTAGACTGTCTTGCACATAACATATTGGCGTGTCGTCTACTTCGGTTATTTAAGTCTGATAACTTGGGAAATAATTGTGAGTTGGTTTTCACAAATACCGCAACCTCAAATATGTACAGAGAGGGCAGTGTCAATATTTTATACCGAATAAAAAATGGTTTACAAGTGTCTGTGCATTTCAAACCGAACATCGCCCTAATACACTTTTTTTGACATTTAAATATTAGTTCGTTATTGGTTGAGTTTCCCCAAAACATAACGCCATATCTTAATATTGACCCCACTATTCCATGGTATGCTGTCACAAGAGCATCCGTTCCTATGACTGGAGCGAGTTTATATAACGCATACGTTGATTTACTAAGTCGCTTTGCCAATTCTTCTGTGTGTGCTTTCCAGTCCAACCGTTGGTCTATTGTTAACCCTAAGAATTTGGAAGTGCTGACTTGATTTATTTTATTATTTTCGTACTGAATATTCATCGTCATATTTTTGCGTTGACTGAAAGCCATTATTTTGGTTTTATCAATATTTATTTTGAGATTATTATTGTCGAGCCATTTTATTATTGAATTAATAGTATTAGTTATGTCATTATTATAGTTTTGTTTGTTTGTACAGTCAATGGTAATTGTACTGTCGTCAGCAAAAAGAGTCATGTGGTGTTTCGTCACTTTAGGCAAGTCATTTATATATAGTATAAAAAGAGGGGGGCCAAGCACGCTCCCCTGTGGTACACCATATAAGTTTGTTCTGTCACGTGACCTATAGACCCTTTCGTATTTTGTTTTCGAATCTACCTGTGAAATTTCTACATACTGCTTCCGGTTTTTTAGAAACGATTCGATTAGCAGTAGGACGTTTCCTCTTATTCCGTAGGCTTCTAATTTATTAAGCAAGATATTGTGATCAACATAGTCAAAAGCTTGAGTCATATCGCAATATATTGAACAAACAGGAATTTTATGGTCAACATTTACGATTACTTTATTCAAGAAGTCAAAAATGGCCATGTTAATAGTTTTATCTTTCCTAAAGCCTTTTTGTTCTTCAGTCAAGATGTTATGTTTTACTAAATATTTATTAATTTGTTCATATATGTACTTTTCAAATATTTTTGAGAATATTGGCACCAGTGCAATAGGTCTATATGATTCCGTGCTTTTTTTGTCGTTTTTTTTGTACAGAGGTTTTACTACGGCAGTCTTAAGATCTGCCGGATATGTGCCTCGTATTATACATAAGTTAACTATGTGACTTAAATGTCCACTAATGCTGTCCGATACGTATTTAATAGTTTTTGTGGAAATGCCATCATGTCCTACGCTATTAGTGTTTTTAAGGGATTTAATTATGTTTTTTATGTCATTTTCACTACTTGGTGCCATAAACATGGATTGGCTCGGTTTGGAAATATTTGTAGTTGCTTGTTTACCCCTATTACAGACTGGTTTAATTTTTTCAGTGAAAAAATCATTAAAAGCGTTTGCTATGTCACGTGGATGCGTTATATTTGAATTGCCCATTTTAATACTTGTAATTGCATTCTTAGGTAAATTAGTTTTTGACCGGTTTATGATTTGCCATGTCGCTTTTGACTTGTTTAATGAGTTTTTTATTTTATATGTATTTTGAGCTCGCTGTGTTAATTTAATTATTCGCTTATATGTATTGGCATATCTATTAAGTTCTTTTTTATTTGCTTCATTTCTATTCAAACGGTAGCGCCACAAGAGTGATCTTTTATTTTTGCTACAAGCTCTAATTCCACGCGACACCCATTGAGGTCTATTGTGTAGTTTTAATTTTATTCTCTTAAGCGGAAAGCATAAGCCGTAGAATAGAGAGAAAGTCTCTTTAAATAGATTGTAAGCTCTATCCGGGTCATCACATTCATAGATTTCCGAAAAGGAAATGTTTTCCAGGCATTCTCTAAATTTTTTCATATTTTCTGTACTAAAATCTCGTCGTTTGATATACCAGTAATTTAAACAGAAGGTTCTTTTTACAGGACATTTCAGTATTTGACAGGTGTGATCTGATAAGGCAAGTTCAACTACGTCAGCTTTACATTTATTGCCAAAATTATGTGCAAAGTTGTCGATACATGTATTGCTTTTTAGCCTTGTTGGTTGATTGAGTTCCAACTTTAAATTATAATTAAGCAACAGACGTTCCAGGTCTTGTGATATATGGCTACGTTTTAATGTGTCAATATTAAAATCACCGCATAATATAATGTTTTGTTTACGTTTCATTGTTATGGACTGTAACATTTTTTCCAAACGCTCCAAAAACACACTTAAATTATTAGATTTTGGAATTCTATAAATACAAATAATAATGGTGCCTGTTTGCGTTAGTTTGATAGCACAACATTCAAATGCGTTACTTATTGCTAATTTGTTTATATCAGGTAAATCTGTCCATTTAAGTCCTTTTTTTACCAATATACATGTTCCACCTCGTTTTATGTTTTTTCTACTATAACAGGCAGCTAGCTCGTAATTGGGTATGGAGAGATAGTTTTCATAGCCTGACATAATGAAATGTTCAGAGATGCATAAAATGTCAATATTGATTTTCTTCAATGTAAGTTCTTCCAAGCACACAGTCAAAGCCTCTGATTTATTTAAAAGTCCTGCAATATTCTGATGTAGTATATATAAATAATTGTCATAGAAATAACTGGTTATTAGGTTCGTCGTCATCTACTTGGAGTAACTCGTAAATAGTGTTAGTATTCACTAGATCGTATTTCTTTAGTCCCTGAATGAACTCATCAATGTCTTTAAAAATGGTATACATCCCATAGTTATTAATTAATCCAGTGCGTTTGTTGAACATTGTGTAGTCATCTGATAGGTTCTTATTCGAGTCCAGAAAGTATGCATGCTCGTGTGTCAATATGTCGAGATACAGCAGGTTGTTAAAGTTTTCTACTCTCCCATTGTACATTGTTTTATAGTAACAGTATCTATACGTAGGAGTACAGATGATAACATTAGTGTGACTTGTTTTTTGCAAAGTCGTCCTTATACTCAATACCAACTGGAAATAATCGTTAGTTGTTGCAAAATCTTCTTCTCCTATTAATATAATACAAAAATCATTGTATGAAAATGTCTTTAATTTTGTCTCTAGGTCACACAACAACTTTTCGGTGTTACAGTGTGGCATTGAATAATGACATATGTTTTTTGAATGTTTGCGGATGGTAGTTTCTGCAATATTCCTTACTTTATTTTTGTTGTTGGTACTTAAGATGCAAATATTACAGTCAGACGTGTTTAACTGTCTTAGTTCTTTAGGTTCCGGATTTACCATTGTATTTGTAGTTGTTGGTTTCTTTTGTAAGACGGATGTTGGAGTTTTATCATGAAACTGTACTGCTTTGTATGGTGAGATGGTATTTAGTCCAGAATTTGTAGGGGATCCATCAGTCTGTGTTGTTTGGTGACTGGTACTTTTGGGAGTTTTCTGCAAGTTAGTAATATCTGTACTTAGTGTTGCCTTTTTACCTTTACACCTCCTAATACTACTTGGTGACATATGTGTATTATCTGATAGACTGAGGTTCTTATACGTCTACTCAAGGAGAGTCGTGCTACTCAAGGAGAGCCGGAAACCACACGGCTACATATATGATTATCTTTTTTAGATAGAATAATTATTCAAACGTCTAGTAGATAGATACATCCAAAAATCGTTTGTCGTTCGATTCTGAACGAAAATATCAATTTAAACATTAACTAACTCTATAGTTAAATCATGCTACTTACTTATATTTTGGAAATTCATTTCGCATAACGTCGTTAATACTGCAATAGCGCGTAAGTGACAGTTGCTAATAAGGTGTAATTTCCTCTGTCAAAAAATATTTTCGTCATATATAATTAAGAGAAAAATTCAATTTCCTACGTTTGATTTTCAATCTTATTAGCTGTTGTTATTTACGCGGTATTGAAGTATCACCAACGATATACAAGAATCAACCATACTATAGCAGACTGGGTACCTATATTCTATATATGTACCTGCTACAGAGCATCATACACATAACAATCACCAACACTTGGTACTCGTGATGGTTACGATAAAAAAGTCTCCAAAGCAGCGGTTACGACTCAGCTTTATCGCAGAACCTCAGAAAAAATTGTATTACGAAAAAATATCGCACATTAACGGAAAATGCGATCGGGAGATGCATCGCAATCGCACTGCGGGGCAGTCCAGTTCCAGTATCACCTGTATACAGGAAAAGAGATATGTTTCTAAATGCATTTTTATAAAAGACCATTTAGAAATACTAGATACATCAAGTTTCTTATTTAAAGGTATTAATAATATTTCCGTTATTAGTAGGTGATTAGCTGACTCTGCCTCTACAAAGATTCCTGGTTTAACAACCGCATATAATATAAGCAGTTAAACGTACATAAAAACACGTTTTATGTTCGAATAAACCCTTAGAAAATAAGTTTATTCCTCGTATGTTCCTACTTTTATTTTCCACTTAGCATAATTTGAGCATACGCCTACAGGATTTAATTTAAAACGAATTAGATATAAGCTGCTGAATTCAAATTACAGCATTGCCGTAACTTTGAAGAGAACTTTGGATACGTCGTAAAAACTTAGGTATATATCCGTTAACTTACGTACACTTCTTATATAATGTTGTCGTGATTTGATTACTTAAATTATTCAATACTACCGTCGAGAAAATCCATCATCATTTCAAAAGTACCTAAATGAACCTACCGTCTTTCCGTAGCACTACACGTTATTCTAATTACCTTTTTTTATTAAGGTAAAATGCGTTACCTACGGATCACGAAATTTGTGGTCCCCGCGTCAGCGAAGTGTATGTAGGACACTTCTTCAAATAAAGTCGCGGTGCACGAGGACATACCCACTAAATAGCCCCCGGGTGTTTCTTCTCCCGCCAATATTGAAAGACCCAAGGACCTGTCTTATCGCCGTTATTGAGGGACCCAATTTGTGTATATCCGCAAGAAAAATGCCGCAGGCACTCCTGAACTCTCGAGTTCACCCATTGAGCCCTTGCTACTGGAGGTAGTCGCAAGAAACTCACTTCTACTCCTACAGGGGCACTCGAACAACTAAGGTGCCCCCGAACTTCTAATGAGTATGCCCTTAGGGAGTCCCAGACTCATGTTCTCTGCTCCCCATGGTCACACTCTATAGCAGCCTGCGGTCAACTGTTATTTAAATTACCTAACTAAATAAAGTTATTATTCGGAATTTAATCCAACATTTATTTTATACAACCACTACAGCCCACAAATTTCTTTCAAAACTTATAAATTCTTAACAGAGACTTAAAACGCTCGATATAATGTGAATAATATTACGATCAATTACCTTCTTACTTACTTTAGAGACAAGAATAAAATATTAACATCATCAGCCATTTTATACCAAGATAATATGAAGGAATAACAGATTAAAGCGAAGTCACGCCCGCTACAACAAGTTAACGGAATATTAAAGAAAGCACGTTATAACTTAGATCTTTCCTTCGTATTTTTTGTTGGAAAAAAACAGATATAGTGGATTAAAAAAGTTCTGTCTAGTCGAAACGTAATCCTGCTTTGTAATCGATGTTTCGTTGTTCTTCAGTTCAAGTAATTTACGGTAGGCATTACAATAGTTTAGCATTGATACCATCATCAGATCGTATAATGTCCACTGCTAAACAAGGGCCTCCTCCCGAGCTAAGCTTTTGCCATAGTCACCACGCTTGGCCGGTTTATAACCCCGATATTATATTTTAACACAAACGCAGCTGGCCGTTTCCTGGTTGTAATTAAATATGATGTTATAAGAATCGGGACTAGCGGCTTAAAATGCTTTCCGAGCCACGTAGTCTCTCAACCAAACAGAGCCGGAAAGAAATCTTAGAATCTACACAAAGATTTCTTGTCCGGCGTGGGGATCGATTTTACCTTTCCTTTAAAACTTAGATTTCTTTCTGGGTATGGTTTTGCTTATGGTTTTTAAAGATTAGTCTAGTTACTAGTCGAATTTTTGTAGTACTAGTATTCTTCTTAGCCCCTCGTGCTAAGCGAAAATGCTCGAGGGCTCGAACCTGCGACTACATGATCGAAGTCCGACACCCTAGCCCATGAGGCCCATGTTCAGCAGTGTATGTTATATGGAATGATGAAGTAACCGACCATAATCTAAACGTATCGAATTCGTAAAGTTACCTTTGACCGCAAACATAAATTTCTCCACGACTCACTGGCGTCGATTGGGTTAAAAAACATGAATAAAAACGATGACGAGAAATGACGAAATGCCGCGATGACACTAGCACGCGCCCGCAGGCAGATACATGATAAATAAATACATCGAACACCCGTGATCATTGACAACCGTAGTTTAAAACATTTTAACTATCTGCCGAACGTTTAGCAGGGCTGGAGTTGGTGTCGATATTTGAAATAAAGAACCGGCCAAGTGCGAGTCGGACTCGCGCACGAAGGGTTCCGTTTCAGTTACAAGTGCGTACCTAATTTTGATATCAAGAATAAATAAAAAAGCGTATGTTTATGAAATGAAATGTTATTTTATATTTTTATATTCGAGGTGATTGAATGAAAGCTAAATTGCGGTTTACGATTTATGACGTATTAAAAAAAACTACTTACAAGATCTCGTTCAAACCAATTTTCGGTGGAAGTTTGCATGGTAATGTACATTATATATTTTTTTCAGATTTATCATTCTCTTATTTTAGAAGTTACAGGGGGGGGGGACACACATTTTACCACTTTGGAAGTGTCTCTCGCGCAAACTATTCAGTTTAGAAAAAAATTACATTAGGAACCTCAACATCATTTTTTAATACCTATTCATAGATACCCCACACGTATGGATTTGTTGAAAAAATTTTTTTTGAGTTTCAGTTCTATGTATGGGGAACCCCAAAATTTATTGTTTTTTTTCTATTTTTGTGTAAAAATCTTAATGCGGTTCACAAAATACATCTACTTACCAATTTTCAACATTATAGTTCTTATAGTTTCGGAAAAAAGTGGCTGTGACATACGGACGGACAGACAGACATGACGAATCTATAAGGGTTCCGTTTTTGTAATTTGGCTACGGAACCCTAAAAATGGAAAAAGCAAATATTGAAAATAATATTTCAATTTCAAATTATTTATTCAAGAACAATGTTATAATTGTATATGAATACTTAAAGACTATGATATCAATACTAGAAAAAGGATAAAATACAACAATGAGCTTAAATTATTGTATAATTTAAGCTTACAAAAACTAAAATCTTATAAATAAAAACAAATGAAAACTACAAACTTACAACATATGACTATTAAAATCTTAGTAACTATATATTAAAAACTATAACTCTTTTAATGTATATAACATAGTAATACAACAGTAATTGTAGTGTTATAAAAGCCCTTATAACGCCCGCTGCTGAATATAAGAATTTTCTAACGGGTATTCTCTAAGTCATCACTCTCAGCAAGCGGGTTTGTGACCCCAGTATTGTGTAAATTCTGCTGCCCATTACCTGGTATACGATATTACAGGTGATGTTATTACAATCGGAACCAACGGATTAACGTGTTTTCTGATGCACGGAGGGTAATATCAACCATACCAAGAAAGAAATCTTCGAATTTACGCGAGTTTACGGCATCATGCCAAATATTAGGTTCGAGAAAAAAAAGAAGTACACACTCGATTCAGTAGTTCTTGTGTGTATTACAAACGACAATTCAAATCTCTCTTAAGATAAGAATAAAAATCTATATTTTTGTTTTCATAACTCAACATACGTTACTTTAGTAAAGTTATTAAAAATATCATACTATCTTTGCCTGTTTTCCCCGCGTTACTCTACTCCAGTGGGTCGGAGCGCGATGTTTTGTAGCCTATATGTTAGTCTACCTTATAAACAAATTACAGTCAAATCCGTTCAGTTTAAAAAAAAAGAAGATTAGTTAGAAGAACCTGTGTGGTGTCCAGCGTAGAATAGACCACCCCATATCTTCCTGTGGGTGTCGTAAGAGTCGACTAAGGGTCATACACCTGATGGATGAACAGCAGCATCTATCAGCTCAAGGACACTCGCCATCTTACAGCAATCACCAATCCACCTACCTAACGTGGTGATAATGGCAATATCCCTCAACGAAACTTACTTTTTATTTTTTTCCTGGGAGAAATGCATTACGCATTCCCACTGACGCTGCGTTGCCGCGCGCTGGCGGGATATGTGGGGCTCGCCCTCTCCATAGTACGGTATGCTACTCATACCACGAGGAGAAGACCTTACACCACTACAACGGACACTCCTTCGATCCACCGTTGGCGGGGGCCGGGTACGTCCCTCAACGACCCTGGCTTGTGCAAGATTTGTTAAAAGGTTGCCCATGTTCAGCAGTGGACGTAATAGTGCTGATACAGTACAGTACAATGTTAAAAAATGGAATTCTAATTAGACTATTGATGATTTAATGAGGGTTCCGGCGACTGGGACCGCAATTAAGTAGGACCGCGGTCCTAATCGACGGATCCGTAAAAATAAAATAATTTTCTTCAATAATTTTATACAATCATACAATACTATTCCCTTTGTGTGTGTTTACCTGCATGTGTGAATTATGTAAAAACGGGCTAGCTTAATCTAGTACTAAGCACATAGGATGGAATTATGTCTAGAACGAGTCAATGATATATATAAATAATTAAGATTTTTTTTCATTTGACTGTACCGATTTTGGCTTGAATAATAGATTTTTTTAAGTTTTCTATGGGTGATCCCAGTCGCTGGAAGAAAAATATTAAATTTTTACGGATCCGGCGACTGGGACAGCGGTCCAAGTTAATTGCGGTCCCATTCCGATTTAATCATATATATTAAATAACAATAATCAAATTTAAGTAGTACATGATACTTCCAACTAATTTAAACTCTTAGCACAAGCATTTAGCTAAGCGTGAGGGGTTAACAAGAATTCTAGTAGACTGCAAAACTCTACTAGTAAACTTAAAAAAAAAAAAAAAAAACAAGATTAAAAAAAACACTTTCGTCATACTACCGGTGTAAGTGACACATGCGCATCTTAAACTACGGCCCTGTCTTCCCGTAGCATACTGCTCATAAAAATGTCTCCAACGCCCACGACAGTCGGTTTAATTTGTTTCACGTTAATCTGCCGTGACGACCAACTGATTAATGCCTTTGTAAGGCTAATGAGACTCTTCTGATGATACGTAATCAATATTGTCCACGTGCGGCTTAAGTTTCTCTTAAGTAGAATAAGTATGCATAGAGTATCGTGAAAGAGCAGTCATAATGGATTGGTCTCTCTGCATAATACTAAAATCTTATACTAATATATAAAGCTGGAGAGTTTATTTGTTTGTTAGCTTGAACGCACTCATCTCAGGAACTACTAGTCCGATTAGAAAAATCTTTCAGTATTAGATAGCCCATTTAATCGAGGTAGGCTATAGGCTATATTTTATTATGAAGTTCCTGGGAACGGCAGTTACGCGAGTAAAACCTCGTGAGGAAGCTAGTAATTATATAAATCTTAAATTTAAAAAGCCCCTGACTTAAATCACTTACTAGTAGCATACAAACAAAAACGACTTTAACTAGTAAATCATTATTATTTGAATATCTTAAGGTCAGTTATTATAAATGTACGAATCATTTTCTTTAATTTCATGCCCTACTTGGCCATATTCGCAAATATCCGATAGTTCAACCCTATATTTACCCCCTATAATAAAATCATGTATTCATATTATTAATGGAATATTATCAGGCCAGTTTTTGTAATGTGAGTCCTTTCATCTAACCTCCTCTAAGAAAATAATTTCCCAAATTGAAGGACTAAAACTTTTCTAGTTCTAAAATCAGTTTAGAAGATCGGTCACGTGTTCAACTGGGAATGGGAAATATCAACTTTTTTATCTTTTTTCGAACTACGATTTTTCCAAAAAGTTGATATATTCCATGGGCAGAACCAATCGTGCAATATAACTTCGCGTTCATTTTACACTCAGTATATATTAAGTGTGAAGAAACGCCTACGTTTTTACGTGAGTTATGGCTTTTCATATTCTCTCGATGACATTGATGAGTGATTGAAGCAATAATCATTATAACTAAACTCAATCTTCGAAGCAATTGACGCTATAAATCTTAGTTAAAATATGTATAATACTTTCTTAGTGTCATCATCGTCGTTATACAGTATTTTTGTTGCCTCGCTTCTTAAGGTTTTAATATAATGACGTATTAAGCATTAGATACTTTAGATGTTAAATCCTTTTTTTGATGCAACGCAATAACAAAATACACATAGACAATCTTTATACAGATTGTCTATGTGTAATCAAATATATTTTTAAACTAGCGGCCCGCCCCGGCTTCGCACGGGTGGACTTTTATACCCTACCCCTGCCCTACCCTACCCCTACCCTAACCCTACCCTACCCTACCCCTACCCTACCCTACCCTACCCTACCCCTACCCAAAAGTCCTATGTCCTTCTCCCAGTTCTTAGCTACCTCCCTACCAATTTTCAGCCAAATCGGTCCAGCCGTTTTCGAGTTATAAGTGTTGTAACAAACACGACTTTCTTTTATACATATAGATAATGTTCTTATGATGCGTCCTCTTTTACCTTTGTCTCCTACCACCAGTAAAATAAAAATAAAAAAGTTTTTACTAACGTAAACCTATATACAGGTATTTGTTAATAGTCAAAACATATTTTGGTTTTTAAAATTTACGTTAAGTCACTTAATTTTATTTGATTATAATAGTTTATATAGCTTTAGCCTAAAAGCTGTCTAGTATGAAAATACAATATTATTTTATATCTATGATTAAATCTAAGTTCTGTCCTTTGAGTATGTTATTATTTAGACTGACCGTAAATATCTCGACGAACGCGCTTTAGTGCTACCACCGGATCCAATACGCCCCAACTGAGAAGACCCGGCGAAACAAACTCAGTTATGGTTGTGGCAACTCTGAAAAGAACTGGCAAGATATATTACAATAAGTTTTGCATTATTTTATCAAAGCATAAGCCTCGTTCACGAAGACGCAAGGAGTCGCGTGTGATGTTGGTCGAATAGAATCTAAATTCATAATGAAAGCACAATACCTTGTTCATAAATGCACTTATACAAAGCGCTGTCCAAAATGCGATCACGATGGTTTCACCCGCGTAACTCCCGTTCCCGTGGGAACTTCTAATTTAATGTAGTCTATGTCATCCGGGGATAGTGTAGCTTTCCCACGGTGAAAGATATTTTCAAAACAGTTCAGTAGTTTCGGAGCCTATTCAATACAAACAAATAAACAACCAAATCTTTCTTCCTTATAATATTACTAGCGACCCGCTCCGGCTTCGCACGGGTGCAATGCTGAAGGTTTATTTATACATATAAACCTTCCTCTTGAATCACTCTATCTATTAAAAAAAACCGCATCAAAATCTGTTGCGTAATTTTAAAGATCTAAGCATCCATAGGGACGAACAGACAGCGGAAATCTTTGTGTAAATTTTAAGATTTCTTTCCGGGTCTGGTTGGCTGAGGGACTACCCTCCGTGAAAGCACGTGAAGCCGTTGGTCCCGATTATTATAACATAATTTATAATAATCGTATACCAAGGAACGGGCAGCAGCGTTTCCTTGTGTGGTACAATATAATACTGCGTTCTCCAACCCGCCTGCCAAGTGTGGTGACTATAGCAAATACCCTCCCTCGGGAGGAGGCCCATGTTCAGCAGTGGACGTTATTCGGGCTGATGATGATGATGATGATCATTTTAAGAAGCCTTCAATCAAACAACAGCTGCTCAACAAGTATAAGTGGTTTAAATTTTCGTGAGCTTAATCTAGGGTTATCAGGTTAAGCAATTATGTAGCTGGAGATCTTCGACATCTCGAAACTTCGATGTTGTCAAGAACTGGGTTGAACTTAGCCAATACATAGTTAAGTACGTCTCGTTGAATGACGTAAGGTCAAGGATCGGGTAAACGAATACTGTAAGTACATTTATTATTTACTACCGGAGCTTCGCTTTGTAACTTTATTGATACTAGCGACCCGCCCCGGCTTCGCACGGGTTTAATGCTGATGTATTATATATTTAAAACTTCCTCTTGAATCACTCTATCTATAAAAAAAGGTCTGTCCCTCTTACACAAAATCCGTTGTGAAAGAGGGACAGACAGATTGAGAGACACGTTATATACTATGCAGTGGTGCTATGGTGCAATTGGGGGTGGGGCCAGCATAGGGCTATTGAAGGACGATTTTACTTATAACTAGCTTCCCACTCGTGGTTTCACTCATGTAACTCCCGATCCAGTAATAATTTCATAATTAAAATACCCCATAGTCTTCCTCGATAAATGGGCTATCTAACAGCGAAATCAATTTTTAAATCGGACCTGTAGTTCTTGAGATTAGCGTGTCCAAGCAAACAAACAAATATATAGCATAGATTACTGGAGCCTAGTTTTGGTGCTTTATTGTATAAGGTGATATGTCCCTCCGATCGATACACTGGGTGTGCAGCCAGCACAGCTACTATAAGGAGACGATTTTATTCAAAACCAGCTGTAAGTGCCCGTCTTCGCCCTTCAAAAATATCTTATACTAGCGGCCCGCCCCGGCTTCGCACGGGTGGACTTTTATACTCTACCCCTGCCCTACCCTACCCCTACCCTAACCCTACCCTACTCCTACCCAACCCCTACCCTACCCCTACCCCTACCCTACCCCTACCCTACACCTACCCTACCCTACCCCTACCCTACCCTACCCCTACCCTACCCCTACCATACCCCTACCCTACCCTACCCCTACCCTACCCTACCCTTCCCGTCCCTACCCTACCCTACCCTACCCCTACCCAAAAGTATCCTATGTCCTTCTCCCAGTTCTTAGCTACCTCCCTACCAATTTTCAGCCAAATCGGTTCAGCCGTTCTTGAGTTATAAATAGTGTAACTAACACGACTTTCTTTTGTTTTTAAAATGTATTCTGCTATTCGGGACGGAAACAAATCCAACAAATCAAAAACCATGGCAATCGGTCCAGCCGTTCTCGAGTTATAATTGTTGTAACAAACACGACTTTCTTTTATATATATAGATTTCCCGTGAATTTTGCCCAAAAATTGTATTATATACAAACTTTTTTTTTTTTTTGCGTATTCGCGCGCTGGCGGTGGGATATGTGGGACTCGCCCTCTCCATAGCGTGGTATAAGTTCGGCGGATCGAAGGAGTGCCTTCGATCCGCCGTTGGCGGGGGCCGGGTAAACAATCCGGCCCCCCATTATAGACTAACCTTGTCCTTAGATTAACAACACAATTAAAAAAGAATCAGCCGAATTGGTTAAGTCGATTTCAGACTGTGCTCGTACATACATTTTGGCGATTCATTTATATATATATACATAAATATACCTTTTTTATTTATGTTTTGTATAAAAATATCCCAGTTTTTGTTAACTAGCGTAATTTCTGTATATTTGGAAGTTTTATATTTATATATAAGATATTGTATATGATTGATATGACTCAATAATAATAAAAGCTATTATTTCATACAGTAGGTATTGTAGGTGAGCACGGTGTATCTAATTCTATCGAACAGCTAAATAAGCACATCTCCTAAGCTTTCGATAGCCAACGCCAGCCATTAGGGTTACTAACTTCATGTTATTTTCGAGAATATATTTATGATTATATTATATGATTTATGATTTGTTTATAATGATGATACCTTTTGTTCTAAAATTAATTATGGATTACAACGATGTTTGCGCTATTTTATAGTTTAGTCTTCTAATTTTTTATTTTTTTATTAAGGTCGATAACTTTTTTAAGATTAGAGAGCTTGAATTTTTTTTTGCTTTTTTAGTTTTTCATTGCTTAGTGATCTAAAATCAGCTGATATTAGACTAAGTCAGACGCAATATTACAACATTTTTACAAGTTACAGCAAGCTAACTCTTTACACAAGCTTAGATTCAGAACCTATATTTTTGCAAAAAGTGCACATCTGTAATCGCTTATCGATCAGTGGATTATTCTATGGTCAATGGAGGAACTTCTGCATAAGTTTAATATAAGACACATGGTTTTGTTTTTTACTTAATAAGGCATGTGATTAGAACTAATGAAAAATTGACCGTGACATCGTCCGCGCAGCATTAGGCTTAGAAAGCTATCCAACAACGAAAGTCCCTTCTAGTGGAATATACGGACAAACAAACAGTCATACCTAATAAAAGTAGCCTACATTACATCCGATAAAATCCGATCTATCAGTGAAAGTCTCGTCAGAATCGGTTCAGCTGTTACTGAGATTAGCTGGAACAATAGACACACAGACAGACTGTTCTTTTATGGTATTTGTACAGCCCTCTACATATATTCATACAAAACACACTTCAATTTTATATATTTGTAAAAATAATAAATATTTTTTATTAAATTACTCCCAAAAACATTTAATTTTGTTAACCCTACGTATCGTCCGATACTCTACTATCGGCACTCGAGTCACGTTGCACGCACCTACGAGCGTGTTCGTACATAAATAATTGCACACGGAGGGAACAGATTTGTGCGAACTTTGTACGGCCTGTTGGCAGCTGAAGTGGACGATTTTATATATGAATTAGATATAACAATATTAATAAGCCTTTTTAAGGGTTCCGAACCCAAAGGGTGAAAACGGGACCCAATTACTAAGACTCCGCTATATGTCTGCCCGTCTGTCTGTCACCAGGCCGTATCTTATGAACTATGATAGGTTTCACTCATCGATGATATTAAGTTTTAATTTGAATAAGTCAGCAGATTTCCAAAAAAAAAGCTGGCAGACTATGTACCATATATAAGCTTTAAAAAACTGGTCGAGTGCGAGTCGGACTCGCGCACGAAGGATTCCGTGCCATTTTCAAGCGTCTACCTGTTGCCGTTTTTAATATCAAGCAGCAAAGAGCAGAAAAAAATGTTTGTTGCATGATGTAAAATATTTAATTTTATTTTATTTTTAGTATTTGTTGTTATAGCGGCAATAGAAATACATCATCGGTGAAAATTTCAACTGTCTAGCTATCGCGGTTCTTGTGATACAGCCTGGTGACAGACAGACAGCGAAGTCTTAGTAATAGGATCCCGTTTTTACTCTTCGATTATGGAACCCTAAAAACCAGATAGCACTGACAACAATAGCTCCAATTTTAACTTACGGTTATAATATTAAAGCCAAAATAATAACACTATTCATATTATAATTTTAAATCGAAATACTTTGAGTTAATAGTCGCGAACTATTTCACTTATGACTTTTATGGCTGCTATAAATGAATACTTTATTTTAAATGTTATTTCTCATTTCAATAACCTAATGACAGATCATAATAAAGTGGAACACTATATTATAAAAGTTGACAGTTTTGAAAAGGTTTTTGCAATATAAATTCAATTTATTAGCGCTGATTTACGACCTGTACCTATTAATGCTTCGAGGTTAATAAAACATTTAATGTGAACAAAAGCGGGGGAGGCGAATATTAAGAGGTGTTTTAAAGTGGTGTGAAGACTTAATAGGTTAAACTTAAAATGTAGAATAAAAGGAATCATATATCAGGATTAAAACCCCCCGGACACTCCTTCAATCCGCCGTTGGCGGGGGCCGGGTACGCATGAGCGATCCGGCCCCCCGAAGGCACCCGCGGCCTATATAGCACCCCGGGATCTCCAGGGCCACACTTACAGTGTCCCATTTGCCCATTAATAGGAACGCCCGGAGTGTAGAGGCGTTCCTACTCCTCATGGGTCAGCCTCGAGGAGGGGGGCACATGGGCCCCGCTCCCTTCGAGCCTAGGGCGGTAGGCGGCGGGTTTCGGTCTGCCACCGACGGCCAACATGCCGTCTGCGGAGCGGGTGGGCGGAGGGATCTTATTCCCTCTCCCGCTCCGCGGCCTCCTTCTGTGACATTACTTGTCTACAGAAGGAGGCAACCGCCTCCCACGACCTCTCGCTTTAGACCATCTTTGATGACCATCTTTGATGATGGTCGGCAGCGAGAGGTCGTCTCCCACCACGCCAACGAGCCTCCTCCCGTTCGTGGTGCACGCCGGACATTCCACCACCGTGTGCTGCGCCGTATCATCGGCACAGTCACAGTGGTGACAGCGCATGTCCGGCTCCCACTGCGCCACGTTGCACAGGTGATCACAACATTCACATAACATCAATTATGCCCGTAAAAAGTAGCAAAAGCGAACAATTCAATTTTTTTATATATTATACATTTTTGATTTTGTGCCATTTTTGATTTTTTTCCTGGGCCCTATTCATTTTCCTTACGTCACTGTAATAACGAAAGCTCACTTCATCACGAACTCTCAAAAAACTAATAGTGCTAGCTGGCTCAAATTTAGCATGAGAGTTCCTTTTAGGATATAAATGATAACATTTTGTGATAGGGCCGTTAGTTGTACCTACCTGTATGTTGTGTTCCGCTTTTTTTCTTGTATTTTGAGTCATTTGTCACTTGTACATCGTACAATAAAAAGTTAGCTATCTAAGGCTGGAGATGGCAAAATTCAAACCATAATGGATTCGAAAGGGGTAACATAGTTTGAATTAAACTTCCATTTTTAAGCACACATCAATATTTTCACTCGAACAAAGTTTCGGGTTTTTACATCGAGATAATCCATCAGAATAATTAAAGGAACCTTAATTGGTAAGCAAATTATAGAGATACTCTGTTTGAAAATACCTATATGAAAACAATATTGTATAAAAAAACATGATCGATGCAATACATCGATACGCCTCTACCCCCAAAAAAGAGGCATATTCATAATTAAGTAGGTACCTTTGGCGACGAGCAAGCCCATGTCAGCGTGGCTGTTGCACGTCATTCAATGCGTCCTTTTTACGCTTCACTCCTTATGTTGAGTATACAAAAAAACTCGTTGGACGTTGTGCAGATTACAATTGCAATCAGATTGCTGCGACGACCATTTCGGCGAATTTCTAATCCCTACAAATGTTACAAATGTCATAAAGATTTACGACGTATCATTTCAGACAGATACAATTGAGTGGCACATACGATTGTTATGTTAAACAAGTCAATCAACAAGTAACCTGAGAACAAGGAAGGGAAAGCGTAAAGCGATACCTTACTACAATTAAGGACGAAAGGATTAACTGTCACTGCTAAGTAGGTACTGAAATGCTGTAACAGTAACATCTTAGTTAAAGTAAAATATGTTTTAAGTTACAGTAATAGAATTTTATTTGGCTAAGCGAGTGATGCTCTTTAGGTTTTTTTGTAGTTGCATGGTAGGCAGTAGTAATTACGAGAGAAGGACTCAAGTTAATATCTTAGTAACATACATTTTGTTTAATGAGTAATTCATGTATTTGCTATTAATATGGGGATCTGTCTATTACACAGTTTGGTTTATTTTCGCCTTTCTCGGGATTTATCCTAGTCTAAAGAGCTAAGTACTTTTCAATTAAATAAGAATTTATACAAGTACCTATTCATTTATGTTGCGAAGAAAAGAGTTAATGGATTTCATTTGATACTTCAAATGAAATCCATTAACTTATTTCTTTTACGTTTCTGTTTTAATTGACTTGAATTTTACTATTTCCTTTTCTCCGCTCATCAAGAAAAGACGTCACAATTAAGTATATTAGGGCCCATCGTGCCCACAACGGTTAATCCGCCATTGCGTTATCACCATGTCCATGCTCTTTTAACTGAACCCTACCGACCGTAAGTAAGTAGATACTGTATTAAAAATAAGTATTACAGCGTTACGAGCACAAACTATAATTTGATTTATATCTATACAGATCAACTGTTTCTAGTGACTACGTTCTCGAAGATTACCCCTTTTCATACATTTATCCTGGGTCCTTCTTATCGGATGTCTAAGTCATATAAAGAATACATCCTCTAAGTTTCAGGTCTTTACGATCAGCGGTTTAGGCTGTGGCTGTGATCCGTCACTCATTCAGGACAATTCGTTTTATTAATATAGAATTAAAGATACACTGTGTAAGTGCTCTAGTACATTTACTGTGATGGTAATTCGATCATCAAAAAATGTCATAGAAATATAACGCTACCCACACTTTAGACATAAACATTATGGTAATGTTACCAAATGAACAGTTTTCCGCCCGCTAAATGAGAGTATCTTGTTTCTATCAGCCAATTTCAATGAAATTAAACGAAGCTCCACGCTGAAATTAATTAACTTGTGAAACTCAAGAAAAGTCTCTTTTTACCTTATCGTGATTACAAAATTAAATATTGTTTATATTATGCTAGAAGAAAACCATTTTTAATGTTTCTCAGTAGTATAAATATAGTAGGTATAACAAACGCGTAGGGTCTAGGAGTTTGAGAAGGGATGATGAGTTGTGTAAGAAACTAATGTAAATATAAGATATTTGTTTCGTAAATAAAGTCTTGTAACTCAAGGTTATATACCTTGAGTTACAACGAGAATCAAGGAAAATACTGATTTGAACATTGACATGGCAAGACATTTCATCAAGAGGGTAAAAAAATTGTAGAAAACAGTGGCCGATTAAGAAAAGAGTACCGTAGAGGAGACAGGTTGTACAAAGAAACAACTAAATTGGACAATAAATCAAGTAAATTACTTTTACTCTATATGCGTTCAAACGACGACGTACCGATAAAGTCCCATAACTTCAGTTCGCTTAAAACATGCATTGGATAAGTCGTATACATACGAACAAAATATGGTGAACACAAACAAATTGCATTGCCACGAACATTTTTTTCCACGGTGATGTTCATTAGTGGTACGCACGTGCGAACGAAGTGTTCTATGATCGTGTTTACCATGTTTTTGTATGTATACACGGCGATCATGCGATACAAACAATGCGATCTATCGAGGTTATCATAAAAATACGATAAATACAGATACGGTAACGTTAAATTTAAGAACAATACAATGATTTATTATGCAATATAATCTTTACAGAATTACTTGTACAATAATCTTTTAATCTAAACATTTCCATAAAACGCCCATAAAACTTGCTCAGGTCAAAATGTATCTGAACAAGGTTAAAATACTATATTTATTGAGGAATAAGAAATTGCTAACGCTTTTATTAACACGTACAATGGTTAATTTGGCGTCTGAGTCACCTGCCGCACTTAACCTCGTAATATTTATAAGCTTTTACATATTAATATCCAGTAGTGTTGGAAGTTAATAACGATATGTTTGCCACAGACTTGTATAACGACTTAAATTAATATGAATCGGAATATCGGAAAAAGAACAGGGAACAAAACATAAGATTTTTACATCAAACAAATATCCAATATGGACGCACGTTGGTAAGTAAGTACGTCAAATATTCTTATAAAGCATAACAGACGCATCCAGGAAAACGTAAAGTAGGATGCTCCCGTGCAAGATGGACCGATGACTTGAAACGGTTAGCCGCAATGGGCTGGATGCGGAGAGCGTAGGACCGAGTGATATGACGCAAACTAGGGCAGGGTCATGCATAGAAAAATATAGGGTAAAAAAGTTTATTCTTCAATAACCTTTAGAGGGTTCTACAAAATTACGGTAGGTATTTAAACGATTTTTACTTTGTAAAATGTGTATTATTGTCACTTAGCTTGATGTATCTTCATCATCAGCCTCCCTGTGTAGTTATGTCTTAGTTACAGAATCAAAGCAAGCCCTCGACGGGCCGCGTACGTAACTTAAATTATTGGGGGGGGGGCTATATCAAACACCTTCAGAGAACTTGTTATCCCCTATCATTGATACGGTTGACACAGCGCGCAACGGCTTAACCTGCTTCCCGAGGTATGGAGGTTTGTCCATCAAAAAACCTTTTTTTTTTTACTCGGTGGAAATATTTTAAAGACTTCCCTCCGCCTTGGGGGGAAGAACGGTGTGACCGAGTACTTCACTTCCCCCGGGAAATCCGTTTACCCACTAAAACCACCACGGTAGCCAGCCTCGACGCTGGCGACGATGACATAGGGCATCAAATACCTAGTCTTAATACGGCATAAGCTCTAAAACCTTCAAACAGTGGAAAATAAATTTAACAGCTAAGTCTAAACTGCAGTTGATCTGTAATTGGAAATACCAGCGTTTAGGCACGAGGCACACGGCGCCACGGGGCAAGAGGTCATCGCCAATAGCTATAACATTGTCCGTAAGACACGGGCCGCGCCCACACTTCTACGGTAAACCACGATGACTTCAAGTGACAGCCAATCCACATCATAACTTGCTTTATTATTTAATTCGCTCTTTAATAGCTCGTAACATGGAAAGCGGTAATAAAAGATGTAAAATTTCAATCGTTATTATATTGTAGGTTTTATGGATACTTGTTTCTTTAGAATTAATAGGTTTCGTAACTGGATAGAGAAATGATGATAAATAATAGCTATGTCAATAGGTAACGGGCAGCAACATTTCCCTGTGTATATTATACAACTGGCAATACCAGACGCACTCAGAGCGTTGGTCCTAACCCCTTAAGGGTGCCCTCAGGTGGATGTCGACTTTGGCCGGATTCTTGGAAGTTAATTTTAGACCTGTCACCTTTAAGGCATCTTACTAGAATGTGTACATTTGTCATTTATCGCACGACAGACGGACAGACTGATAAAACATTCTGCAAGAGCAAATAATTTAAACAATGTTTTTAGCTACTTAAGTGTAACTTTTGTTGGATTTAGTCTTATACAGGGTAATTTTGACAAGTACCAGTGTTTCATTTTTTCATTATTTCAAGCTTCCGCGCGCGATTTAATGATAAAATATAGCCTAAGTCATCAACTAACACTGAAAAAAAATCAAATAGTACCAGAAGTGTTGAATAATGAAGATAAGCGCTTTCAAGCAAACAAACAAACTCAAAGTTTTAGATATTAGTATAGATATTGGTAAATATTACTGTGGTCGCCAACCCGCTTGCCAAGCGTGGTGACTATGGCACAATTTCATGCCCATGTTTAGCAATTGATGTTATATATAGGCTAATGACGGTAAATAGATAATAATATGTTTACCTATAGATTTAAAGCCAATACGATTGTATTATAAAACCATAAAACACATGTTTGGACTTAGACAAGATGTGGGAGGGTTTTTATATATGAACATAACTAAGTGTATCGAACACACGTTATCTATAATATTGTTGTTAATGGATAAACATAAAACTTGCGATTTAGAAAATTATTTCGACTGTAGATAGACATATTAATATTTGTTCAGATAATATTTTCTTATGATATTTCTAATCTTAATTCTCTAAGTGACAGTAAGTAGTAAGTGACAGTTGTTATTAGGGTATCATTTCATCTGTCAAGAAATTTTGTGTAATTACTAAAGATCTTTTTCCGGATCCGCGTCCGGTAAACGTCGTCTTATCCATATTAAGACTGTGCCCTGCCCCCAAAATATCCGATCACTGTTAATAATGGAATCTATTTTTTCAACTGTTTATCAAGCCTGTCATATCAATCATATAGGTATTGAAACCTCAACCTCACAGTTTATTGTTTCAGACCAATGAGGCGAATGTTTGTTTTTGATAAATCTCAAAGTTGGGTTTCGTCCTTTTATTTACACAGCGTTATTTCCCCAGTGATTTCTCTTTTGTCATATCTGTTCAGAAGAAATAACAAATAATGGAATTTATACTTTGAAAATAATATGCTGAATGTTATTGAATCAGGTGCATTTATATTAGGCAGGAAATTGAAGCAAAAATAATAATAAAAAAAAACAACATCTTGAAATGTGTTCGTATTTTAAATTGTTTTTATAAAAAAAGTCAACAGCCTACTCTATCATTAATTCTATCTTTGGAAAACCCCTCATTCTACCTCTATAGTCTTGATTTCAAAAGGTGTAGCCATATATTATATATATCTATTATAAAATATGATTTCTTTATCATTTTTATATTGTTATAGTATCATAAAAATATCATTAACGTTTTATTCATCAGCTTTTATAGTAAATTAAAAAAATATATACACATTAATATTATGGTCTACGAAATAAAAAAGTTATTTTTATGTCTTTAGGCTATGAATAAATAATATGATCATAGACTAAATACACAAACAGGGCGTTTTAAATTTGAAATCAAATCGATAATCATAAACTCAGACCAAATATTTAACTAATTCCAATATTAAAATGAGGTCGCTAATTTATTCTAACAATGTAATATAACGGGTCGCAAACAATTAATTCTCACCTAAACAGAGAATATAAATCATAACAACAATAGCCAGGACAGTGTCGTTAATTACTAGCGACCAAATTATGTTGAACAAGCCCTTTCGTAAATATTTGAAGTAATTTTTAAGCGACGACGGCCATGATAAGATTATGATTTTCGCGCCTTTTGCGTTTCGTTGTCTTGTTATCTGAGCTTCTTGTTTTAAGCTTAAACATTTTTTTAAATTGTATTATCGTCGTTTTAGTTAATAATTGATATAAAAACTTTAAATTTTTTTTAAATTGTATTTTCGTCGTTTTGGTTATAGTTTTTTTTTTTCTTCTTTATTTACAATAAAAGAGTTAGGTCACGCAGTGACAAGTAGTGATGGGTCGTCGACGTATTTGACTTCAACGAAACTAGACCGTCCAATTTCGTTCACCGACTAGTCGATCAACTAGTTGAATTCGTCGACTAGTTTACGCGTTAACTTGGTACACATTCCGACGAAGTCTACGGCGGCGACGGCGACATAGGCGGAAGACTTAGACTAGTCTCTCGTATGCTTAGGACTGGCTGAATACTGAATAGAATTAATTATAAAGTTGTAGTCACTATTCTGGCGTATTTAGAACATCAACAGATTTTTTATATATCTACATTATTTTTATTAAATAGACCTTTCCTTCGGCATCCTTTCTTCATAGCACAACAATAATTTAATTCGACCCGAACAAATATCAACACCCTTTAACTAGATTTAGAGTTCAAATTTGTTTGCACGATATTTCAACGGACGAATGAATTTCTATCACCCGACTACGTTCTCGTCTCGTCTCTGTCGTCACCGTCGCGCGTCGTCGGTCGTCGCGTTGCGAGTTTCAGTTTGGCCCTCTGAGGCGTCTACGGATTCGACTAGTCCATCGTATAACGGTGAACCGTCGATTCGTTCACAGTACGTCGACGGTCGAATTAACTAGTTCGTTAGTGACAAGTATCAGTAGTGACAAGCCACTCTTAGGGGAGAAAAACAAAATAATAATATAAAATTAATTGAACTATACACTTCTATCGCTTAAAGCAACTAATGCCAGAGTGTATAACATACTTGCTTCTTCCGATAACAGGGAAGCAAGCATGTTATTACATACACCAATGTTATAATTTGTGAAAAACATTTTTTTTCTCAGATCACTGTTTCGACCGCATTCCATAAGAATATGGTGTACATCTTCTATTATATTACATACTGGTTAATAATTAAAATCAATAAATCATGTTGACACTGGTAGTAGGTATTAAAATCACTAGTACCTTGGTATAAAACGCTACAGAAATTAGACATTTGTCGCCTAAGAATTGATGCAGAAAAGAGAACTAAATATTTAATTACAGAATTGATTACAATCTTATTGTGCTCCTAGAACATAAGAAACAATAAACACAAAAGTACAAATTAATAAATGCTTTTATGCAAAGATATTTATGGAAGCATGAATTCTTTATTTTTATTACATACTTTTACCAAACCTCGTAAGAAGGAATGTGTAATTTGTTTGTTAAAGTAGGTAAGGTTACTTTAACAAATTACACGCATTACATTCTTATGTTCTTTTTTCAGATTGAAATAATTACTTTGAGCCATAATGTAGCAATCTGATCCTAACATAACACGTATTGTAATATTAACCTACAATGTAAAACATTTGTCTGGAAAATTCTTTAATCAAACCCTGAAAACTAAAGTGTATCCTATTCACTTATTCATAAAGTCTAGAATATTTTACGTTTGTCCGTGTAGCGATGATGCAATGAAAGCTTCTCAGCCTATTTAGGGTTCTCTGACACCTCCTTTACCTTCCGTCCCCGAAAGATATGATCTAAATCAAAGCCCTGATGAGATCACCCTGAGGTCTACCTTAGCAATTCTATTATGTAGGTGACAAATTGTAGCACTCTGGAAATTACGATTTGTGACCGAAATGAGCAGTTAATCGATTTAGCACCCGATTTGTTTCTGTAATCGATATATTATGTTTTGTAATTTTATTCCAAAATATGTTTTCCACTAAATTTTAAAATGAACGAATAGTTTTTTTTTTAAATAATATAACATTCTAGGATTTAGGATATTTTTATCATGAAAATTCATATCTATATTTTTATACTAATATATAGAGCTGAAGACTTTGTTTCTTTGCTTGAAGGCGCTACGCTCAGGAACTAGGTATAGGTCCGATTTGAAAAATTATTTCAGAGTTTGATGGCCCATTTATTAAGGGACGTTATAAGCTGTATTTAATTATGAAGTTCCTGTAAGAACGGAGTAACACGGGTGTAACCGAACGCGGGAATCTAGTATGAAAATAATATGAGTATCTCTCGTATACATTAACAAACAGTGCCTTTGACCTAAAGTTACCTAATGATTCTAAATGAATAGAAGAAGAAAGTAATCTAAAGCGCTTCAAGCTAAGGACCCTGTAAGTCGTGTTGTGACAGCGAACATACGATACAACACCTTACAAGTACACTCACATTCAAATGTAACATTGACTTATATGGACATAATTAAATTCAGATGATATCTAGCTAGAAAGCACGGCTCACAATATGTCTAGCCAAATAGGTCAACCACTGTCTCGAAGCTATCAACTGACAATAAACAAACAACTTCGCCGTCAATGTTGTTTACAAATAATTGACCGAGTGTTTAACTGTCGCTTTATACTTTGTAGTGACAGCGATGACAGGAAAAATATGCATTTTAATGGCCATTCAAATTTGTTTACCGACACCTCGAGCTGAAGTTATTCCCAGCGTTTATTTCTCATTAAACTTTCTTGTACAGTCTCTCTGCCGTTAGTATCGGCTACCAATTTGCAAAGTTTAACTTCTCTGTGTTCACAACTTCGTACAAATGCCCCGAGAAGTCATTATAATATTTAACCAACTAATAAATTTCCGATAAATATTAATAATAATATATTTAACATCCTTATATTTATAAAAATATATATCTTTACTAATATTACCATTACAAGGGAAATATTTGATTGTTTACTATTACAAAGCCAATTGAAATTTTTTTTCACCATTAGAAAGCTTACCTTATTCTGAAGTAACATAGCATATTAAAGCATAACATATTAAATACCCAACAAGAAGAAAAGCGAATAGTCTTCCTAAGTATGCCACACCGATGTATGATATCGATACGGTTTTAAATCTTTGATCACTGGGTTTTACTTTCATAAAACTTTCATAAATGATCTCGGAGTTTTTATAGTCTTTATTCTCCGGGTGTAGGTAGACTCGTAGGAAGCTAGGATAGGGTCCAATCGTCCTCGCAAGGCGAGGCTCGCGACCGACGCGTTCTATGCTTCAGGCCCGATACCAGCCCGCGGTGTTTGATCTTGATTATATTTATATTTAGCGACTATCACATGCCATAACAAAATTGGTAAATTCAATTGAATAACATTAATGTTGAAATGTATGTAATTTAATTTATTTGTGTATTATTGTTTTTTTTTTGTCATTATCATTGTATTTTACTTAAAAAATAAGTACGATCGATTAGTCTACATTATCAATAAACTTTTTCATTTTCATAATCCACATTTTTATATTATTAAAAATCAATAGAATATTAAAATGGAACTTTTTTTTTAGTAAGTACTACGTGATATTTAAAAAACATGGTTTTATATTGCTTTTTAACAATTGATGAATATATTTTAACAATTAACTGAGATTTTTTGCCATGACTATGATATCATTGGGTTGTTGTTAAATCAAATAGTTAGTGAGCCATTCAAATCTTGATATCTATACTTTTTGCGGCAGTTGAATGTGCGAAGACATAATATTATAAAACATTGATTTCGAAGAATTTCCATATTTTTTAGTTAAATTACGAACTATTAGCGTCTCAGTATAATTGCTCGTTACCAACCATCTGTGTCGATTACAAATTCTTATTTTTTATTCTTTCATTTTTGTGTTAAACTTGAGAATAGGTACGTATATACTTAATATTACATAGGTACCGTTAAAATCTTTCGCTATTCGAGAATCATTGACTCGTTGAAATCACAATTTAAAATCAAATAATTTGTTTGCAAAAATTTGATTTCACAAAGTTCTTAAATAGGTTACGTATACTTACAGTCCATTTCGTATTAGCCTTCAGCCTACAAATTTTTACAGTGACTTAATTTTATGTTAGTACATTATTCAGATTTTATTGATTATACGCTATTTTATTATCATTATTATTAATATTCAATTTTAATAATACATATAAACTAAAAATAGTAATTTACATCAATTTGCGTCTTACTAGGTAGGTACCTATACAAGTTACAGGATCAAAAACTTAAATAAAATGATAGATAGTACAATCCTTAAGGCAACTCTCGCAATGGACGCGCGCGTTCCTCGACCGCCATTTTGGACGTTGACGCCATTTGGATGGATACCGGGTTCTGTTTATTTAGTACATATCCGTTTATACCTAAATAATAACCGTGTCAATTAATAATTGCACATGAAACTGACACAACAAATGTAAAAGGATATCCTTAATTATTATTGCAGGTTTACTGTATCCGTCACTTATTAAAAAGCATATGAGTTACACATTCATAATCATTCCTATAGCGGTATAAGTCTGGCTTTAATTTGTGGGTTCGATCCCTACGCTGGATAAGAAGGTTGAGGGACTAGACTAGACCCTCCGTGCCTCGGAAAGCACCTTAAGCCGTTGGTTAACGTGTTAAGTTGATGACACGCAGAAAACGGGCAACAGCGTTTCCCTGTGCGTTACGACATAAAACTGTGGTGACCACCGCCTGTCAAGGAATGTGACTACGACAAAACCCTCCCTCGGGATGACACCCAGCAGTGGACGTTATACGGGCTGATGAAGATGATGGCGATTCATTGGAATGGCGAAACGTATGAACGTATAAAAAAAAATACTAGCACATTTGTGCAGTCTGCTAGTATTCTTGTTAACCCCTCGTGCTAACCTAAAATGCTTGTGTTACGAGTGGGTTCACGTCGGTAGTGCCATGGGTGGGGACCGAACCGGCGACCACAAGATCACATGTCTGACGCCCCTAGCCATTGGCTATTTTGTTTTTTTGCTATCTAAACAAGTTGTTACGCATTGGCACTTAATGCGATCAATTATATGATAATAAGATTAGACGATCAAACCACCAATATTCTAGTTCGTTGTAATATTTCTATTGACCTCTCGAACTTGAGCTTATAATTTTTACATTAATGTCCTCAAAATATTTTTATTGCTATATTTTCCATTTATCCCATTAAAATTTAAATTAATTCGTTATTTTTAATGTATTTTTATAGTTAGTTACACAAACAAGAATTGAAACAATACAAATGTGTGTTATAAATATAGTTTGTAGTATATTTCGTTTCAATAGCTTCAAAATTATCTATACTAATATATAGAGCTGTTGAGTTTGTTTGTTCGCCTGTACGCCTGAAACCTCAGGAACTACTGGTCCGATGAATGAAAAATCTTACAGTGTTGTTAGCCTATTTATCGAAGGAGGCTTAAAGACTTATCTAATTATGAAATTCCAGGAGTTACGCAAGTGAAACCGCACGCTTAAAGCTAGTCTATACTAATATTATAAAGAGAAAAGATTTGTATGTAAGTATGTTTGTATCGAATTGGCTCATAGTGTACTGAACCGATTTTTAAAATTCTTTCACCATTTGCCAATGCTACATTATCAGTAATTAATATCTAAGGCTATATTTAACTAAGAAGTTCCCACGCGAGTGAAACCGCGCGCGGGAAGCTAGTACTAATAAAATACTAATTATTTACTCAACATTTGGAGGAAAATGTCGCATCGTTAGTAAAAACATCAATAAATTAGCATAATGGCTTTCACAAATTACGTTATTGTATAAAACACTCAGTCAGAGGCGTCGTAATGCGGTCGTATTTCATTTTGTCGTGTATGAGGTGCTTTCAAAATATATGCCTTCTCTTTAAAAGCAAATACCGTAGTATCATCTATACTTTTATACTGATATAAAAACATTTGAAAGAAGTAAAATTTGTTGTTTTATTTTTTTATATAAAACAACACATTTTACTTATTATACACCGTGTAACGGAAAGGGTATATACATAGGAAGAGCAAGGCTTTTTTGGATGATAACAAACGATATGGCAAGGGTTATTTAATCCTATCTCTACAAGTCCGGAAGTAATGATTTTTTTAAATTCATAGATACCAGAAACCAAACTTTTCAAATTGAAAACAAAAATACATCACTAGCACTCAATCAGCTGATCGATGTCAACGAACTATTTGCAAGTAAAAATAAACCTCTTACTCCTGGTATTTCTGAATAAAGGGTTCCGCATTTTTATTTTTTGTTTACAAAATAATACTGACTTTTCGTAACTTTTATTTTGAGTTGAAACCCCTGCCATATCGTTTGTTTTGATCCAAAGAAGCCTTGCTCTTTCTATGTATATATACCCTTTCCGTTACACCTTGTATATAAAACTGAAGAGTTTGTTTGTTAGCTTGAACACGCTAAACTACGATCGATTTAAAAATGTTTCTATTGTTAGATAGCCCATTTATGGAGAAAGGCTATAGGCTATATTTAATTATGAAGTTTTTACGGGAACGGGAATTACGCGGTTGAAATTGCGCGCTGAAGCTAGCACATAATATAAGCTCGAAGTGAGGTCTCCCTCACCTTGCGATACGCCGCAGGACTTCATTAAAAAAACAAACAAACAATTTATTTTTATACACTAGATGTAGTACAAAAATTTGTGAATGAAAAATAAATTATTTGTATATAATTTCACAGAAAAGTCTTGAACAACTAATCAATATAAATGGTATCTGATTTTCTATTTGCTTTTGAAGGAAAGGCATATATTTCGGAAGCCCCTTATATATGACAGTAACGCAACGATCCATTATCGGCGCGTGGCATGCCACTACTCTTTACTCATACTCGTATATTTCATACGTGCCATTTACCTAAATTATAATCATACTACATGCGTACTATGTTTAATTAGTTTTGGACGTGCTAACGTGTATGCCATGAAATTCTATTATCAATTTATAATATAAATGACTAGCTTCCGCCCGCGATTTCATACGCATCACTCCCGTTTCCGTAAAAGCTTCATAATAAAAGAATTTAATGAAATAATTAATTTTTATTCAGCACTTAGGTAAGTATTTACATACACTTGTACTTGTCAGAATTACAATGTTAGAAGATAATAAATAATAAAAAAACTATAACTAACAGATAATTCTTACTCTACAAGATGTCCGACTAAGTAACAGTAATAATCCGACTAAGTAATTTCTCTATAAATGGGTAATCTAACACCAAAAGATTTTTTCAAATCGGAACAGTACCGTAGACTGTGATTAATTTGACATTCTGGGTAACTGTGACAGTGATGGTGAAACGAAATCTGAAGAGAGACAAAACGCCAAAAATGCATGAGAAAATGTGCCCCAGACACTAAAGCTGGTGAATTTAGTAAAGAGATCCTCCTACTATCAAATAGGAGTACATTTACACGGCCAATGTCACCCTGAATGTCAAAGAAACCCCGATTGACCGGTATTTCCTGAAATTGGCGCGTTCAAGCAAACAAACAAACTCTACAGCTTTATCCTCACGACCCTTAGTTTGCAAAGAACCATCCGATGCGCTCGTAGAACCAAAGTCCGAGAGGCCCGCGAGATGTAAAGTCGAGCGACAGTTGCACAAAACCCCCTAAAATACTAAAAGTCAGAATCCCTCAAGCGCCCTCTTGCGCAGGTTGCTTAGTTTGTAGTTTTAAAACCAATTATTATGACTGGAGCTCTGCTCGCCTTTATGCCCGGTGAAGTATCAAAAGCCATGTGGCTAACTACGTAAGTCCTTCCGAAAAAAAAACCTCCGGATTTATAATATTAGTATAGATATAGATTATGTACCTAATTGAAATATTGTAATTATAAAGGCAAATATTGTGGACACAAAACTAACTTCAATTTCAATAATAATAATTAATTAATTGGACGGACGGACTATGTAGTCTGCAGATTTGTAAGACTTGCTGTCTTACAAATCTACAGACAATACTGCTACTTACTTAGTTGGATATTTAACACAGAAAACAAAAATCTAATTACCAAGTAGTTGATTTTTTTAAATTAATTTTGTTAGTTTGTGATTATGATAAGTACAGTATGTAAATGAAATGTTATGTAATATAACGTAAATAAAATGTACAAATTTATAAATTGCCTTGTTGGGTTTGCGGTAATATTATTGACCGTAACTAGCAAGATGTCGGGTTTGAGTCCTGGTAGAGACAAAAAATGGCGTTACCTACAAGAAATTTAGACGTACCTTTGGTGTTTTTGGACAGTCAAAAGCCGTGTGGTTTCACGATTTGAAACTGCGACTAACCCTTCGCAGTTAGATTGGCATTTACCATCTAACTGCCACCTCCAATCCGTCTGACAAGCGTGATAATTATGGCAATATTCCTTAACGTCCTTAACTTGGCCATAGTTCTGTTAAACGAGGGCCATGTTCAGCCGTGAGCTTTTATACATTTAGCCACAAAGCGTTTGCATTTTCACAAGTAATATAAGGACTATGTATCAGCTCATAGTCACGAAGTTAGTGAATTTTCACCCATGCTTCGGTGAGCACGAGTATCGACCCGTAGCTTTCTAAGAGTTTGGCTGTCGTGGCCGAAATCGATCTGGAGTTCTATTTCTACAATTCTACAAGGGTGTATAAACAGTGAAGCATTGCTTATTCAACCTTGCAATATATAGGCAATTGTTTCGAGCCAAAGGAAGTAAGTACTTCAAATCATGCGAGAGAGTTTAGTAAAATTGCTTAAAATGTGTAGTAAAATTCACTAATATTTCTAGAAACTTCTTTGCTAATTCAACATAACAACTATTTATTGCAAAAACAAAAAAAAGTTTTTTATATTCCATTCTATTACCTACTTAGGCTTTGCCTTATTGTAGAAAGTAGTTTAGCATATGCTTAGTTGTTGCGAATTTATTATCAAAACTTAAAAAATAAATGATACAAATGATTAAAATAAGATAATTCTCATAGAAGTATTTGACTTGAATAGTTTTGCGGATTTATCGTTAAGGTTGATAAATGATAAGTCCACATTTAATAGACCAGGTCTCTCTAAAATGAGGATTTGAATAAATATCTTAAAAATAAGTATTTGGTATTTGTTATTAACAGAACGTAGATCAGCATCGTTTGGTACTTATTTAGGTTTTAAAAAGCCTGTTTATACGGAAATATGACATATTATTATATGGGCTTAATACTCATAACACCAGATTATTCTTATTAAGAAATGAATTAAGAACCATTATATTCTGACCCTAAATTTGACAACAATATGAAAGCATTCTACACGATTATTTGCTTACAGTTTTAAATCTGCTTCATTTTAAGAGATTTGTGGAATGAAAATACCTTTTTTTCGTCAACTTTCTTAACATTTCTTTCAATTGGATCCTAAACATTAATATAATATGTAACATTTCAGTTTAAATGTATTAGATAAAATTAAAATGACAGCTATAAAAAATAAGCTTACCTACTTGTTTCGAAACATTGAAAAATATCAATGGTCCTGTGCATCTATCTAGTTTTTTAACTTAAATTTTGTTGTAATTTATTTTCAAGAGAAACAGATAACAATATATATGATTATAAAAGCTTATTCAAGAGATTCAATAGAATGTGTTCAACTCTCTGCCAGACCACAATTATTATATTTAACATTTTTGGACACTTTACGGCAAAGTTTACAATTAATTATTAATTTAACTGTCATTATTAGCCTTATTTCCACTTAAGCATTATCTTTTAGTTGTTATTTATGATAAAACGTGTTTCAAGTAACGAGATTCCTTAACCAGCTAATTGATATAACTAGTGTTTCAGTTTTGTACCAATATTCTTCTACATTCTGTTAAATTATTAACAATATCTTTTATAATGCGATCAGACAAGCAAGTAGCGCTGAATGCTTGCGACCAAACAGGTCTTAAACACTTAATATTAATTAAAATCGTAAGTTTCGATACAAAATCCTGTTTTACTGATCATTGATACCATAAGCGACTAAATTGCGTTTCTGTTGTTTCATTATGGCAGATTAAAGACAAGACAATTGCACATCCGTGGCAAACCGGCCCTGCGCGTGCGATGACTCGCCCATACCCGATTAAACAGCAATTTCCGCAAATCATTGACTCTTGGTTTTTATAAACCTTGCAGACTATTACCACCAGTATTAAATGATCTATAGCATCATTCTATACCTTTGATCAAAAGGATCTGAGCATTCCAGTCACGTCGGCCAAAAGAATGACAGTGTCAACTTTCAATCAAATAAGTTAATGATAATTTCTTGCGTGCATGACGGACTTAAATCCGAAATACTGCCGAAAGATGGCTGGAATTTTGATAAATTTGCAGGTGTGCGTTGGCCATTGAACTCGATTGTTAGCGCAAAGCTTCGGTACAATTTGGCTATACGAAGGTGTATGTAAGTAGACATTCTGTAAAATTAAGTTCCTTCGCATTTCCTTCGTCTTCTGTCGGTCTTTAGGGCAAGTTTTTTGATCAAGTGGATAAAAATTTCTGATACATGAATTAAACATACTTATTTCTAGATATTTTACCATTACCACATACCAGTCTAGCAACAAAGTTCATTGTAGTAACCAATACAGTAACAATGGTTGCCTTAAATATGAGCTTAATACGAAAAGCTCATATTTAAGGCATTATTTGTTGTAGAAAAAAATATATATATATAGTTAGGTATTAAGTAAAACTGTAACTATTATGTTTGTGTTTTATTAGACAGTAAACACATATTATCACAGACAATGCTTATATTCCTTAAAAACCATTCAAAGAAAGTTGTGTAACTTAAATAAGTTAAAAAAGTCAGACATTTTTTTTTACTTAGTCTTCTTATATACAAAGGGTATATAAAAATAGATAGGTATAAATAAACTAGATACCCAAGTTTACAAGAGATGACTGATCTTTATAGTCTGTAATAAACGTAAAAATTCAGACTAATTCCATTGGCAGTACCTACTTTCCGAACGTACTAAAATTATATTACCTTTCTTCAGTCCCTAAGTAAAATCGAGGTAATCGATTGGCCTTTTAGGAGGTCGCCGGCTCTTCATTGAATTATTTATCTTTCTAACTTTTTTAGCAGATAGTTCAACTCATCGGTGCTTTTGGCGCTAAATGTGGGTAAACCGTATGTATACTTTTTTTTTCCTAATTTATTTTTTAAGAAATAAATCCCTGTGTCGCGGGGGACTTTACAAACATTCATTTCACGGACACAAAGAACACCCAGACTCAGAACAACTATTTGTGGTTCACACAAAATAATTGCCCCGGGTGGGAATCGAACCCAGAACACCAGGTCTCAGAAGCAACTTCCGTAACCACTCAGCCACCGGTGCAGTCAATACTAATATTATAAAAAAAAAATATCATTTGGTTGCAACGGATAGTCTCCGTAACTAGAGGGCCGATATTAAACAGCTAAGTTATCCAGAAGTAACATCAACGGTATATTTTATTATGAAGCTCTTAAGGGAGCGGGAGCTACGCAGGTGAAACTGTACGCGGAAAGCTAATGTACCTGTAGGACGATGGAAAGGCCGCGCTGTTTTGAATAATTTTTTTGTCACATTTAAAAATCCTACTATTGAACTTATATTATAAAATTGGAGGTTAGGATGTATTTAATCATAAAAACTACTGAATATTTCAATCAAATTAATCAAAATTACACGAGCGAAATGAAAGTAGGTACGTTAGTAGAACATTATTTATAAATTTTGATTTTAAATTTCAAAGGACGTTCTATTAAAATAGCATACCTCGGTAGTTAATTTTGAAATCAGATGGGTTTGTATACATAATGTACAGTCGTAAGTATTAAGCAAGTCTTAGAAAAGATAATTACTTAACATTATTGTATAATTAACATAATTATGCTAATTGCTTAATTTAGAATTTACAGTGATATTAAATTACACAGCTAAGACAATCAAGTTATTCGTGGGCAGGCATATACATTATACATAGTACCTACCAGTCACTTTACAAATAATAGATACCATTTCTAATGTATTGACAGTTTATAATGAATTAGAATAATAATTGATTTACATAGCCTTGGGAATTTACTCGTAATTATATAATTGGTGTGATATTAATTAGGTTAAAAAGTAATTGCGTTGATCGCTTAAGAACTAATGCAATTCGCTATTCTCAATACCAAGATGAATACAACTAGAATGATATAGATACAAAGAAAAAGAACGTAGGTATTAACATTTTTTTGGTCTTAAAACCTTTTCATAACCGCGGGATAAATACAGCATGGAAGATACAGTGAGTTTAAATTCCATGTGACGCCACTTTTAGGTCTACGGAACTTTGTTGCTCTGTATCTTCATAATTTTTTATTGATACGTTAAATAAAAAAATAAGATTCCAATATTTTTTGGTAATCTAATTGTCGGCCAAATATTTTTTTTAAATCGTCATCCCTTTTAAATTTATAACACAAAACCGTTCAAATAATAAAGAGGTTACATATCATCTCGTCCGTTGTCTCGATTACTCATACAGACCTCCTAAGGTTAGCCCGAAGCAAATTAGCGCTCCATATTGGATCCGCCATAATACTGGTCACGCGAAACGCCATAACCACTCAACAGTTAACTAAATATGAACATTGTGTCTTGTATGCGTGTGGTTTTAATATTAGGTACTAATAATAAATGTTGTTACAATAAATATTTAAAAAATATACCACATTTACCAATCTATACTAATATACTAACCTGTACTAATAATAATATAAAAAGGAAAGATTGGATTGTTTGTTTGTTTGTATTGAATAGGCTCCGAAACTACTGGTCTGATTTGAAAGTTCCCACGGGAACGGGAGTGACGCGGGTATTACCACGCGCGGAAAGCTAGTACAAAATAACTTCACCAGGCCGTTGATTTCCGCTGCTGAACAAGTGGTTTTTTTTTTTGTCCGGGGGGAAATGCAATTACCCATTCCCACCGCCGCTGCAGCGTATTCGCGCGCTGGTGGTGGGATATGTGGGACTCGCCCTCTCCATAGCGTGGTATGCTAACTCATACCACTTGGAAAGGACCCTACACCACTAAAACCCCCGGACACTCCTTCGATCCGCTGTTGGCGGGGGCCGGGTACGCATAAGCAATCCGACACGTTGAACATGGGCCTCCTCTTAACAGACCTTGGCAAGCCAGGGTCGTTGAGAGATACTGTCATAATCAACACGCTTGGCAGGCGGATTCGTGATCGCAGTACGATGGTAAATAATAGTTAGAGGGTGGTCTATTCTAAGCCAGAAACCACACGATTTTTTTTTTTACAACATCACGTTTATTGATAATGTAGAGTGTAGACGAATCGATCGTACTTATTATAAGTCAAATCGCCTCGCGAGGATGACCGGACCCTATCCTAGCATCCTACGAGTCTTTCTCTATCTACCTACGGTGTGACACTCGGAGAAAGACTATAAGAAACCCCGAGATTATTGATTAATGTTGTGTTCCTGTGAGTGAGTAAGGGCGTTAGGTTAACGAAGTGTAAGGGGAAAGGACCATCAGGATAAGAGTGGCTAGTGCTATTCATCTACTGTATGGGCACTAGCTGTCCTTGTATATGGCCCTCTGACACTTAATATCAGATAGGGGTCACTTGCTCGGTCAGGAATAAAAAACAAGTATTTATTTTCAAAGGTTTAACCTAAAACGAACATTAGTCTGGTAAAGTGTAATAATAAGCTAGTAAAGAAGCCATTTTTTCCTTTTAGGCAAGGGATATGGAACGCCCTTATTGGAGCTACACCAGCATAACATCTAGCGAAATGAGAGTAATATCTGAAGAAATTATTGATTATTACCGATAACGATTACCGATTACAATGACCAATTATCACATATAATTAACATATAATTTTTTTCTTTTATAAACCTACAATATATGTATGTGAGTACCTAAAGAACCAATTGATTACTACTGTTTACGATTACTGATTACGGTTACCGATAACAATTACCAATTATCGCGTATAATTAACATATCAGTTGTTTCTTTTATTATCGTAAAATACTAAAGTGTTTTTATATCGCAAACGCATATTTTAAAGGTTTGCGACGAAATTGAATTGTTCACCGACTTGAAAACAAAATAAAAATATTCCTTATAATAAAATCGAATTTTATTGCATTTATAAATAAGGGTCATTTCATTAAAAACGAGCGCAAGTTACGCATTTAATCTTTAATATATTGCCATACCTCTACTACATATTTGGTTTAAAAACTTTGCGAAATTGGTTCACTCCATACTGGCAGGCGCATGGCGTTGGAAACCTGCGATCGTAAAAAATAAATAAATTCTCAAAGACACCACATACCTCGACTTTTGCTTGACTGTTCGTTCACATGTTATTGTAAGGGAACGCCGACCATGAGACATTCGGTAATGTAGGTGTAATATACAAAATAATGTAGTTAAATTCTGCCAGAAAAATTAGATTGTAATTGTATTAAGAATAACTAAATCAAAAGTGAAGCATTTTGGTAAAAAAAAAAATGTTTGCATAATTTCGATATCATAATATCCAAAAAAAACATATAATTTATCGCATATAATCGTGCCATCCTCCTCCATTGCCAAATAATCGTGTAGTTGCTAAACCACACTGAATCATTTTATTCATCACTGATTATTAATTTTTGGTAGTAAAATCGACACAATTTTTTAATAGCATTAAAAATTAAAATGAGTCGAACCTATGTCAGGGCAAGGAGAGGTTTTGCAAAGCACTAGATCTCATTAAGCATTGCATAATAATCATCGTCATCTCCTTATTGGAAACGTTTTTTTTTGTGAAAAAACATAGTCATGCTTGCTCTTTAAATTTTTAATAGTGTCTTTGATTGGCCTTTGCTGCTGTTACTATTTAGTAACTTCACTTAAAAAATGATTCTTAATATTTCTATATTATATAGACAAGCCCATCGATATATAATTTTTATGTATCGAAGTGCTTGTCTATACAGAACTACTCATCGAATTTATACTAATTGTCATTGTTATTCACTTTTTAGTATCAAATAATGACATGTTACTCTTTTAGTATCTGTGTTGTAGAGTTATTCACATATTATAAATGATATAAGCTTTATATTATAATTATTCATCTGTTTTAGACATATTATACGTAATTTTACAGTTAAACCAAAAACCCATGGTTTTGGAACATTTCAAATTGCTGGTTTGAGTTACTGGGCAGGGTTGGATCATGCGGGCGGTATTGTGATTGCCGACGCGGTTATTTTTCTTTTTGACTTTACATTTAATTTATGAGACATAATGCCGGTACGCTGTTGTTTTGACAACTTTTTAGTAATAAAAAAACTGTAGGTGCCTTCTTAATAATATAAGTAGCACCTGCGTAGGGGCTGGTTCACTTCACTTCACACAACAGCTCGTTTACCTCCATTGCTGAACATGGGTTTTCTCTTAACGGACCTTGGCAAGTTAGGATTATTTCCATGGTGGCCAATTCATAAGTGGATTGATGATGTTAGTAACTTTAAGTTTAATGCTACTTAGTTGCCTCTTATCGCTGTTATATCGCCTTTTATCTACTTAATGCTGGCTTACTTTATGTTCATCCGAGACACGACTAGTTAATCGCAGTGAAGTGAGGTATATTGCTGGGTCTGATGACTTTATAGAATTTTATTGATTTAATCTCACCGTAAGTCAGGAGGTTTTAGGTTCAATTCCTGCGCCAGACAATAATCTATATTAATATAAAGCTTTGACCTCAATGACTCACTGACGGATCAACGCACAGCGCATACCGTTGATCGTAGAGACATGACATTTGGAGGGTGGATACACTATATGATGTAAGCATTCGATAACAGAGGTTCTTTTAAATTTGATCCCTAAGAGGATAAATAGGGGAGGCAAAGTACAAATCAAGGATTGATTTTAGAGTCGGATTGGTTGAGAAACTACCCTTCGTACTTGGGAAAGCACCAATAACCAATCAATCAATATCAATTTCGTATACCAAATAACAGATGCGGTCACCACTCCGCCTACAGAGTGTCGACTACAAACCCCCTTTGAAACCCATAGTTAGACATTGGCGTTATTTTCATTTATAACATCCTTAATAAGTCGAGACTAAGCAATGAAAAGCTGGTGAATCCCAGATTAAAACTATTCACTGTGACTGGCCACGCTTTATGCAAAGTAATTCAAAATCCTAGTAAAATAACCGCAAAACGTCGGTGTTTTCTTTTTCTAATTACTCAGTAGGTACCTATTTCGTTTCTAGGACATCTGTGGAAAATGTTTTAATTTTTATGAGATTTTACTTACAATTTCAATGAAGATTCAGATTCAGTCCTACATTCTTTTTTAATAATTCGTACTTATTAATAGGACTGTTGGCTTTATACAATGAAGTTGTTGTCATGTATCTTTGCCACTCATCTTTTGGAAGAGTATAATTACTTTTAACGACAAATAACATAAAGTCAAAATCAAAATTAAAATTGTTCGGAAAATATTAGTAAATTAGATAAATGTTGTTGTTGGCATGTAAAAAACTGTACAGCGACCATAAGGCTGACACCACTTTTGCGTGTGTGTTCCTCAAGCGTGTGAACTCGCCCCCCGTCACCCGCTACCCCTGCTGTCGTTCACATGCGACACACCTTGTGGGGACACCACACACAATATAAAAATAATTCGTTTGCAAGATTTATTCCCATAGAGCTCTTGCAGGCGACGATTGAACGATGAAGTAGACTCCTAAATTTTAATGTACAGTGAAGAAAGAAAATTACAATATAATGTTAAACATTTATTGCTGTAGTCAATAGAATGAGCAATTTATTCGCGGTACTGTAATCAATATTCCAATAATATCCGCATCAGATATGCAATACCAAATCCGTCAGTCATTAAAACCTTTCATAGCACCGAGTGGGAAGCGAGTATCAGTAATGAACCTCTTCGCCCCAAACACCTACTCAGGCACGGACGAACAGACAGCCGCCCACGACGTGCATCCAGGAACCATTGTTCGTAATCTTTCATTATTAATAATCAATAATAATTTCAACTTAAGTACCTACCGCGGCCCTATTCTAGATTACGCTTTTTAAACTTGACATCGAATTTACTATGTAGATATGTTTTTGATTGTGATTAATTGAACAATAAACCTATTGTTTTATTAATTAAGTCAAATCTTCAATCCGTGTCTGCCGCAGGGGAGGGCTATGATTCCCTCTGTCATGACCCGCCTAAAATCAATATTGTCTGGTAGCAAAAACAAAAGTTTCTTTAGAAAAAAAACGTCACTAGCTTTTTGGACACCCTTCCGCAGACGGTGACCTGAGGGGGATATTTTACTTGTAATTTAATTTCATAAGTTTAGTATAATTTCAATAGCTTAGTTTATTTTATTTTACATGTATAGTTAAGTTTATTATAATTTATTTTAATTTCATAGTTTATTTATAATAACAATATATCCAGTGTTAAATACTATGTTTAATAGTGATGATTGAAAATAGGCTTTTGTTTCCTTCTCTTTTTCCTGTGAAACCCAAATTCTTCCATATTTCCCGTTGTATCCAGCTTTGCTCATAACTGTTGTAGGTAGGTATTTGTGTTTTTCATACATTGCCAACAGACATTGTATTATTACATTCAAGTTTTCACTTTGTTTAAAAAATGATATTATATTATTTATTTAGTCATCATGTCTTGAAAATAGTCAACTTTAAATATCTGTATCACTACATAATATAAAACAAAGTCGCTGCCGCTGTCTGTCTGTACCTATGTATGCTTTGTTCTTTACCTACGAAACAGATTTTGATGTGGTTGTTTTAACAGATAGAATGATTCAAGCGGAAGGTTAAATGTATAATACATCTGCATTGGACCCGTGTGAAGCCGGGGCGGGTCGCTAGTTAATATTAAAAGATTTCACTTTCTCACGGAAATAAAAGTATAATATTAGTACAAATCAAAGTAATATTAATTATAAAGGTTGTGCTACTTGGACAATTATTGTGTATTTTATATTAAAAAGGTTTTCAATATTTAAAAAATCAAGTAATTGTCAAGTTCAGAGGTGAAATCACAGAATATGTCGCTTTGAAAATAGTATAGCACAAGTCGATGACCTCAATAATCCGGGGGAGGCATCACAAAGGGAAGGAAGCTTGTATCCTATTGTGAATAAAAACTGCTGTCAATAATAATGATAAATTGATGCGTTGAAACCAGTGTGAAAGATTATCGGAAACAAGGCGTGTGAACGACTATGTTCGGTCAATTACTACGTACACGTCCATATTTCTTGGACAGTTTAGAATAGACCATGTTCCTATGGGTATATTTTTTCTTTAAGGGACATAAACCTGGTGGATGGGCCACAGCATCTTCCCATGTGTGTCATAAGAGGCGAATATGAGTCATCTAAGGAAATATGGATGGATGGGCAGTAACAAATGTTGACAGAACAAAACATTGGTTTACCTACCATCTTACTGCGATTACCAATCTACCAAGCATGGTAAATAGGGCAAAATCCCTCAAAAACTCTGGCATGCCAAGTTATGTCAAAAGAAAGTCCATAAAATAACGGGACATATCTATACTTTAATATCCTACTAATATTATAAACGCGAAAGTTTGTACCTAAGTATATGTTTGTTATTCTTTCACGCAAAAACTATTGAATGGATTCGGCTGAAAGTTTGCACGCGGATAGTTTATAAGCTGGATTAACATATAGGCTACAAAATATCACGCTCCGACCCACAGGAGCAGAGCAACGCGGGTAAAACCGCGGGGCGCAGCTAGTTTATTTATAATAAAATAATGTGACATGCAAATAAAACTGAAAATGCCGTAAAATCTTATAGTATACTGAACATACGTTAAAAATAACAACAGTATTTAATATAGTGTAAATAATAAGTAATATAGTGTAGCAGGCTTAGTGCGGATGGGCCGGATTGCTCATGCGTACCCGGCCCCCGCCAACGGCGGATCGAAGGAGTGTCCGGGGGGTTTAGTGGTGTAGGATCCTCTCTCGTGGTATGAGTTTAGCATACCACGCTATGGAGAGGGCGAGTCGCACATATCCCATCGCCAGCGCGCGAATACGCTGCAGCGGTGGTGGGAATGCGTAAATGCATTTCACCCAGGACAATCTATAAGTTACCGTGTGTCGTTTAGTGACTGGGCAACTCCAAATATTTATAAAAGTCGGAATAAATTGTATGAACTTTATGAAGAAAAGACTTATAACCATTGTCCGATTTTTCAAGAGTATGTCAAAATATTCTCAAAATTATTTAAAGAAGCCTGTTCCGATGCTAGGTCTACTTACATAAAAAATAAAATAAAAAATTCAAGTAATATTATCAAAGCCACTTGGAGTATGATTAATAGTGAGACTGGTAGAACAAAAGTACGTAGTCGTGACTTTCACTTAAAAATAAACAATGTAGACATTAAAAAAGATATAGAGGTGGCGACTGAGTTTGAATTATATTTTTCTACCATTCCGATTATAGCTACAAAGACTCTGTCGTCTTCTTCGGTATCTGCTGAGCTGCTCCTCAAGCAGAGTGTAGTAGAATGCGGCACAATTTTTGAATTCTCTAGTCAGCCCCAAAGATATTTTGAACGCCTTTAAATCCATAAATATGAAAAACACTAAGGATCTATGGGGTATATCTGTTAAAACGATATCCTCAATAATTACTGCTATAGCTCCACATCTAGCTATCATATTCAATTGTTGTGTCGCATCTGGTGAGTTTCCTGACTTGATGAAATATAGTAAAATCATACCGTTATTTAAAGCTGGAGATAGTTCTGACCCTTCGAACTATCGACCTGTTTCAGTACTGCCCACTCTTAGTAAAATATTTGAAAAGATAATGCTTAGCCAATTGCTCAGTCATTTTAATAGACATAATTTACTTCACAGAAAGCAGTTTGGATTTACCAGAGGTTTCTCAACTGTGGATGCAGGAATACATTTACTGAAAAGTATATTCGCGGCTTGGGAGGATTCGCAAGATGCCTTAGGAATATTTTGCGACTTGTCCAAAGCATTCGATTGCGTGCACCATGAGACTCTTGTCAGGAAACTACACCACTATGCCGTTAGAAATAGGGCTCTCGAACTTCTGGCTTCATATCTGGGTAATAGAATTCAGAAGGTCGATATTAATGGCAAACTATCTCCGGGATCACCAGTTGTAATGGGAGTTCCACAGGGATCAATCCTGGGTCCATTTCTGTTTTTAATATACGTAAATGACTTACCTTACTACGGGATAAACATGAGATTGTATTGTTCGCGGATGACACTTCCTTGACATTCAAAATTAATAGAAAAGAACATGATTATGACGAAGTTAACGATGCACTCTCTAAAGTAGTTCATTGGTTTCATGTTAATAATCTCTGTTTAAATGATAAGAAAACTAAAGTAATCAAGTTTTCAACACCCAATGTTAGACAGGTTTCCACCAATGTAAATATAAATGGAAATGGCTTGGACCCTGTGGAAACCACTGTGTTCTTAGGTATCACCATTGACTCCAAACTGCAATGAGGACCACACATTGAGAAAATGTCAGGAAAATTAAGTTCTGCAGCATATGCTGTAAAAACAATTAGACGGCTCACTGATGTTGATACGGCTAGAATAGTTTATTTCAGTTACTTTCACAGCATTATGTCGTACGGGATTCTTCTTTGGGATAACTGCGCGGATATAAATAGCATTTTCATATTGCAAAAAAGAGCCGTAAGGGCTATTTACAAACTGGGTCCCCGAGAAAGCTTGAGAGAAAAATTTAAAGAAATAAATATTCTAACCGTTGCATCACAATATATATATGAGAATGTGTTATATGTACATAAAAATATTGACTCATTTTGTAAAAAAAGCGACACACATAGTGTAAATACTAGATATAAGCATAATCTTGTGGCTCATGCTAGCCGTCTCCGCAAAATAAGTAACTCTTTTATGGGGCAATGTATACGGTTCTACAACAAACTTCCCAATAGTATAAGAGAATTGTCTATAAATAAGTTTAAAATGACTATTAAAGCCAAATTGTGCAGCAGGGCTTAGTATAAACTTTCTGATTATCTTTGTGACAAAATGCTTAGGATTAAATCGCTCTAATCTCAATGTAAAATAAAGTATATTGTAATTATGTTAATAAAATATTGTGATAAAATATAATTTTTAAAAAAAGAGGGTTCTACTGAGTTTTTTGGCAGTGTTTCTCAGTAGTCGCCACGTCACACACTGCACGGTAGGGAAAAAATATGACGATTCCAATCAAATGTAACCATTTTTACGGAATAAATGAATTTTGAATTGAATTGAACAAAAAAAAATTACTCAGTGCAGATCACCGTTCAATGTTTTTGTAACTGCAGTAAACGTTGTACCTACTCAAAACTTCGTTAGGTCTCTAAAACTACAAAACTGGACTGGTGAGATTATAACGTAAGGTAACGTATCATAGGTAGGTGAGCATTGCCATTCAACGGGATAGTATTGCCAGTATTATGGGAACTTTTCCAAGTAGAACAGATTTAAAATAGTAGTATTTTATAAGTTAGTTTATTTTAAAATTAGCAACTTTTAGTTACCACATTAACTTAATAAATTGACATATGAAGAGTTTGTTTGTTTTTTGTTTGAAAGCGCTAATCTTATCAACTACTTGGTCGCCGATATATCGAGAAGGCTAAATTTAATTATGAAGTTCCTCTGGAAACGGGAGTTTAGTTTTAATAATCACAAATACGCTAAGAAATAAACATTTTTTAACGATAGTTTGATTGATGTCAACTAACCTATTTCATTCTGTATTCGAAATTGGAATCTGCAATACACGTTTGTTGATGTTCCGAGATCAAAGAGATAGAAATCGAAAATGAAATGAAATATTGGCTGGTGTAAAATTGATGTGGTAGAGTGAGGATAGTCAACTAGTATTTTTTTCATTTGTAGGCTTATTCCAATTAAAAGGATATTACTTTATTTAAAACGTGTTCGCTGCTCAGCGTAAACTATCCATGCATAAATATTTTAAACTAGCTGACCCGCGCGGTTTCGCCCGCATAGATCCAGTTCCCGTGGAAACTTTAACTTAAAATACTTTAGTCTATTCACAAATGACGTGGCTTTCTATTGGTAAAAGAATTTTCAAAATCTGTTCAGTAAATCCAGAGATTACCCCTTACAACTTCAAAAACTCACAAGCTTTACTTCTTTATAATATTAGTATAGATATGTAAATTAATTAAGTTAATATAGTTTCAATAATATAATAACAATAACATAAAAAATAACCCTACAGTAATGTAGATTTTTTGTCATAGTCATATCGTAACGTAATTACGTCTTATGTATATACTAGCTCCCCGCGCGCGGTTTCACCCGCGCAACTCCCGTCCCGTGGGAACTTCTTAATTAAATATAGCCTATATTATTCAGTGATAATGTAGCATTCAAATGGTGAAAGAATTTTAAAAATCGGTCCATTACTTTTTGAGCCATTTTGTTACAAACATATTTACATACAAATCTTTCCTCTTTATAATATTAGTATAGATAACAGCCACTCCAGAACATGGGTCTTCCTCAAAAGCAGTGTTGCTATGGTTACACGGTTGTTTTTGTTTTTTTATTCTAAGCTTATTTCAACTATTGGTTGCTATCAAGCCGTTATAACAGCCACAGTCGGACATAGGCATTCCTCGTAGGGAGTGCTGCCAGTATTATACTCTTGACAGCAGTATTGTGTATAGCATATATGTTCATAATATGGGCAGCAAAATGCTGTTACGCCCTAAAAATCTTAAGTCATCATTACTAAATTCCCCCGGCCCTGCAACAGCAACAGTCCTGATGCGAGGCATATGTCCAAACGGGACGCAGCTTGCTTAGTTTGTAGTTTTTAAACCATTTATTTGGGCTGGAATTCTGCTCGCTTTATGCCCGAGACTACTTCTCGGGCATAAAGCGAGCAGAATTCCAGCAAACCAAATGTCTCCTGATTATCCGATAAAACCTACCCTACCCCTACCCTTCACCTACACCTAACCTACCCCTACCCTAATGATGACTACATGGGAAGCTTAACCAGGCAGTGACCACAATATTTTCAAGTCTATGGCCGACCATCCACAGACAGCTTGGAGCAGTCAGGATGAAATACTCCAAACTGTCCGTGTCTACCCAACTGCTTGAGTTGTTTTACGTATGTGTACGTAGACGACTGTAGTTCACTATGCAGTTGCAGTTAACAACAGTTCAAAAAATGTAGGGTTGTTCGCTAAACCTTACATTGGGGGAAATCGAGCACTGAACCGATTATGATGTGGAATTCAACAGATTAAAGCCAAAAGCAATAATTGTGTGACTAACCTTTCGATCTCCGGTTTGGTCCACGACATCGGATGATGATGTTCAGCCCTCAATTTTCGCTGAGCGAGCCGAGTGGGGTTCGACACTCGGAACTTACCAAGTCTTTTGAATAATGCACCAATCAAACACACACGAGCTAGCTAGCTATAAAGTTGTTGATGATTATAGGGTGTATTCAACGATTTAATGCGAGTTTTCAGATTTATATCAGCCACGAGGTGCGCTCAGCGGCGTAGGCTTTCAATCCATCTTCGAATGTCAAGCTGTCTAAGAGCTTATAATAAAGATCAAAACCAATTATAGGCATGTGGACTAAAAAAATATATTTAGTCCGTCAGTTAGATTACCAAAAAATATTGGACACGTATTTTTTTTTCGTTCCTCGAACAAAAAATGACGAAGACACAGCGCGTTGAAATTTTGTGTGACATCACTATATGGTACAATTTTACCTAATAGTGACGTCACAAGCCCCCCTCTCCTGAACTTTATAGTTTGTTTTTGCTCTGTATCTTTGTCAATTTTTATTGATTTTATAAATAAAAAAATACGTGTCCAATATATTTATTGTGATCTAACTGAGGGACTAAATAGATTTTTTTTAGTCCTCATGCCCATTGTAAACATACCTACTCCTTGGCTAATACTCATGTCAAGAATATACGCGCAATCATTATTCTCAAAAAGTGGCGCAATCCTTTCACTCCACGTGTTAGTAAATAGATTATAATCAGATTTACGGCAATTAGATTTCCAGTTTGAAAGAGATTTATTAGATTCATGTAACCTTCTAATTTTATGTACCTTACTCCAAACACGTAAATAGCTCTTATAGAACTTCGTTTTAACTGACGGAATTTTAATTGGATTCGGCTAGTTTAACTAACCCATTTTCGTATGACGACTTCCTAAAATATATATTGACACGAAACAATTGAAATTAACCCACATATTTCATGATCCAACCTATACCTACTTTACTTTTTTTATATATTTAATCGGCTTGCGTTTGTCCCCAATCTTATCTGCTGTTAAGTGTCGAGCGACAACCTCCGTAGCGTTGCGGTATTTGGCTCGCTTTAAATTTCTGAAGTCGTGGATCCCCATGCCGGAAAATAAATCTTTGTGTAGATTCTAAGATTTCTTTCCGGGTCTGGTTGGCTGAGGGACTACCCTCCGTGCCTCGTTGTTGCTCAAAATTTTTATTGATTTGATAAATAAAAAATAAGTGTCCAATATTGGCGGACTATTTATATTTTTTTGTCTTTATGCCTATTTTTGTTAACATAAAAAACTAGCTACTAAACTTTATTGTAGCATAAATTTGTTACCAACTACTAATAAAACACTGAATTTGTAAGTTCCGACACCTCTTTTTCAATATTCACTAGCGACACTACAATATATCACCAAATACATTAGATTTATCAGTTTTAACACTTCAGTTTAAAGTTTCAAACTAATGAGCGCGTTAAGACTGTTAGTGATTCTCGTAATCTCATAGCCGACAGTATAGTAATGTGTTCTATCTCTTCTAACAGCATTAATCCGACGGACTACATCCTTCTTAACTAAATTAGCTTTTACGAAGTCATAACAAGTTTTAATTATGTAAATACGATGTGATATTTAATCATCATCATCATCATTAGCCCGTATAACGTCCACAGTTGAACATGGGCATCTCTCGGAAGGTGTTGTTGCCATAGTCACCACGCTTGGCAGACGGGCTGGTGACCGCAGTATTAATAACGCAGCTGCCCGTAACCTGGTATCCTGGATTGATATAGATTATGTTATAACAATCGGGACCAACGGCTTTACGTGCTCCCGAGGCACGGAAGGTGCCTAGTCCGTCAATCAACCAGACCCGGAAATAAATATTTGATTTCATACATACCTAGATTTTTTGTTCGAAGTGGTGTGCTTTGTAAGCTTTTTTACTGAAATATGAAAAAGCGGTCGGAAATTTATTTCATCATTAATTAGACAAGAATATTTTACATAAAATACTTGATTAAAGAAGCTGAAATTTAACAGATATCTATAATTCTGTAGTTTATAGGTTGAAAACTTCAGCTAGTCAGTTGCCTATCTTTATTTTTTTATAAGGTTGAATTAATAGAGTTTCAGTTGTAAATCAATGTCCCAATATGGATATGCATTTGTTTTTTTTATTCCATAAGGTCGGGAAAGATATAATTTATTGCATTACTATTAAATATTTAATTAGAGCTGATAAAGAACTAATCATCTAAGTCAATTTTATTTTCCTAAAGAGTATTATTTAAAAAGTCCATCGCTTGCTAACCTTTAATCCTTTAATCGCTTGTTAACCTACTTGAATTTAAATTTTATAAATACTAAACGGAATAAATAACTTAGTTCGTGTATTTTGGTAGAAAAAATATAGAACTAATTATTTAGTGCATTCGATAAATCGTCGAGTACAAAACTTCGAAGCTAATAAGGCAAATGGCGTCTACATGTCTACAGATCTTTAAATTACCTACTTTATCACACAGTTCTATAATTAAAATTTTGCGCATTACTCATGGTTATTTTATTGCTAAGCTGCCTCATTCAGAAGGAATTTTTATTCGCCTAATGCAAACGCCGAGGCTGGTGTCAGCCCAAATAACTTAGCGGACCCGACATAAAAACACATAACATATCTCGAGTCATTTAAAACGTGATTCACTTGTTGCTGGTCCCATCACGATGTAATGTTGCACACATATGAATATTACAATGCAAACCGTGCGCGGTTTTATATCGATACCAAGATTCCGCGAGAGATAACGTCTTTTGGTGCCTCCGCCGAAACTGGTTTGCGGTCAAAAAGTGGCATGCAAGTCGTTATCCCATCCATTCAACCCGAGTCGGACGTCTCGCCGCGAATGTTTTTGTAAATCGGTGCTCGATTCAATTTTGTAAAACAACGTTTTGGTTTTTAGATTCAAATGGGTTGCCAAAAATCGCAGCAAATTGTGTTCAACTGTCGAAGACCGGCGCCAGACGCGGCTAAAAGCTGTCACGAGTCATGAACATAAATTTTAGGGCGCCACTAACAGGTCTTGTTAAGATCTTTGCGACTAGATTACACCCACGTTCTTAAATTAGATATTTAAATCTTTTTAAAAAACAGAAGTAAATTATTAAATATTATGACAGTCCTGCGAAAGGCCGCGTAAGTTTCTATGCTAACCATCTTCAGTACCGTTTTTGTTGTCTCATTTGCACAAATATGCTTGAATTCTAACATGTTTAAAATTAAATGTTAATGAAATAACGAAATGTCCTTAATTTAAAATACCTACATTGACTCACAATTGTCATACATTATATCAAGTGCTTCAAAGCGGTTTTGCGGTTTTAAATTGAGAATTGCCTTGTAACAACTATACTACAATAGGCATGACTAAAAATGTATATTGAGGCCGTCAGTTACATTATTATGAAGATTAAGAAGAATAATTATTTAATCAAATCAACAAAAAATTACAAAGATACAAAGCAACAACCACCTATAAAGTCAAGGAGAGGGGGCTTGTGACGTCACTACTAGGTAAAATCCGGAACAAAAACATGATGCTTCTTCTAAAGCTATTTCTTACGTTAATTTTCACTATTTAGTATAATAATTGTTGTATTTTCGAAAAGGCAGAATCCAGCACATATATTTGGAATAATCCCTTCCCCTTTTACTCAGAATTCGAGATGATTACGAATTTGTACATTTTCATAGAGAGGATAAAAGGAAAACCTTTGATTGCTTAATTCCGGCGCAATTCGGCAATAGCGACGCGTTTCGCGCTCCGACCAAATGTCCATTTCCGGGCTTTCATCAACGCGCCTCATTGCCCACTTTGATTAAAATGTAAGGACACATTTTCGTAAGTTGATTCTATAAAGATGCGGTACTATTTATTTAAGAGCTCAAATAATTCTGTACCTATGTCATCATCATCATCGTAAGCCTGTTGTCGTCCACTGCTAAACATAGACCTCCCCCATAGATTTTTTGCGGGAACGATTTTTAGCGTCTTGCATCCTCTGACTCCCTGCGATCTTTGTGAGGTCGTCAATCATACCTATGTAATATTATTAAATCCTTTGTGCTTACTAAGAACAAGAATCCGTGGTGTATTTACTCGAACGGAAAAAGACTTTACCTAAATTGTAAATGTTAACATGGGCCTTTATTTGGCTGATTTGTTGTTTTGCCCACGACTTTTTCGTCCCATGGGATGTGCCACAGAATTTTATAGTTTGTCTACGATTCTTCTCATAGGACGAAAGGGAAATAGCGAAAGTGTCATTTTTTATGAGGAGTGTGAGTGCAGACTTTTTATGAAAGTCTTTGTGTCTCCGGATACTGAACTAAACTGCGCGGGATAGGTTGTTTTGTCTGAGACGATGTTTCATAGCGAAGAAACTGCAAATTATATATCTATAATATATTTTCAATTACACATTATGAATACTTAATTGAGATAATCGGTAATCGTATATCATTCGTATGGGCACGGTGTCCCATCCCTAAAGCGAATCACTGATTCTGTCACACATAGCTTCCCGGATGAAACAGATTTTACCAACCTAATTATATAAAATCGAAAAACTAGATGCGCTTTTGTTTTATTTTTCGTATCAGTTGTCTATGTAACTGATAAATATCAATAGAAATATTTACGTTTGTCTATGATTTTTGCCATCAAATTAATTTATCTGGCAACGTACCATGCCGACTTGAAATGGAGCATAGCCGGCATTTAACTATCGTTCAAATAAATCGATACTTCATGGAATGTAATATGTTTTCCCTTCTATACAAACTGTTACCGATAGTAGCAATAAAATAAACTAACCCACTATTTGAATTGAAAGTAGCTTGGAGCAAACTTCTTAACCTCGTCAAAATAAAACATAATTATCAGGGCTAGATTTACAAAAGTATGTATAGTAATAATTATATATTCATTGCTTTAAATAAAAAACATAGCTGACCGACGAGTGTAGAATGAAGTCGGCTAATGATAAAGAGCTTTCGCTATAAAACACATGTAATTATTTTTTATGACTATGACTATGACAATCTTTCTATAATTTCCTATGACTTCCTGTGACTATGACAATATTATATGACAATCTTCATTTTTTGTTTTTTGTTTTTACAACGACCCATGACTTAACCGAGGCACGTTACGATAGAACGCAGATAGAAAATGCAAAGGCCGATTCTGTCCAATATTTTTTTTCTGACGAACTTTATTTATTCTTTACTACATTCATACATCCATATAATCACGCCTTTCTCCCATGGGGATAGCCAGAAACTACAGAACCCCACCTGTATTATACGCCACATCATTCGTTATTGTACACATGAAAACAAGTTATGAGAGTTCAACAATTAAAGATGACGTAGGTACAATGGCGAGCTTAACTCATTTATGAGTTTTCTTCCACCAAACCATATTCAGAGTGAGATTTGTGATAAACGGGCAAGAACAGTGTACACAAAAATTAATTAATTTAAATTGAGTATATTAAACTAATGCTAATACGTAATAATACATATGAATACAATACATACATACATAATAAAACATTATATAGTTAGTTATTAAGTTTTTGCTACATTACCTGGCAAAAAGACGAGCAAAGCTCCAGCCTAAATAAATGGTTTAAAAACTAAGCAACTTGCGCAAGAGGGGCGTCCCCTGTGGGACTTGGACCTCGGCTCAGGGTGGTCGCGGGCGGTGGGATTGAGGGATTATGACGTTTAGTATTTTAGGGAAGTTTTGTGCAACTGCCGCTCTACGTTACAGTTCGCGGGCCTCTCGGTCCTAGGGGTCTACGAGGGCATCGGAAGGTTCTTTGCAAAATAAGGGTCGAGAGGGGATTCTGGCCACGACGGAGCGGCCCAACTCTGAGGAAATTCTTTTACAGTCCTATTCCGGTGGGACTGTGAGACAGACATGACCGGCACGAGATTAGAGACAGAATTGACAGCTTTAACATACACTCAGAGGCATAGATGAAATTCCACCGAAATTAGCTTTTATTATTGAAATTTCATTTTTTTTTTTTTGGATTTGCCCTACTTTAGTTTTTAACCCAGAATCTAGTAAGTAATCAAATTATGTATTCACTGCATGTTACCCAAATGTGTGTATTACGTATGCTACGAGGATCAATTTCAAAATGCAAATGGCCAATCCGCTATTTCAAAGGCCCATTAGGTACACTTTTGTGACTGAATTGTGAATTTAAATGAATTAAAGGCTCTTAGTCATATTCACTGCTAGCGCGTATCCTCTGCTGAACACGGGCTTCTCCCGAGGGGAGTTTTGCTAAAGTCAGCACACCGTAATCACATGCGGTCGGTGACCGCTGCTTAACGTGCTTTCCGAGGCGCGGAGGGTAGTCAGAAAAGGGTAGTGTTGATATACACGGGCTTAAATTAGCGTCTAGTTATAGAAGACGACAAACAGTGCACGGCGGGTCGTGCTTGTTTGTAAGGGAGCATATAAAATGCGTAGAAAATGCCGACCTCGCAAGATTATCCGTCGAAAAATTCTGTGAAATATCTGCGATTGATCTATTAGAATTTAATTTGACTATATTATGTATTTACAGATCTAATTTAATCAGTGTAAATGATTTTATATGCTCGTTTGAATGTTTTGAATGAATGAATAGACTGCATAATTGTAGGTGACATGAACATAAATTGTTTGGACATGATTAGCTGCGATTCAACAAAGTTAAATGACGTACTTTCGGCTCATGACATGACGAATTTGGTTAGTTTTCCAACTCGGGTGACGGATGGCACGTCAACATGTCTTGATGATGTATATAGTAACCTAACAGCTGGCACGGTACAAACATCGCTTATTTCGACTCACCTAAGCGACCACTTAGCCGTTAGGGTTGAAATTACTTATCAATTAGCGATAAATAAAGTAGAAACATACTATACGCGGAGTTACTCTCAGAACAACCAAGATAATTTTAAAGCCTCCTTGTTTAGTGTAGATTGGGATGATATTAGAGGGCGTAGCAGGAACGCGTCTGATGTAGCAAAGTCACTGATGAACATTGTAATTAATAAATTTGAAATTTGCTTTCCATTAAGGAGAATCACCACTTATAGACAAAAGTACATGTCTTGGGTGTCTATAGTGACATTAAGAATTTTAAATCATTACTCTTTGACATATATGAAGTAGGGAAATTGAATACTACTAATGAATTATTCAATTTAATTATAACTGACATGAGAAATAAATATGACATTTTAGTCAGGGATAATAAATATGAATTTTACACAAATAGCATAAGGATCAGTGCAAATCCAGCGAAAGCTATGTGGAAAGTTGTAAATAAGGAGAGAGGAAAAAACAACTTTCTAAATTTAGATTTCACTGACGTAGTAAGAAACTTCGACGGGTCCTCATTCGAGCACAAAAAAGACGCGGTTGATGCCATAAATAAACGATTCATAAGCGCTGCCATGACTTGTGGAGCGCCTCGCGCGGACGTTGGCCAGGCGGTGAGCGCGCTGTCCTTAGCACGACTACCAGCAAACTGTTCGCTCAGATTTCAGCCATTTTCAGCTGTTGAAATATATCAGCTTATCACCAAACGAATACCACCTAAACCATCTAAAGATATATATGGTATAAGCACGATGTTACTAAGAACAGCTGCGGCCCCTCTGGCCCCTTTATTGGCTAACGTATTCAATAAGTGCCTAAGGGAGGGTACTTATCCCGACACTTTTAAAGTGGCTAAAGTATCCCCCCTATTTAAAGCGAAAGGAAAATAAGATGACTTAGACGGGTATAGGCCTGTATCCATCATTCCAACCGTAGCCAAGGTCTTCGAGAACGGCCTAAGCTCTCGTCTGACTAAGTTTCTTGTATCCACTGAGGCAATGTCGAGCCGCCAATACGCGTACCGAGAAAGACGCTCCACTACATCACTGACTCGGGAGCTGGTTCGGCGTGTAGTTGCTGCACGTGAGGAAAAGCAACAAGTTGGTGTGCTATGTTGCGACCTTTCGAAGGCATTCGATGTTGCCGATCACCATTTGCTAAAAGCAAAATTACGACACTATGGCGTACAAGAAAGTGCGTTTAACCTGCTAGCAAGCATGCTTGAAAGGAGATCACAAGTTGTAGTCGGGAACAAAGGAAAATCAAAATCAGATCCGATAGACTCTCTAATGGGCGTTCCGCAGGGATCATCGGTCTCAAATATACTTTTCTCCATTTTATTGAACGACTTACCGTATGCTATGTCTGCTTCTGAAATACTAATGTATGCTGATGACGTCGCAACTATCGTCAAGGCCACCTCAGTGGATCAACTTGAACAGAGACTTAACATAACAATGACTGAACTAGCCAAATGGTTTTATATGAATGGATTAGCTCTGAACTTGACAAAAACCTATTATATGCACTTCAGTCTATCAGGTCATAGATATAGGGATCTTGCAATAAATAGCGAAGGGACACAATTGCAACAAATATATAGTGCATACAAAATTCTTAGGATTCGTAATTGATGACGGCCTTAAATGGGACGAACATATTGACAAGTTATGCGCTAAGATAGGCAGTGCTTGCTTTGCTCTTCGCCGAGTAGCTCGTGTGGTGTCGGTACAAGTCGCACGTACTTGTTACTTCGCGACGGTGCACTCATTGCTTCAGTACGGAGCAGAACTCTGGGGACGCGCCGCTGACTGGGAGCGGGCGTTTCTGATGCAAAAACGTGCCATCAGAGCAATCGTAGGCATACCGCACGATGTTTCTGCTAGGCCTCATTTCAAAAAGTTAGGTATCTTGACTTTGTCATGCATCATTATATTCCAAGTTGCGATGTACGTTAGGAGCAACGTGGATGAGTATACAATGCACGGTGATGTACACTCATATAACACAAGGAATGCAAAAAAACTGACTGCGGTAAAACGCACACTCACGAAATCGTGTAAGCTCACGCATGTCATGGGTCCGGAGGTGTACAATAGATTACCGGACACTCTTACCACAGCTCCCACCTTGTCGAGCTTTAGGTCTCGTCTAAGGCGGTGGGTTGTCGACCAAACATTTTACACATATAATGAATTTCTGACATTTTAAGTTATGAACTTTGTTAATTTGACATTCTACATTATTTATCAATTTATTTATTTCACCGTTTGACTGTTTTTATAATTTACCAGTAATTAATTATTATTATGGATGTAATATAATGTTCGTAATTGGTGACACAAATATTATTGACCACAAACTGTATTAATTTGTAATGGATTTATAATATAATAATATAATTTTGACATGTAAATTGCCTTTACGAAATAAATGAATATGAATATGAATAGTCCCTCATCGAGCGGGAATCGAGCCTACGACCTACGATAACTAAGGCGAGCATGATACCGCAAAATCCTTGTAACTACCTCTAATCCTTGTAGGAACCTACGCAATGTAAACCTTAAAAATAATATTATTGGTAACAAATTCAACGATTTATTCTTATAATACCTACTAACAGCAACGCATTCAATTAACAAAACCTCCGAAACCATAAATAACAGAGGGGTCAGACTATGGGTCATAACTTAGGTACTCAACCAATTACCATAAAACATATGCCAGTTTTCTTGTTATGTTAAAAATAAATGATGAGCTTGTGTCATACACTATGCCAAGACCTGGTGATAAAAAATTGAAAAAGATGAATTATGTGCAAAATATTTACATGAATTTTATTTTATTTACATGAGTTTTATAATTTAATCTTCGATAATTTAATCTTTCATACCAAATTTTAACTATTCAATCCTTTTTTCGTAGAATAAAAATTAAGATGGAATCTCTGTACCAAATGTCATCATCGATTCTTCTTCTCCCTTTTCTTATCAGATATTTGATCTTTCAATCTTATTTTAAAATTTACATTAAAAATCCATAACTAAAGTTCATTTCACTGAATAAACAGGAAATTTTCTAGAAACAGCATATAAATGTCTTGCAAATAACCGTCTTAGTAGAAACCTGAATATCCAGGAAAACTTACTTAAACCTTTAAACCGACTTCGTTATTACATGATAAATAAACTGTTAATCCAATAGGTAAGGAATATTATGGTTATTTTACATGATTCCCGCCACGCCAAAGCGCAATATTCGTGGGGCGGCTTATGCCATTTCTGCGATTTGCAATACATTAAACTAATTTATTAAGGCACCGAGATATGCAGCGAACGGTGCATGAAGGATGACTCAGGAATAGTCAGATAAATCTTTAAAGATAAGACTTATTTTCTGTGGAGAGATTGAGCAAATGAGGTATTTTCCTATGTCAATTTTTTCCGCATTATTATTTGGATAGAAAAAGCAAAAGTAAGTTTTGCTACTTAGCTTTAGCTTCGTGGCTAATTAAATGAAATATGTGATTTTTTCGTTACTAAAAAGTACTAGATAAAACAATAAGTAGCCTATAGTTAGAACTACATAAACTAGGTAACAATAACAACTATTATAATGGCTAAATCGGATATATCTTTCACTTTTGTAAGTAGGCTGTGAAATAAGTAGAGAAGTATATTCTCCTAGTGATTATCTTATCCTTCATATTGGAGTCGATAATAAGAACGGTGGCGACTCTTCGTCATAGGATTGATTCATCCGCTAAGGCGAGGCCGGTCTACTTATATCACGTCCAATGCATTTATTACTCCAAGAAATGTAGTAGCGGTCTCAAAGCGGGAATACAAATTGATGGTCACGTGATCGTTTCATTTGAATAGTTACACATTTACACTTATTTTAGTATCAAATGATTATCGTAAAATTATTTTTTACTACTTCCGCATTCTGGATGGGTAATTGTGTTTTATAGGTCTGAGATGTCACATGCTCGATATGAGCTGGAAAAATCTGATCTAGTTGGTTAAGAGACTTTCGTTCCTCAGAAAACACGTTAATCCATTGTTACTAGTTGTTTAAATGGAAGTGGAATCGTCCGAAACTCCTACCGCTTGCCGACGAAAATGTTCCAACCGCACAATCATCTATAAATCCTAAATAACTGTCCACCTGTCAACAGAACTATACACGATAAATTAATGTGATGTCTCCGATAGAGTTATCTTCATTTACAAAAACAACATCATCGTGTGCGGTAACCAGAAAGAGATATAGAGACAATTCCATAGACAAATGTCCACTAATCATTCGGATAGATGTCAAGACCATTGCACACCTACAATTAACAGGGTTTAGGGTTGCCATTTTGGAATATTCTATGTTTTTTGCCAAATACATTTTAAGCGACATCTTATGAGTTATGTTTACAAAGAGGAAAGATTTGTAGGCTTTATGAAGAAACTTAAAAGTTACCGGACGGATTTCGATAATTTTTTCACCATTAGAATGCTACATTATCCCTGACTAACTTAGGCTATATTTAATCATGAAGTGGTCATGGGAACGGGAACTATGCGGGTGGAACATACATAAATTAGTTATCACAAATACTTTCAAATTCATCGTTTAATACATACATATATTACACGGGTGCCAGTTCTCTTTGCTTGAACTTGGTTTGATACGCTCCCGAATGTCTAGATTAGAAATTAACTGTTTTTAACTCATACTAATTTGTATTGAATCAAAATCAACAAAACATTATAAAAAAGTGGTCGCGGTTATAAATATATTTACGTAGAACTTTTCATGACAATAAGGAAAACAACAAAAAGAATCAGTCGCTCGAGTTATTTTCAAGTTTTTTAACAATTAATTCGTTAAAAAATTACTAAGGATTTTTTCGGTTTTTTTTTCATACAACTTTGTACTTCTAATTACAAACACAATTAAAGAAACAACATGATTGGTCAACTTGTTCTCAAGTTTTATTATACAGATAAAATAGAAAAGTAGAAAATAAAATTATAATATGAAATTAAAGCCAAGTATTGTAATTTTATTGTAGCAATAAAACTATAACTGATAATCTATTGTATAATTTAAATATTTATGTAGAAAATTATTAGGGCTGCAAACCCAATAGCAGATTTTAGGCCCCTTGTGCGCTTTAGGCTACGTAGCTCCTGGTCCCGTAGGATCATAAAGTTAGGGTCGGATTGCTTAAGCGTACCCGGCCCCCGGCAATGGTGGATCGATGGAGCGTCCGGGGGGTTTTAGTGGTGTAGGGTCCTCTCCTCGTGGTATGAGTTTAGCATAACACGCTATGGAGAGGGCGAGTCCCACATATCCCACCGCCAGCGCGCGAATACGCTTCAGCGGCGGTGGGAATGCGTAAAGGCATTTCCACCCGGACAAAAAAAAGGATCATAAGTTAAGCCTCTTAGAAACCTATTCATACAATACAGATTATGTATGTCCTGGATTACGTGAAATAATCAAGAATGGTATATTTATTTATAAAAAAGAAAAGCCATCTTGTTTTTTTTTAAGTTGTTTCATACTTTACTAATATAATCTGTTTATTTACGTCCTTTATCGATCTTTATAATCGCTAAAGAACATACAATACAACATTTTTAATCCTTACTATAATAATAATAATTAGTAAGCGAAAGGTCACTCACTAGTCACGAAATACCAGAAACTACAGTTGTAGTTTCTGGTATTTCGTGATTAGTAGTTAGTATTCGTACTCCTAGTACTGGTACTCCGTGCAAAATTTGAGACTCCTAGCAGTTGCTAGGAGTCTCAAATTTTGCACGGAGTTACTTTTAGAACACAGGTGCTTAATTCAGGTAAAATTTACAAATACAATTTAGCAAAATCCTGTCATAGTGACGGGATTTTGCTAAATTCTACCCCTAAGGAAGGAATAAGGGGTATCAATGTTTGTATGAAACTAACGTTTAATAGTATGATAGTTTTAGAATATGAGACGTTAGTTTGTATGTAAACTTTATAAGGGATTATTTTTTTATATTTTGAAATTACCCTTAATTAGCGAGAAAATATGGGTTGCAAGTTTATGTGAAATTTCTTCAGTTTTAGTGATTGCGATTCAAAAATTACTGTTAATAAGATCATTCAGTCAATTTTTCTCATCATCAATATGCATACATCAAAATTTTCACGCGAACGAAGTCGCGGGTGACAACTAGTCTTTAATATAAGTATCGATTACAGATTAAAGCCAACACAATAAAATTGAGTAATAAAACAGGTATATGTATCATATAATATTTATTTACAACATTATAAAAGTAAGAGCAGTAAAAGTTAAATTGAATTATGTTAATTAATTAAATATTACTCCAAGCTAGTCCAATCAAAATCCGTTCGAAGTTTGAATATAAAACATGTTCGGTTGATTCGAGTGAAATGGTGACCCTAATAAGGTCCGAGATACTTCGTCATTCCTCATTCAAATCTTGCATTTCCGCCACCTACACAGATAGCCATAAACAAACCTTATGCGTACCATCAATATGACGAAATAACTCCAATAAATCTATTGAAATCTTAATTTTTTATCTGTTGACCCTTATCTGCATATCATGCATTCATATTTTATTTTATTGGTTGCGCACGCGTCACTAAATTTATGTCGGACTTGTAATCTATGGTTTTGATTATGGCGCCGTATTTGTAGTGTTATCTGTTTGGTAAAGTTGTATTTATTACTGTTAAATAACGGGTTTATTTTAATAAAATTCGTTTAAAATCTCAATAGTTTTGTTAAAAAAAAAATAACAGCCGTCCCTCTATCAATAGTACATTTATACTATGCATACAAACTTTTTTATTTAGAACTAACTACGTTTACTTATAATATAGCTACTTACTTTTCTCCCATTTTAATTTTTTCCTTTAATATATATTTTTAAACCACTAAGCCCGAAAATGAGTATATAACTATGTTGTTTTTTGAGGTAATGATTGCAGATTCAGTTTTGAGCTTTACTGATATAAATCAAAACTGAATCTTTAATGATAATGATGTTATTTAATATCTTGTGTTTGTCTGTAACTTATTTACTGTCGAGTACAGCCGATGTTGGCGCACAGGGCACACTTGCTTGTTGTGGCTTGAATGCCGCAAATGTGGTCCAAATTGGCATTCAATAGATTAAAAAAGGTACTAAGATGTTTGAGAATTCTAAGTTTCCCAAAAAACACAAAATTCTGACGACGTCACAGACTAGAAGCCTCCGCCAGCGACTGCCCTTAAGCCGAGGTCCAAACCGCGGGCTTTGGAGGCGGAGAGGCGCCCTCTTGCGCAGGTTGCTTAGTTTATAGTATTTTTACATTTAAATAAAGCTGGAGCCCTGATCACCGTTATTATATCTTGCTGCTCAAACTTTTAATTATAAAAATAAGTAGGATGTATATAGACAATAGTTCGCAGTATAACGAAAGGTTATAGCCACATGTTCCAGATGTGTGCACAAACAATATCGTTTGTGTGCACTACAGTACCCGTTTGAGAATACCTCAATCAAACAAATGGGTTCGATACTGATTGCTTTGGGTATTCAAAGTGTAGTGATACGGGGCGTGCCGTTCAAACTTGACAAAGTAATTGATTCCAGAATACATTAAATATTCTTAAGTACCTATACAAGTTAAGTGGGTATGTAGCGTGCTGTTTTACAGCTTATATGTTAATCCAGGCTATCTACCTTATATAATAATATTAAATAACATAATAATATTCACATAGGAACATAGGAAAATAATAATACTTGAGGAAGTCAAATTCTGTACATTAAAGGTATTGTACATTTTAATATCAGACTGCCAGTGAAAAATGCAATATTATTCATTTGTGTCTATCTGGCTGTCTGGCTCTTTGAACACGCATCACGCCAAAACTATACTGAATAGATTTTAATGAAAACTGAAACTGGCATAATTATAGTAAATATGGAGTAAGATCTTACAAACATTTTTATTTTATTTGAAATGATCAGATCTCTGAGTATTACACGTCCACTTCGGTATATCTTCAATCTCTCTCATGTTCTGTACCACTGCATCCTACTTTGTCTTAAGTGTTTCCTAAAATCTTCTTCTTCAATATCAACAGGCCGTTACCATCCACTGCTGAACTTAACCTCTTCTTTACCCACCTTGGCTTGTCGGGATCGTTGAGGTAACATATACGGTAAACACCATGTTTAGCAGGCGGATTGGCGATAGCATAGATGGTAAGTAACCTTGAGCTGATAGATTCTGCTGCCCATTCATCAGTCATTTGTTCCTAATCGCCTTTTACTTTGTTAGTTACCTAGTCGGATATTTTATAGAGTAAGAATTATCTGTTAGTTAGCTATAGTTTTTTTATTTATTTAATTAATTTATCTTCTTATATTGTAATTCTGACATGTACAAGTGTATGTAAATACCTAAGTGCTGAATAAAAATTCATTATTTCTATCATACTACTCCCATAAGAAGAAATGAAGTGGTGTATTCTAAGACAGAAATTGAAGGAACTTCTACTTGGTGTGAAATGTGGATTTATCATCCATTATTATTATCCAAACATTCTATCTACTCCGTCGTTTTTGTAAAGGAGTAAGTCATGTTTGCTTACGGAAGCATTAGGAATATTAATTAATCACAGAGCTGTCTCGGTGTCCGGTCCGGACAGCCTCACAATGCCGGACAACGGACTTCCATTCAAACCGAAATGTAGCGAGCATTAACTATAACTTATACTTACGGATTAACTGAAAGCAAAACATTCTGAACTTTATGTCTTTGTAGGTAAAGTATATATTAGTGTGAAATAATGATGAGTGTACGAATCCGTGTTCGTTGTTTAGAGTATAGAAAACGTATCTTGATTTTTTATGTCCTTTGTTAATTTGGCAATGTAGGTATTTCGTCGTAAGCAAATATTTTGGTGCTATAAGTATGCTACTTTTAAAATAAAATGTTAATTGTCTGAATTCATTTAATCTTCCATTTACATTGGGGGATTGGGACCCAAATTTATTTAAAAAACTCACAGATGCCCTCATTAATGCGGCACGATCCCCGAGTGCTGGTATTTACTTAGCACAGCAGGTATGCATTGTCATTCAGCGGGACAATGCTGCCAGCATTCTGGGAACCTTTAAAAGAAATATAGATTAAGAATAGTTGTATGTTGAACACCTACGTCATTTTTATAGGTTATAATATGTTCTGGAATAAAAAGATTATTCCTGAAGGAAATGTGTGTATAGATAGTACTCTCACAGTTGAGATAATATGTAAAGATTGACGAAGACAGACGTAGACAACCTCAGGACAGACATCTTTGTGTAAATTCGCAGATTTCTTTCTGGGGAAAAAAATTGGTTGGTTGAGGGACTACCCTCCGTCCCTTGGAAAGCACGTTAAGCTGTTGGTCCCTATTATTTTAACATCATCTATAATAATCGTATATCAATGAACGGAAAGCAGCGTTTCCTTGTGTGGCACAACATAATACTGCGGTCACCAACCCATCTGCCAAGCGTGGTGACTATGGCAAATACCCTCCCCCGGGAGGAGGCCCATGTTCAGCAGTGGACGTTATACAGGCTGATGATGATGATGATGTTGACGAAATGTTGACAATCACTAATGAATAAGTACAACAACTTACATAATTCCTAGCAAGCAAGTATGTACCAAAACAATGTTCGGTTAATGTCCCGTACAATTTCTCATAAATACATTCAATTACGAAATTAATATGACGAACGAATATAGTGCCTTTAAAAAGGAGCGGAACACGTTGGAGGCATAATCAAAGAATGTAATGAATAAAGTGGTTTCCATCTGCATTCAATTAACCACATTTACTTGTATCAAAAACAGTTCTTGTTTGCTAATTTAGTACCTACATAACGATATTGCTAAATTAAGAAATGCTTTTAATATCATGTGAAATTATTATGACACATTATTGGTTTAAAAAAGCTAACTCATTATTAAGAAACAAAACTTCCTTCTTGAGACATAATGAGTTTACTTCAATATAATTAAAATTGTTTTTTTTTAATAAGATTGTAGCCTACCAAACCTACAAAGGCTACAAAATACCTACCCGCCCGGCAAAAGAGATCTTAATTTTCTATGGGGTTACTCTGCACGCGTGTTCCAAAAGTGGTCCAGGTGGACCCCACTGGTTCAAGGGAGACTGTAGTTCGGCTCCCAGTCGACAGACTGCTTGAAAACAGTAGCTGGAGTTAACTATCTGCGAAAGGCCGACCGTGTGTTATGGCGCTAATTAACGCCTATTATATAGTTATACCATTAATGGACAGAGCAAAGCTTATGTAACAAATTATATTGAACCACAACTTATTAATTACGATGAGCGGAATAGGTATTTGATTGCATATATTTATTGGAATCTGGCGTTACTAATCTAAATAAAATAAAATAAACTAAATTTTAAACTTGATATTTTGTTTTTTTAATTTATAGTTGACTGCGGGAAAAACAAGTTCAAATAATTAAAATTTATCAGAACCCGTATATAGAGTTCCATTGTTGATGATCCGTATCTACCCAATATTCTAGTTCATAACCTTGCAACCATCAGTGAAATCTTCCCAGATTAAATTTATTTTCCGTATATACTTCGCAAGATAACTTCAGTTTTCAAGTTATTTCCCTTAAGAGTTTAACCGCGATGAATTTGTTTGATATATTTATGTAATATTACACCTACAGGAATTATTTAATTAAAATAAAATAGTACACAGTGTAGGTACACTTATAATCAATCAAAACTTTGAACTCAGAATCAGTTTTGTAACTAGGGTACTAAGGGCAGGTAGGTAGACCGCAGACAGTGTTTTCTTTTTTTTACGATATATATAAGGGTAGTTCTACAAACTAAGGAATTTTTGGCGTCTCAGCCAAAATATGATAAAAAATTGTTACTATTTTTTTTTTTTTTGGATGGAATACTATTAATTTCATTTGTTTCTAAATGGTCACTAAAAATATTTAAGATTCAGAATTCTTTTCTGAACAAAATTTCTGTTCAAAGTACTGAATTCTCAGGATCCTGCAGTGTCCCCTCGTACAAATTTTAGTTCAAAGTGCGTCGTGATACATTTACTTCTACATTAGGGTCTTCAAAGAATCCCAAATTAATAAGTTTACTATTTTTCCTGGTTATGTAGAACAATTACTTAAGTATTTCCTTAAAAAATATTGAATAAATCTTGTTTACATTTTGTCCCCACGATTTTATATCAGTATCCTGATCGCTGTTGAATTAGCAAATAGTCACTAGACTATTTGCCGTGCGTCTTTACCGTTCCGCTGAGTCGATAGTACCTACGAAAGAGACAAAGAATGTCATCTATCTATTATCACCTAACACGTTGTTTAGTGAGCCCAGTGCGTTCGGCGAGTGAAGTGGTGTCGTAAACAGTGAAGTTCACAGAATCCTGGTAAGATTTTATTTACGAAATAAATAATGAATGTGACTTATTTTAGCGTATTGATATGTAAGATGCTAGCGCATAAGCCTAGTTTGTGTAAATTTTTGTTGAAAGTTATAAATTGGTGTGTTTATTTTAATTTTAGACCAAAATTATCAGGAACCTGGCCTCAGGATCCTGTCTAATTGGTTGAAATGAAAGGATAGCTACAAAAATTTAAAAACGACCCTCAAAGATTAGCGACTGAAAAAGGAAAAAAGAATGCAAAAGTATAAAAAGCAGCCAGAATCTGGCAAAAAAGACTAGTTTCTGAAATGAAAGCTGGTGAAAAAAGTTAAGCTCGCAAATACTCAGACAAATCCTACAAAAAGAAAAAGTTAATAACTAATAGAATGAACCAATTTGTTAGAGAAAATACTCCGTCTAGTTTAGATGATGAACCTGTAGGTCCTAAGTTTCGTGATCATGAACAACCTCAGCTTGTAAATTTTGAGATAAATGTTCCTGAAACATTATCGCTAAAGCCGAATCCAAGATTGAAAGCAGCACGAGAACGGTCACAGAAGCAGCTTCAAAAGAGAAACCAGAAGATTAAACAAAAAAATGCGCTAATAGTAAAATTGAAACAAAAACTTATCAAATATAAAAATGGAGCTTATGCCTAAAACCGCAATGACCAAACTTGCTGAAGATCCAACGACATGGATAGACGTCGAGTCGTCAAAAAGGCTTTATTTTGTACTGTGTTGGAAAAGCAAATATCAGATAATATGTCTAATCTGAAAACTTGTCAAGAGAAGAAAATTGCAAACAAATTACTTTTGGGCCAGATTGTGAATGCAAATAAGACTTGGAAGTTGAAAAACATCAAAACAAAACTTATAAAAAGATGTGGAGTCAAGCAAAATAAAAAAGGCTGCCATGAAACAAAAAAGATGCTTTAAAAAGATAGTTCAAACATTTTTAGAAGACGACAAGACCAGTAGACTGTATGCAGACAAGAAAGAATTTATAAGAAATAAAGCAACTAAACAAAAAATACAAAGACGCTACAGATTAGGCACATTAAAAAATCTCCAGATTAAAGCAGTACTTTTACTGAACAACCAAAAAAGGAATCAAAATAATATCAAGGAAAGACAAAGTTAAAAAAGCGGCTATATACAAAAAACAAGACTCGAGACAGAAAAAGAAATTTAATTCTAGAAAACAAACAGATAAAGAAAATGAATAAAAAATAGCGCAGACAAATAAGATCTCGTTCAGTGACTGCGAGTGCCTTATATGTGGTGTTCTCTACAGTGAAATACGACAGGAAATTACTGGGTCCAGTGTCTAATATGTAATAATTGGGCACAAGATAAATGAAGGTGAATCTACATTATTTACATGCCCTGGGTGTTTTGCTGATTGTGATTACAAAAAATAATTCAAAAGAATTGAAACAAGAATGTCAATTTTTTTTTCTAGATTTAATTTAAATACTAGATTGAAGTATCGTTTAGTCTCAATTTGTTACAAATACTTCATATTGTTACCTTTAAGATATATTTTATTATTGAGAGAAAGATTATTATCATCCTCATGTTCAATAAACATTTTATGATTAATGTTCCTGTTGAACGCTGTTTTAGTTATAGAATTAGTATCTAAGCCAAGTTTAAAACTACTTTCTGTTAATATAAAAGATACTTTGATTATCACAAATTAGTGTTGAAAAGCAAATTTAATAAAATTGAGAAATAAATGATTGATTTTTGTTATTTTCCTCAGCTTCCTGGTGGCACTCTCAGTTTCCTGTGGCTCTTTTTTTTTAAATGGCCATAAATCGAAAAATATTAAATATTTTGACTGTTCCTTTTAGGATAAGCTAAAAGACACTGCACTCTAGTTATTAGAATAAATTCCGCCACCAGAACATATAAAAAATGTTGGGCCAAAATCAGACTCGAATTCTTCCTTAGTTTTTAGAACTACCCATAAATATGTATTTATCTACGATGTTTTTGTTACTTCACAGGATAAAGATGTAAGCCAATCTGTAACTTTTTAAAGCATTTAATAAGCAATCGTTTCTGAATATTCTAACCTGTAAGCGATTAGAGAAGCTCAAAGCAATTGCTGGCATTTTTAGCCTGATGTAAAGGCTATATGTGGATAATTCAGATTACGTATCAACTGATACGTAATCTGAATTATAATATTTTCTCAAGACCTTTTAACATATTAGGTATACTTCCACTTCAATATTTCCGGAGTATTCAGATCCCACTGGTTCTGAAAACTCTTGATAAAAAAAATACATTCGCGCCTCTATCAGGGGCCTCTTGCTGGATGTATGAATCGCGACAGACAAACAGACAAACAGATACACACACATTAGTAGTCCTATGCACAAGGGATACGATTTCCCTTGGAAGTTTTAAAATTCCAAAATTAGGTTCAATTTAGTTTAATTAGTTATATTAAAAACTCGATCACGTTTATGATATAATATTACAAATACCTATATATAAGAAAGTGAATTTAATGTATAAGTTCGAGTTGATTTACAATGGTTCACTTAATTTTCTTTTGGTAAGTAAATAAATATATAAGCTTTTCATTTGTATGCAAAAAGGCATTTATGCGTGTATATTTTTTTTATGATTAATTTGTTAATAAATATATATACATATTTATAAATTAGCAGGAATGAATGAATTCAGCTTATTTAAACCAGTTGACACCGTCTTATCGTCTGTATTTATAATATCTAGTAAATATTTGAGGTTAATTAAAGAAGAACAAAAAATATCATGCTTTAAAATGGTTTCATATTTTAGCTCTCCAAAATTTTTGATATTTCATAAGATATTTTAACAGTTTAAACATTCTGGCATAGGCACAGTCGCCGCTGATCGCTGTGGCCAGCCATCGATTGAAAAAGATGTTAATTAAATGAGAACACACTTAGCAAACAAGCAGGGTTAAAGACAGATTACTAGATAATAGACACATAACACGTAGTAAACAAATAAGTAGAATTATTGTCGTAATTCTAAGAGATCCGTTTCAATCACATTGACAATGAAACAGTTGATTAAACAGCGAATGATTGTGAGGCCAATTTCACGGCGCGCAAACTGATTGCTAATAAATCTGGATTCGAACAGACGAGACACTTATTGTACAGTGTTGCCTGTTTCGCTTCTCCCTGAATTGAAGGAGAATGCGTGATTTATTTTTTCGGAGTCGTTTACGTTTGGTTATGCTTGTTTTTGTGAACGAACATGAAAAAAAATTACGTCGATACGACTGGTCGTTTTGTTAGTTATATAGGCCTAAAATTAAATAAACCTATATATAACTAAAGAATAATAAATAGATCGTTGCATCAAGCACTGGCAATCACTTAGTGCCGGTACCGTCTATACAGCAAGTAAACAGAGCGGCATCCAAGAGCTAAGAAGCAGAAGGCGCCCTCGTACCCTGAAAAACTTTTTGATCTCTGGCACTGCACTCACATAATTACATATTAATAACATGGAATGTCGAAAATGAATCTGCTTGTCACATTTACCTTATGCCTTAGGTTGCAATATTATCCTATCTGACCTTAGTTTGAGACAAGTACCTACTTGGCTATTACCTTTTCCAAACACAGGTAACTAGATCAACAAATGAAAAACATTATTATCTGACAATATATAGATACTTTACTGTTTTTCCCTAATTAAGGTAAAGTTAAATTGCAACTTGGCAATGTAGCAACGGCCTCGGTTTGGTATCTACTGAAAAACTGAACAAGGATAAATTACCTACTGCACAATAAGATTCTGTAATGTGTGAGTCAGGCGAAATGGAAATTGACTTTTTGATTGAGAAAACTTGTTTTAGCCATATTTAATACTATTACTAAGCCGTAAAAGCACATATTTCCGGGGTTTTAGTACCTTACGTGTTGTAGACTATAATCTATCTCTGTGTCAAAACCCAAATATTAGGTCTTTACCTATGAAATTGCCGTTCTGCAGTACTGGCCATTTTAAATCAAAATAATTTTTGTTTGGCTAAGAATTCTAATTTCAAATTAATTTTATTTTAAAAACATGGATTTTTTTCCAAAAGTAGTCATTTGTTTATTGATTAGCGTTACATTTTCATCGCATTTCAATCTTTTTCGGCATCATGGATACGTTAAAAATTTCAAGTAATTATGGAATATGTGTACCGTCGTGGCAGCAACGCGGCACAAGCGGCAAGGAACATCAACGACGTTTACGGAGCTAACACTACAAACCAACGCACCACCTATTATTGGTTTGCTCGCTTCCGTTCTGGAAATTTCGACCTGAAAAATGAACCTCGCGGTCGTCCGAAGACTTTGGTCGACAATGACGAATTAAATATTTATTATATTTATTTATATTTATTTTACGTAACGCTATTTGGGGGGGAGGGGGTCTCGTAAAACGTTACCATGCGTTACGGGGGCGCCCCTCCCGCCCCGTTTCTAACAACACGTTACGTAGCATTGTTTCTAAAAAATTAGGGAATTAAAACTCCCAAACCAAAACCAAATAAAATTAAAAGCCAAAAATTTATAAAAAATAAACAAAATATGCAGGTGTTGCGAATAAAAATTCTCTTGTTTTATTTAGTAGATTAAAACTATACCTAGTGTAAAAACTATTACATAACTTTTTACGACTTTCGGGTAAAAATGATCACTTGAGTGTTACGTAACGTTTAGAGAGGGGGAGGGGGAGTCCAGGAAAACGTTACGGTGCGTTACAAGGGGCGAGGGGGGGTCAAAAATCTTCAAAAATTGCGTTACGTAATACTTGAACGCTCCCAAACGGCAATTTCATTGGTAAAGACCTATTATAAGATTTACAGATACATTTAGCCGTATTTTCGGTCAATGCAACTTAGATGTACTAAAGCTATACTAAAGATATATAGCATGCATATACGGTGCCTATTAAACAGATTAACGGAATCCTCCACTGTACGTCTATCGCATAGGTAGCCAACGGTGGTGGTATCGCCCCCTAGAGGGTGCTGGAGCTTCAATGGGGGGCGTTAACAGGACCTAAGTACTGCCTTGCAAACTTTGTCAAAAGTATTTTTTTAATTTATTAAAACATGTTTTATATTTTTTAAATAGATTAGCACTCACGACCACAGAGTGCAACATTAGATAAAGAAGTAGAAAGAAAATTGTTTTTAAATAGTGATAAATAAAATAGATTATATGGGATTATAGATTACGCTGCTTTGTGAAAACAACGACATAATTCAAAAAAAGTAAATGAGGGAAAAAATATCTTAATGTCTAAAATCACAGATAGCCGTTGCTCCAAAATTACTTTTTTTTTATTGAGTCTTTATTCTAGCAAATCAGCGATATAATCTGTAAAATAAAATTTCCAAGTAAGGAAAAAGAAACAAATTCCTTAGATGAATGATTGGTCCCACGCACCGGACTAGGTACCGCGCTTGCTTTAAACCACAGATCCGAAAATGCGGCAGCTTAATTTTATAGTGGCGGCAAAGTAGCGGCGTATATGAAAGTTGAAACCCCTGTTCTATAGATATGTTTCGTATGCAGAGCGAAATCCTTAGTATGCACCATGCAAGCATTAATGAAATAATGAATGTATTCAGCACTTAGGTATTTACAACATACACTTGTATTTGTCATAATCACAATGTTACATTATTATTTTTATTCAATGAATTAAACTGTTACCTGATAGTTACCTACTAACAGGTAACAGCAAATTGTAGGATATTACTGACAATGTACTCCGTCCGTCAGTTGGTTTTTATTTCCTGTAGGTACTCATAAAATGTTATAGGTATTCATATTAATTATTTTAGGATCTAGTGGATCAATATTTAAAATTTCGTTAATACATACAATTAAGTGACACACACTCGGGGGCACCCTTAAGAGGCTAGGACCACGAGACCAGAGGTGCCACTGATTTCAACTCAAACTTGGCATTTAGTTTTGTAATTAAAATCGAACATGGTTTACTAAAACTGGAGTCATATTTCAGTTAAATGTGATTACATTTAAACCGTGTTTGGTTTTAATTACTTAGGTAATACTTCGCAATTCAATATGGCTTTGATTCAGCGTCTGCTCGTCGAATATCTCAATATTGCAACGAATGTAAAACGTGATCTTCGGATCGATACTCTTTGCTGTAGTCGGTTCCAATGGCCACTCGGAAACAACGAGATTCATCGGAATCCTCAAATTAACATAGTTAAACAGGTTGCTCTAGCAGCTGCTACAAAATATATCTATGTTAATAACATAGCAGAAAAATCACTACTGTATTCGTATATCAGTGAATTATCACTGATATACTAATATATAATGAACCAAAAGAATAAAGTAAAAATAAACTACTTGCATTTGTAGGTCGTATTTTGTTCCCATGTATAGCAGCGCAGATACAGTATTTATTATATGGTATCAAACAGTAGTGATACAACGCTTTGTCCTGAACGACTGACTGATGAATAACGCCCGGCCAATATATAAATAAATATTGACAACAATGGTGAGTCAATTTTATAATTTTAATCAGACGCTGTATCAAAAGCGATTATTATTGAAATGCTTCACACCGTAATCATTATAATAGAAGTAAAAATATATACGTACCATTTATCTGTATACATATACATACCTACATAAAAGTCGACTGTTACCTACTGATTGATCTATCAAAACAGATCAAACCACTAAGCAGATTGCGCTGGCTCTGCAATTTGGCAAGCAGATTCTGATGCAGACAGCTCAGTTACTATTTTTCACAATCCATTCCCCAAGTGAGTGGGGGTCACACACCTACCCCGCTGTCACTTAAAGTTGCTATTTGTCCTAGTATCCATTTGTAATTGGATTTAAAATTTTAAAGTTTAGGGCCTCCCGCGTCTCACGCACTGTGCCCAGACCGTAGACCCCTAGGGATCTGGGCACCAAAATCCAAGGTTTTCACGCGTCTTGTCCTCGCTGCCAAATTTTATAGATGGCAATTTTATAGTTTTACCCCCAATTTAAAGAGCGAAGCAAAGGTTATTTAGAAATAAAACAAAAAACCAGTATTTTCAAAGTGAATAAAACCATTTAAAAACAGGAAAATGGGAACACAAGTGAAAACCGTGTAGTACTTCGTAAAACAAGCGCAAAAAGTACTTCGGGTCCGATAACATGTGAAGTACAAGGCAAAAACACAGTAACTAACTACATAGATGAAGCATTCGTCGTATCCACTGGGTTCACATACTGTAGTAAAAAACCTGCCAAGGGCGATCGAACTCGCGCATAAAGGCGTGCCTTTAGCAAAACAACTCGTTTTTGAGGTAGAACCGCACTTTTGGTTGTGATTTTCAGAGCAAAAAACGGAATCAAAATCACGTTTGTTGACAATTAGCACGCCTAAAACATCACGGTGTAGGTGCAATTTTTAAACCTTTTACTCAAAAACTGGACCGATTTCAAAAAATATTTTACTAGAAATCTAATTTATCCAGAACTAACATAAGCTTTATTTAATTATGAAGTTCTGTTGCTTAATTATATGTTCATGGGTGAGTACCATGTTTATTTAAGCATCATAAGGAAACTTTTTTGTCAAATGTATGCCTTTTTATACGAATAAGGCTCGTCTTCATAAATTACTAACTTTTTTAATTGAAATGGAAGTTTAGTTACGAAACCAACGATGGGTGTCCTTTCCATGGCTTACCCGTACAAAGGTAACATATGTCGCTATCCTCACTGACAAGCCAAAACTTTAAACACCCAAATGAATAAATACCTACAAACGCAAACTCCAGCCACAGTTGCAATAAGCCACGAAGCCCATAAAGTACATGAAATATTACTGTAGTGCTCACCAGACTAGATATTTCACATAAGTGTATCTAATATTTTAGATCTTCCTAAAATTATATTGTTCTAGGATTCTGATTACAATAAAAGTCTGTGCTCTCTTATGAAATCACCTCCTGACTGTTCGTGTTATGTATACATAAGTATTTATAATGAATTGGGATTCTACTTGCTGAAAAACTGTCTAGCCTGTTTTAGAGTTGTAAAGAGGTACATTGATATGGGGAAAAAGGCTTACACGGTAAGTGGAAATTTAATTTTTGATTGTTTGAAATGATCATAATTATTACCTTGAATTTTTTTTTATTAAATAGTTAAATATACCTAACTTATAAAAAAAAAATCTAGTTTACAATAATCATATAACATAATAAACTATTTAAGTTTAAATTCCATATATCTTTCTCATAAAGAATGTGTGAGAAGAAGAGAAGGCATATTTTCATGTGCCCATGAATATATGCCTCCTCTTCTTCTACGGGAAGGGATTGGGTATATATACGAGTATTTATGTACAACAACTATAGATTTAAATCAAAGCAAGTACATATGCAATACATAGGTGTGTTGCTTACGTTATCTTCAGATCATATTAAATAAAAAATAGGATGTCACGGATTAGGTCGTCCAATTCAGCTCCAAGACATGTCTTGTAACTTTCCCACGGAAAGAGAACCATTAAGCAATAATGTAATCAGCATTGTTTAAAGCTGGCCTCTTAAACAATCAGTGATAGATGCACGCTGTACCGAGATTGGACTCAATTTAATCTGCTCCCGAATTGCATCGGCGATGCGGAAATGCGGGCCCGTCGCTGTTGCGTCATAGCGTCACATGTGAGACTGTGAGCTAACTGAAATATATTAAGCACATGTGAACAATAAAGGAAAATTCTCAATTCCTTAGATTGTGTGCATTTAATTTTGTGTTAAGAATTATTTTTCACAGGAAAATAAAGAAATAGGACGTGTACCTACTTAAATTTATACTTAAATTCCAAATCACACTCTATAAATAATAACAGAACAAAAATGTTTAACTGGGTCTACTATAAATTTTGCAATTATTTACTGTACCATTTCGAAACATAAGTGGCCATATATTTGTGAATTCAATAGCCTATTTATTGAGAAAGTTTATAGGCTCTAATAAAAGATTACGGTACGACTCATAGGATCGGACCTCTCTCTATAAATGTCAACAATATTATAGTACGTAAGTACCTATTAAACGTGAGAATCTTTCAAAGCTTAAAGTTCTTTTGTGCAAGCCTGTGAAATTCTGTCTTACACTCGCTTAACAAATTGTCTTGTTAAGCAACAATGATTTTGACTAGATTTCTAAAGGACATCATTTGTACTTAGCCACGAGGGGTCCAGCCTTATTAAATAGAATAAGAAGCCCGCTTGTGCCGGTGGCTTACCTACACAAGAGGGCGTCTTCTGTGGGCTTGTGCCTCGAGTGTCATATAAGTCAAACTTAGGGTTGGCTTAAGTTACTAACTAAAAACTATACCACAATGTAGTTTAAAATCTCGGTACAAATAAATATAACTATTTATATACAAAATAGCATTAAATTAAACTGTAAAAGAATTTATTTCACCACATTATTTTATAAATTACTTTCTGTGGCAAACGTGTCGGTTGCCAAAGGCGGAATTATCTCTAGCGCTACCTCGGCTGCGGTCTCTCTACGATTTCGAAGATAAAATGTGTTTTACATTTTTTTATAATAGTAGAAATACTTATTTATTACATATTTATATTACTGCAGCATAAACTGCGTAGCTACTGAGGCTATAAGGCGGTGATATTAAAATAAGTACCTATGTAGGTACCCAATTAATCTGAATTTGTATTTTCTACAAATTCTCAGAAAAACATCGATAACATCTTCTGCTAAATGTTTTTATGTTAATTAAACATTAAACATGACCATGTTTCATCTAATGAATTATTTCAATGTTTCCTGATATCCTAAAAAATACCTTCATACATTAAACTTAAACTTAAAAGAGGGTATGTTTAGAATTGATTGGTTTTGATCTTTATTACAAGTACATAAAGTTCAAAATATGGTGGGTTCTATATTCCCTCTGTCCGTTTAAGGGTTAAATGCTTTCAATTTCTACTAAGACATGTTTATTTTATATAAAACACACCTACATGAAATGGAAAATCTTCTTTTATTTTCGAAACCATTTTAAAAGACATGCTCAAGTTGGTGGAACGCCATAAATATATCACCGACGAGATATTTAGGATATACTACGTAGTGTGTGTGTGATACCTTATAATAAGTGTTCCTATGGGCTTAGCTCGGATATGGCGGCGTCATTACCCGACATTACGGCGGCGTAGGATAATTCCGGATAGACTTGCATGCCATCAGAACGCTGAGCCTTTGCAAGATATGAAAATATTAAAAATGACACGCTTCTTTTAGTTTAGGGAATAGTGCCGTTTATGATGCTGCTCCCGATAGTTGAATAGACGTATGTAACAAAAAGTCTAAATGTAGAAAACTATATTTAAAGTTCTGAGTGATAAACAAATGTTTAAAATTTCGTTGTGATAAATCAATAACAGAACGAGATAACGATTATGGACTAAACCATACTTTGGCAATACGAATAACTCGATTTCGGATAAAAAAGTTTCATGAGACATTTCAAAAAAAAAATAAAAAAATATATTGGGGTTAGTATGTTATTTTGGATTTTATGAAAGTAGGCAGGCCTTAATAAGTAGTTTAGTAGTAATAGAACCTAAGTAAAATAGGTATTCTCCACGAAAGACTATCATATTTGAATAAATTTCTTTGACCTAATGTGTTCCTTGAAGTATTTTTATTAATATCTTCATCATCATCATCAGCCCGTAAGACGTCCACTAAACATGGGCCTCCTCCCGGGGGATGCTATTTGCTATAGTCACCTCGCTTGGCTGGCGGGTTGGCGACCGCAGTATTATATTGTAACACACCAGGAAACGCTGCTGCCCGTTCCTTGATATGCGATTGTTATAGATGATGTTATTACAATCTGGACCAACGGCTTAACGACGATTACTTTTCCAGCGTGGGAGTCGAACCCACGACCTCCGAGATTTGAAGCGAGCCAAATACCGCTACGCTACGGAGGCTTATTAAAATCTGAAGAGGTTTATACACCTTAATTACAAATTCAAAAAATAATTGACTAAATTGATAAAAACCGATCTCAAGTTATGCGCGTACCTACATACATTTTGACGATTCATTTTTATCTATATAGTTTAGTATCTACCTATGTATATTAAAAACAGCATGTAAAGAAGGCATACCTAACGGTTAACTGTTGTTTTATGAAACTCACTTGTCGTTGTCCATTGCGTTGACTCATGTTGGATAGACGTTACCTACGGCATGTATTTCCCGGGTAACATTGTGCTGTATTTTTGGAATTCCCTTGTGCATTAAGTGATGCCAGCATGTGACACTGCCGCAAATATCCTACTTACGTTTGGCGATACATGTAGCCTTCCTCTACATTCGGCCTTAAACTTGATCTAAGTATATGGCCAGTCGTTTTTGCGATTCACCTTTTTTTCTTTTTTTTCCGGGGGGAAATTCAATGGTGTATTGTATCGTGTATTCGCCTGGGATGAGTTCATACTAGTCCGCCAATAGATGATTGAAGTATTTATATCAATGGTTTAATTGCATACGTAAGTATAAAAATGCACTATGTAACACCAGGTATTAGATACAGTCAACAGCAAAAGTAGATGATCAAAATCAGAAATTCAATAGTACTAATGAACGGAGTTCGCGTCAGAACTGTGTGGCGTCGAAGTGATTCAAAAGTATTTGATTGTAAATTATACCAAACATTTACTACTAGTACAGCTGCCATATATTCGTGTTCAGTTTTGACTCCAAAAGATATAAACTAAATTCGCAACAAACTAAAAAAATCAAACTAGTGAACAGTTTAAATCATAATTTAAATGTTAAAACTGAGGCCACGTAATCATGAGGCAAATAACTCATCCATACTTATTTTTTAATTAACCCAGTATTTTAATTTGTTACGTTTTACGGAAAAACAGCACGGAGCAGAGAAGAAAAAGAATTAAAAAATACTTATTGCTATTATTTTATAAGTAATATTATTGAAAATTGATTTATCCATCAAATCGTATGATTAAAGTTCGAAATAGAAATATTTTTTTTTTTGAAATGCCTTTTTGGTTCTTACCCTGGTAAGAAGTAATTTTAATCTGTAATTTTGAATGCTATTGGAAAGTGCATTTCGCTAAACTTTACCAACGACTAAAAATCACGTTGTATAAAGTGCTTCCACAATATAATATGACATACCTTCTACTGTAGATAGCATAATATTTAGTGATTACAATAATGTAGGTACCATTTTTTTTACTTATGTATTTTAATGTAATTCTATTACATTAAAATACATAAAAACAAATTTAAATACATACAATGCCTTTCACTTCGCCAGCGACCAGCACCTCCCGACGGTGTTGATACGGATATGTTCCCTGCACTAAATTAATGCTCCAAATAATTCCTCATAAAAAAAACGGTACTAGTTATGAAAGAGAACGAACAACTCTTTCATATTCACGCGAACATATCTATACTATACTAATATATAAATAAAAAAAAATGTTTATTTCGCTTTCTACAGTTCGGTAAAATTGTTACATGAGAAGTTTCCATTTAAGCTATGTAGCTTGTGAGAGGAGACTCCGCTCTTCCAAAGTATTTACCAGAAAGTTCGAGTTACAAGCTAGACATTTTTATATTAACTAGACATGCTGGATAAAGTATTAAGATACATGCAATATGTATACAAACAAAAATAAAGTAATCAAACAAAGAATTAGAAGAATTAGTTTGTTTCAATTTGCCCAACGATTTGAAAAATTATTACAGTGTTAGATAGCCCATTTATCGAGGAAGGCTATAGGCATATAGACTGTATTTTATTATGAAGTGCCTACGGCAACGGGAGTTACGCGGGTGAACTGGAAAAGCTAGTCCTTCATAAACAGGTACCTACACATTTGTTGGTCGTTATACAAAGTGTGATATGAATAAACTATCGTTAGCTCGGCGTTGTTCGGTAAAGTTAACATTAGCCTCGGGAGACGACAAGTTTGCCACACTAGCAATTAAGACCCGTGCATAGATAACGCGTTCGCTATGAGCCAACTTGAATAAACAACCTACATACTTATAGGTATACTTAACATAAATACACTTAACTTAGCACACGGTGGAAGCAGGCCGCTTCCAACCGTAATAACTGAAGATCGATGAGGGAAACCTATGAGGTCCTACGGCTAAAATAATAAAAATGATGAACTTAGCATAGCTGTGTGGTGTCGGGCTTAGATTGTCTTCCCATGGGTGTCGTTAAAGACGACTATGGGAAGCAGCTACGGTACTTGGCTTTTTAAAAATATGTAAAGATATACTAACACTACTACTACTACTACTACTTCCTGGGCGCGGTTTCACCCACGAAGTTCTTTGGAAAATCAGTAAATTTATTTGGTCATTATGTTTTTAATCGATCCAATAAAGTTTAATTTACCAAACAAAAGTTAACATCAATCTAAGTTAAAAATTATATATAAAATAACGAAATAGATTATAAAGAATGTATTGTAAGTTATATTAATTCACATAAATGTTCATTACTCAAAGACAATTTGTTAACTGGTCGTAGCGTGCTACGGCGTAGTACGAGTAGTTAATAGAACTATTTACTGCTGGAAAGAGACAGGTAAAAGGTAAATTAGCTGGATAAGGTACCCAAGGTTAAAATATTGAGAGCGTGGTAGCCTGCCAGGTTCGTAATATTTAATCATTTACACGATATTTAATAGAAAAAACTTGTAACAAAAAAATAAAATATTACTGAATATTTTTATTATTTTATTTTATTTAAAAATTATCTTATAAACAAATATTGGTATGTCTGTCTTATAGTACTTACAATCTCACGCAATCATAACTTTTAGGTAAATACTTATCAACCAGTTTTTTTTTATAAGTGACTGATAACCGAACCAGCTTAATAGCGAAATCTAAAAATCATTGTCATAAACCAGAATGTTCAACAAATACTACGGTAACTATGCTTTACAAGCAGTTTGTGCACGTTAATCAACCGGACGCCGTAATTACTAATGCCAGTTCGTCCGTTAATTAATCAGAACAGTGACCAGAGATAATGAGGGACTGACTAACGACCGAACCTCCACTCAAAAATTGCGCTGTAGGCATTCATTCGAACCGATAACGAGACGGACGTTACCACAATTACGTATGTAGGGCAGCCACATCTTGTAGCCGAACTACTCTAAGATAATAATAATCATCTGCCTACATATATGTTTCAAGACCTTGTTGAGGAACAATTGTTGGTGTTCCTCTACAGCAGGAGTCTCCAAACTACGGCCCGCGGGCCAAATCCGGCCCGCTAGTGCCATCAAACTGGCCCGCGACAGCCAATGTTTTATTGTTGTAACTATTGCTAGAAATACGACTATAGATAAGGGCAGAAAAAATGTATCTGTTTTGGCCCATGTAGCATACTGAAAATATCATTAAGGCCTTAAGGATTCAAAGTTTGGAGACCCCTGCTCTACAGAAAACGAAGATCTTTTTGCCAGGCGGAGGACTACCGTCATTTGTTACTGTTCAGAAGTAGTTTCAGTTTGAATTTACTTGCGAACTTGTATTTCGCGATACAGGTTAGTTAGCTAGATGGCGTTGCTTGTCTTCTTGTAGTTTGCGCGGCTACTATAGATGTCGCTACAACCTCTACTACTGCAGATCGTAACTCAGTTAAAACCGCATGAAATTTGCTTTCAAAACTTTTGTGAGGTGAACAAAGTCCCTTTGTTTTATAATATACCTACTTACATGTGATAAAACAAAATCCTCCGATGCGTCCGTTAGCTTTACGTTCAGCATTAAAAGTGATGATCATCTCAGAGTAGGAAATGGCTATCAGATATGACCCATACCCTGGGATAAAAGTTTAATAACAGGTACCTAATAAAAGTTTATTTCATATTTTGACAGTTCAAACTTAACACTTAGTCATTTCTAATTGTAATATAACATTACTAATACTTATAACATACAATAATAATATAATATTACAAAGTGTACCCTTGCTAAGTTAGAACTTGTATTAAGGATGTTGTTTTTTTGAACAAATCTTTATTTAAGTGTGCCATATAAATTAAATAAATTACACCCTTAATACTTTATTAAGGGTGTAAAAAAGAAAAAAAAACTTTTGTATGTACGAAGTTACTAACCTATTAAATATTTTAATGTTTTGCCTGCTTTTTAACTATGATAGACCTATTAGCTATTTAGTAAATAATGACTAGTTTTAACTTCAACAGTTTAACGTGACTTCGAGATAAAGCCAGAACTAGAAACTATAACAAACAAACAAACTTAAATTTATACACAATAGTCAATATTCGCACAGCATGTAGGTTTGTTCAATGTTTGCCGTGTTTACTGGGTAGACAGACAAACAAGCAGTTCACCCGCATAACAAGCGGTGTTGTATCTAGTCCCTATAGCTTGGTAGACTGATATCATATGTGATCGAAACGTATCGACGAAGATGTCTGCTTAATGATTTATATATATTATATTTATAACTACGTTGCAAGTCACAATAAAGATGCGGTAACTTTTTGCTATATTTCTTACTCTAAGGGTGAAAGATAAATTTGTACCTACCTAAAGGTGTACGGTCACTAAAACGGTTGCCTATAGATATTTATGAGGTCATATGAAAACACTAAAAAAGTATGCTCTTATTATTTAGGTAATTTCTATATAAATGCAATATCCCACCATATTCTCCACAAGGCGAATATAGTACTGTAGTGAGATTAAGGTTTTAATCGCTCACTACATTGATTGACCGGTATGACGTACTGGCCGTATTGGAATAAAGAACTATTTTTATATTTAAACTAGCTGACCCGGCAGACATCGTACTGCCTCAATCGATACATAAAAGACCTAAACATTTGTATAAAATAAACTGGGCCGTAGAGACTTCGTTTATGCGGTACTCCTACCCCTACACTACCCCTACCCTACCCCTACCCTACACTACCCCTACCCTACACTACCCCTACCCTACACTACCCCTACCCTACACTACCCTTACCCTACACTACCCCTACCCTACACTACCCCTACCCTAAACTACCCCTACCCTACACTACCCCTACCCTACACTACCCCTACCCTACACTACCCCTACCCTACACTACCCCTACCCTACACTACCCCTACCCTACACTACCCCTACCCTACACTACCCCTACCCTACACTACCCCTACCCTACACTACCCCTACCCTACACTACCCCTACCCTACACTACCCCTACCCTACACTACCCCTACCCTACACTACCCCTACCCTACACTACCCCTACCCTACACTACACCTACCCTAAAAAATCTTGGCAAAAAAATTCAAGTTTTTAATTAACAAAATAAAGCTCAAATTGACTCTACACTTTAGTTAGAAAACGTTTGTATGGGAAAAGAAAAAGGCTGTTTTAAGGGGTTTTCAGGCAATTATTCGAATTTTTCTCGCCGTAAAAACCATCCTTGAACTTTCACGAACATTAAAAAAAAAGAATTGGCCAAATTGGTCCAGGCTTTGTAGAGTTATGCGCTTACCAACACATTTTGCGATTCATTTTTATATTATAGACAAGAAAAGAAATGAATCGAGACTTCAATCTGGATGTTGTTGAAAGTCAGACGAATAAAAGATTATCTATATATATAAAAGAAAGTCGTGTTTGTTACAACACTTATAACTCGAGAACGGCTGGACCGATTGCCATGGTTTTTGATTTGTTGGATTTGTTTCCGTCCCGAATAGCAGAATACATTTTAAAAACAAAAGAAAGTCGTGTTAGTTACACTATTTATAACTCAAGAACGGCTGAACCGATTTGGCTGAAAATTGGTAGGGAGGTAGCTAAGAACTGGGAGAAGGACATAGGATACTTTTGGGTAGGGGTAGGGTAGGGTAGGGTAGGGTAGGGTAGGGGTAGGGTAGGGTAGGGGTAGGGTAGGGGTAGGGTAGGGGTAGGGTAGGGGTAGGGTAGGGGTAGGGTAGGGGTAGGGGTAGGGTAGGGGTAGGGTAGGGGTAGGGTAGGGGTAGGGTAGGGTAGGGGTAGGGTAGGGTAGGGGTAGGGTAGGGGTAGGGTAGGGGTAGGGTAGGGGTAGGGTAGGGGTAGGGTAGGGGTAGGGCAGGGGTAGGGTATAAAAGTCCACCCGTGCGAAGCCGGGGCGGGCCGCTAGTTAATATTATAAAAACGAAATAATATTTATATTACACAGAGAGATTTGTGCTGTCGAGAAGTTGGGACGTGAGCCCGTTATTAATTTATTGTGATAATAAAATGTGTTGTGTGCTTATGTGTTAATTATAATATAAAGTTATAAAGTCTTCCTTCTTTCATTTATAAAAGAGTGATAGTGTATAGTGTTCGTACCCCTCACACACCCTCTTCGAGGACCAGCAGCAGCGAGCCCTACTGAGCTACGACCCGTAGGCGTTACATGGTGGAGGCGCCAAAACCGGCACAAACGGTAACGGAATTTACCGGAGGAGAAGGAAAGTGAGAATTGTTAATATTTACTCCAGACGAAGTAAGTCTTTTTTATAATAAAGTGACCAAAATGGAGTCAATAAAAGTAAACAAGTTCAATGGGATACGACAAGATGTCATTGATTTTTTTAAAGATTTTAATGCGTTTTGTATTTTGAAGCGATACACAGCAGCGGAAAAGGTTTTGATTTTGCCATATTATTTGGAAGGGCCCGCTCAAATATTTTATAAAAGTTTAGAAAATGACACACTGGATTTCGCTTCGATCGAATCGGCATTTCGAGAAGAGTTCCCTTGCCATATAGACTATGCTGAAAAGTTCTACGAGGCAAAACAAGAGGAAAATGAATTTATAATAAATTACTATTATAGACTGAATGAGCTTGCTGTAAAAGCCGATATATCTGATGAGAGATTCATAAGAAAGTTCATAAAATCGGTGGTGCCTTTCTTTAAATTCAAGCTAGCATTATGTTTGATTGAAAACAAGGCGCAGTTGAGGAAAATTGTACATCAATTGATAGATATATACGAGATGTCAGAACCTCACAAAAAAGCAGTTCAAATAGCAGTATCCAGTTCACAACCAGATAACCGTGGTGTTGATAGAAGAATTGATGTACACCAAAATATCCGTACGAACGAAATGGCGCATGGTGATTGCAAGCGGCTGTGCAATATTATGGCAGCGGAAGTCGTGCCGTCTAAGGGTTGGAGACAAACTGGAACGGAAGGGAGTAACAACAGTATCATTAATGGACCAAATATTTTTATTAATATTAATAATAATTATTTTCCAGCGCTCATTGACACAGGTGCGTCTGTCTCTTGCATTTCGGAGACAGTAGCGCATCATATTAATTTGAAATATTCTCCCACAAAGAGAATTTTGAAAAGTGTTGAAGGCAAACCAATTGAGTTGAAAGGCATAGGCCATTTAAATTTTTCTATATCTGAACATTCATTTACAGTCAAAGTACATGTGATTGCAGGTTTAGACGGAAATTTAATTTTAGGGCAAGATTTTTTAACAGAAAATAAGGCCATCATTGATTTTTGTAATAGTAAAATAATTTTAAATGATTTTGATGTATATTTTTATGATGATAAAAAACTTTCCAAAACATATTCTTTAAACAATGACACTTCAGTTTCAAACAAAAATAAAATGAATGAAGTTGTCACTAATGACAAATTGTCAAACATTTATTCCAATTTGGCCAAATCTGATTACATTTATACTAAAAATAATAACAATACGAATGGAAACACATTTATTAAATCTAAACAAAAGGTGCAGAAAGGTAATTTAAATAAAAGTTTCAGAATTAAGGAGATAAAGCAAAGAAAACATATACTTATAAGTAAACAGCCTGCACTACAGACAAGGCTGCACACGAGTGGAACCATGAAAAGAGGGTCCCAAGCGGAGGTGACGAAATTACCTCAAAAACTTGGACCTGAACCAGGTAAAACATTCCATGTTTTAAGGGAATCGGGTGCAATAATGGATAATATAATAAAAGTTTCTAAGTTGTGGGACAATCGACCAAGTCGTAAAAAATACGATTATTTTTATACGACTGGTAAAAAGAAAACTACATTATTACCTGTGTCGATGGGAGGTTAGAATATATTTTAATGTTAAATAATAGAATTAGAAATTTTTTAATTTATATTTGTCTTGTATTTAGATTAATTATTTAGATTTAAATATTCTATATTTATATTAATTGTCCTATATTATTCCTTAATTTTAATTAATGAGTTAGATTATAAATTTGACTTTTCTTTGAATTTATGCAAATCGGTCCAGCCGGATGATGAACTTTAAACAGGCGAAAGAAATAATTAATAAAAAAAATTATAATTATTATTTATTTAGTTATAAATTAGTATGAATTAATTTAAAAAAATGTATAAGTAGTTGTAATAATTTTTATTTGGTGATAAACTAATGTTTTTTATTATATTTTTCATGAAATGCTGCGATGTACGAGGGGAGCTTGGCCGGAGATTGGTGTTTCAATATAGAAAAAAGAAGACGATCCCCATAAATTAAGAAATGCCATGGATTAATTTAAGGTTTTAATTTATTTAATTTTAAGTAACGGGGGAGCATAGAAGTTTGGTTTTCGTCGAGGTAGGACAAAATGGTTTTTGGATCATAGTCTGCTTTCGTCATACATCTAGCACATAGTAGCTCTTGATGTAGGAATATCCTTATGATTTCCATGGCGTAAAGAGTCTATTTTCTAGCAGTCATTTTTGTTTTCTTGTCTGGGGATCTAGGTAATTTTAAGGAAAGAGATATTTTTGATTCTTCAAGACAATTTCCATTAAATAAAATTGGAACACCACTCTCTACCGATGCATTAGTATCTTTTAAGACCTTAAGAGATAGTTTTGGATCTTAGTGGATATGTTCATTTGTGGAATTGTGGATTTGCTTGATGTTATTAATATCTTTTTATTTTAATATAAGGGGCGTTGCTTTATTTGTTTTAGGTTCGATTTTCACACACCTAATGCAAATTTTCAATTCATTTAGGCCTCTTATTCTGATTCTAAATTTTTTTAAACATTAATATTTTTTTGTTTTGATTAAAAGATTAAGAGAGCTAGCTTTAATTGAGATTTGATTATTTTATTTGAAAATTTAATATTTTGAAAGATAATGCTCGAGTGTGATGAAAGATTGTTGTATTCGTTAGCTAGGATTAAAACAGTTAGGCAGGATCTTAGCTAGTATTAGGAACGGTAGTGTTGAGGCCCTGTGGAAGTACTTTTTGTGTGGTTTTTTGCTTCTGGAGCATGTCGGACTCTGTCCCACCTGCTAGACCTTAGCTAGGTCCTTGGTCCAATGCTATTATTTTATATAAATATAATGTATTTGATAATTTTTCCACACGAGGCAGGTAGTCATTAAGTTAGATAGGTATGGAAGGATTTTGGAACAAGCCTTCGCAGGTTGTCCAAAATTTTTCTTAGGGGGGGAGTAATGTAGTGAGATTAAGGTTTTAATCGCTCACTACATTGATTGACCGGTATGACGTACTGGCCGTATTGGAATAAAGAACTATTTTTATATTTAAACAAGAAAAGAAATGAATCGAGACTTCAATCTGGATGTTGTTGAAAGTCAGACGAATAAAAGATTATTAATATTATAAAAACGAAATAATATTTATATTACACAGAGAGATTTGTGCTGTCGAGAAGTTGGGACGTGAGCCCGTTATTAATTTATTGTGATAATAAAATGTGTTGTGTGCTTATGTGTTAATTATAATATAAAGTTATAAAGTCTTCCTTCTTTCATTTATAAAAGAGTGATAGTGTATAGTGTTCGTACCCCTCACACACCCTCTTCGAGGACCAGCAGCAGCGAGCCCTACTGAGCTACGACCCATAGGGGTTACAGTACTTACCTATTTTTTTAAACAATACTATCCAAACATCAAAGCTTTATCTGTATCTTTTAACAAAATACAAACATTTTTTAAAAGCAAATTTACTGCAAAATTGGAATTTAAAGTTTCTGTAATTATTTTTGCTAAAAGCATTTTAAGAGGCGCTTCGCCACTTCAGCATGACTTCTGCAATCAAAGTTACACAGCTCTATAATTTCCATCCGTTAACTTACTAACAACTTCCAAAACAGTTAAAAGGTCTCAACTTCTAATTGATAGAACTCATGCAATTTGCGAAGCCATTAAGAAGATTTAATTAGCAATAAAAATATTAAGTTGTGTTGCAGTTCAGTTTTCAAAGTTGTTGGTAGGTGGGTACCTACTTAAATTCTGCAGACGAATAGACTTCAAAAACATATCTCACGTCTTGATAAGTACCAACAGCGAATTTACTATTGTCTAAATCTATACCAGGGGAGACCAACCGGTCGATCCCGGCAGCTAAAGAGTGATATTTTTGTCCATGTTAGTCTACAAATACTTGCCACAGAAATTTGTGGTCAAGACTCCACTTCTTTGTCTTTGGCCTCCAGACCTCTAAACCCGAAACAGCAATGTAGTTTAAATTGGCCTATTTTCAAATTATTCATAAAATATTCATTCTATCCAATAGAGAGATTAAGTGGTTAAAGAAAATTAGCCCCTGAGTGCTCATTCGCTGCCATACATAATTACTTGGTTGCATTTAATGAAAATCGATAAACGGAATCGCAAAAAGAGCGGCAAGGGTTGTCTGAAATAATAGTGGAAGCAGAACGAGTGGTGGGAAATTAGTAGGAAATGAAATTTCACGAGTCCGCTGCGGTACATAGTCGTTCAGAAACGAAAGTTGACACGAGAACTAGCTTGTGTTCCGGCGTTATTTATGTCGTAGTAGGTAGGTACTTGGGGAATAGATTGCGAAGAATATATTAAATTAGGAAGGTAGACTTAGTAAGTAGGTACTTCTTTAAATACTAATTTTCTATATTAAGGCCGATAATAGTTACCTACTCCAATGGGCATAAACTACACTAATTCGAACCTTGTTTTTTTACCTTATCATCAAATAGGTACGAAGGATAACAAAAATAAAAGCCATGCAAGGGGCAGGGAATGACAAGATCACCTGTCTGTGTATACTAGGACACAAAAATTCTTCCTTTTCTGCATGCCATCACTCTTTCCATTATTGTTAGGATGTCTATTTAAAAAAATATTTAAATATTCTCTATACATTTAATACCTATTCAATTCCGACTCATCTATATCTACTAACATATAAATCTGAAGAGTTTGTTTGCTTGAACGCGGTAATCTCAGGAACTACTGGTCCAATTTAAAATTTAGATTAATATTTCAGTGATACATATTATTATTATTATTATTTATCGTGGAAGGCTATATGTAATTATGTTCCTAAAAGTTTGTTTGCGTGGGTGAAACCGCGCGCAGGAAGCTAGTCTTAAGAATAAAGTTCAATCTGCTGATCGGAGTTTATTCTACGGTCGAGTCGATTTCTAGACTTTCCTTGAGTTTTAAACTCATTTTGAATTAAATACTTAAAGTTGAAATAACATCTATAAAGACAATGTTAATGAAACTACCAAATTATGTGACAATCTTAGACAATAGTATCCGGCTCGAAGGACCAGATACTTAATGTTTCATCATCATCATCACCATCATCAGCCTGTTGTAGTCCACTGCTGAACATGCCTCCCCCGTTGATTTCCAGCGGGAACGATCGCTAGTGGCCTGCAACCTTTATGAGGTCGTCGGTCCATCGTGCAGGCGGTCGTCCTAGGCTGCGCTTGCCAGTTCTTGGTCTCCACTCGAGAACCTTTCTGCTCCATCGGCCGTCAGTTCTTCGAGCTATGTGTCCTGCCCATTGCCACTTCAGCTTGCTAATCTGTTGAGCTATGTCAGCGACCTTCATTCTCCTGCGGATGTCTTCATTTCTGCTTCGATCACGCAGGGAAACGCCGAGCATAGCTCTTTCCATAGCTCGCTGAGAGACTTTGAGCTTTCTTATGAGATACACAGTAAGCGACCACGTCACAGCTCGATATTTCATCACTCTCAGGCACTGAGGTATTTTGGACAAGAAGATCTCCCGAAGCTTCCCAATCGCTGTAAAAATTATTAAAGAATAATCTTAAGATTTATTCTTCAATAATTTTCGTGATTGAATCTTGACTGACAATTGCTTAAATCGAATGTCCCGCAGATTAACCCGCTAAAGGATAAAAAATATTTCGCTCAACGTCTATTCGCATTGGGGTCGAGTTGATTACAGCGCCACAACAAGCTGTCGTCGGCAAACTACTTATCTAAATTAAATCTCTTGGTCCTGGCGGGAACTGTTTCCTTGCCCACATCGACAGAACAGCTCTGTTTATACAACATTCAATAGTGTCTGCAGATTAAAAGTAAAGTAGTGCAAAGCTTCTACGCTTAGGAGTACGTAATTTCTTTAGGGTACTCCCCTAAGGTCTAAGTACAGAATTAATCAATAGTAGGTACAGAATTTAGTTACAGAATGTTCTTTTCAATTTTATTTTTGTTTTAAATATTTTACACCTTCCTAGAGCTCACCTGTCGATGGACTATTAAGGTAACAATGTTTTGTCAGTTAAACCATTTACAACAATTAGTACACACCTTATTAATCCCAAGCACACCTTGAATTTTACTTTGACGCGGATATTAATCCATTACCACATAATCATTACTGAACTATTTTCAAATTATATCTTCAGGATTGTAATTTTTTTTGTTTTGTTTAAGGAAAGAGATTAAGTTCCAGCTACCTGCCGCAGCTAGTCTTCAATAGGTATCAAAGGAACGCAAAAATAGAGCGGAATAAAGAAAAAAATAATACGTACATATCTACTGCATTAACATACAAATATATATTAGAAACAAAAATAAAGTTTTAAATGCTTTCACATATGTATTTGGCATTGCCATCGCCGGCATGTTGCCAACTGCTGCCAATTTCGAAATTTACTTGAACACTTAATAAATAGTAATGATAGCCAATTAACGATTACAACAATTTTTATTGGAATTATAAATAATAATAAAAGCTATAATTAAATATAACCATTTGTTAGCACGGTACATTATTGTAGATAGTGCAGTATGGCATCTTTTTACATCTGTGAAATTATTTTATATAATTAGGAATAAACATAAAAACTGTAAAAAACAGTGTGAAACTGTTAAAAGTAGGTTGCAACATGTCACCTTGTCTTTAGACTTAAAAGTATTTTCTTTCAAATTCATTTGACTTAAACCATAAACAATTTTCCATGTATAATTTAAATCAGATTAATTTTCACAATATTGCACTCTACATTTAAATGTAATATATTAGAAAAAAATTTGTTTCATGGAACAGACTGTAATGTTTTAACAAACAAACACTAACATTGTGTACATCCATTTCACAAACTGGTATTAAGACAGATGTTCTACACAGTAATTATGCAACAATACCTTGACTTTGATAAAAAAAACTTTTTTCCTGTATGTTGGCTGTAAGTCATACATTTCCTGAAATAGTTACTATACTAGGTGAGCTAGATGAATTTAACCATGTAGCACACATTACTAAATTCAAACATTTTTTTTCAACTAATAATAAATACATTTCTCTAATGTCTTCAACTTAAGCATTTTTGGGGCAAATACATAAAAATAGATTGAAACCTTTAATATTTCTAGTCATATAATGTAAACAGAAATGGTATTAAATTTCTGCTTCAGGGGTATCAATATAACAATTTGAACCTGAACTATATAAATAAATATATATATACAAATAAAAAGTCCGTTATAATTGAGACAGGAAAAGAACAGGGAATGTCCTTATAAATAGAAACACAATTAAATGTTTTAAAGTATATCATTTTCATTAAAATTATTGATACCATAAACAAAAACTTTTTGGAGCCATCTGATTTATATTTCAAAAAGTTTCTGATTGGGTTTTAAACTACCATAGATAGAGATTTACTGCCAATAGAAAAAATAAAACCTCCTTAAGACATTCCTTATTTTTTACCTGTACCCTTCAGTTTTCATATTAACTTGGATCATCTATTTATGTACCTATTGCACAACATTATGTAAACAGTACTGGATTATGAACATTATCTTAAGATGCCATAACATATTTAAACAATGATAAGCTTGTCAGATCAATCATGTGTTAACAATGTTAGTGATGAGGCCAGCAGCTATGGTGGTGCCTGAAACACGAAGCATCACTCGACCTAGTTCCTTCACATCTTTGTACCGCTCCAGACAGATAGGCCGACAGACTTCGATCTCCACTACAGCTACACAGTTGTTTCCCAAACACCGAGGCTTCTTCTTCACAAGCTCTCCAGTACTTTTATTTAATAAAGACTTTAGCTTCACTATATTTGCAGACTCCACTAAAGACTGGTGATGTATCAATACAGGGAAACCCTTTGTGATGGGAACTTTGACATTAAAAACTACTATTCTTGCTTCAAATCTTGTGGTGACAGGAACTTGCTGTACTGGGTCACTGAGAACATAGCCCACACAAACATTTTGCTGGTCAACCCCAGACAATGTGACACTGACCTGGTCTCCTGCAAAGGCCACATTGCTTGACATATCATTGATACTTACACCCCTCACTTCAGCCATTTCTTTAGTGGGGCATACTAAAATTTTATCTCCTTTACTGATCATACCATTTTCAATCCTGCCAGCAACACAGAAACCTGATCCTGTTGCCTTGTACACATCATTTATGGACATTCGCAATGGCTTAGATACAGGTCTTTCAGGCACATTAAATTTGTCAATAACATCTAGAAGGCAGGGGCCATTGTACCATTTAAGTAATTCAGCCTCAGTTGGAGGTTTCACCAAGTTCTCACCCGTCAGTCCTGAGCAAGGCACATAAGTTACATCTGAGTCTTTAAAACCAGCCTGTTTTAGAAACACTTTAAGTTTCTTAGTAATCTCATTGAATCTTTCTTGAGACCAATTAGAGGTGTCTAGTTTGTTGATGGCCACAGCAAGTTGGCTCACTCCAAGAGACCTCACTAGTAGGGCATGCTCCCTGGTTTGTCCTCCGAAATCAAAGCCTGACTCAAACTCTCCTCTTGTAGCATCCACCACAAGCAGTGCCACATCAGCCTGACCGGCACCTGTGATCATATTAGGAATAAAGTCTGCATGACCAGGAGCATCTAATATGATAACCTTCTTTGTTTTAGTTTCAAATTGTGCTCTCCCCACATCCATTGTTATTCCTCTGACCCTTTCTTCTCCAGTTTCATCTAAGACCCAGGCATACATGAAGCTCTGTTTGCCTATCTTCTTGCTCTCTTGTTCATATTTATGTAAAGTTTTTTGACTAACCTCCCCAAGGTCACAGAGCAACCGTCCCATGAGAGTAGACTTGCCAGCATCAACATGGCCTATAACAACTATGTACAAATGCTCTTTGTCAGAGCCTCTCTCTTTTGAGTATTGTGTGTTTGCATCTAATGTGTTTTGTTTCACTTTAGGTGTCAGTTTGATCTCATCAGATTGTTCAGTCTTTGATATTCTCTCTGGGACAGGAGATTGGTCTCTGGGGGTTTGTGGGCGACTGCCTGAGCTACCCTCCTGACCAATTTTAAAACCTTTAACTACACCAACAGGTTTTGGTTCTAGGTTCGTAGTTATAACTTTAGGAGTCTTATCAGTAGTGATGACAGGTGCTCTGACAGGGTCTATTACAACAATAGGTGCCGGTCGAGGAGGCTCTGTCTTGGCAGCTGGTGTATCATTTGGATGTCTGCTGTTCAATACTTCATCAAGTGCCTTATTGAAGTCGAAATTATGCTTAATAACAGTCTGAACGAGTATGTTTTCTGAAACTGTATCACCAATGACGTTTCTTAATTCATCTAAACATGACATAAGCTTTATTTCCTCTTCTTCACTAAGATTGAGGCTGCGAAAGTCTAAAGATTCGCGTCTTTGCAGCGTGGGTTGAGCAGCGGCCGCCACGTCGTCCTCCGCCTCCTCTTGTATGTCATTATGAGTTTCTAAAAAGCTCGTGATCGCCTGCTGGTTACGTGTTCGGTCGTACAGCCACTGTGAAGTATCGCTAGGCGACATGCAACTATCTTCTTCCACTGAGTGCCCGTAAACATCATCGTAGTCATAGTCGTCAGAATAACTTCTATTTCTTACGTTTCGGTGCCGCGCCATGGCTACCACTTATTTATTATATGCGTTAATTATTTGTAAGATATCATATTGCAAGAAATTACAGGAATACACACGTTTTCACTGTTTCGCACAATTTTGACAATCTGCGATGTAAAGTGACAAGTCGACAAATTGACACTTACAAACAATGCGTTCTGTTTTTGTTTTTTTACTTGTTGTCTAAAAATAGTAATTCCCCTAATCACATAGTAAAATAAATAAAGTAGTTAAAATGGAACAATACTATTTTTGTTTTCTTTAATCAATCTTCAATATTTTCGAATACAAATTACATTCAGTCTTCATTTGACGTAAAATAATTTGAAATTCTAAACGCATTTATATTTTATAGAATTCATTCAGAATTATAATTGAGAACAAGGTGGATTTTGTATTAATACTTAGTTTAGTTTAAAGCAACAAATACATAGAACAACTGACCTATGTTTTACTAAAAATAATATATAGATTTAATAATATGTAATATTTTTTTTTTCCTTCAATCGGATTTACTTATTGGCCGCATATTCCTAAACTATATTAATTATGTCACATTTACGTCATACTATATGTCAAGATTGCTTTGTGATCGTGATTGGGAAATTACGCCTACTTTTCTTTTCTTTTATAGTTTATTTTGCTAAACTTTCATCTTAATAATCGTTAAATTGTATCCAAACGAAAAGTTGTAAACGGATGAACTGATTTAACATATGACACCTGACGCCTGTGACACAAACAAAAAGTGAATTAAAAAGTTTTGGACCCTTGACCCAGTAAAACTTAATCAACATGAAGAAAAAGGTACTTATTTGAATAGAACCATTGATATATTATACCTCTATATACTAATGACATCGATAAAACATTGTAACTTGGATTTAAATGCAAAATTTCATGTATGACATGGCTATAATTTTCGAAACTAATTATTATTATTACGTCCACAGGTTTTGTTAATGGGCAAAAGTGGCTCAGGCAAGACCAGCATGAGGTCCATAATATTCGCCAATTATATCGCCAGAGACACCAGAAGACTGGGAGCCACAAGTAAGATAATTTTCTCAATAAAAATTTTGGTTTTTGTAATTTATACAATATGTTCCTTTTAATAAAGTGCTGTTTGCTGGATAAAATGAAAAACATTCATGTTTTTAAAATAACATAGCTTAAATTGATACCTTGTCCTTTTCCTTTATTTAAAATAGGATTCCTCTGAATTTCTTGTCATTTCTTTTCTTAGTTGCCACATTTAGAACTTGTGGTAGTAAAAAAAGATAAAAATCCTGAAAATTATATATTTCACATTAACTTAAGGTAAAATGAATACAGTAATACACAAGAGATGTGTTCCAGGGAAAATCACGTAAAGCGAATTTTGTGTGTGTTGGGGTCTCGTAATAAAGTACCAAATTTAGAATCAAATTGATTTGATTAGAAAATTGTTTACATTTAACACAAGAAATGACAAGCAAACCACATGTTAAAACAAATTTTAATATTTTTTAATGAAAAAATTACATAATAAAGTCCTATTTTTAATTAAAATAACATTGAGATATCAGTTCAGTGACCAATACTCACGTAAAGCAGGGAAATTTAACTCCAACATTTAAAAACTGCGTTATTGAGAATCCGCATGAAGCAGGGTATTTATTATGCAACATTCTTAATGTTCCATCACAAACACAATGACATTATATATTGTGCAACAGCATAAACAATATGGATGTAAAACTTAAAAACAACATTCCTAATGTACAATAGTATTGTATGTTATATATTTATAATTGTGATTCACTATGGAATGCCAATTTCGATAAGTTACTGACCACAATACCTAAGTATTGAAATATAGTCAATATGATTCAAGATAGAAATTAATCTATTTTATTAAATATATAATATAAGCCACATAAGTAGATCATGACAATATTATATGCATCTATCTTTTGATTCTTACTGTCCATAACATACATATAACGTGTAATTATATTAGTTGCAACAGGTCATTTGGGTTAGATTTAACATTAAGATTGACTTTTATTAATAGGCTTATTATTTTTTTTTTTCAGTTGATGTAGAACATTCACATGTCCGGTTCCTTGGGAACCTAGTTCTCAACCTGTGGGACTGTGGAGGTCAGGAGGCATTCATGGAAAACTACTTTGCATCGCAGCGGGACAACATCTTCCGGAATGTTGAAGTACTCATATATGTGTTTGATGTTGAGAGCAGGGAAATGGAAAAGGATATGCATTATTACCAGTCTTGTTTAGAAGCTATATTACAGGTTTGTGTGTACCAGATGCTTCCTAAATATGTGCCTTCTCTTGAATAGTACTGTAGTATTGTTATGTATAGGGATTATGTTAGTGAAGAGATTTCTGTAATAATCTGTGGTTATATTAGGCATATATTTTGGAAGCACCTTGAAGCAATTAGTTATTTACTTTTAAATATTATATAGTGATGATCAATAAAAACTGGACTAAAACTGGACTGGAGTAAAATGAAATGGGAAATTGTTTAGAACTAATGGTTGCATGGTGGTAGAAATTTAACCATAATTTTAAAAAAATATTACCATTCTGCACTTCTTCTCTTTATAAACTACTAGGGGCCCGCCCCAGGTTCGCATGGTTGCACTTTTAATTTATACATTTTGGGATAAACATGGACTGGCTCAAACTGATCATAGTTTTGAAAATCTTTTAGCCACAATCCAACCCAAAATCGAAAATCTTACGGAAAGAAATTTCTTTTATATGTTTGTTTTGAATAAACTCAATAACTACCAATCGTATTTTGATCATTCATTCACCATTAGAGTGCTACATTATCCCTGAGTAACATAGGCTATAAAAGTTCACCCGTGCGAAGCTGGGGCAGGCCACTAGTATATAAATAAGTTTTGTTTCGAATTTGACTAATGTGTTTATTACAATAAGTTTTTTAGAAAAAAAAACATAGTGGCATAATGAGATAATCCATATTTTTAAATATAATTCTTTCGCCTTTTATTCCAGAACTCCCCAGAAGCCAGAATATTCTGCCTGGTACACAAAATGGACTTAGTGCCCGAGGAGCAAAGAGAAGAGATCTTTAAGGAGCGAGAAGAAGATCTAAAGAGGTTGTCAAAGCCTTTGGAATGCACTTGTTTCAGAACTAGCATATGGGATGAAACATTATACAAGTAAGTTATATATTTTTTTACTATAAAAGTCTGCAAACAAGCATGTGATCCACCGATTGCAAAAAAAGTGGTGCCTCACACAAATCCGACCCAAGTCCTGGCATATGACCCCAATCAACCTTACTTACGTACAGGAATGTAACATTTTTCAATTGTGACAATATGCTAGAAATATTAGCTGGATGGACTACCAACAAAGTCAAAGTCAAAAATTCTTTATTCATATAGAAGAAAGAAAGAAAGAAAGAAAGAAAAAACATTTAATGAACACACAAAACGAAAACAAAATAGTAAATTACAGACATTAAAAAAATTAAATAAGTACATAGGTAAGGACAACACTTGAGGCTCGGACGCCATACATATAAAACACAAATATGGATAAAGAGAGAGAAAAAATACAATAATACATACACATTAAACATTAACAACAGTAGGCAGCGAGGTGCGGGGCCGGGCGCGAACGAGACTCATTATAACATCATATCAGAACGCAGACCGCTCGCGCGCCGGCCGCCGTAGGTTCGCCAGAAGTGCTATTTACCTACATTCAGCGGCGAGACAAGCTAATTTATAAAAAACAAAAAAAACATATAGACACAATTTAATTTTTTTTATCATGTTCTTATGATGCGTTCTTTTCTTTTCCGACCACCAGTTCAAGACGTGGCAACTCTGAGAAGAACTGGCAAGAAACTCAGAGGAATCCTTTTTTTAAACTAACTTAAAGATACTATAACTAACTTAAAGATCTTGGGTCTCCTCCAGACCCAGTGATTAATTCACCGATAATTGAGTTCCCCTACCCAAAAATACAACGCAACCAAACCGTTTTTAATATGGTATATCTTACAAAGAAATACATTCATATGTTAAGCATGAATTTATTTTGTTATTTTTATCAATGTCGGTGATCTATCCTTGATGGACACCATATTAAAACTTGTTGAAGAGGGCCTTTGTCGCACACTTTTGGGGTCCTTATAGTATTTGTACCCCGTAACATTGATATGAAAGTAGATACTATTCACTAAACAAACAACTAGTAAAAAAGAAATAAATAAGTTTATTAGACACATGTAAAAGTATAGAAGTTAAACAGAGATAAAAAAGGACTAAAATAAAAAACAAACTAAAACTACAATTTTAAAGATTTAATGTGTTTGTATGTGTCTAAATAGTTATAGTTTAGTGTTATGCTACATTTAGAGTTACTGTAGCCATGATTTTGAACCATAACCAGATGAAGCCCCAGTTAAGCTGAGGGATTCAAAAAATATAATTTGAAGTGTATATAGAAAACATAAATGTATGAAGTTTATTTAAAAAAATAACACTATGTTATTTAATTTCCAGGGCGTGGTCAAGCATAGTGTACAAATTAATACCCAATGTGAAAGCGTTAGAGTCATCACTCAAACAATTTGCTGAAATTGTTGATGCGGATGAGGTGAGCATATAATAAAGGTTATGAGGAATTTAAGTAACAGTTGCTTACTGTTACAGCTATGTCACAGCAAGGAACTGCTGTACTGTGTGTAGTGATAGAGACAGTGACAGAAGACTAGATGTTGCGCGTTGTCTTCATAAATCTTCTATCATTCCAACTTCTATGAGTAGCGTGTTTGTTTAATTATAAAGAAGCGGCCGTAGCCCAATGGCTAGGGCGTCGGACTTGTGATCTTGAGGTCGCCGGTTTGAACCCCACCCATTGCACTACCGACGTGAACCAACTCGTAACACAAGCATTTTATCTTAGCACGAGAGGTTAACAAGAATACTAGTAGACTGCAAAGATCGGCTAGTAATTAAAAAAAAAGAGCAAAAACATAATGGTGTCGTGGGACACCAGGTAGGAACGAAGTTCCTTCGAAAGTATTTGTTTGTAAACACGATTGTGCCCCTTATTATTTACTAGCTTTCCGCGCGCGGTTTCACCCGCGTAACTCCCGTTCCCGTTGAAACTTTATAATAAAATATAGCTTATAACCTTCCTCGATAAATGGGCTATCTAACATTGAAAGAATTTTTCAAATCGGACCAGAAGTTGCTGAGATTAGCGCGTTCAAGCAAACAAACTCTTCAGCTTTATCTATTATGGCAAATAACTCATTATTAGGTACCAATTCTTTGCGTTTTTATACTCGTGATAATTTCTCAACGAAATGTCCGAGAATAAAACAAAAAGTATTTTACTTCTACATAAATACCCTTGATAACAAAATGCTTTATTTGGATAAGGATTAATATTATTATAAACATTTAACGTAGTTTCTTTCTTTAGACGATTTAATATTTTTTATGAACATAAAAGCGGTTATTGTGACTAAACTATGATAGTTAGATACATGCTCTCCCGGACTTTTTTGTAGATCTTAATAAGACCTACAAACCCGTAGTACATCATTTTGTTCTATTGTCAATATTTTTTGCAGCGCACGCATTAATTGGTTTTCGCTTTTACACCTTGGGTTACAAAATTGCCATTTTCTTACGGATCCCTAATTTTTTTGAAAATAAAATATAGCCTGTAACCTTTCTCGATAAATGGACTATCCAACACTGAAAGAATTTTTGAAATCGGACCAGTAGTTCTTGAGATTAGCGCGTTCAAACAAACATTAAACGGCTTGAACGTTTGAGTGGCTATAGCAAAAAGTGTCGTGACAACTTTTCGTAAGAATTTTTTCCGTCTAGCCCCCTTTCACAACGCGCGATAAGGAACTTCGTTCCAAAAATTTGATTGTTTGTTTGATTGCATTAAATAGGCACCGGAACTAATAGTCCGGTCAATTTAGACATTCGAAGCTACATAAATTCCCAACAAGCTGAAAATCGGTAAGATTGTTTAAAATACAATGAAAAATAAAATTTGAAAGTTCCCCATCATTCCCCTGTAAGGAAAAAAAATATTCAAGGTCAAAGGTCAAAAAAATGAGTTTTTCGCGATTTTCAGCAAAACGGTAAGTTTTATCACAAAAATACCGAGACAAAAATTGTAGATCATAAAATGATCTACAAAAAATGTATCAATACTTTCTTTCTACGAGCCACCGTTTTTGAGATATATCGATTCAAAAAGTTGTAAAAGTTGTTATCGTCATAATATGCACACGTTTCCACGCCACCTATGAGATAGTGTACTTAGCGCGTTTTAATAGCGCGGTTTAATTACAATTCGAAAGTTACGACTCGGACCATTAAATTTCACTTCTTTTTTTCAACTTAAATTGCTTTTATTTTTTCAATCTCTGCTAATATCCATTATTTTGCAATAGTTTCAAATTAAACAGGATCACAACTGACCTGTGGAATAGGCCTACTGGGGAAACCACGTTAAAAAAACGCGTTAAGTACACTATCTCATAGGTGCCGTGGAAACGTGTGCATATTATGACGATTACAACTTTTACAACTTTTTGAATCGATATATCTCAAAAACGGTGGCTCGTAGAAAGAAAGTATTGATACATTTTTTGTAGATAATTCTATGATATACAATTTTTGTCTAGGTATTTTTATGATAAAACTTACCGTTTTGCTGAAAATCGCGAAAAACTCATTTTTTTGACCTTTGACCTTGAATATTTTTTTTTCCTTACAGGGGAATGATGAGGAACTTTCAAATTTTATTTTTCATTGTATTTTAAACAATCTTACCGATTTTCAGCTTGTTGGGAATTTATGTAGCTTCACTCTTATTTTTTGGTCTAATTTGACCGGACTATAAGGGACCAATTTCAAAAATTCTTTCACCATTACGAAGGGTTTATATGGGCTATATAAATCCTTTTCCAATGGTGGAGTTACCATGGGAACGATAGCTGTCTGGGTAAAACGGTATGTTAAATTATTGAGATCCAATAAACATAACTATACATTAGTATCATGTTAATCACAAGTACCTACATAAACGTAATTGGCCTATTATAAGTAACTAGTTTATAGCTATTTCCTTTTCATCGCTAAGGCTGTTGTTATTCCTAAAAAACATACATAAAATGTATAATCTGGTACATGGCAGGTACTGCTGTTCGAGCGCGCCACGTTCTTGGTGGTGTCCCACTGCCAGCAGCGGCCGCACCGCGACGCGCACCGCTTCGAGAAGGTCTCCAACATCGTCAAGCAGTTCAAGCTGTCCTGTTCCAAGCTAGCGGCACAGTTCCAGAGTATGGAGGTATGTTGGGATATGTATTACTGTTTTTTTATTAATAAATTGCAACAGCAAGATATTGAATAATTCACTTAGACCCTAACTTACGAATCCAATTTTGTACGCCAGCGACGACAGACGGACGTCGACGACGCCAGACGGGGGTCTACCCCGTTGAGTATTGTGGACCCTTGAGGGTCCAACTGGTCCACTTTGTCCCATCAATCCGCTACTGTGGGCTGTACACTGCCAATAATTTACAGTACAATAGGCCCCATTAATTTGAATTGATGGGGCAGATAACACTAATATAAAAATGGTGTATTCTGCGCCACTTCGATTGGCACCACAGAATTCGGGTAGGTAGATTTACTTAAAAAATTCTAATAATCAAGGGCCTGCGAGTGCCAGATCCGAAGTCTACTTATATCACTCGTTGAAGGCAAATAATTACCAATGTTTAAAAAAAAAAGTTTTATTTAAATGTTTAAATGATTATTCAAAAACGCGCTATATTAAATAGTGCGTATGATAATTTATCGCTTGTAAACATAGCGAATTTTCATTCTCAAGCTATTTTCACTTCATCGATTCATGTAATTGAAAATAGCGTGGTCATAAGAAAATTGTAAGAAAAAATTAGGAGGTTTACCCTCCTAATTTTTTCTCACAATTTTCTTATGAAAATACCGTTAGATATTTTAAAAATAGGCATTTATAATACACCCATATGATATGGAATTATCTGCTGCGGTATGGTAGAATTATCTGCGTCTCATGCACCTTACCTAATAACCAGACTACATTCATGTAGACTGGTTGTGATACACTCGTTCATGAAGACTGTCCCATAAACATTATCATATTTATTTATTTTCGATTCATAAATATTTCACATTTATTACAGGTGCGCAACAGTGTCTTCGCCGCATTCATCGATGGTTTTACAAGCAACACATACGTGATGGTCGAGATGTCCGACCCAAAGATACCCTCTGAAGCCACTCTTATCAACATTAGGAACGCGCGCAAACACTTCGAGAAGCTAGAGAAAGTCTCGTCAAGCGCGCCGAGCCAGTACCAATGAGAATGTTCTAGAATGTTCCAGAAGGCGATAGAATAATACCAATCAACTAGGTGGTGACATGTGCGATGGTCCATGGGAGATGAAGATAGAATGACATTGAATCATAAAGCATCGTAAAGTACTTATGTACTGAAGATTCTTTGCAACAAAACTGCAAAACTGGTTGGTGAACCAAAATGTTTGTTAAAAGACCCCAAAATGTATCGAGCTAAGAGTGATAAAAAAATTAAAAACTATGCTGTTTGTTATAGTTGTTGCTTGACCTTCCCATAAAATTCAGATTTCTCTATAGAATGTAGAATATAGAATAATTCTATCCTCCATGCATTGCATTATTCTTTGCCAATATTTTTTGGAGTATTGGAGATGTCACTGTCATAGTCAGTGTGTGAATGTGTGTGAATGTTCCAGAACTATAGCTAATTGTTCAGTGTTTGGTGAGAGACTTGCCAAAGCAGTGGTCCTTTGTTATATGCATACTTGTGAGTAAATTTATGCTATCCTGTTGAGTTACATTGAATGAAAATATGTTGAATTTTTGTCAGGGCAATAAATATATATAGTGGCAACATTTCTAAAAGTTAATACCTGTGTCTGTATCGAATTTTGAAAATCATTAGAAGTTGATACAAACATTTTAAGTAGTACATCGATAAAAGAAAATTACTTTTATAATCAGTAATTGTGCCAGTGCAGTGTTAGTTAGTTGTTGTAGTTTAGAGTTTGATGTTAAAATGGGGAAAATTTAAAATAACATGACTGCAAATATAAGTGATATTGTGTATTGGCGCGACGTACCGCTAAAGTTACACATGATTTTTAGTCGTTGCTAAATACTCTGCAAAACGATTTCTTTTAGATAGCACATCTAATCGTTCAATATGTTATTGTAAAAGCTAACTACGATAACTCCTAAGATTTAAGAGTCTTAGCATTTACCGACATGAGTTGGCAAATGTAAGAATTTATGAAACTGGGACTTATTTAACATTAGAATTTAGTACATGCTAGGCTTGGTGAGGTTATCCCAAGATTTACTTATTGAATTGTGGTAAATGTTCGAATCCCAAAAATGTTCGGACTATAATTATTAAGAGTTGGTAAATCTTAAGTTTTACCCTTGTTTAAGAGTTACATATATACTTTATCAATAGCATTAATATTGCAGAGTAAAATTACTTCGAACGTTTTCGTACAACCTAGATTATCACGCATTTCAAGGTATTAGAGCTCATTTGCTCATTGCCGTCTTCTTGAGGGTTTTTTTTAAATATGTTATGTCTACTTTAAAATTTATATAATTCAACTACTAGCAACGATTAAAAAACTACTGTGTATAATATAAGGAACTGTGAAATATGTAATTATATGTGCACAATTAAGTCCAACTTCTATTTCAGGACTGTAATAAAGCGTTATTAAATTTTGTGGATGAAGTAACGAAAATTGTCTTTTTCGAGATTTTATCAATACATATTAAAGTAAAAAGATTAAGTTTCCATAGCAATTCTTGATATTTACTTTCTTCTTATCTTTTCCCCCATAAAAGGGTCTCTTGCATTACGCTTTAAAAGCTATCCAAGTCAAGAAGGCATACTTCATTTGTTGACGTCCGTATCTTCTTATTAACTAAATGCTGTACAGACTATAGGAACTGAAGACTATTTCAGTCTTCAGTTCCTATTTCTTTTGTATTAACAGGCCAAAGCTACATACAAGACCTAGGACTACTGTGTAAGTAAGCTATTCTAAATTCTACAGTAAAGGCGATAGATTCCATTTTATGACAATACTTATTCTTATTCCTCATAACTTTTGTCTTAAATATACTCTTATTCATTAGTCCAAACGCCCATATCCTACGTACTCTTTCCAATCTAAATGTAAGCAATACGCAAAATTATTTTTATATCCCGACTTTTGATGAAGTAGGTAGCTACAAATAAAATATCTAAAGTAATTGGCCTTTATTTTAAAGAACATTAAAATAGGTAACTTTATTTTTAAACCGTTTTAAAACTATCTATTTAATTTAGTTGAGTGTTATTAATTTTATTTACAAACTCATCATAGTTAAATGATTGTAATACATAAATAGACCGTTGAAACTATAAAATGTACTCCACAACATTGAACCTTAATGTATACTTGTAAAGATCATAAACTATAATTACTTCTATAGTACAGTGGGCAGAATGTTTGAATACAGTCTCTTTATTTGCCATAATGGCATAATCGCGCAACTACGTTAGATTGACTAATGTATAGATTATCTATATATCTGCCCTGTCCTTTCCGATTCATTTGTTTAATGACAATTAAGTTATTTTGGTTGATTTTTCATGGAATTGGGCCATTATAGTCAAATTTAGTTGCTACTTTAATTATTATAAGCTTACGGAAATAGCTACCTACGTAAAATATGATATGTCGATTTTTAAGTATTTTACGTAAGTAGTGTCACTTTAGGTCTTTAATCTGTGATTGTAATTGGAATGCAGTTTCAGTAGATGTTGTTAATTATTATTATATCGATCTCACTCTTAGAGTTAATTGTTACAATTTAAAATACGTCGTCACTAGATAATTTTTTTTTTAAATTTATATTATTAAAAATAAACCGCAAAATATATTTTTAAAAATAAAGCTCTATGGTAATGTTTATGTTTTTTTTTCTTCGGGTGTATTTGAATTCGATAAAAAAGGTACAATATTAAATTTGTTTTGAGTAGTAATATGTTTCCAATTCTAATGATGACGTATTTGCTATAATTTTTAATGTGATTTCTAATACCTGACTTATGTTATATAGTAGTAGTAAACTCATAATCTTATTGATACTGCATTCCAAATAGTTATTTTATTTGTTATTATTAATAAAGTAGTTCAGTTGATTTTTGTTCATGTAAATTCTAATATTTATTACCATATCACACACGTACCTATACTACGAGTATATTATGTTGCACAACTTATGGACGACTGATGTCGTAATTTTTATATACATAAGCATATTAAAAGATTTTATATTACTTGAGTTTTTTTTATAGTTTAACTTTCTTACGTTTTTCTAACTGAATGTTAAGTAAGTCTCATCTATGTCCAAAACAAATAAACAGAAACTTAATTTCATCCGCGCGGTTAGATTGTGTTCGTAATTTGAATTTTGAAATATCCGATTTTTTTGACGGGCTACGTTGGGCATAACTGCTTATTATATAATAAATGCGCAATTGAACTCTTTCTTTATTATGTGACAGGTAGTGTGTATGAATAAGATCATGTCGGCAATCAAGACATTTATTAATAGATATCGACTCGATACGGCTAGATAAGATACCAACTAGTGTCCATGTACAGTGCAGAAATATGACTGGGATTTTCCAAATATGTGCCAGAATTACCTGTTTCCGTTTCTTTCAAACACTGCCCGAATTGACTAACTACATTCTAATTTAGAATAGTAATGATTATAAATAAATCTACAAGGATGCAGTAGTTTAGTAATAGGCATTAATTTTTAACTACTGCTAACCATATAGCTTGACGTCATCAGATATATTCTGTGTGTGCGCCAAACCAAGCGCAACTATCTTATCTACGTATCGCATACTTTGGGTATACTTTACCGTCAACCTAGTGTTTCAATCGAACAAATATCGAGGTGAGGTGTTTAGCAGTAGCGCTACTGAGTATAAGGTACATGAAAACACTTAAGCATATAAGTCTTCGTTGAAAGTAGTAGTATAAATAAGGATAATAAACACAATTTTCAGTTGCGGTATTTCCCTGTAGATGATGTCATCGGGCTTCAATAGCAATTGTATTAATTAATTTGTGCATTTCTATCATTCGTGTACAGACGTGTGAAGTGTTGAGAATACAATTTTTTATTGATAGGAAGTGAGTGACTACTGCTACGTGAGTATCGAATGGTTATGATTTTTAATGGCTCATAGTATAGGGCTATGCATAGTGTTTGGAAAGTCAGAAAACCTATCTTATAAAAGGAAAATATATTAAAGGAAAGGAAATTATATTAAAAAGTAATTAATTGCTCTTTTGTCTCTATGTTATTACATATTATTATTATTATATACTTCACCTGTGTACGTAGATAATCTAGGTAGATGTAAAAAACATCAAAGTACTAGTCTCTGATAGTACGTAAAGTTCATAGGTATGCGTCTTGCGCATTATGCTATTATGGGACAAGAGGACCGATGGGTTTGTTGGCTGGTGTTACATAGGCCATGTACATTTTTTGTATACATTTTGTACTGTTAACTAGGAAGCAAGGCCAAGCAAGAACTCGGCTTGCCGTTCCCAAGGGATTGGTTTGCCGAACCAGTTGTCCGGGGGACTGACCGGTGGACTGTTGAATCTCTCTGAGGGCCAGATCCATCTGACACTCTTCCCTGGGTTTCGTAATGACGCTTGTGTAAAGCGAAAACAAGGGTGGCGAAAGTCCCGATGGGGGTGGCTAACGCTGTATATAAATATAAATTGATAAATGTCTGACCTACCTACCGGTTTTCTTAGTTACAGAATCAATGGCGCAGGACAAGCCAGTGTTCGACTACCATGAGGAGAGCCAGGGCGAGAAATTGGCGCGAAAATCAAAAGAATCTCCGTTTATGGTTTTAGGTGCGTATTTATAATCGGTCAGGACTCCGGACCGGTCACACAAAGCCAGCTTCATCTATATATTGCATCCACCATCCGTAAACGTGAAAAACCTTACTTAACTTGCAATGTTTGTCTGTTCGGGTCAATTTGGCGGGTCAAGCTATTATCAACCGTTCAAAAGGCAATTTTGAACGACAATATTTGATTAGCTAAATTACGTAATAAACTAGTTGCTGCCCACAACCCGTATAAATCGGTACCACCGTTTCCGAGATCAACCAAAAAAAATAATTAAAAAAATCAATGGTGTTTCTGTTATTTTGTACCCTATATACTACCTACACTCTAACATATTCATTTAGTAAAACACTCTTATTTTTCTATTATTATTCTAGGTACAAACAGACACTTCAATTTTATTACTTTTTATTTTATTTATTTTCCAGGTATCGCCGGTCTAGCAGGAGCAGTGGGCTACGGCGCGTACGCCTACAAGCGACGAGGCACCATGAGCACCAGCGTGTTCCTCATGCAGTTCCGTGTGATAGCGCAAGGCACCGCTGTCGGAGCCCTCACAGCTGGCATGATCTACTCCCTGTACAACAACTACTACAATAAACCTAAGGACATTACCATTTTAAATAAACCGAACGAACATTGATATCACAAATTATATGTAGATAATTAATTTAAGGATTTATTTAAGCGATATGTTAATCAAACTCAAATCAAATAGCAAGATTCCCAAAATTAAGTTTAGAGTGTATGACATTCAAACTTAGTTTTATTAGGAAATTGTGTTTCAATTCAAACGGCTAATATAAAATTCGCCTCGCGTCACATCAAAATATATCATGACCATCGATACTATAATATGGACTAGGTACCTAATAGTCATAGGTGCAAACAGAGGCGTCTTTACCCGTAGTGCAGGGTGTGCGTTGCACACGGGCACAGTAGTCCTAGGGGGCACCAATGGTCATTTTGACCGCGCGCACATTAGGGGGGCTAGGGTAGTAATGTGCACGGGCGCTAAAAAGGCTATCTGGGTGCAAATTCTGTGGATCGCAAAATCGCTATTATATTATTATATATATATTTTGAAATAACATTGTGCATATGCTTGGTGTTGCGAATAGTAATTATGAAAAAGTTGTTTAGGAAACTTAATTGATTTTATTTATTTATTATATCAATATTAAACACAATGTCATCGCGTGCTTATAGAATGCTCTATATGAAATGAAAACTTGAATTTCAGCTGTGATTATAAACGACTGATTTGTGTACTAAGTTGTAATTATTGTTGTAACAAAATATATTTCTTATTTATAATCAATTATAAATATTAAAATATAGTACCTACATACCTTTTGGTTTTCTTTATTTAAAAACTAGCGGCCCGCCCCGGCTTCGCACGGGTGGACTTTTATACCCTACCCCTGCCCTACCCTACCCCTACCCTACCTTCGGTTACATTGTTCAAATTTTACCAAGGATCCCTAATTTTTTTCAAAATGAAATGTAGCCTATGTCAAATTGGAAAAATGTAGCATTCTATTGGTGAAAGAATTTTTTAAATCGGCCCAGTACTTTTTGAGCCTATTCATTACAAACATACAAAAATAGGTACAAATCTTTCCTCTTTATAATATTAGTGTAGATAATACCTAATAACATTTTTATTCTCTCGCCACAATATTACAGCTTGTAAATACTGTGGGAGACTGGTGCCTAAGCTAGACGTAATGTCTGTAATTTCAGGGCCCTTTGGGTAAGGTTTACATTTCTTAATTGTGCTCGTATACGTATAGTTTACAATTTTCATTGCTGATATATGCGAGTGTTGTGTGTGCTGGGAAATTTGATTAATATCTCTGTATTCTGTACCTACCGACTTAGTAAGTCCAAAGATCGACTGTGTGCGAACCACCAATGACATAGGTAAATAACGTTGAATCGCGTTTCGTATAACTCAATCAAATGATAAATAAGTATTTTTTCAGATTATACTTACGACAAACACTAACTTTGTGCGTCTGTGGAAGAAGTTGTAGTCTAAAATATTGACACTTATTACCATATAAGTTGATCGATTGTTATACTCTCGATCGACCGGTTGGCCACCCCTGGTAGGTAGATGTATAGGATAAATGGATAGGAAAAGCAAGTAATAAACATATTATATAGTTTGTACATTTAATATTTTACTGCTATACATAATAAATATTGCAATAATAATAACTGTTATATATATAATAACATAGATATAGTTATATTATGATAGGCACATAAATCAGACACAGAAAACTTAATAACCACGGTTAACTTATTTACGTATACCTGTAGACTTTTTACAAAATGTACTGAGGTAGGTATCCTACATATGTTTTATAACGATCAAAATTTAAATATGTATAACATAAGATCACTCTTAAGCTGTCTTCTAAACATCCAATTTGACCTATCTTTCAAAACTTCCGTAAAACCTGTTTTACCAGGGGGCCTTGACAAATAGCTTTTTAAATAATTTCGAACGAATAGAATCGATTACGAGAGTGATGTTTGTTTAGACTTTTCTGATCGCTAATATTGTACTATTGATCGAATAGAAAAAGCGATATTTTAAGTATAAGTCGTTTTAGCTAGTCCAATACCGTTACGGCCGCCAAAGTGTTTTCCATAAGTAAGCGATCGCTCCATAGTAATGCTTTTTATCTAGGCCCTAGGAATATTTATTCATTGTGGGGTATATCTACATTAGTCTTTAATGAGTGCTAATGATCATAAGTTTATATAAAGATTCGTACCCGCGTATCCGATATAAAGTTATGCAAAAGCTGTAATTACTTATAGGATACTCGCTAAGCGTGTGTTAACAAAGTTATATAATATAATATTGATCTAAGTATCGATTGAAATTACAATTTACGTTTAAAAAAAATACTGCAGAATTTTTGCACACTACTTGTATCCTACAGTATCCTTGTTCATGTACTTAGCTGAAATGCTTGTGTTACGAGTGGGTTTACGTCGGTCGATAGTACAATGGGTGGGAATCGAACCCCAAGTCCGACGCCCTAGCAATTGGGATACGGCCGGTTTGTTGGAATAAGTAATGTGTATAACCGAATAATAGTATCCGACAAATACGATATAGTATAATAATAATAATAGAGAGAAAATACGAATTTATATCATTTTCCCAGCCCACATGTATGAAGTGATATGATCAGGAATCTGGAATAATGTCTCTGCTACAGCTAGGGTTAATTATGCGTGCAAAAATATGCCAATTTATTACGTTAATTTTTACACAGTAAGACAAGACATTAGTATATTAACTTGATCCCGGGAAATCTATTTAAATAAAAGTATTTTTAATATTACTATAGAGTTGGTTGGTACATCTATACAATTAATATCATATTAGATTCAGAATAAGTACAAAGAAATGTAAGGTTGTATTTGAATGTAAATTAATTACTTTTATTTGGATGCTACTTTGATTTTAGTTCTATTTAAACACCAATATCATCTAATGACTAAGTTTTTAAATGAATGCATATTTTAGATTTTAATAGATGCATAATAATAATTATCATTTTATAACATTTTATATCATAACAAATAAAAAAAACGTGAACACTATACCTAAATCACACTTGAAATTGATAAAACATAAGTAAATAATGAATGAGTTAAAGTTAAGTTAAGAATAAAATATAAACAAATACAACAAATTTAGAGACATATATTATATGGTGCCAGTCTGTTTAATAATCACATTTAGCTTCTGTCTGCAGTAGCTAAGTTCGCACATCAGTGCTTCATAAAACAAAAATTACCACTCCAAAAAGATCTTTAATATAATCTTAGTGTGGGACGGCAAATCTTCTAATAGGTAAAAGAGATCCAAAGAGTACATGCTGTACCACAGGGAACTTACCTAACACCTCTTTCTTATACATTTTGAGTAATCCTTGATTAATCTTTGTCCAGGACCCAACCGCGCTAATACTCCACAACTGATTGGAATGCTCAGCAAAAGGACCTTTTTTCACTTCTTTTATATATTTAATGCATGACATGAACATGTACTCCTCAGAGTACTTATCAATTATATCTTCCTCTAAGAATTTGACCGGTGGGTATATTCTAGGCTGATCAATAAGTTGAGAGGAACCCCAAATAAATGGTATGAACTGATAATCATCCAAGCTCCACACACCATGACTCCCAGCAGGCTCCATTCTGTATGTTTTCTGTAGCCTTCTGACAATATTTAAATATTTGTTAAAAATTAAAAATACTGTTGCAACATTATCTTCTGAACACAAGAAACTTATTTTGTACAAGCAACACAGAAACATGACAAATGCCATTTCATGTCCTGTTCCATAGTCAATTCTTGTAGCATTGCCAAAGCTTTCCTCAAGATAAACTTTGACTTCAGGTATAGCTAAGTGTAAGTTTTTGTGAAGTGTCTCCTGCATCATGACTGTCATGTTACCTTTCAGTTTGGAAAGCCAATCCCTAAATGCAGTGTTACCAAATCTTTGTGGCTGTTCTACAGGAGGAAACTCATCTATTAGTTTATCAATCTTTTCAAGAATTAATAATATCTTTTTAAGATTATCTGTAACTTTAAAATCTGCTGTTAATGGCTTTCCTTTGATAGAATCATTGAGGGTTGCCACAAATCCTGTGTACTCCATGTAAGCTTCAGATTTCTCCCAGATGGCCATATCTGTTAATGTTTTCACAGCTTTTTCAGGCTCCAGAAAGCGATGTTTAGGTGGAAGAGTTGGAATATTTGGTTCCTCAGTTCCATCACCCATGACATTTGGATTTTCCATCTAAAACAACATTAGTTATATTTATTTTGGAACATGCAAGCTTATTTTTAAAGAAATATAAACATTTTTAAAAAATATCTCATTACTTTGGTATTGGGTAAAATCTATTCACACCCACTGATATAAACAATCAACACATGATAGTGAATGATAAAAAAGCTTGATATAAATAATTAGTTACGCATATGTAGTGTACATTGACCCACAATTAATTTGTATTACCTCGCGTGAAACTAGTCCGTCGTAGTTACGATAAGCTTAGCTAGTGAAGGTCAGAGATGTCAATCTCAGAACCGCATGCAATCCTTACTTTTATATTTTGTATTAATTTACGAGCAGTGTCAAACTTATGTGCATTTAACAAATAATAAACATGGAACGGATATTACGGGGGATTATGAGATATCGTGTTCTTGACCGAGCAAGCATGGTGAAACAGTTTCAAGAAGTAAAAAACAACCCGGTGGTAAGCATGAATCCCACACTGACCTTATTGTTATTCCTCTGTACTAAATATGAATTTAACAAACTATGTGGATGAAATTTAGCCAGTTGTGTCAATCACACTGTCATTTAGCTTTCCAATTGATTCAAAACTGTACGAATCTTATCAATAATCTCTTCACAAAATTTCGTTTTCGTAATATTTTGACATCCATTAAAAATAATTTGACAGTTAGGTAGGTATTACCATATTAAAATAAAGGTCTAACGTCTAGAAATTATCAATTTCAGGGTTCGAAATGATTTTCAGCGGGAAACTTAAAAACTTTAAACCCAGAATCTCTGTTTCAGCCCAAAGCTGTTTTTTACACATGCATGGACAGTAGAATGATTCCGACAAGATTTACTGAAACCAGTGTCGGTGATATGTTTGTCGGTGAGTAAGCGTATTTTTTATACACGTCATTTAATTTTCTTCTTGTGTATCTAAATCAATCTCATTTTATTTTTAGTACGAAATGCTGGGAACGTAGTACCTCACTCGCAATACTTTGCCGATGAAATGACTAGTTGTGAGCCAGCCGCCTTAGAATTGGGTTGCATTATAAATGATATAAGACATATAATCGTTTGTGGGCATAGCGATTGTAAGGCCATGAATCTTCTATACAAGCTGAAAAGTAAAGAGGAGTCCAGTATAGTGAGTCTACAATATTTATCATTTTAAGTAATAGCAGCTCATTACATCTCATGATTCCACCCAAACATAAATTAGTGGTGCTACTACAATAACAATTAGTTTGTTTCATCTTAGAAAACAAAACAGAATGGTTAATACCAGGAATTATTAAAGACTCATGTTTTCTTGGGATGCTAATATAATATTTATAGCATATTTTATTTCATTTTTAGGAGCAAAGAAGGCTGTCTCCCCTAAAGTCTTGGCTATGTAATCACGGTAATACGAGTCTACAAAAATTTCTGGCCATGAACGGCGATTTTACAAAGCCCATGATTTTTACCGGTGAAACACCAGCCAGGAAGTTCGTCGCCTATATTGATCCAGACAATAAATTTTGTATAGAAGACAAATTGTCTCAGGTAAGAATACCTTCCTTTCCTACATTTTTATCATCGTCAGACTTTTTATGATTTTCTTATTGCTGGACATTGTATACACGAGAAGACTTTCACAATAGTCACAACGCCTGGGTATGGCTTAACGTGCTTCTCGGAGCAGAAAGCTTGTACTTAGATGGGTATAGTCTCAAACCTGCACATTCAATTTTACCATTTTGATTTTAATTTCAGAAGAATATAGTTCAGTAAATATATATTACACTAACTATTCATATTACAAGATTGTATTTAAATAAAAAAACGAATGATGCTTTTCAGGTGAACACCTTAGAACAGTTACAAAACGTAGCCTCGTACGGAATGCTGAAGAAGCGTTTAGAGAAACACGATCTGCACATCCACGCCCTCTGGTTTGACATCTACACTGGCGACATCTATTACTTCAGTAGAAGAGCCAAACGTTTTATCATAATTGATGAAGCGTCCTATGAATCTATTTTAGCGGAAGTTCGACGGTTTTACTCATAATTTAAATCGTTTTACAATGGCATACAGAACTAGGGATGTCATGGCGTTTACATAAAGCGCATAGAAAACCAGTCTTGGAAAACAACATTATCTACCGCCACATTTAACGGTTTAGACAGAGATGTGCAAGCTTTAATAACTGTTCCCATATTAACAGAGTTATTTGGAGTCCTAGTCTTATCATTACTGTGGTTTGTGCCAGGCACTGCTCGCATCGCCTAGTTACAACACTACGTTGGACAACTACTTACGATATTATATGAAACTCGTGCGTGACACACTCACTCTCCCACGTACTCACTCTTACTTAGATGATATTGAATCTGCATGTGATTTAATCCCAAAATCTGCTTTAACGGTAGATTACTATACGCATAATATATTTTTAACCATTTTTTATACAGCTTTTTATAATACATAGTGCCTTAAGAAGTAAGTGAAAATGTACTTACGCATACCTATTTATTGTAAATTATGCTTTGGAAACTAACTTAACAAGAAGCATAAGAATGGATGTACTTTTATCTTCAGAAGCATTTGGTTGTAAGTGCCAGTTTACGGTAAAGGTATACGACGAATGATTCTGACGTATAATGGCAACTCTGACCTTATGCTTCTAAGCTCTAGAACTATTTTAACCGAACTATTTGTTTGAGGCTTTCCATAATTATTGAATTATGTTCAAGCACTAGTTTATTTAAAGTTAAGACTAGGTCGTGGGTAAGTTTTCCGTACCTCTGAATGAAAAAACGGAATCATTGTAAGATCATTTTATGTGTATGATCTTTCGTCTTCCTCGGCCAACAGTCAATGTACTACGAATGAAAACATAATTAAATAGTTAAATTGTAGTTATTTATTTATTATGCCTTTAGCTTTTATTTGTACTTACCTATATAAGTTTATAACTATGTTATTATTTTCTAGTGTCACAAAAATTATTTAACTTTGTCATTTAACTTAAATATTACTTTTTATTATTTTATGACGATACATAAATAGGTATAACTTTTTATTAAATTTTACACTAACAACTTTATATATTGAATCTAATCTAAATTTTTATAACGGAGTGTGAATTTATGCTTTTTAAAATTTAAGGAAAATTGTATTAAAGTATGGTGGATATTTTGTTAAAATTTTTAAACGAATGTAAAAATTTGAATGTTTTTTTTATGAATTAGTTAGCATTTTTGTACTGTTGAAAGGGACCAAAAATATATATTGTTTTTGTTTATTTTACTGTTTTCGTATATTTCTTCATTTAACTTATACTTACTTAAATTCAATTAAAAACCGGCCAAGTGCGAGTCGGACTCGCGCACTAAGCCATCCCGTACCATTTCCGAGTTTTTTGTATAGGATTAATTTGTGAAAATTTCAACTGTCTAGCTATCGCGATTGTTGAGATACAGCCTGGTGACTAGCAGACAGACAGACAGACAAATAGACAACGAAATCTTAGTAATAGGGTTCCGTTTTTACCCTTCGGGTACTTACGGAATCCTAAAAAATATAGGTATACATAATATAAGTAGGTATATATGGAAACAGCTCATTAAATTGAGCGCGGCTCTCTAGTTAAGTTATTTTAACGATTATTACAGTTTACGAATTGATAGTTATTTACCAAATAATAAATATTAAAAATAAAGTTCAAAGTGAACTCGTATGTTTGGTTTGTAAAGTTGTAAAAAATATTTTACTGTATTTTTTCTATTAAAAAAGTGGTCTTTGTGCAATTAGTGTAAGACCGTGTTACAAAATACAGAAAGTTAGGGTAGTCAAAATATCGATACTCTCTGCACCCTTATGTACCTTGACTCAAAGATAGGAGAAATAATATAGTCGCGTTATTACCCGAAAGTAAAAAATTATATCCATGTACCTTATCATAAAATATAGTACCCATATTACCACAAGTACCACAGGTGGCAGATATCGCCACCCAGTCATGCTAACCGATAAAGTGTGACGGCAGGCTTACTGCTACCATTCTGTCTGGAACTTTTAGGATTAAAAAAAGCGGTAATACTTACGTCTTTTCCTCCAACGAGAACTAAAAATACTTTACCTTGTACTCTCAACATATTCCTAAACAAAGTACAAACAAAATGTGGTTACTATCGATTCGATATCGAAAATTGCAAAGTTTTTCGTAATAAACACCCAGATAGATCAGATACGTCAATGTGGCACTGACACTGGTCAAACAAATGGAATGACAAGTGACGTACTTAGGTGACCTTCATTATTTGACGGATAATGCGACGCGGACGGCCTCGTGTACGAGAAAACTTAGCTTTTCAATGTCAAGACGTTACGTCATTTACGTCATTGAAATACATACAGACCTTTCTTTTGAGATAGAAATACATGGTGGAAGAGTACAGCAAATTTAGCTTGCTTTTGCTTTTAGTCGGAAATTACCATTACAGTGGATATCTGTCACTCGCTGTGTAAGTGTTAACAATCGTGATGCAATAAATAAAATGTTTAAGTTATATAATTTATGTAGTGGAATTATTAAAAGACAAAATAATTTTGAATCAATGTACAATACAAACCTAGTGTCTCACCGCGATCATTTTTATATTAAAAGCTGTAGGTGCGCCAAAATTATTATTTAAGTGCAACGGGTTTCATGATTTTCAAAATACAGTGTTGTAATAACCATAACAGCCGATATTCTCACTATTCCGCGGTTGTAAGTTCACATATTATTATGTTAAAGGTTATTTTGTTTTCAGAAGGTAACAATGTCGAACACACGGCCACTATTCAACTACACAGATGAATCTCAAGCAGAGAGGTTAGCAAGGAAGTCCAAAGACTCACCATTTATGATAATGGGTATGAGATATAATATAAATCTTAATGTAATTTCATACTTGACATGAGAGATAATTTTTACATACCTGAAATATTGAATTAGGAACTACAAATAAATTAAGCAATAGTAATAATGAACTCTTCATTAATATCTTGTGATCAACATCCTAAGTTATAACCAAAAAGTTGTAGGAATGGTTTCCACTTATTTAATATAATATTGAAATTTTCAGGAATACTTGGATTGTTGGGTGTGTGCGGATTTGGAGCTTACAAATTCAAGACCAAGGGCAAAATGAGTACTAGTGTGTTTCTCATGCAGTTGAGAGTAGCGGCCCAAGGCACTGTGGTGTCAGCACTAACAATAGGTCTGGCATACAAACTAGTCACAGAACATTTATTGAAGGAAAAACCAAAACAAGATGAATAACTTATCTTAGGAAATTTTAATAGGGAAACAATACTTCTAGCCAGTACTTATTGTACCATAATTACTCATTTTATTTATTCAACACATTTTTAACTGGTGTTAAGATAATTCATAGATATGTAAGTTTCCCAATCTAGTATAGTATAGAAGCTAATTAATTACTGTGATCATTTAGCAGGTATTAATGTACTCAAGTACTTACTGAAGTACTTTTATGAGTTTATTTATTGGAATAAGTTATTGCACCTAGAATCTATTACATCTTGTTCTAAATAAGTATTCCTTTGGATGACATTTTTTTTGTATATCTCCAAATATGAGTCTCAGTAGTGCTGACAGAAGTTTATGACCAAATCACTGTAAATTGTTTCATTGAGAAACTACTTTGTGATATTACTACTTTTACAATATGTACCTACATGGTTTTTTGTTACACCCTCTTTTATATACCAATAATCTCAAGATTTGGATAAAAATTTCGAATACAATATGATCTTATAAATGTTTGGTATAGTTGCATAAGTTGTTGTGAAAACTTTGATGTTTGTGTAAATGTAAATTAATTGAAATAAAAGAATATTTAATGTTCAATTCAACTTGTTTGATTTATTAATACAATATCAAGACATTACAAAATATACAATAATAACAAATTTTCACTAACCATTACTTAATCCTCATATAAATACTTTAAAACAGTGGTTCCCAACCTTTAAAGACTGAAAGACCACTTTACAAAATGTTCATGTCGTTACGGACCACCTGTTTTGCGTAATCACCCTAAAATGAACACTATTACAATAACTTCTGGGTGTTAGAAAATCTTATGTTCAGTGAATAGATATTTTGCTGCGTCGCAATATTTTTTGGGCAGCTTCAGGTCCATTTCTAGTGCTTCCAGGGACCACTAGTGGTCCGCGGACCACCGGTTGGGAACCACTGCTTTAAAATTTAGAAATCAATAACTTTATCATTAATCATCACTCTTACTGCATTCGGAGCTCTTTTTCATCCTAAGACTAAAATTTGGAATGGTCAAATCATCTTTTTCAGATGTGGAATGGTTTTTATTGGAATTAGATGTCATCTTCACCGACGACAAGTCATCTGCATTACTGAATAATCCATTGGACATGTTGGAACTAGAGCTAGAGTGATACGTCATGGATTTGTATAATTGCACGGGAGTAGACGTCCGCGCTCTGTTGGTACTGTTTCTCATACTATCAACAGATACCTCATCGCGATTGGTCTCCGATGCTTGTTTCATTTCATCAGGCATCTTTGTCTCAAACAAAGAAACAAATTCTCCTTCAGTATCATTCATCATATTATCCGATTTATTATTAAAAGTTATCTTCTTTGCCAATTCGTTGGTTAAAAACTCTTTCACTGTCATAGAATTAACCAATGATGTTTGTTGTTCAGCATGCTTTGATGAATTCATAGAAGTATTCTTACCCTGGTAACCTTTTCTAGATTGATTAATTACAGACGAAACTGTATCTGTAACTATGACAGGTATATCTTGGCTGAAACTTTTGATTTTAAACTGAGACATACTGGAACTCGAAGTATTTGAAGATGATGATAAGGCTAGACGCTCCTTTGTTTTCTTTAAAGTAGAGGATGCCCAACCCATACCAAGTTTTTTGAAAGCATTTTCTAGATCTGGGTTCGAAGAAATACTTAAAGTATCGGATGTTTCTGCTATATTTTCCTTATTATTGAATAAAACAGTTTTCTTCCTTCCTTTTTTAACTTTCGAAAATGCCAGCATTGATAAAGTAGATTCTGATGATACAGTTGTCGAGTTAACATTGGACACTGTGTCGAATTTAAAAGGTTCGGCAATGATATTTCTTTTCAGTAGCTCGGCAATCACATCTGGTAAACTCCCATCAGAATGTAATGAACTGAAATCATCATTGACTAAGTCGTCTCTTTGTATAATCTCTTCCATATGGGAGCCTTCATCTGGTGGGTCTATATTTAATTGTTTTGCATATTCATTTATACTTATGAATGGTTCCAACATAATTTCATTAAAATGTTTCAAATCAATCATTTGAAATTTGGAATCATCCGAAGACTCGCCAGTCGATAGCTTATACGAAGGTGTGACTAGATTAGCGTTGCTTTGAATTAAGTCAGGATTAACACTAACATCATGGATTTTTGGAATTCCACCCGTTTTATTAGTATGTTGAATTTCTTCCTTTTCTTTAGAAGACTTCTTAAAAGAATTAGAATCATTCATTTCATCTTTTGTGTTGTTGCGAGATCTTAAACTTTTACGTTTGACACTCATAGGAGAATCTACTTCAATTACAGTCGATAGCTCGTGAGGGATTATGTCGTGTCCATGCTTCATGCGAGTTAAAGCAGGCGGTGGTTTGGATCTTTTCGTAAATTCTGATGACGTTATTACATTCACGTTATCAGTTAATATTGACTGATTTATACCTGACAAAGGTGGCGGACTGACTTCAGGAATTTTAAATGAAGTTGGTTTAGGAATGTCTGTTAAAAATGAAACAAATTCTGTTTTTGTATTTTCTTGATCTTTCTCAGTAACATGAGGTTCAGGAGACTTCATCTCTAATGTTTGCGAATCGTTAGGTTCTACATCAGCAGCTTTAGAAGATGCACCTTTGTCAGAATGAGAATCTGCTGAATCAGAAGTTGAAATCTGACTGTAGACCAAAGATTTGTTTTTTCTAACTTCATCTAGAACTTTAGCCAAATTTGATAATCTTTTCGTGCATTTTTCTGTTAAGTCAGCAATTTTTTCTATATTATTTAGTTTATCTTCAGCTAATTTCATAAAATTCCTATCGTCTCCAATGTTTGTATTAGTTTGAGTTGACATAGCAGTAGGTATTACATCAATTCTTTCTCTGTAAACATGAGAGTCTCCTGTTGTTTCATAATCCGGTGTTATTAACGGTTTCCTGGCCCGGTGTGAAAGCATATGGTCAGATCCATGACTGCGTAAAGTAGGTGAAATACTTTTTGTTTTAGTTGTTCTTTTACTATATTCTGTCCTCGATGAATTATTGCCTGAATTTTCAGAATCGTTGAATCTGGAAGATTGCTCTGAAGTATGCATAGGTCTCGGGGTTGGCGAGCTCTTACCTCGTGCTTTCGACCGCACTGGTATAGGTCGACTAGCATTTTGAGGTTTAAAATTATCATCAGTAGAAGTAAGCGACACTAATCTCTTACTTTTACTTTTCGTTATTAGTTTCCTTGAAATATTCAAGGATTTGACTTTATGCACTGATCTCTTTCGAGTTGTTCGAGAAGACGTATTTTTTAAACACTTACTGCCTTCACAATGAATTGGACTTTTTCGTGAAATAACATCTTTGTCAAGACTCTCCTTAATGATTTGTTGTTTTAAAGCATCTTTAATTTGTTCTAATGATATCTTATGTATAGATGATTTTCTATCATCAATGTTGTAGGGTACGTTGATAATCGAACTACCAGGTGTGGTTACTGAACTACAATTTTGATTTGCAACTTCTATTGCTCTTAGACCTTCTTTATTTAAAGCTAAAAGTTTATTTACATATTGTTTAACAGTTTGATTTAATTTCGTTTTAGTTTTGTCGTGTTTTGAAGGTAATTTTTTGTGAATAATATTAAGATTAGCATTCGCACTACAACGTATATTAATTTTTTTACCAAATTTATTGTTTTTGAGGGATTTTTTACACTTTTTAATAGGTTCTTTAGATCGATCTCGGCTGACACATTTACAACAACCACATTTAGATTTTTGAGCATAATCTAGTTTAAATGTTGAATAATCATCTGTTATATATTTATGTTTAGCACAACTTGTTGCTGTATTAGGAGGTGTCTCTATATTATTTTCATTTGAATATTTATCTTTGCCACCAATCTTATTTTGATTACGCCTGCATCTACCTTTACAACATTTCTTGCAGGTACAGTCTAAATATCCATCGCAATATTGCTCTTTGTCAGCCACTGCACTGTAAATATCATCATGAGGCAATTTATAACGTTGTTGTTTCAGGTTAGGCAGAATTATCTCCGGTGGGCTCATATAAGCCGTAGAAGTCGAAGAGCTCATGTGGTAAAATACTGGTCTGTTATTAGGTGAGCTAGTTTGAGTACATGTAGTAGTCGCTGGTCTCGATATCGTTTCTGATTTTGTCATTTCTTCCATTTTGAACGATGTATGTACACCTTTGTCAACCATCTTTCTTTCGTGTGTAGATTTTATTAGTCGTAAATAATTTTCATCATTTAAATCGTTAGTAACTTCACATTGAACCTTGGTATTTACAGTTGGTGTGTTTTCTTCTAATCCAACATCGTCGACAACGTCGGCAACGTGTTCGATTCGTTGAGGGAAAATTCTTTGAGAATCAGAATCAGACATATTCCTGGCACCCAATACTTCGCGGAGTTCATTGTCTACTATTGGGGCGCTGTTCGCATTTATCTGGGGATTTTTAACGTCAATGCTGACGGCCTTTTTATTTGCTTCATTGTCACAGTGCTTATTTACTGTTTCTTTAATAATATCCTGTTCTTTGTCACCCTTTGCGTCATCTTTTTTCCTTAATTGTATAACTACTTCATAATTGTTATTATTTAGAAAACCGGAAGCACCGATAAAGAATTTCCCTGCTTCTTGACCAGTTTCGTCAACTAATTTAATGAAGCCCCCATCTGGTTGATGGGTATTAGGTTTACTAGTGTTGGCGGTTTTAAAGGAAGATGTGGATGTGACTGTTGACGCTATTTTAGCCGACGGTGTTGTAGTCCCTAGTTGTTTCCTAAAAACAAAATACCTGTTTAAATAATTAATATTATAAATATCATATATTACATCTATTCTTAAATTATAAAGAGGACTCCAGAACAAAGGACCAATTTTAAACATTCTTTCACTAGTAGAAAAGAGTAGGTAATTCAGGAGTAACATATAGCGGTCGAAAAGGCTCGAGTCTTATAGCCCTAAATTTAAAGCTTGCGAGTCTTTTTTAAAGGCGGACTCACAAAACAGTAGTTCTAAAATTGCTCACTAAAAAAGGGCTTGAGGCGTTTTTAGGCCTATGCTTTTTTTAAAGCCTTTTTAGAAGACTGGCGTCGTAATTAGATTTAGAATATAATAAACTGTAATAACATAACAAAACTTTCATTTATAATTCATTACGTTTCTATTAACCTGATCCTCAAAAGATGCTTAAGTTTTTTTTTTTAAGCCAGAACTCTAATTACGACGCCAGTCTTCTAAAAAGGCTTTAAAAAAGCCTAGGCTTAAAAAAGCCTCAAGCCCTTTTTTAGTGAGCATTTTTAGAACTTCTGTTTTGTGAGTCCGCCTTTAAAAAAGACTCGCAAGCTTTAAATTTAGGGCTACAAGGCTCGAGCCTTTTCGACCGCTAGCAAAAGCCATAAATACAATTAGCCTCGAGGGCTTAAGAGTTATTTAGCCTTTTAGCCTTATAGCCATCGCTATAAAGCAGTGAGTCTTAAAAAAGGGCTAAAAGGTTCGAGCTTTTTCGATCGCTAGTAACATAGGCTATACTTAATTATGAAGTTCCCACGGGTAGGAGAGCTCTAAGTCTATCACTTACGGATTTGAGTCTTCTCCACATTGCCAATGTAAAGGATTACTAGACGTCTTATTCTCTATGTTTGTTTTACTGGAATTTAAATGTTTATGCTTTTCATTCGATATTTTTACGCCTCCATGTTGGCTATCTTCGAAGCGCAGAGAATTCATGTTATCCCTGCAAACAATGTTATAAATAAATGCTTTGACATTTATTATATTTATATACTAATGCTTTGAATATAGCAGAATATGGTTTTTAAAGATGGATCGAGGATTGATATATTTGGGTCTTCATGCAAAAACCACTGGTTGTAGATGGTTGTGTAGTTGACCTTCTTATATTATTTTGTACTGAGATTGTCTATAACCTAGATTAACACATCAATACAAAGAGAAAAAGAAATTGTTTTTTTTTTGTTATTAAATAATAGAATGAAATACAACCTACTGGACCTATAGAGAAACCTATGACGATAAGATTACAACGATGAGGCGCAATAAGACTAGTATTAATCACGCACAACCCATATGTACCGATTAGCAAACCAACTAGTAGAATTGCGGGGCGCCACTGAAGCAAATACTAAAATATTTTAAATACAAATGTAATCGTAACAGTGTAATGTTCCTGTTTCAACAATAATTTATTTTCACGGTCAAGTTTATTTTTGGCTTTGCACTAACTACACTTAAAACTTCAGTCACAGACCATAACACGAAGTTTTCAATAATTTTGTTTTAAACAAATCAAAATGCAGTGTGAGTTCTTTTCATAATTAATGAGTAGTCGCTAGTTGAACCTAGCATCATAAAAAAGTATAAAGCAACATTATTATAATTTACCACCAAGATTTTTGCCATGTTTTCGAGTGCCATAACTCAATGTTGGTCTCGTAACAACACATGTCGTAACCCCTGAGGAAAGGTAGGAATATTAGGGTAAAGGATTATAACATTAAGGAAATTTGGGAAAGATTAGACTATATTTAAATTACATACCCTTCGCCATTCGCTACTTTGTAAACACCTGAAATAAATTGAAAATTAATTAGTAAATAAACTACTCACATACATTCAAATATGGCCAAATATATTGCAACATAAAAAAATTATTATTAGTAATGCTGCAGCTAGTCATCCATTGGTCAGACTCAGACTACCAATGTGTACCAATATACCAGAGCATCAATAAAGCCTAATACTTTATTACTCCCAAGCCGCAGTTAGCATTGTAATACCCAGAACAATGTTGGGGTTGCAATTTGTTTGGAGATATTTACAGTCGTTGACTGTACAATATTAATGACTAGCTGCGCCCCGCGGTTTTATCCGCGTATTTTGCTCCAGTGGTTCGGAGCGTGATATTAAAAACTATCCGCGTGCAAACTTTCAGCCAAATCCATTGAGTAGTTTCTGTGAGAAAGAGTAACAAACATCCATCCATCCATCCATACTTACTAAGTTTCGCATTTATAATATTTGTAGGATAGTAGGATGCATAACAATTAATCAATGTGATATAAAATAATAATAAAAAAATACTACCTTCATTAAGTTCATCCAAAGATGTAGTGACAGATCTTTTGTTCATTGGTTCATTAATATTGTTATCTTTTAAGGCCTGATTATCGACACTAGATTTATGATTCTCCATAGATGACAGTGATTTCGCTATATCACTCAATAATTTTGTCTGTTGCTTTGACTTTTTATCATTTTTGGTGTCTAATATTTTATAGATAATAATTCTCTCTGCGTCCGAAAGGTTTTTGTCACCTTGACTTCTTTTATTTTTCTTTGATTTCTTTTGAAGCATCATACTTTCGACTGAACTTGTGTCTGACATAGTGGAGACTTCGGTATCAGAGGATTCACTAGTTACTTTGTTAGTGACAACATTTTGTTTATTAGTTGGTCTATCATTGTCCTTTGTTGGCGGAGTGTGTTTGTGTCGAGATCTATATTCATGGTAGCTGTCTACTTGGCTAAATTTCACACTGTTGCTCCTTGCTTCTTTAGTATTAGGTATAGTATGTATAGCGAGATTGCCATCACCGTCGGGAACTGGCATCCAGGAATATTGGAAGTGTTGGTTGTCTATATCATCTTCTGTAGATCGTTTTAATGGAGACTTTTGTTTGGTATGACTTTTATTCTAAAAAATAATTTTAATTAATATAACTCATGATCAACAAACACAAGATTTAGTGAATCATTGAAAGAGATTTGACAAAAGAAAGAAAATCATTGAAATAACAGATTAATTCTAAAAATAAAATATCCTATAATTAAAACTAACTAAGAATTAAAAACCTACCTACTAATCAAATTAATTGAAATAATTTAAGGTATTATCAAAAATTAATATCAATAAACATACTTACCAAGCAACTATGGTGTCTTTTACAATCTTTCTCAATTCTTCTGTATTCTTGTTGTAGCTTGTGTTGCCTTTGTTCTTTGACCGATTGTTCACGATGATCATCCATGTATGCCCTTTTCTGAATTTTTTATTTACCAAATTAATAAATTAAACACCATTCAAACAATTAATAACTACTAAAACATAGTATGAAACTAATTAAGTTTGGAAAATAATCAGTACCAATTATAAAGATTAATTGAGTTACATATTGAATGAATATTAGCATACTAGCTTAGACATAAATTAATTATTAAATTGAACCTAACATGAACATTCCAGTATGTATTCTAAATGTTGTGTTTCAAGTGGTATTCAATTCTAAAACTTACAATAACTTTTCCTTCTTTAGTTTTCGGCATACTATTCAAAAAATTGATTGTATCTTTGTATTCTTTCTCAACATTTTGTTTAGTCATGGCAACTCTGTTTCTCATGTCCTGGACTTTCTTCTGATGCTCTTCATCTTCACCTTGACCTAAAGAAGATTCTTTCATAGCTTGGGAATAGGCATCTTCTTCTGATCTTGTGTCTCTAACTACTAAGTTGTGATCCCCACAAGGATAGTCCTGGGTGTTTCTTGTGGAATGATTGTACATTGTCACTGAATTCTTTCTATTGAGACTATCACGACTAGCCTTCTCATTTGTAGAACTGCTTTTACCTGAAACTGTAAATTTAAGATTTTTTGGAATACTAATTGGATTGATTGAAGAACAAGTATTATGAAACTAATTTCCGAAACAAGATGCTACTGAAGAGGCTAAAAATGCAATTGACTAAAATTCCTGATGAAAATAACATGAAGATACAAATATGTATATGGATGATACAAATATGTAAATTATCTAAATGAGCTCAGATAGACTGCCATGATGAAACAACTGTACCAAGATCTTTTACTATAGCTTACAATGTTCCGGACAGATTTTACTTCTGGACTGGAATGGACTTCTCCCTGTCAACAATGGTCTAGGATGCAGTTGGTCACCGCTTTGTTGCTTAGGTTTCCCTGTACTAAAAATCTTATGGATTTGAGAGTTAGTGTAAGTAGTATAAGTGTTCAACTGTTTATCATGCAGACAAGCTTTATGTTGGAACACACTGTGTGTGTTTTGTTCAGCTTGCCATGAAGGCACAGGAATGATTTGTTCATCTAGCACATGACAAACATCCAAATAAGTACCTTCTTCAGGCTTGGAGACTCTTGTGCGCTGTATTGTCTGCTTCAGACTAGAAATGTCATCCAAAGGCTTCTTATTAGTGCTGGTACTATCAGGTTCACGAAGGCGCAGTTTTCTACTCTGTAGATATTCAGACACTAATGTCAATGAAGGTCTTAAAGTACTAGGGTCTCTTTCAGTTGTGTGTCTGCCTTGCAAGCTTGTAGGCATTTCTTTGCTAGTGGCAAACAAGTCTAATCTTCTGCCCTTTTCAGATTTACTATTTAGGTTAATAAGCTCAAGATCATTGGGACTTTTATCATCTTTAGGCAATGATAGAGCAGGTATCACTTGTTCCCAATCATTAGGTACATTTTCCATATCCCATTGTGTGCCTATATCAGTTGTCTTTATATTTTCAGACCCAGTTTTGCTTTTGTCAATATCTTTTTTATTGTCTTTAGTCGCTACAGAAGCATCTGCTGCTTTTTGATTTAATACCTCCGGCAACTTGGAGTCAGTTGATTTAGGTGCCAGTTTGCTAGCTAATACTGATGATTTTTCCCTGCTTAGCTCATTAGCAGCTTCCCTGGAAAGAAAATTAACCAATATATTATAAGATAAAAATATATATTCTTAACAAACTATTATTGAATTAAATATACAATCACAGATCCCAGTATCTCCATTAGTGGAAAACAGAGGGTATTAGTAAACACTCTCTAAATGGTATGATGAGCATACTATTTCTATGGAAGAGAGGAGTCTTATGAGCTGCCCTGCGATTAGTGCTTATGCCTTATGTCCAATAATTTTAAATTAATATGATTTTTGTAAGTGCATTAATAAAGTGTACCTTGCTTGAAGTCTCCGGTCCAACAGTTTCTTTTGTTCATCAAGTTTCTCTTGTCTTAATCGCCTCAACTCTGCTGCAGCCTCTTTGCCTCTAGACTTTGACAAGTCTACTTTGGTTGCTCTATCTTTAATACATGTACAGAAAACACAGCATTAAGTAATTCTATATAAGTGGTATCTCGAATTAAACACTGTTTTATTAAGAAAATTATTTTCACCTTGAGTAGGGGCAGTCAAAGAACTAAGTCAGATATAGGGAGATTTTATTAGTCAGTTTTTTTTTTTTTATAACAGGGAGGCAAACTTGCTAGTGGGTCACCTGATGGTAAGTAATCACCGCCGCCCATGTACACTCACAACACCGGAGGAGTCGCAAGTGCGTTGCCGGTCTTTAAGAAAGGAATAGGCTCGCTTCTTGAAGGTTATTTCTTTTATTGGTTCACAGTATTAACATTGCCAATAGAAACCATAACCCACAGACCAAATGAAGACTATAAACAGACCCTATGCACTATGCTTCTAAAGAAATGAGCTGAATACGATTGGAACTATTTTTCTTATTTTAAAAGTGGGTACATGTAACTTAAAAACGAAGGGATTGTAGGATTGCACTATTATTGGCAATATTCATTACACATTGTTTCTTTGATTTTATTTATTTAAGATTTAACAAACTATAATAATAATTGGGAAAATCACCTTGACCCGCCAAATCTGATGCACTCTGATGGCCTGCGCCAACGTTTTCTAGTCCCCGTGTATATAATACTTCCAAGTGTTTCACAAACTTATCCTGACTTTCAAAATATTCTTGTTGCTTCTTCGCATCGAGCTCAACTACAGCACGTAACTTTTCAACTTTGGCGCGCTGTCTTATTTTCTTTGCAATATCTTTAGACTGCTCGCGTACCTAGAAAATCATTTTTGGTTAATATTGTTACTTTAAAAAATTTAATACATAGCGGAAAATTTAGGGAAAATTCAGACCTGTTGAAGTCTCAGCTTTCGACGTCTCAAAAATTCATTTGTTTTTAGAGCTTCGTTCTCCAAATTCATCTTGACATTTGATGCGTTGCAAATAAGTTTTAACGAATAAAAAGTTTAATTGTTTTGTACTATTTTGTTAATCTTAACTTAATTAAATAACCACTATTTCAATAATAAAAACATGCAAAAATTAAAGTATCTCGATTCAAAACTCAAAACAAAAGTGTCATTCAACTTCAACGTATAATATTGTGTGAATTTTATTTAAGCCCGAAGGACTGTTTGAATCACCCTTTTGAGTTACCTTTATTCGGCAACGCTTGGTGTAGCCAGTTAATTAGTGATTTGGTTAAGGGATATTTCATTGTTTCTCTTTTTTTATACCATTTATAAATTTAAAAGTCGAGTAATATAACCGACTGGAAAAAGAAATAACTTTTTAAGAAAACTAGGCCAATTTAATAGACCAATATATAAACTAAACTTTGTTTTATTTATAATATTTAACCTGATTGCTTATTCCGGAAGAAATGTTTATTACTTTAGATATGGAATCGATACTTACATAAAACTTAAACCTTCTTCTGATTTCATTTAGATTGAAATTTTAAGACGCGAAAGTAACGAGTAGTAGTTTGTGATTCACATGTGGCTCGCATCGTTCACGCGTTACAATAACACGCACGTCTAATGTGGCGTCAGCCTTGCGGTAGATGTTATTTTTAAACTTCTAGCAATTTTTCTTTAATAATAGTAATCATACCTTTTGTAGATTGTTTTTAATTTTGAGCAAAATCTCAAAATTAAAAATTGTACTTCATCGCAACCATTAACCAATTAAGTAGTACCTAAGTGAATACTTACTTGCTATTAGGTACATACTCAGTAGGTAAGAAAATAATATTCTCATATTATTCACAAAATAAAAGGACGTGCCTACGTACATAATTACAAGGGTAAACATCGATATTTTATCCGACCCATTGGAAAATATCGATGTTGGTACTTACAGTCTCCATCCATACGAAAAAAAACATAGATGTATTTTCTATGTTTTAATTGTGCACTAAATGAAATGTTTGGTCAAAGTGCACTTTCTATGCCTTAACTATCAAAATTCGGTGGGATGATTTTCCGAAACACCCGGTGAGAAATGAGCAGCATCAGAGTTTTTGGATATAAAATTACTAGTATATTCCTGCTTACCTAACACATTTTTTTGCTCGACACATAATTGTCAATAAAAGACCCAATGATCCTTGTGGGTCTAATGACCATGTCCAAAACTGAGAATTGCATGATTACCTACTACATGTGGAAGTACCAAAAGCCACGAGGTTTGCTACTTCCCCGGGCACATGTGCGAGCAGGGCTCCAGCCCTTAGTTTTAAGATGTTAAACCATTTTTATTAAATGGTTATGGTTAAAATTATAACCATTTTTAGGGTTCCGTAGCCAAATGGCAAAAAACGGAACCCTTATAGATTCGTCATGTCTGTCAATCTGTCAATCCGTCCGTATGTCACAGCCACTTTTTTCCGAAACTATAAGAACTATAACGTTGAAACTTGTGTGAACCGCATTAAGATTTTCACACAATAATAGAAAAAAAAATATATTTGGAGAATTAGAACTGAAACTCAAAAAAAAAACGAACCCATAGGTACGTGTATCTATGGATAGGTCTTCAAAAATGATTTTGAGGTTTCTAATGTCATTTTTTTCTAAACTGAATAGTTTGCGCGAGAGACACTTCCAAAGTGGTAAAATGTGTGTCCCCCCCCCTGTAACTTCTGAAATAAGGGAATGATAAAACTTAAAAAATATATATGATGTACATAACCATGCAAACTTCCACCGAAAATTGGTTTGAACGAGATCAAGCAAGTAGTTTTTTTTTTAATACCGCAAATTTACCTTTTATTCATTCAACTATTATTAACATCGATCAAAGTTACAACGAACTACAAGATTTTTTATACTATGTTACTTGTTGTATTCTTGATATCAAAAATAGGTAGGCACTTGCAACTAGTACGGAACCCTTCGTGCGAGAGTCCGACTCGCACTTGGCCGGTTTTTTATTTTATGGTATAAACCATTTAATAAAAATGGTTTAAAATCTACAAACTACGCAAGAGGGCGACCCCTGTCGAACATGGACCTTGCCTCAGTCCGGACGGTGGCAGGGAAATTGAAGAATTATGACTTTTAGTTTATGCAACTCGTCTCGTCTTGTTGCACACTAACAAAATAACACTATATTTTGACTTCCCGCCGCAATACCACTTGGCGACGATAGTGTCTCGTAGATATATTAACGTACGTAAGTATTTGACGCAGTTATCAATTTCGAAATCGATCGTTATCGAAATTTACGTAGGGACCTTGATGAAGCACCGCCTGGTACTATATTATAAAAACACAGGGTACAATAAATGCTAAATGTTTATTTTCACTTTACAAAGCTAATACATTTTTGGAAAAACGAAAAAGTATCGTAGGTATATTGTATAGTTATAAACGTTACAATATTTTTTAACATTTGTGTGTATCAATTTTAGATATTTTATTATTTTTATAGTGTGTTTGTAACCGCTTCAAAACCGAGTGATCTCCGCTTAACCCACCACCTAACACTTGACTTATTAAACAAATACTCTTTTTAAAGATTTATTCACAACCAGCTCCCGCAACGCTTCTATCGAGTATGTACACCACCGCCCAAGCCAACACCCAAACCCAAGCCACCTTATTCTGCGCTGCTACTCCTAAACTTAATTATAAAACATCTCCTACTACACCTCCTACTAAATCGCCTACATCTCCTACTAAATCCCCAACTAAACCACCAGCTGAGTTGCCTCCTAAACCACCTCCTAGACCTCCCCTAATTCACCACCTAAGCCTCCAATTAAGTCGCCTCCCAATCCACCACCTAGACCACCACTCAAACTTCCCCCTAAGCCTCCACTTAAGCCGCCTTCCAATTCACCACCTAGACCACCACTCAAACCTCCACCTAAACCTCCTCCTAAATTACCTCCTATACCACCACCTAAACCTCCTCCTAAATTACCTCCTATACCACCACCTAAACCTCCTCCTAAACCACCACCTAAATTACCTCCTATACCACCACCTAAACCTCCTCCTAAATTACCTCCTATACCACCACCTAAACCTCCTCCTAAACCACCACCTAAATTACCTCCTATACCACCACCTAAACCTCCTCCTAAATTACCTCCTATACCACCACCTAAACCTCCTCCTAAATTACCTCCTATACCACCACCTAAACCTCCTCCTAAACCACCACCTAAATTTCCTCCTACACCTCCTCCTATACCACCACTTAAACCACCTCCCACACTGCCATATCCACCACCTGAACCTCCACTGCTGGCACCACAGTTTTGGGTAGCGGTGTACACCAAAGCATTCACTAACTTCATTATAATCTCATCACTGACGCTGCTGCCACTTTGGTATGCCACTTCCCTTTCTTCCATGGCTCTCGATAGTTGCAGTAAGTAATTGAGGTCATTGACTGCCGTTGAACAACAATCATAACGAATTCTTGAAGGATTCGTTAATACTCCGGATTGGAACAATTGAGCTTGAGTGACCTGGAAAAGAAACAAAGTATAGCAATAGATTGGACACGGCAATAAACCCAAACGAATGTAGGTAGTTATTTGACAACCTCCGTAGCGTAGCGGTATTTGTGTCGCTTTAAATCTCGGAGATCGTGGGTCCGATCCCCACGCCGCGTTGGATAGGAAATCTTTGTGTAAATTCTATGATTTCTTTCCGGATCTGGTTGGCTGAGGGACTACCCTCCGTGCCTCAGAAAGCTAGCTAAGCCGTTAGTCCCGATTGTTATAACATCATTTTTCATATTTGTTGATACTATGGAAATGAATAAATGGAATTCTATAAATTCCATTAATTCATTTATTGACGACGACCAAACCGACGTTCCAATGATTATGCTCTACACTAAAGTAAAAAAAACCGGTCAAGAGCGAGTCGGACTCGTGCACGAAGGGTTCCGTACCATTTGCAAGTGCCTGCCTGTTGCTGTTATTGATATTGAGCATAAATGGCAACAGAAATACATAATTTGTAAATATTTCAACTGTTTAGCTATCGCCGTTTTTGAGATAGGTACCGCCGTGACAGACAGCGAAGTCTTAAGTTATAGGGTCCCGTTTTTACCCTTCGGGTACGGAACCCGCAAGATTAGGTAGGAACCTACTTTAAAAGACAAAAATATCAACTTACCCCACAAACGACGGCCACCACAAGCAGACGTGCTATTTTATCGAAATACATGACTAATATTATTTGAACCTAATTAACTACTGAACTACCTTTTATAGAACACATTACAACACTACCTATATTACAAAAAACTAATGTAACTATTTCATATCAACTGAAGGTAGGTATATTGTTTTTTTTTTGTATTAGTCACGTATTTATTGTGCCATATACAATATCATCTACACCAATTAAAATATCATCATCATCATCATTTCAGCCATAGGACGTCCACTGCTGGACATAGGCCTCCCTCATAGATCTCCAGTTGTTACGGTTAGAAGCGGCCTGCATCCACCGTGATCCCGCGGCCTTAACCAGATCATCCGTCTGTCTAGTAGGTAGACGTCCTACGCTACGCTCTCCGGTCCGCGGTCTCCATTCGAGAACTTTTCGGCCCCAACGGCTATCTGTTCTCCGTGAGATATGGCCTGCCCATTGCCACTTCAACGTACTAATCCGTTGGGCTATGTCGGTAACCCGCGTTCTTCTACGTATCTCATTTCTTATTCGAATTAAAATATGTTGGATGTTATTTTTAATTGACTGCACTGGTAACCTCAGTGATAACAATTACTTCAGAGACCCAGTTTTGCTGAGTTCGATTCCTACTTTTTGTATGAACCACAAATAGTTGTTCAGAGTCTGGGTATAGTTTGTGTCCGTGCGTTACGTGTTTGTAAAGAATCCCGGGACACACTTTTTGATTGCGGAGGATGTGTTTAATAAAACTAATAAATAGCTATATATTTCAATTATCGGGTTCTCGATCGGACATAGTGAACAGAGCGGCTTTTCCAGGCACCAAGGGTCAGGTGGCATTAAAGTGGCGTTCTGCTCTAAGACTCTCCTCATTTCGATATTTTAATGTATTTTTCTTTATCGTTGTGTTACTGGAGTCTTTTAATGAATCAACATTACTATGATTTTGATAAAAATGTCTTCACTTCTCAGCGTCATAGTAATGTCGATATGTGAAAAGACTATAAAATATGTCAATTTATTAAGTCAATGTAACTTCAATAATACCTACAGTAACAATAAAATAAGTAATGCGTTACATTAACCATTAGTCAATTGTTACATGATTAGCTTCCTGTACCTACCTACCTATCTCTTAAAGAACCCGAAGACTTACTCGGATACCAAGGTAGATAGGTACTGACATTTCACGCCCAAAGATACCTATTTCATTATCAAGCTTATCTATTGAACTGGTTTTTATAAGAAACTGTGGCCAGTAGTTTACAAATATCGCAGCCACCTTGATTGTTAACTATTGACTAGTCTACATAATACAGCTGTCAATAAGCTAATAATTATCACTCATCCCCTTTCTATCATGGATACCAATCCAAAACAAAGGAGACGACCAAATCCACGTTACAGAGCTAATTTATTCTCTATTTTAACATTTGGGTATGTTCATTGAGTAATCATAAACGGCTAATGATAATGGCTAACGGCTACGGCAACAAAAGAATGTTATGTTCTATCAGAGGCTTAAGGCTTGGTGGGTGGTGTGGACCACCGGCTGCGGCCTCGCGAAAGGGCCTCGCACCATAAAGGCCCACTTTATGAACCAACCACTAGCAGTAATACCTCTACACACAGACCACTCTATATCCGACCTGAGTATTTAAAGCCGAAAAAAGGTCACCAGGAACCTACATACTTCACCTAAATTTGGCAGCTAGGGTAGGACCCTCGACGTAACGACCGAGAACCGCTTTGCTGCCTCACCTCCGACTCCGATACCTACCGAAATTAAAATGTACCCATATAATATATTTACATTCATTTCCTCTGCAGATGGACGTTAGAGACTTTCAAACTTGGATACAGCCGTGAAATCAAGGATTCAGATCTTTACGCACCACTGCCGGAACATCGCTCCGATATCTTAGGTAAATCCTATATCCATCACCAATTGGTTGAATGTATAACATATTTTGGTATCTTACGCAACAATATCTAATAATACCTGTAAGTTCCTAAAGTGTCTCGTGCAGTTTATTTCATTAACGGAATTTCAAAATATATCTACATTTTCAAACGTCTGTATCTGTTAGTCTAGTTCTAGATAGGCATGTGTTTTCCATATAAACCTGCCTAATTTGGTTGAACCATCTGAGGAACCATAACTAGTAGTCTGTGTATGCCACAGACTACTCGGTTCTATTATTAAAATATTTTATAAATTCAACTTATTTAATAGGAAATGCAGTTCAAAATGCATGGGATCGGGAAATCGAAATATCTCGTAGCCGCGGTGACAATCGCCGGCCAAGCTTATGGCGAGTGCTGTTTAAGGTTTATGGGCCAGAGCTGATGTTATACGGTTTCATTCTTGCAGCTATGGAGTTTCTAATCAGGTGAAATACAACTCGATGCTACTAAGTAATCTAATATATAATATACGTAAACCAAAAACTTTATATCCCTTTTTACGAAAGTCCACACCTAACATACTTAGAATAAGAGGTATGCAGGTTACTAGTACATGCCGTCGGAGGGCCGGGTAAGCATCAGCAATCCGGCCCCCCCGGCCGGAGCCGGATTGCTCATGCGTACCCGGCCCGGCCCCCCGGCCCGCCGGATGCGTACCCGGATCGAAGGAGTGTCCGGGAAGTATTAGTGGTGTAGGGTCCTCCTAGTTTAGCATACCACGCTATGGAGAGGACGAGTCCCACATATCCCATCGCCAGCGTGCGAACACGCTGCAGCGGCGGTGGGAATGCGTAAGTGCATTACGCTCCGGACAAAAAAAAAAGGTTACTAATGCATTTTTCCTGCACTAGGTTGCAGCAACCAATATTCCTAGGACTTATGTTGCGTTATTACAGCCCTCTTCAAGAAACTAATAACACGTAAGTCACGCATATATATCTTGCCGGTCATTGCGGCACCGACAAGTACTTGCATAATAAGTAATATACTTGTAAGTACTTAGATATTTATTTTGTTTATATTTGTCTTATAGGTACTATACCTACGTGTATTTAGATTTGTTTGAATGCTAGTAATTAAATATACCTACGGCTTCTAAATTAATACTTAACATTTAGCAGCCTTAATTTATGCAGTAGAACTAAGTAACGGAATATATAGATAAAATATAACATTACTAAAAATATATATATAATTAAATAATGAAATACAGCCGCAATTCGACGTACATCTACCGACTATTCACATATTACCAAGACAACACTGCGATCTCGTGGGGGGAGGCAGTGTTCTTTGCATTCGGTATCATCTTCTGCAGCAGCATCAATGTGCTGGTGGCCCACCCCTTCATGATGGGCGTTATGCATATGGGCATGAAAATGAGAGTTGGGATCTGCAGTCTAATTTATAGAAAGGTAGACATATATACTTTAATATTACTGTTTCCTCAAAACGCAATATCTAAATGTGTCTAAACCCTATCTAAATACTGCGATATCGCTACGGTCCGTTGTGTCAATTACAAAAATGTATATTGGAAATATATATTTCGTTTTCTGTTGTTTTCGTTCCGAAAAATTACTTTTGGCACCGTACACCGTACATTTCAGTATAATTATCACAATATATATGGATGTGTATCTAACGAGTATAGTTTTGGTTCAGATATCTCGGTGGTGTATACCTGTGCTTACAGTTCATGCTCTGTAAGCCGTGCTTTATATAACTTGGATTTGTATACGATAAAAATATGAGATCCTTCCAAAAAATGCGCAACACATCAAAATAAAGTGCAGATAGTCTACGCAAACTTTATAATTACCACGAAAATTATACTGCTGCTGTACGATATAATAACGATTCTTAACTTAATAATGACCTTGTCGAAGTTGTTGTGAATGTAAATTTTTTTTCATACAAGAAAGACTAAGAAGTTTTAGTTGCTCCAAATTCTGTTTCTCTCCAGAATGCAATGTCATTTAGGCCACTTCTAAACATTACAAAACAGATTAGGATAGCTATAATAATTATCTACGTCAAAATTCTAAACTATTTTCAAATAGTCAAGTATAGTAAGTCAATATAATGAATACGTTCAAATTTACAGGCTCTTAAAGTGAATATACAATATATGTCGGAAAACAGCGCTGGTCTGGTGGTCAACTTGATGGCAAACGATGTGAATCGTTTTGATACAGGTCCTATGTTTGCGCACTATCTCTGGATTGGACCTTTAGAAACTATTGTAAGAATGATGATCTCAAAATTTTATTCTAATTATTGATCAATGGATAGCAATTTATAACTTACCCTTCTAGCCTAGCCTTCTACCCTGCAGGCCTGAGCGAGTAAAATAGCAATTGATGGCCCATTCGCTGCTGTCTTTGTTGATCGACAGCATGACTTGCTAATCTTGTTATTTATATTTAATATCCAAAAACGCATTTTACGCCAATGTTGGTTTCACCACGGTTTCACCCCCACGCATATAGACAACGTAGCTTACTAAAAGCGAAAGTATTTTTTAAATCGGCCCGTTTGATCCGGAGCCTTTTTAATGCAAACAAACAATCATATTTTTCTTCTTCATATAATTAGTAAAGATATGAAAGAGAGTTATAACTATAAATGTTATTCTTTTTTCATTACAGTTGATGATGATTTATTTGTACCGAGACATGGGAATGCCAGCTGTTTATGGTGCACTGGTGATTATTGCTGTCATACCATTTCAAAGTAAGGAGACGATCAAATTTCGCGATACTTAATACCTACTGTTGGTACTTGATTAATTCGATTGTAAATTCCAGTATTTTTGGGCATCAAAACTGCGTTCTATAGAAGAGAAACTGCAAAAAAATCAGACGAACGAGTAAGATTGATGAAAGAAATCATTATGGGAGTTGAAGTAATCAAAATGTACACTTGGGAAGAACCGTTTCGTAAAATTATTGACATCGTTAGACGGTAAATAACTTTTAATATTAAGAATGAAAAGACGATCATCTACACTAAAACACAAACCCTACTACTCAATTAGCTATATTACTAGAAAAGTTCCTAATTTATATAGAGTTGACCAACTTAGGATTCCAACCCTTTAACCGAAAAGATCACACTCACAAACAAGTATTTGTGAGTGTGAGGTTAAACAATATCAAGCATTAAATTTCCTCAGATTATTCTGAATCTATATCGATGTAAAGTTTCACAGCCAAGAGATATACCACATAAAGATGACATCATACATCCGCGGCGTGATCATGTCGTTCATCATGTTCACGTCCCGCTTCGGGATCTTCATCACGGTGCTGTTGTACGTGACCTTCGTGAACCGTATCTCAGTAGAGAATGTATTCTTCCTCACCTGCTACTACAATATTACTAAACAGACGATGACGTTGTATTTCCCGCAAGCCGTTGGGCAAGTATGTTCATGATAAGAGTAACGCTATTATGCTTTGGATTCTAATCATTAATAGGCGTGAAGACTAAAACAATATATTTAGTCCATCATATATGAATTACTAACAAATATTGGACACGTATTTTTTTATTTATCAAATCAATAAAAAATTACAAAGATACGGGGCTTGTGACGTCACTACTAGGTTGAAATTTCAACGCAACGCAACGTATCTTCGTAATTTTTTGTTTGAAAAACGAAAAAAATACGTGTCCAATATTTTTTGGTAATCTAAACTGACGGACTAAATAGTTTTTTTTTGTTTTCATGCCTGTTATATCTAAAATGATATCCAAATACTTATAATAATGAATAAAATAATTTTACTACGATTTACTACTTAGCTTATTAGTTTTATTAGTATTTGGCAATAACACAATAACATACAACGAAAAACTGGAGGCTTAGGAGATCTATAAAAAGTTGATGAAAGCATGTATTTGACGAAAAAGTTACGCATCGTGCGTGTGTTAATTATACTTTAACGATAGTAATGATAAGACAATCAAAACAAATATTCGTAAGAAAAATATATGTTAGACGTTGTTTAAATAATTACATTTCGTGAATTTTAGATCGCTGAAATGAATGTAGCAGTTCAGAGGATCCGGGACTACTTATTGAGCGAAGAGTGTGATCTACCTTCTAGATTATACACTAACACCACACGGAATCAACGTAAAACAGACGAAAAGAAAAAAGTTACTATTATAGGTAAATAAATGAATCTGGTAAATGCATTGACAGATATAACAGTTTTAATAATATGAATCATTCAAAATTCTTTCTACAGTTGAACCTTTAACGAGACCAATGGAAGCAGTGTCAATCTCAGAGCCAGGCACATCCACAGAAACTAAACATGAGAAAATAAAAGGTATGGAAATTAATATAATATATCGAGTAGGTAAAAGGTACATGATGGAAAAACAATGTATCCAATTTTACCAATATTACCAGAGACATTATATAGTCTCTGATATTACGTAAATTTCATGTAGTAGTAGTAGGTACCTACACCTAATACAAAGAGTTGCAATATTCAATACTATTCATGCAAGCTAAACCTACCAACTGAGCTGCATATCTCCCTATATTGAAACGAGGCTATACTATCGTAGAGGAACGGTTTGCGGAATTCCTCCACAGAAAATGAAGATCTTTGCCGGGCGAGGTGGTATGCCCGTTGGCCGACGGTCATTTGTTGCGGTTTAGAACTTGTATATGTTAGAATTGACTTGCAATATTTTGTTGCGCGATACAGGTTAGTTGGGATGCTAGGTTCTAGATGGTGCTGCTCAACTTCTTGTAGTTTTTGCGACTACTGTAGATGTCACTACAATATCTAGTAACTCACCTTTTAAAATTTACAGAGATTAACAAAGACAAGGTAGCGATAACATTTAACAATTCATGCAGTAGATGGATTGTTTCTTCTGAGAAAGATGATGTATGTAATTTGAATTTGACGGTAAGAAGACAACATTTAGGTAAAGTGGATATTTCGGATCTTATAGTAACAATTGCAAGATATTTACAGACTAATGTCATGTTTTAGATCTACGCTGGCACTTTAGCCACCATCATCGGCTCAGTAGGATCTGGCAAGTCAACGCTACTACACATGGTGTTGAGTGAACTGCCTTGTTCCAGTGGAACTATGGAGACCAATGGTGCCGTCAGTTACGCGAGCCAGGACCCTTGGTTGTTTGTTGGTGAGACGGCTAATTGATATACGTTTTTGATAGAGAGAGAGAGAGAGAGAGAGAGATACGTTTTTTGTACAGGAGCATAAAAATGCATATACAATAAAAAAAATCTTGCAACATTTCAGGATCAGTCCGGCAGAACATTTTGTTTGGACAACCATTCATTAAATCGCGATACATGGAAGTTTGCAAAGTGTGTGCCCTTGAACGAGATCTCTCCTTGTTTCCTCATGGAGACAAAACCGTAGTAGGCGAACGCGGGGTATCTTTAAGCGGCGGACAACGCGCTAGAATCAACCTGGCTAGAGCTGTTTACAAAGAGGTAACATTAGAGTCTTGTGACAAAACTTTCTGCCACTAAACGGAGCCGCCTAAAGCGGTAAATGAGTTTACCTTATATTAATGGGGTGTACTGTCGTACGGCACTTCGACCCGTGCCAGTCCCTGTTCTTCCTCAGTGGTTGACAGCACCTGTCGTGCGTATTTCAGTACGCAAATAAATGCAATAAATTGCAATAAATGAGTAATAAGAAGCGTAAGTGTGTGGCGATGACATTATTTTGTTAGCCAGAGGGGCAGCATTGTTTGGATGCAAAATTTCTCTAATGGTAGAGTTTATTTTTCAGGCCGATATCTATTTGCTAGACGATCCGCTGTCAGCTGTGGACACCCAAGTCGCTAAACATATATTTGAAAAATGTATAAAACGGTAAAGCTCTCGTCTATTCTTTTCTTATATGTTTATTCACTCATTTACAATTACGATGTTTTTTTTTTGCGAACAGATACCTGAAAGATAAGACAGTAATTCTAGTGACCCATCAACTGCAATTCATCAAGTCAGTTGATCAGGTGGTGATAATGGAAAAAGGAAAGATTATTGCGGACGGATCTATTGATGAGTTGAACGTAAACATGCTTTTTTTGACTTACATTAACTAGCCAACTCAAATACTACAACTAACCATTTATTAGAATACATACTGCCCAAATTTTTAACCATTAACTTAAAAAACGATAGATTGGTTTTAATATTAATTTATGTCAAAACCTATACAGACTATCAAGACTCTAAATTTTCTTTTAGGAAAAGGACTTAAAAATAATATATCTTATTAATGAGAAATTGAGAGAAGTACGTGAAGATCCTCAATTAAGTGGCACCAGTATCTCTGCATACACCGTTCAGCCTAGCACTATAAGTTTTCTCAAACGACACTGGTCATTGATGATCGAAAGTACTTCGGTAACACAAATTTTAATAACAAATTACCAAACATCAAAATAAACAGCTTAAAAAACAGAAATTTTCATAACATTATAGTAAACATTGTATAAAATATTAGAGAAGATCTCTGCTTCTATTATTAATATAGTACATCCTCAATCACAATAGTCACTCAGTTGTTTTTTAGGATGTAAAACCCATGGCTGAAGTTCAAATAGAAGGTCGAGTCCATAGCTCAGTGTACCGGGAATACTTCACAGCCGGAGCGCCCTGTTTCTATGTGGGTATTGTCGCTTTTATGTTTCTGATGGCCCAATTATGTGCAAGCTGTTGCGACTTCTGGATTGGTAAATGGTACTTATCTATTCATAGATTCCCGCGCGCGGTTTTATCCGCGTAAATCCCGTTCTCGTAGACACTTCATAGTTAAATACATATAGCCAATAGCCTTCCTCGATAAATGGGCTATATAACACTGAAATCATTTTTAAAATTAGACCAATAATTTCTGATATTAGCGCGTTCAAGCAAACAAACTTTTCAGATTTACCTATATATTAATATAGAATTGTTTTTGGCATCAGTCAAAAGTCAATGCATATTTATTAAACGAAACCTAATTCTACATGTTTAGCTAACTAACTATGGATAAACATTGTTTCAGGAGTAACGCCGAAGACAGATTAACAGGTGACGTCACGATGGACTACCTAGTCTGGCAAGAGCAAGGACTTGGCCGTAATTATTTCGCACTGATTTTTGGCGCTGTCACATTAGCGACTATTATATTCGCTTTAATCAGAGCCTACTTGTTTTTCTCCTTGTGCATGAAGTCTTCTATCAAGTCAGTATATGTTTTGTATAATTAATATATAACATTTGTCTAACATAACTAAGGTTTCATGCAGAGATTCGATTCCTAAGAAAGTTTGTGCAAAAGAAGCAAAGCCAAGCAAAACAATTAAATAAAAATGACTAAACAATTGACGAACTGATTAACTCATAGACTAAAAATATAAACGTTTGACCTTTCAGGTTAATTAATATAGTTCAACAGACATTGGGGGAAGCTTTTTAATATAAAATATGTATAGCATTATCAAAGTATAACAAACATTGGCTTCTCATATAAAGTATGTTTAGCTCTCTCTCTCTCTTTTAAATTGACTTACGAATTCTTTTTGCTTAAACAGGTTACATGATCTAATGTTTGAATGTATATCACGATCCCCAATGAATTTCTTCCATTCAAATCCATCAGGGAGAATAATAAACAGGTTTAGCAAAGATATGGGATCCGTGGATGAATTGCTGCCACAGGCGATGATTGACTGCTTTCAGGTAATTTTACTCATTATTTTTGATGTTCATAGCCCTCCTCGAGAGTTTGTTATAGACACCATTCAATCTTAACAAGCCGCCGTCTAACGTAGCGTCTATTTCCACCTAATCTTACAAATCAGGAAAAAGGATACTTAAGTCAGTAGGTACCTTAACCGAGCAGTTCCGATCCGAAAAGAGATCTTTTTAATTTTTCAGAAAACAATGAATAATTTTGCAGTACAGAGCAGAGGTTTCGAATAATTTAATTAAACAGCTGGCTCCTTTATTATAATTCTTAATGAAAATTCAAAATATTGATATGAATTCCAGATTATGTTAAATCTCATCGGAGTGATAGTAGTGATACTGGTTACTGATGTCACACTGTTGGTGCCCATTGTCACCGCACTTATAATATTCTACATACTTCGTGTCATCTACATCAGGACCAGTGGTGCTGTTAAGCGACTGGAAGGAATCAGTAAGATTTCTCCTTAAAGTTTGTAACATTACAAAAATGTAGGATAAGTATTGGTAGTTGCGACCTGCAATAACTTGCGTTCAACAAGACATTTCGCCGATGACCATGGCTTCAGTTTCACATTTATAACTCACTAGCTTCCCGCGCGCGGTTTAAGGTGAATGTAGCTTTCCAATGGTTAAAGATTTTTTTGATATCGGCAAAGTAGTTTTTTAGTTTATTCATTACAAACATACGCACACAAAAATACAAATCTTTCCTCTTTATTATATTAGTATAGACTAGCGCCCCGCGGGTAGCTTCACACGGGTGCAATGTAGATGCATTATACATATAAACCTTCCTCTTGAATCATTATATCTATAAAAAAAACACATCAAAATCCGTTGCGTAGTTGTAAAGATCTAAGCATACATAGGGACGGTGGTTAAGGTTCTAAATACTATTCCTAAATACCTAAAATAAAAGGCAAACATAGCTAAAATAGGTTAATTTAGAGCAAGATACAACTCGTCATTCAGTGAATCCAGAAAATAGACACCATTTTAAATGTTTTTGAATACTTTACGGAAAAGTTTACCATATACTATGTTTCAAAATTGAGATTAATAACATTCGAACACCGGCAGGACTCGAACCTGCATCTTAGGTTAAGCCCCTAATGCCTTAATCAATTAGGTTATGGTGGAACCCTACCGGTCATCGAAATTTATCAATCTCTTTTTATAACACGTCTCTAAGGTAAGATGCAGGTTCGAGTCCTGCCGGTGGTCGAATAGACACCATGGAAAATTTTACTTATAAAACTTTTAACACTACAGCTCGAAGCCCTGTATTCAGTCACGTGAACGCCACAATTCTCGGCTTGGCTACCATCCGGTCTTTCGGGGCAGAGACTATGTTGGTGCAAGAGTTCGATCGCCATCAGGATTTACATAGCGCGGCGTGGTACCTCTTCATTACATGCAGCCGCGCTTTTGGCTATTTCTTGGATTTAATCTGCTTGATGTTTATCATATGTGTCACATTCAGCTGCTTGATGAAGACGGGTTAGTTTTGTTCTTTTGACCCTTACCTTTTGGTGTTATATTAACATTTTTAGGGTTTCATACCCGAAGGGAAACAACGGGACCCTATTACTAAGATATTGCTGGCCCAAGAACTAGACATCATACATTACATACATAGCTATCGCGCTAGACAGTTAAAATTTTCACAAATGATGTATTTCTGTTGCCCCTATAATAACAAATACTAAAAATAAATATTTAAGGGGGGGCTCCTATACAACAATTTTTTTTTTTTGCTCTTTTTTGCTCGATATCAATATCGGTAAAAGGTAGGCACTTAAAAATGGTACGGAACGTTTCGTGCGCAATGACTCGCGCACGAAGGGTTATGCACTTGGGCAGTTTTAATTTATAATTATGCTAACAGCTTGCACATAATTTTAGATATGGATGGCAGTAACGTAGGTCTGGCGATTACACAATCAATTTCTCTTACGGGTATCTTTCAATGGGGAATGCGGCAATCTGCAGAAATGGAGAACCAGATGACCAGCGTCGAGAGAATTCTAGAATATACAAAGCTTCCTCAGGAATCGGCATGGCGATGTGTTAGTTAACAATGAAATTATATTTTGCATGAAGGCGAAACACGTGTCACTTTAAAAAGTGATCTTTTCCGTCATTCAAAAGCTCCTCTTATTACTCAAGCAGTAAAATATCTTAAGATGCTCTACTTAACTGCAGGAACCAAGCAAGGCACCTCCAGCAGATTGGCCATCTGAAGGAAGGATACACTTCGACGATTTAAGTTTAAAATATACTTCGGAAGGGAACTATGTGTTGCATAAATTGCAGATTCTGATTGAACCTAGAGAAAAGGTGAGTTTATATTTAGGATTGTATTTCTGTCCTTTTCTACCGATCGTCCAGTCTCTATCTATCACATTCACCTCAATGCGAATTATATCCACTTATAATAATTTGTTTTACAGATCGGTATCGTAGGCAGGACTGGCGCTGGTAAATCTTCAGTAATCCAAGCTTTATTCAGACTGGCTTTTTTAGACGGAACAATAACTATTGACGGTATTGACATTTCCACAATCGGATTACATGATTTAAGGGAGAAAATATCCATTATACCTCAGGTAGGTGTCAATACCAACCAGTGTCTATTGGTACCTAGGACTACCTGTTTAAAATTAAAAACAAAAGACCCACTAATTGAAAGGAAGTGAAATGCAAGCCTGGCAGAATTAGTACGAATTTGCATTTTTTATTTATTATTTGTGGCTTTTTAGTTTTTAAGCAGCGATTATGAAGCTCTTTTTTTAAGCTCAGTTCGTATTTACCATATGTAATAAAGAACATTGTGCAAATAAAAAGACGTGGTTTCAGGAACCAGTGTTATTCAGTGGCACGATGCGAAAGAATTTAGACCCGTTCGATCAGTATGCTGATAAGGTGCTGCTAGAAGCTTTGGATAATGTTGAGCTGCAGGATAACATTAACCAAGGTGATATTCCAAAAATTATGAAAAACAACAAACTTTCATATACTTTGACCAAAGTGCAGAGATACAACATTTCTTAACGACAGCGGATTTAAAAACAAGAAATATGACAGTGACAGAAGTGGGAAAAAAGTTCTCAAATCCCTATTATAATAATATGATAAATGTAAAAGTGTCTCTCTGTCGCTCTTACACGTTGAAACTATTGAACCGATTTAAATTAAATTTAGTACACAAATAGTGTAAAACCTGAGAAAGGATATAGGCTACTTTTTATAGCGAAAAAAGGGTTGTAGGGGGTTGAAAGGAGGGTGAATCACTATAAAACATTAATACCCCCAGAGTATCTGTACAAAGAAGTAGCTGAAGGCGGTTCAAACTTCAGCGTAGGGGAGCGCCAGCTGGTGTGCCTCGCCCGAGCTATAATCCACAACGTTCGCATACTGGTACTGGACGAGGCGACCGCTAATGTGGACGCACAGACCGACGCGCTCATACAGACTGCCATCAGGCAGCACTTTCGTAACTGCACCGTGCTGACTATAGCGCATCGATTGAACACGATCATTGATTCCGATAAAGTAAGTAATCATAATGTGTCACTAAACGTATCTAAGTTAACCCAGTTGCTACTATTGGTGTCAAAGTAGGGCTCTAATTGGTCGATGACCGTTCTTTAGCCAATCATTATTAGAATCTTGTCTAGAAGTCACGTAGCCAAAGAATGTGGCCGAATGTTCGAAGGAAACGGGCGACTCAACGCGCCAATAATTAATAACTAACGAACACATAAATAAGATACTTTCTTACTGAAATAAACTAAATGGACACATATCAGTTCAAACATTATATATCCTTACAAAAAGAAAAACGCTTAACATTTGCTCCGTTTCGACAACAGTGCAGTTTTTAATATTATCTTTTAAAAATTGTTAAAACTAGTGTAAATATTGTTGGACAATCCGTCAAACACAAAGTAGGTGCTAAAACTTTCTATTTTGGAAACATGTCAATCAACATGTTATTTCGGTCCATCGGGTGATAATTTGGCACACGATACATGAACAAGTTATGAGTCACGTTCGTTATTTGAGTCATAAAACAATCACTTTTATTTTAATTTGATTTTATTGTGCTTAAATTTCTTCCAAAAAAGTTATATCTGTTTTCTCTTATGTAGACCCCAAGGCAAGGCTGTCATTTAATTTTGTATAGGTATAAAATTTATCGAAAGCTTAGATAGGTAATCCTTTATTTTGATTAATTAAGCTGTTTCGTTAAGGTTCTAGTCCTGGATGCGGGAAGAATGATGGAGTACAACCATCCTCATTTGTTACTTCAAGACAAAAAAGGTTACTTCCGCAAGATGGTGGCTGAAACCGGACCTACCATGGCCCCGGTATTGCACAAGATCGCAGCACAAGTAATGGTTTATTTTATTGTATTTATACTTTTGTTATATTTTTATAAGTTATAAAAATGTTTGTAAACTTTTTAATTGCATTGTTGTTTATTGTAGTGTTTACCTTAATAATAGTTAATTACCCTTTATATTTCTAGGTTCATATAGTATCATAGATAACTCAAACATTCTATTCTACATTTGAAACACCCTTTCATCATGATTTCGCTAATGTATCGTATAATTCACACATCGTTTATGATTTTATAATAATTTTAGTGTTTGTTTCAGAACTACGTAGATTTACAGGCAGCAGTAACTAAAGAGGCGAAATAACTGAATGGAAATAAACAATGAATTACATTTACATGAATATTTTATTTATACTTTTTAAATATAATTTCTTAAACTATTATTTAATAAATATTAATGTAACCATATTAATACTTATATTTATTTTAAACAACTTTACGGATTTCTAACTAAAGGTGCATAGAAAGCAATATTCAATCATTAATGTCGGTTTTTAACCACATATAGACCATGTCTATATCATTATTTATACATAGATACATTTATAGACAGTTGTGTAGGACCACCAACATTTCTTTTTCAAATACTAATCTCCCTTACAAATTTAGATCCATAGTTTATAGAGTTTGTTGTCTTTGAACGCATATACATATAAAAAAATCTTGAACTTTTCTACTTACAAAATAATATAACTTGTCTATGTTACACAGTCTCCATGTTACAGTTAAGGCTCGCGAGTTGAAGCTCCAACTTTTTCTTGAACCCTTCCATTAATTTGTCCATTCTTCTGCGAACAAAATTGTACTCTATCAGTCCCACTGTTACTTACAATAGTAATATTCTAAGCATAAGAAAATTGAGATTGATAACTTTACTTTAACATTAATTTGATTTTACTTTATAACACTAACTATGATCCATGATCACTTGTATATTTGGTTACGATTGTGATTTGTAATATGATGAATGATTAAGGAAATTGTTTTACTTTAATTTTTTTTCTGTCTTTTGTAAGATTTTGTAACGTTTATTTTGTTTTGTGCGCAGGGCTTTACTAACACCCGATTCTCTACATGCAGATTATTGATAAGCACACCCAGACTACGAATAACTATTGAGATAACGTGGTTTACATAAATAACTGTCTCTGCTTGAAATCGAACAGTCACAGAAACAACTATTGTAACCACTGAACCATTATTGGTGCATTCAAAACATTTGTCTGCATCCAATTGCATTACATACTTATATTTATACAAGTTAATGAAATATGACTGACAAAATGATTATATTTTGAACTTACTTTTTATCTTCTTCGCTTTCTAACGGAGGAATCCCAGCTAATGCCTCCATTAGATAATTTCTGTAACGAAAATAATAATATGTAAATGACATAAAAATTAATAAGCTCTCAGGCTCTTGAACTTATTATTTTATCATATAACTAGATTCCCGGGCGCGATTACACTTGCGTAGCTTAGGTCCCGTTCCCGTGGGATCATTATAATCAAATGTACCCTATGTTATTGCAATTCGCTCGCGACGCGCCGAGTCATGAGTTCGATTCTTGCGAAGCTCCGTACAAAAAATATTTAAAATAGTTATATCAATCTTTTTGAAGTAAATTAAGTGTTTAAGTGCAAAAAAAAAAAAAAAAAAAAAGTGAAGACATAACTTAATAACAGTGATAAAAAATAATAATAAACAAATACATAAGTACCACAAAAGTAAATATCTACAATAAAGAATGAATAGTTATAAATAAGTGTTACATAATTAAAATATGTGGTTGTAAAACTATGAATCACCATCGAAATATTAAAGTGCAAACAATAAGTGGCAATAAACCCGTAATTATAAACAAAAACCTAATATTCTACATCAATAATTATGCGAACAAACTACAAAAACAAAAGTGAACGAAGTGTTTTTAGGCAAAAACCAACTGTTACAAGTCAATTAATTATCAACAATCACAAAAAAGTAACAAACCATTTTAAAATACATTAAAAACAAATTATGTGGTATAACAAAGTGAACAAAGAAACAGTGCAAAAATTCCTAACACATGAGTCATAATAACCGCCAGTAAACTTTTAAAACAACGAAATATACATTAAGAACCATATATTCGACATTGAAAACATAACCCAAGTAGTCCAGTGGTAACGCCTCCTACTCTGAATCACTGTACGTGGCAAGCCCCGAGTTCGATTCCAGCGACCAGGATTTCTTTTTGAATCTTTATTTGGGACCAATAATAACTATGGACGACAACATTACTTTCCGAAACCAAAAATTATTTAAATCGAGCTCTGTCAATGACATCAGTCAAGAAAATTCACTTCTTTTCGACACGACTATGATGAGTCTGCCAAATACATCAATAAACTCGAGTCAAACAGTTATTGATCTTCAAGAAAAAGTTAAACTATTATCAAACGATTTACAGAGCGCCCACAAAGAAATCGAAAATTTAAACTCCGAAAATTTTTAATTAAAAACAGACTTGCAAAAATACATAAACATAACAAATGCTTATAAAGACATACATTCTACAAGTAAAAGAAATTTGACTCCACGCTCAGAAAACAAACATAAATCTACCACAAACAAAAATAGAACGCCTGCAACAAATAAAAAGCAATTGCACATATCACAAGAAATAATTGAAACGCCTGTTATAGAAAAAAGGCAATCAGACGCATCGACGATACAAGAAAGAAATTACAATGGACAGATAAACAACACGAAATCTACTGTAATTAACTTAGAATGTACTGATATTATAACATCGGAAATGAATCACAATTTGAACAAGAACGTCTTGGAGGATAGTGTATTACTGCAAAATCAACAGAAAAACGCCCAAGGAAAGTCCTATGTCAAAAAACTGAACACTGTAGAAAATCAATCATCAATGCCCATCAACGGAAATCAATCTACAAACGCGGTACGCTACAATGTAAAAAATAAGGTCATTATTATTGCTGATCAGCAGGGACGCTTTGTCCAAAGAATCCTTCAAAAAATATTAGGAGATAAATTTTTAGTTACATGTTTTTGGAAGCAAGGGGCAACATTGAAACAAGTCTTAAACACCGAAAAATCAGAAATAAGTTTATTGGACAAAAATGACTTTGTAATTGTACTAGGGGGAGTTAATGATAGAAAACCAGTTGAAACTCAAATTAATTTGATAAATTTCTTAAACAATACACAAAATACTAATGTAATCGTTTCTGAAGTTTTGTATAATATTCATTTGAATGTAAAAAAGTTAAATTGTGAATTTAAACTTATGTGTTCTCAATACATTCACGCAACATACATTTGCATGAATTATTCAATGTTTATTCCAGATTATAGTTCTTTGGCATTACATATATCTCAGTTGACACTAAGGGAAATATTACGGATTGCTTATAAACAAAATTTTAAAAAGTATTCGATGGAAAGGCTCAGCGTTGATACTGCTCCAATGTATATTGACAAATGTACACAAACAGAAAATAATGAAAATACAAATCATCAAAATGAGAGTTCTCCTACTAATAACGATTTTTTTCGAGTATAAAAATATAAACATTCTGCATCAAAATATTAATGGCCTCATTACTAAATTAGATGAGCTAAATGTACACTTATACTCATTAAGTAAAAACAATAATGAAAATCCTATTGACATTTTATGCATTACCGAGCACAATATGACCCCGGAGGATACCAAAATACTTAAACTACACAATTTTATTCTAGGAGATTTCTTTTCACGTAAAACACGGAATGGGGGATCATGTATAATGATAAGAACAAACCACAAATTTAAAATTATTACAGAAGCTAGAAACTTAAGTATAACTAATGTTTTCGAATGTAGTGGTATTGAATTGACTGACCAAAAAATTATAATATTATGCATTTACAGACCACCTAAAAATAAACGAGACATAATGGATCTATTTTTTTCTAGGCTAGCAGAATTATTAAGTAAAATATCGTACAGAAATAAAAAAGTTATATTATGTGGTGACTTTAATATAAACAGACTTGAGAAAAACAACATATCCAGACAATTTGAACAATTACTATCAAGCTTTAACCTAACATTGACAATAAATCAACCTACCAGACTAAATAGCATGACTTGTATTGATAATATAGCACATAATATTAGAGGCTCAAAAACAAAAGTAGTGGAACTTTCACTCTCTGACCATACAGCACAATTATTGACTTGCCCAGTAAAGAAAAGTTACTACATCACACACTGGTATAAAACTAAACGTGACTATTCCGAAGAGAATATATTAAAATTTATAAATTGTATTAAAAATCTCAGCTTTTACGAATGTAACACTAATGATGACCCTGAAAAAAACTTTGACACTTTTTATAGTTTATTTTGTCTTTTCTATGACTTATGTTTCCCAGATACACGTGTGAAAATACCAATTTCCAAGAAGCCTGCATGGTTAAGTAAGGGTATCAAAATATGCTCGAAACGAAAACGCCAATTATTGTGGAAGTATAGGTTGACGTCAAATCCTAACGATAAAACAAAATTTAAAAACTATTCAAAAAGATTTAGAATTGTAATTAAGAAAACGCAAAAGGCTCATAACAGTTATTATATTAATTCAGCTACAAACAAGGGAAAGGCAATGTGGAGGATCATAAATAATAATAAAACAGTAACTCCAAAAGAAAATATTACACAAATAAAAGTAAAAGATCAACTAGTTACAAATCCTAAGGAAATAGCACAATCATTCAACAACTACTTCATTGATGAAATACAGTCTACTTCTACCTCTAGCGGCTCAGTTACAAAAACGTACAATACAAATTCAAATTCTATTTTTTTAAAGCCAACCAATCCACATGAAATCGATCAAATTATAAAAGGATTAAACAACACGAATAGTACAGGGTACGACAACATAAGTACGAACATTATAAAACGAGTGTCTTGTCACATAGCTCCAGTAATTAGTAACATTATCAATCAGTGTCTAGAACGAGGTGTTTTTCCTTCAAAATTGAAAATTACGATCGTAAATCCATTATTTAAAAAAGAAGATAGAGAGGATATGCGTTTTTACAGACCGATTGCGTTAATACCAGTGATGGCAAAAATTTTCGAAAAGGTTATATATAATAATTTATATAATTTCTTTGAACTCAATAACTTATTTACTAATGAACAATTTGGCTTTCGTAAAGGAAGATCCACCAGTGATGCTCTTTTTAATTTTCTTAAGAAAGTAATGACTGGATTGGATAGCAAGCAACAAATAACCGCTATTTTTATGGATATGACTAAGGCTTTTGACCATGTTGACCATAATATCCTACTTAACAAATTAGAGAAATATGGGATAAGAGGGAATGCCTTGGAACTTATTAAGTCGTACTTATCTGATCGTTTTCAAATAACACGAATAACGAAAATAGAAATAGACACAAAATTCGAACGCATCTATATGTCGGACCCTAAACTTGTAAAATTTGGCGTTCCCCAAGGAAGTATCCTTGGGCCTCTTTTATTCGTTATATATATTAATGACCTACCAAGGTCTATAGACCAGGACATTATATTGTTTGCGGACGATAGCACGGCCATTTTTGCAGATACCGGTCAAGAAAATTTTGAAGCTCAGGTTAATACATCTCTCGAAAATATTATAAACTGGTTAATAATTAATAATTTAAAAATAAATATTGATAAAACAAACTATATGTCCTTCACAAATAAAAATTCAAAATCAAACAAAATCAATGTTAATTATAAAGGTAATTCAATAAATCAGGTCAATAACACAAAATTTCTAGGAGTCCATATCGACTCAAAACTTGACTGGAAAATGCATGTCGATAGTGTCTGCAAAAAACTTAATCAGTATTCATATGCTCTCTATTTACTTCGAAAAATTGTAAATGAAAACGTATTACTCAATGTTTATCATGCATATGTGGGTTCTACTCTAAAATATGGTATACTGTGTTGGGGTAACTCTACTAATAGAGAATTTGCATTCAAAGCCCAAAAAAAATGTATCCGAAGTATATGTGGGTATAAACAGACCGATTCATGCAGAACAGAATTCAGAAGACTAAAAATCTTAACCCTAGCGTCAATGTTTATATTGGAAGCAGCCTCAATCACAAAGCGAGATATCAGTAATTATGAGACAATGAGAAGTACAAGATATAAAAATGACCTTAAGGCAGCTAAGAGTAGAACAGTTAAGTTTAAATCAAGCATATTTGGAATGGGTGTGAAAATTTATAATAAATTGCCAGACTTTATTAAAACCACTGAAACATTAGCTACTTTTAAATACAAACTTAAAAAACTACTGATACAGAAAGCATATTATACAATTAATGAATTCTTTAATGACAAATGTCTTGACTGAAATTTATTTAATGGAATTATGATAATGCATAATTATAAAAAGTGTTAGTTATTATTTAATTTATTTATCTGTAATGTAGTGGTAATGAATATTATATTGCCTTGACTATTTTTGTCAATCAATTAATTCAGTGACAATTGTTTTTGACTAAAATTTATTTAATATGACGTTAATGATGCAATAATTATGACAAATACCAATTGATATTTATACTTAATTTATTTTCTCTAATGGTTATTATGTTACTTGAATGATTTTATTTTGTTTTTCTTTTGACATGTAATTGTAAATTTTAAAGATTGTATACCCCATGGGTATGTTACAGTGATACTTTATTATAATACTAATTTTAAGAGCTGAATTTCCACCTGTGACAAACAATAAATAAATCTTGAAATCTTGAAATCTTGAAGTTATCCTATGATAATATAGAATTCTAATGGTGAAAGAATTATCGAAATCCATCCAGTAGTTTATGAGTTAAAAAAAAAATATAAAGTTGAACATAAAATTTTTAACAATATAGGACGAACTTCAATGAAAGTAAATGAAGTATTTGTAAGTAAGACATACACTCTTCCGCCATTGTGAGATTGTAGTCATAGCGACCATTTTAACGGGAATGTCGCACTAATATACAGCTAAAATTTTAATAAATAACAACTCCTTTTCTTTCAGAATAAGTATTAGAGTTATGCAAATATAAAAAAAACATTATCTGATGCAACTATACGGGACCACTATCCTATTATGACCATTATGGCATATTCTGATATGAATAAGAGCTAAGCATCCTCGCTTAGTTCTACGTTACTTAACCGGGACAATCGCCTAGTACATCTATAAAATTAGATGATATTCTATTTATTATTTTTTCCCATTGTCTCTGCCTACCCCGCTGGGAAACAGGCGTGAGCTTATGTAAATATTTTTTTCCATCCTAAGACAATCCGGAAGAGATCGCTGATTGCGATAAGACCGCCGATTGTACATACATTCTTCCACATTACATACTTTGTGTTTATTAGCCTGTAAAGAGTATTTATGTTATGATAACGACACTTACTCAGCTTTCCTACTGAGGTGTTCAGCGCAGGCCACGTGCAGTAGCGTGTACTCGAGCCTCGCTTGGAACGCCGCAGCGGGCGACAGCGCGGCGGGCGCGCAGGCCGCGAGTCGCGCGAGCTCCTCGCAGACCGTCTCGCAGATATCGCGCACGTAGCGGGACGACGCCGCCCCACACACGCTGTCCACCTGGAAACGCGTTACAATTATGTAATTAGATGACTGTATTTTTTTTTTGTGATATATATTTCTATACAAAGATCGCTTTCAATCTCGGAGGTTCGATCCTCACACCGGACAAGAAATCTTTGTGTAAATTCTAAGATTTCTATCCGGGTACCCTCCGTGCCTCGAAAAGCACGTTAAGCCGTTGGTCCCGATTGGTATAACATCATCTATAATAATCGTATATCTAGGAATGGGCCGCAGCGTTTCCTTATGTGGTACAACATATTACTGCGGTCACCAACCCGCCTGCCAAGCGTGGTGACTATGGCAAATACCCTCCCTCGGGAGTAGGCCCATGTTCAGCAATGGACGTTATACGGGCTGATGATGATAATACAAAGAACGCGCTAAACTCTTTAGCACGCACGCATAATGAAAAAAGACCGGTTAAGTGCGGTTCCGTACCATTTACTAGGAAAACAACATTGCATTTTGTTATATTTTTTGTAGTTTCTCCTATCCTGAGGTCTATTATATACAGGGTGGCCGAGGAGTTGACGTTCAAACGCAAAATTTAGATACTTTATGATGAGGAGTATTCGAATCACCCCCATGTATGTTCTACGATTTTGCGTAGTTTTCGAGATAGATAGTTTTTAATGTTTTTTTTCGTAAATTTCACCTAACATCAGTTTTCGGTTTTTTTTCTTCGTTCTGTTGAACATTTCTGGTTCAGTTTTTTTGTGATAACTAATAAGCATAGTTTAACCTAACTCCCCAAAAATTATGGTTTATCTAATCATTGCAGAACTGTCTTAGAATTGATTCGAAAGTTCATAATTAGGGTTTGAGCATCATAAATTTTCAAAGAATAAAAAAAAAAAAATGGGTAAATTATGGTTTCAAAGTAATTTTAAAAACTTCCTAAGACATTAAACTTTAAAACAAGGCCAAAGAAAGTTAGGGTTAACGAGGGTTTATTTTCTGTAACCGACCTTCAAAGTAAATTAAGGCATTTTTAAAGGAAAAAATGTCAAATTTTATTTTATTTAAATCTTAGACTTTTTTTTGAGTTATGATGGATTTGACTTAAACACAGTTAATTGTTAATAAAATAAAATAATTAACTATAATAAATGTTCAAAATTTCGCCCACCAACAGAAATGCACAGCCACCGATCCTCCGCAAAAATTACGTCTTAACTTCCTAAAAGCTTCGCGATTATTTCTTACTGCGGTTTCGGCTTATTTCTTTAAAGTAGCCCCAGATAAAAAAATCTATGGGGTTGAGGTCAGGCGAGCGTGGTGGCCAGGCAATTGGTCCTCGTCTTCCGATCCACCTGCTGGGGTATGTCTGGTCTATGTCTGGTCTAAATAGCGACGCACTTGCGTCGCGAAATGACATGGTGCGCCGTCGGGCTGGAACACCATCGGCCTTCTCAATTCTAGGTTCACATCTTCCAGTAATATTGGTAAATCATTTTCTAAAAAACTTTTGTACGTGTCGCCGTTTCATCTGGATGGCATTCCAAATGGGCCTATTAATTCGCCATTCAAGACGCCAGACCACATGTTCACGCTGAAACGATGTTGAAATGATGAAGGTCTGGCGGCATGTGGATTTTCAACGGCCCAAATGTGATAATTATGGATATTGAAGACCCCAGTTTGCTCAAATCTTGACCCATCCGTCCACAAGATTTTATTAAAATATCCGGGGTCTTCTTCCTCCTTTTGTAACATTGTTCTGCAAAACTCGACTCGACTCTCAATCTCAATAGTCTGAAGACTGCTACGCTTGTACTTTTTGTATGTGGTAGGCATGTAAAGATTCCTCACGCAAAATTTCTTGTTTTAACGATCTTGGTATGTCAAGATTACGAGCTATTGCTCTCGTACTTGTAGTTCTATTGCGTTGCACTTCCTCTAGAACGATTTGCCTGCGTTCCGGGTTAACTCTCAAAATGCCTTCACCACCACGTTGGCCAGTAATGCGGCCTGCCATTAAAGAGTTGTGAGTATTAATGAACACACGATAGTCAGGGTAATGATTGTTGGCGGAGTACGTTTGCGGCAGTGGATTTCCTAAGCTTGTTAAGCTTATTCGTTATTTTACAATCAATACTTGACAGACATTAACACACTGACATAGAACTATCTTTTCTTTTTCTGTTCTCTTTATGAATAGTCATAGTTGAATAATAAGAAGGCTGTGGTTGACTATGGTCTACAACCTTCTTCAACAATGATCAGGTTGTGGTCCGCCTCGGCGTTGAAGTTGTTCCCTGTAGTCTTGCTGCTTCACGTCCGTTGCCTTGTGCAACACCGTAGAAATAATGCATTTCTGCATATTCACTCGGAGTGTAGGGCATCACTAACACTTCCAAGTACCTATTAGATTTTTCTAATTAAATGCACGAATACGAATATCCGAATTTAAAAACTCACAGAATTAATAAAATTTAAGTTTATTTGAGTAAAACAGTCAAATCCATCAGAACTCAAAGAATGTCAAAGATTTAAAATAAAATTTGACTTTTTTCCTTTAAAAATGCCTTAATGTACTTTGAAGGTCCGTTACAGAAAATAAACCCTCATTAACCCTTACTTTCTTTGGCCTTGTTTTAAAGTTTAATGTCTTAGGAAGTTTTTAAAATTACTTTGAAGCCATAATCTCGCCATTTTTGGTCTTAATTGATTCGTTAATAGCTATAGTATTGAATAAAACTCTTAAAAGTAATGTATATAATGGTAAATAATAAGATAAAGACGAAAATAGTGTTTTATAAGATTGTTATAAGTTGTACGTAGGAATTTATAACTCGCGTCATAACTTTAGTTGTACCGATTGTTTTGTTTGCTATATATATACTTTATTGATTGTTTTATAGTTAGTTTATAGTTTTTAAATGTAAATTTAAATTATTTTGTAAAGGAAACACCATGGGAGATAAGGTGAAAATATCTTAAATCGAGCCTAGGTCTACTTTACGGTAAAGATTCGACCTAGGATAGTAAAATCACCTTGTCTCCTATTGGTAGTAATTCCGGCTCTCTAATTGGTCAACCAATCAGAGCTAATTAGGATTTACCTAATGACTTGTATAAGAGAGAGAGGGATGTTCCGAACCGATCGACACAGACGGCGCACTATGGGACCAAACAGTATTTTCCATCTCAAAAATGGTTTTGTCGAAAGTCGTAAATCCATAGATTGTTTTATGGTATTGTAACGTAGCGTTTTTTATTTGTAGTTTAAATCTTTTGGTTTTTTTAGTTTACCGATAATCTGTAGTAATTGGTACGGTTTCGGTGTTCTTATTGTGGCAACACTGAACCTTGAGTTTTGTGCGTTGACCACATTGGATAGTCGGCGAAAGATTTGCTAGACAGCCATTTTTTTATTTTGGAAAGCGAAGCATGAGTGCTTGAGCTATTTTTTTTTTTGTATCGTCGGAGGGCGATAGTTTGAAGGCGGCCGAAATGATGACTGTGGTCTAAAACGGCGGAGTTAATTCTCATATAAAGTTTGGAGGTTTTTATTGGTAAGTTTTGTCGAGGGTCAACGTGAGGTCAAAAAATCCTTTGTTCGAAATTGGCGTCTAAAACTTTCGTTCCTTCCAGTTTACGTGTCTCAGACCGGCACGAGAGTTTTGGGAGGCGGGAAGGCTGGTGGAAGTACGTCAAGTTTGGGAACAACGTTTTTCCAGTAAGAATATTTTGTATTATTTTTTCTATGCCAGTGACGTGGCATAGCTTTGCATTAGACAAGAGTTAGTTCTAATCGAATCAATTTGTTTCTTTTCAGCTGGTCGGGATTTAAGAATTTACTTAAGAAGTTAAGAATTTCATTTAAGGATTTAAGAACTTATATAACAACTTATTTAAGAACTGTTTTAAGAACTTATTTAAGGATTTAAGAATTTCATTTAAGTATCTACTTGAGAATTCATTTAAGATTTTATAATTCAATTTTAGAACTCATTTGAGAATGAGAATGTGGAAGACTTCAGAAGGAGCAAGGTTGGTGTCTAAATTTTGTTATCTTTAAACTCAAAGTAGAATGTTCTACACCGTAGTACTTTGTTAAAATTTGATTTAGGGACTATGATGGTGACATACATTAGGGACTAACCACTTATTGTCATATTAGTACAGTAGTATAATAAATACCGTAGAACTTTGAACCCAGAAAGCGACTCTTGAGGTACTGAGCTAGAAGTCGGCAAAGTTCTATGTATTTCATTAAGTCTTAGCTTTATGTATAAGCTGTTTCATGCTTCATTGTAGAAAATAATAAATGAGGTTATGTCCAAAAATCACTAACAACTATTTTTATTTTATTTCTTTTCTTAAGTCTTCAGAGAACCAATAGTATTTTATTTTGTACGGTGGGATGAATCCGGGATAGATATCCGCACTGTTACAGTTTTATACTCTCAAAAGATGGAACTTACGAATAAATTACAAAATATAAAAAATATAAAGTTTTACGTTTATAAAATGAACCTCAAACATTGGGCATAAATATTTTCATGCCAATTAAATTACCGTTAAGGGAGTTCAACACATAATTATTCGGAAGTTTTCCAAGGAAACATATTAGTGTTATACATCATTAGATAGCTTAGAATATACACTTTGCAACCACGTTCAGTTTTTGTAAAAAAATATTTTTATTTAATTTTTTAATATTTTTTTAGTGAAGTAAAGAAAATCTAGTTTTTGTTAATTTCAATTGGAGTTTTCGTTGTTGCCGAAAGCAGCCGGTGTCAAGTTAATTACTCTATTAGAGACCTTATCTACTCAGTAATATGAGGATTTAAAAAAAACTTGCGCGTTTTTTGCGCCAGAGGTGATTTTGAAGCAATAATGTCAATCGGGGGAAAATCCTCGAAAATTACGGTTCTTCTTTTTTATTATGAAATATTATATTTAGTTATTATCCTTTGATGTCTATATTGTTTTTTTCTATTTCTATGATAAAAACATACATTTGCAAATTAAAAAAACTGCTATTATATTTGAAAGAATCTTCCCATGGCAATTTTGTTTGGGGTGGTCACCTTAACCACAAGTATGATAAACTATATTGCTGCGGAAGTTCTATTTATCTGTTGTGGTAAATAATTACAATCAGTACTGATTACACTATTTCGATGAGAACTGTTATAATCAATTGTCCCATGGTTTTTGCACAAGGCACTAAAATATTAGTCCTTTAAATACCCGTGTATGTTCAGCATACGATTCATCAAAGTGTTCAGATACTTCTTTTCAATAACAATTAACGCATAAAAAACATTATTATCTAACAATGAGTGAATTCGTTTGTGTTCGACGCGATCTTTGTGATCAAATAATAAAAGGGAAAAGTACTTCAGACCTCAAAAAATATTTATTGGAAAATTTTCAACTATCGGAAACTGACGTTAATACTGTAATAGAGAGTATTCAAAAAAATCTAACATCGAGTTGCAACCAGAAATGGACCAAAGCTCAAAGAAAGCCGGACCGGTTCGAGAGCCTATACTCAAATTGTTTAAATGGTGAGTTTAAAGTATCATTGAATTCTTGCAGTACCTCAACCACTGTAAATTCTGGTTTGAATACTTCTGGTGAACGTGGAAGACCAACAAAACAATATGACGAGTGCTCGGAAAACACAAAGAATCGAAAAAATATGGAGCTGGTCCAGGAGTATGGAATGGGACATGTCCGTAACGCTTATGTGCAAGGTTTAAGATCCATGGGGGAAAATGACGAAGCGTCGATTGTGACTATTATCAGAAATAAGGAAAAAGAAGAGAAAAAAGTTATTCTACAAAACATACTCAATCCAGATAACGCACTTTCCTTTACAAAAGAGGAAGCATTGAGTATATGCATTGAAACTGATTTAACCAAAGCACAATATGTGTACCTAAGAAAAAGGCTCGTTGATAAGAATTTAAGTTCTGTATTGCCTTCGTATCAAACACTAAGTGAAGCAAAAAAGGCTTGCTATCCGCCTGCATCCAGCATTACGGTGACAAATATAAGCGCAAAAATCAACCTGCAAGATCTCTTAGACCATACAGTCTGCCGTATTATAAGGATAAAGTCAGGATCGACTTACAATCGTCTCAAGCTTTTCACTAAATGGGGCAGTGATGGATCCTCCGGGCAAAGTGAGTATAAACAAACTCTACCGGAAGAAAACGAACAAATATCGGACGCTAATTTGTTTATAGTGTCCCTTGTACCACTGCGACTAGTAGACGAAGAAACTTCTACGGTCATATGGAAAAACCCTACTTGCTCATCTGTTAGATATTGCAGACCAATTTCATTAGAATTTGCAAAAGAAACTCCCGAAAAAACTACAGCGGTTGTCAGTGAAATTGAAGCCAAAATTAATCAATTGATTCCAACTCTAGTGTCAATAGAAGACAAAGTCATCGAAGTTAAACATCAACTGTTTATGACAATGATTGATGGGAAAGTTGCTCAAGTGTTGACAAACACATCATCCAGTGCTACCTGCACTGTTTGTGGAGCAACTCCCAGACAAATGAATGATCTTTTAAAAGTTACAACGAGAGTTAAAAATGAAAATGCGTTTAAATACGGATTGTCGACGCTACACGCATGGATAAGATTTATGGAAATGATCCTCCATATTTCTTACAATTTAGGTTTTGAGAAGTGGTCTGCAACAACTCCAGAAAACAAGCAACTTAAAGAAGACAAGAAAAAAATTGTCCAAAAACGTTTCCGAGAAGTGCTTGGCTTGCATATTGATAAACCACGTCAAGGTTCCGGTAATAGCAATGACGGTAATACGGCAAGGAGATTTTTCCAAAATTAACAATGTTCTGCAGAGATAACCGGAATTGATGAAGAATTAATCAAGAGACTATATGTAATTCTTCAAACTATGTCATCGGGATTTCCTATAAACGCAGAAAAATTTGGTCAGTATACATTGGTAACCGCGCAATTATATGTAAGCAAATATAACTGGTACTACATGCCATCTTCGGTCCATAAAGTACTTATACATGGTGCTAAAATAATAGAGCATTATGCAGTTTTGCCTATAGGACAATTATCCGAAGATGCCCAGGAAGCTCGAAATAAAGATTATAAGAAATATAGGTTACATCACGCTAGGAAGTGTTCCAGATCAGCAACAAACGAAGACGTTCTGCATATTTTGTTATATACATCTGATCCTTATATATCTAGCTTAAATAAACCAAGTTTTCTAATATCCAAAGAATTATTTGACGAAGCTAAAGAATTGTTGGAAATAGAAAGTGATGAGTAGGATAAGTTAGTAATAATTTTTTTTTGTCATGTAACTGTTTGTTTAATAATAATAATTTAGTTTTAAACTTATTTTAAGCATAAGTGTAACTTTTATTGCTATTTTAATATAACTGTATGATTTTTTGTATGAAATTTCGTATAACTTTATCTTTGTCATTTTTTTTCGGAAAAAATATTTTTTTTAGAATGATGATGTTTGATTTCTTTTATTGCCTAGATATTCACAAATACGTGAAAAAAAAATCAAGGAGATAAATCACAAAACAACAGAGTTATCGATTTTTGAGATGGAAAATACCGGTTGGTCCCATAGTGCGGCGGGCATCCCTACAAATGTAAGAAACTGGAGCAAGAAATAAATAGAAGAAACCCTCTCAAGAAGTTGTTTTTATTTTCCACGAAGAACAAACCTCAAATAGTGAATGTGGTCACACACATTATTTCTGAAGTGAGTATACCTAACAATAAATAAATATTGTGTAAAATATTTAATTTTTAAATAAATCTAAATATTTTGTTTATCTAAACAAAAATACCGTTCCTATAGTAAGAAAGCTGTATAAGCTCAAAATGCTCAAATCATAAATCTTTTTCGAATAAACTATTGATTAAATTTTAATAATTATTATTTAATATTTATAAATTATTTACTGACTTGTATAATAATTATTAGATTAGTAAATTAATATAATACGATATATTATATTAATTAACCGTCGACCGTCGTATTCATCTATTATTAGGCCATTACAGCCGTTCAAAAATTGCCATAGCGGACGGTATTTCACGTCCACACGGCGGGGTATTGGTAAAGTTTTCAACTAGCAATAATCGCACCTCGGATTAACCTCATTGGTTACGATATTGCCTCTGCGCAAAGTTAATCTAAACAAACGTACCCAGCCGACCTACCCAAACCGTTGTAACCAAACGCTTGCGAGTTTCAGACTTTCTGATCAGCGCCATCTAGTGACAATTTTTCGAACTATTCATACTATTATGTAGTACAAGGTCAAGCCACCCCATGCGAATTTTGATTGCAAGGTTAATAATAGCCTTGTTGTTTTGATTTCAATAGGATTGAACTTTATTGAATTTACTTGCTCAACGGGACCCAGAAATTACATAAATAGTTATTCTTTATTTGACTAATTTCTCAACTAGTTTAAAAAATTAAACAGAATATGTATGAATACATTATAATGTGAATTATTCACGAACCTGATTTTTTAAGACACGGCAAGAATAACTCAAAAACGTAGTCTGCTGTTGCATAGTTATTAAATTGTTTAATCGGTTTAATAGTTTTGAATTTCTGAACTAAATGGTTAAAGTCTATGTTAATCATTACATTTGATAAATTGATCGACCCAAAATAATTGTTAGTAGTTCGATCTTATCTATTAATTACTTAATATAATTAATTTTTTTTTTAATTTTTTAAGAAAACATTTATCGCTTTTTCCTGTCTTCTAACTTGCTGTGCCCGACAGGGTCCATACTTAGTACTGGTTTTGTCTTTGTAACAACTTATTCATACATATGGTGTGCAATCAATGAATATGAATATCTAGAGATATATATGCGTGAAGCAAAGTATGAAATTTCACACACTTATGACAGTTTATATTGATAAGGAGTGCAAAAGTTTTAAATTACGGTCGAATTTCAACCACTGTGCGACCACTCGTATACTACTACTATCTTACATCATCATCATGATCTTCAGCCCGTATAACGTCCACTGCTGAACATGGGCCACCTCCCGAGGGAGGATATTTGCCATAGTCACCACGCTTGGCAGGCGGGTTGGTGACCGCAGAATTATGTTGTAACATACAAGGAAACGCTGCTGCCCGTTCCTTGATATACGATTATTATAGATGATGTTATAACAATCGGGACCAACGGCTTAACGTGCTTTCCGAGGCACGGAGGGTAGTCCCTCAACCAACCCGGAAAGAAATCTTGGAATTTACACAAAGATTTCCTGTCCGGCGTGGGGATCGAACCCACGACTTCCAAGATTTAAAGCGAGCCAAATACCGCTTCGCTACGGAGGTTGTCTCTTACATACTCTTTACTAACCTCAGCATGTACAGCTATCAAGTTATTGATAATTTCATATACGTATGGCCTGACGTCGTCCACTACGACGTCGGCATCAGTCTTGTGACGTCCCATGTCCATGCTGGGCTCTATAGTGCCCACCAGTGGGTCTCCCTTGTACTCCAGATATGTCTCAGCGATAGTGGATTCGAGACCACTGAGCGCTTCTTTCGTAGCTTGTAGTGCTTGAGTGGGTTTTGAGAAGCCGAAACTGAAAAATACAAGTAAAAAGTGATATTAGGTTCGTTTATGAATGTTGATGTTCACAAATTTTAATGTTAACTGCAATAGCATTAGTATACATTGAAAGAAAGCATTTTTCATCATCATCATCATCAGCCCGTACAACGTCCACTGCTGAACATGGGCCTCCTCCCGGGGAGGTTATTCGCCATAGTCACCACGCTTGGCAGGCGGGTTGGTGACCGCAGTATTATGTTGTAACACACAAGGAAACGCTGCTGCCCGTTCCTTGGTATACGATTATGATAGAAGATGTTATAACAATCGGGACCAACGGCTTAACGTGCTTTCCGAGGCACGGAGGGTAGTCCCTCAACCAACCAGACCAGGAAAGAAATCGTAGAATTCACAATAAGATTTTTTGTCCGGCGTGGGGATTGAACCCACGACCTCCGATATTTAAAGCGAGCCAAATATCGCTACGCTACGGAGGTTGTCCATTTTTACTAGGAATTAAATAAAATTCTTTAATTTCAATGTTTGATTATGTTTCGGTATACATGTTTAAATATTTTTAGTAATATAAGTGTGATTGGAATTCAAACGATTGTGTACTACTTTTTAAATTTTACAATGCCGTCAGAATAATTCGTTCTCTATTACTAGTCTACGCAGACGTGTGTTGGCGATAAAGTCAAATTCTATTTATGAATACATTCTATTAATATGATATCATTATAGGTGTAGGGCGAAGTTGGTTTTTTCAACCAGCATTCTTTTTTTTCTAATGGGATACTATAAAATTATAATATAAGATGAATTAAATAGATTTATTCAATATTGCATCATTTGCCCGAGTAACATGGTAAAAGAATGATAAATTTCATTGACGGGTTCATTATGGCTAATTATGGAATTTAACTAAGATTTATTGTATTATTCTCAGGAAAAAAAGTTAATCTAAACAAATATTATGAAGAGGTAAAGTTTGTTAGTTTGTGACTTCGTAGGAGGTAATCTCTGGATCTACTGAACCGACTTTGAAAATCTTTTACCAATAGAAAGCCAAATCATTTGTGTCATAGGCTATATTTGAAGTTAAACTTTTCACGGGAACGGGATCCTTTTTATTTTTCTTTATTCCGGGGGGAATTGCAATTACGCATTCCCACCGCCGCTGCAGCGTATGCGCGCGCTGGTGGTGGGATATTTGGGTCTCGCCCTCTCCATAGCGTGGTATGCTAATTCATACCACGACGAGAGGACCCTACATCACTAAAACCCCCCGGACACTCCTTCGATCCGTCGTTGGCGTGGGCCGGGCACGCATAAGTAATCCGGCCCACGGGAACGGGAACCTCCAGAAGACGTGAGCCCCGCGCACGCCTCCACGCGATGCTCCAGCGCCACCGACAAGTTGTTGTTGTCGAATGATGAGTATAGTAGAGCGCACATACTTATCAAACGCGTGAGCGATGTTAGGTAAGGTGACCCGGCGCGTGTAGGCGGCGTTGGCCCCGGCCACCAGCAGGCGCTGCTCCAGCGCCACCGACAAGTTGTTGTTGTCGAATGATGAGTATAGTAGAGCGCACATACTTATCAAACGCGTGAGCGATGTTAGGTAAGGTGACCCGGCGCGTGTAGGCGGCGTTGGCCCCGGCCACCAGCAGGCGCTGCTCCAGCGCCACCGACAAGTTGTTGTTGTCGAATGATGAGTATAGTAGAGCGCACATACTTATCAAACGCGTGAGCGATGTTAGGTAAGGTGACCCGGCGCGTGTAGGCGGCGTTGGCCCCGGCCACCAGCAGGCGCTGCTCCAGCGCCACCGACAAGTTGTTGTTGTCGAATGATGAGTATAGTAGAGCGCACATACTTATCAAACGCGTGAGCGATGTTAGGTAAGGTGACCCGGCGCGTGTAGGCGGCGTTGGCCCCGGCCACCAGCAGGCGCTGCTCCAGCGCCACCGACAAGTTGTTGTTGTCGAATGATGAGTATAGTAGAGCGCACATACTTATCAAACGCGTGAGCGATGTTAGGTAAGGTGACCCGGCGCGTGTAGGCGGCGTTGGCCCCGGCCACCAGCAGGCGCTGCTCCAGCGCCACCGACAAGTTGTTGTTGTCGAATGATGAGTATAGTAGAGCGCACATACTTATCAAACGCGTGAGCGATGTTAGGTAAGGTGACCCGGCGCGTGTAGGCGGCGTTGGCCCCGGCCACCAGCAGGCGCTGCTCCAGCGCCACCGACAAGTTGTTGTTGTCGAATGATGAGTATAGTAGAGCGCACATACTTATCAAACGCGTGAGCGATGTTAGGTAAGGTGACCCGGCGCGTGTAGGCGGCGTTGGCCCCGGCCACCAGCAGGCGCTGCTCCAGCGCCACCGACAAGTTGTTGTTGTCGAATGATGAGTATAGTAGAGCGCACATACTTATCAAACGCGTGAGCGATGTTAGGTAAGGTGACCCGGCGCGTGTAGGCGGCGTTGGCCCCGGCCACCAGCAGGCGCTGCTCCAGCGCCACCGACAAGTTGTTGTTGTCGAATGATGAGTATAGTAGAGCGCACATACTTATCAAACGCGTGAGCGATGTTAGGTAAGGTGACCCGGCGCGTGTAGGCGGCGTTGGCCCCGGCCACCAGCAGGCGCTGCTCCAGCGCCACCGACAAGTTGTTGTTGTCGAATGATGAGTATAGTAGAGCGCACATACTTATCAAACGCGTGAGCGATGTTAGGTAAGGTGACCCGGCGCGTGTAGGCGGCGTTGGCCCCGGCCACCAGCAGGCGCTGCTCCAGCGCCACCGACAAGTTGTTGTTGTCGAATGATGAGTATAGTAGAGCGCACATACTTATCAAACGCGTGAGCGATGTTAGGTAAGGTGACCCGGCGCGTGTAGGCGGCGTTGGCCCCGGCCACCAGCAGGCGCTGCTCCAGCGCCACCGACAAGTTGTTGTTGTCGAATGATGAGTATAGTAGAGCGCACATACTTATCAAACGCGTGAGCGATGTTAGGTAAGGTGACCCGGCGCGTGTAGGCGGCGTTGGCCCCGGCCACCAGCAGGCGCTGCTCCAGCGCCACCGACAAGTTGTTGTTGTCGAATGATGAGTATAGTAGAGCGCACATACTTATCAAACGCGTGAGCGATGTTAGGTAAGGTGACCCGGCGCGTGTAGGCGGCGTTGGCCCCGGCCACCAGCAGGCGCTGCTCCAGCGCCACCGACAAGTTGTTGTTGTCGAATGATGAGTATAGTAGAGCGCACATACTTATCAAACGCGTGAGCGATGTTAGGTAAGGTGACCCGGCGCGTGTAGGCGGCGTTGGCCCCGGCCACCAGCAGGCGCTGCTCCAGCGCCACCGACAAGTTGTTGTTGTCGAATGATGAGTATAGTAGAGCGCACATACTTATCAAACGCGTGAGCGATGTTAGGTAAGGTGACCCGGCGCGTGTAGGCGGCGTTGGCCCCGGCCACCAGCAGGCGCTGCTCCAGCGCCACCGACAAGTTGTTGTTGTCGAATGATGAGTATAGTAGAGCGCACATACTTATCAAACGCGTGAGCGATGTTAGGTAAGGTGACCCGGCGCGTGTAGGCGGCGTTGGCCCCGGCCACCAGCAGGCGCTGCTCCAGCGCCACCGACAAGTTGTTGTTGTCGAATGATGAGTATAGTAGAGCGCACATACTTATCAAACGCGTGAGCGATGTTAGGTAAGGTGACCCGGCGCGTGTAGGCGGCGTTGGCCCCGGCCACCAGCAGGCGCTGCTCCAGCGCCACCGACAAGTTGTTGTTGTCGAATGATGAGTATAGTAGAGCGCACATACTTATCAAACGCGTGAGCGATGTTAGGTAAGGTGACCCGGCGCGTGTAGGCGGCGTTGGCCCCGGCCACCAGCAGGCGCTGCTCCAGCGCCACCGACAAGTTGTTGTTGTCGAATGATGAGTATAGTAGAGCGCACATACTTATCAAACGCGTGAGCGATGTTAGGTAAGGTGACCCGGCGCGTGTAGGCGGCGTTGGCCCCGGCCACCAGCAGGCGCTGCTCCAGCGCCACCGACAAGTTGTTGTTGTCGAATGATGAGTATAGTAGAGCGCACATACTTATCAAACGCGTGAGCGATGTTAGGTAAGGTGACCCGGCGCGTGTAGGCGGCGTTGGCCCCGGCCACCAGCAGGCGCTGCTCCAGCGCCACCGACAAGTTGTTGTTGTCGAATGATGAGTATAGTAGAGCGCACATACTTATCAAACGCGTGAGCGATGTTAGGTAAGGTGACCCGGCGCGTGTAGGCGGCGTTGGCCCCGGCCACCAGCAGGCGCTGCTCCAGCGCCACCGACAAGTTGTTGTTGTCGAATGATGAGTATAGTAGAGCGCACATACTTATCAAACGCGTGAGCGATGTTAGGTAAGGTGACCCGGCGCGTGTAGGCGGCGTTGGCCCCGGCCACCAGCAGGCGCTGCTCCAGCGCCACCGACAAGTTGTTGTTGTCGAATGATGAGTATAGTAGAGCGCACATACTTATCAAACGCGTGAGCGATGTTAGGTAAGGTGACCCGGCGCGTGTAGGCGGCGTTGGCCCCGGCCACCAGCAGGCGCTGCTCCAGCGCCACCGACAAGTTGTTGTTGTCGAATGATGAGTATAGTAGAGCGCACATACTTATCAAACGCGTGAGCGATGTTAGGTAAGGTGACCCGGCGCGTGTAGGCGGCGTTGGCCCCGGCCACCAGCAGGCGCTGCTGCCAGCTGCGCCCCGCGCACGCCTCCACGCGCTGCTCCAGCGCCACCGACAAGTTGTTGTTGTCGAATTCCTGATAATTAATACTATAGGTAACAATAAAGTGGATTAAAATGTAAATTAGGCTTACAACAATATGTGACAATTCGAAAGCCGGAAAAAAGGCTAGGGACTTGAATTAGAAATGTCTGCAAAATCACATTTGCCCTACTTCATTACATACTAAAGCTCAATAGGTCGAAGTATAGGTATCAAGAATTAAAATTGAAAATGTAGTTAAATTGTATTGTTTTATAATATGCATATTAATAAAAAAGAATTCCTCTGAGTTTCTTGTCTGTTCTCCTCAGAGTGGGTAGGCACTCTCATGTCATGAACTGGTGGTAGGAGAAGTAATAGACGCATCATAAAACCACGTTTTTTTGTGTCAATATGTATAAAGCATTTATGATAGTAATTTTAACAAGTATATGTAAATACCTAAGTGCTGAACAAATTTAATTTATTCATTACTATGACTATTATTTTTTATTATTTTGTTTTTATTAGAACCACCAGTAGTTATTACAATATTTATTTGTACGGGTTACAGTCTTGTAAAGTTCTTAACCAATTGCATAACTTATTAAGGTAGCCACAGCATACAAATTTGAGAGCTTAAGGAAATAATTAAATCATATTTAAAATTAATTTAACATAAAGCAAAACTAAAGAAGAAAACTTAAAGTAGGTTAAATATAAGACTAAAGTAAATTCAGATTAAATAACAAAAACAACGAAAAATAAAGTTACACTGGAAAGGATGATGGAGCTGATCAGTTCAGGTTCTTACGGAACTGCGACAATGAGTCAAAAAATATGTCTACGGATTCACTGTATTTATTTAATAAACGGCAAAGACGGGGAATAGCTGAAAATTTACCGAATTCAGTTCGCCGGAATGGGGCCGAGAGGGGTTGAATATGTTTACGCGGATATCTCGATGGCATGTTAAATTTAAAACAAGTAAGGAGTTGAGGGCAGTTTACTTGACCTCGAAGAATCTTATAAAGAAATACCAGATCCAAAACATCTTGGCGTTTTGAGAGCGTCTGCATTCCGAATAACTCTAGTCTGTCCTGGTAAGAACTTTTTCTATTGCCACAAGCTGTGCCGCGACTTAAGTGCCGCAGGAATCTCTTTTGTACTCTCTCCAATCTGAGGGAATGTGTGGCATAGTGGGGTCTCCAGACGGTGCTACAGTACTCAAGAATGCTTCTTACAAGGCAGGAGTACAGTAATATTTTTGTTTTTGGCTTTCTAAAGGACTTGGAGTTACGAATTATAAAGCCCAACATCTTGGAGGCTCTTTTGACAATATGCTCCAAGTGAGGAACGTAAGTTAGTTTTTTGTCGAGCAGCACTCCCAAGTCATTCACGCATTCGACTTTGGGAAGATTTTTGTGACCTATTCGATAAGCAGAAGGATAAGGTTCATACTTCCTAGAAAATGTGATGAAATAGCATTTTTCTTGGTTTAGGTACATGTTATTTGTCTCGCACCACCTGCTAATTTGCTCGAAGTCTTTTTGCAACTTATCTACATCCTCTTGACTGTTTATTACTCTTGCAATTTTTAAATCATCAGCAAATAGATATGGATTAGAATATTTGAGGCATGAGGGCAGATCATTAATGAAGATAATAAATAAAATAGGACCTAGATGTGAGCCTTGCGGTACACCGGAAGTAATAAGATGCTTATCGGATTCGAATCCGTTCATCACAACATAAAAGGTTCGGTCGCTTAAATATGATTCCAGCCAAGATAATAAGGCTCCAGAGAAACCATAAGCTGATAATTTATACAGAAGTACCAAATGTGAAACCTTGTCGAACGCCTTGCTGAAGTCCACATATATCACATCGATTTGTTTCTGCCGGTCAAGTGCCGCAGAAATATCCTCCGTAAAAATAGTCAGATTAGTACAAGTGGATCTAGTTTTAACGAAACCGTGCTGAAACTCTGTAAGTAAGCTAAGAAAATGTCGTTGAACTATGGGACAGATAAGTGACTCCAAGATTTTACCAAACGTCGACAGTATAGAAATAGGTCTGTAATTATTTGTACTTGAGTCGTCGTTCCCCTTATGTAACGGAATTACCTTTGCCAGCTTCCAGTGAGACGGAAAAACACCTTGTTGCAATGATTTATTGTATATAATATGCAAAGGCACTGCAAGTTGTTTAGCACACATTTTAATAAATAAAGGCGAAATTCCGTCTGGACCTACACCCTTATCAGCGTTAAGATGTTTCAGCTTGAGATAAATTTCCTTGGGTTCCAGGCTAACATTACTTAATACTTGACTAAATCTACCACAATTATCTTTTAGACTAGTGGAAACATGAGACTGTATCACTGTATCATTGCTATTATAAACAGAGCTAAAGTGAGTAGCAAACATCTCGCACATCTCCGCGCCATCCGTAACTGATCTCAGGCCATTAGACATGGTGGCAGGATAAGTTCCGGCATTATTTCGTTTCTGCTTTATATGAGACCAGAAAAATTTAGGATGAAATGCGATCTTTTTTTCACAATAGTCTATGTAATCATTATAACATGAAGTTGATAGTTTGCAACATCTCCTGCTTAGTAGTTTCAAGCTAATATCGTCTCTCGGGTTATTGTATTTTTTATAAAGCTTCAGATATTTGTTTTTTTCGCGAGTTAGTCTTATTAGTTTTCGGTTATACCATGGGGGAAAACTATTATTTTTAAATGATGAGACAGGAACAAACATTTCAACAGCTTTCTCAATTATGGAGTAAAATATTTCAACTAACTCATCCAAGCTACGTTCGCAGTTAAGAGTACTTGCCCAATCTATACCATCGAGATATCTTTGTATATTTTCGTAATTAGCCTTACGGAAGTTGCGTTTGACAGTATTTTTGCAGGGTTTCAATTTTTCGGCGGCTGTTATGGATAGGTAAAATTCTAATGGAGGATGCAATGAATCAATGTTAGTAAGAACATTGCTGGAAGCCCTGACATCGCATAGCACAGAGTTGTCTATTAAAACTAAATCTAAAATCTTGTCTTTATTGTTTTTTATTTGATTGCATTGCTGCAGATTATTAATATTAATAAAATCAATCAAGGAAAGAGCCAATTTATTGAGAGAACTGAGCATCAAAGGATTGCGAATCAAGTCCCAGTTGATACAGGCTAGATTAAAATCTCCCACAATACAAGGAGTAACTTCCGTCTTATCTATAATCCGATTGCAACTGTCAATAAAAGCTTTCAACAATGTAGTATGCACGGGTGGTGCCAAGTAGACCGCGCAGATTGATAATAATGAGGACTTACAGTTGCCCCGCGTAACTTCGATTGTGACCCATAGGTCTTCACACTCACTTTCCCATGACTTCATTCGCTTTGGTTGGTATTTCCTCAAAACAGCCACTAAAACCACTATGACGAGTAGTTACCTGGTCATCATGATCTAAAGCCAGGTCTTGCAGTACAGTGACATAAGCCAGTAGTATCTGTTGTGTGTGCTTCTGTAGCGCCGCGGTGGGCTCGCTGTTCTCCGCGAACAACGTACCCTCGCGACGACCGGAGTTGTACACACACTTGTGGATAGCTGACAGCGCCTCGTTTAGATACGATTCCAGTAAGTGAGGCTGGAAATATATATAATATTGTCTTAGGTGACGCAAATATGTGGTAAAAATAGTCATTTTAATAACTGGATTTAGTTAACAATTAAATTTGTTAATTATAAATAAAAATTGTGAATGGACTTTTTTATATATTTTCTTTTCTGTATATCATAAATTTCATATTTTGTTTCACTAATAGGCTAGTTGACACATATGAAATTATGTTACAATGATGTTTATTTCTAAAATTATTTGTCAAATGGAACCTAAATATAATAATTTCTGTTAAAAAAACTTGAATATGTTTGCATAAACTCAATATGAAAATTATTTCTATTGTCTATGCCTTCAACTTCCGAAAACGCTATCAGCCATTTTGTAACCTCATACGTCTAGTTAAAAAACATGAACGCGATCCTTACACTTTCTGAGTCACGTCATCGATCTAGGACACAGATAATGTATAAAGACAAACATGGCTGACGTCGTTTTCATCTCTAAATGTCAAGCCAATTTTAAAATACTTATTTTAGTGCTCTCTAGATCTCAAATAAATACCATATTTTTTTCTTGATCTAGTAAAACCATTCCTAACCGTATAAAAATAATTTCAAAAAAGTGTCAACTAGCCTATTGTTGTTATTAATTATCTTAAATTATCTGTGGGTGCTGTTTATAGATTTATTATAATACATCTTTTTGTTTCCCAAATAATATATAAATAAATTACTGTATTCTATCTTCACTTATACTTGTGAGACCATGACCACGGTATGTGGTCTTTGGCCAAAAAGACGACTTCAAGTCCAATTTAAATTTTTTATACATTCACTAGCGAAATTCACATGGGTGCACTGCTGGTGTGTCATACATATAAACCTTCCTCTTGAATCACTATCTATTTAAAAAAACGCATCAATATCCGTGGCGTAGTTTTAAACATCTAAGTATACATAGGGACACAGCGGGAAGCAACTTTATTTTTTGGGACATTTCAGATTATTAGACATTTCAAAAATAAAAAAATGGCGTAGTCACTTCAAAATAGATTTGAAATGTTCACTTCCGGTTTACTATACGTGAAAAAAAACAAATTTAGAATTCGACAAAAAAAATAAAAACTTCAACTGTTTTACTATAAGAAACAATACTTTCTAGTTTTTTTTACAAATTAATTGATACAAATAATAAGCATGCAAAAATTCATGATTTCATTCTTAGTGAATTTTTAAAAGCTCACATCTGCTACAAGTATAACTGACCAGAGTATAAACAAAATTCAAGACGTCATATATTTTTGGTTGACCGCTTGACCTGAAATACCCCTTATACTATGAAAAAACCGGTTATATCCTATTCATGAAGTGAATGATAGCCCTATAGTCGGGGAACATCTTAACGATCCAACATCCCCTCATCGCAGTGTACTCCAACCTTGTACCTGCATGTCTTTATCTATCTACATACAATCCTATATTGTGACTGTTGTATACATAGTAACTACTCACAAGATTGGTGATGGCCCCGTAGTCGGAGAACTCCTCAATCTTCCAGGTCTCCTTGTCAGCGAGTGACTTGACTCGCTTGTGAGCCCGTTGTAGGAACACAGACATGCCGTGTACACGGTAGTCGAAGATCACCTTCTCCACTATGCTTAGTGGCTGGAAAGTAACGATAGGAACGTTAAATTAAAATGAATGAAAAAGGCGATGCCTTCGTAGACCCAAAGTCAAGAGGCCCGCGAACTGTAACGTAAAGCGACAGTTGCACAAAGTCTCCTAACGAAACACCCACACGAAATTTGTATAACCTTAATTCTAACTGATATTAAAATTATGCCCGGTGAAGTAGCAAAAGCCTCAGGGCAAACTACATATTATTATGTCTGTCTGAAAAAAAAATAAAAAAAATCTATTAAAATGTACAACATTAATCACTCATATTTAAAATTATGTTTATATGGTTTATGACTTTAATTTAACCACTAGTTCTGTCCCACATAAGAAATTTTAATATTCATACATTCCTTGTCCATATATAATATATTTTTGGTGAAATTGTATTATTGTGGAATTTGTTAATTTATAACACATTTATTGTTTACTAGCTTTCCGCGCGCGGTTTCACCCGCGTAACTCCCGTTCCCATAAAAACTTTATAATAAAATATAGCCTCGACAAATGGGCTATCTAACATTAAAAGAATTTTTCAAATCGGACCAGTAGTTGCTGAGATTAGCGCGTTCAAGCAAACAAACTCTTCAGCTTTATCTATTACGGTAAATAACTCTTTATTAGGTACCAATTCCTTGCGTTTTTATACTCGTGATAATTTCTCAACGAAATGTCCGATTGGAATAAAACAAAAAGTATTTTACTTCTACATAAATACCCTTAATAACATTATGCTTAATCTTAATAAGACCTACAAACCCGTAGTTACATCATTTTGTTCTATTGTCAATAGTTTTTGCAGCGCACGCATAAATAGGTTTTCGCTTTTACACCCTGGGTTACAAAATTGCAATTTTATTACGGATCCCTAATTTTTTTCAAAATAAAATATAGCCTATAACATTCCTCGATAAATGGACTATCCAACACTGAAAGAATTTTTCAAATCGGACCAGTACTTGCTGAGATTAGCGCGTTCAAGCAAACAAACTCTTCAGCTTTATCAATTATGGCAAATAACTCATTATTAGGTACCAATTCTTTGCGTTTTTATACTCGTGATAATTTCTCAACGAAATGTCCGATTGGAATAAAACAAAAAGTATTTTACTTCTACATAAATACCCTTGATAACATTATGCTTAATTTGGATAAGGATTAATATAACGATATACATTTAACGTAGTTTCTTTCTTCAGACGATTTAATATTTTTTTATGAACATAAAAGCGGTTATTGTGACTAAACTATGATAGTTAGATATATGCTCTCCCGGACTTTTTTGTAGATCTTAATAAGACCTACAAACCCGTAGTACATCATTTTGTTCTATTGTCAATAGTTTTTGCAGCGCACGCATAAATAGGTTTTCGCTTTTACACCTTGGGTTATAAAAACGCAATTTTCTTACGGATCCTCAACTTTTTTGAAAATAAAATATAGCCTATAACCTTCCTCGATAAATGGACTATCCAACACTGAAAGAATTTTTTAAATCGGACCAGTAGTCCCTGAGATTAGCGCGTTCAAACAAACAAACAAACAAACTCTGCAGCTTTATAATATTAGTATAGATAATATAACTTAATTTAATCTAATTTTGATTATTTTAAATGTTATTACGTTGTATTTTTTTATGATTTTTAGTACTGTTTTAATTATTTTGGTTTGACAATCATAATTGTAATATTGCTGACATAGTATTTATTTTCTTTTTTGTGCGATTTTTATTTTACTTTATTTTATTTTTGACAAATTTAATTTGCTGACATTGTATTTTATGAGATTTTGTACTTTTAGAATTAATTTAAATTTGATAATATTGACTTTAGAGACACTTTAATGTCATTATTTTGTATGCCTTTCGGCGGAACATAGGATGGACCAAACATTTTTATTCAACATCATTTTTGTACCCTGTGTTCACAAAATTAATAAATGTAAATGAAAAATTTGAAAAATTTTAATACTCTTTTAAGACTGAAGGACTGCCCGCCTTTGAGCCCGGTGAAGTAGCAAAAAAAAGCCTCGTGGCAAACTACATAATTAAGTCCGTCTGAAAAAAAATCAAGTCTTTCATCGAAAATTATAATTTTACACTTATTAATTTGTAGTGCTGATGAAGTGATTAATGCAGTACATTATTATAGCAGTGAGAATTAAGATTATATAAATTTCGTGTAAAAAGTAATTTTTAACTTCCATTTATTATAATTGTGCAACATATAAGTTACTAAATTAATAAGTATATATATATTTTCTTTCTTCTTCTTCCTAGACTTCTACAATGTACACTGTTCGTCTGTTTTCGTTTAACTTTTTTTTGTTAATTTGTGACAATTTTGAGCTAATTTTAGAATCTCTTGTCCCTAATAAATACTTAAAATAAAATAAAAAAGATATAAATCCCAAAATTAAGATGTAATTGGTTGTATATATCAGAGATGCACAGAGACTAGTCTTCTATACACTAGTACTAAAAGATTTGAAAATTCTCATTATATTATTTACTAGTTGACCCCCGCGGTTTCACCCGCCTAGATCCCGTTCCCGGGAAAACTGTAACTTAAAATACAACGTGACTTTCTATTGGTAAAAGAATTTAAAAAAATCAGTTCGATAGATCCAGAGATAACCCCTCCAACAAACACAACAAAAAAAACTCACCTCACAAAGTTTACCTTCCTAAAAACCAACTTCCTATAATATTAGTACTTATAGATTAATATTTTTAAAACTGCGATAGTAATGTAATATCATTATATAGATAATTATAGACTTTAATTAACCTATTTAATGTATTAGTAAATTGTATTTTTTTAAATCATATTTAAATCTAATTTAATAATTATTATTATCTATTCAATATTTTGTTTTAATTTTGATTGTAAGACAATTTTATCCAACATAGTTAAATATAATTGTATTGTAATTTTATAATAATAGTTTTTGCTCATATTATAGTTCATGCAGTGCTCTTCTGTAAATAGTGAGACATTTAGACTTAAGTTCACATTGTAATTGTTTTTTGAAGAGCCAAATAAATAAATAAAAACAAATAAATAATTGGTTAAACACTACTCACCTGAGAGGGCAGATCTAGTTTGAGCAGCGAATCGTAACACTCTCTAAGGTGTCTGAGGTTAGCCACGAGTCTGACTCGCAGCGTGTCTGTGGGTAGCACTTTCCCTCCTACACCCGTCAGTAGGCAGGCGCGCATGTGTTCGGAAAATAGCTCAACTGCTGCTATGATCATTTCCTGAAATGTTAATAGTCATATGTTAATAATTAATATTATTTATGATGAAGAATTTTTTTTAAATAGTCTCATAAAACTCATTTTCGAAATCTAAGCGATCCGTTTGCTCGTTTCTATTCTATGAACGAATGCCCATCATCGTTTATTTCAGATAACTGATATTTTTTACATTTCATGTGGATTCTAGTCCCCATTTAGTCTGACCTGTATTTTTGGGACCATCTTCCTTAACTAATTGATATTTGTTTTTACTAACATGCAGCAATATATTATATTATAAAATAAACGATTAGTTGTATAAATTGCTAATTCATATGGCAATTATGTAATAACATTAAATATTTAGCTCTAAACATAAAAAGCTTATAAAAAAATATAAATTCTATGTACCGAAATGTGAAGAAAAATAAATAATGTGCTTTATTTAGCGAATTTCTGCTAGCGACCACTCAATTGTAGTGGCATTTTGTCTTGGTTCTCTGTAACGATCCGGATTGCCAAGCGTACTCGGACCTCACCAACGGCAGACGGACGAGTATGAAGGTGGTTTCAGTAAATAATAAGCCAGCCAATTGCGAGCCGGACTCACGCACCACGGGTTCCGTACAAACCTGTTTTTATTATAATATGTTAATAAAAATGTACGCTTTTCGCAATTTTTCCTTTATCTCTGCCATAAGACGTTGCATCGTACCAAATTTCAAGATTCTGAGTTCACGGGAAGTACCCTGTAGGTTTTGATTCCATTGCGAGTATCGAAAATTTGCGGATATTTGCGGCATAAATGGCTGTATCTTTTGATTGCGTCGGCTTAGAAGTTTGATTTCACAGTTCCAAGGGACAGTAGACCTGAGTATTTGATATAAATTTCAGCTTGATAACTCCACGTGTTCCTGAGAAAAAAGTTCTTGACAGACCAGACGGAAGGACGGACGGACAACGAAGTGATCCTATAAGGGTTCCGTTTTTTCCATTCGAGCTACGGAACCCTAAAAAGACCCTCTGTAACGATGCGCAGTACCTTGAGCTCCCTCTGTCGCTCGGTGGAGGCTGGGTCCCCGGCCAGCTCCCCGCCGAAGTAGCGTCGTGCGAGCGGCCACAGCGCGTGCAGCTGCGCGGCCAGCGCGCCCGCCGCCGCCGCGCACCACGCGCCGCGCACGGCGCCCCACGCGCCCTCCCACTCGCTCTCCTTGTACTTGCGCTTGCCTGCGAACACAAACGTCAACAATAGACATAAAGAATAAAAAATCTATTTAATCTGTCAGTTAGGTTACCAAAAAATATTAGACACGTAATTTTTTTCGTTCCTCAAACAAAAAATGACGAAGATACAGCGTGAAATTTTGTGTGACGTCACTTCTAGGTACAATTTTACCTAGTAGTGACTAGTGACATATAGACTAGTGACTAGTGACATAATAATATAGTTTGTTGTTGCTCTGTATCTTAGTCATTTTTTATTGATTTGATAAATAAAAAAATACGTACCCAATATTTTTAATAATATCCATCCGCCTTGGTCTTCCCCTTCCAACACTTTCGATCACATTCGTCCTATAAGTTTTTGTTACACACTGCTAGTAATATTGTTAACTCCTCTAGCTAAGCTAAAATGCTTGTGTTCCTGAGTGGGCTCTCATCGGTAGTGCAATGGGTGGAGATCGAACCGGCAACCACATGATCGCAAGCACGACGCCTTAACCATTAGGCTACGGCCACTTCAAAATATAGCCGAATCTAATAAAGCGAAATGACATTAAATATTTTCCCTAATTAAAAAACTAGACAGGGTCTATAACGAAAAAATTACGACAGCGATAATTTAGTACATTAATCGCAAAACTTTAGATAAGCATTGCCATAGCAATTAATGGCAAGTGTAATAATTAATGTATTCAACACTTAGGTTTTTTTTTTTTTTTTTAAAGACAACTCCCGCACTTGGGAAATAAATCCCTGTGTCGCGGGGGACTTGACAAACATTCATTTCACGGACACACAGAACACCCAGACTCAGAACAACTATTTGTGGTTCACACAAATAATTGTCCCGGGTGGGAATCGAACCCAGAACTAGGTAGGTCTCAGAGGCAACTATCGTAACCACTGAGCCACCGGTGCAGTCTATTATAGTATTACAATTTACACATACACTTGTGCCTATCAGAATAACAGTGCAAAAAACTATAAGCAGTAGATTATTTTATTTGTATGAATTCAATTTGTAAACTAAAAAGTAGCAGTAAATTGTATAATCGTAACAAGTATTCGATTCATAATATTGCAGATTTGGTAAAAACATTAAGTAACACACACCTGGCGACACCCTTAGAGCATTAGGACCACAGCCCAGTTATTATCGGTCAGTCAACTTTAGCTCTGTTGTTATGTTGTTGGTGGATAAGACAATAAAAATGTCGCGTTACTGTTATAACGCCACATTTCTTAACATTTTGCGATTTGTTTAATTATCGCTGTCGCATTATCTGTGGAATTTTACTGCCGAAGACTGAAAACACATTTTTTATTGCAAGTACCTACGTCCTGGGTTATAAATAACATTTATGTTTGTTCGTCAGTAAATTAACTTAATTTAGGACATTTTTTAATTTATATACCAAAATATAAACAATTGTATTACCTTTTTCCGTATACTCCTGGTCCTCTTTCTGCTTGAAATGATCTTTAACTTTGTTCATGAGGTCCATCAGATATTCCTTGCGACTGGTCACCGCCACCCACGCCGCGTCACCTTCCCACTTCAGACTTATCAACAATCTGAAACCAACAAAAACGTTTCATGTGAAATAAATAACCACAGATTTGTATAACACTTCAAAATTCGGGTATTAATTAATGTATTTCTCGCTTTAAGTCTCGGAGGTATTGGGTTCGACCCCCACGTCGGGCAAATGATCTTTGTGTAGATTCCTAAGATTTGGTTGGTTGAGGGACTACTCTCCATGCCTTGGAAACCATGTTAAGACGTTGGTCCTAATTGTTATAATATTATCTATAACAAGCGTATATGATACAATACTTCTGTCACCAACACGCTTTCCAAGCATGGCAATACTCTCCCTGTGGCCTCCTCCAGAGCCCTGGTTCTAATAAATAAATAAAAACGTTTTTATTTACGTAAACCTTATTACAGGCATTTGCAAAAAGTCAAAACATTTTTTGGCTCATTAATATAATATATTAAATTAATTAATTAGTTTAGTTATTATAGTTATAATAATAATAAATAGTTTGTATTTTATATTTATTTATAGCTTTAGCATAAAATCTGTCAGGTATGAACATAGAATTTTATTTTTTATCTATAATTTAATAGTCTAAAGTTCTGTCCTTTGAGTATGTTATTATTTAGATGGACCATAGTACAGTAGTTATGTTACATGGGCTGACGATTATTGTATTTGAAGGTGATTTATTGCTAACATATGTCTTGTCACAAGAATGTGTACCTGATATATTTAGTCTGTTCTTGAACATTAATGGGCATAGTCTTCATGCGGTTGAACAGCTTCTCCTTCAAGTCTTCTATTTTTTTGTCTATTTCACTAAGAATTTTCTGGAACAGCTGAAAAATATATTAAACTTGTGTTAAAATAAATCAGCTAAAACAGCTTATAGTTATAATATGACGGGTTTGAATTTAAGTATGTTTAATTTATAAATTTCACAATTCCACTAGATTTTTTAATGCATATTATTACTTTTATATTTCCATTGATTTAATGTTGTTCTTTTGTTAATTTAATAAATAATATATGGATAAAGCTTACCACATAAAAATAAACTTACCTTAATATCAGTGTTACCAAATAAATTCTTAACTCTAGAATAGTCATTGACCACCAAGTCATACTCTTTTTTCCTGATATTTTTGTCAATGGACGCTGGCAGTTGGAACAAGAACTTGTGCCTGGTTAACAGAGACAAGGCTTCGCGAGTTTTATCCGCATTGTCTTTGCGTGATAAAATCTCGGAAAACAAAGAGTCGGCTAGGGTTATTGATTCTGAAATAGAAAATAATTTATATTCAATTTAATGACTATAATAATCAATGATATATATTTACTACTACTAAAATAATCAATTAATTTTATACCTTCGTCTGAGAAGCATAAATTTACCTTAAAAGCTCATCCTTGCAAACATATAAACTCCTTTTCACATTTGTAATGTTTGTCATAATATTAAAATATAATATTTTTAACTTACCTTCTATAGCAGCTTGCAGACTTGGCAGTGGCTCTTTGCCATTCTTTCTTTGGTCCTCTTCATACATGTTCTTCAGTAGTACCAATCTATCCAACTGATCCATCACAGCCCCAGTGTTAGCCTTCAAGAAACTCAACTGACCTTCTTTCTGACTTTCCACCTGAGAATAGCAAAATCATAATCAGAATTAATTATAGGGAATAATTCTGACCAAGACCTCAATATATTAACGACCTACAAATAGTGATTTCAATGATTTATGGTATAGAGGCCGCCCTCATAGGGATAGGGAGGCCTATGTCCAGCAGTGGACGTCCTATGGCTAAAATGATGATGGTATCAAGATATTTTTTGCAATGGGGAAAATCTAGAAATTTTTACTATGACATGTAATTGATTCTGTAATTTTACATAAAAAGGCAGACACTTATTATTGCATATCAGTTAGTGAAATAAGTATCAGGTGCTGTCTTATTGTTGATGCTCTTGCAATCTCATCTTATTAAAACAAAATTATCCAATGGATGTGCATTGGATAATTGCACAACTTGTCCATAGAATATCTAGTACCCAACATTTTCATCAGATGCATTACATCATCTCACACAATGCATCACCTTAGTCTTTCTTAGCTCACATAAAGCAATGGTTATGAGTTATTAATTTATGAGCTATTTTTCGTATCAGAGCAAGTTGATGACCTCACTCTATCTGATCTTAAATGGAAATAATTTATTTATCTTTATTATTATCAAACAAAGCATAGGTCTAACTAGCATCTATAATTAATATTATTAACAGGAAAGATTTGATTACTTCTTTGTATATGTACGCAGGAAGTTCGAATAATATATGTTTACCTTTCTTTGTAAGAACAACTTGCCAGCCTTCAAGTCTTCATATGAAGTGTTGCTGTGATGTTCAAGTAAGTACCAACCAGGCTGGAAGTTATCATCAGACAGCTTTCCAGAACTGGAAACAGATAATTTTAACATCATTAATGAATAATATGATAAAGAAATCATCTGATTTTAGATGAAATGAACTATTGTTTAAATAGAATTATAATACTATACCTTAATAAATAAAAGCTCTGAATAATAGGGAAATAGAAATATTAAAAATTACATTGCTGTAAACACTTTAAACATATTAATGAAATTAAAAGTGGCCATAGCCCAATGGCTGGGGAAGTCAGACTGATCTTGTTGTTGCTTGTTTGACCACACCAATTTCACTACGGACATGAACCCACTTGTAACTTAGAACAAGGGTTTAACAAGAATACTAGTAGACTGCAAAACTATGGTAGTATAATTAAACAACAATAAAAAAACTATTTATAGCAACTATTTGTTAGTCAAGTCACTTTATTCAATTCATTGTTATAGCAACCACTTAATTGTATCATTTTATTATATAAAAGAATGAAACCTACCCATCAGGAAACAGCTCATTGAGTTCTTCCTCTGGGAACTTGCATTCATCTCCTTCAGTGGAGAGTCCCAGAGGGTCAGGAGGGGTATAGGCTGTAGGGGACATGGGTCGCCGGCCCCATGGCAATGAGGGAGGGGCAGCTTCTTCCACCCATACTGCACTCTCTTTTACTGGACCAATAGATTCATGGTAGCCTGTAAAGAGACAATTTAGTGATAACCTTAATCAGTCATACTTGACTTATTAGAATAACTTTCTTACACATAAGACCAGTATCTAAATGTAAAAGAAACATTGATATCTTGGTACTTGTACCTCTCTTTACTAAACTAAAAGTAGTAACCGAATTGGATAAGGCATTAGGGGCTAAACCTAAGATGCAGGTTTGAGTCCTGCCAGTGATCTAAATTTATTAATCCTAATTTTGAAATTGAAAATAAAAATGTCCAACAGGATTCATATTCAATTCAGTATTAATATATCATCTGCAAACAAAACACAATTTCATATGTAAAATCTTATTGATTGTTACTTTTAAAGACACAATTAAATATTGTTTACCTCTAAACTGCACAGTGGATGTCCCTTCACCACCAGATCTTGTACTAACAATGATATCTCCTCTTCCTTTGCAGGGGCCTGAACGTGCGACTATCTTATTCTTGCTCTTCCATTCAGCTGATAAAAGGCAGTCACAACCACAGATTTTGAGCCCTAGAAAAACAAATTACGCCCACATTTTAACATACTTGTTTTCTTTACGATACGTCTATGTACAATCAAATATACAAATGTATATAGTTATGTTAATTTATACGTTTTTCTCTTGATATTTATTGTACTTACCGATCAAATCGGTAGCACTAGTTCCCAAAAATTCACCACGTATCGTCACCTTAGTACCCGGAGGGCCTTCCTTAGGCGATATACCAGTTACTACAGGCGGTGGACCCATTGTTTTCGTGAAGAGTAACAAGTACACTAATTCAGAATATTTCCAACGTCATATAAATAAAAAGAAACGTACGAAATTATCATTAATTTATATTTCAGGCTACAATTTATAAATTTACAAAACAAATTATGACAATCCGATTGTCATTTTTGTCATACTTAAATGACACACTGATTGTTTTTTGTTTTTTTTTGGATTTTAATGACCTGGTCACTTGTCAATAGTCAAGCCACTGATTGATAGATAAAATATGTCAAGTAGTGATGTATGCAGTTAAAAAACTAGGTTCAAACAAATTTTGACAATAACCGGTTTTTAGAAAATGATGGCAGCACTATGAATTTACCTAGAACCTTCATTTAACTACCTTGACTTAAAGGTCCAAGTGACCAGGTCATTAAAATCCAAAAAAAAAAAACAATTAGCTACAATTATTTTTTTGAAGTTTTTAAACGTAAATTTCTTTGTCAAAATTGAATTGACAGTTCGTTCGCCATTCATTCATCTATCATGTGGGGATGATTGAAGTGGGGTATTTTGGGGCGTACTCTAACAAAATATAAATCTATAATTCACACATTATTATGTATTATGAAATACTAGTAAAGCAAAATAAACAGTACAATGGCTCAGTCTAATTTTAGGTAGTTTTTTTCAAGTTTAATTCAAGTTAGTGAACAAGATTATCAGTGTTTTGTAAGAAGTGTTGAATTTATATTTGCTTCTAGCGCTGTCGATGAATACGGGTTCGAGAGGCACGAAGACTTCGATTACGAGAGCTATGAGGATTTTATGTCGAATTACTTGAAGGTGCTTGCTACAAGGGCACAAAAATGGTCCACAATGCTCGGCGAAGGAAAGTCGGTCAAACGCACGAACACAGTGAAAAGATACGTGCGCAAAGGAGTGCCTAGTAAGTGTGTCTTTGTTTATATTTATGTCGTGTGAATTTTAACAAGTACATTGTTTTATGTGTCGTTTAATTATCACTCTATAAATAAACCTATGAGGAGATTAGTTGAGCTGAGAATTTGACTTTGAATTAACTACGCCGGTAATAGAAAAAAATGCTTATTATGTGGTATTTATTTCTGTTAATGACTGTAAAATCACCATGCCAAGAACATATGTCATGTTCCTGGCATGATTTTACAGTGATTTTATTGAATAAAATCCAACAGATAATTTTATCAAGATTTTATTTTATTGTCTATACTTATTTCCACTGTATGTTATCACAATCAACCTCATGTGAAACAATAACTTAATATCACAAAAAGGAATCATAGCTACAATGTGAATCATTGACATTGAATTTGGTGCATTCAGTCTCTAGTTTGTAATGTAAAATATTTTTTTTATTTGTTAAACAAAAACAATGACACTCATATATTTTAAACATAACAATTTATTCTTTTATAATGTGATATAACTCAATCCCATGGTCTAAATGAGATATATGGTTGAATTTGAGGTTAATGGGGTAGTAAATTTATAAGTATTCACTCAATTTTTATCAGTCTTACTTTCATCTTTGTTACAGCACTTTTATAATTATCTTCTTTCCAAAAATATATTTTTTATTTATCATTACAGAATGTACACTTCAAATAAATATTTAATTACTTATTGCATTATGTCTACACTATAATTTTTATATACCTTTTTTTTTCCTTCAGTAATTTGAATTGATATCTGAAATGAATAACTGATTTCTTTTGCTTCATATAAATAATCCTTGAACTACTGGATTATATAATAATATAGGTCAACCAACAAATCCTTGAACTACCTGATTATATAATTTATATTATTAGTTATACAATAGCAGCTTTACATTAATATGTATTTTGATTTAGTTTCTCACTGTCACTGCTCTAGTACACATTCAGGGTTTACTTAGGAAACTTATGATATAATTATTGATGTAAAAAATGTTATAGTTAGTACATCATATGATAATCAACTTTATAATATCATAGAATATGATTTGTGTTACATGATATCATCTGTTTATACAATAAACATGCTATTTTTAGGTGATCATCGGCCTTCAGTATGGATGGCTATATCAGAGGCAGATCGGATGAAAGACCAGTGCCCCGACCTGTACCACAAGATACTAGATGGTCCATTTGAGAAGGAGCTTGTTGACTTAGTGAAGACAGACTTGCCGCGCACATTTCCTGACAATATATATTTCACAAAGGAAGCCAATCATCAAACACATTTGTTTAACATACTCATAGCATATGCACATAACAATAGGGTTGTTGGATATTGCCAAGGACTCAATTATATAGCTGGTAAGTTTAAATTAATCTTTAATGTGTATAATATAATAATCTTTTCACCTACATGGCTCCTCTTTCTATGGGAAACATTGTAATAAATATAAGTAGGCCATGTTACTACTGGATAATATAACTATGTAATTGTAAAAGAAGTTTTAAAATTGGTCCAGTCTTTAAAAGTGGATTGTGGAGTTTATTATTTCACACTAATATTCATATCTTTTCCCTCTCTAATGTAAGTATATATATTTAAATAGCATAACAATGCCTATTTTTTTATCAGCAAGTATAGAACAGTATTTTGGTACCACTAACTAATTAAATTTAGTTATGATAAGTAGCTCATTAAGAAAAAGCCATGCAGAAATTAACTTCCTCATTGCAATTTATTTAATATTTATTAAAGTAATTCTTAATAATTATACAATTACATTAACAATAGATATTAGCAAATGTTATTATAGCCATTCATATATAATTGCATTATGTAATTTAATGATATTAACTAAGACTGATTCTCAAAAATGAAGGTAATTTATAATGTAAGTAAATACAGTAGTATAATGCATTAATCACTTTTTCATGTCAATTAGTAAATTGTCATAAAAAAGTGATTAATGCCTTATAAAAACAATATTCTATTTAAATAGTAAACAAATAGAACTTCATTTTGTAACAGCATCTAATGTAGCATGTAACCTTTGACACTTTTCCAACAAAAAATGTAAGATGACAATGATTCAATGTATTAAAAAAGTATGGTTTGGTAATTATGATTGATAAAAGATTTATCCTGATAAATGGCCATTTCAATTACAGATGTAAATTCTTTCATAAAATTTAGTCAAAGATCACTTTTTGACAAAATTGTGGGTCTATTTCATTCTTTTCTTCACAAACTTAGTGTATTAATGATGTGATTTATTTGGTTGGCTTCACTCAGACTCTGTCCTTAACATAATCTCTGTCCAAAATTATTGTTAAAAACCACTTAAATAGTGTCATATTAGCCCTTTAAAGGTTAAAATGTAGTTTCTTTTTAGCCCAAAAGTAAAAGTAAAACACTCTAAGGTTAAAAAACAAAACAAATTAAATGTAGTGTGTATTTTGGTTTATAAAACGTATCAACATAATAATATATTTCTTAAACTGAAATCTTGCAGCAGTGTCAATCTAATAGGTCAGAAACTCAAATTAAACTAATTGATTTACTCATTGTGGTCTTTACGCCTACACTCCAAAGTGGGCCTCTTTAAAAGGCGTCATTTACTTACAAATAAACTATTTGTTGGAACTGTAGTTAAGGAAATTTTAAATTGTATTGAATATTTTTATACATGCTGTTTTTATGCTTATTAAGGAATAAGAAACTGTCACATTATAACATTGACCCTATACCTATACCCTATATACAGACTGGATGATGAGACAAAATTGCGAAGTTAAAACTACTAACAACTTAAGTGTTGTATGCATATTATAATTTATAGAATCTTTCTATTATTGTTTGCCAAAATATGAAAGATATCGCTTTAATCGGATTTCGCTAACTGTTCAATTTCGGAATTATTTATTCCACCTAATAAACAATCTCGATTTTATACGCAGCTGACAAAAATATACGTGTGCACTAATAAGGGACAATTTTATTTCATTAGGTCTACTGCTTTTGGCAACGAAGAGTGAAGAGACGTCATTCTGGCTCCTCAAAGTGCTGGTGGAAAAGATTCTTCCAGATTACTACACTAAGACAATGGACGGTTTGATAGTTGACATTGAGGTGTTGTCGGAACTAGTCAAAGCGAAAGTGCCTGATGTGCACCAACATGTTATTAACCTAGGTAAGTAAAATATTTTACCATGTACTTAGGTACAGATAATGTAACTCATCTGTCCGCCCGGCGCTATGTGTAACTGAGGTGTAACCTTGTGTATAGGCATGAGGGAGCGGAAATTCAAACATGAAATTATTTTTCCTTGGCAATATACTCTTCCCCAAGCCTAATACATTTCTCAGATCTTTCGAATAACTTATTTACAAAATTGAAAAACAATGGTGCAGAAATGGCAAAATTCACTTTTTTGCCATGAGTGTTTTTTGTCCCGAAGGTCTGTCTTTATTATTGGAAATACTCAATGAGCTGTTGCTTCTTAAGTTTTAAAAAACCAAGACGGTCATTGAGGATGTTCAAAATTATCATCAATTTTACTCTGACCATTCCCGTTTTTCCAATATTTTGTCAATTTCTGAAGATGTCGCTTTGATTTGTCCTTCGCGCTGGTAATCTTCAATCGATTGTTTTTCTTGCTGGAATAAGCTATGCCACTTGTAATTCTCTGTTCTATCGGGGCAAGAGTCCCTTTAAGCAGGTGACACCTAATAGATAATCATCTGTGGTGTTTTCAGTGCTTGCTTGGTGAGGAACATGATCGCGGCACGAATACAATATTCAATCCTCTCTCCCCGATTGCCTTATTTATCTAGTGATATCTCAAAGCTTCACCATCTGATTGGGCTGTAATTTGGTATTTATAAGTGCATTGAGAAGATAAGTAGCGCTAGGTAGAAAGTCATCGCCCACCTATACTCTCCATCTCCTGCATTCCGCGAACTTTTTGACCCGCCCTCATAGGTAAGACTGACCCTATATTAAACTACTTACCTTCTTCACCAGGTTTGCCATGGGCTGTCATAACAACGAAGTGGTTCGTCTGTTTATTCGCCGAGGTACTCCCCATTGAGACTGTGTTACGGATATGGGACTGTCTATTTTACGAGGGCTCCAAGATTCTGTTCCGAGTCTGTCTGACGCTAATAAAGAGCAACCGTGCGGAGATTCTGGCCTGCAACGACTTCACTTCGCTTGCGGAGTGCTTCAAAGCCATCGTGAAGAATGCGAGCGCCCTTCACTGTCACGAATTTATGCAGGTGAGATTTTTGAGAGGCTACTTACTTACTAGTCATGAGCGGCGCTCTAACTTTTTTCTCGACCCTTTTAAAACTTAACTGGTGGACCCCCTGTTGCTTCCCATATCACTTACAATTTCGTAACCCGATATTTTTAAGCCCCGTTGAGTCTCCCGTGGACCTCTGAGGGTCGAGGGTGAGACTTTAGACCACTTTGGGAATCACTGGTATAAATACTTATAGATAAGAACTCTTTTCTATAAGTAGACACTCCAATGCTAACTGACGTTATCCGAAACTTGTTGTTGAAGTCCACAAAAAATCTCGTAAGTTATAATACAAAAATTTACACTATTTCCTTAAGCTAGTTTCAATAAACGTGTTCTTAGCACATTATAATTGGAATTTCTCAATTATTTTAGACTAACTGCACCCCGCGGTTTTACCCTCGTTACTCTGCTCCAGTAGGTCGGAGCGTGATATTTTGTAGCCTATATGTTAATCCAGCGTATAACTTATCCCGATTCAAAATTTCAGCCAATTCCGTTCAGTAGTTTTGGAGTGAAAGAGTAACTAACATCTATCCATCCATACTTACAAACTTTCGCATTTATAATATTAGTCGGATTTGTAGGACGATTATCTCTTGTGCTTTTTGTTTAACGAGTAGGCACAACATGAAATGAATAATTACAAATTTGTATTAAATGACCAAAACCTATAAAACATCGCGATCTGAATTTTTGAAGCACAGTAGCAATCAACGCAAGGGTTAATGTAGAGTCAAGCTAGTTTTTCATAATATAACGAACGATTCATAAGCGAGACAAGTCATAAATTATTATATCATATTATATTTATAAACTGTAGCACTCGGCACATTATATCTTATCAAGTATTGTCAAACAGTAATCCACTCTCGGCTAGTTGCAATGTCACTGAATATCTTAAATTACAGTAATCCAAAGATAAGCTATGATTTAAACCTATTCTATAAAATAGAGGATAATTTTCACTTTTGCTTTTGTATGAACGTTAAAATGTTAAGTTTAGATTATTATAAAAGTATTTCTTTTCTTTTCAAAAAGACAACTTCCGCACAAGGGATCTTATTCCCTTTACGAACACTCAATCTACGGAAACAGAGCACACTCAGACTCAAATCTGTGGTTTACACAAATAATTGTCCCGGGTGAAAATCAAACCCTTGGTCTCAGAAGCAACTACCATAACCATTGAGCCACCAGTACCTACAGTCAATGATACTTTTACCTATACAAGGTTATATTATAAGGAGTAAAGATTTGATTGTTTCTTTGCATTGAAAAGGCCCTGGAACTGTAACGGTTTCAAAAATTCTTTCACCATAAAGTTACGCTATCTAGGAATAGCATAGGCTATATTTAATTTTGAAATTCCCATGGGAACGGGAGCTGCGCGTATCAAAGCTATTTGATAAATATAAAAGCCCTTCAGAGGACATTCATAAAAATCTTCGCGATTCGTAATGATTAGATTAAAAGTAACATTTCATGTTTTTAGTAATTTATATACTCTACAAATACATTATCTATATATTCATATGTGAAGCAAAAATGTTGTACCCCTTTTTACAAAAATTGCACGGACGGAGTATGAAATTTCACACACTTAGGTATAGTTTATATAGAAGAGTGCAGAATGCTAACACGTTTGACCACTAATATAAATAAATTTGTTTATTACAGTCTATTTTCAAAGTACCGGGAACATTATCGAACACAACGATAATAAAACTGCGTGCACGTTTCGCCAAACAGCGCCGGGAACAACAACAGAAGGAGCCGCCGCGGTGAACGACGCGTCGGCCTCCCGTCTGATCTCACCTTACAGAACCAAATCGTACATGTACACTCTACTTAACACTATTTAAGTACCACATATATTTTGATCTCTATTTCTACATTAAAATCGATGTATGCAAATCCAAAGTATTGGATTTTTCTTGGCCAAATATAATACCAATATTTACCATGTTTAAATTTATTCAGCATGTGTTGCGAACAATTATTCAGAACCGGCTTTTAGCACTTTATGCTTAGCGGGATAGAGTGAATTGTGAACATATATTTGGGAGCCTTAACGCATCTCTAATGCGATACATTAGTTTACACCATGAAATATTTAAAATCAAAATGTTTTTTCTGTATAAGGCATTCTTACTAGGAATCAATTTTAAGCAGATTATTTTAGTGTCCTTTTGCTATTTGGCGCCTAATGACTGTCTATCTCGCTCTATTTCAGGGCCGGCGCTGCATTTATTATGAATCAAAATATATTTATCTAGCTTGCGATTGTACAAATCTTACTAGTCTGCAGCCTGGCATGTGTAGTAAAAAATCATTTATATTTACCGATTTGGTAAAACTATAAGGAATTATTTTTTATTTAATAATGTCATGACAAACCTAAGTTTCAACATTTTTGAAGATTAATCACAGAGATGTAATGTTATTTCGCATATCATTTAAGTATTTTTGTTTGTAGTATTATAATTATTTGTTGTTCATTTTGTAGGTAACTTAAGTTTAACATAGAATACGAACAAAGTGAGCATTTTATTACATAAGGTTTTTTTTTCAAAAGTAATAAGTATAAGATAAAGCTACTAATGAACAAGTTTTTGTAAGTTTAAGTCATTTTATTTATTATGTCTGGGATTTGGTTTCACCTAATCGTAGGTATTTAGCAGATAGTAATATAGAATAGTGTTAATTGATATTTTTTAAAGTAAATATTATATAGAATTAGCTTTTACCTTATCAAGGTTATAATTGTATTTATTTGCATAATGCATATATTTTTTCTATATGTCATTTGAAGTATTAGGTGCTACATAATTATATTTTGGAGACTCCTCAAATTAAATTGACGAAGGAAAATAATATTTAAAAGTGAATGGATATAAATAAAATATAAGGTGTCTCTGAGCAAACCTGTCATAGGGTAAATTCCGTTTATTTCAAGTTATTCATAAACTACATACAATTTCTTTTAATGATTTAATTTATTAAAATGAACTACAAGTTAAAGTTAACCCCTCATGCTAAGCTAAAAACGCTTGTGTTACGGGTGGTTTCAAGTTGGTAGTGCAATGGGTGGTGATCGAACCGGCGTCCACAAGATCACAAGTCCGACGCCCTAGCCATTGGGCTACGGCCGCGCTTTTACATAATGGTTTAACCCCTGACACTGATTTATCGCAAGATGCTGTATAATACCTACTAAAATGTTAATTTAGAATGCTATAAAACTAAATTTAATTCCTAAATCCTATTTTCTTTTGATCTAATAAACGTAAATCAATTATAAAAAATCCTTGAAAATCTGCCCTAAATACATAATATTTTAATTTATAGATGAAGTGAGACTATAGATCAGTGGTTCCCAACCTTTAAGCGCTGAAAGACCATTTTACAAAATGTTTGTCTCGTTACGGACCACCTGTTTTGCGTAATCACCCTAAAACTCACACTATTACAATAACTTTTGTGTGTTAGAAAATCTTATGTTCAGTAAATAAATATTTAGCTGCGTCGCAATGTTTTTTGGGCAGCTTCAGGTCCATTTCTAGTGCTTCCAGGGACCACCAGTGGTCCGCGGACCACCGGTTGGGAACCACTGCTATAGATGAAGTCTATTCGAATGTCATTATAGTTGTGTATTACATTAATTGTAAGAGAAATGGCGCCATTATGGAGTTTACTTTTTTATATGCTTCTGCATACGGTGCGTAAGGTGTCTCAAGTTCAATTCGTTTATGAATTAAAGATTTCCTGAAACACTTTAAATTTAATGCTATTTTACGGTAGTGTATCTGCAAGTGAGCGTGACGCACACATTAAATTTAAACTTACTTTTTTTGCGCGAATAATGTATTGAGTTGTCTTTCTACAGTTATGCACGCTATGATTATATTTTTGTTTACATATGATGTAAAACAAAAATTAACGTAATTTAATTTTGCTATGAAATAATATTTTGCTCAAAAAAGTAAAATTATGATACATTTTATGTAAATTAATAAATAAAAAAGACTATTGATATAAAAAGTGAAGTTTGACTCTTGACCACTATTCAAGTATGAACTATGTTGTAATTATTAACTCAAATTGATTGAAAAATTGAATGTTTGAAAACACCTTGGACAATAATTTTACATATCGTACAAGGAATGCATTCGGCTAAATTGTAAGAATTTGTTTGAAAGTTTGTTATTTTTTTAAGCTTGATGCTCAAAATATGTTTGTTTATACAATTGTACTGATGTAACAATTTTTTCTATTGTATGTAATGCTTGCAGTTTCTGCTTAATTCAGAACTGAAATACTCTTTTTCAATTCTACAATTCTACATATAAATACAATTTAATCTTTAAATAAATCATATTATTTCAAATTCAACCTATTTACCAAATTATACTAATTATATAGAAAACCATTTAACTAATAAAGGAAAAAAAGGGTTTTAACTGTTCTTTATACATAATGTTTATATAATATACGTAAGAATAGATTTGATATAGTGCACTTCTGATATATTATTCATTATTACAGATATTATTATGTCAATTTTACAGACATCTTCTGAAATAAATGATCAATTAAGAGACACATTTTCTACTTTTACAATTTTTCATTAAATGTCATAGACTATCTCACCAATACATAAATATATAGAATTAGCATTTTGAAATGATATATGTACCTATATTGTAATATTTCCATCTAAATTTTGAATATAGAATGTTTAATGTATTTTTATAAAATACACTTGATGGTTTCCTTGTGTATGTGCTGTGATTAGCTGTTCAGCCTGATAACAATTAGCCCACATATGACCTTGGCAGTCAGGCCCACTAGCTTGCCTATAAATTGCTAGTTATAAATGTTACATTAAAAAAATAACATTCAAATACTCATCTTCAGTCCATATTACATTTACTATTGGACAAGAGCAAAAGGGGACTTGCTAGTTTAAATATTATTAAAAAACCAACTGCTTAACCTGCAAACTTGCCTGATATGAATGTTCTATGTGTTACTGACTGCCCAGCTTGTATGCTTAACCATATTAGGATATGCCATAATACATGTTTGGATGTTTATTGTAAGAGAATAGACTATTGAGATGTTGAAATGAGTTTTTATTAACTTTTTACCCAATGACAATATAATAAAAAAGTATCTGATCTCAACACCAACAAAACATTAAATAAAACTACAAGAATTTTCTTACACAATGTAAAACATTTTATAAATCATTTGGTGGATTTTGTTATAACTAAAATATTTAAAATAAATTTCTACAATATAGAAATATTTCTGTGTTAATACAAAGGTACTTTCTATACAATCCTAATTTGAACTACACAAGAACTTAAGATTTGCCACTTTCTAACATGTCCTTAGCTTCATTTATTTTGGCAGCAATCAATGGAGAGCCACCACGGTCAGGATGATTTAGCAGCATTATTTTTCTATGTGCATCCCTTATCTGAAAAAAATAAAATAAAGTTTAATAGACCTTCCTGTTATAACTATAAAATATTCAGTATTATAGTAGTAAGATATACCTTAGCCTTACTAGCTGTTGGGCTCACTCCCAAGATAAGAGCTGCTTCTCTCTTCGTCATTTTGGGTTCAAAGCCGCCTTTGTAATATTTAGAATATGTTAAATTTTCAGTATCAAACTTGGGTAGGTTTTTCACAGCTTCTGCAAATTTCGATGAGGCATTTGGCATCTGTCTAAGAACATACCGACCAGCAAATCCAACTGCAGCCATTCCAAGGCCAGCGAGAATGACTGAACTTGCCTGTAAAGTTAATGAAAATAAAAAGAAAAAAACATTTTAGGTTATTTTTTTGAAAGTATAGTAATTAGTTAGGAAACCAAAGATAACAATAGGTGTTTTGTAATATCAACACATACCATGATTGTATCTTTTAAAGTGTGATACTTATCCAAAATTTATTAAATAATTTCACATAATAACGCAATAAATTCACAAAATTTCGAGTCTTATTGTGACAAATTGACAATTCACAATGACTGCTGACACTGCAGTGCTGCCATATCTTAAACCTCGAAATCTGAATCGCTATGTCTGAAAATCTGTATTTTATCTGTATACGATGAAAAAGATAAAATCTGTATTAATTAAAATTTTTATAAAGTAGTAGACAAGTGAAAAACATATTTATTATTGATACATACTTTTATTCATATTTTTACTAACATTTAGCGTGAAAAATGGCTCGATTTTTAATAATTGTTTTTCCTAACTTGTCTGTACCTAAATAGTTGCGAGTTTTCGTTTCTATCAAATTAATTGAAGGAAATATTTTTTATTAAGAAATTGTCCAGTAATATAGTCATTTCATCAATTGGTTTGCCATAGCAAAAGTAATTATTGTAGCATCTAGTTTAAAGCACAAAAAAATATTTAGGACCAAAATGCATTAATTTTTGAGCCATTCACTTATATTCTTTCATGTATTCTCACATGAAAATTTGAATTTAAAAAATCTGTACAAACCTCAAGTGAAATCTGTCATCTGTATCAGGAGCCAAAAATCTGTACCAATACAGATAAATCTGTATATATGGCAACACTGGCTGACAGAATTAAAGCAAAGAGCAATTATTATTAGAAAACTAAATAACTACTGGTTTATTATGCATTAATAATTACGAATGAACTGTTAGTGAAAATAATGAATAAAGCGATGAAATAGGTCTATTTCTAAGTTACTTTATAGCATTTATGGCTTTATATTGTATAATATACAATATAAATATATTATCAAAACTAAACCCGATTGGACGAAGATATATTTTTTACTATACTTATACACTACGAATATACCAGTTTGATTATTTTTCGGTGAAAACCGGTTTTTTCTATAGAGGACAGGAAGATCGCTGAACAAGGATACAATGAATGCATTGTGATAATTAATATAAAATTATCTTGTTGACTTATAACTTTTTTATTATAATAAACAATCAACTATTAACGTATTCTATACAGGTTTTTGTTTAAATAAATAACATTTTAGAAAAACATTGTTGAACACTGATTACACGAAGTAAACACTGGCAACACGAAGTGTGCAATGAAGTGATCTGCCAGATTTAATTGAAAAAAAAATCGGGCCTTTTCGAAGAGGTTCAACATGGCAGGAGATCAGGCGCAATTTTTCCAGCTACTAAATACTTTATTATCAACAGATAACGACATCCGATCCCAAGCAGAAGTAAGTACTAGTTTTGTTTTATTATTTTATTGAAAACATTACTTCGAAATCCACCGGCATTTACTACGAATGTCTTGTGGTGGCCTCGTGTCAAAACGTGGTCATGGAGGATTTGTAATGTTACTTTTTAAACAAAGAAACTAATGCCAATTACGACACAAAGTAATACGGATATATGTTTGAAAAACTTATATCGTACGATAGTTTCTATTTAAGATATGAAAATTGCCCAATGTTTACTTTTATTACACTGTTCATAACCGTTCAATCAAGTTGGGACTTTTCTAATAATAATTCTAAACATTTTATTTAGTATAATTTGAATTCTGAAAAATGTTACTAACAGTTGATTACCATGGAAAATAATCACCTAATAAAATGTAATGTAAAATACTATAGCATTTTTTTCGCTTATAATAGGAGCGTCAATTGCATGCGTAGTTATCAAATAAATATAAATATAAGAAGTACAAAAAGAAGTCAATTTAGTGACCTCATAAGTTCATTGAAAGATGTAGGAATGTATTCATTTTCGTGCCTTTGGCGCAGTCAACTACGTATTATCAGCATTGGTCTCATTTTGGCGCTAAATTTTACGACTACTCAGTAGAGTATAAATTCAATTTAATTCAAAATATTTTTTAATGGTGTCTATAAACTTTGTATAATTCATAGATTAATAATAGCTAAAGCCATTTTTTGTTCTTGTTTGTTATGTTTTTATTTTATTCAGATGTTATTTAAAAATTATTTACCAGGAAGCATACAACAACATACCAACTGAAACCAAAGTAGTATATTTAGTTGGTGCAATTCAAAATGCTGATGTTGGTGAAGAAGGTAGACAGACAGCTGCCGTACTACTGCGTCGGCTGCTCAGCGCAGAGTTCTTTGAGTTCTTCCCAAAGCTGCCATTTGAACAGCAGACAGCACTTAGAGAACAACTCCTCCTTACACTACAGATGGATGTCAGCCAACAGTTGAGAAGAAAGGTTTGTTATACTTCTTACTTATTTTAATGAAGAAAGATTTAATGAGTCAACTGAAAAAACATGAATTATAGTCACTACGTAGTATAAAACAAAGTCACTTTCTCTGTCCCTATATCCCTATGTATGCTTAAATCTTTAAAACTATGCAACGGATTTTGATGCAATACGATAAACATTTAGTATGCATATTAATTGACCATACTATTACTAAATATTTTTACATTGAAGTAATTTTATCATCTGTATAAAATATCTAATCTATCTAGGAAAAAGTATGTAGGTATTATATTTAACAAAGTGTTGAATTATATTAATTATTGACGCTGATGTATATCAGCAGATACAATATTGGATACTCCTTATATGTCAGTCACAAAATAGGACTTCCTCAGAATATAATTAATTGGTGTCTGAATCATAGACTGAGTACACATGTTATCTAATTTCATCCTACTTGTAGAACATGCCAGAATGACTCATACTCACATTGGAATTCCACTAACTGACTCGAACAAAAAAATAATTACCATTTTTGTTGTAACAACTGATTGTTGAGATTAATTAAATTTGTTAGTATACAATACAATTAATATTGGAGTAGTTTAATATATAAGAAATAATTAACAAAGCATTTGGCCTTGAATTCATATTTTATCTGTAACACCAATATTAGATTACAGACATTATACAGACAGTTTTCATGTTATCAATTTTTGAAATTAAAACAATTCTATGTCTTACCTGCGATTCTACAATATGTAGAGAACAGAGTATAAATATAGGGCAAAACTTATTTACTTTCAAAATCATTACTAGTAACTTATCATCCTTGTAAAATATACAATGTCATTCAAGGGTCAAATTGACTATCATTATTTGCTATCTTACAGTGGCAATCTTAAATATTGAGTTGGAAAACATACTTATGCTATTACTCTCAATATTACAGATAAATTACTCCACAAGTCAAAACTTCTTCCACCTATTTCTAAATAATATTAACTGATTCAACTGCTTGGCACAAATATTACGTGCATATTTTCAAATAAAATGTGTTACTGCCAGAATGTGCTAAATCAAATAGAGAATTCGCTAACACCAACCTTTTTATAGGATGGAGTTTGATAGTACCTCTCAAAACATTACTTAAATATAATTCTGAATTTAAACCAAAAATGTAGTATGAAAGCAGTCATAGACATATAAAACAGCATTAATGCAACATTGTGAATTCAAATTTAAACTATATTAAATATATCGTTTTTTTTTCTAGATCTGTGATGTAGTGTCAGAGCTAGCAAGAAACCACATAGATGATGATGGTGTCAACCAGTGGCCAGAGTTTCTTCAATTTATGTTCAACTGTGCCTCTGCACAGGATCCCAATATCCAAGAAGCTGGCATCAGGATGTTTACGTAAGTGATTAAACAACTGCCTTTTTGCACATCACCAGTACCCAAAAAAATATTGTCCTTAAGACATATGCATTGAAAGCCTATCACTGAAATGAAATGCTTTATAACATTTAGTTTTAATTTCTTTTAGCCATTCTATATTTTATGCTTACAGTAAACTTGGAAAATTGCCAGCTTACCAAAGAACATTTAACATACTCTCAGGAATAATAATCAGAATTGTGTTTTTACTGACCCTGCTACAATTTACACTTCCTACTTGTCTTACAATGTCTTTAACATTGTGTTTATTTATGATACAGATCAGTGCCTGGTGTATTTGGACACCAACAGAATGAAAACCTACCAGTGATTAAGAGAATGCTACTGGCTGGTCTGTCCTCAACATCAGAAGTGCTCCGTATTCAAGCAGTAAAAGCTGTTGGTGCCTTCATCCTCCTACATGACAAGGAACCTGCCATTCAGAAACATTTCAGTGATATTTTGCTCCCATTAATGCAGGTATGTTAGAGTAGCTTATAATGCACAACTACAGAAAATTGAATGGCTAGTCTGTTACTATTTGATTCTTTAACTAAACTGCATTGAAAAAACAAGGACAATTTTTTTTACATTAATTTATTGATCAAATGACATAATAGATCACTGAAGTTCTAAGTTGACCAAATATGATTTTTTATTCCTGTTTTAAAATATGCAGCTTTGCAAAAACATAATAAAATTTGATGAGTCTATGATCAGGCATATGGTTTACTGATTCTTAGCACACCAATAGCAATTTCCCACTTGTATATTCAAGCGCCATTTCAACATTGAATGATTACAATTGGATCTATTTTTAGGTGCATGATACGCGATTTTTATCTTTCAATTGTATTGATATCATTTGGAACAATGTAGTGTCCACTATAGGAATGTTATTTGCTCTCATTATTTTTGTTTTTCAATGCCAACCAAATTTGGTAATCAATGACATCGCGCAATGATGGTTATTTACATATTTTTCATGTAATGACAAGATTATCAAATAAAAATATGTGAGCTTAGATATATTTTCCTAATAACCAACTCTTAAGCCAAGGATACACTAGGAGACAAATGTGCCACGACATGTATCGGCGACATGTCAAGCGAAGCCAGCCGATTTCGCGTGACATATCTGGCGACATCGCGCGACTTATGTCCGTAGCGACGTCAGGCGAAGTCGTGCAACTTCGCGAAGCTTCGCCGGACATATCTGGCCACATCACGAAGTTTTGTTTCACAAGGCAATCGATATCATTACACCCACCGAGGTAGTGTTGTTGGCTGCGGTGCGATGTTGCCTGACATGTCGAGCGAAGTCCGGCAACGTCGCGCTACTTCATTCGATGTAGTTGGCGACACGTGTCGTGCGATGTTGCCAGACAGGTCGACCAAAGTCCGACAATGTCGTGTTACTTCACCCAACGTCGCTGGCGACACGTGTCGCACGACATTTGTCCCCTAGTGTATCCTTGGCTTAATGTTTTAGTATCAAATCATTTTTCAGAAATATAGTATATACCATATTTTAGTTGTGCACAAAAATTACGTGCATATTTTTCCGTAAAATGTGCTACTGCCAGAATGTGCAAAAGTAACTTGAGAATTCGCTAACACCAACCTTTTATAGGATGGAGTTTGATAGTACCTCTCAAAACATAATCATACTTTTTATTTTACAATATTTACAGTTAACTATGTATATATATATTTTTAATATAATATTATATATTCCCTACAGGTTATTGTTCAGTCCATTGAACAAAGCTCAGATGACTCAGCTCTGAAAGTTCTAATTGAATTGGCAGAGTCAGCACCTAAATTTTTACGACCTCAGCTGGAGCCCATCTTCCAAGTATGCATAAAGGTTAGTGTCATCATTCTCTAGAATACATACTAGCAAATGAAACTTGTTAGTAAGACTTAATATTAGCTACAGCAGTGATGGTGTAGGTACTAAGTATCTTACTAAATTAAATATCGAGATAATTAGCATTCTATGTTTTTACATTTGAATGTCAGTCCCTCGGTAACAAAAACTTTTTTTCAAATTTCCTAGATTTCTGGTTAAAGTTAAACAACGTAAAAACTTGTTCTATAATATTAATAAATATTTTTTATTGTCAAACCATAATCAAATTTGCATTCTGTTTACTTTAAAATCCAATAACGTCTATATCCTACATAGGTAGTGGGAGACAAGGACGCGGAAGACAACTGGCGGCAACTGGCGCTCGAGGCTATGGTGACTCTATGCGAGACTGCACCAGCCATGGTTCGGAAACAAGTGCCGAGCGGCGTGCGCCTGCTCACTCCGCTGGTGCTGGGGATGATGTGCGAGCTGGACGAAGAACCCGAATGGTCCCTGCAGGATGATGCCGCAGAAGACGACAATGAACAGTCAGTATTTTGTATAGTTTTTAACTATTATATATATTTATTTTAAAGACAACCCCTGCCCAAGATAAATAAATCCCTGTTTTATAGGGGACTTGACAGACACACCATTCATGGACACAAAGAAACCTAGAATAACATCAATTATCAATCAAACCCTGAACACCAGGTCTCTCAGAAGTCACTGCTGCAACCACTGAACCACTGGTGCAGTGTATATCAATGATTAAAAACATTTGATTGTATAAGATAAATATCCTGGACATATAATCAAATCAGTTTGTTGGTTTATATGTGTTTAGCTTTATTTGTTTTAAAATATGTTAGCACTTTTTAAAATTATTTATTGACTGTGACTTAGATTTTATAATAAATGTGTTATTACTTGGCAGGTTACATTTTATAATAAAGCTTTAGTTGAATATTAACAGATATTGAGTAGGTATGGGTGACAGGCTACAGATAGACGCGAAATATTATATAATACCTATGATATACTAAACATTTCTATTGATAACATTGATCCGTAAGATTCTGTCCATTCGGAACTATCAATCATGATAAGTCCAAATAGAATCTTACTATATAAAATAACGAGATAATTAGCACTCTATGTTCCTTATACATTTGAGTGTCAGTCCCTCGCTTACAATAAATTATTTAACATAAACCTTGAGTTATGTTTATTCACCTTGAGTATAGACGCCTGATTATCTATAATTGCAAATGTTAGCACAGGTAACTCCATCATACTAATTAGTATGATGAAATAAAGGCGCATTGTCTGGCTTATAGTCAAACTAAATTTTCGCAAACAGTTTCACCTGCGTAGCTCCCTTTCCCGTGGAAACTTCATAATTAAATTTATATTACTCCTGAATAACATAGCTTTCTATAATGAAATAATTTTTGAAATTGATCCAACAGTTCCAGAACGAATAAAATGCAAACAAACAATCAAATCTTTCCTCAATAAAATATTGGAAAAGATTGTTCAATGGTGAAAGAGGATATATAATAACTTTAATAAAACTAGTTTAAATGAGATAATTTTTCATTTATAAGAAATGTGCAGTTTTTTTGTGAGCTTTTTGAGGACTACAAAAATATTTTTATTTATCCAATCAGAATATGTAATTGAGGTGTTATGTATGCTTTTGAATATTGGGATGATAGTTGGCAAAGTTTATTTCGCTTATTTTCCATATCCCTTTAAAATAACAATCTGCAATCCATTGTGGAAGAATAACAGTCCAACGAGTTGAAACGTGGTGTGGTATTTCTGTAATAAAATTTTAATGTTTTCATTTATTTCAGAAATTACGTGGCCGCCGAATCGGCGCTAGACCGTATGTGCTGCGGTCTGGGCGGTAAGACTATGTTGGGGCTCATCGTGGGGCAGGTGCCCGAGATGCTGCAGTCCGAGGACTGGCGCCGCCGACACGCCGCGCTCATGGCCGTGTCCTCTGCGGGAGAGGGCTGCCACAAGCAGATGGAACAGATGCTGGACCAAGTTGTGTCTGCTGTGCTTAACTATTTGACTGACCCCGTGAGTGCCTTATATTATTCTCTTTAAATTAGAATAACTTAAATAGCTATGTATATTCTCTGTTAAAAAACAAGAACTAGTGCAGAACCAAGATAGGCTGCCAAGAAACTATGGCAAAACTACAACTAATACAGGCTGATGTTTTCCAGATTAAGCAACAAACTTGACAAAATAAATTATTATTAGTATATTTATTCCATTTTATTTTCTTCACAGCACCCTCGCGTACGTTACGCTGCATGCAATGCCGTTGGTCAGATGTCGACTGACTTTGCGCCTATATTTGAGAAGAAATTCCACGACAAGGTGGTGCCTGGACTCTTGTTGGTGCTTGATGACAATGCTAACCCCCGCGTGCAGGTAACATATAATAAATATTTACTTTAATATACATCAGAAAAAACTTACAGTTTAACTTTGTGTTAAATGTGTAAACATTTTTGTTTTTCCATGTCGAATTACTTTTAAAATGAATTGAGTTTTTTAGAATTATATTTGTGTTTTCAGGCTCATGCGGCTGCTGCATTAGTAAACTTCAGTGAAGATTGTCCCAAACCCATTCTTACCCAGTACCTAGACCCCTTGATGGGCAAGCTTGAAGTTATCTTGACCACTAAATTCAAAGAGGTAAGAATTTTTAACATTTCAATGTTAATAATATCATCCCAATGTTCGTTAGTGATTTATCTATATCCATGGTTACATCACTTCCATAGCATTGGCAGATTAAATGAGGCATTTGCTCCGTTTCTTTTTAGCTTATAATTAGTCACGGATCTCAGTTCACAGACATTTATGATATTACCCATTTAAATCTAAATAATGTATATAAAAGACTCATTCATCATCACGATCATTTCGTTCTATTTGACTTAAAGTTGCTATTTGTCATTTAGCTAGTGGAACGTGGGACTAAGCTTGTACTGGAACAAATAGTGACCACCATCGCGTCAGTTGCCGACACAGTGGAAAAAGACTTTGTGATATACTACGACCGTCTCATGCCGTGCCTTAAGTACATCATCGCTAACGCCACCACAGATGAATTCAAGATGTTGCGTGGAAAGACTATTGAATGTGTCAGTCTTATCGGTGAGTTCTTGATCAGACTTAGCTCCTCACAAAGTAAATAATAACATTGAAAAATAGAATAATTTATAGTATTTTAAATTAGGAATACATCATTCGATATCCTAAATTCATATTAAAATCAAACGAACAAGTATGTATTGTAATTCATAAACCCACCAAAAACATAAATGTGAAACTGGAAGCCAAGTTCACAAAAGACTTTAAGATCTAAATGGATTTTTAAGTTCTTTAGACAATCAGGAAATATTAAAAGAACAACTAACATTCTTAAGTGAATTTAACACAATTTCTTGATTTTTTCTGCAACAACAAAGTTAATTAAACAATATGTTTTTTAAAAAATTTAAATAATGTGTTTTGCACCTCATCATTTAATTATTTCTTTTGCATACTTTTTCGTGTTTTTTAGTAATGAAGGAATAAAAAGTGGCACCAAATGGATCATTTAGCACGGGGTACTGCTCGACAATTATTTTAGTTTGAAATTGGCTTTACACTCTCCCAGATATAGATGTTAAGTTTTACTTTAAGAAGTCAAGTTTTGTTGTCTTATCGCGAGTTGTTATTTTGTGAAGATTTCCATAGGTCAAAAGAAATGTTTTTCTTCTCAGGCTTGGCGGTTGGTGAAGAAAAGTTCACATCAGATGCCTCTGAAGTGATGGACCTGCTATTGAAAACTCACACAGAAGGCGAACAACTTCCCGCTGATGACCCTCAGACTTCTTATCTTATTTCTGCGTGGTCCCGAATTTGCAGAATTATGGGTATGTTTACACTACTAAATTATATACAGATCGTGAAAATCAAGTAACATTGTCGTAGCCATTGACACATAACATGACAGTGATTGCCCGTATTTATTCTATGATCTATGCTTATATTAAATTGTCTACTATCATTGTGAATCGTTGACCTTGTGTGAACCTTGGTTTACCCAATGACTCAAACAGATAGTCGTACAACACCATGTGTCCGCCGTTGTCAGGCAAGAAGTTCGCGCAGTACCTGCCCATGGTGATGGAGCCGGTGATGCGCACGGCCGCCATGAAGCCCGAGGTGGCGCTGCTCGACAACGACGACCTGGAGACCATCGAAGGTGACCTCGACTGGCACTTCGTTACGCTCGGAGAACAACAGAATTTCGCTATTAAGACTGCCGGTAATATTACTATTCTATTAAAATGAATGTTCTTTTGTAACAGTTCTAAGAATAAGTATTGTAGCTGGTACTTCGCTACTTTGGTACTTTTAATATCCAATGTTCGTTAGTGATATGACTATGACAAAGGTCACATCACTTCCATAGCATTGGTAAATAATATGTGGTATTTGCTTCGTTTCTTTCTAGCTCATAGAAAGTCATGGATCTCAGTTCACAACATTTCAATCACAATGGCTAAACTAATCGATGCTTATTTTTTCTATGTGCCATAATTATTTGAAATTTCTTTATAATACTGTTTTTCTTTCACTAAGTATTGGTCATTAAACGGGGTTTGCGTTCGAAAGGTCTGGAAGACAAGGCGTCCGCGTGCGACATGCTGGTGTGCTACGCGCGCGAGCTGAAGGAGGAGTTCGCCGAGTACGCGGAGGACGTGGTGAAGCTGATGGTGCCGATGCTGAAGTTCTACTTCCACGACAACGTGCGCACGGCCGCGGCCGAGTCGCTGCCCTACCTGCTGGAGTGCGCGCGCATCCGCGGCCCGCAGTACATCCAGGGCATGTGGGCCTACATGCTGCCCGAACTGCTCAAGGCCATCGACTCCGAACCCGAGCAAGATGTGCAACTGGAACTGCTCAACAGCCTTGCCAAGGTATATATGTTCATTTTCTACTCGCGTTTTACCGTTGCACCCCAAGATAAGAACACAAAATCTGGGTTTCTTTTTTTTTAAGTAGCTGCCTACATCGTATTTATAATGAAAGTTCATCTAAAATTAGAAATGGGCAAAGATGATTTGTTTGTTTTTCTAACTAAACATTATTTATTTTTAGTGCATAGAGCTGCTCGGTGGTGGTTGTCTGTCCGACGAAATGATGGCGGAAGTGTTGCGTATCTTGAACAAACTTCTCACAGAGCATTTCGAACGCGCCACTGAACGTCGTCAAAAACGTGCCGATGAAGATTACGACGAGGTAATTAAAATACTTTGCTCTATAAGAGTGTAATACAATAACCAGTTAAGCAGTTTTTATTAACAAGATTTTGGAAGACCAAGCTCGTTTAAAAACTTTGATGCCCATATCTCGTGTTGTGTATAGAAATTTGAAATATAATAAATGTAACGTAAAAATATACACGTTTTTGTTTTGACAAAATAAAAACTAGCACCTAATTGATGTTGAATTACATTACATTGTTACATTTTTGGTATTTTTATTTGTAGGTTGTTGAAGAACAGTTGGCTGACGAAGACAACGAGGATGTATATGGACTATCTCGCGTGGCGGACGTGTTGCACTCGCTAATGTCAGCTTACAGAGAAAGTTTCTTCCCACACTTGGATACATTGCTCCCGCATCTGGTACAATTGCTCGCCCCCGGCCGCCCCTACTCCGACCATCAATGGGCTATTTGTATTTTCGACGATGTAATTGAATTTGGAGGTAAGGACTAATACTTTTCTTTTATCTATATACACTTCTCGCAAAAATTAAGGGAACATAATTTTTTTCCAATTTTTTGGGTGATTTTCAACAGGCTATTATTTTGGTGGAAAATGGTCGTACAGAAGTCGCTCTTGAAGCTTGAAAATTCTAGTTTTCAGATTTTTTGAGTAACAATTTTTAAGAGCTCCGGTTCACATGCAAACATTTTTTTTTTTTTTGACCGGACCGAAATGCTCTGACGCTTTCAACCACCGCCGTTATGAAACCGGCGGAGGGATATGTGGACTCGCCCTCTCCAGTGCGTGATATGCTGCTCATACCACGAGGAGAGGACCCTACCGCCACTAAAACCCCCCTCTTACTCCTTCTTCCGCCATGAGTATGAGGGCCACCGGGTATCGCTGAGAATCGCTTGCATTTCCGGTGAACCCCCACGGCGGCCGTCCGCAGTTTGGATAGTGCCGCGGACTCTCTGGGGCCACTTTGTGTGTGGCCCGTATAACCATTGACGGGACGCCCGGAGTACTCAGGCGTCCCTCCTCCGCACGGGTCGGCCTCTATAGGGAGCAGGGCCCATGTTCCCTACTCCCCGAGGCCGAGCCTAAGTCGGCATGCGACGGGTCTAAACCCGACGCCTGCGGCCAACACGCCGCCTGCGAAGCGGGTGTGCACCGGGATCTTCCTCCCTTGCCCGCTCCGCAACCTCCTTCTGCGACATGACACGTCCACAGAAGGAGGCAACCGCCGCCCACGACCCCTCACTTTCGACCATCTTAGTTCACATGCAATCCTTCACGAAGCACGGAAAAAAAAAAAAAAATTTTTTTACATTTTGTTTTTTTACTCTTTGGCCATGGATTTTTTTTTTGAGCTATGCCAATTTGCATGGGTTACATAGCCTGTTTATTCAGCTTCAAGATGCTTTTTTCAGGATCCCACGATACGACCATTTCTCCCTGAGGTATCGAATTTTGAATGCAAAAGGATCCTTTTTCATTCAACTACCGATATCTCTGTAACTACTGGTCGCACCACAAATCGACAGCGAATTTTATTATCTGTAGAAAATTTCCTTTAAAATACAGTCAAGAGTTAGTGGAGAAAAATGTTTTGTCCACCTCTAACATTTCATTGAAAAAAGTAAAAAAAAAATCTTTTTCCCCGTTTTAGGTTAATTGACTGTTTCTTCACTGATATGGGCGGGAAAGCTAAGGTTGAAGTGAAATTCTACAGCCCAATGTACCCCAAAGAGCCTCTTAAATTTTTATATCGATTGGTTCAACGGTTTCTTTGGACCAAACGATCAAAATTTTGAAAAATTAAAGGAAGAAGACCCTTAGCTTGACGTAATCTCTTAAAAAATAAAATAAACACACTGTCGTGATTTTCGAAGACAAAATTTGGAAAAAAACAGAACAAAAAAATTTTTTTTCGTGTTTCTTTACTGACAAAAAAAATAGTTTTTTTTCCAAAATGAGTGATTAATTGTTTCTTGATTTTTTACAGTACCAAAAAAAAACAATTTTTAATCTGCTTTATTTTTAATTTTTGAATATTTTTTTTCGTATCGGGGTCCTGAAAAAAGCGTCTTGAAGCTGAATAAACAGGCTATGCGAACCATGAACCAAGTTATAACCGCGTACAGATACCGGCACGGTTCTTGGGCGCTCGGCGCAAGAGTGGGGATCGCTTTGATACGTAATTGATACGCTCTACTACGCCCACTAGAGCGTATCGGATTACTTTCCGTGCCCGATACGTTCCAAGCACGGTCATGGTATGATATGGGATAGTGGGCAGAGTCCTTTATACTTAAAAATGTATTTGTAAAAATAAATATTCTCATAATAAAAGCGCATAGTGAGGTCCCCCTTACTCCGCGAACCACTACTTAGAGAGCTTATTTGCACAAAAATTACGTGCATATTTTTGATAAAATGTGTCACTGCCAGAATGTGCGAAAGTATATTGAGAATTCGCTAACACCAACCTTTTTATAGGATGGAGTTTGATAGTACCTCTCAAAACATTTTTTCATATCGTTATTCAATATTTTTAAACTAAGTAGGTAAGTATATTTGTTGAAATGAACGACATAATCCAAACATAAGCGAACACTGCAAACGCTCGTCGCTCGTGGTTCGGAACGTAACGATGACTGTGTGGCAGGTCCCGCGTGCGCCAAGTACCAAGACATATTCCTGGAGCCCATGCTGGGCGGGCTGGCGGCGCGCGAGGCGGAGGTGCGGCAGGCGGCGGCGTACGGCTGCGGCGTGCTGGCGCAGAGCGGCGGCGCGCAGTTCGCGCCCGCCTGCGCGCGCGCCGTGCCGCTGCTGGCCGCGCTCGTGGCCGAGCCCGCCGCGCGCGCCGTCGAGAACGTCAACGCCACCGAGAACGCCATCTCCGCCGTCGCCAAGATCATCAAGTACAACCACTCGCAAATCGACCGGGACGAGATCATCAGGCACTGGTGAGTGGCGACCCTCCGCCGTGATCACGGTGTCGTGCGATCGTGTCTGACGCATAGTGTGTACCGCGCAGGCTCACGTGGCTGCCCGTGACCGAGGACACGGAGGAGGCGCCGCACGTGTACTCGCTGCTGTGCGAGCTGACGGCGAGCGGCCACCCCGCGCTGTCGTCGCCCGCGGCCCCTCAGCACGTGATCGCCACCCTGGCCGAGGCCTTCCTTCGGGACGCCGTGCCCACAGACAATCCCGTCTATGCGCAGATGGTAGCTCTCGTACGCCAGATACAGGTAACTTGCCGCAACATTATATTTGTTTTTTTCTAGAATTCGATTCTTTAATAACCCCATTTTTTGCCACTTATGCCTAAGTGATAAATTACTGTATTTCTTTAATTTACTAAAATTCTGGATTATAAGAACAGTCGTTTAATTCGTTTAGTCACAAAATATAAATTATTCTTTACAGCACCAATGACGTCATTAAACAGTAATCCATAGACCAAAACAGCTAATATTGGTCGTCATGTCGATTTAAAAATTTGTTACAGAACTTTTTAGCCCTCAAAACTACCATATTAGACCAGGGTAGATAATTTTCGAACCCAAAAAAAATTATAGTAGTATGAAACCCATTGGAAAAGGAAGAAAATATAACAAAAATTAAAGGAAAAATAAATTACGGGCGATCTGAGGTTGGGAAGTGGTAAAAAATGGGTTTTTAAGGGTAAAAAAAGGTTACCCTCGATTTCCGACGAAACTACAAGTCCTATGGAAAAAAGTTAAAATACCAAAGTTGTAGGTAATAAAAAGATGAAAAAATGTTCATCAATATATCGTGGAATCTTACGTTATTCGAGTAATTAAAGTAAAATGAATTTGAGTATTTTTAGTTTTTTGCATTTATGAAAAAAATTACAGGGGTAATGTACATTTTTATATACCATTAAAAAGTAAAGATTGCAATGAACAAAAAGCGTACCGACTTTTTAAAAAAAGCAGATATTTTGACGTGAGAATTTTCCATTGAACATGAGGGTGAAATTTCAATTTTTGAGTCAAAATAAGGAGAAAAAATAATAATTATTGAATCAAAAAAAATCTTGTATGTTTAGGACATACTCAGGTAAGTTTTCACCAAATTACGTGTAAAAAAATCAAAATTTGTAAAAGATAAAAATAAAAAACCAAAAACTCGGTTTTTTGAGTTTTTCACAAGATTTTGGAGGTTAAACACAGTAAATTTAAAAGTTGTAGATCTTTTTATTACCTACAACTTTGCTATTTTTTTTTCCATAGGACGTGTAGTTTTGTCGGAAATCGAGGGTAACCTTTTTTTACCCTTAAAAACCCATTTTTTACCACTTCTCGACCTCAGATCGCCCGTAATTTATTTTTCCTTTAATTTTTGTTATATTCTCTTCCTTTTCCAATGGGTTTCATACTACTATATTTTATTTTAATTTTTAACCATTTTCAAAGGTTTTGGCACTGGTCTATATATTTACTGGTCTATTAAAACATATTTAAGTAATAACAAAAAAGTCTCAACTAGGCTATTAAGAAAATTGCCCTTAATAGCTTTTAACTCATTTAATTAAAAGAATATCAGCAGCAGCAATGACATAATGTTACGGAATTGTTACAGGGTAACGCAGAACTATTCAACTCGATCCTCATGCAGCTCAGCAACGAGCACAAGGAAGCATTGCAGCTGGCGCTGTCCACATAGTAAACCCGCACTCCTCACGCGCCCTACCCTCATCACTAACCTCAGCCATTGACCGCCTAGCGCCTCCACGACTATACTATGTGTATTGTAAACTTCTACATTGTTATTGTTCGATACAAATGTAAACTCTACTGTTTGGCATTTAGACGAGTTATATAACCTAACTATTGACTGAAAAAAATATAATGTTATTCGTGACCAGTTGAGTTCTTCTTTCCTTTCGAGGATTATTTTTCTTCGATCTCACTCAGCAAAATAGCAGTTGGGCTAACTTAAATTGCTGTGATATATTTTTATACTAATTTTTGAAGTTACTTTGCGCTTGAGCCATGAAATTGTTAGCACTTCTTTGAGCATGTTAAATCCTTAACATTATTAAATAGGTAGTTTTTTCGAATGTCGTTATTTCGTAAGCCATTATAATGGGTATGGTCCAATCTTTTGTTAAACACTATTGAAAATAGTTGTAATGTTCGAAATATTTTAACCACACATTAATTGTATAAAGTATTATAAACAGCTAGTGGAATCACATAAATTTGTGTCCAAATTATTTTCTTTTACTGAAAATAATAATTGTTAAAATTGTTTATACATTTGTTTCAGATTTTGGGTAAAATACAAGTAATTTGGCCTAATGGCAATATTTATGTGAATATTTCTGTATTTTCTGTTTAATTTATTTAATAAACATGGTGAAAACAATTGGGCCATCTGCATGTTTTATTGTAGTTTGCTATATTCTAGCTACGATGGGAACTCTTGGTGGCTGTTTCTCTCGCAATAGACGAGGAGGCGTTCATGTCTGTTTGTAAGAAATAATTTTATTCAAGAAAATATATCATTATATACATTACTTTGTTTAACTAAAATAAAAGTTATTTGACATTATTATCGGTTTATCATTGATTTTATAGTCGAAGTACAGCCATACAATATAAAAGCCAAAGAATCCTGCTAAAGATAGACCCCCACGTATACCAACATCTACACGTGTCGCGGCGAAATGGAAAATTCATTTAGCATGAATAATAAATTGCATTTGTTATTTATGATAAATCACCAATAAATAAAATATCTAATAATTATAATTATTTATACATACTATTACTAAATTTTCATTCCGCGCAATTTTCTTACTTTTTTTTTTCATATGAACCTGACACTAAAAAACAACAAAAAAAGAATAAGCGAAATCGGCCCAGACGTTCACGCGTGTTGCCCTGACCAAGGGAAATGGGGATTCATCTTGATATATACTTAGTCTAGCCAAAGAATTGAAATAAATGAATAAGTATGTGAAAATAAATGAAAGTTATGGTTGGCACCTATAAGAAGACTCCCTAGGAAGTAAAGAATTGAAATACTATCTTTACTGTTGCTTTACATTTGTTAGATTTTTTGTCGCTAAATACGACAGGCACTTGATTCTGATAACACAATACTTGGCTGTAGGCCACCGGTACCATGATCGGCACGATTCGCTTACCTGCGCAGAAACGAGTTAAGGCCGGCGCTCACTGCCGGGTCGGCACGGCATGGCATGGCAAAGGATTTTATTATTAATTAAGTTATTTAGAATCTTATTTCAATGAGTTTGGTGTCCATGTTACTTACCGTGGCATGACGCGACGCGCCTAGGCAAACAAGTTGCTGAATTCACCATTTGTAGATCTTGTTCTCCTCAAATTATGCACCCAGAATTATCTTTTCGACAAATTGGCCGTTCTCATTTGTCTTTCTTCATCTTCAAAACTGATTGATGCCAGAGTGGCTGGGCTTTCAACAGAATGCCACGGCACGCCGCGGGATGCCGCAGCACATTTAGTGGTATGAAGTGAGGCGCGGGGCGGGGTAAAGTGCAGTGATTGGCCCGTAGCGCATCGCGTCATAGCCGTCGCTCGGGATTCGTTCTTTACTCCTGTTACACGTACCTCACGACGACGAAATATATTTTTCTTTTTTGTAAAAATGTTTTTCATTTCATTAATGAACAAATGAAATTCGAGGTCAAAAATGTTAACAAAAAAGAACGTAGGTACGTAGTAGTTTCTTTTAGGATTTTTAAATAAAATACAAGAATTAAGTTATGGTTTTAAATTAGAAACACTCGTTAATTACTTCTTTGATCTCAATTTCCATTTCTCAATTTAACAAATCATTATTTAATCTTTCTTTCAACCAGTAAGAAATTACGTAGGTGACTTAGAAAAAATAAATAATAAACGGGTGTGCGTTTTATTTTGTCATGAGTGTACGAAGCGCAAAGCGATCTCCACTCTTGCGCCGAGCGCTCAACAACCGTGCCGGTATCTGTACAATATGATAGATTTATCGCCTTCTCAAGTATAACTGCAATGTTAAAAATGAGATTTGCTTTATTTTTTTATCAGGCGCTAAAAATATTGATTACCAACACTTAAGTCAATATCTTTATTGCCGTGGTAGTTTCGGTATTATCGTTGAGACGACATCGACATTGAGAGAAGCAAACGGGAAGTAATTAATGGCCACCGTGACTTGCAATAATTATATTAATCCCGAATACTAAGACGCGGTGACCGGTGACGGTGACGGTCACCCTTAAAATGTAGTTTTTCTTCTAGATCACGATGGAAGCAATTATTTGAGAATAGGAAGCAATTCTTGAGCATAAATTCAACGCTAAATACGCCTAGTGACCGTCGCTTCCTGATATAGACGACAAAATGTGGCTAACAGTGCTAACAGTGAGCGGGTGTTTTGTGTACGTTACCCCAGCTGGAAAGTAGGAGTGCTATTGAATGGAACGCATAATGAGAGCGCAATCTACCTACTTTAAATGTGTGTGCCGAATAAAAAAATTGCGTGTATTGTCGATTTGAAAGAAATTATGCCTACTGTGGCAACTTTATTCCACCAGGAAAAGAGAAATGTGGTTCAGAGATTATTTTGGTGATGTTAATTTAGGTCGTTACTTTAGTAAAGTGTGTCTTCAAGTTTTCAAAATATTAAATTTTCCTGGGTGCAATAATATTCTGCATAATCGAATTTCTCCAAAACTGTACTTTATGTACGGCTGTAGAATAAACTTAATAAGTGATGTGGTACTTGGCCTACCTTTTCGACTGGCCACTATGGGAAAGTGACCAGCACGAATCATTTTGCGTATTAATAGTAGATATGTAAAATTATAAGTTTGCAATAAATGTTTCTTATAAATGTCATCTGCTGGAGCCTACTAGTGCAATTGAAGGCTGCGTATTTAGATATAACAAATATACCTACTGGAGATATATCCTGCCATAATTGCTCTTGAAACAGAAATTAAACATGTAATTTCAAAGTACCTCAAAAGAACAATAATTGTTCTTTTGAGGTACTTTGAAATTACATGTTTAATTATTAGGCGTGATCCAAATGCTAATGTACCTAAATAGGTAGTCTTAAGGTCTACAACACAAAAGTAACACTACTATTGTTTTGCAGACCCACATTTTTCAACAACGAAAAATGTTGAAATTTTATGTATTAATTTTTATTCCCAATACATACCTAATAGTTTCTTGAAAGTGTTACTACATTTTGGAAGTCCCAACTTATCCATTGCTATATCTAATTCTTCTCTCTTGTCCCACTTCCGTCCCATATCTATTCTCGCTGTGCTTTCCAAAGTGCTGGAGCATATAGCTCATCGCCAAATGTTTGTATACTTGTCTCAAAATAGTATTCTTACTCCTTTCCAATCAGGCTTCCGGCCAGGTCACAGCACTGTGACGGCTTTACTTAAGGTCACGGAGGACATTCGCTGGGCTATGAAGCATAAAACATGCGCCAGACGGCATTCTACCACAGTTTCTGCCAGGTGACCTAGGTAGAAGCGCGGCAGAAGCGCTGCTGTCTACATGGTTTAAAACAAGCCCCAAACTTCAGTGTGCTTGAAGCGCTTGTGCTGAGCTAACGTCGTGCGCAAACTCCTATAAACGCTATGGCTCCTTATTTGTCGAAATTTCAAAAAGTTGGAGTTTGTTTTGCACTTTTGTGTGCAATCGATGAAAAAAAAAAACAAAAAAAAAAAAAAGAATTTGGATGAAGCGGTGGTTGAAGGAACGACTCACTTTGAGTCACTTAAATGTAATGAATCCCCAAGCATTTTTCTTTTGAGCCCGGTCTTTATAAGCTTGGCACGTCAAATCCCAAAGACACGGCAAATCTCTGTACAACTCAATGAGTTCCGTAATTATCTCACGTTCGTTGGCCATCCTTGCGCGCGCGACACATCTACACTTGGAGCGTACGGCTGCGCGAGTGTTCTTCGAATGGTTTACAACAAGCGGCCAGACGGCATTCTACCACTGTTTCTGCCAATGGTTTGAAGCGCACGCCCGTCTACCAAGGGCGTTTAAAGGTCAATCGAAATTTGGTTTAAAACCACTGGCTACATGGTTTAAACCACTGTTTTTCTACCAAGGTCACCTGGAAGAAACTGTGGTAGAATGCCGTCTGGCGCATGCTTAAGTCTCTCACAGTACTCGTGCTCGTTGACTTTAGTAAGGCCTTTAACTCTGTGGATTTCGATATTCATCGGCATCCTCAAATCGCACAACTTCTCCATGGAGGCTGTGGCCTGGCTCAGCTCATACATTCGGGGTCGTTCTCAGCGTGTTCATCATAAAGAGTGCTACTTTGAATGGTGTACTCTTGCTGCAGGCGTGCCTCAAGGTGGCGTACTGTCGCCTCATCATCAACAGCCCGTTTACGTCCACTGCTGAACATGGGCCTCCTCTTAACAGACCGTGGCAAGCCAGGATCGTAGAGGGATATTGCCATAATCACCTCGATTGGCAGACGGATTGGTGATCGCAGTTAGATGTAAATCTTGAGCTAATAGATGCTGCTGCCCATCCATCAGCGATCAGTCCCTTAGTCGCCTTTTACGACACCCATGGGAAGAAATAGGGTGGTCTATTCGAAGCCGGAAACCTCACGGCCACTATCTCCTCTACTTTTCTCCAATTTCATAAACTCCGTTACTCGAGTAATTAGGTAGTTCTTATTTTCATCTCTGCGCAGATGATTTAGTTGTATAGTAATTTTACTTTAAATGAAGCTAGGGCCGCTATCGCTGCAATTAATCGGGACCTTAGTGAAATTAGTTTTTGGGCTATATCGTACGGGCTTTGTATACATCCAACTAAGTCTCAAGCTATAATCATTGGCAGTAGGTAGTCAAATGCGCAAAGCTTTAGACACTGTGTCGCTACCCCAGGTCACACTAGATGGTACACATATTTCCTACAGTGAAACTGCAAAAAATCTCGGGGTTGTTTTTGGCCGTAACTTATCCTGGAAGGCGCAAGTAAATGAGGTCAGCAAAAGGGTCCACTACACATTTCACTCCAGTATTTCCTGCCGTTACAAACCAAAATAATGCTCTCTCAGTCACTTATACAACCCATTCTGGACTACGCTGATGTTTGTTACTTAGATGCCACTGAGGAGCTAGGTACTGAACAAACTTCAGCGCTTACAAAATTTATGTATAGGTAGGTACGTTTTATATTCAATCTTCGTAAATTTGATCAGAGACACGATCAAATTTACGAAGATTGAATATAAAACGTTTCGCAAGGATCTCAGGTGGCTCCCTATCCGCCTTCGCAGAAATACTCGAATATTATGTCACCTCTTTAACATCCTGCACAATCCCTCATATCCTTCCTACCTGCGAGAACGTTTTTCCTTTGTACATTCTACCGATGATCATTGCAGGTCACACCTTACATCACTCCTTAGATTCCCCTCCCACAAAACCGATTTTTATTCCTACCCCTACCCCTTTACAGTTAATGCAGTCAGATTGTGGAATTCGCTACCCGCTATTATCCGTAACAGCAAAACTCTTTCCCTTTTCAAAAAGACTTTTGACTTTGACTTTAGAAATGAGTAATACCTTTAATAAAATATAAAAGTATATAATAGAAAATAAAAATGCAGAAATTTAATTTATATTTTATTTAACAAGAGAATCTATATTAATCAAACCACAAGCTATGGTTATTACATCATCCAGAACTTTAACCAAATCTAAGTTAAGACAGGCATGTGGTTTTAACATGTTGAATTCATGTAACTGACCTATCACCCTTTCAAAGTGAATTCGTAAGCAAGCAATTCGTTTAGTTTCCTCTGCTTCAGCTTTAGTCAACTTAGCTTCAGACACAACACTTGGAGGCCGTACTAAAAGCACACCCATTTTTTGTAAATACACTTCCACATGTTTAAATCCTCTATCTGCCATGACCCATGACATATTTGGTTGCAAACATTTTATCAAGTCAGACATTTCAACAATACTTGTGTCTGTTAATCGGCCTCCATAACCATTTGAAATATAATTCACCAAACCATTAGGGGTACAAGATATAAGGTACTTAATTGTGTGGGCTTTCTTGTATTCAGACCAGGAAAGGGCTTGGTTTAAGGCCTTTGAAGGCTTTTGTACTTCAATCTCTAAACAGTCTATTATACAAGTTACCTTATTGTATTGATTATGCCTAAAAGCCATAGGTAAATGTTTCTTTATTGATTTATTATCTGATGTTACAATAAAAGGTCGCATAACACTTGCTATAATTGGTATATTCTTAAAAAAAATGTTTTTTGGATACGATTTGTCAATGCCAAAGTCATCAGCAAGTTCACTGAATGATTTATTGAACCTAATTTTTTTTAGACATAGTAAAATATGGTCAAGTGGTATATTCGTCTCTTCTTGAATTAAGTTAACTAAATAATAAGAACTAAAAGGAATGCCTATATAAGAATGGGGGCTATTTTTAATTTTCTTTAAGGTACAGTCAAAAGTATTTAAGTCTTCTCTCCCTTTGTCATACTCTATCATCTCACTACAGCCAGATGTAGACTCCATTTGAAGAGATTTCACAGATATTGATGATTCTGTGTGAGTTGCAGTATTAAAAGTGTCACTATCTGATTGTTTGATTTTAGATGTTGATGTACAGACAGAATGTGGCTTCACTGGTGATGTCATCTGATGAGCTGAACTATCTTTTGTTTTACTAGCTTTGCTTCTTAGCTTTTTACAAATGGGCTCTTGAGTTGATTTACGTACTACCCTTGGTGTTAATAGGGGAACTTCTTCAAAATTTTGCTGATCTGTAAAAAGATGTTTTCTTATTTATGTGCAATGTTATAACTGTGAAGGCAAATAGGAGATTAAATTACTATGTCACATAAAATACTATGTAGTTTTAAGTGTAACTTTTTCAATGCTATTCTAATAAATAAGTTAATGAAATATAAGTTCTGTAACATTACTTTTCTCTTCATATTGCTTTTCACACTCTTCAAGAATCATCATCTTTCGTTTTTTAGCTATATAGGGTCGCTTTGTTGTGTCAGATGTTCTTGTTTTCCTGTCGGTTTGGCATATAAATTTAGTAGGCATACATCCTGGTTTCATACGAACTTGTGATACTGACCCCATCACATGATACTCCATATAATTTACCATGTCATTAGGCAACTGAAAAAAAGAAGGGTAAACATTAAAAATGTATCATCATCAACCCGTATAATGTCCACTGCTGAACATGGGCCTCCTCCCCAGGGAGGGTATTTGCTATAGTCATCACGCTTGGCAGTCGGGTTGGTGACCGGAGTAATATGTGGCAGCACACAAGGAAATGCTGCTGCCCGTTCAATTAGTATAGATGATGTTGTAACAACCGGGACCTACGGCTTAACGTGCTTTCCGAGACACGGAGGGTAGTCCCTAAACCAACCAGACCCGAAAGAAATCTTAGAATTTCCACAAAGTTTTACTGGGGATCGAACCCTCGACCTCCGAGATTTAAAGCGAGCCAAATACCACTACGCTATGGAGGTTGTTAAAAATGTATACTTATGTAGAATGATAACTAAGACCAAAACTATTTCAAGCCAAACCAACATTTTTTGTATAAAATCTATCTCTATACTTACATCAAAGTGCTCTTCACAGAAGTAAAGTGGAGAATTCGTGACTACGTCCCTTGGGTTACGCCGCGCGAGCTTTAACCACTTATCTCTTATTATTTTCTTGCATGGAACATGTACAAACACTTTGTTGGGTGTCACTATAGATGTATTTTTGCACTGAGGTACTGCACACCACTTATAAACTTTTGAATTCATTTTTATAACACGAAACGCGATTATTTTCTTCGATGTGCAGACCCAATGACATTGTTTACCTAATCGTGACATCATAGTATGGATATTCGATACACATCGATATATTGAAAACATCGATGTTTACAATGCAATACATCGAATCGATCCGATGTTTTAAAATTATTTTTATAAACTCGATGTATCGATGTTTTTTCAGTTTAAGCATCGAATCGATTATAACCCATCAATTTCATAAAAAACTCAAGTTTGACCACTAAAATTTTACCTAACACCTTTTTTCGTATTTGATTATGTAAAAAAGAAAAGTTTATAATTCAATAGTGGACTGACAATATAATGCCGACGCGGCCGACGTGCACCTACTAAAAATATGTTGGCAGCACTACGCACTTATTAAATTTTAATACTTTTTGTTATAGCTGCAACAAAATTACATCATTTGTAAAAAAATCAACTGTCAAGATAACGCGGTTCTTGCGATACAACCTGACAGACAAATGGACAGAGAAATCTTGGTAATAGGGTTCCGTTTTTACCCTTTGGGTATGGAACCCTTAAAAAGTACTCGATGCGTACAAAATATCGATGTTTTCACCCGATACATCGAAAGATGTACAGTTCCAATTTATCGAATCGAACAAAACATCGATGTTTTTTCAAAGTGGACACCCCTACATCATAGCCGACGCCATGAAAACAGAGAGTTTCGCGCACTAATTTAAAAAAATATAAATATTTTTTAGCCCCTTCCCCATCGCGTAGACTGTGAGTATCGTTGGAAAGGTGTCTTGAAATGCAACAAAAACTATGTAGATCAAACCCCCCAGTCTCGAGATTACCTAATACAAAGTTAAAAAAAAGCTTCCGCCCCCCTTAACTTTTGAAATATTACTGAAATAATTCTGTTTTTTTTTTCTTCAATTAAAACTATAGCAGACTCATTGTCATAGGCCGACATTACACGCTCAATCTGGATCGAGATCCGTAATCGAGATCAATGATCTCAATCCAGATTGACTGTTTAATGTGTGTGATTGACGGATCGCGACATCGGATCGCAAATTATCAAATATTTTGAAATCCATGATCTCGATCCGTTTATCGCAATCCAGATTGAGCGTCTAATGTGCAACATATAATTCGAATGATACTATTAAAATTACTAGTAGTAATAAGAGAATAAAAAAATATATTAAAATTAATTACTACATATGCTTTTTTGATCAGATCCATTTTGCAATTCGTCATCATCAGCCCGTATAACGTCCACTGCTGAACATGGGCCTCCTCCCGGGGAGGGTATTCGCCATAGTCACCACGCTTGGCAGGCGGGTTGATGACCGCAGTATTATGTTGTACCACACAAGGAAAGGCTGCTGCCCGTTCCTTCATATACGATTATTATAGATGATTTTATAACAATCGGCAAACGGCTTAACGTGCTTTCCGAGGCACGGAGGGTAGTCCCTCAATCAACCAGACCCGGAAGGATATCTTAGAATTTACACAAAGATTTACTGCCCGGCGTGGGAATCGAATCCACGACCTCCTAGATTTAAAGTGAGTCAAATACCGCTAAGCTACGGAGGATTTCGCGATTGTGAACACACAATTTTCATATTTTTTTATTTATTGGCAGTCAGAATCCCCTGAGCACACGTCTTCATGTGATCATTGCGAACAGCAGACTGACGTGATCTGGATTGACTGTGTAATGTGACAACAATCCAAATCAGTTTAAATCAATCTACCGCGATCACGGATCACGATCCAGATTGAGCGTGTAAGGTCGGCCTTAGAAATTCTTTTTATACAACTCGACCAACTTATGTGGTAACAGGCGTCTTACAAAATGTATGGAGTCGACCGCAAAATGTAATTTAACTTTATTATTATTAAAAAAATAGGCATTTCAGTAATGCATGGCTACGGAACCCTTTCATGTGCGTGCCCGACACGCTCTTGGCTTGTTTTTTATTTTACTGGGGATCGCTTGTCTGGTTAATGCATTTTTATATAATCATCGGTTTTTACTTGCAAGCGTATTAGGGTATGTTATTTATGACCTAAGTGAACGACTGCCATCACAATATTCACATAAAAAATCCAAAATTTAGATGCTAAAAGGTCAAATAGTTGACGGCTTCTAAGACATTTAAAATGAATTCCGTCAAATGTTAAGTCAATTTAAGTCAAATGTCATCTTTCTTTCAGTTGTCATAGTGTCTCGTCGGGTGTCGTAATACAAAATTTCAGAAAAATATTATTAATCCCAGTAACCTCTGCTTTAGCTATTGCATTTGAAATTAAAGTTATATAGTAATGAATGTTACACCTAGAATCAAAGTAGAATATCAATAATCTGTTTTATAATATCCGAGTTACCTTCACATCGTGCTATATGCGAATCGTAATCGCAACACAAATAGTTAACTTGCACGTTGTCGGAGCTCAATGCTTACATAGTCCCAGTATACAGTTACCAGTTATAACTACTAGGCCCGCGCAAAGTGTATCATTTTTGCGATTGGAACATTTGCATCTGAATCACTAAACTGTTCCGGAACACTGATATGTTTCATTTGGAACACCGGCACCGGCTCAAAAGATGCAATTGAATAAACATGCAATTCAAACAATATCATAAAACAACTGATCGTGTTTGTTTAAATTTGCGCAAACATAAACAATTCAATAAGCTTTGTCAAAGTAAAATGATACCTAGTCTTCTATTTCATACAAGAAACAACCTAATAGTATTTGATATGTAAGCACCATAATAGTTATTATTACGTGCATTGAATCAAGAGCCGCTGTCCGAGAGCTAGCGAGCGAGCGTATATGTATCCCGCTCACCGCTCAGCATTTTGTGAATTCAAATCTCTCACTCGCAACTCGCAAGCGACGTCGTTCACGGTCCGGTCGGTCCGCAAAGTAGTGTTCCAGATTCAGTGTTCCAAATGATGCATTTAAAACATTACTGACGTTCCAATCTTTCGAAACACTAAGATGTTTCGGAACAGTGAGTCGGTTCAGTAAAGAGTTACACACCTCTAATAACTACTGTTACTCCGACTACAGACATTAAAAAGTGTAGCTCTCAGCTTTGTTTACTTGTCAAGTTATAACAAGTGGGAGACCTATTAACTTTGCCGGGTGGCTATGTCATAATGTCTCGTAAGAGGTCTCGGCATAACATGGAAGACGAAATGAATTCAAAGTTGTCGGACGCTGGATGTGGCGAGGGCCAGAACGGGAGCGATACGGGATTAACTAGCAGTACAAGTATTGTGACAGTAGATCCATCACAGGTGAGTGTCCTTTAGTAATAACATTATGAAACTTACGGCCTCGGTACATGCATGGGAATGAAAGAGGTCCTTAGTCTATTCATTACAATTTATATGGTATACCATAAATAACAATGAAGTACTCTATAAACTATAATAATATTGGCATGTTTCTAAGCCCAACACCTTAATATGTAAAACTATTATGAGTATTTAATTGTAGTACACAGATTTGAAGTCCCAAGGTCTGGGACATAAAATATCAATATGTATATTATAAATTATAACCTTCATTCCTTACGCAATAAATGTACAGAGGATGAGTAACGTTACAATCAGTTAAATGACAATAAATTACTTGTTACCATTGTGTATCATAGCCCTGAATAGATGGTGAGTTACAATAATATAGTGTAATATGGGTGCAAGCCTTCATTTGATAAATACATTTTTATTTACAAGTTCTTTGTACCTGATTATAACCTTCAAATATAACTTTAATAATTAGGCATTTACTTACTAATTATTAACAAAATTTGCATTCTTTATTCTACATGTTATGTTGTAATTTTAATTAGGTATAATTTTTTTGTTTAGTATTTCTATAGAATGTTGTATCTTTACAAAACTTAATGATTCAGGCTAAAATATTGAACATAGCTATTATAATAATATTAGCTACTTCCTGGGGCAACTTCATAATTAAATATAGCCAGTGTTACACCAGAATAATATAGTATTCTAATGGGGAAACAGTTATTGAAATCTGTCTAGTAGTTTTTGAGTTAATTTGTAAAACACATACAAAACATTTCCTCTTTATAATATTAGTATAGATAATAGCTATAAATAAATATACTTCAATGCTAGATTTTACTAGTTTGTTGTAATAATATGTTTAATTTATTGGGACCTCCCTCTCTCACTCTCTCTGCACCATTGATTATTCCTATCTGGTGGTGGGGTCTGCTTTTACAATATTCTGCTTCCACTTCTATTCGACATATCATTTTCAGAGACATTGCAGTTTTTCGTGTCTTTCGCGATGATCTTTCCACCTCATGTTCGGTCTTCCTCTTTTTCTGGACCCAGGGATGTTAAGTTTTATCTCTAGCATGCAAAGTCTACCTTCCTTCTATAAAACAATTCTGCAAGTTCTTTGTTTAATTTATTGAGACCATCTTTATAAAAATCCAGTTCCTCTTTTAATGTAAAAATATTTATCTAGGTGCAAACGCTAAGAGCATTAGGTACTTTAACCAGATTCCTAGTTTAAGTTAAGCTACTCATCAATATTTTAATAGAGATACTATCAAAAATAAGCAGTACTTTTGTGAGCTGACCAAATATTTATTTGAATGAACTTAATTTACCAAATATCCCAAGCCTCAAATCCCACTGATGTTTATTAAAGCTGGAGCTCTGCTCGCCTTTATGCCCAGTGAAGTAGCAAAAGCCTCATGGCTATCTACATATATATGACAATCCGAAAAAAAAAAAGCCCTCTCATGTTTGTAAACTAACTTTTAAATGTTTGGGAAAAAAAATTATGTGGCATTTTCAAATATTATAGTTAAATTATATAATAATCTTAATTCTAATATGAATGTACCTGTAGTGGGAGCGTAGTTGATTGAGGTGGGGCAATATTTTGTAATCGCAAAGAAAAGTTTTGTTAGGAATGAAATTTAAGTTTCCAATAATTCAATGAATTATAATGTACCTACTTACTAGCTTCCCGTGCGCGGTTTCACCCGCGTAGCTCCCGTTCCCGTAAGAACTTCATAATTAAATACTCAGGGTGAATGTGAACTCAGGATAAACCTCCATATCGCATAGCGGTATTAGGCTCGCTTTAAGTCTCGAAGGTCGTGGGTTCGATTCCCACGCCGGACAAGAAATCTTTGTGTAAATTCTAAAATTTATTTCCGGGTCTGGTTGGTTGAGGGACTACCCTCCGTGACTCGTAAAGCACGTTAAGACGTTGGTCCTAATTGTTATAACATCATCTATAACAAGCATATAGAATGCAGCAAGGGAATGGGCAGCAGTGTTTCCCTGTGTATTACAACATAATACTGCGGTCACCAACCCGCCTGCCAAGCGTGGTGACTGTGGCAAAACCTTCCCTCGGGAGGAGGCCCATGTTGAGCAGTGGACACACAAAAATACAAATCTTTCCTCTTTTTAATATTAGGTATAGATAAGTTCGATCACAAGTTTTATACTTATTACTACTTCCCGCGCGCAGCCCCCGTTCCCGTGAGAACTGCATAATTACATATTACCAATGTCACTCCTGGATAATATAGCTTCCTAATGCTGAAAAGATCTTTAACCCTTAATAGGGCAGTAGGTATGTTTAGAATTGATTGGTTTTGATCTTTATTACAAGTACATAAAGTTCAAAATATGGTGGTAACTATATTGCCACTGCCCGTTTAAGGGTTAAAATCGGTCCAGTAGTTACAGAGCCTATTTAATTCAAAAAATCAAATCTTTCCTCTTTATAATATTAGTATAGATATGTCTGCTTAAACTAATAACAAAATATTTCCTTTCAAATTGTTATTTTCTAAGTTTAGATATATATGTAGGGCCTCTCGGACATTGGGTCTGCCAGGGCATTGGAGGGTTCTTTGCAAATTAAGGGTCATGAGGGTACCCTATTTAAAAGAAACTCAATTTTTACTATAAGAAAAAGATGACACAAGACTTGATTATCTAGGCATCAACATTGATTAACGTTCCTATCAGTGGATGGGCAATGTTGCAAGCCAATAACTACTTTTGCAAATATTGCTGAATATCTCATAATGATAGACTGCAATAATATATTTATTAAAAATATATATATATATATATATATAGTTAATCTTATGTATTTGCAATATGTAACACAAAAATTCCTTACAGGATAAAAATATATAACATTGCTGATAGAACCTTCTTCCCCATGTGGGATTCAGCTTAGCCCACTCTGTAAACAACACTCATAATGAATAGATCATTTACACAAAAATCCTGATTGCATGTTAGTTAATTGAATGAGTATTTAGTTCATTGCTCCAGTAACCTCATATTATGTCACTTAGTGCTTAAGGCTTGACCTAGTTAATCTAATAAATCACTGCAGCGGAGACTACATAACATCTTTACCTACCTAGCTACACTTTGAGATTTCTTATTGAATTAGTATAAGAAGTAAAAAAAAAACATGAATAAAACAGCTTCTTCTAGAATTTATTTTAATATCTTAATTTGATCACCTAGTTTTTTTAAATTTTATATTAACAATATTTGATCTTTCGACAAACTTGAACTTTTTTAAAGTTTATTTAATCTTATAGTAATATAATTATATATATATATATATATATATATATATATATATATATACATCTTGAAGGACATGTTGCGTCCTACATGGCGTTATTTACCGATGATGCTGCGTCCGACTGACTTTGTGCGTCTGGAATACGGACGCAAGATTGACCGACCCTCATTTTTAGCCCAAGTGTCCCTTATGATCATTAGAACGCAAGGGCGAAAAATTGGCATGGACGTAATTCCATCACTACAATGCCTTTTAGCGTATAATATAGTTCCGCCATCGTCCGACTGAAATTTGGAGGGCACTAGTGTTCAGCGTATAATTTACCACGTATACTTTGAGTTCAGTTCACCGATCTTATCGTGTCCATTGAATATCGTACTTAATATGTAAAGTTTTTATCATGTTTTCGTGACAACAATCTTGCGTCTCTTAAATATCCTTAAACGGGCACTAGGTACGGTGTCTGAGGGGCCCATTCGGGGTACACGAGGGACGCATGGCGTGGGACGCGGGGCGGCGGGCTTCAGCGCGCTCGCGTGCCGAAGTTTGTTAACAAACAGACATGTGCCGGCCGTGATGTAAGCTTGTCACCAAAGTGAATTATTTGCAAGTGTGTTAAAAGTGGTTATTTATTCAAAGGTATTAACTTCAAAGAATTACAATGCACGATTATTTAGAAAGCAACAAAATTTAAATTTAAATGTTTTATATTACGATATGCCTTTTATTCCGTATATTCACCTGCATAAATATGACTAGGTACTATCATTACTAGGTATATTATTCGTACCATGAAACTTCCTCTTTCTACCTTTGAACCTACATGTTCACACCAGCCTGTGCATCTGAGCTAACCTGTTTATACATACTTACCTGTCCAACTCCGAACTTACCTGTTCACACCAGTCTGTGCCTCTGAGCTTACCTGTTTATACATACTTACCTGTCCAACTCCGGACTTACCTGTTCACACCAGCCTGTGCCTCTGAGCTTACCTGTCCAACTCCGGACTTACCTGTTCACACCAGCCTGTGCCTCTGAGCTTACCTGTTTATACATACTTACCTGTCCAACTCCGGACTTACCTCTTTCTAGGCTTGACACTAGACAAGAAACTTAAATGGAAATCCCCATATTTCTTGTCTCGCTGGAAAATTGAGCTCAGCTGCTTACGTGGTTAAAAAAGTACGGGAACTCACTAATGTAGAAACTGCATGTTTAGTCTACTTTAGTTATTTTCACAGTATTATGTCCTATGGCATTCTGCTTTGGGGTAAAGCTGCTAATATTCAAAGCATTTTTATACTACAAAAACGTGCAGTTCGTTCTATTTATCAACTAAGTACGAGATTCTCCTTAAGAGACTTTTTTAAGGACATAGATATACTAACAGTCGCCAATATAATCTATGTCCGGCAAAATATTAACCTTTTAAACAAAAGCAGTGACATACACACAATAAACACTAGATATAAGCATAAACTTTGCGCCGAATACCATCGCCTACAAAAAGTACACTCATCTTTTGTGGGATTAGGAGTCCGTATGAATAACAGAATACCTGTACACCTACAAGAGTTCCCTTATGATAGGTTCAAGTCAACTGTTAAGAGGATTCTAATAAAAAGGGCTTATTATTCAGTAAACTACTATTTAAACGACAATAATGCTTGGTTGATCAGAGAAACACAGACAACATTGTAAACTCAGTTATTGAAACAGTTTAAACATTGTTCAACTAAAGGTTTAATATTAATAGACTTGTAGATATCCCCACTTTAGTTCGTCATGCTCCCATTGTCTGTCATTGCTTGCGGTGTCGGTGTGGGGCGGGGCGAGTCGCCACCTTCCCTCTAATATGGCGAGGGAGGCGATGGCTGCGTCACACGTCATACTCATGAACGGGTGCTGCTTGTGGTGACTGGACGGCTGTTGTCGGGGATATGTTATGTTAATTTTTATTTTATATTTTGTTAATTCTTTTGTTTATAATTATTATTATAGGTATATCCTTTGATTGACCTTGTGTAAATTGTTATATTGTAAATGTGTGTGAATGCATCCGCCATTAGGTTTCTTTGTAGATTATCTGTGCCTGAGTAAACTTTAATATCTACATTATAGTATTTACTGTATTAATATTATTTCTTTCTTGTCTTATTGAACACCTGGTCGGTATAAATTGACCAGGTAATAAATGGTACTGTACGTGCATTCGCTTACATCATATACACGCTGAAATATAAATGGTTGTTTTCCCGCAGCGAAAAGATTTGGTCTTAGTTAAACATTCAATTTATACAAAAACTAAATATTATAAACCAAAAATGGCCGATTAACAATCGTGAAAAACCAAACTCGAAAGTGACATCGAACCGATAGTAATACCTCGTGATACCTAGCGCTCGCGTCGATCGGTCGCGCGTTCGTTGACCCGGGTGTTAGTCAATCAGCTGATACCTACACCTTAGGTAATGTAACACAGTACCCAATCATAATAATAAGCTTTATCCTATACCTTTTTAGCTACAACTTACAGAAAACGTAACTTAAAACAAGTTTATTTTCTAAGAAAAATAATTTTCTGAATTAGATTATAAAGTAATTAAGGCGTATTTAAAAAAAATGAAAAATTAAATGAACTCCGCGGAAATGATATGGATGCAGTCCTTCTGAGTTGAGTAGTTTCCAGACGTAGTATTGGCTTACGCCAAACTTAGCTGCCGCCATTCGCGTACTTCGGCGAGGATCGCGTTCGAAGTACTCGATGATCTTCTCGTCGAGCTCTGGCGAAAGAACGGCCGATCGACCTCTGCCCTGTGCATGTGCTGGCACCTGGAACTGCCCATGATCGAGTAGCCGTCGCCGCTACGATCGTCTGGTCCTGTATGACTTGAGGGTTCAGAACTCCGCGAAGACGGAGTGACGCCAAGTGTTGCAGCTCGGCGTAAAGACGCCAGGCAGTATGGGAATTATAATTAGCCCTAGCCTACAGTTGCACCATAGCGACGTACTCTAAATTACTAAAATTGTAATGTCGATCCATAATACTAATAAAGTAATAAGATAACGCGTGCTGCGCTTCCGACGTTCACGGGACAACTAAGGAAGGAGGGAGTCGAAGGAGAGCGCGGGGCGTTCCGGCGTCGGCGCCGCGCGGCGAATTACAAAGGAAGCCGGCTCGTTTGTAATTCTTGCGTGCAGGCTATTTTATGCCGTATAACTACCATAGAGCTCTTATTTTGCTTTGAACGTTTATGGATCGTTCTTTACTTTGTCAGCAGCGCGTGCGATTCGAGTAGTACCTACAAGGTCCGTCTTGTGTTACTACTGTATATCACGCTTTCGAGTTGTCTAATATTTTTTTTAATAATTTTAACTACAAAAAATGTAAAAAAAAAAAAAAACTGTTTCGATAGTACTACCGACGGAAAGTTGTTCTGCTTCGGGAAAACAACCATTAAAATTTCACGGTGTATACATTGTTTGTACAATATTACATGATTGTGATAAAAGACATGACATAAAAAAGAAACAGAGCAAAAGAGACAAAAAAAATAATCTCGGAGTTTCTTTCTTCCTTTCTTCTCCGGGTCGTCCACTTAGGTAGCTAGTGAAAGGTTGCAGGCTAGCTAGGGTAGGATCCTCGACGGCATGGCCGAGGACCGCGTTGTAGCTTATTCCCTGAACTGTGATCTCGTGCCAGCGATCATCACCACTGTTCGTAAATCTACTCTTTTACTCCAGTGGCACCCTGAGCGTTGGTCCTAACCCCTTAAGGGTGCCCTCAGGTGGATGTCGCTTAGACTTTGGCCGGATTCTTGGGAGTTAATTTTAATTTTAGACCTGTTACCTTTACGGCATCTTACTATACTTAATGTGTACATTTGTCATTTAGCGCTCGACAGACGGACAGACTGATTAAAAATTCTTTAAGATCAAATAATTATAACAATGTTTTTAGCTACTTAAGTGATACTTTTGTTACACTTGTACTTGTCAAAATTACACTGTATAAGATTTATCTTATAAAGTGTAATTTTGACAAGTACAAGTGTATGTAAATACCTAAGTACTGAATAAATTTCATTATTTCGCACCAGCCTGTGCCTCAGAGCTTACCTGTTTATACATACTTACCTGTCCAACTCCAAAATTACCTGTTCACACCAGCCTGTGCCTCTGAGCTTATCTGTTTATACATACTTACCTGTCCAACTCCAAACTTACCTGTTTACACCAGCCTGTGCCTCTGAGCGTACCTGTTTATACATACTTACCTGTCCAACTCCGAACTTACATGTTCACACCAGCCTGTGCCTCTGAGCTTACCTGTTTATACATACTTACCTGTCCAACTCCGAACTTACCTGTCCACACCAGCCTGTACCTCTGAGCTTACCTGTTTATACATACTTACCTGTTCAACTGGGGACTTACCTGTCCACGCCAGCCTGTGCCTCTGAACTTACCTGTTTATACATACAAACTTACCTGTCACTCGTCAAAATTGATTATATTGCTTTTTAAGATTTTGTAGACCACCAAAGTGAAAATACCTAAATACCTACGCTATACATAGGTATTGTCACTTTTGTATGCTAACTATTAATTATTTATTATCTGTGCCTGGAGTCATTATAAGCCCTTATATAGGTGGAAGCCTCTTGGCTGATAAGCTGGATACAATAATTCAAAAACAGTATTCGGAACCAATCTGAATTCAATAGTAGATGGATGTCATTTAGTTATTATAATCATTATGATATATGCAGAGCATTATACGGAATTGATTTAAACATACAGTTGGATGGAGGCGGGAATGTGCATGCAGTGTTTTGAACGTATACGGAGATATTCAGTGTGCAAGAAAGATTTAAGAGTGAACGGACGCACTAATTCAGTTATTCGGAACCAATCTGAATTCAATAGTAGATGGATGTAATTATGTTATTATAATCATTATGATATATGCAGAGCATTATACGGAATTGATTTAAAAGTACATTCGGATGGAGGCGGAAATGTGCATGCAGTGTTTAGTAGGTATACGCAGGTATTCAGTGTGCAAGAAAGATTTAAGAGTGAACAGACGCACAAATTCAGCTAGAAATATTTAATTTGAATATCACCATTTAACGTTTAAATGAAATTTGACGTCGACTACTGATATGATACTGATTAAAACATCTTACATACGCATTGAAAACATTAAAAATCTCACTACATTCAGTGGACGCCGCAGGGTGGTAGTTTGTAAAGACGCAAGAAGTCCTTCGCGATTTATATATATATATATATATATATATATATATATATAGGTAATTAGGTATGTAGCTGGGGTCTTAATATCCTTTCATATATGTATGTATATGTTATTTTTATTGATGATTTAATAAATACACTATCCTGGTATTTGTAAAGAATAGGTCCTAGTCAATTAGTTTACAAATTGGATATAATAATATGCTAATTCTTAGAATGTTCAAAAGATAAAGTTATTAGTTAATTAGTCATAGTGATTAGTCATGTTTATATTAATAATAGTGAGGAAATACATAGTAGTGCGTGAAGTTAGCGCCCGACCGTAGCGAGTGTGCTCGGGGGGTGGTGGAGGGGAGCAGCATTTAAAAGTTACATTCAAATCATTGCAATTTTTAATGTCATCATTTTATTATTCATTTCTTCATACCTTTTCTCTGTCATTTGTTCGCTGTCAATTTTCAAACTTCAAATTATATTTAAAAGTGTTTGCTTTTATTTTTCGTACATGTGTGAAGTTAGTCGAGTAATTTACGCACCGTGCAGAAATAGGCAACTTATGTCACGGAAAAGCGTGCGTAAAATGCGGGTTTAGGTCACATTGTGCTTTAAATAATTTTTATTTGGTCTGAGCTCTTTACGTCAAATTTATATTCAATAAAAATCAATACATTCTGAGCCCAACAATCAATTTAAGTATTTATTGACACTGATTATCAAATAATAGTTATTTGTTATACAAGAGTGCAAAGTTGCTTTTTAACCGCGTGTTCAATTTTGATGACCGAGCAAGCGAAGGATTCTAAAATTGAATCACGAGCGCAGCGAGTGATTTAAAATTAGAATCCTGAGCGTTAGCGAGGGAATCAAAAGAGCACGATGTGAAAAATCTTTGCACTCGAGTGCAACACGTAACTTTTCATTCCACCTCAGCGAGGAAATGCGCATTATTAACAGTTTCAGTCAATTCTGTTGGCGTCAAACAAACTTCCTCGTCGCTAGAATCACTCATTTTAGTTTTTTCACTTGTTTTCAAGTTTCTTGTTTTTAATATAAGGTTTAACAATGACGTGAAAAAATGCCGCGTAAAGAACCGCGTACAAAGCAAATTGAAAAAAGAACACCAAGAAGGTTCCGATTCTGAGTTTTTAACAAATTAAAAAAAAGTTGTATGATATATTCGGCACCATAGAGGTAGCAGTAAATAGGCTTAATGTTTTTTTTTAATTCACAAACTTAGTGCACACGATGTTCTAAATTCAATTTACTTTATCCTCTAGAGAATAAAAACGGCTTTTCCACTCAGATATTGAAGATTAAAAATACTCTTTCCGAGATGGTGGGATGAAAATATGTTTTATATTTACTTGTAGAATATATTTATAAAATAGCATACAAATTCTATTGCATCAATAATTATAATTAACCATTCAAAGTGGCATGTAGACCAATGTAGACTAAAAAACTATTAACTCCTATTTAGTTCGTGATTTATATTACAAAAAAAAATATTGGACACGTAGGTATTTTTTTATTTATCAAATCAATAATGATTTACAAAGATACAGAGGAAAAACAAACTATACAGTTTAAGAGGGGGCTTGTAACATCACTATTAGGTAAAATTGTTCCTAGAAGAGATGACGAGACGTCAAACGAAGAGCTTTTTAGTCTTTATGCCCATTGCAGTGTTGCTATAATATGTAATTATTATTGCAGTATATTTTTAATTTGAACTTTAAATACTAGGTAGGTATTCTGTTTTGAAATGAGTTTCAGTAGATTCTAGGAAAATATTTGTTTACTATCTGGCGTCGCCCACGTTGCCATATGGTCGTGTCATGCATCTTTTAGTTATTTGAAAATCCCACGAGAAAACATACCAATACAATTAATTACTTAATTGCTTAATACATATAGAAGTGCATCGCATGCAAAAGTAGCAAATTACAATAAGTATGATCGAGTGTACGGTGTAGAGTTTGCGACCTGTATATGAAAATGAAAGCTAAATGAATCAATAGTTTGGGCGCGCCGCCAACTATGTGGTGTGGTGGCGTGATTGTCCGCCACGCTGCATGGGCGGATACTTTACGCATACGCATCGAACTCACACGCTCTACCTACGAGTAGTACCTGGCTACTATAATAAACTATGGAGTTTTATGTTGTGTACCTGTCAACAAGCGTGGCAATTATACTTGTATATTACCGTGCTACTAGTGTTCGAGCAATTATATCGCAATGGTTTCGATGATGTGATTTTCAGTAACAAGCACATTACCCACCTGATACTAAGCGGTTACTATAGTCCATGGTCGCTAGCGATGCATTAATTTAATTTACCAAAGAAACAAATGAATGAATACCCCATTCATTCATTTGTCTCTGGCTCTGGTAGGCTCTGATAACCTTCTCACTCACCATTCATCAAAATACGTTATTTGGCTATTAGCATCCCATAAGATAAAGGTTATTTTATACCCCAGTAGAATTATTTGTGCATATTAACCCAATGCTATATTTTTCTACTCATGAATTAAGAAATTCTCTCTTGCGTCTGTACCAAATCTATTTCTTTATTTCATAGTCATCAATTTTATGATATCGATGTTCATATAATGCAAAATCTAGGAGGCAAAATAATTAGCACATAGAACGTAACAGAAAAGAAAGTTTACACACTTGGTAAGTAGTAAAGTAGGTACACCTTGAAACAGCAGTCATGCGTTCTAAGAGGCACACTACGTAAAAAGTAGGTACTAGACTCGGTGCTAATTTAAATATATCTAACTGGCGTTTCGTCATAAATAAATAAAAACCGGCTAAGTGCGAGTCGGACTCGCGCACGAAGGGTTCCGTACCATTTTCAAGTGCTTGCCTGCTGCCGTTATTGATAACGAGCAAAAAATGGCAAAAACAAAAGTTTGTTGTATGGGAGCCCCCCTTAAATTATTTTGTTTATAGTATTTGTGGTTACGGCTACAGAAATACATCATTTGTGAAATTTTCAATTGTCTGGCTATCGCGGTTCTTGAGATACTCATTGGTGACAGACAAACGGACCGACAGACAGTGAAGTCTCAGTAATAGGGTCCCGTTTTTACCCTTCGGGTACGGAACCCTACAAAAATTGTCCAAGTCTTAGTGCCACTTTCCGATTATTCTGAGCTCTAGAATACGTCTACCAAATAACGTGTACTGTGTAGAATGCTTGAAGCGCTTAGAGCCTAATTAATGACATATGACATATAACGCATAGTAAAAAATATTTACTTAAATGAGTAATTAGTGAATTATGGTTTATTCTATTTTGGTTATAAACACGAAGGCAGGTTCATAATAAATGGGCGGATCAGTGTTCTAGAATTTGGAAGAGATTGTAGACCGACCTTCGTAGGAGGTTTGGAAGAATCTAGAAGCTTTCGCAATTCATACTTAGTCCTCATTATTCTACTAAACGTCACTTTCAACAGACTTAGCTAATCCGCTATACCTAGTCTTTAAAAAAACAATATTTTTTAATATCTTATCTATACTAATATATATAAAGTAGAAGAGTTTGTTTGTTTGCTTGAACGCGCTAATTATCAGGAACTACAGGACCGATTTGAAAAAAATATTTTAGTGTTAGATAGCCCATTTATCGAGGAAGGCTATGGCTATATTTAATTATGAAGTTCCCACGGGAACAGGAGTTACGCAGGTGAAACCGTGCGCGGGTCAAGTCATTGATTAAAATACATTTTGTTTTACTGTTAAATCTTTTTCAATAATGTTATTAGTGACAAACTATAGTTACCCTTAAGGCTGCCTGTCCACCGGAGCGGAGGACACAAAATCTCGGAGCGGAGTTTTGTGCAATCCTATTGGTTAATATTTCTCAGTTTCTCCACTCCGCAGCCTAGCTCCGCTCCGGTGGACAGGCAGCCTAAACGGACAGAGGGAATATAGAACCCACAATATTTCGAACTTTATGTACTTGTAATAAAGATCAAAACTAATCAATTCTAAACATACCCTCTGTCCGTTTAAGGCTTAATGATTTTGCTTTCCAGAGTTCCATACACACTTAATACTGTTTTTGCTTTATAGAATAAATATTTTTAACTAGTTAAAAATATGTATTATTTTTAAAGTTCTTCACGATACGGTCTGTAAGATTCTTTCAAATCTCGTTTTAAAGGTCAATGTGTATAGTGGCGGGCGACCTTGTCTGTCGATTCGTATTGCACTCATACAAAATAACTTGTTGTTCTATACTTTACAGTCGGTTTTAAATAACTGCTGAAAATGGCTCATTATACGATACTAGCTTGCGCGCACGTTTTCACCCGCGTAACTCCCGTCCCTGTGGGAACTTCATAGTAACAAATAACCTATAGCCTTCCTCGAAAAGTGGGCTATCTAACACTGACAGAATTTTTCAAATCGGACTATTCGTTTTTGAGATTAGAGCGTTCAAGCAAACAAACTATTCAGTTTCATATAAAAATATAAACCTTAAAACCATAAATTGAAGTATTAAAGTTTTTTTTTTGTGTAATTTTTTTTTTAGTCTTTTCATCAATTTGTCGTCTGTTCATATCAGCTGTTATTATAATTCTAAGTTATAGAGGGAAACCTATTATTGGCCATACCATTTGTATTATACCCTAGTTGTTAAACCAATTGTACACGCTGTTGGTTTTCATAAATAAATAAATATATTATAAGTATAGATGTCTAATGTATATTATACTTAATTTTATATATTTTTGAACGCGATTAACATCTAGTGTAATGTTACAATGGAAAGTTTGCGACTTAATCAACGGTTCACAGCAATGTCGGAAGTAGTTATGTGAACTGTTATCTCTCTACTTATGAAATGGAAAGAATCATCATTGTTACTAAACTACAATTTCTCTGTTATAACTTCTGGTGTAATTAAACACCTGACACTTCATTGTTCTAAATGAAAGTCTTCCAAACATTAGACGTTATGAACTGTTGTGGTAATAATTAAGAAAATTATAATAATAACGTGCTATTCAATTAATAGACGGCATGAAGCTGTCTATTAATTAGGCGACATGTATCTATCATCCATAAAAATATGCGATGTACCCTATTTTTTATCATCGGTATTTAAAACAAAAATACCTATCAAGTTATGTCAGGCCAGGTGCCATAACATTCGACGTGTATAGATAGTTTATAAATATATATGTTGAAACAGATCGTGTGTATGGCGACGTAGGGTCAAATTTATTCATAATCCATGACCAAAACTGGTCAACTGCGTGTCGGACTCGCGCACGAAGGGTTCCGTACCATTTTTTTGATAGGTAGACGACCTGTTGCCGTAACTAATTTCGAGCAGAAAAGGGCAAAAAACAATTTTGTTGTATGGCAGCCACGCTTATTTTTTTTTTTTTTTTTGTATTTGTTGTTAAAGCGGCAATAGAAATACATCATCAGTGAAAATTTCAATCATTTAGCTATCGCGGTTCTTGAGACAGCCTGGTGACAGACAGACAGCGAAGTCTTAGTAATAGGGTCCCGTTTTTACCCTTCGGGTACGGAACCCTAAAATTGCTGTTCTAGTGGCCAAAAGAATTAAGTTTGACCATAAATAAGATTTTAACAAGTAAGTTTGAAACCCTCTGCCAGAACAACTCTGCCGTGGTTTGTTAAGAGGAGGCCCATGTTCAGCTATGGACTTAATCGGACTGATAAAGTTAAAGTAGTAAAATAAGTTTATAGACCCAACACATACATTTATCTTATGTTACTAACTTTGAAATTGTTATGATAAACAAACTTTTAAACACATAATGGTTACATATTTACAACGTAACTTGTTTTATTTATATTAACTTTTTCAAATTATTGTTGGACACCCAAGGGCTGTTTTAAATGTAAGCAAATTATATGTGCCCCAATAATTTTAAATGTTCCCCATTGTGTTCACTTCTGTCACAGTTAACAAAAGAAAAATCTTGACTGACTTTTTATGAACATCATAAGAATATTTATAAAAATCCGCCAATTCGAATAATAATTATGTCGAATTGTAATTTTTTTATACAATTCACAACAAACACAATCATATTAATAAAGTTAAGTGTAGTAACCATATTCGTTTTTTATGTTGGTGGCTTACGAAATTATGGCGAACCAAGTGGGTTATCAATGGGACTGATGGATTTGAGACCTTGATGCTCGACCTACTTCTTTAAGCAGTCAGTGAGACAACAAGAACTTTTATACTATGTTACTTGTTGTATTCTTGATATCAAAACTACTACTTCCGTACTAATTGCAAGTGCCTACCTAAGGCACTTGCTACTAGTACGAAACCCTTCGTGCGAGAGTCCGACTCGCACTTGGCCGGTTTTTTACTCAATCTTATAGTCTTTCTTTAATACTGAAAAGGCAAGAACCGAATATATGATTAAACAATATCAGCCAGTAGTAATATAGTATTTGACTAACATTTCAAACAATATTTGCTGTCCAAATCTGTACTAGTGAAAATAATGAATACATGAAGGTGTCATTAACTTAATATAGGGGACTAGACTCGAAATGTCACACACCCAATTTTGCTGTGCCTTATTTGGGTACTATACTTTCAATTTACAAGTATGCGCGTGGCGTCCATCAAAATCAGACTATCAACAACATAGATTGTGAAAAAGCGAATTGTGATTGATATTTATATATATATATACTTATAGAGGTGTAATAATTATTGCCAAAGCCTTATCTTTTCAGCTATCATCGTACGATGTTAGATAAAACGTAATTTTGTAATTACTTATTACGCATAACTACGTTCAATGAATGTTATATGCTTCTGCAAGTTTAATTGCATTAAATTATAAAATAAAGGAACCATTTCGAATCTTATTAAAATAAAAGCGGAAGTCATTATTTTTCTTTCATAAACACATCTTTTAAGCCAATTTTTCCATGAACCCATAATAACCATGGGTATGGCTAACAGAACAGACCATGAGGAAACCAAAAGTTTTAAAAGTCGTGTTGGTTTTAGGGGACTTCTGCAAACAATATAAAATATGTGCCAACGAACAATACTGGCCAAAAGTGACCAATATTTCTTGGCGCTGTTTTAGACCACTTAAAAGTGGGATATATGATATAGTCAACAAGGACACATATTCCAAATTATGCAAGAAAATGCCATGCCTGTTAAATCCTTAAAATTTAAATAATGTACTCTGTATTTCATTTCCTTTTCTCTTTATAATTTAACTTAATTTGCAATCGTTGACAAATTGTGGATCAATAAGCCGGTTGAGGTTATTATCACTGAAGACCATACAACGAATACCATAAAACCATTCGCAGACAGTGCACTGCCTTGAAAAGTGCGCCGATATCCGCTGGTGTTAAGTTTGGTAGTTGGTCAAATGTGCCGTGTGCGATAGAGTCTCCTTCGGAGCGACTCGTGGAGCGTCGCGTGTCTGCCGAGCCTCCACGTCGGCGTCGCGCCACCGGCATCGACCGCCGCCCGCGCCCCGCACTCCACCCGCTGACACCCGACGTTCACACCAGATACATTCCTCGGCCGACTCCCTACTTCACTTCGTTGACGTTAGTCATTCGTACAGTTCCGCGGAGTACGCATGTTTCGTGATTTACCGATATCACCGGTCGCAAACATACTGTGAAATTCGAAACATATGACTTGTTGAAAAAATAATAACTTGTCATTCTTCAATCAAAATAAGACATTGAACATTTTGGGAAATTTGTATTGTTTATTTTAATTTTATAATGCGTGCGGTTTCTACTTAATTTATAGAAATATTTTAATAAACTGATAGAGTATTAAATAGTTGATGATGTCAGCGGTGACGATAACCACGACGCTCAAGAACGGGCATGTCAACGGGCAGCACGAGATGAGCAAGAACGGTTACAGAAAAAATGGATTTGTGAAACAGGACCTTAGCCCTGTGAGTATATTTTGTTTTAGTATGGCCTTCCGCATTGCCAAGCATAGCTGTAACAGCTTTCGCTTAAACTAGACATTCCTAGATATGGAGTGCTTGTAGTATCTTAACAGTTATTTTGCTAATCTATAACGAAAGTAAGTAGGTACGTAATAAAAATCATCAATGAATAGGTAGTCAATGAGTTTCTTTAAGTTACGAAATGCGAGACCTGAGTGAATGACAAACAAACTTGTAGACTGCTTTGTTTGTTCGAGTGCAAGTGAAAGTTAAGCAGCCCATCACAACTTGTAACGAAGGTTATCTATATTTAACTACACCATAGAAAGTTTGTACAAGATAACCGTGTATACACATTCCAAATAGAATTCCGTTTAAATGACTATAGATAATAAGCATTAGTTGCATCAGGTGTATCATTGTGGACTGGGAATTGTAATTTGGATCACTACAACAATAACTAACTTCTTAATTAGGAAGTTACTTTAGGGGAATGTTAATGCAAGTCTAAATTAACATTATGTACCTATATGGAAAATAGGTAGCTAGTAAGTAATGTTACCACTAATGCTGACGTTTAACTTTCCAAATTATCCATAAAGGCATTTCATAATTTAAAGCTGTTAAATTTCGTCTTAATGGAATCACTTATTTGCATTGCAATTGCTAAAATGGTCTATGTTGAGTATAGTGTATTCCTATTGCTATTATTATAGAATCTTTCTAATACAACAATCTTTTCCGGACTTTTCCATAAATTTGTTTTTAAGTATTTTTTCCAAAGAGATCAATTGAAATGCTTCATTTCTTTAAATACACAGAAGAACTTAAAAATACATTGGAAATACTAAATATCACTCGTCTGTGTCATACGCGAAAACTCAAAAACTATTGCGCTGATTTTCATGCGGTTTTCATCAATAATAGATAGTGATTCTTGAGGAAGGTTTAGATATATAATTTGTTAATGTTTTGCGTAAATTAAGCTTCAATATCTGCGCAAAGCTGTTGCGTGTCGCTAGTTGGATACTAATATGTTTTGCGTCAAATATGTGCAAAAACTTCACATAACGCATCATGTTATTATTAATATTGACGTTAATTTAATACTAGTGACCGTACAGACGTAAGTAATAGTAGGTACCTATATCGGCAAAAAGCTATGACGCATTTCAGGCAGCCAACCAATTATCATAAAATTGAAAAGTATCTTGAACAAAACCTTAGATCGTGAAGCTTTAAAATAAATTCCATACATTTTGCATTTGTGCATAATATCAGAGACTATATTATATATTCTCTGATAATATCCAGCTTGTTATTAGCTTTTAGTAGGTATGTAACATCAAAATCTTATATAGAATGTAACATTTTTCTTACTCAGAAATTGATTTCCCACATTTCAGCATTGCTTATGAACCTACTTAGTAATCTACTCATTGGTATATTTCTTTCAAAGTACTAAGTGAATGGTCACGTCACTAATACATGATCATCTATATTTGTATTCAAACGAACGATATTATCTAGCAGTAACGATAGGATCTTGTCTACTACATATAATTATTTGATAGGATCGAATGATCCTATCTAATCAAATAATAACATTTTCATTGTTAACCTATACATCTAGTCAACTATATTGGCATACAATAAGTTGAGTGGTATCTTATAATGACACGACAGAAAAACAATGGCATTTACAATTTATTTACCATATTCTTTTATAAAAAAACACGATATCTAAGCATAAGTTGTGGTGAGCAGGTTGGTATTTGAAACGAAACTTTAATATTAATCGTAGCATTACAAGCATTCCTACGTAGTATAAAGTTTACACAAATTTATAATTCCTCCTACGTCAACGGTGATCAGCTAAACAAACATTTTCGAGTACAAATAATATCGTTGTTGAGTTTGCCTTTCTCCTCATCATAGACAATTCGACAGAACTTCGTGCATAAATTAAATATATAGACAAGAAATTAATATTCTCATTTTATTATCCACATAAATAGCCGGTTTATTAAAATGATTAATTTGTATGTTAAGCAATTCGTTGCTTCGAGAGAATTCGTTGTGCCGCTAAGGTTGGTAAGTCGGCCGAACCTACGCCAAAACTGCATTACATTATGTAGAATGTATTTAAAACAGGTTGTTGCCCGAGGTTACAGTTGCTTCGCCGCCGTTTTGATTAGATTACGTATTCCACTCGATTCATTCTCGCGAATATAACCACCAGGTTCAAGTTCGATGTCAAGGAATATGATACGCATTACATCCTTTTTCGCATTGTATTTATATTCGGCCTTTTATGCTTTCCTTTTCGACAGACCACGTGGATCTTTTCAGTCACAAATCTGACGTAGGTAGTATTATTTTGTTTTTTTGGAAGTTTACAGAATGTTTACGTGCGTGCAATAAAAGGCTGCACAGGCAATAAGAATATTGTCTCAAGACTTCTTAGTGCTTTTTGTCGATAGATTGCGTAGAATAAAACCTTTGGTTCGGTGTTACAAAATTTGCCAAAGCCTGTATGGTGTGGGAAGATATTGGACTCTCAAACATGAAGGCCATAAATTGGATTACTTGTTGGACGAAACTTATATCTTTAAATTTTTTTTTCACGATTATGTCATACATTAATACTGTCTTGGTAACGTCTGTTCATGCTCCAACAACTTTCTCTTCGTCTGAGTCAAATCAAGTATCTATTCTACAGTAATTTATAACTTATTTGAGTTACAGTAGTCGGAAGCAGTAGAATGATCTTAATTTAAGTTCAGCGCGGTGGTTTACGGGATTGGCCAGGTATAAATATAGGACCAATATAAGACAATTTCATAACAATGTCTATTGTCAAGTTTTAACACAGTTTGTGCTTTGCAGAAACTTTTCTACTGTGCTAAGGTTCAAGGGAACATTCGGAAAAGTTTAATTTTATTTTGAGGCTAGCTTCCCGCGCGCTGTTTTACCCGCGTAACTCCCATTCTCGTAGGAACTTCATCGTTATATAGTCTACAGTCTTCCTCCATAAATTGGCTATCGAACACTTAAATAATTCCTGAGATTTGCGCGTTCAAGTAAACAAACACTTCAGCTTTATATCTTAGTTAGAATAAGATACACGATAATCAACATTTTATATTTTTACTACCTATCACTTTTAAAATACATATATATATATATATATAAGTAACTCATCATGTTTTCATACCAAGCTTTATAAAATTAATTCTGAGTAGTATTAACGAGATCTGTAATAAGTGTATACACACGCTGATTGAATTAAATTCAAATGATATTTTACTATGAAGTAAGGGTATAACTTTTCGGGTCATTAGGCCATTATTGTGTTTGGAAACGATTAGGGTGGAGTGAATTAGTTAAATATCATTTCTAAGAATCACTTGTGCATATAAGCACAATAAATCTTAAATTATTACTTAAAGTGAATTGTATTATGTGATATGTGATTTGTGTAATAAGTTTCTGATCGCATGAGATAATGTACCGTGGCGTGATCGTCAGCTAAAACTTATTATTAATGTAATTTCGGCACTTGACCCTTGTTTATAATAATTATGTAGGTTATCGTCAGTTGTTTCTGTCGTAAGTCCGGTTCATCAGTTGAATGGACTTAACAATATGTTCATTATTTAAAAATAACAACATCTAAAGGCTTGGTCAATCACGCGCTGTTTTCATCAAAAGCCGTTCAAGTGTAAGAAACTATAATTCATAGGAAATAACTGTGACAGGCGGATACATGCAGTTATACTATAAAGATGCTTTCCGTATATGTAGTGTTTTCATTATTTCTACTATACCCATTAACAGACGCGATACTTATCGATATTTATCGATTGCTTAATGTAAAACCTAGCCTGCATCATAAATATATAAATTAAAATCATTTCTACAATACGACATACGACAGTTGCACAAAACTCCCCTAAAATACTAAAAGTCATAATCCCTCAATCTCATCGCCAATCGCCAGCGACCGCCCTAAGCTGAGGTACAGCCCCCCTCTTGCGCAAGTTGCTTAGTTTGTAGTTTTTAAACCATTTATTAAGGCTGGAGCACTGCTCGCCTTTATGCCCGGTGAAGTAGCAAAAGCCTCGGGGCTAACTACGTATGACCGTCCGTAAAAAAAAAAAACTACAATATCACGTGTATTCGGTTCTACCGTTCTCACGTGAATTACTGAATACTTAGGTAAGTAGTTATAATCGATTCGCGACAATTCCCACAAAGACACGCTAATATTTATCGATTTCTTAATATAAAGACTAGCCAGCATCATACATATATTAATACAATTTCTACAATACACGTTTTCTTTTCTACCATTTTCACATGAATTATTGAATACGTAGGTAAGTAAGTAGTTATATCGATTCGTGGCAACTTCCTGATTGCCACCGGCTATGTGACGCCATGCCATGTCACCGCAATGCCATGATATTACAATGTATGGTCTTCTCATCGATTGTGGGATTCAAGTAATCGGTTATTTTACCGACATGGAATTAACTGCTGTTTGAGTCCAGTTGGAATTTCTATAGACTCATAAATCTTTATATACAAATAACTAAAATGAAGTGTCTTTTTGTAATGATAAAAATAATTGGTTCATACTAAATGCAAACAAAAGCGCAATGAAAATATTGTTTGTTTGTCCCAGCTAAACTTGGAAACGGCAGGACAGATTTTGTCGCTACTTTTCATTTTGCCTGTCTGTTTTTTTGTTCGTTTATTCCGCCTTAACTCCAAAACGGTGGTAGTACTGATTTAGACGGAACTTTTATTGTTAGACAGCTTATAATGTCCTTATTTTACGCAGACGCTAGCCTCTAATAAGCAAACAATTTCTTAAGGCATTCTAAAAGTAATTGTTTCATAACATTTAGGTACTAAATGAATATAATTAGATTTTTAGTGTTTTAATGGGATTCATAATAAGTTTGAGTGGAAATATTGTTATCGGCTTGAAATTCGCAGTAATAATTAATGTTATGTTGCTAATTAAACAGTGTTTAGTGTTGCTTACTGATATCAAAGGGAATTTTGTTTGTATTATGATTACTTAGATACTGACACGTGTTCTATTCTACAAACACACAGCTGGGGTTTTGGCAATCATATCAAAACATATCGTAAGGCATAGATAGTTGCGTAGTAAAAATTTAAAAGATTACTATTTCTAAATCGATAGGACTAAAAAAATAATGCAAATTCTAGATAAAATGTTAAAGTAGATAATTTTAAACAGATAAGTATGTAATTTAAAGTAGGTATTGATAAATACTTATATCATTACTGATTGATGTGATGAAAGTAATTAGGTACATTAAACAAAATATGTCTATATCTGATTAGAAGTACCTACATGTACACGATATTAAAGTTATTTCCTAGTGGCAATAATAATCATTATTTTTTATTTATTTACTTGCTGATGCCTGCGACTTTGTCTGCGTAGGGTTTGTTATCCCTTCGGTGTTTTAACTTTCCCTCGGGATCTCATTAATTCTGTGATTTAAATAAAATGTTGACCAGGGATGTAAGGTACCACCATGAAAATTTCATTTAAATCGGTGCAACAGTAGCCCGTTTAAACAGACGAGAGAAACAAAAACAAATTAACAAATCTGCGTGTGTTCTATTTTACTACTAACATCCCCCTGAATCGGGTTTTTATCGTTTTTTTTTCTATGTACAGACATTATCGATCCCTACAGTTTTTTTTATATGGAATAGTTGGATTTATTTATTGCCAATCAGAAAAGTTAAATGTTGTGTTATCAAAACAATGTTAACTTCGTGAGAGACCAGTCTTGTGCTTTGCACAAACCTACATCCATAGATTTATGCAAAGCACAACCTGTTACAACTGTTGACAGAAGACATTGTTATGAAGTTGTCTTGTATTGGTCCTATATATTTTTAGACCTCTGTCTGAAGCATAAGGGACGGATGTCGTAAGTGCCAGTTTACGATAAAGGCTCGTACAAAGAATGTTTCTGACGTATAATGGCACATTTGACTTTATGCTTCTAGGCTCTAGATTTATACTGGGGAATCCCGTAAAGCACCGCGCTGAACTTAATGCGCAGTTCATATACAATATGAGTGAAAGATATTGTTGGAAACTCCAGACTTTGATAATGTAACCTACCAGCTACGGTTTTTTGGAATATTAGTGTAGAACAAAATACATAAGCAAAAAGTTAATCATAATCATATATTATGTATAACGCGTACCTATGTAGATATTCCTACTTACCTACTTTGAATTGGTGTGACTTTCACACACAGCTCCAATAATTCAACGTATTTATTATAGTCATTGTTTAAAGCAATAACACCTTTGTGGAGGTGACATTGATGTTAGCCGTAATTTAAATTTTGTATTCTGTACTTGAGTGCAGGTTTGCGGTACTTTATACATCAATACATGTAATATAAAATTAAAAAAAAAGGTTGTCCAGCAATCGTAAGAAGTTTCATACAATTTTAAATAAAAGAACATTAGTTTTACACGTAACTACATTTTTTGTGGTTTAAGTTTGAACGTTTGTCTATTGAAAAGAAATTGGAAACGCTGTACTGTTTATTGTTTAAAATTTAGTCATGGCATAACATGTACATTCAACAAATTTAAATAGTATCTAGCTGTAAGAACAATATTTGAGGTCATACAAGCGAGATGCGGAAATACCCACTCACCGCAAGTCTCCTTACTATTAGAGTATTTAAATTGTTATACAAAAAAATACTTACCTTGCGACACTAGTACGTGGTAATAATGTCAAAATAAAAATATTTAAAAAAAGCATAATTATTATAAAATTGCTGATTATGTTAACGACAAAACTGCCTGGGAGAAAACTGCTTTGATGAAATACTGCTAAAGTCAATGTAATATCAAAACATTTTTTTTTTAAGGATTCCTCTGTATTTCTCGCCAGTTATTCTCAGAGTTGCCAGGTCCAGAACTTGTGATAGTTAAAAAAAAACGAAGAGGATGGATCATAAGAACATTATTAAAAAATTACATGTGTCTATGTGAATAAAGATATATTGACTATTGCTCCCGCTTCTGAAGCATTAGCCAATCGTTGTTGTTTTGGACTAAAGTGCAATAATTATCTAGAGTACCGTAACGTCTTGTTTTCGTAGTTGTGTAACTCGGTCGAATGGTTTAGCTTTGTGGTCGATTATAGGTTTGCCTAAGTAAGCATTGTGTCTATAACATCTTACCACTCACTAACATAGTACGTAAAACCAGTCAATAGTATTTTTAACATTCTGTAAATACTAGTGTAATGACCTCACAACTTTCGTATAAAAAAATAACAGTTTGTTGCATAAATGAAATATTAATAAAATAAGCACAATAATTGTAAACGGATCTATAAAAGTTTCAAAGCAAAGTAAATTACATTTTATATACTAATATTATAAAGACGAAAGATTTGATTGTTTGTTTGTTTGTATTGAATAGGCTCCAAAACTACATTACCTATTTTAACAAATCTTTCACAGTTGGGAAGCTTCACTATTCCCGGATGATGTCATGGCTATATTTAATTATACTGGAAACTGCATGGAGCCATGGGAACTGGAGCTATGCGGGAACCCTCTTGTCATCGTTTCTAAATAAAAACTTTTAGAACCGGTAACTTGTTTCTGATATAGGTATATTTTTATCCATATTAGCAGATATCAGCAATACTCGGTGATTACGAAACTCGACATTGTTAGAACAGTTATCAGTGGCACTGAGTGTGTCCGGTGCTATTGTGTGCGCGTTTCAGATAAGGAGCTGTGAATCGGTGTAGTTGGCGCTAATCTCGTGTACCACGTCACATCACGCCACTTCATTATCATTAACCGTTGACTCCGGGGAGCACCGGGGTGAATAAATACATAATTATTATTACAATAAGTATATATGTGCCCAGTAATGAGTTAGGTAATTTCTTTAAATATATATGAGGTTATTTACTGTGATGCTCTGATTAATCGGGCTTATACAAGAGATATCTCTAAATATAATATAACTTATTTTCTTTAATTATTTAAAGTAGAACTTTTACATACATACATTCACGCCTCTTTCCTATATATAGGGGTTAGGCAGAGACTTCCTTACTCTTGCTACGGTCTTGACATACCACTTTCGCCTCTTCGACATTCATTAATCTCTTCATGCATGTCCTTTGAATAAGAACTTTTGGTATAATTAATTGAATATAATATGATTCACGATATCTTTAGTTTAGAATACGAACAATGCAGAAGGTTGGATAAATTAGACCTTACAAGATTTTATCACGTTCAACCTTCACATAGAAGACTTTTAGAACTGTGAAGTCGGTTGTTTGTTGCGTGGTTTAATTGATTAAGTAATAAATATTTTACTGATACCTATTTAAAAATAATTATGGCTGGAGTTATAATACCTACATAGCATGCATACATATACGCCGAAGATTTCGTGTAAATGAATATGATGTACAACATTATTAGGTATTCATCCATGAACATCTTTAAGCACTAGTTTTCATTTACATACTTTCAATTTGGCAATCGTATTGAACATTTCTGTTATAGGGGCCACATTCCCGTTTGAGTCTTGGTGTCGCCGGCCACAAACAAAAAATATTGAAGTGGTAATAAGAACCTGAAGCCAAATAATAAAAAATGTTTACAAGGAATAAACAAAAAACACGTATAATTATACCATAACCCTAGGTGGACCAACTCAAAAGGCCCGGTGAGCCACTTGCGGCCCGCGGGCCGCGGGTTGAGTATAACCCCTCTGATGCATTAAGTGTACAGAATTAACTTTTTTTTGTGGGGTTTTCCCTTCGAGTACCGCAGTACTGTGGTCTGCTACTTCCACTAAAACCTCACGGTTTTTCTCGGTCACCTTTCCTAGGATCAAACAAAGGACTCTTTTTTTAGATGGATGTTTTGCTAGGAATATGCTTTGCTTTCACTCTTTAACAATTACTTTCTATAGAAATAACATGAGCGAATGATTTTGTATGCACTAACAATATTGCTAACGGATAATATGACTTGTTCCGTTGGATTTGCCTACATAGTTACTAGGTCGAACTACATCAATGTTACCGGTTATTTAAGTTTTGTATTGTGTCAGTATATCAGTAGGAAAGTATGTTACGATGTACTTGTACATAGCTATAACTGAAGGTGAATATTCGATTAGAGCTTTTTTTTGGACGGATTTGTAGTCAGCCAAGAGGGTTTTTGTTATTTGACTGGAAATTAAGGCCAGCAGGGCTCTCTCTCTCTTATTAAATGCTATACTTTTAATAGGAACCCCCCCATAGACCACGGTTCAGATCGGTCGCTGGCATGGGATTAAAAAATGATTATGATTTTTTTTTATGAGAGATTTTGTGCAACTGTCGCTCACAGTTCGCGGGCTTCTCGGACTTTGGGTCTACGAGATATTTCTGCGAATTACGTAGGTATGCGTTGCGCCAACTTAGACGTACGCACCTAGATGTATAATATAGGATAACGATTATTACCTATATGAGACAAGCGTCCCTAACATTTGATTGTCAATAAATTTTTGACTTTACTGAAATGTTTGTGAATTAACATATATTATTCGGTACTGTAATGATAATGATAATTTTTTTTTTCATTGTTGCAGTCATTACGGATAGCCGCGCCGTTCAGCTCAGACCCCTTAGCAATAGCGGAAAGGGAACGATGTCACTACGGGCGCATTCCTCGCGCCCAGGCGCTCGCCGGCACAGCGCACCGCAAGGTGCGGGTATATTCGGACGGCATCTACGACATGTTCCACCAGGGCCACGCCAGACAACTACAGCAAGCGAAGACAGTATTTCCTAATGTCTACCTCATTGTTGGAGGTTAGTATTAGCATACATTAGTATAACATACGTAACTCCCGTTTCCGTTTTGAAATCGGCACTGTAGTTTTCGAGTTTATTCATTACAAACATACGCACAAAAATACAAATCTTTCCACTTTATAATATTAGTATAGATTTGTATACAGTGCCTAAGAAAGTTACATGAACTAAAATAAAAGTTTGATTGAGAATTATAACAATAGGTACATCTAATTAAAATTTGATTGATTGAATTTTCTCATTTATACTATGACTATGTACTATCAGTCGACACAAGATCTATTTGTTGATCTTGACCTACACTTCTCGATTAATATTAGGGATAGACAATGTTACAGTGATTAAATGTAAATTCTGATGAAGATAGATAAATCTTCACTAATGACATTTTAATTATACTTTAATATTTTGCACTAAATGGGTTAAATTGTTAACGTCATTGGCAAAGTGGGTTAGACAATAATTACAATAAATGTTAAATTATACACCGTGTTCCGTGACCGTGGTCTAATAATTTCTAATGTTTAGCAGTACTATTTACCAACAGTATTACTATCAGACTTTTTTTTTCTAAATCTCTAAGTTAGATCAAGGAGACTGAAATAGATTAATAATGGCAACATTATTTAGAATGTACGTACGGGCGCCCTCAGACATGTTCAAAGTTTTAAAATGGCCGGAGCCCAATGGACAGGGCGTCGGACTTGTGATCTTGTGGTTTCCGGTTCGATCCCCACCCATTGCACTACCGACGTGAACCCACTCGTAACACAAGCATTTTAGATTAGCGCGAGGGATTTAAAAGAGTACTAGAAGACTGCAAAACTCGCCAAGTACCAAAAAACGTTATAATAATTTGTAATACTGTTAAAATTTAAACTTAGATACAAACTTAAGTAACAAGAATTAAATCATTTCTAGAAACCTGAAGTACTGAAGCATTCGGTCGTAAGTAGCGATCGAAAAAGCTCGAGCCTTTTAGCCCTTTTTTAAGATTCGCCGCTTTATAGCGATGGCTAGAAGGCTAAAAGGCAAAATAACTCTTAAGCCCTCGAGGCTAATTGTATTTATGGCTTTTGCTAGCGGTCGAAAAGGCTCGAGCCTTGTAGCCCTAAATTTAAAGCTTGCGAGTCTTTTTTAAAGGCGGACTCACAAAACAGTAGTTCTAAAAATGCTCCCTAAAAAAGGGCTTGAGGCTTTAAAAAAAGCCTAGGCCTAAAAAAGCCTCAAGCCCTTTTTTAGTGAGCAATTTTAGAACTACTGTTTTGTGAGTCCGCCTTTAAAAAAGACTCGCAAGCTTTAAATTTAGGGCTACAAGGCTCGAGCCTTTTCGACCGCTAGTCGTAAGTGCCAGTTTGCGATAAAGGTACATACGACGAATGTGTCTAACGTTTAATGGCACATCCGACTTTATGCTTCTGAGCTCTAGATTTAGCTAAGTATTAGTAACCATAAAAAAAAAGAACGTTGTATAAATTTGCTCCAGACATTATGTTTGTATGAAGGGAGTTACTTCTATTAACACAGCACATGAACACGCCATAACTACGTTGTATAAAGATTTAAATAAATAATTGTGGCGCTTAAGTAACAATGGATCGTGTTTCGTCGGAATTCGTGTTATTGCCGTTATATTACGTTTACAATACATATCGAATAGTGCCCTTGAACTAAGCGTTTGTATTACGTATAGTGATGGGCGACTCGGAAAGTTTCCATCATTCCACCCGGAATATTCCTGGGAATATTCCCAAAACGGGTATTTACCCGGGAACGTTCCCAAATCGTGGGTAAATTAGATTCTATGACGATTGAATTAGTAAGTACTAAATAAAAACAAAAACACCAACTCCAAAATTATTTAATCAACAACAGGATGGTTCAAATACGAAAATTATTGTTTACATATCAGGTTATGGGTGACAAAAATCACTTCAAGTTCTCTTATAAAAAAATGTATGTAGGTAAAATGTTATTGAGATTCATTTAATCACTGTCTAAATCACTGTCATCGGAGAATGTTCTTGTTATATCGCAAAACTCTATTTCTCTTGTATTGCTTCCAGAAGTTGATGGTTGAGGTTCAATATTGTTTATGGTCAATGGGCTAACCATAAAAGGACTTGAAGTGGGTTCCTCATCTTCTTCATCTACTTCTTCGTCTTTTTGACTGTGTAACAAATTCCAGTTATATGATATGTAGGCCAGCTTTGCAGCTCTTTCTGTTGTTAACCTATTTCGTTTAAGGCTGTGGATATTTCCAAGGTACGGTCTGTGGCAGCCGAGGTGCAGGGAGCAGTTAAAAGACAAGCTGCAACTTTGCTCAGAGGTTTATTTTTGCAAATTCCTTTGCGCCAAGTTAAGGGATTCTTTTTCTGGAGGCTGGTCCAAACAAAAGATTTTCCCCACAAACCTTCTCTTGCTCTATAATTAGCTAAATCTGTCATTATTTCCAAGTCTAACTGCCTTCCTTCCTTTCTCATGAATGAAATCCATGGCAATGATTTCTTCATCTTCGTTGAGTTCGATGCCGTGAGATTTTGGATCTAGCATAGAGGCTGCTAGATGAACAGGCTTTGTGCAGTTCCCTCTGCGTTTATCAACTGCATTTAAAATCCTCTCCCTGACATTATTGTCAACCAAAGAAGAAAAACCAGGAAGCAGAAAGACCAGACGTGATTTTATATCTTTGAATGACATATACACGTCATTTATGTACGCTTCGTTTCCTTCTAGTTTAAATATATAATCTGTTATTGGCTCTAAAATTGCAGTAGATTCGTCGATCATTTTCCAAAATTCTTCATTTAGTAAATTTGCTTTAATGTCAACTGGGATCATTATTGCATCTTCATGTACTGCCAAACATTGCGGAGCCGCCTTGCTATTTTGCAAACTTCGCACAGCATGAAGGTAACTGCCCCAACGCGTCTTGCTGGGCAATTTTAGTTACTCGCCAGAACCTTTTTCTACAATTATCTGCTTGAATAACGCACTCAGAATTTGACTTTTTCTAATAGATTTCATTACGTCGACGGCAACTGAAATGAAGGCTTGTATAGTATCTTCTTTCATTATGTCATGACAAAGTAAATTCAATGTGTGCGCCACGCAATTAAGTGTGATTACGTTCGGATGTTGCAGTTTTACTAAATCAAAAGCTTTTTGTAGGTTTTTTGCGTTATCTCCTATTAAAGTCACAAATTTATGCGTTCCGTAGGTTCTCATTACTATTTGAATTTCTCCACTTAGGTATTCGGCAGTGTGACGATGGCTAGTTGTAGCTAAACTTTTCACAAAAACGGTTTCAGGTTTTGCAATAACAAAATTAAAAATACCCTCGTTCCGTCGGTTACTCCATCCATCGCACTGAAGATGTAAATTGTCTGTCGACTTCAATTCTTCAGTTATTTCTCGTTCCATTTGATTATAAATTGTTTCTAAATGTGTTGTGGAAACAGCTTTTCGTGTTGGTAGTTCAAACAGAGGCTGAAGTTTCAACACAAAACACCAGAATTAACACATAAGCACGTCCGCAAATTCCGATACTCAAGTGAATACTAAACGTGGCCACGGTATTGGAGTCTACTCTTGTACCAGGTAGATGAAATGCACCAATCAAAAAACACCACGCACCGCCGCCAGCGTGTACCTGCTTCGTCTTTCAAACGAAGCTAACCGTTAAGCGCATCAGTTATTTATTAATGCTTAGTTTAATTATTGTAGTATGGTAACACAATTTTATAGTTGTTATTTTTGTACAAGGAAATCGAAAACTTATTAATAATTATAAAAATTAAGTTTCATAAATCGATTTATGCGAAATATGTATAAATTGATCATAAAAATATAAATACCCGAATAAATACCCATTGGGTGGATTCAATGGGAATTTTCCCGGGAATATTCCCATTTTAGGAATTTACCCGGGTAGAATCCCATCACTAATTACGTACAAAATTTTTAATGCTATAAAATATGTACCTAAGTAAGTATGTTATACCTAGCATGATCTCCGAATACTCAGCTGTATATTTTACACTAGCTTCCCGCGCGCTTTTACACCCGTGTAACTACCTTTCCTGAAGGAATTACTTACTTAAATATAGACTATTACCTTCCTCTTTAAATGGGCTATTTACACTGAAATATTTTTTCGAATCAGACCAGTACTTATACCTTTTTTGTGGTTACCTACCCGAAGGGTAAAAACGGGACCTTATTACTAAGACTTCGCTGTCTGTCTGTCACCAGGCTTAACTCAAGGACCGCAATAACTAGACAGTTGATATTTTTACAAATGATGTATATCTGTTGCCGCTATAACAACAAATACTACAAATAAAATAAATATTTAAAAGGGGGTTCCCATACAACAATCGTCATTTTTTTGCCTTCCAAATGAAAATGATATGGATCCAATTGTGCGCGAGTCCGACTCGCACTTTGCCGGTTTTTTATTATACGTTTCGATAGTAGGTAATACTAATGGAAAATCCACCTGCCAATTATAGCAAGGACTTAGGACTATTTTAATCGTTTTATAATTGTATATTAGATTTAGTTTATGCGACTAAACAATAGTAGTAGAATAGTTAGTATGTCTATAATCAATCATACCTTTATCTTTATATTTTAATAGATGTGTTTACTTACTGCTCTAGCCAATGAGTATAAAAATAATCCACACGATTGGTACAGATTTGTCGTACGATGTGTGATAAGTGACAGCTCATAGTTTCACGTGGACGCTTACAACATAATCACGCTGCAGCGATGATAAATAACAAGTTTACATTTTTAAAGATATAAGGTTTTATAAATAGTTGATTACATAGCAATAAATTATGCTTATGTTACTGATAGGACAGACTCTAACCTGAAAAGTTGTTAAATCCCCAATCACCTTATTGCAGTGGTCCCTAACCTTTTAATATTGTTACCCGTATTACCTATTAGGAAAGCCGATTTTACCCGGTAATAAATTCTAATTATTATGTTTTTGTAACCATCACTGATTTACCCCCGCGGGGGTAAATATCCCTAGGTTCGGAACAATGGCCCTAATGCAATAGTTACACGTAAGGTGGACCGCACATTAGATTTGCGACTTCATCAAGCTTGCTCGCCGCCACAACGCGACGTGCACAGGTCATTCGCACGTTCCAGGAATGCGGCCGTCTAAACTTAATTTGCCTGAAAGCGTAACAGACGAAACGTAAAAGTTAATACCCAATAAGAAATATGACAAATCCCAGATTAAATAAGAAACTATTTTGATTTTTGTTAAGATTAAGATTTTTTTATTTACCAGAAGCACAGTAAACACACAATACTCTACATATTGCTATATCCATAACTAATTTAGTTATTAGCACCAAATAGTTAAGTGATACCATAGATTAGAACATTGTAATCTGACCTTAGGTAACTATATATAGATCCAATAAGACACTCTCTCATGATAATACGTTTAATTAATGTGCATATCTGTATGTCACCATTAACCCTGTTACCATGACCTATATGCTCCCAACGATAAAACTGTACAGATGTAGTTTACCTCGCCTTCGTTGGCACTTAAGACCATTAAATTTCATCATAAAATACCATTAGGTATATTAATGAAGACATCGCAACGCTTCTAATATATAATTAAGGTTAATTAAGAAAATAATCAAAAGAACGTTGATATCATAAAAAGGGATGCCACTCTACAAGTTATCTATGGCTCTATAGATACCTAGCATAATTCTGAAATTAATTTAAATTTCAGAGGTGAAAAAAATCTAATCTGTTAATCGAAATCCAATATTAACTATCATTCTAAACTTTTTAGATAACAGCACATTTAAACCTACTTTATAATATTAGTATAATTACGGGTACGGTGCCGCGGTGGCGGGTTTCCATATCTAATATTTATATATTTCTTAATATTCATCAGCATCATCATTATCAGTCCGTATAACGTCCACTGCTGAACATGAGTCTCTCTGAAAGGTTTGAACACAGTCACAACGCTTGCCACACATTATGTTGGCAGCTATAGTATTATGTACCTATAGTAAAAACACAGGTAAACGCTGCTGTCTCTTTCCTGGTGAACGATAGTTAGATGATGTTATAACAGCCGGAACAAAAGGCTTAACGTGCTTTCCGAGTACTAAGGATCTAAGGATCCAAGTTGATATTACTGATGATACATCATATTTTGAGCTTCTAGTAGAAAAATGATTACTAATTATTTTTTACCATTACTACTTTTTATAAATATGTTTATATAATTGTGTAATATTAATGGTTGTGTGTTCTCTTCCAGTATGCAGTGACGAGTTAACACACAGTCGCAAGGGGCGCACAGTGATGACCGAGGACGAGCGGTACGAAGCCGTCCGACATTGCAGATACGTCGATGAGGTAATTGATTGAATCACTCCACTCGAATTAAAACAAGTTGTTGACGCAGGATTTAGGGTTGCTAATTTTTTTATTATAAGAAACAGAGTATGTATGATTTCAAAGGAAGTATAGAGTACGGACTTTAAACAGTTTTATTCATACAAACACTAAACACATTTAAAAACAAACACAAACTAAAGAGAAAACCGCGAAGAGCGCGAAACCAAAATTAAACAGAAAATAAAGAAAAAAGAAGGGAGAATCATCCAGTACGACCGCGTGCAACACTTTTTGTTCATTTTAATTTAAATAGATATTACTACCGGCACTAAACCTACTATAACTATTTCTTTCTACCTGGGCCTTAACATTGTGATTGTAAATAGGTGTTTTTGACATTGACATTAGTGGATGCGTTCAGAAACGCCGGAGTGTTGCTTGGGGAGAAAGGAATATCATAACAGTAAATAGTCGACAATTTTGGTTACGGTATATCATTTGTACGTGACTGGCACTAGTAAATTAATTAGGTAAACGTTGTGTAGAAAAGAATATTTTAGCAACCTTTATCAGTATTATAGTATATATACTATTATATGAGAGGACTCTATTTTAGCCTATGGTTGGCAACCCTAGCTGGAAAATATCGGAGTTATGGCTGTTTAAACTATAATTGATTGACAGCCCCGCGCGATTATTCCCCCGTGACAGTTCCTCTATATTAGAATTTCTTTTTGATTAAAAACTATCTTAGCTAGAGAACTGTGTAATTTGTTTTTTTCTGTCTGTAAATTTAACTTTTCCCTTATATTCATTTGATAATGTTATGGGAGATTACGATCAAAATAATGATCATACGTCTTTTTTTACCCATATTTACTGTATACTGAACGACAGTGCAATAACTAAACAATAAACGAATTACCGAAGCGGAAAACCACGAAATGACGTCAATACTTAGTGGGGAAAACACAAGCTTAAAATAGTTTATTATTTAAGAATTGCTTTATATCTCAGAGGTCGTTCCACGGCTTCTAAGTCGCCGGATAAAAAATCTTTGCTAAAATAAAAAATAATTTTTATTTACGTAAACCAATTACAGGCACTTGTAAAACGTCAAACATTATTTTGAAAATTAATTATTATTTATCCGTTGTAAATTACATTTGTTATTTATTTATAAACCTATTATAATTAGGTATTTATAATGAGATTTATTATTATAATTAATATATATTGTCGCTAGCGACGCAAAATGCTTGTTCTGTCTATGTTATGCCAAAACAATTATCATTATTTTGGTGGACCATGAGCATATAACTATCCGGGTCTAGTTGCCTGAGGGACAGCCTTCGGAGCAAAGCACGTTAAACCGTGTTGGTCCCTATTGTTATAACATTATCTATATACCAGGGAATAGGCGGCAGCACCAACCCACTCGCCAAGCATGGTGACCATGCCAATAACCCCCTTCGGGGATGCCCATGTTGACCAATGTCCATTATTATGAAGATGATGCTGATTATGATAATGATCATTTTAGAATTATTATTTAAGTGATAATTAGGAGATAACAAAGCTTATTAAAAAATAAAAATCATGTAAACCAATTACAGGCACTTGTAAATAGTCAAACATGAATTAGAAATTTTTAAATTAAATTGGTTATTTATTTATAAAAAAATAATAAATTATTTTTTAAATTAATTAATTATTCCTTGCATAATATTAGTAGGAAGTAGGATATTATGTTTTTGTCTCCTTTCTATTCCGTTTCTGGTTTTAGATAATATTAATATATCCTGTGACAAAACTGCCACTTTCAATGAGCTAAGTACATTTTTTTTGTATCTTGCACATGCAAAAAGTTTTAAGATGGTTATGTCTGGCTGTATTATTATCGAACATCTTAAAATTCCGTATTCCGCATTTTAAGAAAAGGTTAACAACACCGAGTCTTACCAATCTTTTTTTTAACTTGCTTTTAAATATGAACGAGATCGAAACCGGTTTGTTTATATTTTCATGTTTGCGTTAATAATACTTATTACTGTTATTTATATATTTCATATATTAAATTAAATCAAGATTAAATTTAGGAAGTCATACATTTAGTCTTATTCAGCTCTATTCAGCTATGTCCTTAGAAAACATACATTTTCTACAGATACTCCATACAAAATACTTGTTACATTTAAAAATATATATATCTCTATCGAATAAAAAAATAACACATAAATAAATACATACAAAATTAGTGGCCTGTCGACACTGACGTGAAGTACTATTATATTGTGCAACATTTTTGCGACATTGGTATTGTTATCAGACACTAGTTTAAAAATAACAAGTTTATTTGTTTATTCTTAATTTTACTTATGATTTATTTATTTTAAATTAAATAAAAATGTATTTTATTCAAAGGTAAAATTAAGGATAAACAATTAACGTATGAATCAAATTATGTAACTATAGGTAACTACACTGCAATTATTTTGATTGGTCGCAAGAAATAAAACCTTCATTCATACAAAAATGTAAAAAAGATAACCACAATTTAGGTAATTATCCAGACCGCCGAAAAAAGATTGAACAAGGCAATAAAATTCCGTAATGGTCAATTAATATAAAAAAAAACTTGGAGCAACCGCTCTGACGTCAATGAGACGAGAACGCATCGCTACTGCCTTTTAAATTATCATTGCCATATCTATTTGCTAGCAATAAATACTAAAGAAAATTAAGTCTTAAAGTGTTTACTTCCTATAATTCGCGAAACTATTTTATCAAGTGTTCCATTTTCCTGGTCATAAAAAGAAAACTAGCTTAACTTCCGTAAAGATAAAACATAAAGGTTAATTATATTATTGAGTAGTTAATTCGATAATCTGTACTTGTATTATGCGAAGATGCATAAAAATAAAGCACTTATAATAAAATGTATGTAACAATAAGGCATAGGAACCATTGATATTAGCATTGGTATTTGTGTTAATTAGATAAAAATACTACTCGTATTCGTTTTTGGTATTAGAACATATTTTTAAAGCTCAGAAGCAAAACGTTGGATTTGCCATTATACGTCAAAAACATTGATACCTCAAAAAGATTGAGTTAACTGGTACTTACGACTAAATGCTTCTGAAGTATAATAATAGTACGTAGTCCTTACGTTTTCGGGGTCTAGATTTATATTATATTATCCTGATACCGTTACATATTTATCCAAACATTTCTTTTTTCTGTTTATAGGTAGTTCGGGACGCGCCGTGGGAATACGACGAAGAGTTCTTAGAGAAGCACAAAATAGACTTCCTGGCGCACGACGACATACCTTACACAACAGAAGACTGCGAAGACACATATGCACTCATCAAGGCCAAAGACATGTTTGTGGCCACACAAAGAACAGAAGGTAAGCCACAAGGGTTTTGTTACTTTATCGAGCAAAACTCCAGACTTATTATTAAATCATAAATCAACCATCAATATTTTTTTATTTAAAAAAGCGATAGTAGTAACCTTTTATCTTACATATTATGCTTGTTTTTTTGTGAGAACTCCATGATAAAATATAGCCTAATGATGGATAGATAAATAAGCTACCTAACACTGAAAGATTTTTTAAAATCGGTCCATTAGTTTCTGAGATTATCGCGTTCAAGCAAACTCTTCAGTTTTATATTAAATATAAAACTGTATACGATTACTTAAGCTAATCACATTATATATTATTTTGCCAGATCTAATGGGAAGGCGATTATATAGGGTCGACAGCCCATTCAGGCAAGCCATATGCTTATTTGCTGACCTCATAACGTAAAAATTATAAATATATCAAAATTGTCAATTGAAGTGCATAATAACGATATCAATTTAAAATGCTGTGGGCGTACACTCTGTAAACAGACAATGGAATGTGTAACTCGCAGGGAGTGCATTCTATAATGTGCGCTCATTCACGCCATATGGAATAACACACTCAATTAATATCACGCATTTTGATATAAACTTTAATAGCTCTTTAATAAGATTCTATTTAAATTGACTGTGGCTGCCGATGCCCGCAAATGGAATCCGTATTTAAACTTATGTTTGATTAATAAAGTCGTTGAATTTCGTTGTGAAGCCTAGCATAACTCTATGTTAAATCTCTAAATATAATTAAAATGAACTCTGAATTTTGTTAATTAATTGGACTTACATAACAATTGCAGGTTTTGTTGACGTTGTATCAAAACTTTATTGTATTTTTCAATCTTCTTTTCTAGCATTTTTATATGGCGTATGTTTTAAAACTGCTCATCCTATTTTTATGAATGAAAAATATTTAATAGTAAATTTTACGATGAGCTGACGACGAGACATCAGTCTCAAAACTAAAAAAAAAATCGTTTTATCAAGTTTACAATTGTACTATGATGTACTATTTATTTTGTATAGTTGCATTTGGTCGTAAGTGTCAGTTTACAATAAAGGCACATCCGACCTTATGCTTCTGAGCTCCAGAATCATGGCTATACTATTATAGTTACATGTACATATTACTTTAACTACGGTATTTTGTTAATTATTGTATATTTTTGTTAACAGGAGTGTCGACATCAGACATCGTGGCGCGGATAGTGCGCGACTACGACATCTATGTGCGACGGAATCTCGCGCGCGGCTACTCCGCTAAGGAGCTGAACGTATCCTTCCTCAACGAGAAGAAGTTCCGCCTACAGAACAAGATGGACGAGCTCAAGGATAAGGGCAAGAAAGTACGTTGTCGATATAACTTTATGAACTAGTTGTTCGTTTGACATATCGCGTGATTTTTTCCAATTGTTTGTTTTTTTGAACCCTATTTCTAATATTAAGAAGCCAACAAAAAAAGAATCAACATAACCGGTTTAATGATGCACGTTGTATATACTAATTATTTTTTTAATAATAAAAAAATCCTATAAAAACCTAATTCGTAGGTATGTTCACTTTTAATTTTTAGTCCCGGTATGGACCCTCGCAGTCACATATAATTATAAAGTTTATTGAACGAAATGCCCTCTATGTATAATAAACCATGTTAATTCCAGGTAATGACGAACATAGGTGAGAAGCGAGTAGATATCCTAACAAAATGGGAAGAGAAGTCACGGGAGTTGATCGACGCATTCCTACTACTGTTCGGTCCCGACGGGCGCCTGTCCAATATCTGGAACGAATCTAAGGGCCGCCTGATGCAGGCGCTCAGTCAACCCCCTTCTCCCAGCGGGTCACCCTCACCAAGCGAGAATGGAGACGATAGAGAGGACTCACCTGAACATAATAGGTAATTAAACATAGTAATCGATATAATTGCTTTTTATTATTAAAATTATTCGATAAAACTGACTTATGTTTACTGTAATTCTCTCGTCCAAAAGTTTGAGGAACATCATTAGTTCTTGGTTTTTACTGCATCCTTGCTTTGGTTTAATTTAACGCTAGAACAATAAATTCCGAGAGCGCAAAGAATTGCGGAATTTTAAAATACTCTTCTCAAATTTTATTCAGTATAGTTGTTATGTATAGTTTGTTTTTCTAAAAACAATCTTTAAGTTTGCTTAGTAATCAAGTTATTTTTATACGACTTTGTTTGTATGAAAAAAAACAAGCTATCGATTTTACCTCACGTGCTTACTATATATTTGGCACATAAGTTGTTTTGAATAAAGCATTAAATCATTACATTGTCGTTGTTTACAAACAGCGGTCATCTGAAGAACAACATAACAATAATATTGTGCCGTTAACGTGCCAGTTATTGAGCATGCTGCACATTTTTAGATTTTATACGAAATACAAAATACACCATAGACATTATATGGCACGATTTTATAAAATGTTTTATAGAATGTATGTAGATTAAGGATTTAGCATGTAAGGCCACTAAGGCTTGTAAATAAAAAATGAAAATACAATATAAAAGATTTATTATTTTTTTAACATTGGTTTCGTTTGGTGTTTTTATTACATTAATCAATATTTTTTATTTCATTAAAAACTTAGCTGGTATTTATAGACAAGATAACTTCAGTCCTTTATGGAAAGTAGCAACTTTAATGAAATGTAACTGAATAGGTACATTTTTTAAACATCACTAAGTACCTACACGTTATTTGTATACAACAAAAAAACTTGGGTGAAACCTTCAACTAGACATCATGAATAGTGGGTATAAATACGTTTATTATAACAATTTATAATTGCTACATTTTAAACTTGTTTCTTATATTAGTTTGTGTGAATGTTTAAAATCTAATACATAAATCAGTCAGCCCACCTGTGACGAATGAGGTCCCGTTTCGAAAACTTTTACGGTTAAATTTGTTTAGCTTGTCGAAGTATTATTATGTATTTACTCAGCTGATGTTGAAATTATACCTACATCTCTTTGAATGTACAATTTTAAACCATATTTATTAAATGATTGTTTAACTATTAATATTTTAACTTTAAAAATCATTTGTTTGTTACAGAAGCTCGGCTTCGCCGCCCCCGCCTAAGTCCCGCCGCCGCTACGAAACTCTATGGGATCCACAAGCAGGTAACTGGGTAATTATTGCACTGCTTGGTATTTGCTAACACAGATTCAACACACTAATGTTCTTTACACATACATTAAAATACATTTGTATAAACTAAACAAAATTAATCAAACTAAAAAATAATTTGGGGTAACTGCGCAAAACAAAAATAAGGTAAATCCATGGCGCGCCTAAGTATTGCTTGTTTTGTCGACAATGTCGCCATCTATCGGAATGTATCTAATAATTGTAAAAGCATGGCTTTTCTTAAGTTTCCTGGATAAAATTCACCTGCAAGTAAGATAAAATGTCTTACAATTTACAATACCAAAACATTTAAAAGTACAAATACCTAACACATGTCAAGTTCAGTCAAAATGCCTCAATCCCCCCGCCAGCGACCGCCCAGAGCCGAAGTCCAAGTCCCACAGGGGACGCCCTCTTGCGCAGTTTGCTATTATATCAGTTTGTTTATTAAGGCTGGACCTCTGATCACCTTTATGTCCGGTGAAGTAGCAAAAGCCTCCTGCCTAACAATGTAATGTCCGTCCACAAAAAACATTTCTATGTTCAAGCCGTGACCTCTTACTAAAACATTACAATTTAACGTCAGTTGTTTTTTCTTATTTATGACGTAAATTCCCCAGTAGGTAAATTAAATTTCATTACGCTTATACATACAACTTACAAAATGAATATTTGTTTGCAAACACACGCTTACGGAGGCTACATGACTTTAAGTAGTTAAGCCTTAGTTTGGGTATGCAAGTAGATTGTTTTAAGTTGTGGTGTGTAGCGGTAGTAGTAATATTGTGACAATGTAGTACAGGAAGTAACAGTGATGTACGCTTGATATATTGTGGAAATTGAAGCATGCATAACACAACTAACTCATTGCCAGGAAGTAATTGTATTATTAATACAACAGATCTGCATGATATTGTATATAATATGTATTGTTATATTATTCTAATATTTTGATCATAATTTAACATGGATTGCACAAAACTAAGTTTAATTTATGTAGATCAATTAGTTGATTGGGCTGTTGATACTAATGAAGCCGTATGCATTTATATAAATTATTCCGAAATATGTGTGATACAAGTCCATCACTTTATAAAGATACAACACATAGGCATACTGAACTCAGAAGTTAGTTCTGAACAACCAAATAAATAAACATACTCTGAAAAGCTATGTTGGGTTCTTCATCTAATCCATTTAACTTAACGAATACAAATTAATGAATAAATTAAAATATTAAAACATTAAAATGACCTCAATAATCTTAAAAACACTATACGAATATAAGATAATAGTACCATCTACTACGTGAACTGTTGTGCTGATTGTGGTTGACTAATATAATACTTGTATTCGCAGATGCATCGAGCTCTGACGGTGTTGGGTACCCGGAAACGTCCACACACCGACAGCTGACGGACGACGGCTCCGACAGCGATGAGGATTACCAGGACACCAGTCCCTATCTCTAGTGCGCCGTCACACTCGCACACACACACCACACTCGCGCTGTCTCACGATAATTGTCTGCGATACTTTGTTACACCTGTGGAGGCTAGAGGAATGGTTTGCTCAATGGGTACAACGTTGCTTATAAACTACAAATTGATGCCACTGTTTAAATCTAATATTTGAATGCCTATTCCTCATAGACTAGAATGATGTTTTATTTTATTATAGCCTATGAAGATATGAATGCTTTATGTGCTATGTGTTTCATGTTTCATTGCAAATACCACTCCTATCCTTTAACCTCTATAGGAACATCTAGATGACTAATAGAAAAGACACAAATAATTATCTAAAAATAACGCCATAGTAAATGGTAGTACGACATTAATAATGAGAATTTAGCGCGCTCTCCAGAGCTTTTGGGCCATCACATGTCCTAACAAATGATTCTAGTACAGTCACGTCATTCACATTTTTGTATGCGCGCAGAGTACGAATGAGCGAATGTATTTACTTAGTATTTAATATAATGTGATTCATTATACGAAATCTTAAAAACTTAATCCTATAGTTATTTATTTGTGTTTTTAAGTAAATTTATTTCGTATTCGCCCCAATGTTTGCTGGCTGTAAGTTGTTAGCACCAAATACCATGTGTAATATAATTGGTGCAGAATAGTTTTGAGATGTTAACTTTATTTATAAAATTAGATGACACTTTTTGACAGTCGATTAAAAAGGTGCTTATTAATTATTTATTTGTTTGATTTCCATTTCCCCCGCATCCTTTCTCTAAGCAGGCACCGAAGTCAGGGGGCGGGAAAGCGGATCCTTCCACACGTGCAGTTGCATAGCTAGTAAATCGGCTATACTCCTATTCTAATTAATAGGTGCTTCGACTAGTTTGTAGTCCTAAACGTTAAAGATCTTCATAGAGTGAGCAATTTTTCAAACTTTTGCTCACACTGGAAGCTACAAATATCTGCAATTCTAACGAGTTAAACATAGCATCGCTGGTATCGTCAGAGATTATGTTCGCATTGTAATTATCTGACATAGCTAATGTATAGTTTGTGGTGTGGATCGAAGCACGAAACGATTTTCCCACCTTGTAAATGGCGATTTGGTTAGCTCTTCACCACCATGTGAAATGCATTGCTCCTTGTGTAGTACACTACACCTGGCCCGCTGCCTTACTTTAGTAGCCTGAGATGCGTGCAATAAAATCTTCCCTTACTATATGCGTACGTTGTTACAGTTTTGTCTGTAAATGTGCATTGAAGTACACAATATTTCTCGTACTATTCCATATAGCATAGCTAGTTTTGCACCATCCCTCTATTATGAAAGTGCCCTTAAACCCAGGCCTAAGTTCGCTTTCAAAATAGAGAGGTGGTGGTCCAGACAAGTAATTCTGATTAAAAATCAATTGTAAAAAAAAACAATATAATGGATCTTGCTTGTATTGAAATAAAATCTAACATCGATGAACACAACACACACTTTCGACTTTCTAGAGCATTGAAGTGACTACCTTTCAAGACTACCATATGCAAGCTCCTTACATGTTGTGATTGTATGTTTTTCACATAAAATCATTGTAACTAAAGTAAAAGGATAGAGCACTTGAGAAAAAAAAATTAAGTCAATAGACCAGAACTACTTCATGGCCTATTCATATGGTCATGCAAGATGGTTGAAAAAAAGTTTTTTTTTTCTTATCTATCATTATGAGATATTCAGTAACATTTGCAAAAGTAGTCCTTGGCTTGCAACTTTGCCCATCCACTGATAGGAACGTGGATGCCTAGATAATCATGTCATGTGTCATCTTTTTTTTAAGCCTTCTGGGTCCTCTCACTGGATTCATTAAATTTTTGCCAACTCATTTGGATGTTTTAGAATGCGTTCTTGAAATGCTTTGGCTCTTTCTGAGATTTCCTCTGAAGTCTTTCCTTGCTGAGTTGTTATTGTTATTGTTTTAATAATGCACTAAATAAGCAGTTTCATTTCCAGTGATACTTGAGATTTTTGATACATTTTTCGCAATTGTTGTCCTATAGCTAATCATTTGGTAAATGTTTAGACCAAGTTAGCCTTCTATCCAGGTATATACCTAAATACTTTGCATGGTCATTTTGGAGTAATTCAATGCCATTGATAGTGACCGGTGGGAATGTTTTACGCTTAGGTAGGTTACTTGGACAGACTTCATTTCATTGACTTTACTCCATCAGTCTTTGAGTCACTGTGATATCAGGTTATGATTTGTTTGTAATTTATGGGATGCAGTCTCAGCTGATGGGTCCATTGAGAATATCACTGTGTCATCTGCCAATGTGCCTGTCATAACTGCCTCTGTTGTTGGAAGGTCTGCAGTGTACAGTTGATATAATGTTATTCCTATCACACTGCCTCGGGGTACACCTGCTTGGATTTTGAATAGAGATGACATTTCAGAACCTTGTTTTACAAAGAAATGTTGTTTAATGTTACCTAGATATGAGCTTATTATGTTGTAAAAATTAATTGTAAGATATTTTTTAATATTATACAGGAGCCCCTCATGCCATAGTTTGTCAAACAAAGTAATACCATTAAAAAAACATCTTTTTTATTTTATTGCATTACAATCATGACTTTAATGTTGGGGAATCATGACATCATAATTTTGGCGATATGAAAGAGGATGATTAAAATCAAGACCTCAGAACCATAATGTACTCATTTACTTTGGAAGCATTTCGTTGTAAGTGCTAGTTTACAATAAAGGCAAATACAATATAATGTTTCTGCTGTATAATGGCACATTTGGCCTCTGAGCTCTAGAAATATTTTGTATCAAATGAAATTAGGATTAAAGGAAGTTATTTTTTGTGATTACCAGTTTCAATTACATAACTGATGTACATATTTCAAATAGATCTAGTCTAAATATAAATCTTACAGGATATGGAGTCTTTACAACTGTATTCTGATTGTTATTATAAATATAAAACAGTTTTTTTTTATTCTTATCTTTTAGACAATGATGAAACATATACACATTGTTTTTAATGCTGTACAAATTAATCTGTGTGAAATATTTTTAATGACACTCATTACAATCCTGACTGCTTCAAAGTATAAACAACCCCAGTTCATAACAATAGGTTAATAAACTACTATTTCTCAAGTACTTCTGTCCTGTGTCTGTCTGTACACAGTCTTACATTTGTATAAGCACACTTTGACCATAAAAATAATTTCCGTTAGAAGTCTCATAAACTATTTTTTTATATTTATTCAAGTAGGTAAGTTCTTTAGGTTATAAATCAATTTATGATTTCCATAAAATATTATGGAAATCAAAAATTGATTTACTCTCAAATGGGCATAAATGCAAAAAAAGCATTAATACAGAGTCTGTGAGATGGATCCATCTCATCCACCTATTTTATAAATCAGTGACAAAAAATTAACACTAAGTAATAAACATAAAAATAAAAACATAATACCTATATGTTTACTTATCTGAGACTTGTACTCAATAAATTATGCCTCTCACACAATTACAAAAGTCCATTGTTCTAGTACATATTCTCTAAAGAGAATATTGTATTTCAGAGTTCTGTCTTCTTGTTACCTTTCTCACCCTTCTGTGCAGTAAGCTCTTCAAATAGACATGAGTCATCAGTTCCCTGCAGTGCATGCTTGGTACACAGATGTTTCATCAAGTCAATTTCTCCTTGATGGTTCCAATACCAGTCCTCGACGGCTCCTTCGTTTTCTTCTAGAAGACTCTCACACTGTGTCTTCATGTGTGTAATTTCAGCAGAAGGTTTATCCCACAGCTCAAAAGGAATACCCAGATCGACTTTCACCCCTTTATCAACCAATCCATGCAATGTTTTGAACGTTTGACTCATGCCCTTAGCAAATCTTGTACTATCTTGACGTTCTTTGTGAATGTTGTACTCCAATATTTTGTCACACACACCTTCTATCGATTCAATCAATCTTAGTTCAGACTTCTGATACTTGGTTTTCTTCTTCGGCTGCACGTCATCGAGTGAATATCCGATTTCTATAACATCATGAACTTTACCGGTCTCTTCAAGCCTACCTTGCAATTCCGTGGCAAGAACTTTACAAACTTCACACCGATTTGCATATTTTACGCCTACATCTTCTTCAGATTTAACTTCTTCTAATTGTCCACCTAATATCTGGGTAGCCAGAAGCAAAGAAAGCAATATTATTTGTATTATCATCTTTAAAATTCGCACAAACAAGAAATTTTCAGTTTATCAACTTGTACCTGTGCTTGTACCTGTACTAGTGTTGCCTATCGATAGTCGACTATCGATAGTCTATCGATAGTCGACTATCGATAGTCTATCGATAGTTGACGTCATATCAATAGTATCGATAGTCTATAGATAGTATCGATATTAGTGATAGTATCGATACTATCGAGGACCAATGTGTGTTTAGGAGCAATACTATCGATAGTATTGCTCCTAAACATGAGTTGGTCTTCGATAGTATCGATAGCTTTACAAACTATCGATAGTATCGATAGTATTACTTTAAAACTATCAATACTATCGATACTATCGATAGTATTATAATGTAATAGTATCGATACTATTGCTTCCAATCAATAGTATTAGTTAATTTGTGATATCGATAGTATCGATACTATCGATAGCACTATCGATATTGTTACTATTTTTCGAGGTCACCTATCGATAGCGAAACTATCGATAGTTGGGCAACTCTAACCTGTACGTAAACGTCCGTCACTGATATTAGTCATTTCTTTTTAAAAGTGGCTTTGCGGTAATTAGCCTTTTGAGCCCGTGTCATTAGGTCAAGTTTTAGTATTGCCAGAGGTAAAGTACAATCTTTGATATATCGCAGCCATCTAAGTTAATCAGCTAAGGCTAGCCCGTTAATTCCGACATTCGAATTGAACAACGCAAACACCGTAACAACGCAGCGTGCGCGTAGCGTTAACGCTGAATGCGGCGTTCGCTCCGCGGTGTGCATTACCCCAGAAGAATAATGTCGATAATAGTCATTCTATAGATCATTATTAGCCTAGTTTCTATAATTGTTGCTAATATTTCCGAACTAGTTGTACTTATATTTTTTGTATTAGACAAGAAAATTTACTGTTGGCTAACATTACCTAGACAGTTTATTTTTAAATTTTTAATATTGGATAAATATTTATGTCTATATAAATAAATAAAATTAATACTTCTTTATCTAAACTGATATTATAAAGAACAATTTTTTTTTAATTTTTGTTTGTATGTTTGTTTCGAATGAACTCAAAACTACTGAGTGGATTTTGATTTTTTTTCACCAATAATATGTTGCATAATTCCTGAGTTAACATATGCTATATTTTTTAGTAGAAAACATTAGGGATCCCTACTAAAACTACAGCGAATACGTCGGTCGAACGTTCGACGACAGCGCACGTCTTAATTTCCAAGAATAAAATAAAGCTACAAATACAATAATTAAAATATTTATTTAGTCAACATTGGCAAAACAAAAAATATTTTTGCTAGAGAACTAAATCTAAATTTATTGTATTGGATGTGGTTCTGTTCCTTGAGATGGAAACATACTTTGCAACCACTTCACCCATTCTTCAGAGACTGCTTTTTCTAAAGAAACTTCCTGAAATACTTCACTTCTAGATTTTTCCTGGAACCCTAATTTAGTAAACATTTTGATACTTATTTTATTTGTTAAAGATATCTTTGCTTCATATAATTTTAATTTTACATGTTGGATTCCATAAAGCATCATGAGGATGACTGCTTCCCATCCAAATTTCTTTCCCCTGGCTGATTCTTCAGCAATCATGATCTCTATTTCCCCAACTGCAGCCTCTCTATCTGTTATAAAAATATTGGTATCACCTACCATAGACTCTGAAAATGTGAAAAAACATTATTGATGCAAAATTAAATAGAATTTGAAAAAAAAACAACTTTATATGATGGTATTAGTTTATTAAACCACCCAAGACATGTTATAGGCATGTTAGATTAAAGGGGAGCCAGTTAAGCCAGGGAATTGATTACCAGGAGTTGACTGTGTTGTAAAAATTGTAATAATATATTAAAAGTTAATATGACATACCTATTTCATTGTGTGTCTTACTGTAAATGTCTTTGTCAAGGACTATAAAGGTGCATTCTGAAAAATAATTAATTACATGTAAGCAAGTCATTTAACTGGTTAATTCCAATTATAAGAAATTACTGGCCATAGTGATACAGTACATGATACAGATAAAGTAAGGTAGTACATAAATATAATTAGTAATTTCTTATATTATTATCTCCTTTTAATTTAAAATCAAATCACTTAGGAGGTATATCAGGCTTCCAGGTGATATGTATAACTTAAATGTGTGACCAGATCGTAAATAGTAGCTTTTGTCTTTTTCAAAAACTTACTATCTTCATCTTCACGCCAAGACTTCTGCATTTCATATTCTTCATCTAGAGTTAAGGGGTCTGAAGCAGTCAGCTTTTGTAACTCTTCAGATTTCATCCATTGGTGATATCTTAAATATTAATAATTCAATGTCGAAATTATTATTCTTTACGTTTTACTTACATATGCTGAGCATAGCACAGATTTAATTCCCCATAAATATGTATTTTTTTATAATACAGTTGTGAGATGTGACATAGTTATCAGATACCACGATAAGTTGAGAAGAAAAATAATACTTACTTAGGCACATGGTGTCCCCTGTATGGTACCAGGACAAGATTTAGTCCTGTTATTCTTATATCACTGTTCAGTTTCATTTTTAAAGGTTAGTTCCACTTCAATTAAGCCGGTGATTTGTTGTGTTGTATTTGAAACAGAAACTTAAAATTAGAACTTTATTTTTTCAACAATTGTAGTTCAACATAACATTTAAAGAATAATTAGTGCGGCATGCCATATGCATGCGTGAATTCTTTATATCTTTGCGTCATTAGTATATAAGCACAATTAATTTCATTTATAAAATTATTTATATCCCATTTTATACACTGAAATACAAAAAAATAAGTTATCTAAATATTCCTTTTAATTTTTCCGATCTAAAACCAAAACAAATTGATAATGACAAATCATATATTTTAATACAGGAGAGGCTCTGCTATCTTTCCCCTTTTAAGCCTTCAAATACTAAAATGTAGCCAGCCCAATCTCTAAAAATCCTACATGAGTATTTATGGCACTAAACTCCTAAAAGAAGTGTTGTGTTTGTACTACTTTGTACTGATTGGATATCTACTTTCATTTTAATATTTTATAACTAAAGGCGGAAACATATTGTTAAAACGCCACGCCACCTGACGACACACGACGCGTGTTGAGTCGAATCCAATGTATTGTTTTTATAGACCAGAATCACACTATGAAAACCCGACGCGACGTCGCGTCGGGTGATACATTTGTTTACAAGGTGAAGAAAAAAGATTTGATTATTTATTTGCATTGAATACGATCCGCAACTACTTAAAACTACTTAAACTCCCTTAAACTAAAATCCATTATCCCGCAATCTCCCCGTCAGCGACCGCCCTGAGCCGAGGTCCAAGTCCCACAGGCCACAGGGGACGCCTTCTTGCGCAGGTTACTTAGTTTGTAGTGTTTAAACCATTTATCTAGGCTGGAGCTCTTCTCGCCTTTATACCCGGTGAAGTAGCAAAAGCCTCGGGGCTAATTTATGTCCGTCCGAAAAAAATAAAATAAAAAAGACCACCGCTACCCAGTCACAGGGCGTGGACTCTGGGAGGCGCAAGAATGCCTAGACCAGGCAGGACTTTTGTTTTTTCGGTTTGCTCCTAATTGCTCATAAAGAATTAGTTTTAGTGAGTGAGACACAGTGGTCCAATATACCTATCTAAAAAAACTAGGTCACAGTTATAAAGCTCGCACAGAAAAGGCTATTTTCGGCACTGAGGGTAGGAACGTTAAATTTGTACAGTTGTTTTAATTCAAAATGTGGACACACACTATGAAGGGGATTTAAAAAAATCTGGTCCAATTTATATAGTATCAATAAGCGATCGTAGTTTCACAATAAAACATTTAAAAATTTTGAAAATAATAAATAAATTTAAATTCTTTCACCATTAGAAAGATACTTTATCCAGGAGTAACATAGGCTCTATTTAATTATAAAGTTCTCACGGGAACGGGAAGTTAGTCATGAATAATCATATATATAAAAACAAATAATTTTATCTGACATGGACTACGAATTAAATCTAACATTTTTGTGTAATGTATTTGGCAGCACTAAATAGTATCAGTTCATCAGTTGTCAAAGTTGCGTCTTTTGTTGACTGTTTTGTTGCTCGATTGTGTATATTTATCACATGGACTGAATGAAATCTTATCTTAGCAAGTGGCCTTATCTACTTTTTGTGCTATCCTTTTATTTCTTATCAAAAATCAATAAATATGATTTCAGGTTTGACCTACTCTTTTAATTTATATAGATCAAGTTCTTAAAAGTTGTGTTGACGAGCATTATAATACACAAGTTTTATATATTGAAACGTGTATGAACTGATCAAAATGACGATGAATCAGTATGAAACAGAGAAACGTCTAAGTTGGTGTTATTTATCCTTGTCTATTTTACTCGGCGTGTCTGTAATATGTATCGCAATACCATACAATCACTGGCGAGCGACGTTAGACGTGTGTCCTGGAGGATATTTCGAGAACACCAACTGTGGTTGTATATTCTATGGAGTGAGTACATTCCAGTACTTCAATGGGGGTCATAATTCGTACTGCCTGTATGCTGTATTTGCTCCACTACCTGTGATTGTGTACACAATTGTGATGGCTCTGTTCCATATGTACAGAGTTTGTATTAATAATGTGGGGCAGTATGAAGATGAGAAGTCTACAACTATGGAGGAGTTGTAAGTTATATGGTTTTAAATATTATTGGTTGTTAGGGCATATGTAAGACCCCACCCATACAAAAGATTTACTAGTTGAGATTCACAATGAGATTCGGTTCTCTCATTAAGAGTACCTTATTATCTTTTCTGGCCTGGTTGTGATGGTTGCTAGTGGTATGGGTCATTTATATTACCATTATATCCCTTTTTTATTTTTTACATCAAAATTATATAGTATACTAGCACTAACATGCCTGTGACTTCCTCCAGGATATTATAAGCTATATAACAATGACCATCTCATCCTTATTGGTGATTCCTATTATGGAGACAAGTTAGATTACATAGTATAACAAACAGATAAGACAAATTAAAAAGAAGTGTATATTATACCTTATGAAAGAAGTTGCATATTTTTGTTATTAGTTAGTACCCTCTAGACATTCATATAAATTTAGTAAAAACCTGTCACTTTTCAATTAAAAACGGTCATTTAAATTTATATGTACATAATTGAAGCAGCTGTAGCCCAGGGGCTAATGCATCAGGCATTTGATCTTGTGGGTGCCAGTTCGAGCCTCACCCATTGCACTACCAATGTGATCTCTCTAAAATTTAAACAAATTTTAATGACAGTTCTTTATATTTCTTGTTTGATAATGCTTAATATATATCAATGATACTAAGTATTATTTTATTCTATATATCATTCTGCCAATAATTCAATATTCAAATATTAATTCTATACAAATTTTCTATTTTACATATTAAGAAGTTATTCCAAGACTTCAACTGAGTTGATTTAAAGGTTGGATAAATTAATAAATATCTATAAAATATTTCAGAGAAGGTGAAGCCATTGTAGTAAACACTAGAACCAGAGTGAGCCAGAAGAATGACTCAGTGATCTACTGCTGGATCCCCACTTCAAGTATAGCGGCAGTGTTCGGACTCTACACACTGATACATGCAGGTATCATAACAGATGGCTTTATGCGGACTTGCACTCAGTACAGAGGATACTTAGTGAGGGTAAGATTATTTCATAATGTTCTGTATTAACTCTCAAACAGCTAGTTTGATTTTCTGTAGTTCTAGTTATAGTTTCTGATAAAATTACTTCAAAAATAGGAAAATATATTAATAAGAAAATATTTCCAATGTACCATTTATGCAATACAAAGCTAAGATATATATTGTTTTTGTTTTCTTCTATGTATGCATTTACATAAATAATAATGTCATGCAATATAATGAAATTCAACCAATTCTAATGCATCCATTGTATCATAACCAAACAAATATAATAAATTCTAGGAGCTTCGCGCCACAGGGGATCACGCGACCGCAATACACTTCCGTCTCACTTGCCAAGCAATCTTCGACTTTATGGACTACTTGCAAAAAGATGCTCCGAACAGCCGTAGAGGAGACTTCATTAACACGGGTATTGCTCTGCAACTCGCTCTAATCACCTCATGGATAGCTGTGGTGGTATGGATCGCGGTGGCGGTGTACACGGCTCAGAGGGCGTATAAAGAACGACATGTACTAACTTGTTGCGGTAATTAGGTGTATTGAAGAACATGACTGTAGCTATTTATGTACCTATATGTAGATACGCAATTAGGTTTTCATAATTTTGAAACTAATCGCCATTCAGATTTTCGTGTACTGTAAAATATTAATGTGAAAATACTTGGCAAAATACGTTTTCGTAAGCGTATTTTATTGTTCTTTGTTAGGTTCCATAATCTAATTTAAAAAAGACAAAATATCTAGTGTTAATTCCGCTAAAAATGTGTCTATATGCTGTAATGCAATTTTTGCACCACCCTCCCGCCCGCAAAAATTATGCACATGCAGGAAGGAAAAATAAAACGTGCAAAAAATACAATCACCAGCCAAAGACCCGACACGTGTTTCGCTCCTCCACGGAGCATCATCAGGGTGATGTTAACTACTCGAGTAGTTAACATCACCCTGATGATGCTCCGAACAGCCGTAGAGGAGACTTCATTAACACGGGTATTGCTCTGCAACTCGCTCTAATCACCTCATGGATAGCTGTGGTGGTATGGATCGCGGTGGCGGTGTACACGGCTCAGAGGGCGTATAAAGAACGACATGTACTAGCTGTAATCTCTGTAATAATCAAATAACTACTCGAGTAGTTAACATCACCCTGATGATGCTCCGTGGAGGAGCGAAACACGTGTCGGGTCTTTGGCTGGTGATTGTATTTTTTGCACGTTTTATTTTTCCTTCCTGCATGTGCATAATTTTTGCGGGCGGGAGGGTGGTGCAAAAATTGCATTACAGCATATAGACACATTTTTAGCGGAATTAACACTAGATATTTTGTCTTTTTTAAATTAGATTAATATGGATTTCCGCAAAGTAACGCCTGATTCTATTAATTATAGGTTCCATAAGTTATGTGTTACCTTTTTTTCCCCGCCATAGGATCTACGCGATGCGATATGTACGGCAGCCCTTTCCTTTAGCTATGGTATGAATCATACTATGAGAGGGCCGACCACTGTTGCCGTTCTAATAATTTAAAAATCGCTAAATTTTATGAAAATACCGCCAGATATAAAAAAAATATAGTAAAAAAAAACCGCTAGAAAGCGCTAAACTTTTTCACATGTATAACACGACCAGTTTAATTTTTTTATACTAATTTATTTATACATCTAAGCATAATCGTTTCGATAATTGCATACAATACTGAATCCAATTTTATACTCCAGCTGTCATTTTCTTTCTTTTAGAAACAAAAAGGGATAGACAATATAAGTTAATTTTACGCTGTCAAATTAAGCAATTTGCTTAATTTAACAGCGTGAAAGTTGGCCACTAAAATTACATCTTAATAGCAATTATTAGGCAAATCGTGTTTAAAAATTGCTCAGTTTGACAGTGCTAAAGTCAGCAGTTGACTGTGTATCCCTCTTTGTTTATGGATTCGGTAGTAGTTTGTACTTCGCTCTCCCTCATTTTTAATATCAACGAATGAGAAAGACAATGAGTGAATGAACTACTTTGACAATCTTATCTAATAGCGGGGGAATTCCCGAACAATCTATTCCGTTACAGTGATACCGCCTACGAATTTAAAATAGGTGGAAATAAACGTAACTAAAATTATATTTTTTTGGTTTGAAACTCATAAATTTCAATCTTCCAAAAATATTTAAAGTTAAGTGGAAAAATCCGCCAGAAACCGCTAAATATCTATTTCCCGCTAAAACCTTCGGTTCTCGCGCGAGAAGATCACAAAATCCACCAGTTCTAGCGGGAAAGGCGCTAAAACGGCAACACTGGGGCCGACCCACTAAAACCCACCGGGTGTAGTACCTAGGTACTGTAAAAGGTACCTACTGCCTACGCACTGTTCTAGTGCCCTCCGGCGGAGTTCGCGACAAATATGCCGGGGCTCAATATTTATTATTCAGGGGAAAATATTTATGATTATAGTTGAAATATTTTTGAAAGAGTATTTGTCAATCAGTGCCTTTTATGGAGGTCTTCACGTTAACATCGAAGTTAATAATTAAGCTCGTATTCGTCATAGGTATTAAATGTTATTTGCAATTCCAATAAACCATATATAATAAAACATTCAGTGGCGTTACTTTAGTGGGAAGACCAGCAAAAAATGTCATGGACAGGAGACATATTGTAATACATTTAATGTATTTTAGAGATTCAGATGTAGAAGCACTACTAAAATAATACAAATAAGGAACGAAAAAAATGTTTGCTTTGCTTTATGGTAGGAATTTTCCAAAGAGTATTACAACGGCCCACTCTCCGTTTAATAAATTTGTCATGGACCCCGGTTAATATGCCTAGTTAAGCCACTGAAACCAATCATCAAGAATATTAACAATCAAACTGTATTACCATTTATGCCATTGTTGAAAGTGGAGGGTAATAGACTGAGCTTTAAATAATCTTGTAAGTAGTTTTATATAATGTATAAACCACCGAACGTTCCCGAACAATGTTATACATTTATAATTGACACGCATAATTTTTTAAATATGTACGTCATGACTGTGCCCTCCAGTTATTAAATTTTGTAATAATTAAGGTTATTGTATTGAATTATTTTAATAGATTCAGACCTCTATAATGATTTAATGGCTTATTAACGAACTTAAACAGAAAGGTTGCAAAACTTGACTTTTGTTGACAGTATTAAAAAATAATAAATAATAAGACTTATGTGCCGTAAATCCATTATTAGGTAGATATTTAAGCTGAAAAGTCGGATAAAACTATTTTGATTATTTTAACTTTCAATTGAACATTTGATAATGACATTGGAGATTCTATGATAATAAAATAATACTTTGATAAAACATGTTTAAAAAAAATCAAATAATGTTATGCAGGTTTAGGGAGTAAAGTATATTGTACACCCCACAAAGGTAATCAAATTTCCAACATTATAGAGGTCGGCCTATTTATATACCTAAGGTTTATCTACACACTATACCACGGCAGTCCGCGGGAATGCCTTGACAAAATATGTTCCGCTTTAATTTTGGAATGGTGCGTAGAAACCATTTGGAAAATCTAATATATTATTAAATTTATTTTATTAATTCGGAATTAAAATGATGTATTTTTTTAGTACTGTACTGTATTCGTTTTAAGACTTATGATATCAATGTGCCGTCCAATCTTAGATATAAGTACACCATACTATATTTACTAAGAAATCAATAGTATTTACACTTTCGTCAGCTTTTGTATTACTATATTAAAGTTATTTTTCAAATATTTGGAGTTATTATTCATATTTCCTGTTATGGAGGATTTTAAATAAAAACTAAAGAAGTTGTCATATTATTTAATAGTAAACATTACCAAAACAACAACATATAACATTAACATATATTAGACTATATAACCTACTCTTAATTATAATGACCTACACAATACACAGACAATAGTCTACAAGATTAACTTCTTTTGCGCTGTATTGAGTAAAAAGGACAATACAAAAATGAGCATCAGTAGTTGCTAAATGCAGAGTTTTACAATACTTGAGACATTAGGGGTTTTACAATATTTTACGTGTTTTGTGACATACACTGGTGTAGATTAAATACTTATTGTGTTTATAAGGAAACACACGAGGTGAGGAAATAGTTTGCTCCAGATATACTCAACTTTGTTTAGTAATTTCACATAAAGTAATCTTCTAAAAGAAATTTTTCGGTACGTTTTTCAATTTTCAATTATCGATGATTATGACCTTTTCGCCGCCCATCTATATAAAACGAGATGTGCCCTCTAGTAGGCCTCTAACAGATACTAGTCGGTACAATGATTACATGGGAATTAAATGTTGAGTATACCTGATTACAGAACCTAACTTGTCCGAAATAAAACGGTACTAAATCAGTAAGAAAACTTACTTATATTTGAATTTTTAACACACTTGCGTTCTATATGCTCATGTGAGAAATTACATATATTTGTTATAGTATCTGCCTCCATACATAATTTTCCTATAGGTAGTTAAGTTATTATTGTTAAAACTTTAAAGTTTTGTATCACTTACAATTTCTAACGATATTGTCAAGTATCGATTAAAAATTGTAAGTGATTGAGGATACAAACTCTAATACACATTTAACAGTATCTAATACGTACATAAATATCTCACATAATATCAAATAGTAATACATAAAATATATAATAAATATTACAACAACATTATTCATATTCATTTTAAGTTCGTAAATATACAATTATTATGCTATAACATGAAAAACTACTTATTTATAAAAACCAATAGTGTTTTTTACAGTCTTTATTCAAAAGTGTACAAGTTTTACTGTAGTGTAGTTAAAGTTAGAGGTGTAAAAGACGATCACAAGTTAAATATATATTTTTGGTTAGTTGTGAGTACATAAGATAACGATTGGCGTAGCTAGTTAGATTTATTATAGGGAAGCAATTGCAACTTTTTTTAAATAGATACAACACCGACATTAGGAAAATAAATCCGAGTCTCAGGGGACTTTACAAACACATATTTCATGCTCACAAAGCAACCCCATCTTCAGAACAACGCGTTGTGGTTGTAGCGACATCTACAGAACATCACAACACAACAAGCAGCGCCATCTAGCACCTAGCATCCCAACTAACCTGTATCGCGCAATACAAGTTCGCAAGCCAATTCGAACAGATACAAGATCTGAATATACAAATGGCCGTCGGCCGCCGGGCACACCACCTCGCCCGGCAAAGAAGATCTACAATTTCTGTGGAGGAACACCACCAACCGTTCCTCTACATGGTGTTTTTATTTCCGGGGATTTCCGGGTAAGCAACTATCGTAACCGCTGAACTACCAGTGCGATGTAAATTACGAATATATAATTTTGATTTTAATTTAAGTTACCTTTGTAATGAATCTTAATAAATCCAAAGCTACGCCACTGAAATTTACTATATAGATATAATTTATTATATAGGTATAGATTGAGACTTTTTATAGCAAGTATATATTTAAGAACCAGTATAAGTCTATGTAATAGTACCGAAAGACTTACAAACATTTCTGAAATAATATACATCTATTTTATATATTTTGTAAATATTAGTTTTCTTTAATAAAATAAATATTTACTATATTCTCGTACGAATTAACATGACCCCTGGCCCGCACCGACATGCATGTAATTTGGTGTAATTTATTTGCTGTTGTTTATGACGCGCCTCACTATCGCATTACATTATACACAAGAAAGTTTCTAATATTGACGCAACGGACATGAAAATGGTATTGGTTATTGGTAATTCCTGTCAGTTACTTCAGTAATTTATTCTTGGATGTGTTGTCCAACTAGCATGATTTGTCTGAACGCGCGAGACATCGGACGTCTTGTTTCATACAATACGCTGTTCCATACAGAGGGCGTGAAAATAAAATAAAAATAATTTTTATTTACGTAAACCTATTACAGGCACTTGCAAATAGTCAAAACAATAATTTATTATTAATCTATGTATAATTTTAACATTTATAAATGAGCATATTAAGCAGGTATTTTAGTTATTGTTTTTAATAATTTTAGTCTTAACTTTATTATTTTACTATATTGTGTCCAATAGCTTGTTCTATCTATACTAAATTATATTAAGAACAATTGTCATTATTTGGGCGGACCATGAGTATATAACGACGGACGCGCTTTAATGCTACCACCGGATCCAATACGCCCCAACTGAGAAAATCCGGCGAAACAAACTCAGTGGGTTTTCTACTGCCGGTTTTAACACGACCCACATGAGACGGTCCGGCGAAACATCCTCAAATGGGCTGAGCGTAGGTTTTGATCCAGTTACTTTTATTATTTATTTGGCATACACATTATTTTCCCGAACGGTTGTCTTTATAATATTTGATTATCTATTAATGTTTTTATACTAATAAAAGAAGCTAATTTGAGACAGAACTAGCGGTCTATTAATGTAACTCATTAGGCCGATTACAGATAGTTCACAGAACATCACACTATTATGCTTACTATTTTACTTAGATACAGGGTCTCTAGGAAGTGTTACGCAGGATGGTTCATGAGACCAAATATCTTTATCCTCAAGATTTATCAATCGTTGTCAGATTTATCAAGCGACTAGTCGACCGAGATGCTTCCACTCAGATGAAGTGACGTTACTAGTATTTTCACTCACACATAAATGATATAAAGGGGCACGTCATTTCAGCTAACAACGAGCTAGGTATACAGTTATCGCTTTTATAGCTTTTGGTATGTTAGCTATTTAACAATAGTTTGGACATAGTATTTGTTGATTTGATTGCTTTTTTTTACTTTTACGATATATTACGATAGGCCTATATAAATTATGTTATTCCAGACTAGAGTTGCCACCCGTACTATATAATATAGTATCGTACTATATTTCAGTCAAATGTATATTATATTACACAAAAGTTATATAGTACAAAAAGTACTATATATTTTTTCTAAATACACCCCAATTCAAAATTTAGACCGCCCCTCCACGCGGCATATAAGTACATTGAAAAAAAAAAGCTTGTTGAGCTACTCTCGAGTCATTAAGAGGGGCCTCCGGACAGAATCTTAATCCGGCATTGTATGGATCATACACGTGGAAAAATAAATGTGTACTATTTTTTTTCGTCAATTTCCCAAAAGTTTATTTTAGTAGCAACTTTTTGTAAAAAGTACTATATAAAAAAAAAAAGGTGGCAGCCCTATTCCAGACAAAAATAAAAATTAAATAAAAGCACTCAGTACTTTAAGCAAACTTCCGAGCCATGATAATTCGCGCGGATAGTAAAGTAATATTTCAAGGTTCTAAAATTTGGCAATTTTTTATGGCATTTTATTTTAAAAAACAATTATATATATAGTGTCTTATCGTGCCTTTTATCCATTTACCGCCGGAGCTGCATATTTTAGGCGCCGCCCTCTGATCTTAATTATGGATTACAATTAACTATGTACCTATCTAACTGTCCTTCGATAAAATGCTGGCGATAGCAGTACGTATCTTTGACAAAATGCATGGCGGTTTATCGTAGACCTTTTAAGGCAAAGTTTTTTTTTAGTCATAATAAAATCATAAATTTTAAATAGGTACTATAATTTCATCGATAATAGCATGGAGAAGCAGCTTACTAAGAAAAAAAACGATAAACATAGTAAAACTACATTAAATTGATTATTTCAGCAATAAACATCAAATCTCATGTGGTATTTCAAAGTATTATAAATAATTAAAGTGCGACACATCCTCATAAAATTGCTATTATTGGTTTAATCTACCTACTGCCGTGTATACAAAATGCTGCTATATATTAAATATAAAAAAGAAATCACAGAACTTAAATAAACAGTGTAACTTATAATCTATAATAAATTCGAGCTTAAGTTTGCGTTGATAGCTGCCAAGTGAAGATTAAAACTAGTGTAGTAAATGTTACTTCAATACTAATTATATTGACAACTCATTTATATTGTCGGTAATACTCCAATACCGCGTAGGTTGAAAATCAAATGTAGCAAAATAGTATTTTGTCCTTTAAAACGTATCTAACGAAAATATTTCTTGACAGATGAAATTATGTCTTATAAGCAACTGTCACTTACGCGGTGTTGCAGTATCGCCGACGATATAGGCTTCACACAGCGTATTTCAGTTTTTCATATGAGTATGTGACATGCTAGTAAAAAAAAAGTAAAGGCCGAGTGCTGCGAGTAAACTACGAACACACTGAAGCCCGTAAAAACTCTGCCTTGGTGTATACATAAACAGCTTACGCAAACACGCGTACCAAAACTATGCCTTACCTTGTCAGTCGACATGTCATTCTATCGCAGCGTTAGGTGCTTGATATCATAACAAACGTAGAATAGAATAGAATAGAATACTCTTTATTGTACACACATAAGTTAAAAAAACGTAATTATTTGTTAATAATAATTCCTAATTGTGTCATGCAATGGTGTACAAATCAAAGTTCAAATTATTTTTTATAACATTGGGGTACTGTGAAAAATCATAGCAACAATATTTTACCCGCTATTGCACAAAAAATGGCTTGAGAGCATTGTTTGACAGCGATCCGTCTTTACTTCTTATTTGGTATGAAGTCACATGCTACAGCATACTAAAAAAACGTCTAAATTATATTACTATAAATAGGCCTTAAAAATTCCTTGTGAAAAACTTGTAAGTATTTTGTGATGATTCAAATCCTAATTTGAATACATATTGTCTTTACATATTAATACATAATATGAATGGTAGAACAACATCAAGTATATTGTACCTATAACTATATATTTCGTAGTAGGCTCGTACTTAAAATCAGACACATATAACATTGGCAAACATGTATGACACATTATTTTCATTCCTCTTCTCCTATACCTTAAAGGTGATTTAAAGTTAACAATCTAAAACGATTTTCCACAGACGTGAAAAGCTTATCAATATAAATTTCAAATGTAACAAAGTACTACTAGGGACGACCTGCAGTGTTACCCTCGTTAGTCTACGCTGCCCCAGTACGTAGTAGCGTGATGTTTTAAAGCCTATATGAAGGATACGGTACTGGCAAAGAACAGAGAATGACACAATTTTTATTTTTTTATTGGAACTTTATCTATGGTAAAACTTAAAAAAATAGTAAACAGATGGTACTGAAAATACGTTTTTGTTTATGACCGAAACGGTAATTTCAATTCAAACGACATAATTCCTTAACTTTTCATTGCATTGTTCTCAAAATCTATTTATTTGGACATTCCATGTTCTTTGCCTGTACACTTCAAATGTGAATCCAACTTATAAACGATGGATGTAGAATATATCCTCAAAATCATCGGTACATTAGTTTTTGTACGATAAATTTAACTTCCATATAATCTTTCGCGTTTAAAATGTAAGTGAGATGGGATTTTAAATGTTACCACATTCAGCTTCCCAGTCGTTGGGTATGAACTTGGCGAGGTGTTGTGAGAACTGGCTGTAAGTACATGGGTCTTCACAGAATGGTAGCTTTAACTCCATTGGCACCTCCATTTTTGTGTTGTTGCGGTAAAATGTCTGTAAACAAAATATCATCATTAATCAGCACATATAATGTTCACTACTAAACATGGTTCTACTGCTGGCAACACAAGTGATTGGATTTTGTATTATCTGTGTAATTGTTCTATTTTAGGGAGAATGAATGAAAGGAGACTAACTAGTAAAATTTATAGGGCGAATGTGAACGGAAGGGGAATACCAAGGCGGACGTCCCACGTTCAAATCGAGGACGTTCTTAAGAAAGGCCAGGTTAAAGGTATCTAACCCGAAGGATATGCATGAGGAGAATAATCAATGTAGAAGGAACAAAAGTGGTATGTCGTAGCAAGTGGAAAAGAGGCGTGAATGAATGTATGTATTATTCGACATTTTGACTTCCTGTATTTACGCGACATGATTGTAGGTATGCGAGTAAGCTTACGGTTCGATCCTTCGATCAATAATAGTACTAGATTAAGGATCAGGAACAAAAATGAGTCGCTCAAGTGGCCACGTTTGCACACACGTAAACATCTACATTTCTTAGAAAAAAGTTATTTAATATTAACAACTTCAGTTTATTATAAACCTTAATGCTTGAACATAAAGTTTAATTTATATTGCAAAATATATTTATTGAAGTCTTTTCATCAAAGAAAGGTTAGAAGCAATAAATTTAAAATGTAGCTTGAAAATAAAAAAATCATCAGTACAAATATATTTATTCTAAAATGAAACTTAATAGATAAGTGATAAGGTTAAAAACATTTTGTTTACAATTTCGTGCTTATTCTATTGTGTAACTAGACGTAGTTCTTGGTATTACATTTCAATGCTCAGGACACAGTAAGTATTGAAAGACGTAGAGTTGCAGAATATTTTTTTTTAGGTTTGTTAAGTATGGTGGCAAATATTATATTAATTTTTAACCGATTCAAAAAGTAGTAGGTACTAATAATTTTCTTGTATTTTCTTAGATTTAGTGTCTATAATTCTGCGACTGGTCAACAATTTCTTTTTTAAGTACCCTTTTCTTGGAGTGTCACAAACAGATATTAAATCTGATAATGATGCATTAGGAGACTTAAAACCAACTGCATCAGTCCGAGACACGTCATGTATTCCCGTAGTATCTTTACAACTTAAAGTTTCCGAAGATGTGGCCTGCAAAGAAACACACACAGTATATTGATAACATTTAAAAAATACCTATTATTAAATAAATGATAAAGATATTTACAAAATTTACCTGATTTGATAAATCTTTCGTCAATTTTTAAGATGCACTTTTATTGGTCCGTGAATCTAAAAAAAAAGTCATAATCAACTTACTGTTTTATCAAAACGTTATCTAACACCAACTATTTTAATAATTTTAATAATTACCTGCAATTTGGGAACCGCTGTTTTTAGTAATCTACGCCTTTGCGTGTTTCCAGTTATGTCGAATCTGTCGAAATGAATCGAACATATCCTCGAATATATACAAGGGTTGTATATTTCTTCTCCTCTTTCTTTCGAGACAATAGATACTCATTCTGCACAGCGAAAGGGATCACTAGGAAATATACAAACAAAAATAACATAAAATATCAACACTACTCCATGCATTCCCTTGTTCACGAACAGTCGATGTTTGATACAATAGTTGGTGCGTTTAGCAAACATTGGCCAAACAATTATAAAATTAGCTAACTGAATTATATTTACAATAAAGTTCTGTTTTTTTTTTTATAAAAATAAATTAATGATTTAAACTTACCGAAAAAAAGATATTCCTTCCAAAACCTTGGTGTTACGGTGGTTATTTACACAGTTTTTGCACGCGCACTGCGGCATTTTGACGTCTTAATGTTGGCTATGATTGGAACATACTAATTTGAAATAGAGCCACAAAAGTATTTGTGGCCCTACTTTTCGGGCCGTTTTTGAAGCGCTTATCGGGAATCTAGTACTATTATTGATCGAAGGTTCGATCCCATCCATTGCGCTACCGACATGAACCCACTCGTAGCACAAGCTTTTTAGATTAGCACGAGGGGTTAACAAGAACACTAGTAGTTTGCAAAAACTCTTAAAAAAACTGAAATAAGACAGTTTATTGTGAAATCCCATACCTTAACATAGAAAGCCTCCTGTTCAACATCCTCGTGTAGTTCCATCACGATACTGGCTCCGTACTCTGGCTCCAACAGGTCCTGGAACCCGAGCGCTCGCCACAGCGCCACCACCGTGGTGTCGTGACCCGAGTACAAGTACACACTGCGCTCTGTGTTAGAGTGGTCTGCAGCTTCACTCAGGTATTGGTTTACTTCTTTGAGCAATGGACCTGTGATAAAGAGTGAGTATTATTTTAAGTAAGGTTTTACGGGTTCTGTACCCAAAGGGACTTCGCTATCCGTTTGTCCCCAGGCTGTATCTCATGAACCGTGATAGCAAGAGAAGATAGAAGAAGTGCCACACAACTACAAAAAAAAAATAGAAATTAGTATTTAAGGGAACTACGAGACTTTTGCTACTTCACCGGGCAAAAAGGCGATCAGAGTTACAGCCCTAATAAATGTTTTAAAACAACAAACTAAGCAACCTGAGCAAGAGGGCGCCCCCTGTGGGGCTTGGACCTCAGCTCAGGGCGGTCGCTGGCGATGAGATTGAGGGATTATGACTTTAAGATTTTCTAAGGGAGTTTTGTGCAACTGTCGCTCTACTGAGAGGAACTGGAAACAGTTCCTCTCGGACATCGGGTCTACGAGAGCAACAGAGGGTTCTTTGCAAACTAAGGGTCGGGAGGGCGGGCGCACTTTTCTCCGGCGGGTCGGATAGAGTGGTCTCTGTGTAATGAGTAGTGATGCATTCTTGCAGTCTGTGTACTGCTAGTTGGTAAGTTGTTATCTCGCTGTCCGGGTCAAGGACGCCCCGAGGCCGACGGTGTTTACGACGCTTTGTGGGCAAAGGCCTATAGTCGGACAACCAACGGGTTTGTGTTTTGCGGCGCGGATTCGAAGAAACGTTCCGACGCCTCTTTCATCCACTGCTTGATGGAAGGCAGTTGGAGATCAGAATGCAAGTTGCTATTACGAATAAATCACGGTGCCCCGTCGAGTGAATCTACTTTGAAACGTAAGCGGTACAAACTGCTAGACGCGGTATGAGCAAATCACAATCAAAAGTGGAAAGTGCTACCTCAAAAACATGTTGTTTCGCTAAATATTGGTACGGAAATCTTCGTGCACGAATCCAACTCGCACTTGGCCGGTTTTTAAGATTTGTATTTTTGTGATGAATAAACTCAATAACTACTGTGCCGATTTCAAAAATTCTTTGGCCATTGGAAAGCTACATTCATATCATTCATCATTCATACATTCATATATATTATATTTTCTTATTATAGACTCCTTACCTATTTTAAACCTCTGCAAAGTTTCATTGTGTGCCAGAGCAGCTAAACTCAGCATAAAGGGAACTCTCATTTTAGTCGGGAATACAGTTCTCGTCCACTCTGGCAGTTTCAATCCGGCCTCTTGTTGACAACCAAGCCCGCTATACAGAAAATCTACTTCCAAAATACTATGCATGCTTTGATTTGTATGTTTAGTTAGGTAGTCAAATAATTCGGTCCATTTGGGATCCGCATCTAGCTCTTTTAGTGTTTCTTCATATTGAGCTTTCCAAATCTTACATGGCTTTGTCGCGGCAACTACCTGAAAAATTATCAGAGGCAAGCTGAGTGTTTAAATATTTTATAGCAATGGTATATCATTCGGAAGCCTAAAATAATGTTAAAATAATGTCACAAAAAATGTTGTGGATACATTGTTACATCATTATTTTGTTCTGCAACTACTTATTAGAAGTTCTATTAAATAAAAGTAAGAATCAGAACCAAGTCCCAGCTCAATAGTGTTAAAACAGGATTTTGATTGATAGGAATGAATGATTTGAACCTCTGTGATTAATAATGGAATTATAGGAAGCCTTTAAAGTTGTCTTAATTCCAAATATTAGAATCAAATTGATTTTTTTTGCCTACCTTCAACAATATACAGATATAATTAATAGAATCAGGCGTAACTTTGCTCAAATCCATATAAATCTAATTTAAAAAGACAAAATATCTAGTGCTTATTCTGCTAAAAGACACATCTTTATGCTGTAATGCAATTTTGCACCGCCCTCCCGCCTGCAAAAATGATGCACAATATGCAGGAGAGATAGTAGCAACTACAATCACCAGCCGAAGACCCTGTTCTGCCCCCAATTTTGCAGGCGGGAGGGTGGTGCAGAATTGCATAACAGCATATAGCCACATTGTTCAGTGGAATTAACACTAGATATTTTGTCTTTTTAATTTAGAGTAAACCGGTACATTACACATACATTATCCAATTCCCTGGGCAAGGAGTGCACAGGTATTGGCTGCCATGGCAACTCCGGGTGCCACATCAGACGCTCAGTGGGAGGGTACAGTCCAGCGAGAAATGTGTAAGCGCTCATCAAGCACCGTGACTTATCACTGCTCTTGACATAAACATTCTTCTCTAGGTATTCTTCAGGTATAAAGTTGGCATAGTAACTTCGGTATTTTTTACCCAACTCGTATAGTTGAAGTTTGCCCGCCTGGAAATATGTGAGTAAAATAAGATACAGCAAAAATTTTATTTAAAAATAAATATTAGATTTTGGGGTTTTCCGAGTCATGTCGTGGCAATGGAGCCCCCAATCCAGCAAAGGCACACTAGCAATATAGTTCCATACCATGTTTCCGCGAAAATTATGTTACAATTTATCTAATTAACTGATAAACAATTTGATTGTTTGTATTGAATTGGGTCCAAACCCACTTGACCGATTTGAAGAATTCTTTCACCATTGGGAAATTACACTATCCCCAGAACCCTATATTTATATAATAAATATGGCCTAACTTATCATCATAATAATTTTTATTATGAAGTTCCCACGAAAACGGGAGATACGCGGGTCCTTTTTTTTAGTTGTTGTCGGGGGGAAATGCTTTGCCGCATTCCCACCGCCGCTGCAGCGTATTCGCGCGCTGGCGGTGGGATATGTGGGACTCGCCCTCTCTATAGCGTTGTATACTAAACTCATACCACCAGGAGAGGACCCTACACCACTAAAACCTCCGGGACACTCCTTCGATCCGCCGTTGGCGGGGGCCGGGTACGCATGACCAATTCGGCCCCAAAAGTCCCATGACCTAACAAAACACGTCAACGTTTCACAACAGACAGACATCATATACATAATATCTTAAAAACCATGAAGCAATAAGAAAGAATGTAACAAAACTTATTTTATATGTATAATAAAAACTCTTACAAATAATATATTATTAGCCACAAGGAGTTATGAATCCGCTATGTGTTAAGTGTAAAACAAAAATGGCATATTATTAATTTTAACCAGCTGCAGCATTGACAGCTTTTTAATAAATATAAACAAATAATATTTACATTAGTCAGAGCTCCAAGGCCATCTTGCCATTGATAGTTTTTGTATGGATCACTGTTGTAGGATTTTACTGGAGTCCTAGCACCATGGCGGAATAACTGAAACAGTAGAATAAAATTTTAGTCTGAAACATCTAAATAATGTTGGTAAATTTTAACTTATATGCAGCAATCTTGTGGCAACTAGGAGAAACTTCCGTGCGTTTAAACGGTTCTGTCATACTTACTATAGGACTCAAACATTTTTCAGGTATCATATCGTGGCTCACATAAAAATAGGACCATTTATTTAAAAAAAAAACACATTGTCCGTAGTGCTTTGCAATTGGCTTATCCAATTGTAAGTGTCTTTTCCTGAGGTTAAATATTTCATTCGTTCATTTATGTCTCCCGTTTGCGCTGGAGAGAAGTGGAATTTTACTTTCCAACTCCCCCTATAAACTTTCTGATTAAATTCGATGTGGGATCCAAGACATTTAGATGTCCCGGGACCAGCCTAAGCCCACCTTAGAGCCTCTTTTGTGTGTGCCACTGTTGATCCTGGCTTACAGGAGTTACAGTGGCGGGAGTGTGGGAGGGATTAGTCCTATTTAAAATTATATGCAGCTATGTTTATTTGAAATCCCAGCTATCCAATGACATCCATATTATCAAAACACCAAAATAGTTTTACCTAGTCTGATGAGCAACAATAATCTACTTATTTACTAGTAAATTTCAACAAGGTCAAATGTTATTTATGAATATGATAATAAGTATTTGGATGATAAAATACATTGCTAATTTACAATGAAACAATATTAATGTGACAATATTTTAAAATATGTATTATATACTTATCCTATTAGTAAGCTTAACATCATGATATTATGAGACACAGTTACCTATTCCTAAATTACAAGCGATCACCATGTGAGTAGTACAAGAAATTATCTGTGTAGGGCACTCTTGATGATGTCGCCCCACAGACTGGGCATTGAGTTACAAAAATGATTACCTGGGCTCCTCATGGGTGGCACTAAAGTATTTGTTAAAGCTTATAAATATAAATGTACAATATTTCAAACAGTGTAAAATATTTGTTTGCTATGAGTTACAGTATAATTATTGTTATAGTAAGCTGTAAACATTGACTATAGTTGAAAACTTGCATACCTATATCAGTTATAAATATGTTTATTTAAAAAAGTAAATTGATAGTGTATTATTTTTATTATTTACAATTGTAACTGGGTTCCTATTGTATACAATTGTATGCAATTGAGTACATTGAACTTAACTACTTAATTGTATTCAATTACTTAAGTATAAATAACTTTATAGTGGTTAGATTTTTATCTCAAAGCCTGGAAAAACACAAATATTTGCTGAACTCAATTTTTGTATGAAACTTTTTTTATATTTAATATTAAAGTGTGTAAATTGATGGAGCATGAAAAACATAATGAAAATCACTTTAAAAGAGAAGATTATATTTGGAGTAAATATGTAAGGAAGAAATAAAGCATTTTGTCCGACCACTACAAAAAGGGACAAAAGTCCCTATGCATAGTGGAAAGATATTTTTGGAAAAGGACTATAGTCTATAGTGGCAGATATAGAATCAGACCAAGTAAGTTTAAGCTATCTCCAATATGTCAATTAACAAGTGGTACTTACAATGATAACTAGTCTCAGTGTCTTAGACTCGTAAGGCAGGGTTTCACTTAGCACGCAATAGCCGAAGAGGCAGCTCAGCACCGCCAGGCCCAGCACCACCACCGCCACTGTTGTGGACCGACGCGGGATCTGCTGGCACGTCGTCCGTTCCACCTTCGGTGTCGACGGGCGCCGCCATGTGTTGTCGTCGTTGTTGTATTCCATCGGAACTGAGTCGCGTATTATTGAATACATCAACAAGTTTAAGTAATGCGTTAACAAAGCTGCCTTCTTTACAACTAGAACCCAACTTCTTTAAGGAGAATTTACTTTTACGAGAAATACGATGACCTATCGTTAACGTAATTTATAATTAAAGTAAATGCGGCAAACAAATTGAGTGCGCGAAATAGGTATACTTTCGACCAAATACTAAATACAATATTGTGCCTGATTACTATTTTATCTATGTGAGATATGAGATCAATGTTGAAATGCAATGAAGATGCGATGATTATTAAACACTAATAAATACTATATACAAAATACAATTACAGCGGCTCTCCAGCATCTTAATTTAAGTATAATGACAAATTGCACACCAATGAGAACGTAAATAATAAATAACAGTTTCATTCAGTGTTGCCACTTGCAAAGAGTTAATTGGAGTTCAGTTCAAGAGTCCATTAATTTAATGCATAGCTAAATAGACTCGAGTCTATCTATAGCTTGGAGTGAATATACTCTAAATTAATATCTGTAGGCTTCAATACGCGAGATTAGGGAAATTGTGAAAAGTTATTATTTTATTACACAATAAACTCCTAACATTATTTATTTATTCACAAATGTATAATTCAGATCAGACATCAGACCGAGCAAAACAGAAAAGGGTTAGAGACAGATTAGTATTACACTCTCTTTGGCTTCGACAATCGACTTTCATTGCCCTCGAAATATAAACAAACAAAAAAAACTGCCAATTTTTTTTTTTTTTTATAATTCAGTCAGATACACATTCATCTAATAAAAGGCTATCAGAAGCTCATATCGAGGTATCTATTTAATTACTTTTTGTCTTAAATACGTGCAAATCAGTCATCAACAGAGTGTACATATTTTAAAGAAAAGTCCCATAGAACGAACCCAAGTAACGGTAATTATTTTATGTAACTTTACTGTTCGGTTCCCCTTTTGCATTCCGTCTCGTATTTCGTTGTGCTATGATTTTACGTATCTAAGACAAGTAAGTGTTTATAATTATTACTTATATATTTTTTATGTTTGAATTATCGAACTTTATCGAAAGTCGAAACACTAGGTAGGTAGGTACTTTTATGTCAAAATATCACACGCGTGCACACTAGAGTTGCCCAACTATCGATAGTTTCGCTATCGATAGTTGACCTCGAAAAGTAGTAACAATATCGATAGTGCTATCGATAGTATCGATACTATTACATTATAATACTATCGATAGTATCGAATTTTTTAAAGTAATACTATCAATATTATCGATAGTATCGTTGCATTAATTGATTAAAACTATCAATACTATCGATAGTTTGTAAAACTATCGATACTATCGAAGACCAACCCATGTTTAGGAGCAATACTATCGATACTTGATAGTATTGCTCCTAAACACAAATTGGTGCTCGATAGTATCGATACTATCACTAATATCGATAGTATCGATAGACTATCGATACTATTGATATGACGTCAACTATCGATAGTATATCGATAGTCGACTATTGATAGGCAACACTAGTGCACACTGCACAATTCTGTAATCCTGATAGCGTGTATGTACTAGGGATGTCGATTCTTTCCAAAAAAGATCGATTTTTAAATCGATTCGAATTGTGACCTAATGAATCGATCCACAAAAAAATCGAGGCCAAAAAGATCGATTTCTGAAAAATCGATCTTTTCCTCAAGTGTTTGTTTATAATGTTAAATTAAATTATTTTTTTGTAAATAAATCTATTTTATTAAAAACATGACACATATTATAATTTAACGATCTCTTATCAGTAAAATCAGGTGATTCGATGATAAAAAATATTTTTATTACCATATCAAAAGATCAGATCAGGTATAAAATAAGACATTTATTTTTTTATGTATTGGTTTACAAAGTTAAGAAAATAGATAGTGTAGCTTATAGTGCCCAATGCTTAATTTCTAAACTTTTTAAAAACAACAGTCTGTCATAAAATCGAATGTCGATTTTTAAGGGTGAAATATCGATTCACTGAATCGATTCAGTACTACATATCGATTTAAAAAATCGATCTTTTTGGCTCCAAAAATCGATTCTTCGATTAATCGATCTCAGATCGCCATCCCTCCCTAGTATGTACTACATTTTCTTAGCAAAAACAGTTTATGCTCTAATTATCCGCAAAATTAAATGTTTGTAAGCTGCTTTGAGGGTTAGAAAGTAACTAAGTTTGGATCTTTTCAATGAATCAATATATTTTGTGTCTTAAACTATCTACTGACCGGTTTTTCATATTTCCATATAATTATTGTTTTAGGTAGAAATGCCGTTCTTCAGTGGAAAATGTGTGAGCACTGTCCGCCTGATGGGCAAGACAGCTCTTGTTACCGGCTGTAATACTGGCATTGGGAAGGAAACTGTACTCGATTTTTATAAGAGAGGTAACTATTTCTTAAAATTCTTATCAATGTACATTACAATTTTTTTAATACATGTTTATCTTACATACTTCCGTAACTTTGTTGTCTTTAAATTAGTATTCTGTTTTTGACTGCTCCATCAAATGAAGTAGTACCTTTAGTAAAAAACTTCCTTTCCTTTCCAGGTGCAAAAGTCATAATGGCATGTCGCAGCTTAGAGAGAGCAGACGAAGCTAAAAAAGACATTGAAGCCCAATGCAAAGATATACCTGACACTGGCAACATTGTCCTAGAAAAATGTGACCTGTCTTCTTTGAAGTCTGTACGAGAGTTTGCACAGAAAATTCTAGATACAGAACCACAGATAAACATCCTTGTTAACAATGCAGGAGTCATGATGTGTCCGAAGGGTGAAACTGAAGATGGGTTTGAGGTACAGTTTGGTACCAACCATTTGGCTCATTTTCTCTTGACGATGCTGCTGTTGCCGCGCATTCGGAGCAGTGCACCAGCTAGAATAGTCACGGTTTCATCAAAAGCACATATAAGTCAGTAGTAGTATTAGCTTACCATTTATCAATTGTACCAAGAGATTTTTCTCTTGTTTAAATCATACATAAGTACATATTTCAAATATGTTATTAATACAACAATTTATATTCAATGTTACCAATGCTTTAAAATTTCAGGATATGGAATTAACTTTGAAGATTTGAATTACAAAAGAAGGCCATACAATGCAGCTGAAGCCTATTCTCAGAGCAAGCTAGCAAATGTGTTGTTTTCACGAGAACTTGCTGCTAAACTAAAGGTAGGTTGGACTCAATATGGTACATGAAAATGCTTAGGATCTTGTCTAGAACAGGAAATTTTCAGAATTAAGTAGGTGTAGAATGGTTTAAATTTATTTATTTTGTTAAAAATTTAATTAAAACTTGCTGATGGTATGTTACGTTCACAAGCATTGTGTGAAAGTACCATCGCCCTACCTCTTATACCCCTTTCTAAGGATAGCTATCATTTTCTAGATTCAGTCTAAATATATCACCAATAAATATTATGCAAACCAATAATATGTGTTTTTAATTTTAATTAAAAAAATATGTTTAATCTTATTTTCCATCTTCATCTATCAGGAACATCAAATAGAAGGCATCAATACCTACAGTCTTCACCCTGGTTTAATAAAAACAGAGTTGGGTCGTCATTTAAATGACACCTTGTTCTGGGGAGCGCGCAGGATCATCGGCTTTATGTTAGCTCCCTTCATGAAGACGCCAGAGAGTGGGGCACAGACCACCATCTACTGTGCTGTTGACGAGAAGTGCGCCAATGAGACTGGATTGTACTACAGGTAATTATTTTAACAGCCCAATACATTAGATTTCGCCGTGTGGTTTCAGGCTTAGAATAGACCACCTCATGACTACCCATGGGTGTCTTAAAAGGCGACTAAGGGACTGTAACGTCGTATTTACGTCTGTTACTATACAAACTTATCATTCATAATTTTTCTAAATTCTGACATCCGTATCCAAAGTATTTTGTCTATAATTTAAACAAAATTTACTATAAGCATATTTTTATTGTAAACAAATATTAATTTTAACAATATTTTCTTAATTTAAGTTTTATTCTGTAATTTGCGATCCATCACAGTCAATATTAGGATGTGTAAACACTGAAATGTTAGCAGAAAACGAAATTTGAAATTGGTAACACTTTTCGATTTTATTTGTTTGAAAAGTCATTACTCCAATATGTAGCTGCCAATTTAATTTAAAATAATGAAATTTAACTAATAATATGGTACAATAAAAGTACTAATTTGCTTCAAGAGCCCAATGGCTATTTAATTTGTTCATAAAATGCTGTGATTACAGGTATTTATTGCGATATTTAATAGTACGGTTGAATCTACGCCATTTTGTGAATTTGAACTACATGCGTTTTTTCCTTTGTTACAGCTTTTTATCATATTATCTTTTTATCATATTATCATTTTATCCTATTATCGATTTAACATTTCATCCAGTTATCAACTTATTTAATTATCCATACAATTTAGTTACAATGGATTTCGTGTAATTTCGGTGGAATTACCTAAATTATTGGCAGTATGGATCACGAAATTGTGGTATTGTTCTCCGTCATGAAGGTATGAAATCTTTTAATTAATACACTACAGTAAGAAGAGACCTATTTGTTTCAATTTTAATCCCATGTCGAAACTGGCCTTGAGATTAAAAGCCAAGAATCTTCGCTGAACATCCAGGGTATGATAGAGTGCACCGTCTTCCGGGCGCCTTTTTGATATTTACAACAGGGAGACGAGAACCTAAAAATGGCTTATATCAGCAAGCTTAAACTTTATCATTGTTTTATTCTTTAGCATAAATTCTGCACATTCGCTCGCTCGCTTAAAACCTTAAACCTTTTGAAACATTTAAATTAAATTAAATTATTAATTAAATTATATATTTTTTTTTTAATACATTACAATGTCGCCTCTCACTTAGGGACTGGATTTTGACATGATACATTTTTGTAACTTTGAGTGTTTTGCAAGTAAAATATTGTTATTTTGCTAAAGCCATCAGTTAAGCATGTTTAATTTAATGTTTAGCATGTGCACAACATAATTATCACATTTTGTTTTGCTTAAATTCTTTAATTTTGCATATTTTCACTATTTGATTTGTGACGGGACATTCCTCGGATAACTTTTTCACTTTTGCACTAAAGTTTTGTTTTTGGCAACGCTTTTAGCCATATTTTGCTTTCACTATGCATTACTTAGCTATTATGTAATCAATTCATAATACTTATAATTGTGATTACATATAGATTTTAAGATGAAACATATTGCTAATTAAGTACTTTTCACACAATTTTCTTTGACCATACTATGGGAATATTTAGGCAAATCCTATAAGTAATCTTTGCATCATATTGTTGTTTTGCTACTTTATGTGTATTTCAGCTCTCAGCAAGAAATAAAGATTGTTTTTGTTTAATTTACTTGTGTTAACTTAACATTTACAGTTTGTATAAACTTATAATAAGTTCAAGTAAGTACCTGTGTTTATTACTAAGTGTTTACTGAAAACAGCATACTTATTTTGGTCTGTAATTAGGGTTATGTATGCACAGTGCTTATTGTTCTATTTACTTTGCAATTAGGAATGCAAATTTAACTGTTTTTTTGACAACAACAATATAATACATAATAGGTTATTTTAATGTCAAACTTGGTTTTGTAGACTTAAGTTCATTTATTTTGATATAATATCAACTTAATTCTAATATATTACTGATATATTTATATTCTTAAATAACTGTTATTGGATATTTTAACTAAAAATTCCATAAACATTGTTTTTAATTCGCATTTTGTCAATAAATTGTCACTTAAACTTCCATTGCAAATGTCATTATTTAGTCATGCAAGATAATTTTTATTGTATAGATTCTTTGATTATAAGAATTATTTCTTGTAAATTCTTAATTGTTATTGAGTAATTATATAAATTTAACTTTATATTAGTGTTAGTTTTCCATAGATAACCTAAATTTGTTGGAAAATATTGTAACTTTGTAGTTTTTGATAAACTTAAATGATAGTTTGATAATTTATATGTGAAATAGAGAAATAACTTATATCTAAATTTATTCCTCATGTTCAAATTGCTATTAATAGTACTGTCAACTTAGTAACTGGTTTTACCCCTAACTTTCTTATGTTTGGCCGAGAAATTGTGCTAAATGGTTCGTTTCACAAATATACTTCTTTAGACGACTTGTCTAACATTAATATTGAAAAACCTAACAATTATGGTAATTTGTTAGATTCACTTGGAGATATTTTTATTAAAGTTGTTGATAATTTAGCAAAATCTTATAAAAAGAATGCTAAATTTTATAATTCACAACGAAAAGTCATTTCCTATGACGTTGGAGATATTGTATGGAGGAGAAACTTTGTACAATCCAACGCAATTCATTTTTTTTCTTCAAAATTGGCACCTAAATTTGTTAAATGTAAAATAATTGACAAAATTTCAAATAATGTTTATTTATTAAAAGATTTAGATAAAAATAGTACTGGTAGATACCATGTTAAAGATATTTTAAAGATATAACATTGGATATTTTGTTTATTTTGGTAATTGGAATTTACAGTTTTGACTTTAAATTCGGCTTGGATTCTTGTTCTTGTGTTATGATAGAAAAAAAGTGTTTTGTATGATGATGAATGAGTGATGAATATACGGATGACACTTAGCTGAATGGTGATGTATGAGGGATCCTGAAACAAAGAATCTTAGTTTTAAAAATTTGAATTGGTATCATTTTATTTGGCATGTTTATTTTTGGTAATTCAATAAATTTATTTAATAAAATTTTATTTGGCAATTAAATATGTTAACTTTCACTAGAAAATTTGATTTTGCTTCTAGCATCATAGGATCTTATCTTACTTCTTATTTTTGGGTCTTCTTATTTTTATAAGATCTCCTATAATTTTGGGATTATGTAATTCTTTATTTTTCAAATTTTAAAGGTCTTATAAATTCTGTTTAAGACTTATAAACTTTTGGAGATCCTTAATATTTTATTGTATTGTAAGTATTTCTACTTAACTGTTTTAATTAGTTAGAATTACTTGTTTGTAAGTTTATTCTTAATTAGTTCTTGTGTTCTTAGACAATAGTTAACTAGTAAATCTTAATTTGTTTTGTACATATAGTTACAACTTAGTAATAGCATTCTATTTTGTAATTTTTGGTGTTATGTTATTTGGTCCTTAGTTTTAAGAACTAATACACGGATGAGACTTTTTCAGACGGATCTTATGCCGATCTGCCTTTTCCCAGTCGAGTTTCCTCGGTCTGTTGGTACTTATAGCGCCTAAGTAATTTTTAGGTGTCTTTCTTTTTTTTTTCTTCCATCAAGTTTATACTTGTTTTTTTTTTGGTAATTTTTTTCTTAGGTTTGCCAGACAACAGTTGTTTGTTCTGTATTTTGCCTGCGGCTTTGCTGTAAAAGATTTTTGTATTAGTCTTATGGCTAATATATTTTTTCCAGACGATGTTTAGTTAATAACTCGTTCTGATCTTTTATGCGTCTATACGATCATTCTATGTAGGGCGAAGGTGCCGACTGCATTGAATCAGTAGTATTCGATAGAGCATTTCTTTTGTAATTTATAGTGCATTTATTTAGTATGCATCTATGTTTGTATGTGTCTACTTGATCATTCTATGTAGGGCGAGGGTGCCGACTGCATTGGATCAGTAGTATTCGGTAGCACATTATTTTCACAATTATTATTGTTTGGTAATTTTGTTTCTGCTCGATAATTTAGTGTAAGGCGAGGGTGCTTATTACTCTGAATCAGTAGAACAAGTTTTTCTTTCCACACTACTAATGTTGTGTTTGTGAATTCTTTCCGTTTTTTTGTCCTTTTAAAAAAAAAAATTTTTTTGGAACTAGTTAGAAATTTTGTATGTAATTGAAAATGTTTAGTGTAGGGCGATAGTGCTGACTACTCTTAAACCAGAAGTATTTTTATACATTACGGAATATCTTTCTTTTAGGACTATTTAATTGTTCGTTTTGTTATATTTTTGTATTATCATTGGCTTGCTAGTGTTGTGTGGGGCGTTTGTGCTGACCATATTTAACCAGTTGAATGCTAGTCACTGTGATACAATTTTGTTGACAAATCAGTTTGGAGGAACTAGTGTTTTTTTCTTCTCTTCTTTATTGATAGTTTTGGATAGATGTTATAAAAATAACATTTGTTATTTTTATAAAATCTAGTAGGGGGGAATTGTAACGTCGTATTTACGTCTGTTACTATACAAACTTATCATTCATAATTTTTCTAAATTCTGACATCCGTATCCAAAGTATTTTGTCTATAATTTAAACAAAATTTACTATAAGCATATTTTTATTGTAAACAAATATTAATTTTAACAATATTTTCTTAATTTAAGTTTTATTCTGTAATTTGCGATCCATCACAGTCAATATTAGGATGTGTAAACACTGAAATGTTAGCAGAAAACGAAATTTGAAATTGGTAACACTTTTCGATTTTATTTGTTTGAAAAGTCATTACTCCAATATGTAGCTGCCAATTTAATTTAAAATAATGAAATTTAACTAATAATATGGTACAATAAAAGTACTAATTTGCTTCAAGAGCCCAATGGCTATTTAATTTGTTCATAAAATGCTGTGATTACAGGTATTTATTGCGATATTTAATAGTACGGTTGAATCTACGCCATTTTGTGAATTTGAACTACATGCGTTTTTTCCTTTGTTACAGCTTTTTATCATATTATCTTTTTATCATATTATCATTTTATCCTATTATCGATTTAACATTTCATCCAGTTATCAACTTATTTAATTATCCATACAATTTAGTTACAATGGATTTCGTGTAATTTCGGTGGAATTACCTAAATTATTGGCAGTATGGATCACGAAATTGTGGTATTGTTCTCCGTCATGAAGGTATGAAATCTTTTAATTAATACACTACAGTAAGAAGAGACCTATTTGTTTCAATTTTAATCCCATGTCGAAACTGGCCTTGAGATTAAAAGCCAAGAATCTTCGCTGAACATCCAGGGTATGATAGAGTGCACCGTCTTCCGGGCGCCTTTTTGATATTTACAACAGGGAGACGAGAACCTAAAAATGGCTTATATCAGCAAGCTTAAACTTTATCATTGTTTTATTCTTTAGCATAAATTCTGCACATTCGCTCGCTCGCTTAAAACCTTAAACCTTTTGAAACATTTAATACTTAAATTATTAAATATATTATTTTTTTTTTATACATTACAGGACATATGGCTGATGAATGGGCAGCAGCATCCATTAGCCCAAGATTTACATCTTACTGCGATCACCAATCTGTCTTGCTAAGCATGGTGATTATGGCAATATCCCTCTACGATCCTGGCTTGCCAAGGTCTGTTAAGAGGAGGCCCATGTTCAGCAGTGAAAGTAAACGGGCTGTTGATGATGATGAATACATTAGATAGAAAATAAGGAGATTCACCTGTTTTAAGTCTGACTTTCTACATGTATTTACAAAAAAGTTTCTAATTTTTTTGTAAAAAGCAATGAGTCAGTTTACTATCTGTTTTCATGTTTTATGGTTAAGGACATGATACAGAATGGTTTTATGATAATGGCAAGATTATTTCTTGATAACAGCTATGTATATTTGTTAAGAAGTAAATGGTCTTATCAATGGTCCCAACTCCCTTATATAATATTTTTTTTTGAAAAAGAAGTTTGATGTTTGTGATAACACATTAAAATTATATGTTAATATAATCTAAACTTTAAATTTATACCATTACTATTAGGTATTATGTTACAAAATGCTTTGTCTTTTTTATTTAGTTCATAATAATTAATGTTAAAAGAAATAATAATTACATATTCAGCGAAACATTCTCAGACATAATGACAAGCAATTACTGATTGTATCTATGATAATTTGTGAAATAAATGGAGAAAGATTACTTGTTATTTTTATTTTTATTTAAGTCTTTTATTATTTATAAATCTTTCATATATTATGTTTTTCAATTACATAATTACAAGGTTTATATGAAACTAAATTTTTGAATTTTTTTTTTTTATTTGTTTTTTTTTTTCTATTTCGTACGTTTTCTTTTTAAATAGACGTACATAATAAATTGTCTTTTTATTTTTAGTGATTGTGTTGTGACGACTCCTGCTCCAAAAGCATTAAAAGACGATGACGCAAAGAAATTATGGGACTTATCAGTTCAACTGGTTGGACTCGGCGATTTCAACCCCTTTACTGCCAACGATCCAGGAGTTAAGAAATAATTGTGGAAAAAAATATCTGACATAATAAATGATGTAAAGTATCAATGATGCTGTTATATTACAAAAGAGGAAGATATATGGTTCACACTCGATGTCTGTCTCGTTTTTTCACACGCTAATCTACATGCTGTGCTGTTTACTCTGTAGGGACAAATTTTGTCTTAACAGAACATGACGTACTTATTTACCTCTTTTTTACATAACATAATTGCGTATAATAATTAAAATAAGCACGCACATGCAGCAACTCCAACGATTCTTTTGACGAGTTGTTTACTAAGGCTTTAATGAAATATATTTTAAAATATAAATTGGTTGTACTATTATTTATCACAAAATATGCTTAGTCATATGGGTATGATTCGATATGTATCGTCACAATGATAATGCATTAGAAGTGCGTATTATCTTGTTCATTTTTTATAATTAGGTGATCAGATGTCGGATCAGACTGAGATAGATATACCAGTATTTTTGAAGGTTTTAATAAAAATGTAGGCTAAAATATCGTTATTGGAAGTATAAAAATATCCAATTAAAATATCATTATTATGAAAATATGTTGTGTAGCTAAATATTGTCTAATATTTTTAACTGTAACATCCCCAAAATATAACTTTTTGGGGGGTGCCTTTGTTCCATACTTAACAATGTATGCACAATTCCACTTTGAGATTAGTAGCGATTAAGTAATAAAAAATAAATGGGTGATGGGTGTAAAGACAAAAAAAAAGAATATGTCTCGGTGATTAATTTTTGTTGTAATTTTTGTTCTATTAATTCAGTTTGTATTTAACTGTATATTGACTTGACTGTATTTTTTTATTTATACATAAGAGTAATAAAATCCTACATTATTATAGATAGATGTTAAAATATTGACATTTATATGAAGTTAAATAAATTAAACATTATACTTACTGTTTTTTATACAATAAATATCTTGTTTTTAAGTTCAGTGTTTTATTCGATTTGTAGTAAGATAAATTTTATAATAATATTAAATTGGTCTAGAGTTTTCTTAACCGGTCGTTGGCGGACTTCTGAGGAGTAAGGAGGTCTCCAGGCCAATAGCCGCAGTCACATGTATTCAAGCTTAAAAAATATATTTTTAAATTACAGGGTTTCTTTTATTTATTAATTTAAACTTTAGCACACAATGTAACATGCCAAGGTGGACTTAATGCCATAGGCATTATCTACCAGTCGACCTTAGGGTAGTGCAGAGACGATGGTAGGTGCTTTGCAAAAATGAGTAGCCAGAGAGATCATTTCACTACATACCTAAATTATGATATATACACATCTAAATATATATAAATGTACATACATATGAATAAATACTTTATATATATATACATATATAAATACATAATCTATATACACAAATACGAAACACTACCGATGAGATGAATCCGATAGCAATATATTGTCAAGCATGCGAGCTTTGACTTTTCTTTTGAAGGAAAAGCGACTCTTTGCCATCCTAATTTCAGGGGGCAAGGCATTCCATAAAAGAATAGCCTGAACGAAGAATGAAGAAAGTTGGTGCGATGAGAAGGACACTGAAGGAGACTGTTGTGAGATGAGCGAAGATTTTTTGCATGGTTTGTACACACAAACTGAAAGTGAGATATTAGATAGGAAGGAGGAGAAAAAGAATCAAGTAGAGAGAACAAAGTGGTTAGGGCCCTTAAAGACCTTCGTTGCCGTATAGGCAACCAGTTGAGTTGTGCCCGATAGGCGGACACATGGTCATATTTACGCAGGTTGAATACGAATCGAATGCAGTTGTTTAGAAGTCGGTCAAGTTTGTTGAGTAGATCTGCATTCAGGTACGAAATAGCACAAATCACCATAGTCGATAATGGGAAGGATCAAGGCCTGTACCAGCATTAGTTTTGTTTTGGATGGGAAGAAGTTCTTTAGGCGGTATAGTGAACGTAAGGTACTTATTACCTTTTGGCTAACACTAGCGACTTGGTTTTGCCAACAGAGCGTTGAGTCAAGCAAAAGGCCTAGATTTTTAACACTTTGGCTTAAAGGAATAGTCGAACCGTTGAAAATGATAGAAGGTATATTGCTTAAGTCAACTCTATTTACCATTCGTGAACTATCTATTATGATGGCTTGACATTTTAATGGGTTGACAGATAAACCAAACCTGGTAGACCAATTCTGTATCATATCTACTGGTTAAGCTTTCCAATCGCACTTGGTAAGTTATCAACCGTACTCTCAACATAAACTTGTAGGTCATCGGCATAGAGATGATACGCACAAAGAAGTTCGTTGGTTATGAGATTAATAAATAGAGAAAACAATAAAGGAGAAAGAATACCGCCTTGCGGAACGCCAGCGTCAACATTTAACCAATTCGATGAAGAATCACCAAGCCGGACTGACTGCTGGCGACCGCGAAGATACGAAGAGAACCATTCCAGAGACTCATCAGTGACCTTAAGATAGGAGAGGATGGCGAGAAGGATGTCATGACTGACGGCATTAAAGGCGTTTGAGAAATCGACTAAGACCAAAACTGTGACTTTAGTATTCTCCATACCTGCCCTAATATCGCCAGTCACTTTAAGGAGTGCGGTGGTGGAACTATGGGCTGGGCGAAAACCAGATTGGAGAGGATTTAGCAGATTATTTTTTAAACCAAATTAGGAAAGCTGCTGGTGAGCAGCGGACTCAAGAATTTTGGAAAGGAAAGGAAGGATTGAAATAGGGCGGTAATGAGAGGGCAGTAACGGATTTGAAACTTTGGGAAGAGGACGGACATAGGCTTTACGCCAGAGGGAAGGGAAAGTGCCTGAGTGAAAGGAGTAATTTATAATGTCACTAAACAGAGATATAATGTCGGCAGCACAATATCCAGGATAGGTAGGATCATGCGTCTACTGATGTTATCACTCCCTACAGCATTGGATTTCATGGAAAGAATAATCTTTTTGGTCTCCTCCGAGTCGATTGGGGCAAACTGAAATGGTTGAATATTGGGACGTGTAAGACCAGACAAAAGGTCCAAGGTCCGCGATTTGTTTAAACGATCTATTGAGGTAGAGGTGGTGAAATATTGATTAAGTTCATTTAGACAAATCGCGGTGGTAGAGTCTGCCAATTAGCCCCGGATCTAGGGGGGGGGCGAGCCGGGGCCCCAGCCCCGGGCGGCAGTTTCAGGGGGCGCCAAAATCATATAATATGTTAAAAATACGAGAGCGTGTATCAGCTTAAAAATATTTTTGGCCCCGAGTCCCCGGCGGCCCCGCTAGGCCTGGCTATGGTAGCAGTCATGGTATCGGCGGGGCTAGGGATGCTAAGAATCTCCGGGAGACGAGTGGCTACCAATTTCACAGGCGAACACTGGCCCTGTCAAAACATAACGTGTGCACTCTAAGGACCGAGGAAAGGATTGTTGAGCTGGAAGAAGAATTGAGCAGGCTCAGATGGAATATTCTGGGGTTGTCTAAAGTCCGTAGAGAGGGACAAGACACGATGACCCTAAAATCTGGCAATCAGTTCTTCTACCGGGAGGGCGACCAACAGTCACAAGGTGGTGTCAGGTTTCCCGTGCACAAGTCCCTCATTAACAACATTATTTCTATCGACAGTATGTCTAGCAGGGTGGCATACCTAACACTCAGAGTATCTAAAAGATATTTGCTGAAGGTTGTTCAGGTCGATGCACCGACCTCGGCACACCCAGATGAAGAAGTTGAGTGTATGTATGAGGACATCAGAAGAGCCATACATACTCATAAAACTCACTTCAACGATGTTATGGGGAATTTCAATGCGAAACTGGGCAAGAAAAATGATGAGGACGAGTTAATAGTCTACGCTCCGACCTACTGGCGCTCAGATCGATAACCCCGAGAGCTTGCAACTCGAGTTCTCAAATCGATTCGATTGTCTGGATGAAGACGCATTAGTGGACGAGATCAACAATAGGCTCATAGAGACTGGCCATACGGTAGGGTCTTCAAGGCTCGCCGTACTAGTAGAACTCAGAAACTTTTTAAAGACACCCTTAACCTAATGGTTGAACGACGCTCGCTAAGACTGCAATCTCATTATGATGCTAAGTCATATAGGCAGCTTAATAGACGAATTAAAAAATCCTTGCGACACGATATTCGTAATTTTCTAATTTCTAATTTTCTATCGTATTTTTAATACTTCCCTTATTAAAAATACGATAGAGCGTAACCAGGGCTCCAAACTGTTTGCAAGAGATATGTCTATTGGGCAAAGCCAGATTACAAAGCTTAAGAGGGATGATGGCAGTCTTGCGTTGACAAAAGCGGAAGTGTTAAGAGAAGTCGAAAAGTTCTATGGGCAGCTTTACGCTTCAGTCACCAAGCCTGTTTTTAGTGCGGCTAAAGACCCAAGAGCTAAACTGATTGACACTATACCGAGGATATCCCGGGCATTAGCCTGTACGAAATAAGCGTGGCCCTGAAACAGCTAAAGAACGACAGGGCGCCGCGCGGGTGAGAACGGAATTACATCAGAGCTCCGGAAGGTGGGTGGATTACCGGTACTTAAAATCCTTCAGAAGCTCTTCAATTTCGCCTTGCTCGGAGGCACCACGCCTAAAGCATGAGCACACAAGAGCGAGGTGGTGTTGTTCTTTAAGAAAGGCGATAACACCTTACTAAGGAACTACAGACCCATCTCGCTTTTGAGCCATGTCTATAAGCTGTTCTCCAGGGTTATTGTGAATCGTCTCGAACAAGCCGGATTCCATAAAGGTTATAGTACCGTAGACCACATACATACGCTACGGCAAGTAATACAGAAGACCGAAGAGTATAACTTGCCGCTCTGTTTAGCGTTTGTGGACTACGAGAAAGCCTTTGAGTTTCGAAATTCGGTCGAAACTGAATATGGACAAGACGAAAATCATGTCTAACGTGTTGTGCCTACCCCTATAATGGATGAGAATACGGTTCTTGAAGTTGTTGACGCATATGCATACCTAGGACAGACAGTCCACTTAGATAGGTCCAACTTCGAGAAGAAGGTCAATCGCGGAATCCATCTCGGATGGGCAGCGTTCGGGAAACTTCCCAACGTTTTTTCCTCCAATATACCTCAGTGCCTTGGATCCAAAACGTGGTCCTTCACTATAGACCTTATGAACAGGTTCACCACCGCCACCCTTACCCGTTCGATCATTGCGAATAAAAATGAAACCAGGAAGGGAATACCTACGTGGTAGAAAGAAGGTGGGGTTTTAGCCAACTCTCTGAAACTAAGACGATGTACATTGCTATTGCTGAAAGCCTCCAATAAGTCGCTATAGTGACAAGGAATGCTTTGCGCGTTAATATGGCGAACTTTTCGCGCAAAGCATCACCAAGAGTATCACCAAGTGAAGTAAAACTATCTTCGCCAGAACTGGCGGAGAAAAAAGATTCATCATCAGTATTATTAGACATTCTTAAATCTATATAAAACCCTATTTTTATTTTTTCTTTGCGGCTTAAACCTTGACGCGATTGAAAAACGTTGAGAAAATGAGATTAACTTGTTACACTCACACTATTTACTTACAGAAAAATGTTCTAATAAAGTAAAAAAAAAATGTACGTATTAAATATGGAGAGCGCGGGACGATAGGATAATAGACTAATTACTCCAATAATATTACAATCTAAAATACTTAAACATATCTAGTCTTTCGCTTTTTATAAGTAGATAAAGCCTTTAATTTTATTATACTTAAAAATAAACAAAAATGAAGGTTAGATACATCTAATTCAAATACGTGGGCATTTCTATAAATATGCAATTTTATTTTTATAAAATTGCATATTTATAGAAATCACCACGTTTCACGTTCATATAAATTAAGTAGGTAAAATTAACACATATTATTTACATCATAACAATGTACCAAGTACTAAGAATATAGGCCCTAAACTATTACCCTGTGGCACAGTTATCTCCAAGTGTAAAATAAACCTTTAGGAGCTCGGAATCCTGCGGTCAATCTAATATAACCAATGTTTTTAATAATCATGTTTATAAATGAAATTTGATTCTTTATGATAAAACAGGGTTAGGAAAATAGTAGTGTTATTTTTAAATTCTATCATCTCGAAAGTCTCGCACATATGAAGTTATGCGTTAGCGGCAAACATTTCATTTTGTTTTATGTACCGCTCTTAATTGCATTACTTAAGTACGTAAGCAAGCTACCGAGAAATTCAATATGGGACATTTATTTGTATTCTGCCAGAGCATCGGGCGTGTCCAACCAGTGACCAGTCACTGACTGTGTAAACGTCCGCGACCTTCGCGTCTCAGATCAAACAAAATCGGTGGGGATAGCGTTAACGTTACACAATAGGTATATATATAAATTTGACAAGACAAACACACAGTGAAGCCTTATTCATCGTAGCGCTTTATTTATCTTTACTTTATCTGTACACATTAATACATATGTACGTACACTTAGATTTGTTATTTAATATACTTACTGGGTTACATCAGAGACTATAGTTACATGTTAGTGAGTGCGTGTTGTGTTGATTCGTTTTAGATTTGTCGGTACAAGATTCACTTAGGTAGGTACGCACTTTGCTGGGAGTCATTTATATTATTTTGTGTTTAAAGAGGCTATTTATTTATTATCAGTGTGTATACAAGTGAATAGTTGCAGGCAAAAAGGTAAGTAAGAATATATTGCTACAAGTTTGTGTGACCCAAAGGAAATTAAATTGAACTAGCCATATTCAGCTGAAGGGTTTAATTTGAGGAGTCCATAGGAATTTAATTTTATTTTATCTATGTAAAAATGTTAGTATTTTTTCTACACAATGTTTATTAGACATAGGTAATACTATATATTCCAAATCTCTACAAGTATGTGCGTGCGATATTCCCAAACCTTCGGTTGAAAATAAGATATGAATTTTGGGAATTCTCGCAAACTTTTTTTTAGCATATTCAAATTTTCATACATTTTAATTTTATGGAATAATTTATTTATTTATTTACGTAATAAAATAAGATCCTTTTACGCTGTTAGTTTTATGCTGTTCACGAAGTAGGTTAAGAAATATAATTTATGTTTTTTTGATTATATTACCAAAATTACCAAATATACCTAGGTCGTACCAGAAAGTAGGTTCAGGTTGATGTAGGTTTACACTTACCTATTTCGACTACCTTTTCTGCAATTGGTAGTTGTTGATAGGAACTTGGTTAAGGTATATAAAACATTGTACAGCTCCTCGTATATGTGGCCTTGACCGATGATACGAATAAATTGCACGATGAATATGAATGATAGTAGGTACCTACTTACCTATCTAATGATAATGGGCTGCATCCTCACAGCGGTTATAGCGCGTTGATGTAGGTACCTAATTCGGCAAATTTGTAGGTAAGATAACTTATACCTTATTGGTAGGTAGGTAGATATATCTTGAATTATAAGTACCTAATTTAATGTTTTTCCCGGAGCAGATTGTTTTGTTTTAGTGGCAAACCAATCTGTATCATTATTTCTCCAATAAAAAACATAAAGTTATGTTAGTTTTAATTCATTGGTGAACCGTCTTCTATTTTGTAAGTTCTTATAACTGAATCAAATCACCGACTCTCGACCATGTGTCAGGAGACTCTCTCCGCCAATACATCTTTAACGGATGAAAGCATAGGTTGAAACCGAATGGTAAAGACCTGTAGTATAAAGTCTCTATAGGTAGGCATCCGATAAAAATAGTTTAAAAAAATCGATAGGTACGGTACGAGGAATGGTGTGGCAAAGAGAAATCGATAGAAGGGACGGGCACAGGCATGAGCGTAGTAACTCGCGCGGGTATCATGGGACTTCCTACGGCGCCAGGTAGCTTGAAGTATTCAAATGAAATAACTAAACATATTTTTATTTTATTTAAATGTAGTGTTACAATAAGGGTTTTTAATTTTTTTCATTGCAGAGTTGAAGTTCACTAACTAAGTAACAAAATTTAAAAGCTATAGAAAATTATTTCTGTATGAACATACCTTCCACAAACAAACCATGGACTACTTCAGCGGATGGTGTAAGAGTAAAAATAGACTGGATGGAAGTACAGTCATCGTCACTGGAAGTAACACCGGCATTGGCAAAGAAACGGCACACGATCTTTATAAAAGAGGTACCTACGTTTATATGAAAATATTTACTATAAAGATTGCTGAGGTGCATAAAATATAAAATCCACTATTGAACATCCGCCAATAAGGCGGGTTGGCGACTGCAGTATAATGTAGACAGGCAGACGCTGTTGCCCCATTACCTGATTTACGTTTATCGTAGATAGCCGGGGTCACGGGCTTGATTTGCTTTTTGATTTTGCTTGGAGTCCTCGGCTAACCCTTTCTGAAATTAGTTTTTGCAATTTTACGTTACGAATTGATAGTAATCAAATACTTGGGACCATATTTCAGTCTCATTAGGTTGATGTTATGAGAGTAGGTACTTTTATATTGTGAGTCGAAAGAACCTAACAAGAATTCGTTTGTTAACCGCGAGCATAACAAACGAATATACTGAGCTGGAAAGAATTATGTGATATTAAACAAAGATTTTCTCCCGAGACTTTAGGCCAAAGCCTAAGAAAATGTAATTCGCAAGGGATTAGAAAGTCCATATGAAATTTTAGTATGGTGTACAAGAGTCGAGACATTGTGCATTCTTTTAATCCATTTTTTCAGGTGCACGAGTAATAATGGCATGTAGAAATTTAGAAAAGGCATCAGCAGCAAAGTTTGATATCATAAAGTTGGCAGCGAAAGAAAAAGCTACAGGAGAATTAGTGGTCCAGAAATTGGATTTGTGTAGTTTAAAAAGCGTGCGAGAATTCGCTTTCATGGTGTTGAAGGACGAGAAAAATTTGAAAGTTTTAGTATGCAATGCGGGAGTAATGGTGTGCCCCGAGGGTCGTACAGAGGATGGCTTTGAAACACACATAGGGTCCAATCATTACGCACACGCCTTGCTGGCATTGCTGCTGTTACCATTGTTGAAAAAAAGTAGCCCCTCTAGGATTCTCTTCGTATCATCTTTAGTACATGAAAGTAAGTTTAAAGCTCCATTTACGGTGGCGCGGGGAGTCTGAAGACTTTGTTTGTTTACCTATTTGCTTGAACGCGCTTATCTTAGTAACTACTGGTGCGATTTGAAAAAATCTTTCAATGTTAGATAGTTCATTTATAGAGAAGGAGTATAGGCTATACCTACTTAATTACAAAGTTCCCACGGTCACGGAAGTTACGCGGGGAAAACCGCGCGCGAGAAGCAAATAAAATTCCTTCACTGTAACTTTTTTCATTTACTTAGTCAGCCACGAGGCGAATTTAAATCCAATATTTAAGTCACTTAATGCCTATACAAAAGCCCTTGTAACCGATACCTACTTACTATATATTTTTTGTTAAATAATTGTACCTTGAATTTACCCGTTTTGGCAGTCAGAAAGGTCAACAATGAGATAATCATTATCTCTTTTAATTCCATTCTGTGTCAACATCTCAGTTTATCCTTTCTTTTCTAAGTAATGTTTTATTGATATATTTGTTTTCAGAGGCCATAATCGATCTTGACGACCTAAATTTCGAGCGGAAGCCGTATAATGCTTACGAGGCGTATTGCTGGAGTAAATGTGCTAATATTCTGTTCGCCAAAGCACTGTCAGCTAAATTAAGAGTAGGTATCATACTTACTTAATAAATTAATAATTGTCAATTCATACTTAACATCTATTGGCCATAATTATCACGTGAAGTTTATTTTATCGCAAAAATGTACGTATTATATTTTCTAGAACCTAAGTATACCAGGCATTCCCAATCTTATAAATTTAGTATTTTGGCGAAGCGCCTTAGGTAACCCTTGAAAAATATATAAGTAGACCGTACAATTGGAAGAAATAGGTACCCACCTACAATATTAATAGTTAGGTTAGTTAGATATGAACAAAAATTAAAACATCTAGGTATAAGTACAGTATGAATCGGATTTTTTTAATTATAAAATACGATAGTTATTCAGTTAAATATATAGGTATGTGACGGGGGAGCTTGGTGATCTCGACGGGTCAAAATCCAGTTAGAGCGTGAAATTTTTCGACAAAACAGTATTTCGAAACCTACCAATGTTCTTTATCGATACGAGCGCAAAAAAACGTAGGTACGCACAATCGATGGTACGCACGCGAATATTTGTAGTTTCGGATAATGATGAGGATCGACTCATGGCGCCCCTTTTTCTTTACATTCTACGGCGCTCTTTACTTTAGGACCCCTGCCCTATATTCAAATATGCTATACTGACCTATAGTAATCGCGTAATGATGTGCGAATCTTTGACTTACTAATAATTTTACATTACAGGAGAACAATATCAACCAAGTAAACACTTACAGTCTGCATCCCGGAGTGATCCGCACAGAGATCAGTCGCCATTTTGACAAGACTTTCATGAATGGCGCCACCTTCATATTCAACAACATCATGTATTTCTTCCTTAAGTCACCGCAGTGTGGCGCTCAAACAAATATTTATTGTGCGGTTGACGACAACTGCGCGAATGAAAGTGGACTGTATTACAGGTGAATACGGTGTTAAATTAGATTTGGTTCCTTATAGGTACCGGGCTCTGCTGATGGTCTTGTTCTATTATTTAAGTCCCGTTACTTTGAGTAGATAAATTATTTAAGAGGATTAGCGCAGAGCATAGCATTTGAAGGTCTAATGAGCTAATTGATTTCACCTAATTGAATATGTTATGTAGGTACTTTTTAAAGAAGATTTGGACAAAATTCATATTTCGTAGGTAGGTAGGTACTTTACATGCCGCGACGTATAAAGTAACTACTTATTTATGAATAATTCTCATATTATGAAAATAAAGATGATAGAAATAACTTAATTAGAATCAAAATTTAATGGCTTTTTCGCTCAAAATTAAAAAAAAATGCTTATTTCTATACAAGGTGTAACGGAAAGGGTATATACGAGGGTATATACATAGAAAGAGCAAGGCTTCTTTGTATCATAACAAACGATATGGCAAGGGTTATTTAATCCTATCTCTACTAGTCCGGAAGTAATGATTTTTTTTAATTCATAGATACCAGAAACCAAACTTTTCAAATTGAAATAAATACATCACTAGCACTCAATCAGCTGATCGATGTCAACGAACGTGGAAAGTTATTGACCCACGTAGTGCGGTGACACGTTTGTTATGATTTGAATTTAGGAAACATATGAAACTGATAATTTGGTATCAATTCTTGGAGTATTTTATTTTGAGTTGAAACCCTTGCCATATCGTTTGTTATGATCCAAACAAGCCTTGCTCTTTCTATGTATATACCCTTTCCGTTACACCTTGTATATTCAGAAATGAAAATTTTATTGCAGGAGCATTATAAATATAATGAGTTTTCGCTACGATATTTAAATATATGTTCCGTAGGTATATTTTACTGTTGGGCATTTACAAGGGCATTAAAATACAGAAGTGACGAAGCTAAATGTCTCTAAACGTTCGAAATGTTATTTTTTCTTACAAATTATAAGCTTTAGTTTTGATCCGAGATTCAGAATCCTAAAAAGTTACATAAAAAAATCTGATTCCTGTAAATTTAACAGGGTTTATTTTTCAGCGATTGTGCACCCAAGGCGGCATCAAAACAGTGTTCAGACGAAACAGTGGCTGCTAAGCTGTGGGACATCACTATAAAACAATTAAATTGCGATCTTTCAAAGTACAACCCATTTGGCGACCAATATCCTACCGTGGACGCGTTTATAAATTGAATGCTTTTACCGTTTGGTTCTCCATCAGAGGCGTCTTCAGTTACAGTGCAAGCTGTGCGTGGCACGCGGGTGCAGCGGTCCCCAGCCCCAGACCCCCACACATTGTTCCCATTCCGTTTTAACCGCACGCTTATTTGGGGGGCTAGGGTAATGTTTGCACACCGGCGCGGCGCAACATGGGCTAAAGACGCGTCTGTTCTCCATACTTCTTACGTTTGTGATATAAATATTTAGGCAGGGCCGAATTTGGAGATCTGGAGGCATTGGGGCAACAAAAGAGTGAAGGCCCCTTGGGCAAAAATAATTTTGCAAGTAGTAACCAAAAATGAAAAAAACAAAATTATTATTTATCGTTGATATAATATATCAACATTTTTATTATACAATTTATTGTGAAACCAGGTAGACTATTTTTAAATATAACACACATATATAAATACCTATAATTTATACGCGCCCCACGCGCGCATTAATCCACACAAGAAAGTGTAAAGTCGTAATTTTATAGATTTTTTCGGAGTCTAAATTGGGAGAGTCTATTGTGCAGGCGCAGTTGTAGCCCCGGACGCCTTCCTTTAAATCCGGCCCTGTATAGGTATATCAGGGGATGTGTACCAGTCTTTTAATGAAATAGCCGAACCGAGAGTACCCAATGGATGTGATAGAATAAATTTGTACTTACATAGGTATTTATATTATATATCATAGTTTCAAATAATGTTTACCTACCTAACCACTGGTAGGCATGATTAATAGAAGCCATACCAGTTGAATATATTAAGTAAAGTACATGTCTGTGAGTATTACAATAAAATGTTTTTATAAATTTGACCTATAATTTTATTGCGGTATCTGGACCCTCTCTGCCCCTTACGCTGCTGTCGGGCATGTCGAAATTCGTTATATATATTATTAATTTATAGATACGGTGACAAATTAACACAACAAATTTAAGCATCATTGGTTTCAAGAGGCCACGATAAAATTACCTGAAGCATAATCACGTACCGATATGTTTATAACTTCGTTATAAAAAGTCTTCATTACTGTAGGGTTATTGTAACGCATTTCCTATGTTATTGTTACTTTATTTTTGAAGCTTCATTACCCTTATAAATTAACATATTTAAATTATTTTTGTATGAACTCCGAGAGGTCCGCGAACTGTAAAGTAGAGCGACAGTTGCTCAAAACTCCCCTAAAATACTAAAAGTTATAATCCCTCAATCTCATCGCCAGCGACCGCCCTGAGCCGGGGTCCAAGCCCCACAGGGGGCGCACTCTTGCGCAGGTTGCTTAGTTTGTAGTTTTAAAACGATTTATTAAGGCTGGAGGTCTGCTCGACTTTATGCCCGGTGAAGTAGCAAAAGCCTCGTTACTTGATGAAGCATAGTAAGGTTATACCATTATTTAAATCCGGTGATAGTACTGATCCCTCGAATTCCCGACCTGTTTCTATATTGCCCACTCTGAGCTAATTTTTTGAAAAATTAATTCTTAGTCAGTTGCTCAGACACTTTAATAAATTTAACCTTTTACACCAAAAACAGTTTGGGTTTACGAGGGGTTGCTCAACCATAGATGCGGGAACTGAATTGTTAAAATCTATATTCGCGGCCTGGGAAGATTCGCAGGAATCCTTAGGTATTTTCTGTGATCTGTCTAAGGCATTTGATTGCGTTCACCATGACACTCTGGTCAGGAAATTACACCGGTATGACATTAGGAACCAGGCTCTCAATCTTCTGATTTCTTACATGGGCAATAGAATTCAGAAGGTTGATATAAACGGCAAAATATCACCAGGCTCTGTTGTATCCATGGGCGTCCCGCAAGGGACCGTTTTTGTTTGTGGTGTATATAAACGACTTACCTTACTATGTAGGAAATAATCATGAGATAGTATTGTTTGCTGACGATACATCCATGACATTTAAAATAAGTAGACAGCTACGCAGCTATGAAGAAGTAAACAATGCAATCTCGAAGGTAGTCCATTGGTTTAATGTTAATAATCTACTTTTAAATGAAAACAAAACCAAAGTCATTAAATTTTCTACACCTAATGTGAAACAAATTAATACGAATGTGCAAATAAATTGTATTCGGTTGGAGCCAGTGGAGTCAACTGTCTTTTTGGGAATAACTATTGACTCCAAATTGCAATGGGGCCCACAGATTGCGAAACTATCAGGAAAACTTAGCTCTGCGGCCTATGCTGTTAAAACTATGAGACGACTCTCTGATTTGGATACTTCTAGAATGGTTTACTTTAGTTATTTTCATAGCGTAATGTCTTATGAAATTCTTCTGTGGGGAAACTGTGCGGATATTGACACCATTTTTGTACTACAGAAACGAGCTGTAAGGTCTATATATAAACTTGGTCCGCGAGTTTCCCTACGAATTCAAAGAGACTAATATTCTTACAGTCGCATCACAATATGTCTATGAAAACCTTTTATATTTTCATAAGAATATAGATAGTTTTAAGAAAAAAAGCGACTCATAATATTAATACTAGATCTAAGCATAATCTCGTTTTACATGCTACACGTCTCCACAAAATTTGCAATTCTTTTATGGGACAACAAACTTCCTAATAATGTAAGAGACCTTTCAACAAACAAGTTTAAACAATATGTCAAAGATAAATTATGTAAAAAGGCTTATTATAAAATTTCTGATTATGTTAATGACAAAACTGCTTGGGAGTGAGTTGCTCTGAAACAATACTGCTTTATTAATCATTGTAAAATAAAATTTATTTAAAAAAAAAAGCATTCCTCTGAGTTTTTTGCCAGTTCTTCTCAGAGTTGCCACGTCCAGAACTGGTGGTAGTAAAATGGGACGCATCATAAGAATATGATTTAAAATATTTTAAATGTGTCTATATGAATAAAGAATTTTTGACTTTGAATACCAAGACCAACGTAAGTGCGATATACGAAAAAAAAATGTTTAACGTGTATAGCGTAAAATCATTTTTCCATGGTCATAGTAATATCGTTACGTGATTAGCCTCCTGCTTACGTAGTCACTTTGTTTCCGAAGTCGAGTAGCGGCCCTAAATCAATTACGTCTCTGTTCATGTTTTTATCATATTATGTAAAATAAAATAATAAGTAACACCTAAATGAATCCACTGCGATTTGATATTATTATGTCTTCATTGAAAGCTGGATTAATAGAAAATTACTCTAATACTTGGGTACATTTTTTTAAGATGTAATCGGACTTTTTAATACTATAGCATCCATGTCATCGGGAATAAAAATGAAGCCAAAGGGCATTCGCTGTAATTCACATAATCCAACACATTTTTTTTCATTTTTTATAACTATCAATTAAAAATAAAAGGATATGTTAATTTAATTGCATTTATTTCATACAAAATAACTTGCGGCAGGTACACTGTTTAAGCTATTAACACTGGTCAAATATCCTACTATATTTGGCAATTTGCTATGGAAATATAATTATTAAATTGTAATACTGCGGAAATCAGAAATACAACAATATTCGATTTTTTTTTTGGGTAAGCCTATAGTTGCCTTGAAGGTTTGATAGCAGCATGAAAAAAATCTTTGTGTAAAATCAAAGATTTAATTTTAAATTTAAAAAGGCATGTCAAGCCTTAGAATCCAATTCCCATTTATGGTAATTGTTTAACAGACAACTGTCAGCTTACCTATTTATTTCAGAGCACCATGTAGCGGCCACCAAGCTACATGCCCAGCTTAATGACTATGGCAAGGTAGAAGACGTATACATGCTGTGGCTGGTAAAGATCAAATATCCCACTTACGTACCATAATTGTACCGGGTCATTAAAAGCCAACAAGTAAAAACAACAGGATATAGATAAATGCTCATTTTTCATAGTAAATAAAACTTTGTCTAACTTATAATATAATCAACATAACCACAATTAACAGATTTAGATATCCCGATAGCCCAACACACGTAGATAGTAATAATTACCTATTTGTGAATAAATCTTTGTTTTTCTAAAGGACGCCATATTTACATGCCAAAGACAAGGCTTCAGAAGCTTTTTAAATTACATATATTTTGCCGATTTAAGTAGGTATATTAAAAATTACTTTTCACATATTAGGACCATATTTATGGTGTTTAGGTAAACATGATTTCATTTTGCCTGTCATACTTTTGTGTATTGTAACTGAATGTAATATACAAATTATATTCCAAGTAAATACTGTACAAAGTACAAATACAACAACAATTATTAAAAATATGCAACCGTTCAATAACATACTGAAACATATCAAATAAATATATCTTACATGAGAAAAACGGATTGACTAGGTGTACAATATTTTTCTAAAAACTTCATACGATGCATTTATTATACCCCAACTAAGGAACGCACGGCTAATATTCAACAGCGCGCCATGATAAAAGTTGCCCAAACTCGAACCCCGTTTGCGCAACAAATATTTAAACTCATAAACTATTGTTCTGTGCGGTCCACCCAACTCACACTGCATACCTATTTTTATAACGTTCAAAGGATAAAACAACGTACTGAGGAACGCACCGATGGTAGCGCCGGCCAGGAAGTCCTGTAAGCTCTGGTACACTGCCCTCTCTTGATGGGGTAATCGAACTTTAGCTTCGTCACGTAATATAAAAAACATCGCATTGGAAGGTCCATTCCTGAATAGTATCGGCGTAAGTCCTCTGTAAAATTCTTTGATACCATAATACCTGTCGATATGGCTGACTGCGTGGGCTGTATTCCTGAACTGCTGGTGGTACTTTGGATGTATGAGCAAGGTTTGTAATCTTTCGAAAGGCATAAGTGTCGCTTCGAAGCAGCCAGCGACGACGCCAGCCATTGATTTGGCGAGGTAGGGGTTTACTTTGTGTTGCAGCAGTGGCTGTAGGCTTTCGTCGTAGACTCCGAACATGAGTGACATTGACACTGATCGCTGTAGTAATGGAGGTAGCATTCCACGGTAGAGGAAGCCCAGGCCTTCTTTCTGCAACTGGTGAAGTGCGAAAGTTGTTTCAACTCCATGCATCATCTGAAATGTTAAAAGAATATCTATACTAACCAATATACAGTAAAACCTATTTAAGTGGGACTTGGATAAGTGAGAAACCTCTATTATTTATTAGTCTAGTCAACAAGTGCAAATTGGTGAAAAATAGTGATTAAGCTCCTAAAAATATGAGTGATACCTCATTGGATTCGGAATGACGTCTAGAAAAATGTATTCGAAGGAATAATTAGCACGCAAAAAATTACAAAAGTTATTAACAAACTAAGTTGCAACAAAAAGGATGTCATTGTTGTTGACTAGACTAATACCTACAATGAGGTCCCGGCACTTTTTCATCGAATTACCTTTGTTAATGGGACTTTTCAAACCTGGTTAAATGAGATTTGCTTTCTAGGATTTTTTCGATGTTTACCTCTATAATTGGGACTCTGGAGCTCAATTCCCTTTATAAGTATAATATGACTGTTTTGCATTAAAACAAAACAAGTATTATATGTTGGAGAAAACACAGCAATGATATGAAGAAGCATACCTTATGATCCTTTGGAATTACGAGAATATCCTCCCTAATCGATAAAGAATCGAGAATATCATCCTCTTTATTTCTGGCACCAGAGGGCGCCTTACTACCTTACCGCCAATATAGCTGTCAAGTGTCATTGCAATCTTCATCATCAGCAAGCACCTTGTCTTATTGCTGTGTTTTCTCCAACATATAATACTTGTTTTGTTTTAATGCAAAACAGTCATATTATATGTCTTCGAAAACACAGCAATGATATGAAGATCTGTTTGTTATCTGCTGGTGATCAGAAATAATTATAGGTACACAAGAATGCAATGTGAATTAAAGCAATAAATTAATCAACATCCTTCTCTATTTAACCTATTTTAAATAAATAACAATCACATAATGATTTTATTCTATTACTAATAACAAATTGAAGCCTCTGCTTTCATAAAAAACAACTATAACACAAAATTTTAACTTGAGATTAATAAATTTAGACTACCGGCAGGACCCAAAACTGTATTCTAGGTATAGCCCTTAATGCCTCAACCAATTAGGCTACTGTTGAACCCTTCCAATCAACAAAATCTATCATTCTGTTATATCACGTCTCTAACGGGGATGTTAGTAAGTCGTCAGTTATAACACAGTTAGACTGCTCATAATTAACAATAGAAAACTGATAAATATGAAAAATTAAAGAAATTCTAGTTTAAACAGATTACCTAATACAGATGACCATAAACAACTACTGGTTTAGATTCATATAAACATAATAATTTTCAATTAATTAAATTGACAATCAGATCAACATTAATCCCATTATTAAACAAATTAAACTATTTGAAAGTTATTGTAGAGGGATATCTTTGCAGATGTGCCCACATTTACAAGCACATTTATAAGTACTTCTTAACAAAAATGTTTTGAAATAGGTTACATATCCAATTTCCTCTCTATACAATCTGCTAAAAGGTAGCTCATGGCTTTAGCTGCTAGGCCTGGGAGTCCTGTGATATAAATAGATACTCAATTATCACATCTAGGGTTGCCACCCATACCTTATAATAAGATACTGTACATTACTTCAGGTAATTGTACTCATATCCTTTATGATATCAGAAATGTATTATTTCTATTCCTACCATCTCCCCAAGATGTGATAAAAGAAACAAATCATTCATGGATTTTGTAAAAAATTACTTATTTATTTAAATGTAAATATGCACTATGAAAAGATGCTATTATTTAGTAGATATATTATTCTATTCAATACTGCAAAAAGCAATAAAAATATGTTACTAAACATTATTATAAAAGATCAATACATTTTACTTTATTTTGATATCCCAATCCACTTTTTTTTTTTTTTTTTTATTCTTCTTATTTAACCTCTAATTAAAAAGGTGGCAACCCTAACCTCATCCTGAGCGAGCCTATTCTGTCAACTCAAAATTACTTCTTAACATGAGTGACCTGGCATATCCTGGGATCTTGATGATTTATAAAATGCTAGCCCTATGTCTATGCATCCCAGTGTCCGTCTTAGAGCCAAACCCAGGCCAGAATGTCACAGAATCATGTGACATTGGTGACTTACTACAAACCAAGTGAGTCTGAAGTCTTCTTTCTGATGCTAATAAAAGAATGACTGCAGCATACTTTGGGCCAATAATGAGTTTGAAGGTGTAGTTGACTTTAACCAATCTAATAAAATATTTAGATTCCATATAGGTTTAGCAGCATAGGATGCTTTTAAAACTTGTTGAATAAAGAAGTTTACAGAAACTTTCTCTGCAGCTGCCATGATAAGTTGTTAACTTATGGCAGATTTATTTAAAGGGTTGCACTGTATGCAAAATAATTTTGCAAATATAAGTTGGCCAAAACATCTTGCCAAATGCCCTTGGATTATTAGTAGGTACTGACACTATGAGATCCAGCTCATTGTAATCATCGGTCATCATTTTAATGGGGCATTGTAAGTGCTCAATGCAGAGGGACTCCTGAATAGAAGCTTCCCTTCAGGAGTTGTATTTTATCTGAACTCCACTTTATCACCTGGTTACCCCCCCCTAACTTTTTCGACCTGAAGCATTAGCTTTTATACTTGAGGGGTCTGACCTGTTGTGTATTCACTAGAACTTCTCTCAGATTTTCTATCTGAAAAGGGGGCGCCAATGCACACGCCTGAAAGTTCGGGAACCCAAAATAACCACTGGTTCCAACTGCCATCACCCTAAGGATCAAGCTTAAAAGTGGGAATACCCACACCCTTTGAGACTTCGGGAGTAGTTGTGGCAAAAAAGAGCCATATCATCTTTTGAATCTCATGTCACATACTCTGGGACACAGTCTACTCTCTTGACACTAAGAGATTTTACCTGTGATACTTCCAATTGATGGAATATAGCCTTTGTGACTGATGGTAGTAGATGCCACTCAGGCACTAGCTTTCCCCTTGAAAGGCAGTCTGCAATGCAGTGGTATGCCACCAGGGTTTTGTTGTTTGATTGTACCAATATGTAAGCATTTTGTAAATCTGTCCACTCTGGGACCTGATTACTGCCAACCACCACTTACAGTTGTTTGACAACTTTCCTTGAATGAATTGACTGCTTAAACTTGCTCCTCAGCTCGCATCCGCTGCGTCTGTGGCCAAGAAATGAGTTATTCCCATTTCTTGAAGTGGGGCTGGACTGCCTTCAACCGCATCCAGCCACCACTGCAGATCCTCTGTCACCTTGGGCCTAATTGCAACCTTTGGCCTCTGGAATTTTATACCTTTAGCAGAAGTTGTGCTCTGCGACAGTGGAGGCATCCTTGAGGGACAAAATTTAGCTTGCCCAATAAACTCTGCAGTTTGCTTAAGAAAACATCTGCTTTGACTTAGCAACACCTAAGAGAGTTTTTAATACTCTGAATTTTCTGGATGAGCAATTTATCTGGTTCTCCGAGTCCCAGATTGACATGCTACCCCAACCTTTCCAAGAAGGCCAGCGTTTCCGCAACCTGAGCCGTCAACTTGGATTTGTCCTGGCAACACAGGAGGAAGGTGTCTAGGTAGACTAAAAGGCATATGCTCTGTGCCCTTAGCACTCTGGCTACCAAGTTTGAAACTATGGCAAATGTTTAGGGAGCCAAGGACTCCCCAAATGGAAAAACATGACAGTTAAAGGATTTCTACACTTAGACAATCCTTAACAACCTCCTGGGTGTCTCCGCGACACTCAGGTAAAAATAGGTTTGGTGAAGGCCTATCTTCACTAATCAGTCATTGACTGAAAAAACTTTATTATAGGTATCTACCTAAGATATTAGATAACAAATTTTGTTTGCTAAATAAGAATTCAGAGCTTTGTGGTCGGCTTTATCATTAGTGTCATCACACTTTGGTGACCAAACAATTTAAAAAAGCCTTATGTTGGGGCCTCATGTGGGGCTTTAATGTTGAATAGAAGTTGGTAATTCATTATTAAATTTAAGATATGAGCATTAGCTCTAACCTTACCCAACTTATTCACCTTAATTTTACCCAGATACCTTCTATGATGAAAACTGTTTCTAATCTCCGAGACCTTTTCCTCTCTCTCGGTTCAAAATTTTGTAGATTAGTGCTAGTCTACTCAACCATACTAAAATAACATGTTTCATCATTAATACTAAGGGCTGTAAAACCTGGAGTGGCCAAGCACTCTGGCAGAACCCCTTTGTATCAAATGCCCTTCCATGATTGAGAATCATATCTGTTTATATCACTAACTGAAATAGTTTTATTGTTATGAATATCATTAATATTACTGTTAGGTTCACCTACTAACTATTATAAACAGTATTATACCGTTTTTTACTACATTATACTTTTTACTGTTGAACAAAAATAAAGTATACAAATTACTGTTTAAGCCTTAAAATGCTTAACACTTGTTTAGCACAATTGGACTTAGACGCTGGCCCTAATGTTTTAAATGTTTTTTGTCAAATGTTCAAAACATCGAGTATAACATGTACAAGTACTACACTTTGTACTGTTCATTATTCTTAACAGACATTAATATTCTTTTTCTTTTTTTTTGAAAAAAGAAGTCTGCAACTCTAATCACTGTTCAGAGAACCCAAATTCAATGAAAGATTCTCAGTTCTTAGGCTGAGAAGGTGTGAACCTGCTTCAGACAGTTGTGATTTAATATTATCTTGTGTTGTTTCATTTATTTACAACATTATGGATTGATGTAATATAAGATTGTAAATATCTTAGATTACATGAATAAAATACATAATATACAACTAAAAGTAGCTAATTTTGTTATAAAATAAGGGGTACTGATATAAACAATTATTGGACAAATATGACATTTGCGACTGTAAAATATCAAACCGCCCGCGGATCGGTACGAACTTGTCGAGACTTGTACTAACGTGATCGTGTTGAAGTACCAAAACGTTTATAGGGCAAAGGAGAAGCCGTAGCCCTCCTCATACTTGGAGGATGAGGAGGAATAACTACTATAAGGCTCTCTAGAGTTCGATAATTGTTCTCCCTCCGAAGCAACAATATCGACTCGCCCAACGTCCTCCTTACCCGTTTGTACCGGTTCCATATTTTAACACTGCTGTGTCTCCAATCGAGAAAAAACATTAAACACGCACTCACACACGGATTTTTAACTTTTCTCACTTAAAAACAAAACTTTTTCTACAAAACTAAAAGTTTTGAAAAATTTGAATCTTATTCGTAAGAATCACAAGAATGCAATGACACTTGACAGCTATATTGGCGGTAAGGTAGTAAGGCGCCCTCTGGTGCCAGAAATAAAGAGGATGATATTCTCGATTCTTTATCGATTAGGGAGGATATTCTCGTAATTCCAAAGGATCATAAGGTATGCTTCTTCATATCATTGCTGTGTTTTCGAAGACATATAATGTATAATTTATTAGGTTGTGACAGGTTGAACACAAATGCTTTGTTTGTCAGTACAAATTTTGCCTCTGTAAAAGAGACAGCTAAATTTTAAACCTGTCTAACTGTAAAACTGGATAAATGAAAACCTCTTTAAATGGTACAAAATCCTTGATCCCTTGAGATCCCAATTAACCAGGTTTCACTGTATTATAGATTAAAAATAAGTACTTATTCAGATACCCATTTATTTAATTTTCTTTTAACTTTAAACTCAATATAATATTAAATGTTTTCACACAATATTTATTTGCCTTTTGACAAAGGCCACTTTCACAATGTTCTACATTATTCTCCATAAGTTCCTTGCCTGAACTATTAATTTTTATATTAAATTAAAAAACAGGACAGTGTGTGTGTGTTATCTTGATTTGATAGATCAATAGAAAGATCCAAGAAACATCATGTCACCATTTTTTTGTGCATACAACATATAATGTTACAGGTACAGTGTCCATCTACATATTTACTAAAATGTAATTTAAATTCACTTCCATCAGCAAATCAATTTTTTGTTTTTCTTTGATGTGAATCAAATAATAATAGTTCTATGTTTTAAAACCTTTTGGGCTTGTCTATTACATTTGTCAGTAGTTATTTATCACTTTTTCTAAAAATATTGCATGCAAAATTAACTTAAAAAAATTGATTACATTTTTTACTATAAATAAAAATAAAATAAAATAAAAATCGTTTTTATTTACGTAAACCAATTACAGGCACTTGTAAATCGTCAAACATTATTTGAAAATTAATTATTATTTATCTTAAATTACATTTTCTGTTTATTTATAAACCTATTCAAATTACTTATTTATAATTAAATTAATTATTATAATGAATGTATATTGTCGCTAGGAGGCAAAATGCTTGTTCTGTCTATATTATGCCAAAACAATTGTCATTATTTGGGTGGACCATGAGCATATAACGACGGACGCGCTTTAATGCTACCACCGGATCCAATGCGCCCCAACTGAGAAGATCCGGCGAAACAAACTCAGTGGGTTACTCTACCACCGGTTTCAACACGGCCCACATGAGGCGGTCCGGCGAAACATACTCAAATGGGCAATTACGCGGGGTTTAGGTCCAGTTATTTTAATTTATATTTTAGTAGGCACACACATTTATTGCCCTAACTGTTGTCTTGTTATTATTTGTTTATGTTTGCTCAATAAGATTGAATGATATTGAGACAGAACAATGTCAATTACAGACAGTTCACAGGATATGACACAGTTCTAGTCACAACTATTGTACTTGGCTATATTATTATGGTCTTCAGTGAGGTAGGTGCAAAGATGGTACCGAAACCCAAACATTTTTATCTTCGATATAGTCCTGAATACTATAGTAACCTTTTGACATGAGAACAGTTTTAACATGTGATTTAAATCTTGTATCAGGCAAGTCTGTAATTATTAATATGATTTCTCAGAATTTATAATGATAGAAATTTGAATTTAAATTACTATTATAATGCACAACACCTATATGATGTTATTTTAATTATATAAACTAAAAAACAATGCAATCATACAAAAATAATTATTAATCATACTTTCAAATGTTACATTCTTAATCACAAAATTAGATCTGTGATAAACTTCAACTTACAGATAAGAAGAAATTATGTAAAATAACAACTATTACTCAACTTTTTTAGATTATTAAATATAAAATATTTCCGTTTGATGATGGATATGATAAATACCACAGTTACCGAGATCACATTCAATTCACTACAACAGCCCATTTATATCTACAGAGGAACATGTGCTGCCTCTTAACAAACCAATCAGCAGGAGGCAAGCCAGGATCGCTGAGGAATATAGCTATAATTGCCAAGCTTTATAGGCTAATTTGTAAATGCAATAAGATAGCAAGTAACCTAGAGTGGATAGATGCCTCTATACATTCATGAGCTGTAATACCATACAATTACAATGCCCATGGGAAGACATGAGTAGGTGCTATTCTAAGCCAGAAAACTACACAGCTATCATGGGTTATTTGTTGTGTCATGTCCTCATGTCTGTCCTCAGTTGTATTCTTGTGTAGCACTACAAAAATTATGAGTAATGTGTAGTAGTAATTGAATAAATTAGTCTAGGGAAAAAACCAAAATCTTACAAGTTAGTACTATTTGGGCCTATGTAGTAGTCACACTCAAGTTGTAAGATTTATACATAATATGTGCCGAAAAATTAGGTGCTTTTTGAGGGACCCAGGAAGACAGCTGCCCCCACCTCCTCTCAGTATGCTTAATAACTAAAGATAAACATAACAAAATTACCTGTCTAAATATGAGTTTGGTTATTGGATAGCTAATCAGTATGTTACAAAATGCTGAGCCACCACCGCACACAAACTCCTTCCAGTGCTGTGGCATGCTTGGCTGGGGTATTGGCATGGCCAAGCTGCCGTCCCCAAGGCAGGCGTGGTCTAGCAAGTGAGGCTCACTCATATCCCCCTCTTTAGCCATCAGCCCATTGTTCTGCAGTTCCCATCTCCTAAAATCATACTCATGATTATACCACTATATTTGAACACATCGACATTGACACTTAACTAAATGAATATTATAATAATCTCATTAAAAAAAAACAGTTTCCGTTATCAAAACTCATATCAGATTATCAAGAATGTTATCTCATAAACAAAATATTGTATGCAAACATATAGCTAAAATTACATGATAGCACTCATTTAAAAGCCTTTAATTATATAATCATCAAAAACCTCTCACCTCTCTAAGGAATACCTCATAAATTATATAAATGGATCGTACGTAAGGAGCAGGTATGTTCCAATACCATTATTTATGTGCCATGAATCATGTGGTCAAGATATGCGTGTTGGTATTATCAATAATGATGATGATTTAATAAATAAATAATTAATGTAAAGTAATGCTTATTTTGAAAATAACACAGAAAAATATTCCCAAAAATTGATAATTATCTGACCATATGCAGATTGACAACTGACCAATCTGACAGTGTCAATTTTGACAAAAGCTAATTCTGAAATTTTTATTTATAACTCGTAATCGATCGATAGAACTAAGAAACACCAAGTTTGTTTTGCTCTTATTTTTAAATTGAGATCGTCAGATATTTTGTTTTTTGTTTATTTATAAAATTTTATAGTAATTATCAAACATTTGAAATCGGTATTATAGACTATTGGATTTAGTTATATTTGATTGTTCGTGATACGAACACCGATTTAATAAAAAATCCCTATATAATCTGTGATGACTAGTATTAGTACTTGTCAATTGTACCTATTTTGTGATTATGACTGACATCAAAATATTCGTGAACTCTATTTACGCTTCATTTTGAAACATAAATTTGCTGCTGAAATAATCTTATTGATACGATATAAATATGGCAGCAGTATTAAAAAAGAGAGCATTGGCAGAATACAATAAATCTTTTCAAGTGAGTTAACTTACTTAACCTTACCGGCCAATTTGTATTCGTTTTAAGCTATTTTTTTTTAATAAATAATCAATTCATTTAAGGACGTACCTTCATCAAAGAAATTGCATTTAGCCAAGAAGCCTCTCATCGGGAGTTCTGCGGCCGCTTTCGTAGGTCTACTAGAGAAATGTAAAACCAGTGATGAGGCTTTGCAATTGCTGCTACGCGTCTCCGATTGTCTTCAGTTCCAAGAGTCTGATGTTGAGGAGGCTATCAAGAAACTTTCAGAACATTTCCAGTCTCAAGAAGAGTCCGTTGTTAGAGTGAAGATACTGTGGTTGTTCTGTGACATAGGGCTTGAGTGTCCTGGAGCCAATCTCACTAACTTAATCGATGAAACAACACATCTGATTAAGAATGAGACTTCTCATAAGGTTAGCCTGCATGTTTTTCACATTAAACATTGGGTAGAAACTAAATTTTATAAATATGTCAATTCTTAATATTGGGGTGATTCTCTGTAAGCTCGTACAGGTCCCATACAAATGCTGTCCTAACAATTTTGTTTAATATTTTCCAAAACACGTTGATCTATTTCGAAGAAAATTAACTATTATTTTAGTTAGATAAGAAGGCCAGTTGAATTTATACGTATTTTTCGAGTTATTAGCAATTTTCAAAAAAATCATGACAGTGACTGTTTGATGCATCAGGGGACTGTTTTGAACGTGACAAACAAGCTGTTAAGTGAGATAAAAGGCTATATCATTTATTATTTTTATGGAATATTTAAGCATCAATAAATCAACAAAGTTTTTTAGCAAAATAAAACAATTGAAAACAGAAATTCTTTGCATGTTACTCCGATAACATCCGCTGCACCTTTGCCATGGCTTTTTTGGTATAGTTCCATGTATATAGTTCTACCGTTTAATATTTTGGCTTTCTTTAGAGAGTTTGATTGCCATTATAAAACATAGTTTTATTAGTTTTAGTTTTAGTTGCGTTACAAGGCCATAGCTTATGAAATTCACTCTTTTTCCTCACCCAATTTTGAAGACTCTTCCACTTCAAAATTGGGTATAGATGTGTCCAAATAACAGTAAGTGTATGGGGTTTTTTTTGGCGACTGCAAAAAGAAAATATGGAATTGCGTAGGTTCCACTGAAATGACGGGCCTGTATTTCTTCTGCGTACATAGTGCAATAGTTTCCGCTGAAAATCTACAAGATGATGAAGTCCTCTTTTTGTTTTAACTTACACATCTCCCTAACCTTTTTTGTACTTCTTCTCGATCCTTTCATTTCGTTTTTCAACTTCTTTCTTTGTTTTGTAGCTTCTTTTAATATTGAATAAAATTGCTTGGCATGGAGATATTTGAACTAGAACTGGAGTAGAAAGTCTTGAAGGCAAATTATCTGCTTCTGAATCTGATATTGGTGTATTTTCTCATCCAAAAGTAAAAGGGACACTTTTCAGTCTTAATCTTTAGACTCGGTAGACAGTATACTTTTTCCGCTTTTTTAAGGCAGCTCTGTGCTCACGAAGTGTTATATTCTTTGCTATCTTCCGAAAACTTTTTTCTTTCTCTTTTGGTATTTCAACGCCTCCTTTTTATTCATTTATTTTCGCTTTTCATTGTAATTTTTTCTTTGGTATCTTAGTCACTCTGCACCTCTCCTTTCTGTAATAATTCCTCTCTGGGTAACTTTTTCTTTTTAGAAGCCATATCATATGTGTTCGATCAGCCTATGTAAAATAATTTAAGTTTATAAAAGAAAATAATGCGAATCAATGACACTTTGATGTTTTTTCGTGCATAAAACAGACTAGGGCATAAATTTACATAAAAAATACATAAGAAAACATAACTACTACGCAAAATAAACTGTCCTCTGTTGTGTAGAATAGTTCCCTGCTGCATTTTAAGGCAGTGGACTGTTGCCAGGGGACTGTGTATTTCGGTTAAATTGAACTATATTTACAAAACTGATGTAAAATAGTTTTACTAGAACCTTGCAATTAATTTATGCATTCATTATACAACATTAAATTATATATACAGATAATTAAAGTAATTAACTTAAATATTATGACTTAGCAGAGGACTGTGTGTGGTAGCGGTCCAAACGCATGTTCACATCACAAATGACGCCCTGACAGTAATCAAAACGTTATTTTGCCACAGAATTTTGCAAGGTGGCCGACTTCATGACAATTGAAATTTGTATCACTCAAAAAAACATTTGTAAATATTAGTTTTTTTTTAATATGGCTTACAATTTTTGGCAGGGGACTGTTTAGAAATTTTCAGGACAAAGTTTACAGGACTTTTTGAAATAAATAAAAAACGTAATAAGATCTTGTTATACGAAAATAATATAATCTAATTATTTTTCTTTATGAAATTAACGGCCAAATGTATGTAGTTTCAATAACTTATTCGAAAAAAATTCTAGGTGGAAAAACAGTGATAGGGACAGCCAGGGGACTGTGTTTTCAGAGCTTCTATAACGTTTAGAAAAAAAATGAATATAGTTATGGTTCTAAAAACAATAGGCCCGTAATGTTTCAGGGTTAAAGTTTCAATCAGTGATTTCTTTAAATATAATTAAATAACTTTTTTTTAAAATCGGCTGGACAGGCCGATTACCAGCTTACAGAGAATCGCCCATTGTCAATTTGTAGTGTAGTTTGAAATACATGTGTATGTAAATACTAAGTGTGGAATAAATTTAATTTATCTACACTAATATTTTGAAGATTCAAAAATTCTTTCACCATTAGAAAACCACATTGTCTAGGAGTAATATAGGCTATATTTAATGATGATGTTCTCATGTGAATAGGAACTATGCACTATCAAAATGATCAGAAATCATGTAAATCTAAACTATCCATTTCTCATAACTACATATTATTATGAAAAGTGAATAGTTTATCAGTAGGTATATGAAATCTCTGTTAGATCAATGGCAACCTTTTTCTTGCTACTAATTTAATTACGATTTACTGCATGGTCTTGCAATTTAAATTCATGCATGTATTATAATTATACAGCAACATTTACAAGGTTTTTTGTCTCACATTGAAGTGAATGAATGAATATATCTTGCACAATGACAAGATTCACAAAAATTGGGTAGTATCTCAGAATTAATCAGCAATACAATGAGTCTACTGTATAATTATTAGAGATGAAATGGATTTAACGGAAACGGACGAGATTTACTTTTTCTTAAAGACATCTCGAATCAATAGCAATCATGACCCATACATGTGGTGGTCAGTTAATTTGAAATGTTACCCGAGGTTGTCAAGGCTGACTAGAATTTATCTATCAGCACCTGGCAGTAGCGTTTACAGCGATAGGCTATTTTCAGAGGCCGGTCTGGTATACGAAGCCAATCGGAGTCGTCTGTTACCAACAAATGAGTGAAATTATGTTTTCATTCGCCACAATTTGCCACTTGTTAATTTTGAATACTAAATTAATTAATAAAAGAAACATTTTTGACACAGGATAAAAAAAAGTTAATAGTGTCCATAATCTATTCTGGTATGATTGATTGCCTTGTGTAAAATAATGAGAATTTTAGTATCCGGTATCCGGCCGGATACTGATTACTATCCGGTATCCGGCCGGATAGTAAAAACAAGGCCGGATAGGTTGGTTACCGGATAATTACCGGATATCCGTTTCATCTCTAATAATTATTGAAGTCAATACACATAATTTTTCAATTTACCTAGGTAATAGCCCAAGGCATTGCTACATTACTGAAGCTGGGCAACAAATTAAGTGATGACAAAATTCTGATGATGCGGTTAGTGGGTGTTGCAAAAGACAATCTGAAGGACACCAGCCATCAGGTGAAGAGTCGCTGCTTACAGCTGATCAGTGAGCTGTACCCCATCTACCCAGAATCTGAGAGAACCACAGAGATGGTTACAGAGGCTAATGCTATTATTAAACTGCTTGGAGATTATTCACATGCTGAGGTAATGTATATTATTATGTTTTAATATTCAGATACTTTTTTTTATACAATTGTTCTTTATTCTGTTCAGTTTCATCTAAATAGCAAATCAATGAGAAGGTATTAATATATTATATTATTACTCAAATTTTATGTATTAATATATTATATTAATACATAAAATTTGAGTGTGTCTGTTCGTATTATCAAAATAATTCGTTTGACTTTTATGAAGTAGCTACAGCTAAACATAATAATTCAAATTATGGTCTGCTAATTAGAACCAGGTAATCTCAGAAATCATCATCATCATCAGCCTGTATAACGTCCACTGCTTAACATGGGCCTTCTCCCGAGGGAAGGTATTATCCATAGCCACCATGCTCGCCAGGTGGGTTGGTGGCAGTATAATGTTGTACAATTATTATAGATGATGTTATAAGCGGCCATAGCCCAATGGCTAGGGCGTCGGACTTGTGATCTTGTGGTCGCCGATTCGATCCCCACCCATTGCACTCCCGAGGTGAACCGGCTCGTAATACAATCATTTTAGCTTAGCACAAGGGGTTAAAAGAATACTAGTAGATTTCAAAACTCTGCTAGTAATCTTGCTAGTAAGCCAAATACCGCTTCACTGCAGAGGTTGTCTCAGAAATGGCTGGACTATTTTAAAAGGCATTTTACTGGCAAGATAACTGATGTTAAAAGTGTATGGCTAACACATTAATACAAATAGTTCATATTCAATTTAATATTTTTTAATTGAACAATTTTTTGCAAATATACCTACGCAACTCGAATTTATTTTTATAGGATGCCAGAGTCCGTTGTGAGGCTTTCCAGGCTCTGCTCACAATGAATGAGAGAGGTCAGACATTAGGTGACAACCTGTATGATCTGGCATGTCTAGCACTCTCCGATGACTATGAGATAGTGAGGGAAGTGGCACTCAAACTGGTTTGGGTGTTGGGCAACAAATATCCTGAAAAGTAAGTCTGAAAATTAATAAATATTAGTTTTTTAGTTATATCTTTTCAACTTTGGAACATATTTAAAAAAGCGCTTACCCCCAAATTATTAGTATAAACTATTATTTTAATCAGAAATATCATCATTTTTTATCGGTCCGCTTCACATAGAATGTTGTATATAATATCATATAAAAGAGATTAAATATGTATTATCCTGTGCCATTATATTTTCAACATTGACATCTCAATTTACAAAATAATACAATTGCTGTAATAGATGCTCACTATACAAACAATATAAATGTAATGTTTATTAATATTTACTTTGTCTATATTTACTTGAACATTAAAGTTAAGGTATAAGGGACTCACCAGAGACAATGGACTCACAGTGTTTCATAGTGAACTATTTCGCGTTTCTGTTTTTAGTACCTGCTCATATATTCTTGAATTAAAAACTAAATGTACTGCTTTGTTTATTAATAAACCTTTTTTTTTATCAGCACAATAACGCTAGATGATGGCGAGACCACAATGCGGTTAGTAGACGATGCGTTCGTACGCATATGTTCGGCGGTCAACGATCTATGTATGCAAGTGCGGGCGCTTGCATGCACACTGCTGGGGACCACACGCGCTGTGTCCGACCGCTTCTTGCTTCAGACGTTGGACAAGCAACTCATGAGTAATATGAAGGTCAGTGATATGTTATAACATGGAACCTACTTTGTGTGGAACATTTTAGGATTAGTAAATTGGATTCCTTTCAGTAATGTGTCAAGATTTCTTATGGTGTATGGTATGGTACATGTAGATATAATGTTGAAGTTATTATTTATATTAGATCTGCAGTATTTTGATGCTATAATTAAAACGTAAAAAGTGCTACTAATTGAACTATTGCACTGAAGTGTCAAAAAAGAGAAGCTAATAGTTTCTTCTTGCATGTGTGAAAAGAGATGCTATGACAGTGGCAGTTTGCCGTAGACGGACTATAGATTCTTCATTCTTGATCAAACTCAACACAACAATAGTATGGTATCTCTTGCAGCTGTATGCTATCAGGGTAGGTGTATTTGATACAATTATTTCTACTTCTAAACATGTGAGGTCATAACATTTGGGATCAACAGCTTAACGTGCTTTTCGAGGCACCGGTAGCGCCTCAACCAACCGGACCCGGAAATAAATCTTAGAATTTGTACAAATAAATATTTTCCGGCGTGGGCATCGAACCCACGACCTCCGCGACTTACTTTCCCGACTTTAACCGCTACGCCACGGAGGTAAGCCAAATTCTAATTATTAGTTTTTATTCATTATGTCATTTTATTATATTTGTAGAAAAAGCGTACCGCCCACGAGCGTGGCGCAGAGTTAGTACGGAGTGGGGCGTGGGCGTCGGGCCGGCGGTGGGCGGACGACGCGCCCGGACACCTGCTGTCCAAGAACACGGTGCAACTGCTGCCGGGGGGGGCCGCCGGGGCCTTCGTGCACGGCCTGGAGGATGAACTCATGGGTATGTACTGTGAAATACTTACAATTGACAAAGAACCATCCGATGCCCTCGAACACCCTAAGTCCGAGAGGCCCGCGAACTGTAGAGAGACAGTTGCACAAACTCCCCTAAAAAAAATCTTAAAGTCATAATCCCTTAATCTCATCGCCAGCGACCGCTCTGAGCCCAGGTCCAATCCCCACAGGAGGCGGCCTTTTGCCCTTTTGCGGTTGCTTAGTTTGTAGTTTTTTAACCATTTATTAAGTCTGTGGCTCTGATCGCCTTTATGTCCGATGAAGTAACAAAAGCCTCGTGGCTTAATACGAATGACCGAACAAAAAAAAAGAAGTGTGTATAGTGAAATCTGAAACTTCTCACTTCTATTACTAGAGTCTTTCATAAACTAATTTCACTCCACAGAGGTCCGTACTGCAGCGGTGGACGCAGTTTGCGAGTTGTCCTTGGAGAACACAGTGTTCGCCACTACGTCGCTAGACTTCTTAGTCGACATGTTCAACGATGAGATAGAAGATGTTCGTCTCCGAGCTATAGACAGTCTCACGAAGATCTCTCACCATATTGTGCTGAGGGAAGACCAGTTGGAGACTATATTGGGAGCGTTAGAGGTACGTTATTAGTATAACTGATATAAGTAGCTTTGTTGTTGTCTAGAATGTATCCCAAATAATGCTAGTTATCAATGAATTTCAATACCATAGTCAGTATTTTATGTATCCAAGATTTTTAGCATAAACAACATGAATTCAGAAATGTTGATAAAACCTATATATAAATAATATGTATTATACTCATATTATAAAAGCGAAAATTTGTATGTACGTTTGTTACTCTTTTACATAAAACTACTGAATGGATTTGGCTAAAACTTTACACGGGGATAGTTAAAAAGCTCGATTTATATATAGGCTACAAAAAATCACGCTCCGACCCACTGGAGCAGAGAAAAGCAGGTGAAACCGCGGGGCGCAGCTAGTCGTTAGTATAACAGTATAGTTATTGGGCAAAAAAGTTTCCGCACTTGGCCTCTTGAATGGACCTTTATACGTGATTGTCCTGATTTTCATTTGAACCATCTTAAATTCTGCCAAAACTCTATCAATCCCTTGATATTATCAAGGGCTTTGGGTTGTTTAGGAGGTTAGTCCGTTGTTGACATGCGCTTTTGGAGTCAAGAATTACATGTGCCGATTTTTCGGGAGCCTCCCTGCATCCTCTAGGTAGTTGGCTGTCCGTTATTCCTAAGATGGCTAGATAGTTTTTTAAGCAGCACTGTCCAATTATTATGCTTAGTTTGTTCCTTGGGAGGTGCAGTAGTGCTGTACGACAATCCTTACTAATATTATAAACGCGAAATTTTGTGAGTATGGATGGATGTTTGTTACTCTTTCACGCAAAAACTACCGATTGGTTTTGGCTGAAACTTTGCACGGGGATTGTTAATAAGCTCGATTAACATATAGGCTACAAAATATCACGCTCCGACCCACTGGAGCAGAGTAACGCGGGTAAAACCGCGGGGCGCATCTATTATAATATACTTTAAGATAAGTGCCATGTTAAACAAGGACAACGGACTAAACTGATACATATTACCTTTATAACTTCTCGTAAACACGGGACTCGAAGACTGAAACTTGGAAATGGTATAGCCTTAACTTTAATATCGAAATTTGTGTAGGACTACTCAATGGACGTGCGCGAAGGTCTGCACAGGATGCTGGGCTCGTGCACGGTGGCCTCCAAGACGTGTCTCGAGATGTGTGTTGACAAGATACTGGAGAATCTCAAGAGATATCCTCAAGTAAGTGGATTAAATAAGTTTTTTTTAGTTTATAAAAAATCTGAAAATGGTTACATACTTCAGAATATAATATCAATTATTATCATAATTATTATTATGAGCCTACGTTGTCCCACTGCAGGACAAAGGCCTCCCTTCCCTCCTTCCATGTCTCGCGATGTAATGCGATTGTAGGCCAATCCTTTATAAATGAGTCCAGCTCATCTCGCCATCTACTTCGGGCCTGCCGCGTTGATGTTTCCTGCCAGTTGGGCTCCATAGAGTGGTTAATGATAATATATTTTTAATAGTTAAGCGACTTCCGTGGTGTAGTGGTATAAGTCTTGCTTTAAGTTTCGGAGGTCGTGGGTTCGATCCCCATGCCGGACAATAAATATTTGTGTATCTAAGATTTCTTTTCGGGTCTGGTTGGTTGAGGGCTACCCTCCGTGCCTCGTGAAGCGCGTTAAGTCGTACCCGATTGTTATATAATCATGTTTACCAGGGAACAGGCAGCAGCTTTCCTTGCGTGTTACAACATAATACTGTTGTCACTAACCTGCCTGATTGTTTATACTAAGCGGAACGGTTTATATATGGTAGTACAATCAATATATGTTTATACTTTTTTAATAGTATTAAATATTGTAGATTAAAATGTCTTCGAACTCGTGTTAGATCGAACAACCTACATGATCTTGCATAGCGAGGTACTAGAGCCCATTTTGACATGTAAATTTAACATTACCGTCTTCATGAGGGATTTTTTTGTTCAAAATCTAAGTCTTTTATTTACTAATGACAAAACGTTCTGCCAATTATAACCAACGACTATTTAAACATCCTCCGTATCGTAGCGGAATTAGGTTCGTTTTAAATTTCGGAGGACGTGGGTTCGGTCCTCACGGCGGTCAGGAAATTTTTGTGTAAATTCTAAGATTTCTTTCCGGGTCTGGTTGGTTGAGGGACTACCCTCCGTGCCGCGGAAAGGTCGTTAAGCAATTGGTCCCGATTGTCACATCATTTAAAATAATCGTATATCAAGGAACGGGCAGCATCGTTTCCCAGTGTGTTACAACATAATACTTCGGTCACCAACCCGCTTGCCAAGCGTGGTGACAATGGCAAATACCCTCCCCCAGGAGGAGGGCCATGTTCAGCAGTGGACGTTTTACGGGCTGATGATGATGATGATGATAAACGGTGCCTTTGTTCCCAGGACAAACGCTCGATGTTCCGCTGCGTGCAGCGCCTGGGCAGTTCCCACGCGTCGCTGGTGCTGCCGCTCACCACGAGGCTGCTCGCTGTACATCCCTTCTTCGACATGCCCGAGCCTGACGTCGAGGACCCGTCGTGTATCCTTTTAACTATATTGTCACTAGCGGCCACTCCCGGCGTCGCACAGGTACACATTTGTATCAAAATATGTTAAACGTAATAATTTAGCATTTTAATAGTTTAAAAAAACCTCGAAAACCTTTCATTAGTATTTGAGTTTAGTGGGTCGGAGCGTGATGTTTTATAGCCTATATGTGATCCAGCGTATAACCTATACCGGTGCAAAATTTCAGCCAATTCCGTTCAGTAGTTTTGGCGTGAAAGAGTAACAAACATACATCCATCCATACTTACAAACTTTCGCGTTTATAATATTAGTAGGATATTAAGTCAATGTTTCAATGGGAACGGAATCTACGCAGGTGAAAAATCGCGCGGGACAGCTAATAGTTTATAAACCAATTATTAAGGCTGGAGTCCCGCTAGCCTACATGCCCGGTAAAGTAGCAAAAGCCTCGTGGCTAACTACATAAATGTCAATCCAAAAAATATATATATCTTCCATTTAAGTACACGAAGGACAAGTTTCAAATAACCAGTCACAATATGTGTGTTGACGACTTAGTATAGACCATCCCATATCTTCCTATGTGTGTCGGGCCGGATTGCTCGTGCGTACCCGACCCCCGCCAACGGTGGATCGAAGGAGTGTCCGGGAGGTTTTAGTGGTAGTAGGGTCCTCTCCTCGTGGTATGAGTTTAGCATACCACACTATGGAGAGGGCGAATCCCACATATCCCACCGCCAGCGCGCGAATACGCTGCAGCGGCGGTGGCAATGCGGAAATGCATTTCCCCTCGGACTACAAAAAAAAAGGGGTTAACAAGAATAGTATACATATAGTATTCTTTTTAACCCCTCGTGCATGGGGGATGGGGATCACTGACCGTGTGTCACATCGTAGGTAGATAGACAAAAGACTCGTAGGAAGCTAGGATAGGGTCCGGTCGTCCTGGCAAGGCGCGTTCTATGCTTCAGACCCGATCCCAGCCCGCGCTGGTTGATCCTAATTATATTTATAATACAATTAGAAATAATATTATTGTTGAAATTAAAACTTATATATAAATTAGTTAAGTTTTTTTTTGTCATTATAATTGTATACGACCTATAATAAGTACGATCGATTCGTCATCATTATCAATAAACGTTTTCATTTCATTTTACTAGTAGCCTTTAAAACTCTACTTGTATAAGTAAAAAGTCACAATATATGAACCTTAGCTACAAACAGACATGTGCGTGTTAATACTGGTACTGAACGCGGCGCAGCACTGCACCACCATGTTACCCTTGTTTGAGGACCACACCATCAAACACTACACCTACCTACGAGACACCATGCCGCATCTCGTGCCCTACCTGCCTATAGGTGAGTTATATAAACGCGTATTATACGTATAAAAGATTTGTAAAGAAACAAGAAACCCGCCCCGCCTTCGCAAGGGTGCAATGTAGATACATAGTAACCTTCCTCTTGAATCACTCTATTTACTGGTGATAACTGCATTAAAATCTCTTGAGTATTTTAAAAGATCTAAGCGAACAGACAATAGAAGCAAGCGAACGGACATACTTATCGAATTTATTCTTGGTTGCAAAGTCGATTTATGTGTATACATTCTGAATAGCATTGTGTTAGCGTTGTACAACATAGATTATCTTGTATAGGCTAGTTGATACTTTTTTGAAATTACTTTTATTTGGTCAAGAATGGTTTTACTAGATCAAGAAAAAATATGGCATTTATTTGAGATCTAGAAAGCAATTAAATAAATATTTTAAAATTGGCTTGACATTTAGAGATGAAAACGATGTCAGCCATGTTGATCTATATTCATTATCTGTGTTCAAGATCGATGACGTCGAGACTCAGAAAGTGTAATAATAAAGGATCGCGTTCATGTTTTTTAACATGGCAGATAGCGTTTTCGGAAGTTAAAGACATAGACAAAATAAACAATTTTCATTTTGAGTTTATACAAACATATTCAAGTTTTATGAACAGAAATTATTATATTTAGGTTCCATATAATAAATGCTTTTAGTAATAAACATCATTGTAACATAATTTCATATGTGTCAACTAGCCTATTGTAAGTAATATAATTATAGCCCATGTTCAGCAGTGCAAACTGTTAAAGTGAATAGTATAAAGCTGTTATTTTACGTATGTTTATTGTACAGGCGACGCTCAACAGTCAAGCGCGGAGAAGATCGAGTCAGCAATGGACGACAGCGCGGTGCGTCGGTTCTTCGAGTCGGTGTTACAACATATTGATAACACGGCCTTCTCTGTTAACGTCAGACTTAATATGCTGCAGTCGGCAGAGGAGCAACTTAACAAGTATGTATAGAGAATAACTTTATTTTGTATTTAGAGTTATTTCGTTCGGTACTAACTTAAAGTATAAGAAGTTCAGAGAAAAGTAACTGGACCAAAACCTATGTTCTGCCCATTTGAGTATGTTTCGCCGGACCGTTTCATGTGGGTGGTGTTAAAACGGGCGGTAGAATAACCCACTGAGTTTGTTTCGCCGGGTCTTCTCAGTTGGGGTGTATTGGCTCCTGTGGTAGCATTAAAGCCGTCGTTATATACTCACGGTTCAACCAAATAATGAAAATTGTTCTACCTATCTAATATAGATTTGTCAAATCAACTTACATTAACCTTCTTGCCAACGAGATCGATCCGCTTATCTATATCTCAATTGACCGTGTACACAATTAAACAATATCTACTAAGTTGTCCGTAATTAACAGTATAAATAAAAAGCTATTTGTCCAATAGCCAAAACAGTGAAAACTAGGCTCAAAATAGTCCCAATATAAAATAATAAAGTAAGACTAAAATATTATTAAAAATAATAATTCTAACATCTGCTTAATTTGCAAATTTATAAAATGTAATCATTATAGATAAATGAATATTAAACTATTGTTTTGACTATTTGCAAGTGCCTATAGGTTTACGTAAATAAAAATGATTTTTATATTATTTTAGAGTCTTGCTCGATTTTATTTCCAGCGAAATAGTACGAGCCTATTCCTAAGAGAATATTTCTTTACCCTTTTACAAAAATATATGCCGCTTTTGCTAATTAAAACTGATAAGAAATTTTTAATTACGACGGACTTTACTAATGCTCATCAAAACCTTTAAAAAGTACATATTTGAGTGACTTGAGAGTAATATATGTATATTGCATTCAATCGGATATTTCGTTCAGTGGTGAATAATGGTTTTTTTTTTATAGATTTGGCAACAAATCATTTTTAACCCTATTTTTGGGTTATTATAAGAAAAGATTATTTTTATTATTATTTGCCATAAATATGTGCAAATAATGGCATTATACTAATTTGCTCATCATCATTAGGCCAGGGTTAACATTGGCATCCTCCCGTAGGGAGTGTGTTTGTATAATAACCATAGTGTAAGTGGCCATAATAACTACGATTGCCAGGCGGATAGGTGAGCGCTGTATTATCGACGTACAAGGAACTCTGCTACCCTGTGATGTTCTAATAATCGGGACCAACGACTTAACATGCTTTCCGAGGGTTGAGGGACTACCCTCCGTGTCTCGAAAAGCACGTTAAGCGTTTGGTCCCGATTGTTATAACATCATCTATAACATTCGTTTATCAAGGACCGGGCAGCAGCGTTTCCTTGTGTGGTTACAACATAATACTGCGGTCACCAACCCGCTTGCCAAGCGTGGTGACTATGGCAACTACCGTCTCTCGGGTAGGAGGCCCATGTTCAGCAGTGTAATACGGGCTAATGATAATGATGATGATATACCTATACAATTTCGTTTGATCCTCAGACTAGCGGAGATGGAGCCGGCCGTGTCTGGCGCGGCGCATTTCACTTCCCTATTCGGTCGCTGTGTGCTGTCGCTACACTCGGCGTTACACTCCGCCAACGGCCCCCCGGCACACGCGCTACAGAACCTCACTACTGACTGCTTGAGGTAACTTACACACGCATAAAACCTCATTCTAAAACTTAAAAAAAAAGGATGACAAATAGGTATAACGACTAAAAAAAACAAACTGTTTGGTTCGTCAGTTACATTACCGAAAAATATTGAACACGTATTTATTCTGAAAACAAAAAATAACGAAGATTTTATGCATTGAAATTTTCACTTTTATGTGACGTCACTGATAGGTAAAATTTAACCTAGTAGTGACGTCACAAGCCCCCCTCTACGTAACTTTAGAGATTGTTGTTACTCTGTATTTTTGTAGATATTTTAAATTTTTGATCAACTGACTTTTTTTTAGTTGCCATCCCTATTACCGACCTAGAGCCTTAATAGTCGCCATAGAGCCAGGCAATCAATAGCAATCTAAAGGTAGGTATACATCCAGCTTCTGTTGTTGGGTAGTTGTTCTGTAGTTGGTAGGTACCACTACCTAATAAGGTTTACCTTTTAAACTGAGCTGTAGATTAATATTTCATCATCAAGTTTTAATCTAAATTAATTATTAAATATAACCAAATATCTGTGAAGTCTTGTTAAATTGGTACAAAAGTGTGAAAACAATAACAGTGAATGTTGGTAGTGAATGCAAAAAGTGTTAAATGAAAACAGACCTTTGTAAAAAAACCTTCCGTAATAGTGACAAAAATCATAAAACGTCATATTTATATATATTTCAACATATGTGCATACTTAAAAAACACATAATTAATAAAACAAGCGCTAAAACAGTCATATTCCTAATGAACCGTTGTGTTTACATCATTTCGTGACTCATCATTAGACATTTGAACGTGATCATAGATAATAGACTTGCTAGTGAGGTGACCCCGAAAACAAACTCGTAAAAATCGACTAAATATTATAAAGTGTTACCTGTGTGAAATTAATCTACCCAATCACGGGAAATTAAGTAACAATAGAAGACATATCTAACAAAAGATGGAATTTACGGAACATATTACACTTAGAAAACCACGAAGACAATCTGACCCATCGGTAAAATTAAATGACAGTGAAACACGACTTGAAACGTTAAACTGCACCATGAGTAGCATGCCAGAAATATCAGACGACGACGAATACGACCAAGTAAACACACTCAAGAAAAAAATCGAAATGTTAACGTCACAGTTAAGTAGAAAACACAAACTTAAGACAGCTTAATAAAGAATTAACTAAAAATAATGTTCTGTACAAGAAAATTACTAATAGTCCAATTAAAAATAAGGCAACCACTCCGAGGAAAAAGGAATTAACAAAAAGCAGACCAACTCAAACAAACATTAGCACAAATGAAACAATTACTAATTACATTGCAGAACAAAAAGCACCTATCAGCACGAAAAAAGCTAACGAGAAATTATCGTTAAAATCTAATTATATTAAGAAAAAGCCTGCTTACACAGAGTTCCCTCGATTTCAACACACAGAACAGAGTGAATAAAAACATAAAATATGCACATTGAGCACCAACAATAAAAATGACATTCTCTCAATAGCGAAAAACACTTTTAAAAATGACTATGAAATTTGCCATTATTTAAAAACAAACTGCAATACAGAACCATTATTACATGGAATAAAAACAAAATTATCGAACTACAACATGAGCGATTTTTGTATTATGTTACTAGGCGAAGAGGACTTTACATCAACCAACGGCTACTCTAAGATAATTTTACACATTAGAAAAGCACTAGAAGTAATCCAGCATACAAATGTAATTATATGCCTGCCGACTTACAAGTGGAGTAACACAACAAGCCTATTCAATTCGCGAGTGGAGACGTTTAATAAGTTATTATATATGGACGTAACGACTCATGATCTTTCATATTTCTTGGACAGTAACTTGAATCTGAAAGCTGACGATAACATGTTTGAACAACACACTGGACTAATAAAAAACCATGGACTTCAAACTATTTTTATAGAATTGTTTCATCTAATCACAGAAATCAACGACTATGCAAAAACTAAACACAATGGATTAGATGACAACCTAAACGGAAAAGGCATGAACGAGCAGCAGTTTTTTCTCTAATAAGTACTTTTATATACTTCATCAAAATATAGCTGGCTTGATAAACAAATCGGATGCTTTGTCAATATATCTGATATAGAGCTTTCTGATAGAAACATACAGTTAGATATACTGTGTATAACAGAACATTTCATCATGGCCGGCTATGAAAATTACTTACATATGCCAAACTACTCACTAGCTGCATGTTATAGTAGGAACAACAGCAAGAAAGGGGGTGCATGGATTCTAGTAAAAAACGGACACCAGTATAAAGAGATAACAGAGATTAAAAAATTATCAATTTCAAGTCTATTCGAATGCTGTGCTATAGAATTAGTTAGTTATAGGATTGTTATTATATGTATCTACAGAGTACCCAAAGCTGAAAATGTTAACATGTTCTTTAGTAATTTAGAAATGATGCTACAAATTTTAACTAAAAAAAGTTATAAACACGTAATATTAGCTGGAGATTTCAACATTGACATTCTCAAACAAAACAGTGTAACTCTTGACTTTGAAAGTATTTTATGGAATTATAACATGACTTTAGCGATAAAAGAACCGACTAGACTGTCAAGTCAGTCTTGTATTGATAACTTTGCCCATGACTTTCCTAAAGCATGTGAGACGGAAGTATTAGAATTGGCCCTGTCTGATCATACTGCACAATTAATGAAATTTCCCACTAAGAAGATACCACTTATAAAACCGTGGCGAAAACGCATTATATTACGCTATAAGACGGTACTAATGCGTGTTTATAGCAAGCCTAAATGGATTTCACAACGACAATTGTTGTGGAACTACAGAATAAAACCAACAATAATATCAAAAAATGCGTACATTGCCTATTCTAAATTGTTTAAAAAAATTATGAGACTTACGCAGCGAGCCCAAAATTATTATAAAATTAAAATTTCCGATAATAAATCCAAAAGTACTTGGAATATCATTAACAAATTGAGACTCAATCTTCCCCGTGACACTATAACTAGAATTAAAATAAATAATAATATTATAACAGATCCCCATGACATAGCCAATGCCTTTAATAATTATTTTATAGACAAAATAAAGCCAATATCCGGTTCCGGTATAAATGTAACATCCAATATTGTAGGTACACAGAACTCCATCTTTATGGCTCCTAACATACCAAGTGATTTACAAAAAATTATATCTGGACTAAAAAATACTAATAGTGTAGGAATTGACGACATATGAACTAAAATAATTAAAATAGCTAATAAACATATTTGTGGACATTTAAGTTATATAGTAAATTTATGTATTAGTAATGGCAGATTCCCTGACAAATTGAAAACATCAATAGTAAAACCATTGTTCAAAAAAGAAGATAAGGAACTCATGGAATTTTATATACCAATAGCATTAGTTCCTGTTTTTTCTAAAGTTTTGGAAAAATATATTCACAGTAAAATTTACTCTTACTTGGAACTGAATTATTTATTATGCCACGAGCAAAAAGGATTTAGGCAAAATAAAAATACCAATTTGGCTATTTATGACTTTTATAAAACAATACTACTTAATGTTGATAAAAGGAAACCTGTATGCTCTATATACTGCGATATGACGCAGGCCTTTGATTATGTCCGCGGCCACGTATTAGATCTTGTTAAATCATATCTGTCCAATAGATCACAAATTACTATAATATCTAAAGTAAATATGAAAACTAAGCATGAAGAATCATATCGATCAGAAATGCGCACTAATACGTACGGTGTGCCACAGGGCAGCGTGTTGGGTCCTCTTTTGTTTATCGTGTACATAAACGATTTGCCAAAATGCACGAAACATTCTATGTCCCTTTTTGCAGATGACAGCACTGTCTCAATTCAATGTAGAGCTGCAGAACTTTATCAAGATGATATTAATACTTGTTTGGCATCAGTTGTCAGATGGCTTGAAAAAAATAACCTAAAAATAAATCTTTTAAAGACCCAAGTAATGCATTTTAACCAAAGACCGCAGCCACATAATATTAATGTTCACTACCAGGGACGGTTACCGTTACCAAAAAAATACCGGTAAAAGTACCAAAACATTTCGTTCCGTTACGTTAAATATTTAACGATAAAAATAACGTTGTATCGCAGGATTTACCGGTATTTTAATAGCGTTACTAATAGCGTTATTTCGCTAAAATCTAGCAACGTCTGGTGCGACGTTGCCAAACCGAAACGAGTGCCGCGCGCGCGCCGTGCATTGGGCGGGGCTTAAGCGGAGCGGCAACAAAAATATGAGTACGAGACGGCTCGCGCTCACGCGTGTCATTTTATTTTAGTGATCATAACAAACATCGAGTTTTTTTTCGGATTGTTCGCCACAAGGCTTTTGCTACTTCATCATAATCATAATCATAATTATGTATTCGCAGGAATAATATATAGGTACATTTGCAGGTGGTTTGACATACTAAAAATATAGATACAATAACACTGCGAAGTTTTTTTTTTTGACCTTACTAACAACATTTTGCAGTCTACTAGTATTCTTGTTAACCCCTCGTGCTAAGCTAAAATGCTTGTGTTACGAGTGGGTTCACGTCGGTAGTGCAATGGGTGTGGTTCGAACCGGCGACCTCAAGATCACAAGTCCGACGCCCTAGCCAGTTTAATAGTTACTTTGGGCTAACTCTGATTTTAAAAGATTCTTTATTGGTGCTCAGCTCGTATTGGCCTCAGTGTGCCATCTCATATAGCCTTCCTCTATTAATGGGCTATCTAATATTGAAAAAATTGTTGAAATCGGACAAGTAGTCAAATTGCTGGGCATCGGACTTGCGATCATGTGGTCGCCGGTTCGATTCGCACGCATTGCGCTACCGACGCGAACCCACTCGTAACACAGGTATTTTAGCTTAGCACGAGGGGTTAACGAGAATATAGTAATATATAACAGTAGTTTGCAAAGACTCTGTTAGTAATCTTTTATAAAAAAAATCAATCTTCTTCTTTATAATATTATTATAGACTAGCTACGACCCGCGGTTTTACCCGCGTTACTCTGCTTCAGTGGATTGGAGCGTGATGTTTTATAGCCTATATGTTAATCCTGTTAGTCAACTATTAGCTTCCCGCACGCGGTTTTACCCGCGTAACTCCCGTTCCCGTGGGAACTTCATAATTAAATATAGCCTATATTTATCGGTGATAACTGATAATGTAGCATTCAAATGGTGAAAGAATTTTTTAAATCGGTCCTGTACTTTTTGAGCCAATTCTTTACAAACATATTTACGTACAAATCTTTCCTCTTTATATTATAAAGTATGCGTGCAAACTGTCAGACAAATGCGTTCACTAGTTTTTGCGTGAAAGAGTTACAAACATACATACATCCACACATACAAACTTTCGCATTTATTATATTAGTAGGATATTATTTCTATCATTGCCCTATTTGGGAGTAGTTATGTGAATTTGATTCGTTTTTCTATGGTTTTAAAAAACTAACACCCACTGGAGCGAACGCCTAATATGAAACATTTTTAATTGTTTCTGAAATTTTTGAATGCTTTTGTTGGTTAGATGCGAGCTGTGTTGTATCTGAGTCGGTTTTGTTACTATATGAATTATATGAAAAAATTTATACAGTTTTAGATAGTATAATGTACGTATTTGCGATGTTATCTGTTATTAAATATCATGGCAAACCAATGGTTATAATTAAACAATTAAATATGCGACTATTGGTTAAAATTTTATAAACTTAACATAAGCTCATAAATAACGCAAATTTTGTATTTTATAGACTTTTCAAAAGTTACCGTACAGTTTGGTAGTTAATAAATTTTATATTGTAGTAACTAGCCTCGTTTTGATATAAGCTTTCTATCCGATCCACAGGAGAAGAATGCGCCCGTGATCGCGACTTGTCCTTCATCCTCCTGACCATTAGTTTGCAAAAAACACATCAGAGATCCTGAAAGCGTGTGGATTACCGGTACTTAAAGTCTTTCAGAAGCTCTTAAATTCCGCCTTGCTCGGAGGCACCACGCCTAAAGCATGGAACAAAAACGACGTGGTGTTGTTCTTTAAGAGAGGCGATAACACCTTACTAAGGAACTACAGGCCCATCTCGCTTTTGAGTCATGTCTATAAGCAGCTGTTCTCCAGGGTTATTGCGAATCGTCGCGAACGAAAGCTTGATGACCTTCAGCCTCCCGAACAAGCCGGATTCCGAAAAGGTTATAGTACCGTAGACCACATACATACGCTGCGGCAAGTAATACAGAAGACCGAAGAGTATATAACTTGCCGCTTTGTTTAGCGTTTGTAGACTACGAGAAAGCCTTTGATTCGGTCGAAACATGGACCGTACTTGAGTCTCTCCAGCGATGCCGTATTGACTATCGGTATATCGAAGAGTTGAAATGTTTGTATAGAAACTCCACAATGTCGGTTCGAGTACAAGAACAGAGTACGAAGGCGATTCCACTAAAAAGAGGCGTAAGACAGGGAGACGTTATTTCTCCGAAACTGTTTACGACCACTTTAGAAGACACCTTCAACTTCTGAATTGGAAAGGACTAGGCATCAACATCAACGGCCAATACATCACTCACCTTCGATTCGCTGATGATATCGTGGTCATGGCAAAGTCAATGGAAGAACTCAGTACAATGCTCGAAGACCTCAACCGAGTCTCCCAACGTCACAACGGTAGGTTTTAAAATGAACATGGACAAGACGAAAATCATGTCTAACGTCCATGTTGTGCCTGCCCCTATAATGGTTGAGAATACGGTTTTTGAAGTTGTTGACGCATGTGTATACCTAGGACAGAGAGTCCAATTAGGTAGGTCCAACTTCGAGAAGGAGGTCAATCGCCGAATCCAACTCGGATGGGCAGCGTTCGGGAAACTTCGCAACGTCTTTCCCTCCAATATACCTCAGTGCCTGGAGACGAAAGTCTTTAACCAGTGCGTGTTGCCAGTGATGACCTATGGATCCGAAACGTGGTCCTTTACTATAGGCCTTTTGAAACAGGCGCTCAACGAGCTATGGAGAGAGCTATGCTCGGGGTTTCTCTACGAGATCGAATCAGAAATGAGGAGATACGTAGAAGACTGCGGGTTGCCGACATAGCTCAACGGGTTAGTTCGTTGAAGTGGCAATGGGCAAGCCATATAGCACAGAGAACAGATGGCCGTTGGGGCCGAAAAGTTCTCGAATGGAGACCGCGGATCGGCAAGCGTAGCGTAGGACGTCCACCTACTAGATGGACGGATGATCTGGTTAAGGCCGCGGGATCACACGCCGTTAAGGCAACAAGATCTATGAGGGAGGCCTATGTCCAGCAGTGGACGTCCTACGGCTGAAATGCTGATGATGATGAATAATAAATTACCTTTTTAATGTAAAGGTATATTGTAATTTTTTTTAATCAAATTGTAATCTAATTTAATTTAATAAGACAATTTTATCCAACTTAGTTTAATATGTTAATTGTATTGAAATTTTATAATAATAATTTTTTGCTCATATTATAGTGCATGCAGTGCTCTTCTGTAAGTAGTGAGACATTTAGACTTAAGTTTACAATATAATTGTTTTTTTAATGTAACAGTGTACTCATTGTTGAAAAGCCAAATATCATCATCATCATCAGCCCGTATAACATCCACCGCAGAACATGGGCCTCCTCTCGGGGGAGGGTATTTGCCATAGTCACCACGCTTTACAGGCGGATTGGCGACCGCAGTATTATGTTGTACCACACAAGGAAACGCTGCTGCCCGTTCCTTGATATACGATTATTATAGATGATGTTATAACAATCGGGACCAACGGCTTAAGGTGCTTTCCGAGGCACGGAGGGTAGTCTCTCAACCAACCAGACCCGGAAAGAAATCTTAGAATTTACACAAAGATGTCTTGTCCGGTGTGGGGATCGAACACACGACCTCCGAAACTTAAAGCGAGCCAAATACCGCTACGCTACGGAGGTTGTCGGAGAGCCAAATAAATAAATAAAAATGTAAACAAATAAAAATCTTTCAAATTACTTCTACAGTAGGCTAGAGGAATTATTAAATAAAAAATCGGCCAAGTTCATGTCAGACCACGCACAATGCAAAGTTCTATAGTTGGGACTAATTTACCCCATACAATATCTTATATCACCCACTAATTGCAACTTAGTGGACGCTAGAAACGTAAGTTAAAAAAACGGGCCAAATGCGAGTCGGAATCGCGCACGAAGGGTTCCGTACTATTATCGCAAAAAACGGCAAATGAACACGTTTGTTGTATGGGAGCCCCACTTAAAAAATATTATATAATAAACAATAATAATAAATATAGGTATAATAAAAAATATTTTATTCTGTTTTTAGTATTTGTTGTTATAGCGGCAATAGAAATACGGTACTATCACGGTTCATGAGATACAGCCTGGTGACAGACAGACAGACGGACCGCGGAGTGTTAGTAATAGGGTCCCGGTTTTAGCTAGTCGTAACTCGTACTAACACCAAAATATGCTAGTCTCCCCAACTTCATTGTTAGAAAGAGATAGGCGTATAAATTACCGGTATAACAATTGCAATTTTAACTGGTAATTAGATAACGTTAACTGACCTATGGGTATCGTTATTAATATCGTTATTTTTTTATCGTTAACGTAACGGTAAATGGTATCTTTATAAAAAAAATAACGGTAATTCGGTCCCTGTTCACTACAATAACAACGCTATACGCGAGACAGGCACAGCAAAATTCTTAGGTATTACTTTTGATAAGCAGCTTCCAATTAGGAAGGCACACATAACAGAATTATGTAAAAAGGTTAGCAGTTCTGCATACGCCTTGTATAAACTAGCGTCATTGGTAAACATTGATGCCTTAATTACTGCATACCCTGGTCTTGTAGCCTCAGTTCCTCGGTACGGAATCATTTTCTGGGGAAATTCAACCAATAATGAAGTAATCTTCAAATCTCAGAAGCGTTGTGTTCGAGCAATGTTTGGATTGAAATTAACAGACAGTTGTAAATCCTACTTTGTCCAACACAGGATCCTAACACTTCCGTCTCTTTACATCCTGGAGGTTGCATTGTTTGTTCACAATAACCCACAATTATTTCAACGCGTATCTGATGTTGTTAAACGAAATAGACGCAAACATTACAATAATAACAACAAACTCTGTGTTCAAAGTGCAAAAACCAGTCTGATGTGGAAAAGTTTGCTTTGTATTGCTCCAAAGATTTATAATAAAATACCAGATTTTATGAAGACTCGTACTACAAGTTTTCTTAAAACAAAAATGAAAAACCTTTTGATTTGTAAAAGTTATTACAGCATTAATGAATTTCTAACTGATAATAATTTATTTTAATTTAATTGGACATTTAATTATATCTATCGGCGCAACCACATAAAATAAGCATAGCAACAACACTTCATTAATGATAAACACATAAATACAATTACTCGTCTCATCAAAATAAATAAATTGTGAATCAATGCATGATTTGATAGAAACACAAATATGTTCATAAAATACTAGACTAATAAATAAGTATTCAGGATCAAATTATGATTTGTAAATCGTTGAAATATTTGTAGAAATAATTATCTGTTCACATAGTTTGAAAATTATCAAACTAAATTGTTTACTGTTTGTGAGCCGCTCGTTTAGTATAAATACGGCCGGCGGACCGATTGCAATTCAGTCTCGCTCGAGCTGCCGGACTGTACGGAGCTCCTCAATTTACTGGAATAAAACTTGAAAACCATATTATGGAGTTTTGCTGTTACTATGGATCAACAACCCTCGATAGAGAACCATCCTGATGAATGTGACGTCAGCAATGATGACGTCACACCTTATTAAAAACAACGATGCTCGTCCTTCCTCGTCATCAGAAGTGGGACTCGAAGTGATCCTTGGAACTGCTTCATCACCACCTGTTGCGTCTCAACCTCAGCTTCAAGTAAGGGGGTCTACGCAACAGGGGCAACAGCCGATGATCAATGTACCTATGCCCAATACGTCCATGGGTGGGGTGCCACCTTAATTCTTCATGCACATGATGCAAATGAATCAGCAAATGTTCGAGCGTTTATGCAAGAGTTGTGGGAAGAGGGCGAACACGAAAAGTCGCTCATGATCAAAAAAAAAAAAATGCACCTCTAACATCCGAGGTCTGCACTCCGATCTCATACCGGTCCATCACCACCATGAGACCGAAAAACCACATCTGCTGTTCCTCATGGAGACGCAAATCAGATGTCCGGCTGACGCAGCATGCTTGCGCCGCCCGGGGTACACCCTGGAGCACAGTTTTAAGCCACGCGCGGGCGCCTGCGTGTGTGCTCGCGATGACATCTGCTGTCGGTGTCTCCGTAACATTGAGGATTCCAGTTTCTCGCTTGGAGCAGATACTCTATGCTGGTGTCTATCGGTCGCACACCGACAACATGGGGACAACCAGGTTGTTTCACTATCTTTCGGACTCTGCTGAACTGGCTCAGTTCAGGTGCCCATCGGTGCAGCTGGTTGTTCTGGGGGACTTCAATGCCCACCACCAGGAGTGGCTGTGCCCATGCCGGAGCACCGGCCATGCTGGGGGATTGGCGTGTGCATTCGCACTGACGCTTGGTCTCTCCCAACTGGTGACTGGACTGACACGGGTGCCCGACATTGATGGCCATGCGGCCGGTTGCTTGGACCTTCTGCTGACAACTGATCCAGACCCATGTCAAGTCGCGGTTTCCTCGCCGTTGGGTGGCTCCGACCACTGTCTGGTGAAATCTGTGTCTGTCTGCTCGCCACCCGATCCCGATCTCAAGGGGACTAGGCGAGTATGGCGATACAAGTCAGCAGATTGGGATGGGATGCGGTATTTTTTCGCGTCTTACCCTTGGCTGCGCTTATGCTTCTCTTCAGACGACCCAACTTGCTGCGCGGAGGCTGTTTCTGGGGTGATATGCCAGACTATGGAATATTTCGTTCCATTTTCTGATGTCTCACTCCGAGACAAGGCCCGTTCATGGTTCGGCGCTGAGTGTGATAGTACTGAAGCACATAAGCTGCCAAGTCTTGCAAACGTGCGCTACGCAGGGCCCGCTTTGACCATATTGGACGCATTGGAGCCACACTAGCATCTTACCCATCTGGGAGTAAAGCTTTTTGGTTTCTTGCCAAATCGGTCGAAGCCTATTTCTGTCGGTCCTCTTTTCCGCCACTGCAGGAGCCGAACGGTTCATTAGCTCACACCGCCAAGGAGAAAGCAGACTTATTTGCATCTCTATTTACTAAGAATTCACAACTAGATGCTGCTGGTAAAAGTCCACCCAGGTTACCTCATTGGACTTCTACATTCGGCAAAAAGTGGTACTTAAACATTCTTTGCACTCTGGATGTGAATAAGGCTGGTGGTCCTGACGGCATTCCTCTCCAGGGTGGGGCGGTACTTCAAATCTTTCTATCTATCTTCAGATATTAGCTGGATGCATTGGGGCGTCGAGCGAAGAGTCATAGGCAATGGCTCACTTGTGGAGGCAAGTCTTCGGAGCCTCGAGTGGCCTGCCTATCGGTTTTTTATCGGTTACATTTCAGGGAGTGTGCGGAGGTTCTACATAACCTGATGCCCCCTTCACCCTTCCATCACCGGACGACAGGGTGCGGCGAGCGGTTTCACCCTTTTGTTGTTGACATTCCTTCGATACGCACGAGGCGATTTGCTTCCTCTTTCGTGGTGCGGACGGCTGAGGAGTGGAGTTCTCCTGCCGGGGTCAGTTTTTCCGGAGCGCTATGTTCTGGAGGTAAGCCTAAATTTAAACTTCGTCGTGCATCACAACCTGGTGATCAGGTAACCGTATCGGCAGAAGATGAGCCACTACCATCACCTGAAATAGAAATAGAGCCCCGTACCAAGCACATCAAGTGACGGGTTGCCTCAGCAAAAACTACGAGATCAAAGTGAAGAAGATTCATTGCCACAATAAACTGTGAGTTGAACATATTTACAAAATATTACCTTGAATTTAACTCTTTTAGAACCTGTGTATAAACACCTTCAACCTAGTTCCATACTCCCAGTAGAGCCTCTGTGTACCACGGCGAACAGGACCGCCCAGAGCACAGCATCATTCCATCCCCTACGAGAATCTCCGAGAACCCTACGAGAACCTCCGAGAACCCTACGAGAACCTCCGAGAACCCTACGAGAACCCTACGAGAACCCTACGAGAACCTCCGAGAACTCTACGAGAACCTCCGAGAACTCTTCGAGAACTTCCAACACCTTACACACCTTATTAGCATTGATATTCCTAGACTAACATAGAAATGCATGTTTTTGCATAACAACAACAAGTTGCTCACAGATACCCAACTCAGAGAAAGTTATTTCTAGTATTGCAGATTTCGCGAAGAACCCTACGAGAACCTCCGAGAACCCTACGAGAACCCTACGAGAACCTCCGAGAACTCTACGAGAACCTCCGAGAACTCGTCGAGAACTTCCAACACCTTATTAGCATTGATATTCCTAGACTTACACAGAAATTACTATCTGTAATAATAAAAATAATTCTCCCAAATATTTATTTAGTTCTGTCTTTAAATAAATTATTTAATCTGTTTTTTAATGAAAACGTAAATAAAATTCGTATAAAGACAACCGATTGGTAAATTGTGAATGCCAATTAAATAATAAAAGTAACTGGACCAAAACGCGTCGCGTTGAAACCGGCAGTAGAATAACTCCACTGAGTTTGTTTCGCCGGATCTTCTCAGTTGGGGCGTATTGGATCCGGTGGTAGCACTAAAGCGCGTTCGTCGAGATACTTATGGTCCGTCTAAATAATAACATACTCAAAGGACAGAACTTAGATTTAATCATAGATGCAAAATAATAAAATAAAATAAATAAAATTGTACAATTACGCGACGAGAATCAACGAGGCTGGTGCAGAGCGCGCACCGCCTGTCAGAATGGCCGTATCGGCGCAACCACATAAAATAAGCATAGCAACAACACTTCATTAATGATAAACACATAAATACAATTACTCGTCTCATCAAAATAAATAAATTGTGAATCAATGCATGATTTGATAGAAACACAAATATGTTCATAAAATACTAGACTAATAAATAAGTATTCAGGATCAAATTATGATTTGTAAATCGTTGAAATATTTGTAGAAATAATTATCTGTTCACATAGTTTGAAAATTATCAAACTAAATTGTTTACTGTTTGTGAGCCGCTCGTTTAGTATAAATACGGCCGGCGGACCGATTGCAATTCAGTCTCGCTCGAGCTGCCGGACTGTACGGAGCTCCTCAATTTACTGGAATAAAACTTGAAAACCATATTATGGAGTTTTGCTGTTACTATGGATCAACAACCCTCGATAGAGAACCATCCTGATGAATGTGACGTCAGCAATGATGACGTCACACCTTATTAAAAACAACGATGCTCGTCCTTCCTCGTCATATCTAATTATTCACATTTTATTATTATTATTTTAACTATTGACAAAATCTTAGTGATAATGTATCTGAATGTTCATACTAATGAATTTGTATGTAATTTAGTAATTTTCATATGTCTTGTTAGGCAGATTTTGGTAGAACTTTAACTATTATTTTTTTGTGATCATGTATTACCCAAAATGAAATGAAATAAATGATTTGATTTGATTCTCCGAAGTTGTTTCTGCTGAATTCACTAAACTTATTGCATGGGTGATGAATGGCCTTCTTGAATAGATTCTCGCTCGAAAATATTTGTGTGAACCACAGACTGTTGTTGTTGATTTTATTTATTTATTCTATACTCGACATGCGCAAGCGTGACCTGTCCCTGAACGTCGTTTATAGCAAACAAGTCACAGAAAATCACAAAACATATTTTATCACTACTTTTATGTTTTTACTGCAAACAAAAATAACAGTTATTCTAATGACTAATCTAAAAAAACAGGATAATTATGTACCGATGTTTGGGCTTGGCGTACGGAGCATGGATATATCTTATGTCCAATAGGTTAAATTAACAGAATACACAAACACGTGCTTACACATGAGGGCAAGGCAAACATTATAAGGAATTACCATATTATAATTATTTTGCTTGTCTTTAAGAATCGTAACATTCCAGACTGCAGCACCAGTTCAGCGGTGCATCGGAGCAAGAGAACGCGTGCGTGTGGCAGCTGGCGCTGCGCGTGTGCGCCGCGCGTCTGTGCGCGTGCGCCGCGCCTCGCCCCGCGCCCGCCGCGCCCCGCCCCGCGCCCGCCGCGCCCTGCCCCGCGCCCGCCTCGCCCGCCGCGCAGCTGTCGGCCGCCGCGGCGCTCACGCACCACGCTGAGCTACTGGACAGACTGCTGGCCTCGGCAGGTATGTTATCAACACCATGTACATATCAATATAATTTAGTTATATTATTTACTAGCGACCCGTCACGGCTTCTAACCCTAATCCCGTACCTAACGATAAGGTAACGGTTAGGTACGCACGGCCGGTACCGGTGCCGCAACCGCTATGTACCTGCATTTTAAATCTGTAATATCTTCGAAAATATTCATAAATTACATGCTATTAATGAATTATAAAGTGAAATGTATCGAAGGTATTTAATTAGATAAGGATTAGTACCGTATTGCTTAAAATCGCTTCGTAAATAAGCTATTATTTCTCGTAAAAAGTAAAGGATAAAAAATGGTTATTGTGGGTTATCTCGTAGGGTTCAGCCAGCGTTTGCAATGTAAGCGCAAAAAGTGTTTATTTACGACATCACATTAGAAACCTCTAAAATTATCAATATTCCTCTTCTATATTATGCATGTATTATTCATACAAATATTCCAGTTGAGTCATTCTATCGATTAAAAAGAGCCGCATCAAAATTCGTTTCGTGGTTTTAAAAATTGAAGCATACACAGGTACAAACGGACAGCGGGGAGCGACTTTGTTTAGTATACGTCTATGAATGTATAGTATCCTATATCAAATATTTTAGCATCATAAAATAGCTATTGTATTATCTGCATGTATCTCTAATGTTTTTTGTATAATAATTAGTACCTTGACGGTATTTCTTTCATTACCAGTGCTTACAATTTCAGTGCACCTACCGCTTTGTATCTGCCTCACCCAATGGTTGATTAGGAGAGAATGCCTTTCGCATTAAGTCCGCCTATGTACTGTTATGTGCCAAAGATTTAAATAAATACATTAAAAAACCGCCACTGTAAAAGCTATATCTTATCCAAGGGCTTTTTCAGTTGTGCTGAACCATTTATGCAAATAGATTTGTAAAAGATAAAATCTAGCAAACTGCTTTGACGTCAATTGAATGGCATAAGGCCGTTGGATTATCATAAATAAGAGTGGAAACTTTTAAAAAAATATTTAAAATCAACATATTTGAACTAGGGAACGTGTGAGCCTTTAATAACTAATTTTGGACTAAGTTTAAGTGACTTCGGTAGGTATATATGTATAAGTTCACTGTTTTTAAAAAGGTTCCTCTCCTCTTTCCTGGTTGCTATACAATAAGCACGTCGACATTTTGACGTCATACAGCTCGTCAGCTACTTCGTAATCGCTGTCGCCGTTTTATATTATAATTATTTATATATATATTACATATTGACCAAATTTCGCCCGTTTGTTAGAGGCTTAAAGACATTATGTAGTATAATTATCAGTATTGTACCCGTGCGAAGCCGGGGCGGGTCGCTAGTATTACATATAATGCGATTTGCTTTTTTTATTATTGGTATTAGGGTTGAAGATATAATAATAATATCGTCAATACATTTTTGTTTATAGGTGTGGAACCAGACCCGTTCACGATCGCGGTGTTTCGGCAGCTGTCTATGAACGCGGACAACAAGCCGGCCGCGCTCGCTCGCTCACTCATGCCGATGTTACAGTCTGCCCCGCTACCTATCATACCCAAGCCTAATCTCAAGGTATATACTTCATCATTTTCTTTTAGGACGGACAAACGTAGTTATCCTCTAGGCTTTTGCTACTTCACCGGGCATCATAAAGTCGAGCAGAGCTCCAGCCTTAATAAATGGTTTAAAAACTACAAACTTAGCATCCGGCGCCAGAGGTTGCCCCCTGTGGGGCTTGGACCTCGGCTCAGGGCGGTCACTGGCGATGAGATTGAGGGATAATCCCTCAATCTCACCGCCAGCGACCGCCCTTTAATTTTTATTGACTATGTTTTTATGGGAGTTTTGAGCGACGCTCTGCTTTACAGTTCGGTTTATACGGGGGCATCGGAAGGTTCTTTGCAAAGATAAGGTCGGAAGGACGAGGAGAGACTTCAACAAATTCAGGGTCGAGTGAATGAGTTTTGTTAATTATTTCTTTCTGTCTTATCCCTAGCATTCGTCCACGTTCACAACCATGACTTTGTCCATGTGCATCTTTTATTTATATTCGATAAAGTCGCTTTTTATAATGCAAAGATTTTAATGCATACCCTTAATATTGTCTAATACTATATTTATCCTTTCTCTTCAGATACGTATGTGCACGGCCACCATAATAGAACCAGCTCCTGACAATGACACCGTGGTGAGATTCAGCGCAGGCCTCGTAGCAGGCGTAGCACTGGAGGCAGAGGTGCTACGCGTCAAGACTCCCTCCGCGCTAAGGGTGCGCGTAGCATACCCCGACACTAGGGTACATGCGTTAATACCACCTAGAGACCATTTGAGGCCGTTGGATCATCATAATACAAGTTAGTGACTTATTGATTATTATAAATTGTGTTTACTGTAATACACAAAGCTTGTTGTGAAGATCTGTGCATGTTTCACTGCAGTGTACTGTGTCAAGATCTTATCCGGAAAAAAATTATATTATCCCTGATACCAAGACGTAAAAAAAAGTTTTTTTTTTCATAATCGCCTGACTTGACAGTGGGACTTTTTTTTTCTAATTATTGTATCTTCGTAAATACTAATATGTGATGAGTTCCTAATTTTGCAAACTTATAGTTTATATAGAGGAGTGCAGAATGCATTTTTTTTTAATTTTGGTCGAATTGGAACTCCTTGGCTCCTACTAGTTATTGAATTAACTACTATGTCAGGTATACGACTATTATTACAGTATGCAAACGTGATATTGGTACAAACAACTCTTTCGCTTTCATAGGTACCAACCAAAACCTTTTACTTTTTTTTTTACCGGTGACGGTAGTATATTTTCAAATTAAAGTCACTCTTTACTTACTCTATTCCTTTTTTCACAGATGACGACGGCACTCAAAACGTGAGGCTCCTCACAAAAGTGCTGATCTCCCATGGCGTGTGGACGGAGCCCTGCGGCGTGGACATCTCCGTGTGTCTCGCGGTAGAAGAGGGCGGAGGCCGGGAGCCCGCGCCGCTCGTGGAGCTGGGCCGCCCGGTCCGCGTCACCGTGGCACCCAAGCCCATCAAACGAGGCATTTAGGACGAAATACACTATGACGTCACTCGTCATGTACAAATCTTGGCGTGTCGCCGTTGATCGTAGCTGCTAAGCTTATCAAACGGATTTAACCTTAAAACGGGCACAAGTGTTTTGGAATTCATTGGTTTTGAACTTTATTACAAGTCAATAGAGTTCAAAATGCACAAGGAACTAAATTGCCCTTGCCCGTTCGAGGGTTATGACTTACCAGACTGTGACGTCATAGGTAGTGTAGAAGTGTGTAACAGACACCATGCAAAGAAAGCGGGTGTAATATTAAGTGACTGTGCTAGCAGTTAAACCTAAATATGGGCGACATTGCTGTGTGAAGCCCTTTCTATTCATTAAACCGATGTAAAGTGACGCTGTAGTTGATACATTCTTCTGTTGATGGCTACAATCGTATCGGAACAGAAGCGATTAATGTTTTTCTTCGAAGCTTAGCAATAGTTCATCTAATCTGGGATACATTACTGGGATTTAAAACTGTAAAACAAGAAATTCCAGTTTTATACTTGTTTTTAACATTGTATTCGCAAGTGACTTGAATCATTGAAAAATTAAAATGTAAATAAAGATGTTATAGAAATTAGTATTAATCTAGGAATAAGAGAAATAAATATATATTTAAGGACATTATGGATTTTATTTACAATATAATGGTTTTGATACACTTGAAGCTTAAATTTCAAATCACTTATAGTGATTACTTGATATTAGAGACATACAAAATAAATATAAGCCAACAACCAATATTTTGGACAATCATTTTTCAGTTATTAGACAAATTAGAATTATAGTAAAGTACTTAGTAAAAAGCTTTGAGGCAGTTTTGCAATAAGGAATAACAATTGTGTTGAAGACTAAAAGAATAAATTTATCAAATTATGTTAATAATAATGACGGGTCGTAAGGCCCCTCGCCCACGGCGACTTTTTGCAGCGATGCAGTCGCGCGTTTCGTAAACGCGCAACAGCATCGCGACTGAATCGTGGTTATGTGGTCGATAGCACACAGCTAGTGACCGCATCGCGACTGCATCGATGCAAACGCGCGACAGCATCGCTGCAAAAAGTCGCCGTGCGCGAGGGGCCTAAAAGGAGTTCTGGTTTCAATATTAATATACAATCTAAATCCAGAAATTACCGAAATAATGTAAATTTATAATTATTAAAATGTTATCGGATTTTTTTAAACTGGGATAAACTACTTAATTATTTTGTTATTTTATCTTGCTATTTTGATCATTTTTCAACCGTCAGATAAAAATATATTATCAGAGGAGTAGGAGTAGTTTTAAATTTGCCAGATATTGAAATTCTGTCAAAATTGTAATTTGTTCTTCTGATTGAAAAAAATACCTATTACTGTATTAACAATTAAAAATTTGGTTCTTCTCGTGTCATAATCATTTTTATTACAGCTTTTAGCTTCAAGAGTGACTAGAGTACAGAAGATATAAATGCCAAAGAAAATATTTTAACATATTATATAAAATAATAAATGTTGAACAGAAAAAAAGACTTCAAAAATATGTTATATTCACTCTTTAAAGCCCTTTAAGGTTACTTAATACATCTTATCTTTAACAATACATTGCACTATTACAGATGTTCAATAATATAACAATTCATGTATAAATGGATCCCTACTGAAATTATCAAAAGTGTGTTTAAAGGCTGGCACTCACTGACAAAATGGCATTTTTTTCTAATCAAGTCAAAGAAAAGGTTAAAAATAACTTGATAAGAAATTACATGCTGTCAGTCAGAGCCAGCCTTAACTAGTTTTCACCAGAGTGTTTTATACTTCTTGTATTATTTAATTTATATAATACAGTATTCTTATTTTCATTTATTTGTTTTTAAAAACTATAAAAAAATAATCTTGGAACCTGTGATGAAAACTAGTTATAATTACTTTCTATAATCTACGCAGGATATATCAGATATATGTGGATATTACTATGCCTAAGTAAATCATATTTATTCTTTATCAATGGAAAGCAGTTCCAAGCGAGCAATACAGTTGTGTATTAATTGTTTGATTCCTGGCATCCAGGTGCCTACTGCACTAACATGTTCTATCATTAATGCTCTGTGGATCTCATCTGCTTGTGATGGCTTGTCATCCTTGAGAGCTGAAACAAAAGAATATTAGTAGGTACGAGACAATTGACAGAAATCACTTTAGATGTGGTGGATGATGACAGCCTTTAACTATATAATAAAGTTATGCCCTGCTTTGCGTGACCCCGTATAAGGTGGATTCACAATAAAGTGGTTTTTAAATTTTCGCGTTTATTGCCCTGCTCAACGCAAGTATGCTATTGGTCACTGAATTTATATAGAATCTAATTGGTTATTTACTTGCGCGATTTGATGGATTGGAAGCAAAAAGCCACTAAGAAAACATTAGAATGATAAATAGCATTTATTATGTATTTTTTTTGTTGTAAAATGTTAAAATTACTTTTAACAAGTGGTACAATTGTCATTACTTGTGTTAAATGTAAACAATTTTCTAATAAAAGCGGTTTGATTCTAAATTTGGTACTTTATATATACATTTAAGTTTTGACACTGCATAAGTAATTTTTTGATGGTTTTGACTATTTGTTGCAATTAGCTAGAAAATGGCAATGCTTATCCACTGTGCAAAGTAAATACCAGCAGAACAGAAACAGAGTGATCTTTAGAAATTGATAACTCATATCCTGAATGCTTAACACAGACTATTAGCATCAATATTAGACAACAATAATTTCAAAAAAAATACAAGTAACAATATTTATGAAAAAAAAATGATCAAGAAAACATGTATTATAAGATCCAAAAGAATGTTATGTACATCCTTTATAAATGGACAATGTACCGAAAAAGCAGTGATTAAAATTAAAAATAAATGTTAAACCTGAAAACTATATACATTTTAATTTAGAAAAATTTATATAGTTAGACTACTATACTAAATGCATTAACAAAACAGTTACTATATGAATAAAGTTTCATGTAATGTAGTGCACTTTCTAAATGAAGCAATAACAACATTGCATAATAACAAATTAATATAACATTTATACTTTACCGTGAGCTAAATTCTTCATTTGCACATATATACTGTTATTCAGTTTTTCACTTAGCCACATGTCCTCCATAACATCTATTCTTCTTCTGATATCATTGCTCTTAGGTCCTAGCTCCGTGCTGACCTCCAGTAGCTCCAAAAGAATACTTTTCACTTCCTTTAATGTTTCCACCCGATCTAGCACTACTTCTTCTTTCTGTACATTCGAAAACACTTGTGGTGGTGGTATAAGAGGAAACGAGGCAGTCGCGGGCATGGGGGGCATAATAACATTGGGAGCTCCAGGACTAGGCGCAGTATTAGACAATGGAAACGCTACTCTTTTGTTCAAAACATTGCGCGGTCTGTTAGGCGTCGTTTGTGCATTATAAGCAAGTTTTGGTGGATCATTCCATCCGGGATCGATTGGCGCTGTTATCGGAATTAAAGCATTAAGTATTTGACATAAATTAGACCACTAACAATAAACAGTGTATCATACATGTAAAGTTACCTTTAACTCCTGTGTTGGGTGTGTACGCGTTGTTACTCATTTTAGAGAAAAAAATGGCGGTGATAGTTATACTATATTTTAAACTAAAGGCTCACAACGCATCACAAACATATGTTTCATTAGCTTTTATATTACAAAATGTTTGAGGTGTAGATTACGAACTTCAAGTAGGTACAAGAACGTCATTTGTCAGTCACCATGCGTTTGACACTATTCTATTGACATGACATACCAGATAGTGATGAGCGTTGAATGAACGAACTAGTTAATCCGACCGTCGACGTACTGTGAACGTATCGACGGTTCTCCGTTATACGATGGACTAGTCGAATCCGTAGACGCCTCAGAGGCCTAAACTGAAACTCGCAACGCGACGACCGACGTCGCGCGACGGCGACGCAGTGAGACGAGACGAGAACGTAGTCGGGTGATAGAAATTCATTCGTCCGTTGGAATATCGTGCAAACAAATTTGAACTCTAAATCTAGTAGAAGGGTGTTGATATTTTTTCGGGTCGAATGTAATTATTGTTGTGTTATGTGAAGAAAGGATGCCGAAGGAAAGGTCTATTTAATAAAAATAATGTAGATATTAAAACTTTATAATTCTATTCAGTATTCAGCCAGTCCTAAGCATACAAGAGACTAGTCTATGTCTACCGCCTACGTCGCCGTCGCGCGTCGCCGCCGTAGACTTCGTCCGTTCGTCGTAATGTGTACCAAGTTAACGCGTAAACTAGTCGACGAATTCAACTAGTTGATCGACTAGTCGATGGACAAAATTGGACGGTCTAGTTTCGTTGACGTCAAATACGTCGACGACCCATCACTAATACCAGATAATAATATAATGATTGATACCAACGAAGTGTTACCAATGTCAATGTGCTAAAATTCTACCACAAAATTATGACGACCATTGATCTAAAGCAAACAAACATACTTAAAATGATTGTCAAAATCGGTCAAATATTCAAGGATATATTTTTCAATAGTCAGATAAAAAATACCAAAGAATTTAATTGAAATTTTGATTGAATATACATATAAAATATTAAAATTTATTCCTCTTATATTTATTACATGACGATCGGAAATTTCCTTAAGTACCATTCAGTGATTTGCAAATGTACAGAAGAGTATCTACCTATTTAGATAACTGTAGAAAATAGATAATAGTATTTCGAATAATTGAATAATCCATGAAAGGTCCAGCTAAAAGTAACTGCTATTTCATGCATATCTACTCATTTTTCATTTCGCTCCAAATATTTCCATACGGTAGGTACACAATATGAAAGAACTTTACGCAGTCTCAGATTTTGGTTTTGGTTGACACAAGAAACGTAGCATATAATATTGTAAAATTTTTAACGTTCATTCGTTTTTATTTACATAATTACAATAATAATTGGTGGTCAACGGATAAGGCAGATTTAAAGGATAACATGAATAGTGATGTAAATATATTTATTTCAAATATTAATCGTTTTATTCACGATGTTAAAAAAATGTAAAGACTTTCTGTATCATTTGCAATGCTATTCAAAATATTATCTTGAAAGCAGCCGGTACAAATAAATTCATGCGGCGATACATCATTTCCGGAGCAGTTAATACAAATATTATTTTGACAATAACTGCATCTTGTCCAAGGTTCATTTTCTTCTCCTGAGGAATGACATATCCAACATTTAAGAACAGCCAGCTCTGTTTTTAATTCAAAATCAGATTGAACATTTACAGAAGTTTCTTCTTTGACTTCCGCAACCATCTCTTCCTCATTACCACCGTTAAGGTAATCATTTTCAAAACTTATTACCTCTGTCTTAACTGGACCATTCTCAGATAAATATTCATCATCGTCTTCTTCCATAAAACATTCAATTTTAAGCGGTGTGTCGTTCGTTTCTACGATATGATTTTTTCTTGGTTGCTTAATTTGTCTCGTAGTTGTTTTTGTTAAAGAGTTTTTCTTCATCGCTGGTATAATATTCAAAACTTCGCCTCTTTCCAAGGGACTAATGCCGGTTTTCTTAAATCCAGATAGCAAATTTGCTTTTGCGTTTTTATTAATTATGTCGAATAGTTTATTTAATAGCTGTGGATAAATTGCTAAAGGAATCGAGTGATGTTTTTCTATCTTTTTCTGAACTTTTAAAATTTCTCGCCACGCTATTTTAATACTTTTATAAAACGCTACATGAAGAGGTTGCATCAAATGCAGTAAAATTGGTGGTATAAATGATAAACGCACGTCATTATTTTTACAATTTTCTATACAGTCGGATGAAAGATGACAGGAAAGATAATCTGCTATTAAGTATGTTGTTCCTTCTATTTTATAAGAATATGGAATAACGACTTTGTTAATCCAGTCTTCAAAGGTAATTATGTCCATACATCCTGAGGCTGAATTGGTAAACAAGTTGCCTATACCTGATTTCCAGGAATCAGGGATATTTTGAGCTTTATAAATTACATAGGGTGGTAAAAGAATTCCATCTGCGGTACCAGCTATTACTAATGAAATGGAATCATTACTCACACTGTCAGGATCAGGATACTTTAATATTCTTTTCATGACACTGAGCATTAGATCATTTGAAAGGTTGATTTCAATATAATTTATAATATTTGTTTCTGGAACATAATCCAGAGTTAGCTCTAAGTGATCGAAACATTTTTTTACAGACTGGCATAATTTAGGAGCGCGATCTCTCCGCAAAATCGACTGAATATATGTCTGAGGTATTTCATTTTTATGACGTTTTAAGAATCCTACTGCAAAATCTATTCCGGGCATATTATTTTTAAATTTTTTGCATTGCGCACCTTTCTTATCTAAGAATCGCTTAACGACAATCTGTAGATCATATCTTTTCATTGGGTATCCCCACTCTGCGCAAGTGTTAATATTTTCGACAATTAAGTTTTCTTCTTCAGACGTCAGAACAGTTTGGCCACCAATGTTTCTAACATAGGGACGTGTATTGTACCTGAAGAGAACGCTAAACGATATACCATGTCTTTTGCCAGCCTCTCTATATGATATATTATATTTTTTCATGTCATCCAAAGCTTTCTGTATTTCCTTTCTTTTATAAGAAGTAAGCTTTCTAGAAGTGCCGGCTACATAATTTCGAACCATTGTATCAATTACACCAGTATTGATCTGTAAAGAAAAATAATCATGAATATTATAATGAGTTTGTTTCTTGTTCTTGAATAAATGATGATTGAATGTATGTGATGATTGAATTTATGTGATTAGTGAATGTATATTTTGAGTAGGTAGGTATCATAGAATAAGGCCGGCGAATAAGTAGCCTTATTAGCCGGTAAGAAAATGGTGACGCTAATCTGTGCATAATATTTCTCTATTCACGGATGTAGGTGATCCTGATATTAATAAAAATAATTCCTTTGAAACTTTATACCATTTCGTTTTCGCGTGACTATATAAAAGACACAGTAACACAGCAAATTCTTAATTATTAGGTTTCTTATCTCAATTATAAAAATATACAATGTTGGTCTAATGGTAATGTGCGAATATTACTAGGGCGGCACCTTACGGTCGGGCAAAAAATGGTGTTAACTTCTAAACATTTTTTCTAAAGTACCAGCCTGAAGTAAACAAGTTTGTGGTTTTCACCCGTGACTCGGAGAGGACGTTAACCCATTGGTCGTGAAGCTTGTATATGTCACCGGAAAATAATAAGAATCGTAAGTTTATCAACTTACTAGTTAGTTGATCAACTTTCTAGTTAGTTGATAAACTAACGAGGTTTCGGGCGATTAAAAAAAAAACTAAACCGGGTTCAACAAGACTTATGGAATTTTTTTTTTTGTTTTGTGACAACAGTTACATAGGCTCGTTTGGTTAGGTTAGGACCTTCCGATACCCACGTAGACCCTTACTCCGAGAGGCCCGCGAACTGTAAAGTAGAGCGACAGTTGCACAAAACTCCCCTAAACTAAAAGCCATAATCCCTCAATCTCCCCGTCAGCGACCGCCCTGAGCCGAGATCCAAGTCCCACAGGGGACGCCCTCTTGCGCAGGTTGCTTAGTTTGTAGTGTTTAAACCATTTATCTAGGCTTTATGCCCGGTTAAGTAGCAAAAGCCTCGTCGCTAACTACACCGAAAAAAAAAAGATTAGGTTAGGTCAAGTGTCATAACTAGGGACCGGATTATATGCATTTGCATATTTAAGCCATTCTCAACGGTACTTGCATATTTTACCTAATATAGAGTTATAATGCATATTATCGGTATATTTACAATATTTTTTCCAGTGCAGTGCAGTCATCCTGCGTTCCGATATTTAATAAAAGTGATAATATCGCGAATTAAACCAAATTATAGTTACAAAACAAATATATACATTAATAATAATAATTATGATATACATTTAAACAAAATTTAAAAAAAATAATGTCTCGAAATTAACTGTAATGTGTACACTTATGGTCACTTATGGTCGCCTATTCAAGGATAATTTACTAATTGTATGCTGATTTTGAAATAAAATTAAATTAAAACAAACTTTTCTTCTTTTTTAAGGACTGAATTGATTGATTGAATTAAAACTTATCATTTAATTTTGCATATTCTGCAAATTTTCGTGCATATTTCAAGCATTTTTCATGCATATAACAAGCTTTTTATGTTGCATATAATCCGGTCTCTAGTCATAACAATTAAATAAATAACATAATCATTATGCGCGTTCACTGAAACTAGTTACTAATTTTAACAATATGAATGGCACGGAAGTTGATCAACTTACGATTCGTATTATTTTCCGGTGACATATCGGTAAATCAGTATCACCAAATTCACGGAAGGAACAGAGAATGCACGTGTTTGTGCACTGTAATACGTACCTACACTTCACACACACAATCACCTTAGGTGTTTGGCAACCGTGGCCAACTTCAGGCGGCATTAAAAATAAATCATAAACTTAATAAAGTCAATTTACTTCATTATGTTTTTAATGTTTTCGGAATGCATCCCCTACAATCCTTTCATCATCATCATCATCATCATCATCATCATCAACATCAGCCCGTATAACGTCCACTGCTGAACATGGGCCTTCTCCTGAGGGAGGGTATTTGCCATAGTCACCACGCTTGGCAGGCGGGTTGGTGACCGCAGTATTATGTTGTAGGTACCACACAAGGAAACGCTGCTGCCCGTTCCTTGATATACGATTACTATAGATGATGTTATAACAATCGGGACCAACGGCTTAACGTGCTTTCCGAAGCACGGAGGGTAGTCCCTCAACCAACCAGACCCGGAAAGAAATCTTAGAATTTACACAAAGATTTCATGTCCGGTGTGGGAATCGAACCCACGACCTCCCAGATTCAAGGCGAGCAAAATACCGCTACGCTACGGAGGTTGTCAATGTCAATGTACAATCCTATACAAATTACAATTCATAATTCTCGGTTTCTATATCCACAAACGTAACCCCTACGAATGAGCCGCTTTTACTGTATTATTATATACTTGCAAGTGATAGAGGTAAGTTAAAAATTCAATGCAAAATATACGTGAACTTATCTGCACGCTAACGACAATGCGGATGCAGACAGTAAATTGCATGTTTTGAATTGTTTCTGCTTCACCCGTTTTATTATTATGGATATTGCAATAATACACTAGCAGCCAGCAGGTATAATAAGATATTGTTATAATGTGCACTCTGTTGTATAATTATGTTCTCTTAGATACTATCATATTTACAAGAAATATTGAACAATAATCACGAATATCCTAGAAAAAATATTGTTTTTTTAACTGTTAATAAAATAACGACTTGGATTTTTTTTATTTAGAAATGTAAACAATTCGTAACTCTGGTACCCATTCACCCCAGTTGATACTGTTTTCACTCGCCCCTCTGTGCCGTATTTACGAAGCGGGTGATTACTTCACAAAGATTATAGATTTCATGGCTGTAATATCACTTACTTACATGAATTGTGTAATTCTGGAGACATTTGTTCTCGTATTTAAAGTAAAAATCTTAATCATTGATCAATACCACACAATTTGACGCAACAACGACGCCATTACCAAAAGAGTATAGAAATTCACAGAGAGAGAAGAATAAGAGTTATTGATACATTTATGTGTTGCTAACTAGAAATAATATTTAAAACATATATGTATGAAATATTAATATTAAAACTAATAAAATCAATTCAAAATTATAGTAAGTGCTGTTTGAAATGTAGTAATATAATAAACAAGTATTAACAGCTTCAACATTTCAAACGTAAAAATGTTTGAAATGCTCAAGCCGTGGGTTAAATAATATTCACAAATTAAGTTTAATAATAAAACAAACTAAGTGATTCCAAAATTTGACCAGAAAAATCGGTATAATAGCGTCAGATATTATTGCTTTGTCTTTGTTTGAAAATAAAAAGCACAGCATAGCTACAAACAAACATTGACAAAGCATATTTTATTCTTTGTCAATGTTTGTTTGTATACATACAATACTATTTTGTATACAAAATAAGTTCAGACAGTTATGCATAGTACATTCTCTTTGTGTTATGGGAGGGATTTAAAAGTCAAATCATAGTCAAATACTGACATGACAGGACAGATACCTGATGATTGTCAAAATCAGCGTTTGTAGTGTAGTCTTTCGCAGAATCTAAATTTACATAAATAATGGCTTTTGTAAATAATCTGGGCATTCAACGGACATCTTTACCATATCTATTATGTTTTATGTCGTTAATAACTATCTCATATGGTAAGTTTTACTCATAAAATATAATATTCGGGTAATACATTTCGGTGCTATACAGTTGTTAATAATTACGTGGCCCGATATTATAGGAAGGATACGGCGCGGCATGATTGAACTAGCTACAGATTTATAAATTGTTGCATGTGTAAATTTTTTATCAATAAAATTTAATTATTTCAGGATCTAGATCGGAATTCGTAACATGTGGTAGTGTAACAAAATTGATAAATACGGATTTAAGATTACGATTACACTCGCACGATGTTAAGTACGGGTCGGGTTCTGGACAACAGTCGGTGACCGCTGTCGACGTCGCTGACGATTACAACAGTCATTGGTTGGTGCGGGCTCCTATGGCTGAGACTTGCAAAAGAGGGTAATTATTTTGTTCAGATGTTCATACTTTAGGTAATAATAATAAAAACAATGGTACACTAACCAAGGTTGAAAGAACCTTGGGTGCAATTGCATACCAAGTTTTTGGACCAGTCGAGGACAAAACAAAGAACTGTGTATTTCAGGGTTCAATTAACTCTTTTATTGTGACTCAAAAAGGATTTAAATATTATTTATTTTATGTGTTTTATTGATACAGCTTATAAACAGTATATCTAATTATTACCAAATTGTTAACAGCAAACTAAGTTATCTAAGATTTACTCAAATACTTGCATCCAAAAGGTAATGTACATGTTATGAATAAAGGAGCTTGAATTCATAAAACTGTGATTTATATGGATCTTTGTTAAATATGTTTTTCAGTCTCTGTTCCTTTCACCAGTTTAATTTCTTAATTACTTTTAAATAGTCTAGTTTAGTAAAATTTTAAATGGTATAATAACTGTCTGAAATGTAACTTTTTCTGACATACATGAGTAAGAACTTAATCAAGACTATTAGTCTATAATTTTAATATATAATTTACTATCTGAGCCATGCAGTTCCACCTGCATAATTCTGCTCCAGTGGGTTGGAGCTTGATGTTATATAATCTATATGTTATCTGTTAAATGCATTTGGTAGAATATTTTTTTAATAAAATATGTTTTTGTCAAAAGTGAACTAGAATAAGAAAATTATGTCATTCATAATAATAATGTAACTATTTAAATTTAATTTAACATTATAACTGCTATGATAAAACTGTATTCTAATGGTGCTATGCCCAAACCGGGTTCATGTTGTTATCATAATATACTTATAACACTTGAAGGTATGAGTGAATTGAATTGTACTTTTTGTGTGAAAGAGTTAGAAAGATTCAATTCCTAAATATTTGTAAGGAGTAATATCTAAATATTGCATTCCAGCGCACCTATAAAGTGCAACTCCAACATTCGTCTGCAACATGTTTCTACAAAGAAGAACTTGCACTCCCATTACTTCTCGTCACCACTGTCTGGTAACCAGGAAGTGTCATGTTATGGTGATGATGATGGGGAAGGTGACAGTGGTGACCACTGGACTGTAGTATGCAACAATGACTACTGGAGGAGAGACACTCCTGTCAAGTTCAAGCACATTGATACTGGGGCGTAAGTTTGATTTATTTAAATGGTTATTTAGTGTATGTAAGACAGTATATCATCAGCCCATATAACGATCACTGCTGAACATAGGCATTCTCCCAGGGGAGGGTATTTGCCATAGTCACCACGCTTGGCAGGTGGGTTGGTGACTGCAGATTTATGTTGTACCAATAAAGAAAACCCTGCTGCCAGTTACTTGATATACCATTATTATAGATGTTGTTATAGCAATTGGGACCAAAAGCTCAAACATGCTTTCCGAGGCTAAAACCAAGCAGCTTGATATCTTAGGCTCTATGAGTCTTTGTATTAATGAGTTCAGCAAGTACACAATTAACTAGTTGTTATAACAATTTGATAGTTGAAGTAAGTATTGCGATAAGAAAATAAATCATTATTATAAAGGGAAAAGAAAAAAAAAAATATATTATGTCAATCCATATAACAAATTTTTGTTTGTCATTGCTATAAAGATTATCTCCAATAATATTTTCAAAAATCTAATATTAATTTTACCCTTACTATGTCAGTCCATGCTTTTTATTAGTTTTATTTGTATTTTAAATTATCACTCTTCTGGTGAATTGTGGAATTTTTATAGTGGCCATCTGTTTAAGATAAGGCACTAGTTTTATAGCCGAATAAAAATCTCTTAATTTAAACATTTCAGATTCCTTGCTGGTTCTGGACGAACATTCGGTCGCCCAATCAGCGGACAAGGTGAGATTGTTGGCGTATCTTCACAGTATGGCACCTACACTGACTGGCAAGCCAAGGAGGGTCTCTTCATTCACCCTGGCGACTTACTGCCTCACCAACATGCCATACACTCAGAATTATAATAGGGATGTATAAATCACATTGTTATTACATCTATACATTTAACAAATGAGTGAGTGATTCACGCAAAAGCTCTCTTGGCGCACAAGTGTCATTTACAAATTTAATTTCATAAGAAATTGTATATGCAAAAGAAAAACTTGCGTGAAGCAGTGGCTCGTCTGATAAGTTTTGTTTGTGAGTTACATTTGATTTACAGAAGTTTTCAGTTTAAAACCAAAGTATTGTTACTTATTATTTTATAAATAGGTCAAATGTAATTTTCAGCAAAGGAATTTATTTGTTTATTTGTGTGGTACTTATTATGTGATGAAAGTTATTTTTATGTGATAGTCTTCATTTGTCTTATCTATCAGTCACAATATCAAACAATACAAAGTTCCTAGGTTTATCACATTCCAAATGCCCAGTGATTCGTCAAATTAATTAACTTTTGTACTTGTAGCAATATAATTTATTAATACTTTGACTGTATGATTTTTGCCAATAGGATGAATAATATAATTAAAAATAAGTAAGAAAACATTGTTTTATTTTCCTAATAACTTTATTGTCAAATAGTTATGTTATTATATTACAATGAGTGAGGTAACAGACCTCTGAGAAACTTCCGAGTTACAAATCAGAAGTGCTTCAACATCATCGAATTTGCTGGCAAAATAATACTGACCTTATTAATTTGGGACACTAGAAAAGTTATAGGGTAATTCTATATGAAATATTATTGAAATCTCCATTTTAAATATGAATTACTTATCTATCCGATGTTACTGAAGCACAGAAACAAGTTATAAAAATATAGCTATAAAACTAAATAAAAGACTCCAAACGCAACCTGCACCGCAGCCCTCAGTCATGGTGCTCTCTATAAACTATCAAGTCAAGAGATACAACTACAATTTAATCTAACACAAATCACAAACGCAAATGACAGTTTCATAAGCGTGTCAAAGTGATGCAACATTCATGCCAAAACTAGTGGAAACCGAATACATTGAACACTAGTTATATTTAGACAAGTCTGGCAGAAAATAGACGGAATATATCAAAATAAGTAAGGCACAAGAGCCAAGGTATTGAGATTAAAACATCTTGTCTGCATGAAATACTACATAGATAAATAAGAAACACCGGTTCACATAAAAGAAATTCTTTAGAAAAAAAAAGCAACTATTGAAATTGATTTTCGAAGAAATAAACTATAACAAAATCATGTATGTTACTAATAAACTAACAAACAATGGGCGTAGAATCACCTCTAGTGTACTAACCCTATACATAGACCATACATCTCCAAGAGAATAATCTAATTAAGTATAGGCAATATGTATTAAATTCATTTAATTAATTATTGTGTTACCAAAGTTGGCTTAGCGTGAGCTAGCAGAGTTTGTTGGCTAGTACACTGTTTAGTTTCTCTAGTGCATAAGTGAGGTTAGTGTAGAGTTTCTTATCACAGCCATGTTCTTCAATAGTGCTGAAACGGAATGTTCTGAAGTTCTTCTCGACGTCTATGTATGTTACGGCCTGCATGAGCGGGCAGAGGATAATCTTTGTGTGATCTTGGAAGTTTATCTGTAGAGCGAAAAAACAAAAATTAGCTACATACATGCAATAGCTGAATGCGGGGGCCCTAAAAAACAAGCCTACTGGTATATACAAAGATTTCCTGGCTGGCGTGAGGATCGAACCTTTAAGAATTAAAGCGAGATTTAAACGCCACGGAGGTTTGCTACAGTGATAATAATAAAGCTTATAATTACCTGCAGTGTTCCATTGGTTAAATACATAATGACGGCTAGCGTGGTTCTGAACCATTGGTGCAGATGTGGTAACCGAGACAATCCGTCGCTCTCTCTCACTGGTACAGAAGCGCCTATAAAAAAATTGTTGACGTTAACAAGGGAAATAAAAAAGTATAGAATCTGAATTCATAGCTTTTCTCTTATATCCTGTCTACTAAGTGGAAAAGTAAGATTTTTACTCCTCTTCATATTCGTTGTGAGTATCAAGGTAGTTTAACATTTTGCCTCAGGACTTGGTGAGCCTTGGTGCTCATTGCCATTTCAAGTGTGTGTCACTGTAGATCCTGGTTTACAGCAGTTGTTGTCCCAAAACCTTACTCATTTATCGTACATGTTTAGTAGCATCTATTTCAGATACTATTGTTATTGCGTTGGGCACAGCACAATATCCGCGTCATCAAATTATTACTTAATGAAAATTTTGAAATATCCAATTTTATCATACCTGATAACTAAGATTTTTGTTTTCTTTTTTTAAATAAAAAAACTTACCCGCTTTCATAAGATGCTCAGTCATATATCTCCTGAAGTAGGTAAGTAGTTTCATCTTCTTGTCGAGCTCTTGTGGGTACTCGCGCATCGTCATGTACTGCTCCTTGCCTTGTCGGTTAATGTAGTGAACGTTACTGGAAACATAATAATGTTATTAAATAAAACTTTACTTAGTTATGATTCTTAAATATTTGTGACCAGCATCAACTATCTAAAGCAGGGGTCTCCAAACTTTGAAGTCTTAGGGCTATAACGATGTTTTCAATATGTTCGAAGGGCCACTTGTCTAGAAATAAGAGAAAAAAAAGTTTTTTCCACATAAACCGGTATTTGTAAATAGTCAAAACATATTTTGGCTTATTTAGCTTAGAGTATAGTTAAGGATTGAAAAAATAAAACTTAAAAATAAAACAGTTTTAATTGTTCAATCCTTAACTATACTGTTATTTCTAGACTAGTCGCAAAGTGCGCGACCGAGTAATTATCATTTTGTGTAGTGTTTTTAAACTTATCACAGCAATAGTAACAACAATAAGACATTGGATGCGCGGGCTACATTGATGACACTAGTCTTAAGCTGTCGCGGGCCGGATTGTTGGCACTGGCGGGCCGGATTTGGCCCGCGGGCCGTAGTTTGGAGACCTCTGATCTAAAGTATTATAGTAAAGTGTTATTTTTTTCGGACGGACATTATGTAGTTAGCCAGGAGGCTTTTGCTCCTTCACCGGACATAAAGGCGAGCAGAGCTCCAGTCTAAATAAATGTTTAAAACTACGAACTAAGCAACCCGCGCAAGAGAACGTTTCCTGTGGAACTTGGACTTCGGCTCAAGGCATTCGTTGGATTGAGATGCCGCAGTCCAAATATAAAAAAAACTAAGTTATTATCCAATAAGTTTTGGTTTTTTAGTTTAGTATAACTGTCGCTCTACTTTACAGTTTGCAGGCCTCCCAGACTTTGTAGTCTACGAGGGCATCGGAACCGTTAGTAAATTAAAAAAACACGCTTTTATAGCTAACCGAACTAAAAAATAGAAAATAATTTTCACCACAAAATAAAATTATAATAAAGTTTAAGTTATTAACAGAATAATTCAATTCAGAGTAAAAAGCGTGGGTGCATTTTACCACTTTTCATAACTCTCCTCTCATATATAGTTGCCAAGAATGATTGTGACATTTACTTTATCAAGCACCCCACGCTTTTCATTCTGAATTGAATTATTCTGTTAATAACTTAAACTTTATTATAATTTTATTTTGAGGTGAAAATTATTTTCTATTTTTTAGTTCGGTTAGCTATAAAAGCGTGTTTTTTTAGTATTTTTAAACTATCATTTATTTTTTAAGGATAATGAGAAACTGTTATCAAATTATTGCATTGTCATCGGTCCTTGATACGTATGCAAAGTTTCAAATTAATCAGACTTCTGGAAACTGGTGAAAATTAAGTTCAAAGATTCCGTTACATACATACAACCCAAGCTAATAAAAGCGTGTTAAAAAGTGTCAAGTTAAAAAAAAATTAAAGTCAATTTAGTTTATTGCTATGCTGAACTTAATTATCATAGATAACCCTGGCGATTTGGATAAATCTTTTTATGTGATAATATCCGCCTTCGAAAACAGAAAAAAATAAATAATTACTCAAATTAGTTGAGTCGTTTTTCGCTTATCTACCCATTACCCACCTATATTTTTTTACATTATATACTCAATACCAGCTTACCAACTTAATAAGACCTAAGGCCTAAGATCGACTGTTTAGGTGAACTTTCTATGTCTGTTTCACGTATTTATAGTACTAAAATATCACTTTTTATAATAAAAGTTGATTGATTAAAATAGCTGCTGCGATCGACCGCTCTATATATAATAGATTAAATATAATTATTGATAGTGGTGTACATAGTACTTCGCTAAATATTTGATACAATTCACAGTACTCACAGTCCATTAGCCAGCATAATAAGCTTGGTAGTGTCGTTGAACATAACGCCGACGCTCTCGTCGCACAGCTGGTAGCCGAACCCGTACTTGTCGCTGTAGTCGACCCACTTGCCAACCCATACTAGTGGCTGAGCCGCCGGGTCACTCAGTTCATCCGTCAAGCATTCGGGACGACATTTCAGCTGGAAAGTAAAAAAAATATCTTACTAATGGGGATTATTAGTTTGTCGGAAATGGAGTACATCAAATAAATAAAATTAGTCTGTTTGTAGTGGAAAACTAACAAGATTTTACTAAATGCATATGCATGTATGGTAATAATAACAGAAACACAAACACATTTTTGTCTATCGGTTGTTTGTTCTGGTTCGATCTGCCAATAATAATGATCATGTTTGTATCTTCTATATTTATATAGCTAACTTTTTTCATATACTCTACTTTTTATTTTGTTTTGTTTGTTTGCATTCCGCCTAAATGACAAAACAATAGTAACGATTACGACTGAGACGGGATATTAGTTGTTATATTATTTAGCTTATACAATCTTTACTTTATGTGGATGAAGTCGCGGGTTGCTGCCGCTAGGCTTACATATCGCAATATATACATGGAGATAAATTTTGAATAATGTTTGGTTACATATTTCTTATCATAAAAAAAATCTTTCTTATCATAAAAATAGGTTTTTGGAGCTCGTCGGAATATCAGATATAGATCAGTTGAAAGTGGTGTTAAATCATACATTTTATTTCTGTAGATACTTATGTAGAAGTGTTTCACCTTGCTAGTAAGCAACGAAGCGAGCTGATCGCGCAGCGCGACGAGATTCTGTCGGTGCGACGTGGGCTCCACGGCGCGGGGCTCGGCCTGTGCCGGCTCGCGCTTCACCGGCGAGTCCACGGCCATCGCCACGTGGTCTGTTAGTGGGAATAACCAGTCATTAAGAGTTTCTTATTAGTACACATAATTCTGGTTAAAAGGCCTGATCTTGGAAGTTTTATAATAAATATTTTTTTATTTATGAAATAGAAAGTATAATATTTTGAACGTGCAGTGGTATTTTAGTCATGTGATTTATATATAAAATATTGTGCATACTTTGTTGTTGTGATTTATTGTAATGGAAATAGAAGACTACAGTTTCATATAATCATGTAAAGGTATATTCATTACTTTAGGAGGAAAGAATTATGTATGTAAAATTTTACACTCTGTTTTAAATTGAATTATTATTTCCTGCTAGATGAAATACTTGCAAAAACTTACCATTAGAGTTAACTTCATTGAGCGGCCGGCGGTGCAGCGCGACGCCTTCAAGCAGCTCAGTCCTGGGCGCGGTGGTGAGGCACGACAGCGGCAGAGCGGCCGGCATGATACCCGACGAGAAGAACTCGTGCTGTAGCAACTTGTCCACTGATGGACGTCGCGCAGGGTTGGACTGCAGCTGGAGCACTATCATTGATGCGGCCGGCTTGCGTAGCGATGATGGGATCCTGAATACGACGATATGATTTGATACAAATTGCTTACTTGCTATTTAGTACCAGTAACCTATACTTTCATTTCGATTTTTAGCATTCGAAGTTGATTTTTAGTCATTTAAGAGATTCATTTTATTTTATTTCAATTTATAGGTACTGACTTAGCAGTGGCGTTTTGTAGCCACAGCAGAAATGTATGATTAATAATTATAGTTTAGATCTTTACTGAGCTGTCATTGTAAGATTAAATTCTTTCAAACTTGAATTAAATTCTTCACTCTGGTAGAAATTTCATGCACTGCAGTTTTATGAGAAAATACCTACCAACATTTTCAAGCTCCGATTTGATTTTCGCCTGTTATTGACAGTAACAAAACAACACAACATAAAGATGAGTTTATGATGTGATATTAGAAAAACATAGAACAATGATAGTCGTCACTGGACATATATGCGTAAGCACGACGCCCACTAGGCACTGCCACCGCATAGCTAAAAGGTATGGTAACCACCTGTAGCGCTGTTTCACTGTATTTTCCTCGACTAGCGCTTGGGCGTAACGACTACCCAACTTGTGCCACGGCCCTGTGCAACAAACGCTCATCGCTAGGTACACGCCCTCGCTAGTTAAACAATACAAATTGTTTTTGTTATTTTATACATAATTTCGATTTCTCAACTCGCGTAGGTATTTCATTTGGTTAGATTGGAAATGAATAAAAAAATATCTTAAGGTAATTGCTACCTTCTGCTGATTTAAGTTATTTTCTCAAATTAGAGTATATGCATATGATTTTACCTATATTCACACTGCTTGATCCTCTTGTATGTATCCTTTAGTGTGGAAGTCTCAAATGGCGGCTTGCCAACCAGCAATGTGTACATGATGCAGCCCAAACTCCAGATGTCTACTTCGAAGGAATGTCCCTTCTTCGTCAGTATCTCGGGCGCGATGTAATTTGGCGTGCCGCACAGGGTCTGTTTTCTCTCTCCTGTAACATTATTTTAATACTGAGCATTGTAAAACATCTTTTCATAGTAATTACTACATAAAAGTTATTAAAATTGTGAATATGTATACCACTTGTCTATACTAACTGACAACAATGTTAAAAGGCAGTGCATCCAGGAGGTGCAGCCTTTAAAAAGTGTGTTTAAGGGCAGGTCTGATCCAACTAACTGTCTAATAAGGCACCTGATGGTAACCAGGAAATGCAATAAAATTAACAATCTAAGGCATATGGCATTTTTTATCACTTAATTTGTCTCATTAGGTCTTCAGTCTACAGTATATTTCAGCACTTTGTATTAAAAAGGGTTTTTGTAATACAAAGTGCTGTAATATATGTAAGCAAGACATGAAAGTAAGTATCTCTAGTATAGGAATTGAACTTGAGAAGTTTTATGAACAATAATTAAACATGATTAATAGAACAAAAGACAGCGGGACCATTCTGGTTGAGAGTAGCAAGGGACAGGACCCATTGGAAGGAATTGGAGGAGGCCTATGCCAAAAGGCACACTGAACTTAGGGACTTCTTGTAACCCTATGTTTAGTAATAAAAGGCTATTATTATAATAGAACAAAACATGTTAAAAATACAATTAAGACCTATGTGTCTTCAACAAACCTTCATATTCAATTCTAGCAGCAAGTCCAAAGTCTCCAATCTTGACATGGAGATCATCGTCAAGGAACAAGTTGCCGAGCTTCAAGTCTCTGTGTATGATACGCTTGCTATGCAGGTACTGTACTCCCAGTAAGATCTGGTGCATGTAGAACCTTGTCTCTGGTTCTGTGATGGCTTTTCTTCTCTTGTGCAGTTCCATCATTGACTGTTAAAGATAGTTTTAAATTTAGAAACAAGATGCACATATTTTTTTATAATAATAAGACCTAAATCATTTCTTTTATAGTAATAATAATGTTGATTTTATGGAATATTGGCCTCCACCAGACTAAGTTCATAGACAGTTTTAAAATATTATTAACACAGCATGCTGCTTTTATAGATAAGTTAATTCTCATTACAGTCTTCTGAAGCAATGCACAGTGAATCTTTTTTATTTACGATTACCCGAATCAGCTTGAATATAAAAAAAAAACTTCATTAAAGCGGTCTTTTTTTTTTTAAAGATTACTAGCAGAGTTTTAGCGCACTACTAGTATTCTTATTTATTCCTTGTGCTAAGCTAAAATGCTTGTGTTACGAGTGGGTTCAAGTTGGTATGGATTGAACCGGTAACCACATGATTGCAAGTATGATGCCCTAGTCATTTGGCTATTATCGCTTCTTTAATATGGATTTTGAAACTTTAATATTAATATTTTAACAAGAAGGAAAAATCATGAAAATTTACATTATTACAGTTATATACCAAATACTTACTCTTTTCTTACAAAGTTCCAATATAATATAAATATTGAGGGAGTCTTCAAAGAAACTATGGAAGCCAACCACATGTTTATGTTGTAGTGAACGATGGATTGAAATCTCCTGGGCCATCTTCTCCTTCTGGCTGGACTTCACCATCAGCTTCTTGGAGACAATTTTGCCGGCCCATACTTGGTTAGTGGATATGTCTTGTATTTCATAACATTTTGCGAATCCACCCTAGAAAATAATCATTATTTTAGTTGACAGACCTTGTATGACTGCAATTTTTATTTGTTTTTTTTTTATCATTTCTGATAAATGATTAGTGTTGTGGGGTACTTTACAGACATCACTGATATAAAGCACACCTAGGTTTGGAACACCTATCAGTAGTTTTAGTGGGAACTGAGAATGATTTGTAATAACATAACATACATGTTCAGTAATAATTTGAAAGTCTATAGATACTAAGTAAATTTGAATTTAAATACATTAAAACATTAAACCTACATAGGCAAAACAATAATTACAACAAGTATATTGACTGTTTATAAATAAAACAACTTACATAACATACTTATCAAATACTTTAGATTAATCTTAGTTTAGTTTCAGTTTTATGTAAATATCAAGATTGAACAGTTTCTTTACAAGTGGTATCTTTAGGACTTGTGAATATACAGAATGCATTAGAATCACTAATATAATAGATAATTTAGAGTAAAATGTTGCAGTTACATATTGCTAAAATGGTTAGGAGGGCTTTGGAAAGATGCACCTGTCGCCCAATTTGTCGCCTTATTTGAAATTCAACCGACAAATAACGAGTTATTATCAAACGGTAAACATTTTCTTACTATCTATCTATATTAACAGGGCTATTAAGGGCAAGAAATTGATGATTTCATGGATATATTATAAAGATATAAACTAATGTTAGACGTAAATGTATGCAACGTAACAGGTGGATAATCCGTTATAATTTTAAGTCAACAGTTTCTTATAAAACACGCTAATAAAAGATTATTAGCGTTTTAATACAACTTGTACATATCAATGTTAAGACAATAGTTCAAATAGTTCAAAAGATAAATATAATTACTTACCTTTCCAAAAAATCTTAACCTCTGGTAGGTGCAGTTAGTTTGAGGATCATGAATAATTTCAGGTATTTCTTTCTTTTCATCTTCTTTGATCGACGTCATTTTAAACTAGCTTAAAATATAAAATTACAGTGAAATAAATAACGGAATAACACTAAACTTTTGGCGATTGTTGACAAATTCACAAAGGAGATTTCAAACGGCCATACGTTTGAGCAACTGGTTTGAACTTTGAAGGTTGAATGAACGGTTTCATGTATGGGCCAATCAGAGACAAGCATTTTCTACTAGGATTAACACACTAGGAAACCATATTTCTACTATTTTAAATCTTATTTTGAATTTTAGAGATTTAAGATACACAGTGAGAATGTCAATACTTATAATAAATATTTTTTCTACGATTAAATCTTGAAGATAATGTGATTAATGCTTTATGATGAATGTGCTAAATACTACAAACAACTACAAAGGTAAAATGTATTATCATAATTTATCAGTGTTGTAGTAGAACTATTGTATTACTACTATTTTTATTTCATTCGGGTTACAAAATAAAAAACAAAACCGTCGCCGCGCCGTCTATAAAAAGATGTTACAGCTTGGCAAAAAAGTCTAGAAACGGAACTAATTTTTTGTCTGTTGGCAACATTCCCAAAATAATGTCATTTCATAATAAACAAAATTAAAATCATTAAGTAGAATAACTTAGTGATTTGAAAAAATAATACATAAATAAAATAGGATTAAATATATATCTAAAAAAAAACCAGGCAAGTATCAAGATTAGGTTTATATGCTATTCGGTTGCAACGGGTTGCCACACAAACAACACAGTGGCGCCCCCATTATTTTCTACTCTTTTTTGCCAAGCTGTACAATTCCATTGAAAAAATATTTGGGTTTGCCAATTTTTTTTAAGTTCTTAGAAATTATTTAAGAACAATAAAAAATGCATTAGTAAATAATAATGGTTGTGGCTAGAGTTGGGTAAATAGCCGGATGCTTTGAGTTATTATCGATTATAATCCATAAGTAGCCATTAATAGCCTTGCAATGGATGATTACCCTGCTATTAATGTATTTTTAAAAAATAATAGTTTTTGTTTGTTTTATTGTAAAATCTGCGGGTGTGAACATAAATTGGGTGCGTGTACGCAGTGTGATTCAATGTATTGTTATTCTTTTTATTTATTTTCACTTTTTGTATATGAAAAAGTGTTAATAATAAAACAAATACACATTTTTTACGCTTAATCCGCTTGATCACTATCTCACTTGATGTTAAGTAAAGATGTGATCTAGGATGGGCCGCGCAAACCCATGAGGTGCCTGTTCATCCTTAATTTGAATAGTCCCAAGTTGTAAGCATCCTGAAACACATTGTCCGGAAGAGAATGCCACAATTTGGCCGTGCGTATCAGAAACGATGAAGCAAAACGCTTAGTGCGGCATGGTGGTATATCGACAACTTATGGGAGGCGCTTCAACTCTATGGAACGTCTGAAATTAAGGCTGGAGGACAAATTGAGACCTAATAGATCAATATGGTCGCATATCGGTACACACACGTCATCAAAGATGGGAGTCAGGTATATTGTCAGGGCCGCTGGCTTTACTCACATCTAGAGCGCGCATTACCTTAAGGACCTCTTTTTGGTGAATCTGGACTTCCGACATTTCGGAGCCGTAGTGACGAATAACAGGTGGCGGTTGGTTGCATGCACGCATCTAGGGAAGAGTTTGTAGCGAAAAGATCAGCAAATAGATCTGCTTTTCCCATTGCACTATGAGCCAGTGATCCATCGGGCTTGCACAGTGGTGGTAGTAAAGAGCGGCAAAAGTTCTCTTCAACCGATTTGGCCAGGGACCAAAAAACTTTTTTGCAGATCTTGGCAGCGCTGTTAAAGGCTTTCTTTTTGATGCCAACATCTGGAGCTTTGTTACTGCGCGCGTTAGCCCATTCCACAAATGCGGCCTGTTTGTGAGCCTCACTGGCGAGACATTGCTCATTGTACCAAGGCCGGGCTTTTGTGCTGATGGAAACGACATTCCATACCCTGACTCAGCACATCAACAACGGCGTCAGCGCAGGATGTTGCGTCATCAGATTTAAAGCACGTTGGTAGCCAAGGGTATGATGTAAAAAAGTGCCGCATTTCGTCCAAATCTGCTGACATACAAGTCAGCAAATTGGGACGAAATGCGGCACTTTCGTCTCGGCCACAGACGTCTAGTTCCCTTAGGGCTTGTGTCCGGCGGTGAAAAGTGGGATACAGATTTCACCAGACAATAGTCGGAACTCCCTAATGGGGAAGATACAAGGACTGAGTAAATATCTGGTTCAGTTGTCAGCAGAAGGTCCAGGCAGTACGGAGTGTGACCGTCAACGTCCGGTATTCTACTTCCGGCTAGTCGGCTGATCAACAAGATGAGTGAGATTTAATGATAGCGCAAACTTGCGCGCTTATCGCCCAGCGTGAATGGTGTTCCGGTATGGGCACAGCCACTATTCGTGATGGGCATTGAAGTCCCCCAGAAACACAAGTTGAGCCGACGGATACCGTTCTTGAGCCACATCGCCTGTCTCACTGAGGTAGTCGAAGAACCTGGTTGTCTCCCGATCGTTTGTGTGAAACTGTACCTACTTCTTAATACACCAGAAATAGATCCATTAGCGTCCGATCCAATCGATGTACCAAACTAAGGAGATTTTGAAGAATCCAGTGTTTCTAGCAGTAATTAGGATTAAAAATATTTTTGAGCAACAAACAAAAAAAAAACAACTAAAAACGAAAATAAAAAAAAACAAAAAAATATCCCAAATAAATGACTGTAAAGAATTTAAAAAAAAACTGTGTAAAGTACATAAAAATCTAACTGTCAAAAATCGATGTAAATAGCTGATTGAAAAATTTAAATGGGCCAGATTAGTTTTAAATTGCACATTTATTTACTTCAAAGAAAGATGATGAAAATGAAGTCTAATCTGACAGTCTTAGGCCCCTCGCCCACGGCGACTTTTTGCAGCGATACAGTAGCGATGATGTCGCGTGTTTGCATGGATACAGTCGCGATGCGGTCATTAGCTGTGTGCTATCGCCCACAAAACCACGATTCAGGCGCGATGCTGTTGCGCGTTTACGAAACGCGCGACTGCATCGCTGCAAAAAGTCGCCGTGGGCGAGGGGCCTTAAGCCTGAAAACCATGAAGGGAAATTTTCAATCACTAAAATAACATTAACAGCAGGGTTATCATCCATAATGGCTACTAACTTGCTTTTATCGATTATTAGCAAAATGATATTAACCGGATTATTATCATTGCCCAACACTAGTTGTGGCCAATACAGCTGTTAATCAAAAGTTACAGATATTAAGTTTCGGAATGGTTGAAAAGTTAAAGTTAAAAGTTATTTTCATACATTTAAGCCCAAGTAGATTGCCATCGCAATGGTTAATTGTGTGTACATGTTACAAATATATTTGTAGTTACATCCAACTACACTGAGGTACTCGTAGTAGTCTGTCATGGCGAAGCTTGCTATAATCAATGTAAAAGGCGTTAAATATTCCCCCGTAAGAGATTCTCGCGACATAGACAGCAGGGGCGTAGTTACCTAACAGCGTACATGATACGGGGCTCCGGGCTGAAAGGAACCCTAAAGTGCCTAAAGGGCCTCTTAAACAAGTTTTGACTCGGGGTCCGTCTAGTGCAGTGGTAGTCACAAATTTCTGCTCAAGAGCCATATATGATAATGCAGGGTATGATAGCGGACCGGCAAAATTTTATTGTTTACCGCATGCTGCCGCAGGTGCATTACAGAAATCGTTAGTGCGCGGTAAGCACTAATATCGTCCACGGGCCACATGCAGCCCGCGGGCCGCAGTTTGGCGCACTACGCGGACGAATCTGCAACTTAGCATGCTGTGTGTGACACAATATTTAAGAACTTTACCCTAGCATTTTTTCAGAGTTTTGGAGTTGGATAAATGAGAAGCATCGTCGCATTCAGCCGTGATTTTATAACATTTAATTTTAATATCAAATTTTATTTTAGGTATACAAATGGGTAATACGAAAACACAAACTAGCTTAACATAAAATTTATAATTAAAATTTTATATCAAATTTTAGTTTAAGTTAAACTAGCGAAATCAAAAACACAAACTAGCTTAACTTAAACTAAAATTTTATATAATAAAACCAAATGTTATAATATCACGGCTGAATGCGACGATGCTTCATCTCATTTATCCTAGCATTTTTTTAAATTGTAGTGGGGACAAAACTGTCACATTACAAGTGACAGTTTTGTCCCCATTACAATTTAAATTAGATTTTATTAATATTTTTCATTTAATAATTGTTGTTGTGTTGTAGTATATCGAAGTTCACAAAATTGTATAAAACTAAATCTTCTTTCTAAGCGTAGGTAGTTTCTACGGTCAGGTGAGGTTCTTTTAAAAAAGTGTGCTTATAAATAAAATAAGGACGAAATCATTTGAGGGACGTACCTACTGAATATTTTTATATATCTACCTAATATTCAATGGGTCGTATTGAATATTAGGTATATAAAAATATTCAGTAGTACAGTCACATTATAAGCAAAATAATTTAATTAACTTAGAAATACATCGCTAGGTTTACTTCTTTGTATTGTCTTTTTTAAGTTAAAGTAATGAATTTTATAAGTAAAAAGTAGATAATTAATTAGAGTTAATTTAGAACTCGAGTAGAGTCGGCAGCTAGTCGGCCCATCTCTAGCGATTGCTAGAGATGGGCCGACTAGCTGCCGACTAGTCGGGAAAGCCGTCTATTCGGCATCGTTTGTAGTCGGCGACTATTCGGCAAAATATGCCGATTATGATCGGCGCATAACAAATGAAATAAAACAAATAATTTGTACTTGTTTTATAATTTCTAAACATAACTTGAAGTAGTTATCTTAAATTACAGCCTTTACAACATAGGAACGTATTAATCAGTCAGTAATTAAGCTAACTTAACATCATTAATCAACGAAATATGGCACATACATAAACAAATAGCATGGCAATGGTAAGTATAAGTAAGTATTCATGAAGTCAGATGTTTAGTGATAAAAAAGTCAATATAATTATATAGGTATGTATATTTTAAATCGAAAGTTACAGTCTTGAAACATATTCAAAAACCAATATGGTAACATAGAACGCCCGAACACCTCCGACAAGTAGGTATTAGAATAATCGGCATTGCCGATTAGTCGGCCGACTAATCGGCATTTTGATAACCGATTAGTCAGCTAGTCGGTTAGTCGGAAAATACTATAGTCGGCCCATCTCTACTAATCGCCTATCTAGATTTTGTTTTTTTTAAGTGCGTAATTTAAAAGTACATCGCTGGCTAACTGTTATAGAAGAAGTTATTTATTATAAAAAACTAAAACGGAACAAATTGCGTATTATGCATATTTCGATAAAACAAATATAGATCTAATTATTTAATGTATTCGTTAAAACACAGGGCATGGTCAATCGCTAGGTACAGAGACATCAATTCCAAAGAACTAAAAAAATGCTAGGGTTAGTTGCTGTATGTGTCATAGGATCCAATATATTCAACCATTATGGCATAACTATGGTAAAGGTTCATGGAGTGTACAGTAGCAGTTCAAAAGTCCAGATGCAGTCTCACAAAACTATAGCGTCAATACTTGTTCTTTTTACGAATTTCTTCTGTGAAGACAATTCACACACGCAGGAAAATAATGTTTGTGTACTTATGCGTGAATTAGTTTTGTGGGGCTGCTGCTGGACTTTTGAACGCAGCTGTACAAGGTGTTTGTTTACCTACTCAGGAGTGGATCCAGGGGAAGGAAGTGGAGCACGACCTCCCCCCCCAATAACATTATTTTAAAATACAAAGTCTTTTTTATTGGATTGATTTAAATCAAAGCCATTTTATTAGCGATGAGATGCAATAAAATGATGACTTTAATTAAAAACTTTGAATTATGACTTAAAAAAGAAAACTGTTGACTATTTAGTACATTACGTGTTAAATAATATTATAAGAGTAGCTGTTTCGTCCTTAATTTCAATTTACCCGGAATCACTGATAACTGGGTACCCTTTTGAGGTATTTCATTTTGTACCTATATCAATAAGAAATAAATTGTAAATGCCTTTATCAGCTAAGGCTGACCCCAGACGTCACCCAAAAGTTATAATGTTTTCAAATATAATAATCAATCGTACCTAGTAAAAGTACCTAGATTGTTATTAAATTTAATTTGGGAAAATCCGTCCTTATATTTATAAATGAAAACCTGCGAACCTTTTGGTTTTATTTTATTAACCTAATTAATTAATATATAGGTACAAGGCCATGTCTGAAGGTAAATAATGCCTCAGCTACGACATTGGAGGTTTTGAAAATTCATCGAAATGTTTTAATCAGGGTTTTTCTGAAGGATATCGTAGACGCGCATTAAGGTATTCATCAATGCTTAATTGTAATGAGTAATAAACTATGTTAACCTGATTAAATGTAGGACAGATTAAAAAGCTTCAAATACTGGGATGTCTCATGCGAATCATTGTATATAAGCGGTTGCATGCCGTACTCAATGACAAATCAACCGGTATCGTGGACGAGGTTGTATTCATGATATTCTTTTCGCAACCTTATTTTCATTGAATATAAAATAACAGCGACTGGCGACAATAGTTAAAAAAAAAAACTGTTTCGTGCAAACTTTTTTGAAAATGGAACGAGTGACATATTTTATTTTGTGCTTGAGTGTTTTGTTAGTGTTTAATATTGATAAAAGTTTGGAGCGCATGATTATGTCAACAGATGAATGTAAGTAATTAGTTACGTGTGTTATTTAATTATATTGTATTGACGATCACAATACCACGTTAATTATTGTTCTTAATGGTTTGAATATTTTGTGACACAATAAATATGTATTGTCTCTCTACTTATTTGTTTTAATCGTCAAATGAGTTCGGTAGCTGATGGAAAGTGTGCCTAAACCCGTGAAGTGGACACCTGTAAAAACAATGGATGTAAATTAAATAACAGAGCAACTCAATTATGTTTTGTTAAGTAACAAGAATATATTTAGATACATATTTCATTTTGTTGTAGGGATAATACCTAATTTTTGTCCTTGGCTTGAATATTTAGCCAGGCAATAAATATTGTTTATTTGTATTACTTGTTAAATGAGTACGATTGGCAATGGGAAGTGAATGATAAAGCAATGCTTGCGATAGCACCTAACATGTAGACATGTGCAAAAAAAGGGTTTATGTATATTTGTTTACAGAATTAAACACTGTGAAAACTAAATAATGTTGTTTTGTTGACAAAATAGTAAGTATTTTTTTCAAACGTGGAGGTACCTATATAACACTACAGTTGGTATAAAAATGAGGGTACTTTGTTATAAACGATGGTGTTTTGGGCTCTAATTGCGGTTAATTTGTATTATAGGTTCTATTACCTATATTTATTTATTTAATTTATTTATGTTCTTATACACACAGAAGATATACCTAAATACAACAAAAAGGACAAACAACAATGTACGAAGGCACTAATTATTTCTTAAGAAATCTCTTCCAGTAGACCTGCGAGAGAAGTTTAATTCACCTTAGCCTAACTTTCAATTTAAAATTCTTCGGGGATGGCGAATTTATATGACATTTGTAGTTATAGTTATTGTATGTATGTTAATGTAAAGCATTATATCATAAAAATACAAACATATTCTCTTTACGCATACGTAATTTCTTCGATGATCGATGATCTACTTTCAAAAGAGGCATGTTGAGTAGCATCTTAGCACCGGCAGATGTCTAATACTGTAGGTAGGTACCTACTTACCTACCTACATTCTGTTCTATCTTTCCGTTTTTATTACACAAAGGACTTGGGCAGATAATGTTATCTACCGGTTTCTGCATACTAAGTATAATGTAGTAGTTTATTAAACCAATATCTAAATACCTGAACTCTTAAAGTTTCCGCATGTTCATTTCGTATCACCACTGGTGCAGTGCAGACTGCAATTAATATTACTATGTAGGTATGTCAATACTGTGGAACTCTAACGCCTATGTATATCGCGTTATGGCCCTCCGTAGGCCTGCGAGATACTGTCACCAGACTGTATCCGATTGGTGGAGGTCAGGGAGTGTTAGGGGTTGTCTTGGTAACTTGGTCGCTCCGCGTGTTACGACATCAAGGACGTTCGTGAATAAAATATGAACACGTGAGCATTGGGTTTTTGAGTGTTTAAGTAACGGTTTCATATGGGTAGATAATGTCGTAGCTACAGATAAAATTAGGGAGGGCATCGATAATTAAATAATTTTGTTTTGTAAATTACATTTAGGAAATTAATTCTTAAGCTGCATGGGCTTATTTCTAGAAATATATAAATTGTTTTTTAGTCGTACGCGTATCATAATAGAAATGTTAAGGGTCGAGTGGTCTACTTTGCCCTGTCGACTAATAAGCATTTCTCCCAACCCTTACTATGGTATGCAAGAACAATACTTGGCTTTGAGTAGTTACTTGAGTAGGTTTCTAAGTAGTGTCTCACTGTCATGGTCTCTATTGCTATGGCTATATAAATTATCAAAGTGAAACCTGACATTCCTAATTAAACTCGTAGTCTCGTGATGTTCTCGCACACACGAGTTAATTTGCAAACTGTCTGGACAGCGAACTGTAAAGTTGAGCGCTAGATGCACAAAACTCCCATTAAATTTTAAAGGTCATCATTCCCGAGGGTTTGATAATGGGACTTTTAGATTGAAGTCACAAAGGTAAAGGCGTGCCATATTAAACAGGTTGCTGGTTTTGTACTTTTAAAAACAGCAAATATATTTTATAAAATATTTGTTTTGCTTTCAGTGGAGAATCACATAAATCCAGAAGATCTTCGGGAGTTCATGAATATGAATCGACAAAATAACACCACTCCAAAACTGGGCTTAAATGACGTTCTGGGGTATGCTGATTCAGTGGTAAGATTAATATTAGTACCACAGATTAATAAATAGTATTAAATAGTTACCGAGTTATAACCAGTTGCCTTCTATCTTCTAGCTTTTGAAACGCAACTAATCTAATAATATTAATTTTATAGAAACTTGGTGCAAATATTATTCATTACCTGCGTGTTATTCTTTACAACATGTTGTATGTAAAAAGTAAAAGCATTATCCTAGTGCATCTTGGCCCCCATTAGCGACCCTCCCTAGTCACGGTGCAAACCCTACAGGGAGCGCATGCTGCTTAGTTGGTACCAACTTTTTAAACCATCTAATACGGTTGGAGTTGGAGCTCTGCTAGCCTGCCTGGTGAAGTAGCCTCGTAGCTAACTACATTGTACGTCCGAGTGTAAAAGGCATAGTGGACCAAAGCGGCAATAGCAATGGGGCAACTAATTATCTGAGTACGCAATACAACGTATTTATGCGTTTATCCATGCATGTATACGAATTTGCATCGAAATTGATTACACTCTTTATCAACTTCATCCTGTGTCCATAGAGTAATGTGCAATTTTTAAATTGTTTAGTTCTTATAGTATTTTTTTTGGAGGTGGTATTAATTACCTATATTAGACGCCACTACTTACACTTTAAAAATTAAAACCCACATTTCATGTTAGGTCTTAAATTTTCTTATAATTAGGTCTAAGAACAAACTTTAGGTTATGAAATTTAAGACCTAAATTGAAATTTTAATTTGAGGGTTTGAACCATTTGGGAAAATATTAAGTGAGTCGCTTTCGAGTGTTCTGATATAGACTATAAGACATATATTCGAAAGCATAAAAATGAATCTGTATTTTTAGTTAAACTAAATGGAATAAAATATAATAAGAGGAAGTTAAAATGTTTAAAAAACTAGTCGTCGCATAGTATCCGAATCGCATAAATGTGTATAAACAGTATACACGTATAATAGGTAGTATGAGTCCTTTATCCAAAATGACTGAGCCATATTCACTATTCAGCTTTATAAAAATCATCATCATCATTGGTCCATTCATAGCATAGAGTACATAAACTTGGAATCATCACTATACATAATTTGTCTCGGCCATGCCATGCGCTACACGACACGTAAGACAAGGGTTTTATGTAGGTAATTATTACAACCATGTCATATTGACCCAGTTCATGAGGAGATACCTTCTATCAACGTCTTATGTAATAATAGTCATGCCATGGTGCTAAAGACGATAGCTGTCTACACAGACCTAATCATAGAGTAGATATACAATTGATATTGATAAAAAATCATCAACTTTCTGATTTTTTTTTTAGGTTCTAATATTTGTTAAATGTAAAGCTAAATACCTACTCCCAATGTCACCGCCGGTTTAGTGGTTACGGTAATTTCTTCTAAGACTGACCGGTGTTCTGTCTTCTATTGAGACCCGCGACACCTATTTGTGATTTACACAAATAGTTTTACTGAATCTTGGTGTGCTTTATGTCCATGAATCATGTGTTTGTAGTTGTCCCTCGAGACACAAGGATTTATTTTTCTAGTGCGGCAGTTGTTTTTTTAAATAATCTTGAAATAAATAATCGTTTTTTAAAAAGAGAATACCATCTTTCAATTGCATATTATTAAAGATCCGAATTTAAATCAGTTAATTGGAATATCACAGACGAACAGGCAATCATGGCATCTATCATAATAAACCATGCACATGCACGGAATTTGTATACTATCAACTTCCTGCACCATGGCATTAACTAAGAATAACTATTGTCAGATAAATCCCAGTAAACAACTAGTTCATTTCCTGCAGTACTAACTAATCTGTATCAGTTACTTGGAATAAGCTTGTATTTAATATACTAACTACCCGAGCACGGTTTCTCTTGTACAACTTTTGTTACATCTGAATGACGTAGCTTTCTAGTGGCGAAATAATTCTTGAAATTGGTCCAGTAGTTTAGGAGCCTATTCAATACAAACAATCAATTTTTTTGTCATAATAACATTATTATTAAACATTTAGTTTAAGGTAAAACATTATATGACAAAATCTGTTGCCTTACTGACCTATACCTAAATTCTAACAGGAACATTTCCAGTAACCCGGTAGAAGTACTTATTTTATTTTATTTTCTTTAGTCAAAACTAATATAATATAAAGATGAAATATTTGATTGTTTGTTTGCATTGAATAGTAAGTTTAAAAATTCTTTCATAATGGTGAAAGGTTTTTTAATGAGAAAGCGACGTTATTCAGATGTAACAAAGGCTATGAAGATCCCACGGTGACGGGAGCTATGCTCGTGAAACGACTTCCGAAAACACAGTTTTTTTTTTTTTTTTTATAAACGTAGGACATAACGACAAGTCTCCCGGTGCCCAATATAGTGGACTGCTTCGGTTTGGGCTCCTTATCACGTCAGCTGATAAGCTTGTTCAACATGAAACCAGACTCATCGAATACTGTTAACACGCATTTTTACTTCTCATCGCGAAAAATGCCTGAAAGAGTACAGGTATGATCTCTGACTATCATGATTTTTATGTTGTATGTTGACTGCGTATATTAGTTTATTGTAGCCTTTCATTCTCTTTGATAAAATTAATGACACAAGGTTTTCTCTCTTATTTATACTTAAACTTGAACATGAAGAGAATTAGAAAAGTTTGAACGATTCTTAGTAACATTTGAATGTCATCGTAAATCTTTATTACTACTAAGTAGTAATGAATTGTAAACATTTTAAAATTTTAATTAAATATCAGCGGCAACGTTTGGTGGCAACCAAGTGATACGATTGCTAATATAATTTACGGTGAAGGAACGTTTAATGAATCTCTACTTAAGTATAATTGTTATAATACGAAGAGTAACAAGAGATAACTGTTCTGATTGTCTATACTTTCAATAGAACGTTTCGATTCTTTCAACAATACAACTACTGAACATTCATATTTAATTAAAGATTATGTTTTAAGTGGAAATTATCAAATGTGAATAAAAGTGCATACTATCTATTTCCATTAATATTTGGTGCGGATCTAATAACCTTATATTTGCAGGTAATGCCTGGTCCACAATTTGGTTTGGAGTGGGTCGACTTCAACCCGCATCGGAAGACAGTGTTGATAGTCCACGGCTTCATGAGTCACAGCAATGCGTCATGGGTTAATGACATGACCAAAGCATTTTTGACCTGGGTATGTTATGATAAAAATGTTTTTAACCTCTGTTTTTGTTTTCAACAATGCAACATTCAAATTTACATTCTTTGTTTGATAAAATCAAAACTCCATGGCTCTTAAGGAAATAACTACTTAATCTAAAACAAATGAAATCCTTTGAGATGATAAAGAATTATTTCATAATTAAGACTAATAAATATTGAATAGTTTTCACTTTGCGCTTTTTAATTAAGCTCTAATCTTTGAGCCGTATACTCTAAGTAAATGTAGTAAAAATGATTAGTTTAATTTTGAATACACGGAAACCTAAGAAGATTGCCCTATATATTTAGTTATTATAAATATGTTTCATAATTTAAGTTGTTCAATGTAAAAGTCAACGTTCAATGTGCCGTGTGGTTTCCGGCTTAGAATAGACCACCCCATGTCTTCCCATGGGTGTCGTAAAAGACTAAGGGACAAATGGCTGATGGATGGGCAGCAGCATCTATTAGATCAACATTTGCATCTTACTGCGATCACCAATCCGTCTGCCAAGCGTGGTGATTATGGCAATATCCCTCTACGATCCTGGCTTGCCAAGGTCTGCTAAAAAGAGGCCCATGTTCAGCAGTGGATCTCAACAGGCTGTTGATGATGATGATGATGAATGTAAAAGTAGTTATTTTAAGTTTTACTTTGAATCGGGGTAAAAAAGGAGTATTTTCACGTCATGCTCTATAATACATAGTTTTGCTTGCAGGGTGATGTTAACGTAATAGCTGTAGACTGGAGCGGAGGTGGCAATACTTGGAAGTATTGGCGCGCGGTCGCTAACACTCGAAGAGTCGGCTCTGACACTGTTGGGTAAAACCATTTCCATATAAGAAACCATCATATGTCTCATTGCATGCTATCTTGTTCTTAATCTATATCTATCTGTCTGTTACGGATTTCATTAGACTGTAGATCCGATTTATAGTTATATTATTATTTATAGTTATAAATCGGATCTTCAGTCTAATTCAATCTAGAATTCTTCAGTCTAATAATATCAATTTATGAAATAGGCCGATATGATTGGTGTTACTGATGGAGAGAGCGTATTAAACTCAGAAATTTCAGCAGAAAAATATAGTATATAGAAGACCCATAGTCTACCATACGAGCGTAACTGCTTTTATTAGGTATCCTGCTCCTATAGGTAGACTGAAATCGTGGGAGATAATCATGAGAACTAATTTTGCCAACGAATCAGAAACCAATATGAACTATTTACTTCCGGTCACTGTTACTTATTTAAATACAATAATAGTTGTCGAGTAAGCGCGGTCGCGTTTAATCGCCTGACGACTTATTCCGCCTCTAAGAATTTGTTGTTGAAACTAAATTAATGATTTTGAATTACATCCATAATATGAGGTTACTAAAATCGGTGGATATGGCAGTCTATTTTGATTTATGCAAGTTTTCTACAGGGCCTACACTTTGTAATTATTTTTCTAGATTCATGCGTCAACTGATAAAGGAATCGGGCGCTAGAATTAAGGATTTCCACTTTGTGGGACATAGCTTGGGGGCACACATTGCTTCTTATGTCTCATACCATCTCGGCAAAGTTGCAAGAATTACTGGTAATAATAAGTCTTTTACAAAATTTACAAACTTTAATACATTAATATGGCATTTTGTACGCTGGACTGTGGTAATCTACTTATGACGACCCATATTAATGGAATTTCTAAAATATAAAAAGTAGAGCGCTGCTTTGCATTACATTTTAGCTATAACTTGGTATTAAAAATACCATTTATGAATCATCGGTAATACGGATTTAAAGTGCAGTTCCGCCGTTTTTATAATATCTACGAATGACATATTGTCCTTTCACTTCCTCTTACAATTCCAAGAGCAATAAATGTTCAGTATATTTGTCACTGTTCTATGAACTCATATGTTCTTTGTTTTCCGCAGACACGGAAGTATCCGATAGAACTAGGGGAGCATTACCTAATTCTTGTTTCTTTCTTATTTGGAAAAGCGTTAAAGGATTTTGAAATTGATTTTTATTAGAGGCCCACGGAAAGATATATTAATGTTCATATTCGACCTGAGTCGATTACGCAATGTGATTGTGGTTAATTTTGTGTCGAAACGGGGTTCATATGATAAGATCTATTCAACTATATAGTATTGAATAGATTTTATTACTTACTAGCGACCCGCCCCGGCTCCGCACGGGTGCAATGCTGATGTATCATACATATAAACCTTCCTCTTGAATCACTCTATCTATTAAAAAAACCGCATCAAAATCTGTTGCGTAGTTTTAAAGATTTAAGCATACATAGGGATATAGGGACAGAGAAAGCTACTTTGTTTTATACTATGTAGTGATTACACTTTTTTAAAGTGCCCAGTTTGCAGTTGAATTACTACATAATTCAACTGCAAACTGGGTACTTTTAAAGCTGTAGGTATGTTTGCCCAGGTTTGGATCCGGCCCAACCCTGCTTCAGAACATACAATTCTACAGAACGTCTCGACGCATCGGACGCGGATTTCGTAGATATTATCCACACTAATGGACGTCTGCTATCTAAAATCGGATTTGGATTTCCAGATCCTACAGGTATTAATTATCATAAGTCATATTTAAGTATCTGATGATATTATTAATTTCGTGCTATATAATGTCAATAAATAAGGCAGTAATTTAATGGAGCCCAAACACAACAATTTTATAAGTAAGATCTGAAAAATAATTATTTGTGCAGCTCCCGGCTGAATTCCAAACTTACTTAAAAGTCTAAACAACTAAGTATGTAATGATACATTAAGAGCAAAGCGGTTTCACGCGCACTACGTAGTTCACATTTTTGTTGGAATTAATTGATAAAATTTAACAAATGTATAAGATACTTTGTATTTATGAACTTTTTCTTTACAGGCAATGCAGATTTCTATCCTAATGGCGGTATGAAACAGCCGGGCTGTGACAAAGAGTCGAAATGGACCCAAATCGTACCATTTTCTCTTGGAAGTAAGTTGGACATGACTTTTGCATTATTCTGACGATAGTAGTAGTACTAGTAGTTTACAAGTTTACTATATTAATGCTAGATTTGCCACGTCTCTAAATCATTTTAGCATTATTCATGTTATTATTGTTGCAGAGTTACAACAAGCGATTTGCAGTCACGGTCGTGCATATCTCCTCTTCACTGAGTCTTTGTTGACCACGAATTGTTCGTTTAGAGGACATATATGGGATTTGACTTATGAAGGGTAAGTTCAATGTTGCTTCAACATTTTAGGGTAGAATAGAGAATGTAATTATTGTATAGTTTCGTCAAGTTTGAGTGACTTAAAGGCAACCTCCGTAGCGTAGCGGAATTTGGCTCGCTTTATATCTCGGAGGTCGTGGGTTCGATCCCCACGCCGGACAGGAAATCTTTGTGTAAAATTGAGATTCTTTTCCGCCCTCCGTGCCTCGGAAAGCACGTTAAGCCGTTGGTCCCAATTATTATAACATCATCTATAATAATCGTATAGCAAGAAATGGGCAGCAGCGTTTCCTTGTGTGGTACATCATAATACTGCGGTCACTAACCCGCCTCACAAGCGTGGTATCTATGGCAAATACCCTCCCTTGGGAGGAGGCCATGTTCAGCAGTAAACGTTATATGGGCTGATGATGATGAGTGACATATATTATGTGCCCAGAGATTTCGACTGAACACTAAACCACCGAAACAACAAACAGTCGCTTAGTGGAAAGACAGTATCAGTACCTGAATCGCAATTCATTTGCTTGTACAGTAAAAGCTCTCTATTCGCGGGGTATACGTTCCGTAAATATACCGCGAATACAGAAACCGTGAATATGGAATGGTAATTTATATGGGATTATAGGGGATACGTTCCTAGGAGACAGTAGATGGATCAATTTTCATTAAAAAATGTCACGTTTCCAGTGTTTGTTCCACATGCACTGGAAACGTGACTTTCCAAAGCGTAAATGATCAAAGCATATCTATTTCCACTTAAAGCTGTAATACAGATATTTTTCGTGTCGAAACACTTATTTTTAGTCGACATTATAAAGCACAGTACATCTAATATGTGGCAGCATTAAACAAAAACTTAAGGCGTAGTCGTAATATCACTATAATCTTCATTTCTTAGTCCAATTACCGACACGTTTATAAAGGAACCCGAATCCTTTCTATTAATATATGTATGTATGTAGTGATGTACCGATTAGTTCCGCGAATATGGGATTTTTTTGCCGCGAATACAGGAATTCGGTCGCAATTTTTTAATCCGCGAATAGTGAAAACGCGAATGAAGGAAGCGCGAATAAGGAGCTTTTACTGTATAATTGTGCGACAATAAAGACTTTATTATTATTTCTGGTTCTACAAAGCTGTAGCAGCAGTGCTGTACGCATAATTTATACATACAAGTAATAATCCTATCCAGAGTGTTCTAAAGTAAACATGGAATGATTCTTACTTGCTTGAATTTTAACGTTTTTTATTCAACTCACTCCTAACCGACATAGAAATTCAGATAGTTAAGTTGGTAATAAAACTTATCAAATATTACGTTAAAATCTACGTAAGTATTTTTAGAATATATAAAAGATGTTGTTTTGCATTAATCGTCTATAGTACCAATTTAGGTACGTTTCATCTCAAAAGTATTTAAACATTAAGCAAGAGACGACTGACTTTCAGACTAATGAGCTTCGCATTTGGTCCTTATTCTAATTAAATAGTAAATTAGTTCTGTACCACAATTCAAATTCTTGCTAATCAACCGTAAAGTGGGAGTGCCCCAAGGATATATTTTAGGACCCTCTTTATTTATTAATAAGTTGTAGGAATACTTTCATTAAAAGATATACCTATACTTATTTTGTAGAGTAAATGCAAGTCTAGAGGCGGCATGTGACAGAAAGGGTTCGTGTTCAGAAATGGGTATCAACGCGATCGGACGAGACGGGCTGCCTCGAGCTAGTGGCCCCTACTTCGTGCTTACTACAGACAAGGAACCCTATTGCCGTAAGTGTTTTGAGAGAAAATATAGTTTGTCATAGAGTTTGATGAATTTTAAAAGTTTTATAACTTTGTATAAATAACTAGTAAAAGAGTGAACTAAGTCTATAAATATATATAAAAAAATCAGTAATATTTCTGAGCCAATATTTTACGCCTTTCGTAATATACGATTTTGTAATATGCGTTTTCAGTTTTAAATATATACACGGTTTGTTTTCCTGACAGTAGAAATGTAGAATTAAAATAACTTTAATACTTAAAGCATTGAATCACTAATCCACTTTAACATTCGAAACTTTGTATTCTATGGACGTGTATAGACCTGATCAAGTCTAGTTAACCCAACTGAAGATAGATGTATTTTAATTAACATTTTCTTCACTTACGCTTTGCTTTATTGCTTATCTAATGCTGACGAAATGCTGGAACGTGACTAGAACACTAACAGGCATTTTAGACACTTTTAAGGCTTGTTGCACTGTTAATATTCGTTCGCGAATCATGGCCACGTGGTCACCTTTATTAGGCGACCTTGCGGGATACATCATAATAACATATCGTTTGATCTACAATGGGGGTTCTCAAAAAGTATTAGATTGGTTTATTCATTGGTTTAATATTTTATCGAGAGAAATATGCTCGTATTAGTAGTATACCGTGCACGGTGCATTGCACCTTAAATCGGTGGTCGTGAGTTCCATCGCTTTGGACAGAAAATCTTTGTGTAGAATCTAAGTTCTTAAGCCTTAGCGATTTAACGTGTCTTGGAAAGCACGTTATTTGTTGGTATAATATAAACCGATGGTCATAAAATCATTTATGACATTAGTATTCTAGGTAACGGGCAGCAGCTGCCAAGCCTGGTGACTATAGCAACACCTCCTTCAAGGGAGGCACATGTTCAGCTGTGGAAGTTATACGGGCTGAGGTACTCAGAAGTAGACAGGAGCACAACAAGGTGTTACTATTAATTTTCTCCGCCATTTTAGGACTTTATATATTTTTTAAAAACATTCAGTTAAACAGTTGCCTATTTGTGTATAAAGGTAATAATTAATCTATCTAATACCCACACCACTCCATTCGTTATTAGGATCTTCGTCCACTGAATTATTAAGTTAATGTCATTTTATCATCGTCCCGATATTCAAGGACGTGGACTAATTTCCGTTCCGATTACACATGAATACAATTTTTTATGACAATGGCGTACTATTAACAGATTATATAGTATTGATAGGTCGTCTTGTTTGAGATAGAATATTATTATACTAATACTTTGTACCAATTGTGCCCGTGTTACGTCTACGAGTTATACTTTTGCACTGATTAATTTTGTTAAAATATCATATTGATATCTTCATTATCTCTCTCAGATATTAGAATTATAACAATTGTAATAATGTCAGTACTACTCGTACATAACTGAATTTAGTAATTTCTCTAATAAATAATGAATAAATGTCTTGAATTTAATTAGCATAGAATATAAGAACGATGGTACGTTCAATTCTATTTCATTTCTTAAACATACGTAGACCCCAAAGTCCTAGACGCCCGCGAACTGTAACGAAGAGCAACAGCACAAAACTCTACTCTACTCCGAAAAAAACCAAACGTCATAATCCCTTAATCCTCCGCCAGCAACCGCCGTGAGCCGAGAGGTGAAGCCCTCTTGCGCAGGATGCTTAGTTTGTCGTTTTTAAATAATTTATTTAGACTGGAGCTCTGCTCGCCTGGTGAAGTAGCAAATGCCTTGTGGCTTACTAAATAATGTCCGTCCGAAAATAACAACATTTGTTTTTTGCGCAGACCATTTGTCACAAACAAATTATGTGTGTTGTAAGAAATTGAGATACTCATAAAATCAACACCATCACTGATGCAAGTTTTCTCTTTGGATTGAGACGGAAGAGATTGGGCCAGCATACAGAGATATAATATAGGGATTTATAATATCATGATTCCTTTTTGGGTTTTTGCCTACTAGATACATTTCGAACACAAATTTTCTCCTGTTCATAACACTTATGTATTGAAGCTTGAAATACGTAAACTCCCCATAGTAAATTAAGCAAACTCTCATTGACTGATGTGACGGACGATAAGGTAAACAACTATCAATATTTTTTGACAGGTTCATGTAAATTTAATTACTTTATGATTAGCTATATTAATGCCTGCACAAAACATATGCTAGTATGAAGATTTCCAAAATAATTTATTGTCAAGTACCTCTACAACAATATTAATGAGTCACTTATTAAAGAAACAAGGACTCTGAGTGGATAATATTTTTATCTGATATTCTGATAGTAGAATCTCCTCGATTTACTCGGCAGATGAACTCATTATTGTTTAACATTTAATTGATTTGTTGTTTAAATAACCCTGTATTTAACCGTTACTAATAAACATAGTCGTTATGCTACGTATTTCCTCGCTAAAATTACATTATAAATCGTTTTCTTATTCAGCAACGGAATGGGAGCGTCACCACCCTCAGCCGGAGCTTCTCGACGATCTTCGCAAAGGGTTTCAGATAGACCGCCCTTTCAAAGAGTCTAAAACCCATAAAACTTACCGAATTGCTCTATTTGCTATTCTTAGCATACCTATCTTTGCTACGTCCAAATTACTATTTGGATCAATGACGAAATATTGGGAAAATCGAAAATAACTACAATAAAAATATAGCTTCTATTAAACATAAGAATTTTACACGACGACGTTTTAGTAGTAGGATTGAGAAATGACTTAAGGCAACTGTTTAAATAATACATTAAGTTTATTAATGGTATAATTGACTAAGTAAATAATTTGTAATGAAATATTGTAATGAATCTGGTACTTTATAGTTCTGTTGAAGGTTAGTAATAAATCACAAACAGTTGTGTTTCTCATCGTACTAATAACATTAATCACAATAGGATGGTTTAGGTACTTAATCAAACAAACAAGATTAAAAGATCTCCGGTACGTTCTATAGCGTATCAATTTAATGTCTAACTCTAGCTGAACATGGCACATGAATTTGTCTGACTTATAATGGCATATCCGACCTTAGCTTCTGAGCTCTAGAATAAATGCACCAAATATTGTCATGGTAAACTGCTTTTGGAGGGGGCACTGCACAACACACTTGTATAAGGTTTCCACATCAATTGCACACATGATCCTCGTTCTGACCTCTTTTTCTGTACATAGCGACGGAATGGCAACGCCACCATCCACAGCGTGATCTCCTAATGGATCTTCGCTCAGGATTCCGGTTAGACCGTTCGATGAGGACCACTACCAAAGCCACAGAAGCCAGTTATGCTGACCCCTTGGACTCGAGAAATATGGATGAAGTCACTACTACTACGGAGGTGGGATGGTTTAAAAGGTGGTTTGGTCGATAAACACTAACTAGTGGATATGAGGGAAGAGAAAAAAAAAAGTGGATTTAAGGTATATGGTATATGTATAAGATTTCCAGTATGCCAATAGCTTCTGTGAATAGTAGATTTCTTGCTTCATATCTCCATAATATGTTGTAAAATAGTTGAAAATAATTACTCCCGTTAGCAAGAAAAATACTTGAGGCGATGAGTTTACTAGGGAATATCAGGTGTCACTTAGATGATTTTGATTTTGATGACAGTGAGACAGTACTTGCTCAAGTCAATACTTAACGCCAGTATTGTTCTTGCATACCATTGTCACAATATTAGTTTGATGGACATACATACTGTAACTTAATCGTATTCCGCACATTATTATTTTATTGTCTATCTTTATTAAGAAAGCAACATTGCAAGAAGCAAGTCATAAAAATCTGATAAAGATTGACTTAGCTTAGCTTATTCTCTGGAGTTTTGAGCGTGAACCTGTTGATCAGCACGCTTGACTGAAATATGTATAAGGTAACCAGAGATCATATAACGTTCCATGTTAAAAGCTAAGAAAATGACTGACTTTTATTTGTCGTCCTTATATTTATAAAGTAAGCTAATATATATTTAAGTTTAATATAATATTGCCATTGAATTTCTAAGCAATTTAATAGAAATGGAGTAGTTAATTTTAGTTTTTTTTTGTATTGTGTAATCTTCTATGTCAAGTTTTAATTTACTATGTATAAAATGACAAAGATCTCGTATATTATAAAGTTGATTCGACATTACTTATTTAAAATTTATTTTAAAATGATTTCATAGCTAGTTGAACTACTACTACTGTGAAACCGTTTCGTTCTCGAATGATTAAGCACATACTTAGTGTCTCAAATAAATAAATAATTTAATAATAGTTAGCTAATTGCTTATCTTTTTCCAATTCACTTTTAGTAATAATATACTCAATTACAATTATAATTAATTTATTACCTATTTAATTAGTTGATAAATCTACTGCCTATAAATTATTCAGTAACATAATTATGCTAATTTGAAAGTGTAAAATATTCATGATCATATGGATAAATTGTAGAGTACAATTATATGTATAGTAATGTCTAATAAACTGTTAAAATGATTGAATGGCTTTTTAATTATTTAATGCAATAGATATTATAGTTACGATCTAGATAATAAAAAAATATACTCATTTGTATATAACAGCGCATAAATGACATTTTGTGGTTACATTTAAGTGTGAAAACATGAAGGGAAATAAAAGCTATAAGAGATTTAAAAATCGTTTTATATTCTTCGGAAGGAACAGTGTTATCCACGGTTTGAATCACTTGTTTAGGCCAAAAATTAGTTTGGTGTCGCGGTAAGAATGGTTTTATTACACCTATATAAAACATTAAGAATATCATCATCTTAGAAAGCTCTTTGATAATAACTTAAAAAATTATTATCAAAGAGCTTAATTTAGTTCTTTCCGTGGGGACTGGGAGCCAAATTTAATTTAACGCTGTTATGCTAGAAAAGTTGCCAAGTAGCAGATTAACAATAGTTAGTATTTTATGAGTTAGTTATAGGTATATGTAAATAGCTTCCCTCGGCCCGTTTCGCCATTCCCGTGGGAACTATGTTAAAAAATAGCCTATATATATAGCCTATGCCTTCCTCGGTAAATGGGCTATTTAAAACTGAACTCGGAGCAGTAGTTCCTGATAATAGCGCGTTCAAGCAAACAAACTCTTTAGCTTTAGGTATATATTAGTATAGATATATTCTCTTTAATCTTGATTCTCTCTAATCTAGTTTATGTACGTTAGGTATATATTATTTTGGTTACGATGTTCAAAAAAATTGCCTCCAATGCTCTTGGGTAGGTCATGATATTTTGCTACAAACTTAATCATTATTTACTTTATTGCGTCAGTTAAAATTATTAATTAATTTGTTATTACAGCTTATTTTGGCTCATAGCCATACTAGCGTCCCTAGGCTGTGTGTGTATAATGATGTTGCACGAGGACGAACTAAATGTGGCGATCAACTATACTCCGGACACTCGCTACTTGCATTGGACCACCACCTTCCCGGCTTTGACTGTGTGCGAGAAACATAATACTAAGCAAGCGCTTAAGAAATTCACTTCACTCTATCGTAAGTATTGTATCATCATGCTGCATGAGAAACTAGAAATAAAGATTAACTGCCAACGAAAACTGGAGATCAAAGTAACAAAATATACTCCGGACACTCAATTTCTCGTGTGTGAGTAGCACAACACTAAGGCTGAACCCACATTGAACATACGCGTTCCTCAAGAGTGTGCCACATACGGTCAGCGACGCGACGGGGTCGGGAGATCGGTGCTCGCATCATCAGCGTGGTTCATATGCTCGAGGAACGCGGACGGACAATGTGGGGTCAGCCTAAGAAACTATCAGAAACTTCAATGCGGTACCTATACATTAGGTAAGTATAGTACTGTTCAAATTGATAAAAAGCATCATCTAATTATACTAATTAATTTATGTCCTATGCTTGTGAGTAGGTATCTACCTTTAATAATTGATAAAGAGTTTAGGTTTTAATCAGTTCGGTGTAGGTAAATAATCTGATGATGTCAAAGCGGAAAATCTTACTATTAAGGTTAATTCAACGGGTGCCTTAATGAAATGGATTACACTGCCAATTAATTATTTCATTCTACGTAATTTTCCTTACTGTAGGTACAATAAAGAATATAATGTAATTAAAAGATGTAATGATAAAAAAAGGACTACAATAATTTATTAAACGTTTCAAGTTAAATAAAAAAGTTAACTAATAATTGCGGTGAACTTGACACAAATTTATCATTTGTTTAAGGATTTATAAGATGTTTGTGGTTTGTGATTTGTAGGGCATTATGTGATTCATAAATAATAACTGATGAAATCAAATAATAATAATTTCATACCGCAATATTTACCTATATTTTCTCGCCTTTGTAATAACAATTGGTGATATTATTTTATTATGTAGCACTTGAACTCATTAATTAATTAGACGCATTTTACATCCCGTGAGTACAGTGAGTATACCTAATAACTCTTTGATATACAAATATGCTTTTATTGCATAGAAAAAAAAAAGTTTATTCAATTAGTTTTTCTTTTGTGCTAATTGTTTTTGCACCTTTGCGTTTCAGCTCTAGCTTCAAGTCAGCAAATTTTATATTTTGTCCATAAGCACGTCAATTATCCATTTTTTAAATTGAACATTAACATTTTCGAGATCAACCCTGAAAAAAGTTTGTAGAGCAACAATATCTATTTGTTTTGGGAGTGCCGTCAATATGATACACCTTTCACCTAAGTGGCGCCAACTTGTAATATAGCGCAAATACTTGGTACTAATTGAATTAAATGAAAAGTATTATCTAACATGTAGGTGCTTTTTATTGTATTTGTCAAGAAATAATTAAATAATACTTAAGAAAAATTTAGGTATCATGGGTAAGCTTATACCTATAGATACAGTCTAAGTACATGTTTTTATATTGCCTACAACTAGTCTTTACCATGACACGCTGAATAGGCCTCAATCTCTTGTCACTATTCACATCAACCCTATCAGTCATCTTCATCATAAAGTCCTCTGCTGAACATGGACCTCCACCCGAGGGAGTTTAGTGTGTACGTTGTAACACACAGGGAAACGCTGCTGCCCATTCCCTGGTATACAATTGTTATAGTAGATGTTATAACAATTAGGACCAACGGTTTAATGTGCTTTTCGTGACATGGAGGGCCAGACCTAAGAAAGACGCTCTAAGATTTTACATAAATATTTGTTGTTCAGCGTAGGGATCAAGCCCACGACCTCCATAATCATAATCCCTTTATTCCACTCTCAGCTGATCTACTTAGTCCTCTGGACTACGACCACCGTCGTTACCTGACCGATATGCTGTATGCGACAGTAGAATGTAGCAAGGCGCAGTGCTTGCCTTGCGGGAAGACGGTGCCTTGTGACGTACCATGGAGATCAATTATAGATAAAGTGAGTTAAAGTTGCTACTTGTTTTAGGTTATATAGTAGGCCTTGTGCTTTTTGCTTATTCGTTCTTACATTAAGCAATAATATACATATCATCATCCGCCCTTATAACGTCCAACCAACCAGACCCACAAAGAAAGGTTAGATTTTACACAAAGATTTCTGATAGACAAGACCTACGAGACTAATATCATATCGCTACCCTACGCAGGTTGAAAAATACCTCAGATACAATTCGGGTGTCAGGAATTGTGACAAGAAGTGTGTGTCATGTGTGAAAAAAAAAGTCAAAGTAAAAATTGCTCATCATGGATAAATCTGTACCTTTTTATTTGTGGAATGTGTTAGCAGGGTTTATATAAATATCAGGCGGAAATTGGTATAAATAACAAAAAAAAAAGGATTTTGGACAACAAAATATAGGAACGCCAAATCACATTTGTACATAGGATTGTTATTATCATCTTCTTCCTAAAACAAAAACAAAAGCACATGTAAACATACCTGATTTTAAATCTTGTATTGCACATATCAATAAAGTAACACAACATAACAACACTATTATATACACTCAGGTGCGCAAGAGTTGCGAAGATATGTTAGCAGAGTGCTCCTACAACCAGGTCCTTTTTCCATGCTGTCAGTATTTCAGAACTGTGGACTCGGAGTACGGCACTTGTTACTCGTTCAATACCATGCAGCATACGTAAGTGAGAAACGATAATCACTTATCTTGCGATAAGATCATCGTAATCACTCTAATAGGTGTGCTCTGTACATATAGCTATATATTGGAATCATTATATCGCACGTGCGGAAAGACAACGGCACAATTGTATTCCTTGCTTAAAACAGTATTAATAAAAAACAGTAAATCCTTTTAATTCTTGACAACATGCCTAAATTAAATATGATAGAACATAGAAAGTTTATTTCATGGAACAAAGAATAGAGGAATATAATGCAGAGGGGATTGAGAAAAACCACTTCCGATGCCAAAATAAATCTTTAACTTACCCTTACGATAACTGCAATTGTGCCCTTGTCTTACCGAATATGGGATTAAGGTTTTATAGGTATTAATAGCGTAGTACGGAAATACAAGTAGATAGATACCTACTACAAAATATCAAAACAGTCAGACACAGATGTCTAGTGCTGCCATGTCCACAGCTGAACATAACATTATTTTGAAGATTTACTCAGTGGCATGCCTTTACACTCATTTAGTTGTGTAGATAGATAGCTTTAGGTTTCTAGCATTACCAACAGGTTTTGTATAATGTGAGAGATAATGAAATAATTTTTAGGATGGTAATTAAATCTACTCTATCCAGAATGAATTGTCATGTTTTAGGCCACAGGAGAGTTTGTTTGTGGTCAATAGAACAACTGGACCGGGACTACTGACGTTCCGGTTAAAGACCGATGCTGCAGTAAGTATGTTTAAAAAGCAAGAAAAACATTGTCCCAACATAATATGTGTTTCTAACACTTTCATCATAATCATTAGAGATGCGCCGAATATTCGGTCAATATTCGGTATTCGGTGTATTCGGCACCTTTTCCACTATTTGTATTCGGCCGAATTATTCGGTTTTGATGCCGAATATATTCGGTTCTAGTATTTAACTATTTATATCTTCTTGGCTATACAGTTATAGAACTAAAAGACAAAACTTCTTATGTTATATCATTACAAGTGAAAAAAATCCTATAATGAATATTATGTTGAATAAAGCTAATAAAATAATACAATTTAACTTCAAATCAACATTTATTTTTAAACTTTAATGAAATTAACATTAATTTTTGGGCTTCAGAACAATATTTATCTGTAAACTTTAATTAGATCAACATTTATTAGACATCAAACAAATTTTTTTTAAACCTTAACCCACATTTTAAAGCTTATACATATTATCAACATTATTTTTTTTTAATGAACACACATAAGTGGCAAATTGACAATAATAGTCATCATAACAGAGTCTAATATGTACCTATAGGTAGGAACAACTAAAGATTAGAAATAACATAACAGACAAACAAAAAGAAACATAGGTACACATTCTAATATTTGTAATTAATTAATGGTAAATTGTGGTGCAGAAACACCAAGCTCTCGGCCCTCTCCGGCAAAAGTCTGTTGCGTTTTTCTTCGTATAAGTTCCCTGCTTCTGAAAATAACCGTTCGCTATACACACTACTACCGGGGGTACTGAGAAACGCTCTAGCTAAATTAGCCAAATGTGCATATTTCGACTTATTCTTTGCCCACCAATCGAAAGGGCTTTGGGTTCTTGAAAGAAGACTTTCAGCTATATAGCTGTCCAATTCCACGGCTATTGGGCTTTTAGGATCATCCGAAATTACAGGATTCGTCGAGGCAAGTTCTTCATAACAGTTCCAAAATGCTACATGTGATTCCTGTAAAAAATTTGTAGCGTTTTGTAGAGGACCCCTGTTTGTCACAGTTTCATCTTCGCTTGAACTTTCAGCATCAAGGTCGCTTCTTTGAATAGCTTCTAGAAAAAGCCTTCTCCTTATCAGTTCGCAATTTTCGGGAGCAAAAAATCTCATTCTAAATCGGGGGTCCAACAATGTAGACAGGCAGTAGTATTTATCTTCTTGCAAATTTAGGAAACGACTCTGCACTTCTTCTTGTAGCTTCTGTACCATTTCTGGTATATTTGGACATATTTCTAAAATTTCGGGCTTTGTTAAATATTTGATCAGAGTGTTACTGTGGGGAATAACTTCAGAAATTGAAGAGAATGTAGAACTGGTAATTTTGGTGACTTCTTCAAATGGTTTCAATAGAATTAAACATTCTTTGAGAATCATCCACTGTCTTTCAGTACAATTTTGAATATTAACTGAGCCAGAATTGTCCGAAATGTAAAGCAAAATCGCACGTTTTTGTTCAACTATTCTTTCCAACATATAATAGGTGCTGTTCCACCTCGTTGTGACGTCCTGTACAAGCTGATGCTCGGGTAGATTAAGTTCTCTCTGGATATTTTTCAGTTTTTCTTGCGCCGTGCTGGAGTGGTTGAAATGTGTCACTATTCTTCTAGCCGAAGTCAAAGCATCACTTACGTTTCCAATTTGTAATGAAGCTTTAATTGCTAACTGCAGCGTATGTATGAAACATCCCTTGCCTACAAATGAACTCTCATTTATGGCTTTAACCATATTGGGGCCATTATCTCTCATAATATATATAAATGGTCCACATATCAGATGTAATCGAAACAGCCTTGGCTCTTGAGATTTCTTCTTTGATCAAATTTTTCACTCTCTCGTAAATTTCCGGAATTACCACTTCACTCATATATTTTCTACCAGGAACCTTGTATTTAGGCTTCAATAAATGCAATAATTTGGTAAAGCCTTTGTTTTCCACAATTGAAATAGGCTGATTATCAGTTGCGATCATTTCAGCGATGGCGTTATGGATTTCCTTTGCTCGAGAATCTGTTATGTTCCAATTTGTAATGAAAGCCTCCTCTAGAGTTTGTTGTGTACTTTGTGAATGAGACCGGTCCATACTGGATCTTACACTCGAATTTGTAGGTGAAGTATATGAGCTATGTTCAGAAGCACTTACAGAAGTAGAAGTGGTTTCTGGCAGTTGTTCTTTGTGCTTCAGCTTCAAATGATTTGTCATACCACTGGTCGAAGCACTGCGCCCTGTTCCGCCGCGAGAAATAACACAACTACACAAAGTGCACTTAACTTTTGTTTTATCGTCTGCCAATTCGTCAAAAAAGTCCCAAGCACGTGATCTTTTACGCCCACTCATATTGCAAACAGTTCAGTCAATATTATGTAAATTTTCGTAATTATTAGCACCTTTCTTTTTGATTATAACGTAATCGTGCGATGTTTTAAAGCAAAGTGACAGCTCGCTCGTTAGCTAGCCAGCAGCGACACGTAAGAACCTGTTTACGCGGCAAAACAATGAAATGGTAAACCGAATAATTCGGCCGAATATTCGGTTCGGTAAAGGTTAAACCGAATACTATTCGGTATTCGGTTATTCGGTGAAACCTGTATTCGGCGCATCTCTAATAATCATCATCAGCCCGTATAACGTTCACTGTTGAACATGGGGATCCTCCCGGGGGATGGTTTTGCCATAGTCATTATGACTCCAATACTTTTAGTTTAGACTTGAGAAATAATAAAATACAACAGGAGAGAAAATTGATGCCAAATTTTCGATTAGAATTAAGCGTAACTGCCCACGAAACAATGAAAACAATGACAAAAGTTTCAATTAGATCAATGGGTTCCTCTACAGCATGAAAAATTCTTTCCATTTTGTGTTATGCCTACCTGTAATTAACAAGCTTTTGTCCATTTACTTAATACGGTTTAATGTAAAATTTGTTTGACTTGATTCTTGGGCTATTATGTTACCTGCTATAGTTTTTGTTTTATATAAGCATGTTTAGACACCGTTATTCTTTCCAGATATCAGTCCATAGTCCCGAAGAACTATCCACTAACAACCTGGACATAAAACTAATACATATTCTACACCCGTACGCCGAAAACTACGTGGATCTATTGTTCTCAATCGTAGAGATAGCTAATGATCAGCAACTGTTTAAACAAGACGTTGAAGTTAGAGGCTGTCGGTTTTTAGACGAAATACCGAAGGGAATGTTTCATACTTATCCGGTAGAACTGATTGTATTATCATATGAAAATAACAAGGAGTTGGGTAGGCAGGTGGTATTTTACGGTTTAAAGAAACTATAACGTCGGAGACCGTGCTATATCGCGTAAGTGGCAATATCTATAGGTACTAATTATAAACCTGAAGAGTTTATTTCTGTGTTCGATTGAAAGCGCTTATCTCAGTAAATACTGTGTCATATTTGAAACATTTTTTCTGCGTTAGATAGCTCATTTATCGAGGAAGGCGGCTATGAAAAATATTTCAAAATCGGGGTTAGCCCAAAGTAACTATTCCACACAAACGAAATCGCAGGCGCAAGCTAAAAGGTAATAAGTTAAAGATCAAATGTAGCTATTGAAATTTTGCTCTCTACTATACACAAGTAAGGAAAAAATTTCTTGTCGGATAAATAAATGATCTCATAAACAACTTACGCGATATTGCACTATTCCCGTCAATATGTCATCTTCTTCCGTGATGGTATAAGTATTTAACTCAAACTAAAGTTCATATACCATAAAACTTTGTTCATAATAATGTATGCACGTAAAACATGTTTCACGACGTATGGTCCAATTGCACGAATTGCATTTGCACAATAATCAAAGATTTAAGTCCACACCTATAAAGTTCTGAGGTGAGTAGCAGAACATCAATTTATAAATGCAAAGTTTCGAAGGCAGGTTAAATTTATTACCAAACTTTGAGTAGGCACCTAGTTTTGTACTTCAACATAGTTATGTGCAGTACAGGGGACTGCAATGACTACAATATTTATTGGCCGTATGCGGCTTCGCATTGCTCAAGTTGGGTAATTTATTCCGTTCTTGGGAATAATATAGTACGATAAACGACACGAATACAAAACGAAGTTTAAAATTTAGGACATACACATGACTTCTTTTTCTGTATAGACAATAAAGAAGTATTAAGAAAGGAGTATTTTGATATCAACAAAACATTAATCTCTACTAGCAATGACTAGCATCCCGCCTCGGTACAATGCTGATGATTATACACATAAACCTTCCTCTTGAATCACTATATCTGATATAAAAACTGCTTCAAAATACGTTGCGTAGTTTTCAAAATCTACGCATACATAATTTTAATATTTTATTTTTTATTTAATATTTAAATTTAATTGCCGTGTGGTTTCCGGTTTGCCGTGTGGTTTCCGGCTTGCCGTGTGGTTTCCGGCTTAGAATAGACCACCCCATGTCCTCCCATGGGTGTCGTAAAAAGCGACTAAGGGACATATGGCTGATGGATGGGCAGCAGCATCTATTAGCTTAAGGTTTACATCTTACTGCGATCACCAATCCGTCTGCCAAGCGTGTTGATTATGGCAATATCCCTCTACGATCCTGGCTTGCCAAGGTCTGTTAAGAGGAGGCCCATGTTCAGCAGTTGACGTAAACGGTCTGTTGTTGATAAGCATACATAAAGAAAGCAGTGCACTAGTGATTATTGTGACACGTAGTTACTTTCGAAAAAACGGTTACCGTATGCCCGTGATTTAACCCTATTTAAACCCAATTTGTGACTATTTGATTTAAGTCCAAACATCCAGGGGACTAATAACTGAAGAGGAGACTGATATGATGACTTCGGTAAAAATGGCTTCATTACTGTATGGTTTTTTGGAACCCATTTCCGATTTATTGACCATACATAAATTGAATAAATTGAAATATTAAATATATTTTTTGCAGGCATAGTAAACACATTTGTGGAGACATTTATGTCATAAGCACAGTAATATCGTTATGTAATTAGCCTCTAGGTCTTGCTCACTTGATAGTGTATTCTTCTATTTAGCAATAAGTATACTATGTGCCTGCACATCCTGACTTCAGATTGTTTTGTATTGAAGATTTTTTTTTATTACAATTAGGTTTACTCTTATGGCGCCTGCCGATTGGCTCACAGCACTGAAGAGACGTTTCGTCGTTGCGGTTGTATACATCCCGCCAGAGATTTATCATGTGCGTATTTTATCAAATAGTGTAAAAGTATTTAATCAAATATACTAATCAAGCGTTTCTTTAATTTTAAATAGACAATACTCATAATAATAATAAGGAAAAAATAGATAAATAAACGAGACTTAACTTTTAAAAAACTATGAGTTTGTTTTGACTTGTGAATGTCAGGAGTCACTTTATTGATTTCTATTACCATAGTAATAAACAATCGGCAGATTGGCAAATTAAAAAACAAAAACACCACGATAGTGAGACACTTATACTTACACAAGGGAACACTATTAAAGTCAAGTATATTATTGTTCTTGCAAACCACTGTAACAGGGAGTTAGTTTCTTTAGGTACGTCAAGTTTTGTAGATAACATCTTACCTTTCTATAGATCCTACTTTTCTTCCAGATAATAACTATTATTGTAACTACACCGGTATCAACTGTTGGAATACGTATGAAGGTAAAAATATTTGATATTACAAAAATATCTCATATGTTTTATGCGTGTTATAAAAATAAAGATATAGAGACGCAAAATATTTTCAGAGCACAAGAAGAGAATACTAAATGATGTGGGTAACGATCCTTGTTTGCCTTCTTGTGTAGAAAGCGAACTCACTACTATACACATAGTCGGGTAACTAAATAAATAAAATAATATAGTATTTAATAAGCACGGACAGTAAATATGAAAAAATATTCATTAAAAAAATTGAACTATGAATTCGTTAGCTATTTGTCAGAACTGTGTGGCTTGTGGCTTAGAATATACCACCCCATATCTAAGAATAAGGGACATAGGCCTGTTGGGATAGGCAGCAGTATTTATCAGCTCAAAGATACTACGTTTTACTGCGATCACCAATCCGCTTTCCAAGCGTGGGGATTACGGCAATATCCTTCAACGACCCTGGCTTAACCAGGTCTGTTAAAAACGAGGGCCATGTTCAGCAATGGACGTCAACGGGCAGTTATTTAAACTCACATTCGGGACTATTGTAGATTTGTACTTATTTATTATTTTGTTCTTGTAGTCGACGCGATCCAGATAGGCCTCCTGGTATTCAAGTAAATGTCCAAATGGTTTCGCTGCCTACTCTTCGGTATCAGAGAGACTTATTAAAAGACAACCTGGATCTCGTCGGTAAGTCAAAGATTTATTGGCGTCATATGTAAAATCTTAATATTTATTCTTTATTAATTATCTTACTGTCAGAGGGGACACGGTGTTTTAAGAAACCACTAAGCACTTTTGTATTTTTCAAAAGACAAACACGTCAGAAGTCGTGTTTGGTATATCAACGAAGTGCTTAGTTTCAATGTCTTTTGCATACTTTATATAGGAGCTATCCGGATAGTCCGGATATTGATATTTCATAAAGAGTCACAAACTCCTTTTTATACTAGCCTCCTTTTTATTGATGAGTAGCTTTCCGCGCGCGGATTCACTCGCTTAGCTCCCGTTCCCGTGTGAACTTCATAATTAAATAAAGCCCTTGTTACTCAGAGATAAAATACAATTTTAATGGTGAAAGAATAGTAGTTTTTGAGTATATTCGTAAGAATCAATCATACAAAAATTCAAATCTTTCTTCGTTATAATATGACTATAAATAAAAATAGTTTCATTCAATTGACTTTGCGTCCTATGCTAACTTTTTTGTAAACAGAGATGCTAGCTAAGATCAAAGTATTTTCAAGTACCTACCTAAATAATGTTATTTTATATTTTCAGTGACTGTGGGAGGACTTGTAGGCTTGTTTTTTAGTTTTTCAATCTTAAGCTTACTCGAAATATTTTATCTTATTCTAAGACCGCAAAGTTTCAAGTAAATTAAATAATGCACGGTATATTTGTATTTTTATTTCACCTACCTGCCCTAAAAACTTTCAAGACGATAAATATCACCATTATGAATTAACAAAAGTTACGTTAAATTGAATGAAGTTAAAAAAGACAATGATGCCATTCCTTCTTCCTTTTGGCTGGAACTAGATACCTATCAACGAAGTTAGGTGAATGTACCTACCATTACATTGTCGATTAGGTCGCATAATTAAAATTTTGAATCGTTAGGAACTATCTTTGTAGTGGTAGTAAGAATAAAAGGACAAATTGAAATTTTATTGAAAACTATTGCTAATCTATTTCATCATGAATCTTCATGTAGACTATAAATTACTTTTTATTTATTATTTTTAATCATTTCAATATTTGGAATTTTATTGGGAATTTCCTTAGTATTCTAAAGGCTTATTTTTGTATTTGGAATTACACAAATTAGGACAAACAATACTTATTATAGGCATAAATACTAGCAAAATTTCTAGAAAAGTTCGAGTAACATTGTTGTTAAGTATGGTATTGCACTATCGCACCGTTCGTACTAGCAACTTCTATTGTTTGGTCGATATTCTTCATGGTGATAATTCGCTAGTACCTCAAAAGGAGTACCATATTGTATTTTTATGTTTTATTTTGAGTTTCTTCCAAATTTTATATAACAATGGGAAATACTGAAAGTAATGTAACCAGTGGAGTAAAGAAGCAGGCAGGAACGTCTCTTCAAAAGTTGTATAAACTCGTGGATATCAAAGGTAAGCCTACACTCGTAACTAAGGAAATGATATAAATTATAATATTTGTAGTTATGTTTGAATAATAGAAAAGATTCCACGATTTATCAAAAAATAATTGGCTGTTACACTTGACCAAACAAACCTAATCAATAAAATAACTTTTCTATTTTGAATAGCTTTTTACTCTATGTGTGTGTATAGTTTGATCGTTAAGTATATAAAATAAACAGTAATTATTTTCTTTATTTTTTATTAAGGTACTTAATAACAAATACACTTTTTGTGTATACAATATTTTCGTTTATCTTCCTCTCGTTACATAAAGCTGACCCACGATACCTTAGCCTAACTTGCTCTCTGTTACTCATATCTGATGATTTGTTGTTTTGCGTATTTTCAACGAATATACTCTTACAAAATTTAATGTACAGGAGGCGGTCTCTTAGTAGACATGATGAAGCGAGCTCTCCAGAACAAGCAATACGCAGAGATAGATCACGCGATAAAGACAAAAGTGGAGCCCTTTCTATACAATAGGGGGAAGGGCCGTTACATACCAGTGTCGCATTTGGTGCTTCTAAGAAACAAGGAACGATCGCGACATAAGTTGGTAAAGTAAATTTAGATAATAAAGGTATCAATAAAAGGCAACCGTTACTGATTGATTTATCAATACACAAATAGTTAATACGAGTATAATGTTGGCATCCGCTATGAAAGAATTGCCCAATATTGATCACCTAATTGGATGAAACGGGGCTCTAAAGTTTGTATAGAGAAATTGGTCTACAATGATGCAGTCGCGGGGAAAAATAAATTGAATGATATAGCAATTATAATTAATATAACAATTATTATAATGGGTATAAAATAAATAAAGATTCCGTATCAATCATTTGTGGAATAGAATGTAGTGATGTTGGAGATGCTAGGATAGGATCCAGGCAGTTTTGCGTGTAGGTAAAGTTTGTATTGACTACCCATATGAATTATGAATTCAGTCTAAGTTCAGGTCTTAAATATTCGACGGTCTTTTCTCAACGAATGAAAATGTTAGTCTGTAATTCCATATTTAGAGTACTAACACATTTACAGTATAAATGTGTACAATTTTATTTCATTTATTTTAAATTAATCCAATAATTGTTCGTATTTCGCTCTTATATGCACGGCATAGGTATTTAAAGTTTGTTTTCATATAATTACTTATAATCCTGAATCTTGCCAGCTACCTCCACTCAGAGGAATGGAGAACCCTGATGAAGAGTTTGACATAGACAAAGATTGGCCTCACGTGACGCAAGAGGAGTACGATGCTAACCCCCAGGGTTACAGAGAGCTGTGCTGGGACCTCAAGGTATGAGTACATAAAGGGTAGCAAGAATGGATTTTGTGTATGAATAACTTAAAATGGGTCTTTAAATAAAACTGGACGTAAGGGGAAAGTAGCGCGTAGTTGAGCGCCAAATTCGACAGTACACAAGTCACAGAAAAACACAAAATATATACAATCAACATTGTATCATTATTACTTGATGTTGATATTGATACAGCTAAAAAACTCAATCTAAAATTATTATCTTATTATACATAGCTAGCAATAATACTTTAAAATACATAATATATGTTGATAAACATACATTATTCTATACCAATTTTCGGGCTTGGCGCAAAGGGCAAAGAAATGCCGTAATGACGTGGCGTCCAATAGGTTAAGTATGTGTACAAATTACTTAAAAGTATTGGTAATAGAAAACCTACCAGTACTGATTGACATTTTAGTATGGCATTGATACTAACAATGAACTAGCAACCTCATATAAAGCTTGTTAAACTCCTATGTGGCGTTGCCTCATATAGCATATACCTACTCCGTTATTTTTATGTCATTGCTAATGATCAGCGAAATGATTTATACTTAATAATACAATATATGTACGTAATACTCTTTCAATACAATTAAAAATTATCGATTAAAATGACATCGAACCTGTCTTAGGGGCGTTCATATTTCATATTGCAAGAAAGAGAGCTCAAGTATAGTCTATCTACAGTCAACAAAAGACAAGTTACTATAATGTGTATTTGTATACATCTAGCAGTGAACTCTTCGCAACAAATAGATATTTAATTTACATTATTTAATACTGACGGTGTAAACCTATCTCTTTAGTTGACTGAACATTTATCATTGTCGTCTCCTTAAGGGAAACTTTTTCGAAAAAAACATTTGTTTATTTTAATCTTACAATCTTACGTATATCGTACTGTAGCTAAAATAATATACCTTTAATTTGTAAAAGGAAAGGGGAGCTGTCGGAGAGACGATTCTACACCTCTGTCTTCTGAACGCTTCTTCACTATTGGCTAATTTAGCCAAGAGGTTACTTCGCTTTTATCCTAAACTCATTAACGATGTTTACATGGGCGACGAATATTACGGTGAGTATATGAATAGAAATATTCATTGAGATTTGATATCCGCTTCTGATATACGGTTCAAGTCGGACTCCATGACTCCAAGCCTTGGCGGTAATAACAAGCTTATGGACTGCCCATGCATATTTTTAAAAATAACCTCCTATAGTAAACCCTGATTCACAAGCAAAGACATTTCTATCGAAGCCACAACAAGCTACATCGTTACATAATTGGCCTCCGGGTCGAACGATGGATGATTATGTTTTTCGATCTAAAAATTCTCAAAACACGATCATGCGAGAGCAGTAAGACGCATAGTCGTTGGTTGACCAACAGTAAATAACATTTGTTATATCTAATAATAAGTCCAATAAGCTATTATTAAAAATTGAATAGGAAAGTAAGTTACTTGTGTCGTCCTTTTCCATATCATTAGAATTCATTTTTAGTTAGTTAAGTATTGCCATAATTGCTCACTGTTAACGCCATTCTATTCAAATGTACTTACCATTCAAATGTATATACATATATTGGCAAAAAAAATCGTGTTCTATATGAAAGCACGGTTTGTAATATCGTGTTTTTGAAGATAAGAATCTTATTAACATACTTTTGCAATTTAATTTAACCTAAAGTGTAGTTAATCTGATAGCGGGCTCGATAACACTTAACAATATTGACAGTGATTTACTGCATAGTTCCCGCAATCAATTATTTTAAAAGCTTTACAAATTAGGGTTCTATATAAAATATTATGATATGTTAGATTCTCACGTCCCGCTGTCCTAAACAAGGCCATTATACGCTAAAGTCATCAGTCTAAATTGAATGAAACACAAAGAGAATAACAGAAACGCGTGACTTTTCCGAAAATCCCATAAATATAATCTTCGACTTCGTAAACACCATGATAGTAAATTTCATCAAAACGTTAATTGTTCTCATCAGACCAAAGTGTAACACACGGGGAAATTCTGTCTGTTCTCTGGTTTACGATTAGATGATGTTATGACAATGTACCTACTTTATAATAATTGGTAACAAGAGGTTTTTTTGTTTGCTCCTATATTTCTCCTTTATTCTTCTAGGTGAGAGTGTACTCCACATAACTATAGTAAATGAGGATCCAACCATGGTTAAGTTCTTACTGGACGCTGGAGCGAATTACCACGAGCGCTGCTATGGCAACTTCATGTGTCCTGAGGACCAGAAGGCGTCGCGAACTGATTCTTTCGACCACGAGTGGGTTAATGTACAGCCTTTGACTGATTACAGTGGGTGAGAACTTGATGTATTCCCAGTTTTGTACTTTTGGTAGTTTGTTATAATATATCATGACTATTAGTTGAAACTATGGACGTCTTTTTATGTTCCCGAAGTCACCTCAACGAACATTCCGGCAAACCGTGGCGGTTTAAGTGCTCTAATAGAGTCAAAGTACACGCCATCACTCTCTATGTGGCGGATACATAATAATATGAAAGGTTTCCTCTACTTAATAAAATAGGAAGTGTGGCTGTTATTGGTGGAAGATATTAATAAGAAATAGAGGTTTATTCAATTAGTTACACTACAATAAAATTCTCTTACAGCTACGTATACTGGGGCGAATATCCACTAAGTTTCGCAGCGTGTCTAGGGCAGGAAGAATGTTACCGACTCATCCTGGCACGAGGGGCTAATCCCGACAAGCAGGACACTAACGGAAACACTGTTCTGCATATGTTGGTCATTTACGAAAAAATGGTAATTATTGTATTTTTGTTTTGGGGTGTCTAGTTGGGGTCTTAGGCGAAAGGGTCGTATTCCTTTCGCCTAAGAACGATATCATCAAAACCATCTTCAGGATAATAAAAACTTTTTAATTTTTTCTGCGTTTTTCAAGATTGTGCCATCCCATCCAGTAGTTTACAGCGAATGTCGTCAACGAGCAAGGTCTTCTTTCCTCGATTAGTTTCTAGAATGTAGTAGCATGTGACCCCTTCAAGAAATTTGCAGTAATCACAGTATACATATTTTTTTGCAACATAGGAAACCTTCGACATGGCATACGAAGTGGGAGCATCAGTAAACATTCGTAACGTTCAGAACCTGACACCCTTGACTCTAGCTGCAAAACTCGCTCGAACAGACATGTTCTTTCATATTCTAAACATTGAGAGAGAGATCTACTGGCAGATTGGGGCTACGACTTGTGCTGCGTATCCTCTAGGACAAGTGGACACTATTGATACTGAAACTGGGCTGATTAGTAAGGATTCTGCCCTTAATTTAGTGGTGTTTGGAGTAAGTAACAATAACTTTATTTAAATAATTTCATATTTAACGATGAATCTAAAATTGAAGAGCATAGAATCTTGAGTAGCCATATGTTCATTGGATATAGGCCTTTTCCGAGAGGTTTTACCGAAGCGTTTATATGCTAAAGATGCTATACATGGTGACGGTGACAAAAAATATCCTTGGGAGAGGCAAGTTACAGTACTATTGCTGGACATAAACCAAGACATAACTCATGTACAAGCCGATGTTGATGAACTTGTTCATATTCTGAAGTTTAATTCTATATTTGTTTATATCAATATTGGTTGATACTTTACAATTTTTCAATGTTAAAGAAGACATTAAATATGGTTTTACCATCAGACCTCTCAAAAAATTATATTTTGAATGTTAGAAGTATTTCTTTTTTATTTTTAGGATAAAGACGAGCATCTGGGTCTTCTCGAAGGGATGTTAATCGACCTTCTAAAGACAAAATGGAACACATTCGTAAAGTTTCGTTTCTATCGGCAATTCATACTGTTTTCATGTTATTTCTTAATTTCTCTGGTCTGTTTCACCCTAAGACCTGGGCCTCCAGATCGAGCGTTGAATACTACAGCACTGAATAGTACTGGGATGCCTATGAATGAGACAGATTTGGTTTTAGAAGTGGGTAAGTATGGTTATAATTTAAATATTTATTTCGGACGGACATAGATTGCTAGCCACGAGGCTTTTGCTACTCTTACTTTGCAAAATGCCCGACTGACTTTATTCGCTGTACGCAAACCGTACAAGTAATAAGTAAAATGACACGTTTAAATTTTTTAAGTGTTAAAGTTTTATTTTTATCTCCATTTTTGTCCTTGATTTTTTTAATTACATAAGAATTAAACAAATCTCAGATCTTCTTTATTTTTTTTTATAATGGGTAATGAGGAAAACTTATAAGTACTTATCTGCGTAAAAATATGATTCACAACTTTTTTGGTAATTCCGAAAACTATCTTAGATCACATACCAAATATTGTTCTTAGATATTTGTTTTGCAGCCACAAGAAATATTCACTTTACTTTCACCGTTATTCGTTAGGTAGTATTTTTTTTATTAATATGCTTTTTAGGGCCTAACCCAAAGGCTAAAAACGAGACACTATTACTAAGATTCGATAGGTCGAGTTCAGTCGTTTTTAAGTTTATTGCGAACAAACAAGACGACTTGGAGGACTTTATAAGATGGTTTAATAAGATCTGCAATATATGCTACTCTAATCCAATGTTTCGTAGCGTGTTGATAAAATCTAGATTGACTATCAATCAGTACGCGATCTACTTGATCTAGACTTCCTCAGAATGCGGGTTGCTGGATGGTGTATCATGTTTTATAGAGCACGGGAAACGTGTGTTTAAATTTTCTGGCATATCTATAAAGTAGGTATTGCGGCTACCTACGAAACTTTTTTTTTTGTATACCTAAAAATAACTTTATTGTCAACTTGATTATAGCTGTTATTATCTTTATAGACAACTGCACTATGTCCCTGAATAGTATGGATTTTGACCCTGGGGCCGTGGAGATGGTGAACGGCAGCAAGTCGGATGGGCCTCAGTGTGCTCGCTTCAAAAGTCATTCGAAGGATAAGGACAAACGTAAGTGTTTATTTTCATTAAACATGTTCTGTTATCATTTTTCATCATTTCAGCCGTAGGACGTTCACTGCTGGACATAGGTCTCACTCATAGATTTCTAGGGGAGGTCTATGTATAGCTTTCCAGTTACTACCTATCTATATATATCATAGTAGTAAGGATCATAGATATATATGTTTAGATTTCCAGTTACTACGGTTAGAGGCGGCCTGCACCTACCGTGATCAGGTCATCCGTCCATCTAGTTGGTGGACGTCCTACGATACACGTGCCGATCCGCGGTCTCCATTCTACAACTTTACGGCCCCAACGGCCATCTGTTTTCTGTGCTATATGGCCTGCCCATTGCCACTTCAACGAACTAATCCGTGTTGTTGATGTTTTTTTATATTGCTTAAAGTCGAAGCTATTTCTATTTAAAGCCTAGGTGCCATCTACTTTATAGTCATGTTTGCCATCATTTCCAATGTATCCCGTCTAAAAGTTTTCCAGCAGCTAAACCAGTAACCAACATCTATAGATATAGTTTTAATCGTCCTGAAATATTCAAAGAACTTTTTTTTGTTATACAGCAACGGAGGCACCAAAAGAGACGGACATGGAAGGTTGGTGGGAGGACTTGACAGAAGAGTGCAGACTTATGAATTTTGACAGCTGGCAGGCTAAAGTGAGTCCGTTTATAGCATTCTAGTTCCAACTAACTTCCAACAAGTGATAATTTCTATAAAAGTGCTTTGGTTTACTGCTGATAATTTCTAAGGCATTTTAGGGTGTGATACTCTCAACAACTTGTATAACTCTCAATAACACTGCTGCCTGCAACGAAAAGAATGTTACCATAGTCCTCAATATTTGCAAGCGGGATTGTAGTATTCTTACTATTTTTTACACTTATATTATTGTTTTTCACAGATCCGGATAACAGCAGAGTTATTACTTTGGGTGGGTGCTCTGGCATACGTGGGAGCCGCGCTACGAGAGGCGAGGTTTCTTGGACTCAAAATGTTTGTTGAAAATTTGAGCACCGTCCCTTCCAGGTAATTTACAAAACAAAGTTCTTTTTGAAAAACCCTATATCTATTTAAAGTGTAATTTTTGTTTTTGTTACTAGGTATTACGTTTTGATTCCGTATGAATATGTTGAACGTCTCGTTCGTTTCTTCTCGACAGTCGTCCTACGATAAATTCGTCACGACGTAGTAGGTACGCCTTTAATATTTTATGTCGATTATTAATGTTTTACCTCTATTCCAACAGGGTGATGTTCCTAGTGTCGTGTCTACTAATGCTAGTCCTCCCAACGCTGCGACTGTGGTGTCTAGACGAGGAAGAAGACCACCTCGCAGTTATCATCATGCTAACCACTGCGCCATACTTCCTGTTCTTCTGCAGGTAAAGTTCAAGTTAAACATGTAAAGTTAACAATAGTTACATTAAATATATGAGGTTTAATTAATAACCAAGAAAAATATGGTTTTGGAGGACGAGAAAGAACTTAAAAAAAAAATGGCATTACATATGGAGACGAAAACGGTGTCAGCCATCTTGGCCTACACTTTATCTTTATAGTGACGTCTTTACTGCAGTAAATACTTCATGACGCATACAATCTAATAGTAAGGTATCGCGTACAAATTTATATTGTACCTAATACTGAGTAATTATAATCATGAAATTAGTTAAAATCAACAAGCCATATAGTAATTATCACTATAACAATACGAGTTTGCAAGAATTCACCGATAAATCCGACCCGAGCCGAGGTCCAAGCCCCACAGAGGCACCCTTTTGCGCAGGTCGCTTAGTTAGTAGTTTTTAAACCATTTATTAAGGCTGGAGCTCTGCTCGCCGTTATGCCCGGTGATATAGCAAAAGCCTGGTGGCTAAATACGTAAATCCTTCCGAAAAAAAAGCACCGAGAAATACCCCTGATAAATAGAAATTTTCAGGTTCAAATGGCTAACGAAGTCAGAGAGTGAGTGTTTTCGGCAATTAAAGATTTTTAAATCAAAGTATAAAACAAAGTCGCTTTCTCTGTCCCTAAATCCATATGTATGCTTAAATCTTTAAAACTACGCAACGGATTTTGATGCGGTTTTTTTAATAGATAGAGTGATTCAAGAGGAAGGTTTATATGTATAATACATCAGCATTGATCACGGGTCGCTAGATAATAACTATTTACTTTTGGAAATAAACAGCATTGTAACATAATTGTGGAAGCGGCCGTAGTCCAATGGCTAGGTCGTCGGTACTTGTGATCCTGAGTCGCCGGTCTGAACCCCACCTATTGCACTACCGACGTGAACCCACAACACAAGCATTTTAGCTTAGCACGAGGGGTTAACAAGAATACTAGTAGTCAGCAAAACTCTGCTATTAATCATAAAAGAAAAAAAAATAATAATGTGAACTTGTTATTTACATAGTCATAATTTTTATTAATTTTCTGTTAGGGGTTTCAAAACAGTGGGTCCGTTCGTAGTGATGATCTACAGAATGGTGATGGGTGATCTGCTCCGATTTGTTTGCATCTACTTAGTCTTCGTTATGGGATTTTCGCAAGGTGCAGTATAAATAATACATAATAATATGTTGAATACTATTATGCAAAATTGCAAATGCATTTTTATTTTTAACCTGGTCGTGAGGATACATGTATCGATGAATATGTGTTTGTCTTTTTCGAAAAATATACAAAACTGATTTAGATGAAATTCATTGTATTTCATATATTTTTATTCATTGTAGATAAAATTCAGTCGGTTATCAAAAGAGTTTATTAAAATTAATTCAATGAAAACTAGCCATAAATACTTTTCGATAGGCAATGTTGAAGTTATCATATGTATGTTTGTTAATGAATATTATACAAAAAGTCTCATCTGGTTATTAGATGGGTAAAGGTCGATCTTTCACGTCTCCTGTACTAATATAACATTGAAAGGATTTGTCGAATTGGACCAGTAGTTCCTGAGATAAGTTCTTTCAAGCAAACAAAGTCTTCAGCATGTATGAGTATAGATATAGATTTTTTTATACGTTTCTGACATAGCGAGAAACAGTCCTATAAACATTGTACTGTCTACAATATTATATCTTTGCAGCTTATTATGTGATATTTCTATCGTTCGACAACCCCAACACGCCTGAAGGAGTAGACGACTCGGAATCGAATCCCATGCCCTCGCCCATGGAAAGTATCATGGCAATGTTCCTCATGTCGCTTACGTCCTTCTCGGACTATTACACCGCGTTCGATAGGACGGACCACGAAATTGAAGCAAAGGTTAGTAACTTTTACACTAATATTATTTACTTGCAATATGTTCCCGGCGTTGCCGTCAAATATTCTGACACGTCCCGTGATTTATTCCAACATTTTTTTTCTTACAACTTTATTTAAACAAGGTTTTTGTTAAGAATTATCAACTTAATAAAACACGAAGTTGTGCGCGTACATACATTTTAGTGATTCATTTTCATTTATATAGATTAATTTACTACATTTTTTTGCGTCTATTAATATAAAAATCAATATAGACTTAAAAAATAGAATATGTAGGTACCTATAACTCGTTTTATAAAAAACTAGCTTCCGACGCGCGGTTTCACACCCGTAACTCTCGTTTTCAAGGAACTTCATAATTCAATATAGCTTTCCTCGATAAATGGGCTATCTAATCTGAAAGAATTTTTCAAATCGGACGCGTAGTTCCTGACATTAGCACGTTCAATGTTCATACCCAAACAAAGTTTTCACCTTTTTGTATTAGTCTAGATATAAAAATGAATCATTTTAAAATGTATGCCGACCTCGGAAACAGTACTTGGTAGGTTAGTGGAATTACTAACAACAAACACAATGATTTTGTCACAACTTATATAACCCTAGACAAAGTAGGAAACCACGCCCGGTTTGCTTAAATAATTTCGCGAACACACGCTATCGGGCCCTCACCAAGTATTTCGACATGTCTGGCGAAGAAAGGTCTAGTCTTTCTTTGTCTCAAACTAGACTATTATGCATGAATACAACAAGTGCTAAAGAACCTCTAAAATGTTTATTGAAATCGTGAATTGTGACTATATAATTCTATACTATAGAAGCATAATAATATGGTGGTATGTGCCATTTAATGATAGAGGCACATCCGACCTTATGTTTTTGAGATCTAGATATATGTTATGATATTTATGTAACGAATGTTTGATAGATACTTTGTATTTGCTACAGAATTGTTGAACTGTGTTACGTATGGGTTCTTTTGTTTTAACTTATTTGAATGACAACAGGTCTGCTGTCGTTTTTAGATCTAACAACACATTTGGCTATGCGCATGAATCACTCGGCATTTCTACTTATTCTATACGATTTAATGGGACTCTAGTTAACATATAACATAACATAACCGTTAGGGCAATAAATGTGTGTGCCTACTAAAATATAAATTAACATAACTGGACCTAAACCCCTCGTAATTGCCCATTTGAGTATGTTTCGCCGGACCGCCTCATGTGGGCCGTGTTGAAACCGGTGGTAGAGTAACCCACGCATTAAAGCGCGTCCGTCGTTATATGCTCATGGTCCACCCAAATAATGACAATTGTTTTGGCATAATATAGACAGAACAAGCATTTTGCCTCCTAGCGACAATATACATTAATTATAATAATTAATTTAATTATAAATAAGTAATTTGAATAGGTTTATAAATAAACAGCAAATGTAATTTAAGATAAATAATAATTAATTTTCAAATAATGTTTGACGATTTACAAGTGCCTGTAATTGGTTTACGTAAATAAAAATGATTTTTTTTATTTTATTTTATATAATATACTATAAAAAGTTATTGAAGCTATTTAGATAACCAAGCATTAACATCAAAACTAGATAGATGGACGGATGACTTGGTAAAGGCCGCGGGATCACGGTGGATGCAAGTCACTTCCAATCGTAGTAAGATCTATGAGGTAGACCTATATCTAGCAGTGAAAGTCCTAAGGCTGAAATGATGATGATAGGTTTCAGTAGCCGCTTAAAATAATTTAGCTTTAAAGACTTTCGTGTAAAGTTAAAGAAATTGCTAAACGTCTAAAGAAATGTTTAATATACTCCAAAATAAATGATATTCAAAAAATTCTCGCCTTCTCCTTTAGATAACAGCTTCATAATTCATAACATGTAAATTATTTTTATTTGCACATTTTACTTTTGCATTATGTTATTCGGTGTTGAAATTACCATGAAATGAAAACTGTAATGAGAACATCCTTGATGCTCTTCGTTTTCAAGGTAAAAACATTTTGACGCAATATTTCACACATTTCGTCATAAGATCAACAGATATTGGTAGCCCTAGGTAAATATGACGATCGCTACCAAATTGAATTTTTGACAGTTTAGCTGTTCTTGACTTCTTGCACCTTGAGATTATAGTAAATACAGGGGCTTTGCGAAATGTTGTCTGTTCATCTTTATTTTGACTGATTGACGAAACTGTAGATCTGTCGCATGGGACATAGGTATTTCATACTAGTTTCCCGCACGCGTTTTCACTCCCGTTATTCCAGCTCGCATAGGGACTTCGTAATTAAATATAGCCCTTAGCCTTCTTTGATAAATAAGCTATCTAACATTAAAAGAAATTTTCAAATCGGACCAGTAGTTTCTAAGATTAGCGCGTAACAAACAAACAATTTGATATATTAGTATAGACTACCTGATAATGCCCGGCTTTGCTCGTTAAGGTTAATTTCCGTGGATTTTTCACATTTAAAAAAACCAAATAAACTGGAGTGTTTTAATTATGAGGTTTACATATAATATTAAAGTCATTTAAAATACCTATACTTTGTAAAATCTCCCATGTGACTATCTTATTATTTCACTATAGTACGCGCCAATAAAAAAAATACAAGTGGGAGTCTTTCTCTTCTGAAAAAACTTTTAATCGGTTTTCTCGAGAAGTGAATTTATACACATACAGACGATTTGCCCCAGTATATGTTTAGTATTCCATAATATTTGATCACATTTTCATATGGTACGTATCCGTGAGAACCAAAATATTTCGTAGTTTAGCAGTTGGTTACATAATTGCATTTTCATCATGGATAAGTTAATCGTTTTACGACAACATTTGCACGTTGGTTTAGCAGTACTAAACAGTAATAAAAAAATACTCCTATTAACTTTTAGGATTTCATCATCATCAACCCGTATAACGTCCACTGCTGAACATGGGCCTCTTCCCGAGAGAGGGTATTTGCCATACTAATCACGCTTGGCGGGCGGGTTGGTGACCGCAGTATTATGTTATACCACACAAGAAAACGCTGTTGCCCGTTCCTTGCTATACGATTATTATAGATGATGTTATAATAACGGCACGGAGGGTAGTTCCTCAAGCATTCAGACCCGGAAAGAAATCTAAGAATTAACACAAACATTTGCTGTCGGCGTAGGGACCTCCGAGATATAATGCGAGTCAAATACGTTGTCAGGATGTTTAGGATTTAGTAAAATAGTATTAGTGGGTCGGTAGACTGCATAATATAACTTTCATCAGACATTTTATTATTTATTACTTGTATTGGCATGTTGTAACCTGTTTTGCGCATTAATTATAACTTAACATAGATACTTTTTTTTTTAAAGTCTACTTTATCTAATTTTTAGTATCCATAGCATTAAGTCAACCCGTTAACGTCCATTGCTGAACATCGGCATCCTCACGAGGGAGGTCAACATATTTTGATAGTATCACACTAAATTAATTAATAACCATGTGGCCAAACAGGCCTAGAATAGATCACCCCATGTTTTCTTATAGATGTCGTAAGAGGCGACTAAGGGATATACTGCTAATGGGTAGCTAACAGCATCTGTCAGCTCACGGTTAGTTACCATCATACTGCGATCTTCAAGCCGCCTGCCTGGCGTGGTTATTATGGCAATATTACAAGGACACACTTTTTTTTCGAGGGTCAATCATTTACGCATTTTCACCGCCGCTGCAGCGTATTCGCGCGCTGGCGATGGGATATGTGGGATTCGCCCTCTCTATAGCGTGGTATGCTAAATTCATACCACGAGGAGAGACCCTACACCACTAAAACCCCCCGGACACTGCTTCGATCTGCCGTTGGCGGGGGCCGGGTACGCATAAGCAATCCGGCCCAATATTACAACGACCCTGGTATGCCAATGTCTGTTAAGAAGAGCTCCATGATCAGCAGTGGACGCAAACAGGCTGTTGAAGAAATTAATTTATATAAAATTAGGCATTTCCTCATTGCTTGTTGTCAAGGCCGCTTACATATACATAGGCATATTCCACTCAAATGTGCACCGTATTATGTCAACTACCTAGATATGCCTAGATATACGTAACTCGGTCAATGTTTAGTTAACAAATCAAATCTAGCGTATCACTAAAGCTAATTAATGGAAGCTCAATACTGATTCACCATTAGCAAATTATTATGGAATCATAGCAGTTTGAACGCTGTGTTGACTAATCGTTATGGAAATAACATACGATTGGAAAACAAATTATTGCTTATTCGAATAAAAACTACATGAGACTGATTTATATGACTGCACTGGTAGGCTCAGTAATTTTGCTTGTTGCTTCTGAGACCTAGTGTACTGGGATCGATACATATCTTTGACTTTGACTATTGTGTATTTAGTGTCCGTGATTTATGTGTTACTAACACATGTCTCCTACGACTCTACGATTTTTTTTCTGGACGCGGCGAATGTGCTACTAACAAATGAATGTCGCTTGTCGTTCCGGGATTGCGGCTGTCGACATAATATATAGACCTCAGAACAGAAGCATAAGAACGGATTTCTATTAAACTTCAGAAGCATTCGGTCGTAAGTGCCAGATAACGATGAAGGCACATACGACGAAAGTTTCTGACGTAAATGGCACATCCGACCTTACCCTTCTGAGCTCTATATATATATATGTGTATATATAGAGCTCTATATATATCTATGTATAATACATATATACATATATGTCTATATATATGTATATATGTATATGTTTAAATGAGTTTGATTTCAAGAAATCGCCGCGCCTCGCCGTAGCGCCGCAAATGCGGTATTCGTACGGCTCTGGCCTAAGTTTGTCGTTTGATAAGAGAAAGAAAAGATGTTTATCAATTTGACCAACTGGTAGCTCACATAGTGATTAACATAAAATATTAAAAAAATACTAGTTATGTCTATCATTTAGTAGAATCAGAGTAGATTTGTGCGTTTTAAGTGGAAAAAGAAAATACATTTATTTGACATAGGACACAAGATGGACATAAAAATATAAACTAGTTGTAGGTATAAATATATTGTTAATAGCTTAGACTGCTTAGAGCTTTAAGTAAAGCATTTAAAAAAATGCTATAATGAATATATATTGCGATGTTTGGAATTACACGTAACTCTTATACTCTGAGAAAACTTCTACTGGAACCGTACGATTCATTAAAAAAATATTCGGTTTACATAAATTAGAATAGCGCGATTAAGCAAAGAAACAAACAAATTCTTCAGCTTTATAATATTAAGAATACCTAGATGAAATATTGTTACAGCTTCTCTTCATTACATACATGATAATAGTAGCGGTCTTACTAGTAAACATGTTGATCGCTATGATGGGTAACACGTACCAAAAGATAGCAGAAACCCGGAACGAGTGGCAGAGGCAATGGGCCCGGATAGTGCTGGTGGTGGAGAGAGGAGTACCTCCGGCGCAGAGGCTCAAGCAACTGATGACATACAGCCAACCGATGGCAAATGGGAAGAGAGCTCTGGTACTGAGGATCAACCAGAAGGTAAAATACGAAAACCAAATTATATTACATCAGGTGTTCGGACTTCGTTCGCGTACAATTCGATTTCATTCGACTGCCTCGGTGGCTCAGTGGTTACGGCAGTGGCCTCTGAGATCTGGTGTTCTGGGTTCGATTCCCACCCTGGACAATTATTTGTGTGAACCACAAATAGTTGTTATGAGTCTGGGTGTACTTTGTGTCCGTGAGTTATGTGTTTGTAAATTCCCCCACCCCCCAGGGATGTATTACATGAGTGCGGGAGTGTTCTTAAAAAAAAAAGATTTATTTATAGAAACTTTGCCACACCTTTTCATCCTCTTAAGAGTGCGGTTTTTGAAATTCCTTTTTTATTGGAAGCCTACGTCATATAAGATTACGCCCTGCAAGTTTCAGGTCCCTACCTTCAAGTGGGCAAAATACGAAAAAAAAAATATATTGCATACTACACTCTTTCTCTATATAAAATATTAGCGACCCGCCCCGGCTTCGTACGGGCATAGCTGAAGTATTACACATATAAACCTTCCTCTTGACCACTCTATTTATTAAAAAACTTGCATCAAAATCCGTTGCGTAGTTTTATAGATCTAAGCATACAATAGGGAGACAGCGAGTAGGTAATTTTGTTTTATACTATGTAGTGATTAGTGTGACATTTTATTCACCTCCGTCCGCGCAATTTTCGTAAAATGGGTAACAAAGTTATTGCTTCACGTATTAATATATACATAGATGTTATAGAAGCTATGACCCGTAAACATACGTTATGAACGATATACCTAATGACCTACGAAATACCTAATGATTTTTTTTATAGATTTAAATTTCTTGAATGTTTTGTAACTTAATGGCAAATAAAAGGAAGCATGGTAGCAAACAGAAAATGTTGCAAATACGCATATTAATTTCTTACATCATAAAACATCTTAATGTATGACGTCGGTTTCACCTGCATAGATCATCAGCCTCATATCGTTTGATGGTTCTAATTAAGTAAAGCCTATGTTATAACTGGATAACCTAGCATCTTAATGCTTTAGTTTTAAGTTATTAGTCTCAAGAATACTATTTTTCCCTCTTTTTTATATAATCATCATTGTCAGCCCGTACAACGTCCACGGCTGAACATGGGCCTCCTCCCGGGGGAGGGTTTTGCCATAGTCACCACACTTGGCAGGCGGATTGGTGACCGCAGTATTATGTTGTAATACACAGGGAAACGCTGCTGCCCGTGCCCTGATATACGCTTATATGATGAGATGATGTTGTAACAATCGGGACCAACGGCTTACCGTACTTTCCGAGGCACGGAGGGCAGCCCTTCAACTAAGATTATACAAAGATGCCTGGAATGTTCAGCTGAGGACGTCATATGGGCGAAGTAAGCATAATGTTGATGATTTGAATTTACTACGTTTTTAATTTTTGTTTTGTCGAACAGGAAGAAGAAAAAGAAGAGATGAAAGAGATTTTAGAAATGAAACGCACTCATGAAAAAATTGTCGCCAAGCGGAAACAACGGGAGGAACAAATCGCAGCGTACAAGGGCCGCGGTCTGCCGCCGCCGCCCGAGATCACTAAAGACTATCCCATCAAGAAATAATATCATGGATAAAGCAAAACTTTGTAATAGCCACCAAGCTTTTTAATTTTCAAGCTTAACAGTCTGCTTCAAGATTTATTTTATTTATTTATGTAGAAACAACACACTAACACATTACCTCTACTCCAATTAGGCAGGAGGGTTTGGTTATAAAAGCAAAAGTCAAAAGACTTAAGCGCTTAATAGACAACATTATTAAAAATAATATTTTTTAACAAAAAAAAAAAACCGACTTCAAACAGTTAACTAAGAGTTCCCTGATCTGTATTTCGTCTTCATCATTAAACCCCTATGACAGTCACAACCCATCTAGGTGTAAAGTTCTTATCAATATTAATAATAAAAAAAAACCTTAACGAACTAGTCGCTTCTACGAATTTTGAAAGTTCCCCTCGATTTCCGATTTCCTTCATGGGACTACTACTTTGAAATATTTTCTTTCCAACAAAAAATTAATAATCAAAATCGGTTCATAAATAACGAAGTTATACGCGAACAAACATAAATATATATATATATATATATAGTTGAATTGAGAAACCTCCTCCTTTTTTGAAGTCGGTTAAAAATAGCATAAATTTAATGGTAAATATTATTGTATGGTAATTAAAATACTTAGCTTTTAGTAGTCACTTGAACAAGTAGTGTTTCAATGACACGGTCTCTAATGCTATTGTAATAGAAATCATCATAGTGACACGTAACATTCCCAAATTAACTCATAGTCTTGATGCTGTTCTTGCATACGGGAGTAAGTCATCTGCAATTGGGATAAAAACACATATAATTGAATATTATGACAATTTATTGACAATTACACTATATATTTTTTCTGGGTGCAGTAGTAAAAATACTTGTTCAATCTATAAATAAATCTAATTGAATTGTCTGTTTGTACTGGCTAAATAACAAGTTTTTTCTAAATGCATACATATTATAATGCACTATAACAAAAACATAATTTAAAAGATGTTTGTCTGTTTGTATTTGTCGTTGTTTAAGGGACTTTTACGGATATATATACCTAATTTTATAAGCTTTATATACGTGCGTTCCACGCCAGCCACGGGGGTTAGTCTTTCAACCAGCCAGACCCGGAAAGAAATCTTAGAATTTACACACATTACATTTTTTTCTTGTCCAGCGGTGCGCGGGCCGCCTGGGGATCGAACCCACCACCTCCGAGTCTTAAAGCAAAACTTATACCGCTAAGCCACGGAGACATAGTAAATATCAAATAGTGAATGTGTTTTCATTCATCAATACTGACAAAATTTGATTAATGGTCTGTATAATAAAAGTTACTTAATATAATAGATATGGGTTGTTAAGTCCCTGTATCATAAAACAAAACGACTGATGAATGAACGTTGCGTAATATTGTCTTTATGTCAATGAATAGCTAAATATATAATTGCATAACGATCTGTTAGCTTCGTCATGAACTTGGATGGGAAAGTAAAATTACGAGGTGGGTACATAAAAGGAAGATAGGTACTAAGCTTTAAGGCAATTGTATACCATGAAGATTCCCTGAGAAGCGTTTCCCTGTGTTTGTTATTACATAATAAACAAATAATTTCGGGGCCTCCGGACTTCTAAATCCGGTCCTGTTACGCGGCCGCACCCCAATGGCTAGGGAGAACCCCACCCATTGCATTACCGACGTGAACCCACTCGTTACAAACATTTTAGCTTATCACGAGGGTTTAACAAGAATACTAGTAGAATGCAAAATTCTGCTAGTAATCGTTTAAAAAAAAAACCCCTCCTTCAATGAGGCCCATGTGAACGTGTCATTTTTTTATATCGGAGGTCGTGGGTTCGATCTTGAGGCCGGACAAGTAATCTTTGTGTAAAACCTAAAATTTCTTTCCGGATCTTGTTGATGGAGGGACTACTCTTCGCGCCTCAGAAAGCAAGTTAAGCTGTTAGTCCCGACTGTCTTAACATAATATATGACAGGTAACGGTCAGCAGCGTGTACCTGTGTACACCATCCTGCCTGCCAAGCGTGGTCACTATGGCAACAAAAATCCTTCCTCGAGGAGACCCATGTTCAGATGGCAGGATACGTGGGCTACGATGCGATGATGTTGTACTCTTATACTTCAAGTGCTTTTATTGAGTAGGTATGTACACTGTACAGATTGACTGAAATCCAGAAACAGATAATGGGTTATACGGAAGAACAACGTTAAATTATTTAATGACATTTCTAATAGTAAGAATAATATCCTTCGTTTCGTGTCTGTAACTCGTCTTTCATTCATATTCATTATTTTTTATCTTCGTTTTTCTATGTCAATATTTATTAGGCTTCCAACTTTATTATTAACACAACTAATTGTTATGTTTTCTACTAAAAGTAGCTATCGATTAACAAAACTGTGTAAAAATTAATTTAAGTAGCAGTAAGTAGAACTGTTAAAACGCGCCTATGATTACATAAACTATTCATTATACACTATTCGTATATTTGTATGCAAATTAGTTTGACCTCCGTTATCGATAATAATTTGACATTTGTACAATGAACCAAGAAATTATATACATCATTCGGAGGTCGCTTTCTAGCTACCTTAAACGTTTCTTTAAGGTAATTTTCTAGTATATTATCCACACATAACTACTGTCGTTACAGTAGTTCATTAAATTATGTAATTTAAATTTAAAAGTCAAAATAAATAGCTGCATTAAAATAAGCATTACGGATGAGTACTTGTAAATTACTACTCAATACTAACTGCCTTATTTGGTAGTATTAACTTTAAAGAAGAAAAAAAAAGGATTTATCTGTCTAATATCCAAATTTGGAATTTTTATATGCAAATAACAGAGTGTGTAGGCGCCGACAGATGGTCTGACAACAGGTGGATAGCTGCCTATAAATTTTCTTTGATTGTAAAATAAATAAGTATAGTATATAATAAAACGGTAAATGTCAACTTACGCCCAATGTATTATCTAAGAGGGTTTGTGGTGTGCCCAACAGCTAGGTGAATGGAGGAGGTGCGAGGTGCTTGGCTAAGATTCGGCACTGTTGCCTCATTGTTCAGAACGTTCTATTGTTTACTAGCCTCCCGCGCGTAGCAAAATAATGAGTTTTCCAACACTGAAAGAATTTTTCAAATCGGACCAGCAATTCCTGAGATTGTGCGTTCGATTATTGAGTTTATATATTAGTATAGATTACGATATATATCGTATTTTGTTTTTTATATATATATCAATTTCACAGAATTTTAGTACATTAAAAGCTGATACCAACCCCATCGCATTTATTTATTTATACTAATTAAGATAAAATAAAGAAAAATATTCATATTCAGACATAACTAAATTTAAAATGTTTTTTAATTACACAATACCCATTTTAGTTCTAATTGCACATTTAAGTAACAAGAAAAAGCGTCCAGTGATTAATTAATGTATGATTTAATTAGATATAACTAATTTACTTATTACGTACTGACTTTCATTTATTATCATCTGTAAGGTTGTGTATCTTTTTCTTCTTTCCGATGCCCTCGTATACTCGAAGTCCGAGAGACCCGCGAGCTGTAAAGTAGAGCGACAGTTGCACAAAACTTCCCTAAAATACAAATAGTCAAAATCCCTCAATCTCATCGCCAGCGACAGGTCCAAGTCCAAGTCCCACATGGGACGCCCTCTTGCGCAGCTTGCTTAGTTTGTAGTGTTTAAATCATTTATCTAGACTGGAGCTCGCCTTATGCCCGGTGAAGAAGCAAAAGCCTCGTGGCTAACAACAAAAGTCGGTCCGAAAAAAATAAAATGTTTCATAAATTTTATATTATTTTCCATTAACGTTACAGTTTTGCCAAAAGTTTATCACAACACTGTTTATATTTCATCGCAATTTGCCGTCAATTGAGTGGTGTGTCAATCATTGATGCAGCCCGAAGGTCATTACTATGCGTGTTTACTCTCGTGATTGGGAGGAATACGTTAATACGAAACATTGTTTGGGTGTACAATCCATTGATCGCAGAGATGATACCATCATGGGTAGGGTTGCCACATTGACCTTTTGTTTCAAGATCTTTGAATCAATATTTTTATTGTATTCTTGGGGGCGTTGATCGGATGTCATTATGTTGTCTTAGGTGTTACGACCAAAATAGGTAAAGACGTGAATCCGGATATACAATAGTGTACCGAAAGAGTCTCAGCGCCTATTTTAAGATTTAGATCGAAAAAGTCTTGGATGCACGAATGTAGTAGCCATTTCTCAACGTCGTCGGACATCGTTGCAAGTGCGCCTTTCCATTTTTCAATATGGACTCAGCATAGGTACTCGCCAAATAATGTTATTGACGAGAAAAGGTGCTATGTCATCAATATCTACTGTTATTACCGCTCTAAAATGTGTCTAAAGACTGGAGTGTACTTTATGCACTACCGTCCCGCCCGCAAAAATTATGAAGAATGCAGGCAGGACGATATGAAGGAGAAGTATAAAAACATGCAAAAATTTGGTCTTAAAATTTTGATGAAAATACTTTTATTAACTCTAAATATTTTTATGAACTCTAGATACCTATTGCAATCCTAATCACATTTTTAAAGAGTTTTAACAAAGTGGCCCTCACACCACACGCACATGATATTTTGTGTTTTTAATTTACATTAGTAAGTAAGGATTTCCGCAAAGTAACGCATGATTTTATTAAATATTCTATCTTTAAGTTATCAATATCATGGTAAAAAAATATCTTCATCAAAACAATATTATCATTGCAATATGGCTTCTATAAATCCTAACTAAAATTGGCAACCGAAATGTTACAAATTCCAAGTTTCATACAAATACGCCGACGCCCAGAGAATTCAGTGCTCAAATGAATATACGATTTATTGACTGTACATTGGCTTGTTTACATGTAGGAGACATCGAGGAGTGTGACCTCTCTTAATCCAATGAAATCGGTCGCACGTATTTCATACAGTTAGGTTCGCAGGTGCTACAGTACCTTCCGCTATAAACTAACATGGGATTACAACATAGCACATATTCATGCCGATATGGATATGTGCCAAACTATTTTTTTATTGCTCTGCAAAATTTTATTTGAATGAAAGGTCGTCGGTCCCAATTTAAGCAAGTTAAGTTGGCAAACACCATAATTATCCATACATTGAGCAACTGGGGAAAGGAAAGTGCTCATAAAGCTATAGTAGAAGTCTAAACACTAATGTACTGGCGCAATACGTAGAATTTTTCAACAGCCTATCACTAATTGCCAGTATTGTATCGGTAACTAAAGTGATTTCGGAACTATTGTGAATGTAATATGACAGTATGCATATTCGGTAATTAGTTGAAGCCGAAGACGGTAATCCTATCATCTTGACCTACTTATTTTGTACACCAAATTGCTTTTGTCATCTACAAAGTTTCAAAAAACACCTAAGTTATTCTAGTTTGTGGTGTGCTTTCTGTTTTTGGATTGGATGTATGCTTCGTGCCCTCACGAACCATAAAAAGTTATGCGAGATCTTTAATGATAAGGCCTTTGAATAGGCAAATGCCACACTCACAGTTAATTTTAAAGATTGCAACGTAATTTGGATTTGGTGACTTCTTTAAAGTACTTTACTGAAGTAATATTATGTATAACATAAATGACCACTGAAAATGTAGGCTTCTTGAATTTTCCACAAATAAGTTAAAGGGGATCGAAAATATAAAATGGATAATGGATATGTATAATGATAAAAGGACCGTGCTCGACTTGGTGAGGACATTGCGTGCTCCAAATTGTTATTTGATGATTTTGTCGAAGCATAGGTAGATACATTGAGATTTCCAGAGATCAACCTACGCTTAACATTTTGAGTATTTTTTTTCGTATGTGCTGTTAGTAATCATGATTGATTACAATACTGGATGGTTTGCCCAATAAGTTTAAAATACAAAAGGAAGACGTATATTATACTCTCTGTCGAAATGTAAATTAAAATTCTTAAGACTCCAACAAGCTTTTATTAACGTTTTTATATTACCCAATTCGTAAAGGCTATGGCTTTGTTATGAACCTTGCGACTATTACACAAAATAATTGATTGCAAAATTGATGAGTTGATTGACGATCCGAGCTATTCCTATGATGTTATTGTTAAACTTAACTAGGTATCTGATAGAAATTAATTAATTTCTAAGATCCGGTATTGCAAAATATTGCTTAGTGCATTACTTAGGCATTGCCTTAATTAGACTTTTAAACTTTTCCTAATCGTGAAAATAAAATTAAAATTGCATAGCAATAATAAATTAAACTATGTATGTAACTATTCTGGTCTTATTTTCCGCATTTATAAGCAAAAGCCGTATGGTTCGTTTTTACGAAAAGCACTTGTATAGCCGATATATAGGTACCTAATTGTAAATCATTAACCCTTTGAGATGTTCACTGAACAACGGAGACTTTAATCTATATTTATACGTGAAGCAAAAAGCTTGTACCTACTCCGAAAATTGCGCGAAGGAGTATGAAATTTAACTAAAATAGAGGAATGCAGAATGCAAATATTTTGTTATGGTCGAATTTTGATCGCTGGGCTACCAGGTATATAAAAAACTTTATTTCTGACCATAACAGTCCATATTTAGTGACTTTTGTGTAAGTAAAAGTCAAGCTGTTAACCTTATGTTAGTAACTTATCTAACCTTATAAACAATTAGGTACTGAGCGCGAGGTCCGTTATGTTAATTGTAAGCAGGTGTAATGTATGACTTCATCACATAAACATGGAGCTCCTCTTTAGAGGGCTTGGCAGGCGGATTGGCAATCGCAGTAACATGGTAGGTAAGTATCTTTGAGCTGATGGATGCTGCTTCTCATACCTCACGTATATGTCCTTTAGTCACCTTTTACGAATGGAATGGACTATCAACAACATGCTTTCTGAGGCAGAATGGTATGTAACCAGACCAGACCCGTGTACATCAGGTGGACGGGTGTACACATTAATCTTTGAATTACCTAACTCAAAGATTTTTTGTCCGGAGCGGCATTCGACTCAAGCGCAAAGCGAGGCTTATGCCGCTGGGCATAACCATCTTGATTAATGTAAAATGACAATTTGATGACTTTTATTGCTGTAGGAACAAAGCCATCAACAATAACACAGAACTTTTCCAAGTCAAGTAATACATTTACTTCCAAGTGAAGAGGGCTGTGTTGGATATCCGTCCAATAGATCATCGATTCGACGTCCGGTTCCATCGAAACTTTTTGTGTTTTCAATGGTAGCAAAGCTACGTTAGTTCTAGTACCAATATAGACAATAAAATTAACAAATTGTTGTTTACGTTCCAGAGTGTTAATAAAATTTATGGAATAAAATAAAGTTATTATTGTGTTGACTACTACCACCGATATATTTTTTAATCATCTTTCACCTAGGATAAAATCCATTTGTCGCGGGGAGTTTGAAAACACGGACTCCAAGCACAACCAGACGTCGCGTCGTCGTCACATAAACAATAGGTATGACGTCACTACTATGTAACATTGTACCTAGAAGTGACGTCACATATGTGACGTCACTTCTAGGTGAGAAAGGTACAGCGCGTAGAAATTTGATATCAAATTTCTACGCGCTGTACCTTTCTCATTTTTTGTTACTTCTGGAAAGAGACTATATAATTCTGGATAACGTAGTTTTCTAATAGTGTTTTTTTTTTCAAATCTATACCTACCGTAGTTTCGGGACCTATTTAAATTAAACATTCAATCAAATCTTTCTTCATTATATGTAGCATTAGATAGTATAGAAGTACCTATAGATGATGCAAATAAATACTACATGAATATATATTTTTTTTATTACGACCATGAACGTTATATTTACCTATCATAATTTATTTATTAATCTTCGAATAGAAATGTCTTCATTTGCATTTGTAATTGTGATAGCGTTTTTCAATAATAATATGCTTAGAGCCACGTTTATCAATTTACTAACTGAACCATACTGAGGAGTTTTGCACGGTCATTAACAAAACAACAATATAAATTAGACTTTATTTATATTAGCAATAAAGTCAAATTTGTCTGTGATCAATATCAGTAATTCTATAACAAGTCGTAGAATGACTCAAATGGCTTTTCATTAACTTATATTCTACAGTAATTCGATTCTGATGAATGAAAATGACAATATTTTCATTCATATTCAATTTCAGAGTTAATGATGAAAGTATTTAATTATTTTTCAAGATAGCCGGCCTATTTACTGAGCCTATAAATAATAAGTGTTAATTCCGTTAATTTCAGTGAGCCGATCAGGACCCCCTGCGAGCATTTAATAAATTATTGTCATCTGTAATCTGTAAATGGCAATGAACGGGGAGCATTTGCCTATGTATAGGCAAATATATTATACTTATACGTTATACACATTCAGTCATTAAAAACTATTTTAATAAAACTTATCTATTAGTAAGGGTAGTAACTTGTTGTATATAATATTATAAATATATAGTATACAATAATAAAAAATAAAAAAAGCATTCTGCACTTCGTCTCTATATACTAGGTACTCCGTCCGCCCTTTTTTCGTAAGGAGTACAAAGTCTGGCTTCAAGTTTATACTTATAATTATTATCTGCTCAAAGTGAATGCGTTGTAAATTAAGTATAGGAAGAGATGATTTATTCATCTACGTTGCTAATTAACTATACAATATAATTGAATTGAATCGACCGTGTGGTTTCCGGCTTAGAATAGACCACCCCATATCCTCCCATGGGTGTCGTAAAAGGCGACTAAGGGACATATGGCTGATGGATGGGCAGCAGCATCTATTAGCTCAAGGTTTACATCTTACTGCGATCACCAATCCGTCTGCCAAGCGTGGTGATTATGGCAAAATCCCTCTACGATCCTGGCTTGCCAAGGTCTGTTAAGAGGAGGCCCATGTTCAGCAGTGGACGTCAACGGGCTGTTGATGATGGTGATGATGATAATTGAAACTACGGTTACCAACCGGCCTACTAAGCTTGGTAGGTAGTCACCACGGGTTTGGTAATGGCCAAAACCCCCTCGGGGATACCCATGTTCAGCATTGCACGTTATACGGGCTGACGATAAACCTGTTGCCTTCCAAGCGTGTAAAAGTAGATAAATTGGCTGATAAAATAATATTAACGTGTGGGTTATTTGATTTTACTAAACCCATAACAAAATGTTTAACCTCTGTCCAACACCTTTGCAAAGGCTCACTTTTCAATTAAAGACACAGTTGCAGACACCACTTAGTAAGTGCGGCCTTTACTTTGTAGAACTTATTACTTGCAATAATAACACAAACAAACCTATTGCCGACTCAACCTTGTTAGACTGAAAAGAGGTACAAACAAATACACGTGTTTATGCAATATTCCGCAAGATGCGTTGATCAAACGAGAGAAGTCCTGGTGTGTACTGACGATCTCTTTCAACAAACAAGTTAATCTCTATTTGGAAATACGAGTAATAAATAGGTTTTTAAAATTGTCACTTAGATTTTTAAAAGGACAAAAATTGACACGACATATAAACTCTTCAGTTTAATTGAATATGAACATCACTAAAATGATAACTCAATCACACAATCACAATCCAGACCTCAGAAGCATAAGACTGAATGTACTATAACTTCAGAAGCGTTTGGTCGTAAAAGCTAGTTTACGATAAAGGCACTGTTTTTTTCGGATGGATATGCCACGAGGCTAAAGGCGAACAGAGCTCCAACCTTAATAAATGGTTTAAAAACTACAAACTAAGCAACCTGCGCAAGAGGGCGCCCACTGTGGGGCTTGGGCCTCGGCTCAGGGCGGTCGCTGGCGATGGCGATGAGATTGAGGGATTATGACTTAGTATTTTAAGGGAGTATTGTGCAACTGTCGCTCTACTTTACAGTTGGCGGGCCTCTCGGACTTCGGGTCTACGAGGGCATCGGATGGTTCACGATAAAAGCCCATCCGACGAATGTTTCTGACGTATATGAGACATCCGACCTTATGCTTCTGAGCGTAGATATATATATTTATTTTTATAAGACAACTCCCGCACTAGCGATTAAATTGAGTCGCTGGGGATTTTACAAACACTCCATTTATGGATACAAAGCATACCCAGACTCAGAACGGCTATCCGTGGTTCACACGAATAATTGTCCCGAGTGGGAATGAAACCCCGAACACCAGGACTCAGAAGCAATCACTTTATCCACAGTGCAACCGGTTGACTAACATAGATCAGATACACAAAATCACACGATTATATTACAATGTATCCGTTAGCATATATTTAGAATAGTAGGTACTATTTTATAAGTTGTTTGTAGCTAAAGGTGAACGGCAGGCTTGTATGGGAATTTCGTACCGCTAATAAAATTTCATGTTTTGGGATACTTTTTGTTTTAATTGGTACTTATTATGATAGACCAGCCCTTTTTAAATTCTTAGATTTTTAGAAGTTGGTATATAAAAGTTATAACCAGTTTTGTTTTTTGAGGTTATGTACTAGTTTACCAATGTAGATTGTTACATAAAGGCACATACACATTGTTTTGACAGATTTTCTTTGCCTGTCAATAAATAATTGCCATATAAACGAAAAAAGTATTGACAACGAAAATCATTCCTATCATTAAATCGTTAATTATTATGAATATATGCAACAATTATACATTTTTAGATATAGTGTAAAAGTGTTTAATTATAATTAATGTCATTTCATTTTCTAAATAATTAATATGATTGCGATATTTGTGTTATTTTGAAATAACTGCGTTTAGTTTACGATTGTATTACGTTTATCATATTATTATTTATTGCAAAGTTCTAAAAATAGTACACTTACATGAAATTAAGTGGCTTAGTTGCCTTAATATGTGGTACAAATTCTATAACAGAACAACAAAAAAAATATGCGGTACGAAATCTGCCGTTCACCTTTGTTATTTTTTCGTTGTATTTAGTATGCATTATATTTAAAGTTGATTTTTTCTATTTATGATCTATCTATGATATATGTCCTTAGAAAACGTATTATGTTCTATGTGCTAATTTCGATTATATTTTTAGTTACCTAATGGATCAGCATTTCATATCAGTTTATAGCACCAACTATTATTGCCTATTTATTATTCTATATTCGTAATTACAAATAAATCGCTAAATGAATTACGTGGTATTACTAAACGCAAAACTCATTAAGCCCGACCAATTTACATAAATAATTCCCAAAAATAATAAAATGAAATATGAATTAATTAATTATGTATATGAATTTATGATACATGAATTATTCAGTTTTAGTTTGACTGCTTCAATTGGTTAACGTTAATAAAAATATTTTATTTATATTTAAATTTGGCGACTGACTAACTTTTTTTTGTAATTATTACAAGCATTAATATTTATTCCAAAATATATATCCACGGATAAAATAAAAGAATTATTCCCAGTAGTCCCCTCTAGCCCTGTCCCCCGGAGTGACAGTTGGGAATTGTCTTCCCAGTTGTCACCGGGGTAACAATTTGTGCCGACTGTTCCCTTTGAAAGCTGACTAGAGGGGACAAATGGGAAGTCTGTTTCTCAGTTGACAGGGGTGACAATTGCTACGATTCCTTCCCAGAAAAAAAATGTAATTACCATAGATTTCAGTTTTTTTATTTGTTGTCCTGGAAATAATTGAAATAAAATAAAAATTAAGCACTACATCAGACAAGAACAACAGATACTCGATTTTTTTAATTGCGAATCTTCCATAACCGCAGAAAAATAAAATCCAATCCATCCAAAATAATAATAAAATTATGGAGATTACCTACTGATATTCTCAGGTGATCTTAATAATTAGTAACACATTTTTTATGTAAGACTGAGAATTACCTACCTGTAAACACGGTATTGCGATTAACACTGGATTAACAAGACATTTATACACATAGCTTTAGCATTATTATTTATAGCACAAATGTTAATAAAAATAAAAAAACCTATTTTGCTTAAGCGATTGCAATCATAAACTTATATTACAAGAAATCACCTGCTAATATAAAAACCAATACACTAACTGCTCACTAACGGATCATCGCTATTCATTAAGTTATTAATACTAGTGATCGCCCAGTGATCGAAATTCGACCATAGTTATGTTAGCATTCTGCAATCCTTCTCTATATAAGACATAAGTGGGCGCCCAAAAAAAAAGTTTTAGCTTCACGTATTAATATATAGATGAGTATATTACAATGTACCGACGACGGCAACCTATGACACACAAAATATGTATCTACGTTTAGAAATCTTAAACAGACAATAAAATATACTATTCATTACACTAGTACGGAGTGACGCTCCCCAATTTTTGGCGAATACAGCAGTAGTACAAAGTGGTGGCGAGTATAAAACCAATGTCGGCGCACACGCAGCATCACACAACATCGCTCGCCGCACAACCATGAGGAGAGCGGTAAGTCACTCACGAGAGAAAATATGTACATAACTGTGCATATTTAATTTAATCTGTCTATGTCAACCTCGAAATTTCTATTTAAATCTTTATTTACTTTTTCAGTTGGTAGTACTGTCGTTGGTGGCGGCGATCGCGGCGGAGGCGCCGTACCATATACCGCGGCCCTCGGGACCCGCGTTCAACTACCCTTCGGCGCCGGCGCCGCAGGCACCGCCCCCGCCTGCACCCGCGCCACAGTTCCCGCCGCAACAAGCTTTCATACCCAACTCAGGATATAACTATCAATCTCAAAACATAGCGCCATCGTTCGTACAGCCCGCGCCCCAGTATCCGATACAAGTGAACCCACATCCCCCTCCGCCACCCCATCACCATCACCATCACTCACCCCCTCATCAGCCTCAACCATTCCAACCCCAACCTTACAATTACCCCGCTCCTTCTCTCGCATTTTCATCGGGTTCCCTACAACTGTCATCGACACAATTCCCCGCGCCCGCTCCACAACCTCAACCGTTGCCCTTGATCCAGGCTCAACCGCGACCTCAACCCATTTCAATTCCTAGTACATCATACGGAGTTCCTCAAGGATTCGCTAGAGCCCCGTTGGCCCCGGCCCCGTTCCAAAGCCAGCCAGCCCCACAGGCTGCTCATCAGCCAGCCCCACAGTTTGCTCCTCAGCCAGCCCCACACTTTGCTCCTCAGCCAGCCCCACAGTTTGCTCCCCAGCCAGCACCACAGTATGCTCCTCAGCCAGCTCCACAGTTTGCACCCCTACCGGCTCCCCAGCCCCAGCCCCGCCCACAACCTTTCCAACCTAGTTCCTATTACCAGCAGCAACAACAGCAGCAGCAACAACAGCAGCCGCAACCACTATTTTCCTCTCAACAAGGATACAACTATCAACATCCGATAGCGCAATCCCAGCCTCTACCTCAATTAGCGCATGCCGAGCCTCTACCTCAATTGGCGCAACCCCAACCTACTCCCTTCTCGATTCAGCCATCAGCGTCGCCGCTGTCGAGCTACCAGGCAGATTCAAACCAGTACAACAACGGTCAGGACACTCATGGAGAGGGACTTGACTCAGTGGTCGTTAACCACGTACAAAACATCATTAAAGAGAACGAACACAGCGTGGCGAGGAATGCCGGTTACCAATCACTAATATCCGGAGTGTCACTCGAACACGCAAAACCTAGCATAGAGATCTCATCGTTCACTCAATCGTCGCCACTGATTACGTCGGGCTCCGCATCGCATGTCGAGGGTTCATCGTCATCACAAAGCTCGTCACTATCACAAATTTCTTCTTGTTCTTCATGTTCGAGTCCATCAAGTGACTATGGCTTGCCTGCCGATTCTCCAAAACTGGAATCCAGCGGTAGCCCATCCTCATCCTCTTTCAACTTTTTGCCACAAAATCAGCCCGCTGTAGCATACGGTCCTCCTAACTAATTACTTATGTGTATTACTAAATATATCACTGTACAGTATTGTGTAAATAAGATGTATTTTATAACTAATTTTGTAAATAAAATAAAACAATATATAAATGTTATCGTTGTTTTATTCCATTGTTTAATTTATCTGCGTAAACTATTTTAATAAAGATAGTATTCTTTGAGATGGAATCTTTGTCCTAAAATAAAGAGGTCATATATTATGATTTGTATAGTAATGACGTAACGTATAGAAAACGGAAAGGTGAGAAAATCTTACGAGAATTATAGAATGGTCAGACGTTTGGATGCAGCTTTCGTGTTTTAAAGGTTTGGTGTATGAATTGGCTTTGTTTACAGAAATGATAGTGCTAGAATCCGTCTCATGACGATTAGAGGTCATTTTTACACTTCGTACCTCCATACGGTTAACAATATTCGTATCTCGTTGTGCCTAAAACAAGAGTTGTGCAATTAACAAAGAAAAAGATTATGTTACATCACAGTTATAAGGTGTTAAATATGCTAAATAATTATTTACCTGCTTTAGGCCGCTGGTATTGTGACATGCGACGTCACATGTTGTCCCAAATTCATTTTGATAAAGATTCGGCGAGCCAGCTGTGTTAATATTTCGTTTGGTCATCTGGTTTGACCCACTTGACCCGTCGAGTCTAAGATCACTAATTAAGACTTCTTTTTCCGACGTCGTCGTGGCGTTGGGTTTACCTTGATACTTTGGATTAACTTTTTCGTTTATCTGAAATTTAATACCATTTAAAGCCAATTGTATTATTTTCAGATCAAGAATTATTCAGAAGTATACAACCAAGTACCATGCCGTGTGGTTTCCGGCTTAGAATAGACCACCCCATGTCCTCCCATGGGTGTCGTAAAAGGCGACTAAGGGACATATAGCTGATGGATGGGCAGCAGCATCTATTAGCTCAAGGTTTACATCTTACTGCGATCACCAATCTGTCTGCCAAGCGTGGTGATTATGGCAAAATCCCTCTACGATCCTGGCTTGCCAAGGTCTGTTAAGAGGAGGCCCATGTTCAGCAGTGGACGTCAACGGGCTGTTGATGATGATGATGATGATACAACCAAGTAAAAAGTATGGGTAGTTTTTGCAATACATTTAGTTCCCCTTTTAGTTGTGATTATTTATTTCTTTTTGTCTACATGTATTTTATTATGGCTCAAATTTAATTTAATCTACAGACTAATTTTTAAAACATTAACAAACTTTCAGGGGGTGAAAGTCCTGATTTACACCCTAAAATCGCAAAAAAAATCAACTGTTTCATCCATTTTGTCGAGGTTAGTGAATATAAATGTATGGAACAGCTGATTTTTTTTCGCGATTTTAGTGTGTAAATCAGGACTTTCACACCCTAAAAGGTTGTTAATGTTTTAAAAATAACCCTGTATATCTAAATCTATACAACTCTAACTCTTGTTTGTTTTTTGTTGCAGTCAATACTGCATATAAATTTTAATATTAATAAAAGTTTTTCATTAATTGTAATAATATAGCTTATCGTTGTCATACAAAATGTTAGATTACATAATAGATAAACGTTTTTATAAAGACTTTTCTACACCTTCCTCTTCCTCAGCACCGATTTACGCATAAAGCTTCTGATAAATATGCCAATAAAATAAAATATAAATTTATAGGTACTAATATTATAAACGTAAAGATTTGATTGTTTGTATAGTTTCCATGGGAACGAGAGATACGCGGGTGAAACCGCGCGCCGGAGCTGACCACTAGCGTGTTAAATTAATTAGTAAAATTGCGGTAGATTGCACAATTTGTCCAGCGATTATCTTAACGTGTGATATTTCAATCTGCTTTAGATTACACTATCACATGGGAAGACAGATGAAACTTGAACCGATAAGGACTGAATTGGATTTGTAACGAATGAAAAGTAATATTTGTTTGACCCTTTAAACAAATTTATAGGTATTGACTATCTAGGTTTTCTCGTCAAATGGGTCATTACATGCTCCACGCAACGTAAGAAATTTTACCGTCAAAAATATGTATTTTTTAATTACTTTTTTATATCACACTATTCTTCGTTGTATGTGACATAAACTCTTTCAGTTTGCTTATATAAACGCATGTTCATAGTAAACTTTATTAACATTGTGTGTTTAATTAACTTTCATGTCAAATTTACGATTTTATCATAATTAATTTAGTGCGCTAGTTAGGTGAATTACTTTGGAAACAAAGTAGGTACACAGTAGACAGACAATTTCGAAATGGTTTTGGATTAACCAGATTATTAAATAGATTATTCATTAAAACCTTAAGTTACCTAATTGAACAACTGATGACAATAACGAAATGACATCAAACCTAAATTTAAAGGCATACTTCATCTTTCGGTCGAACCGAAAGCTGTACCAATCATCCCCTAAAAATGTAAAAATCTTCATTGCGCCATCCCCGCCATTGCTCTGAGCCGAAGTCAGAACCATCTTGCGCAGTTTGCTTACTATGCAGTTTTTAAATCTATTTAATAGGAGTTCTTCTCGCCTTTTTATCCGATGAAGTAGCAAAAGACTCGAAGCTAATTCATATGTTGGATCGAAAAAAATTCCTAGATTTGTTATATGCGTTTAGATTAGACTAAAATGGTAAAACAGATATATTTTTTTTACTTTGAAGATGTCTTTTTAAATCGGTACAACGGAAAATGTTTAATGGGATTTTTAAATGTTGGATGGGCAATATTTTTTCCATCAAACTAATAATATCATACTATAAAAAATATATTTTTAAGAAATTTATATATACATATTTATTTGTCGTTCAAATAGATAAATTTTCTATTTTATTGTTGTTACGTTGTACCGGAACAATTTTACATTCCCAAGCAATTATACGCTGTCAAATTTGTTTTAGTTAGATAATTTAATTGGTGATTTCCTCAAAAGATAAACGCTCCGTTAAATGTATTGAATAAAAGAAAACATTGTCTCAAATGATTTAGAAGTCAAGTATGTAGAAGTTTCATACATTTAATTTAAATATCAAACAATATCCTTTCTATGTCTGCTAACTACGCAAGATGTATTTGTAATTGTGTTATATTTTTTTTTAGGTCAAGATCTAGTCCCACTGCAATTGATGACTGCACCACCGGTGCAGTCATCAATTGCTGGTCAACTGTTCTATATTTGCTGTCTGTTCTATGTTCGTTTTTGCGCAAACGCGCTGCAACCCGCCCTATTTTTAGAAATTGGCTAGTCATAATGTAATACGGCGAAATATACAATTTGGCTGCGACTTATATATCTACTAATGCATTCATTATGTAAGAGAGTGCTAAAAGTAAATTACCAAAAACATTTTTATTTTTGCATATGAAGTCGAACGGTTATTCAGTCGATTACAGTAATGGCGCAGTAACCATTAAAACGCCTACGACCCAACAAAGTACACCATCTATTAGAAAGTATAATTTTATTCAGCTATTCTAAGATGACATTACTTTAATACCGTACCGTACATTTATTTGGGAAATATTTGCATAAATTATGACGTAAATTCTTACACTTCGAACGCGACCTCCATAGTTTGGTGGTGTAAGTCTTTACTAGGGATTTTTTCGGACGGACATATGTAGTCAGCCACGAGGCTTTTGCTACTTCACCGGGCAAAGAGCCGAGCGTGCTCCAGTCTTAAGAAAAGGTTTTAAAACTACAAATTTAGCAGCCTGCGCAAGAGAGCGTACGAGAAGAGACTCAGGGCTGGCGAGAGGATTGAGGAATGATCCCTTTTTGTTTTTTAGAGGAGTTCTGTGAACAAATAAATTCGGAACTGTAGGCAATTCAAGCGATATAAAAACAGAAAAAAATTACCTGTCTAATTTTCATCAAACTTTTAGGACACGCACATAACAATTTGTCTCTTGGACCTTTTGTATTACAGTTACAAACAACTTTATTTTGTATATTACCGTGTGGCTGAAAATAAAGGAGCAAAATGATAGGAATTAAATTAAAAAACATGATCTAAAAAAAAAAACTGACCCACGTTGGGGGTTCAGTCTAAAATAAGATGGAAAAATCAGCTATAAATACAAATAACAGTAAATTTAGACGAAAAATTACCTGTGTTGGTTTAGCAATGCGTTTCACTCTACATTCACAAGATGCGTTAGTTATTTGATCTTGTGGCTATAAATGAATAAAATATTACGTTTAATACCAAACTTGGTGGATCCCAAAAAAAATACTAATAAAATAATTTTATTAAAAAAATAAACCATTTAAAATAAAATATTTTATTAAGCAGAAATATAAGTACCTGAGAATTCTTGCTTTGTTGACCACACTCGCAAGTTACTTTACTGTCTAATTGGCCTTGTGACTGAAAATTTACAATAACAATGAAATAGTTGAGAAAATAACGTTTTAGAATGAGAAAATTTTCTTTAACCTAGATAACATTTTACAAAGGCAATTTATGCTAGGTATAATCGATTATTTCTGAATATAAATTAAAATCGGTTTCATATATATTTTACTAGCGGCCCGCCCCGGCTTCGCACGGGTGGACTTTTATACCCTACCCCTGCCCTACCCTACCCCTACCCTAACCCTACCCTACTCCTACCCTACCCCTACCCTACCCCTACCCCTACCCTACCCTACCCCTACCCTACCCCTACCCTACCCTACCCCTACCCTACCCTACCCTACCCCTACCCTACCCCTACCCTACCCTACCCTACCCTACCCTACCCTACCCTACCCCTACCCAAAAGTATCCTATGTCCTTCTCCCAGGTCTTAGCTACCTCCCTACCAATTTTCAGCCAAATCGGTTCAGCCGTTCTTGAGTTATAAATAGTGTAACTAACACGACTTTCTTTTGTTTTTAAAAATTTTTCTGCTATTCGGGACGGAAACAAATCCAACAAATCAAAAACCATGGCAATCGGTCCAGCCGTTCTCGAGTTATAAGTGTTGTAACAAACACGACTTTCTTTTATATATATAGATTTAATCTTATAGCTGTTACTTTATTAATAATAACAGTGAGCAATTAGAAATTATCAGGTATACATAACTAGGTATACCTGATAATTTCTGATTGCTCACTTTTCTGGATCGTTATAGGAATGACCAATATCCGTCATTGTATACAGTTTCTAGGATTTTTTTACCATAGATAACTACTATGAATAAATGATATGCATATTTTGCAACAAATAAAAACCATTAAAACTGAATAAGGTTACCTTTGCTAGCTTCGTCTTTTTCTTATCACATTCGCAGGAGATTTTATTATCTTGAGAATTTGTCTGAAAATGAACTCCTCCAGGTATATAAAAGCAGAAACTAACAGATCAACGCAAAGCTTAAACAACTGGGTCGTAGAACATAGTCACTAAGAAAGGATTTTTGAAAATTGAACCACTAAGGGAGTGAAAAGGGGTGGCAAATATTGTATGAAGAAATCGAAATATACACAGACGAAATCGCGGTCATCAGCTATAGGATAATAAGACTAGAATACATCATATTCTTCTACTTTCGTGTCATTGTTTCAACTTTTTTTTCCCATTCATAGCCATTTTTACATATATGTACATTATATTATTTTACCAGTTCCGGCTGATTCAAACATATCGGACAGCATTCACATTGAATACTTGCATCAGCTGGCAACATGCTATATTCCAGACACTGACATTCTACTTCTGCTTCCAGCACTACAGATGAAAACCTGGAATAGTCAATACTTGTGTGAGATACACATCATCCTGCTCACATCCTACACAGGTATTACTACCAGGTTCTCTGCTATTACAATCTTCTAGACTGCCTGATGAATTAATTGTGAAGTTGGATTTGCAGCAAGCGGTTGCAGACCTGGAAAATACTGAACTTAAGTGTGGATCGACAAGTGCTCTTACCTTTTTTTTTATCATATATCATATCATCTTATACACAGTTTACAATTTGGCAACCAAATTATTTTACGCCAACGTAAACCAGTCTCCATAATTCCCAAAATGGTCCACCTGGCCCAGTTTGGAAACCACTGCTATATACTATAAGCACATACTTAGAACTTTACTTATTTATGCTGGAACCTCACTATACCGATATTACCTACTGGGTACTATCGGACATCGATCACGGTTCGTTCTGGTTCTCGGTCTGGTAAAATATTATTAAATAAACAACAATGTGTCTATTCATACTATCAGTAACAGTCAAATTTCGGTCGAATCTCATTTCAATATTTAACAATATTTTATCAGACTGCGAACGAACCGTGATTGACCTTATAGTGAGGATCCAATCTAAATAAGCTAAGTTTTGAGTATGTACATCCTTCTAATATCATAAACGCGAAAGTTTGTAATTATGGATGGATGGATGGAAGGATGTTTGTTACTCTTTCACGTAAAAACTATTGAATGGATTTGGCTGAAAGTTTTCACGCGGATAGTTTATAAGCTGAATTAACATAATATAGGCTACAAAATATTACGCTCCGACCCACTGGAGCAGAGTGACGCGGGTAAAACCGCGGGGCGCAGCTAGTATATAATAAAGCTCTAAATTACTGCACAATTCCCATATTTTAATGTTTACTCTTTTTCCATATTATCAAGCTGAAGCTTAAAAATAATCTCTCAGTGAGACATATCGAGGAAGGTTGTATATCATCACGCGACTTTTCTATACATAAGAAATTACGAGCAGAATCTATACTAAATAGGTATTCAAAAAATCCGAATATGATATTACCATTCACTTATAACACCAGTATGAATTTATAATATATGTAGGATTTCTTACGCATTCTCATTCCATTTATCATGTTTAGGCTCTGTAAGGATTTCACAATTTTCTGCCGCATTCCTGCGAATAAAATGAATTAGTTTCGTTTTTAGTAGCAATGTATTATTAATAATATTTCAGCAGTAAGTGGTTATAAACTTACTTGGTGGGTATACTATTAGCCTTCCTGGATCTACGTCTATGCCATGGACTATAAAGAATAAAATAATTCGAGTTATAATTATTTAAGTAAGTCTTGCAGTTAAACATTTTTTACATTTCTTTCACGAGCCTACTAATTCAATAAAAAAGATACCTTTCTTATATCATAACGTTATTTCAACAGATTTAAAACGGGCTACCATGAAATATGGATTTTAAATAAAATTGTTTACTTTAGTTGAGTCCATAAATTCATCTTTTATCAAATAAAATATGAATATAACTATATCATATTATTGCAGAAATTATTCATGTGTTTTATATAGATAGAGATCGATATGAATATTTATAAACATTTTTTCAACCAATCATACAAAAAAACAGAGGAAATACAGTAAAATTTTTAACAGAATTTAAATGGACATTCTTTCAAATTGAAAATGTATTCTTTATAATATTTATTTTCAGACGAATGTAAAATCTGACCTTACATAAATAATTATAATGCCATACCTTTTGATATGTAGATTTTTTTTCGTTTTCCCCGTTTCACTACTTTCTCTGAAATTTTAATGCCACTTGTAAATAATTTTCAGGAAAATCTGAAGGCACTGAGTTGTCTGAGTGTATTGTATTCGAGATGAAAATGTAATGAGTGGGTAGGTAAATAAGCGATGAGATACGTGGGTGGTGAGTATCTATTTAAACCCCCCGGAGGTTCCTTAGAATGCCGTCTCCGGTCTACTATTGGCATATCATTGCTATAGAAGTCCTAGATATCAAACCATTATGGCGGAGGGGACAAAAAGTTTAATTATAAGTATATTGATCTAAATAATAAATTAAATGAACTTTCGTGGTTATAAAAATAAATATTTCGAAAAAACATACGGAATACTCAACTGATGAGCATAACTCTTCTTCTCTTTGATATACTCATCATATTTAACGTCCAGCCAGGAAGCGAAGTCCTGAAGAGACCCGCGCGGTCCACTGTCATGTTTATGTTCCTTATGATTAAGGCAATAAGGATTAATTAATGCTACATGTTGCTATATTTTTACAAAATATATAAGTAATAATTAAAACATACTACCGTACAAAAGATTTCAACGCGCAAACTGCTGAATAATTCTTATTGATATTAAATGCATCTGCCCCAGTTTGTTGACGTCCACTGCTGAACATAGGCTCATGTTAAGCAGTGGACATAAATGGACTGTGGCCGATACAGATCTATCCACGGCTGTTGAGGGATATTGCCATAATCACCACGCTTGGAATGAATGGTACTTGAGTTGATATAATATATGTTGCTGCCCATCTATCAGGTGTATATTAGGCCCTCTAACGGTACCCATGGGCAAGGGAGGGGCTGGTCTATACTAAGCCGGAAACCATTCGGCAAATTAAAGTTATACCTTCGGTTAATTACCTTGGTGTACCATTTAAATGCTTTCGAGAAATAATTATTGTGATTATTATGGTGTTCTCGGCTCCTTCGCTCCTGGTTTACGGGCTGGTGAGTTTCATGTAAAAGTTAATAGAGCAATCACTCATTCTCGTATGCAAGAACAATACTTGAGACTTGGGAATGTGAGGCATCACTTTGCTGATTTCTATAACCGCAGCAATAGAGACCAAGACAGTGAGACCTTACTTACTCAAGTTACTTTAAGCCAAGTTGTTGGTTGGTTGTTCTTGCATACGGACGGAAATACCTAGTTATTCACGAGGCTTTTGCTACTTCACCGAGCATAAAGGCGAGCAGAGCTCCAGCCTTCATAAATGATTTAAAAACTACAAACTAAGCAACCTGCGCAATAGTCCCACGTTCAAATCTAGAACGTTCTTAAAAATGGCAAGGGTAAAAGTACCCTTAACTGAAGGACATGCATGAGGAGGTTAATAAATGTAGAAGAGGCGAAAGTGGTATGTTTAGATTGTATCAAGTGGAAGGAAGTTGTCTGCCTAACCCTGTGGGAAAGAGCTGATGATGATGATACATTGGCAACGTACTTACTACTTCTGAGTAGTAAATCAGTTGTCGTTCCATAGTTGGGTAGAGAGGTTTACTTTCCATGAATTTCCAATTTGAATTAGACTTGTTTATTAAGTAGCTGAAATTACTCAGTCCATCATTACAAGCATTTAGAGACGTGGGAAACATTTCAATTTACTTCAGATTTTGAAGTAGTTATTATATATTATTATAGACTAATTAATTTAGTAATTACATATATTATTTTTCCCAGTTTACAAGGTAGTTGTCATTAAGATTGCCAAAGACATTGTCATAGTTTTTTTCATTTATGTAACTTAAATCTATGGTACCTAATTTTATTTTCGGAAGAGCTTTAAAAATTAGTAATTTTTAAAAAGCAAGATATGAGACCACGATAATAGGTTAGTGGCACAGTTTCATAGGGAAAATAATAATAATTTATTTATTTATTGAAACTTTAGCACGCAATACATTATGCCAAGATAGACTTAATGTCGTAGGCCAGTCAACCTTAGGGTGGTGCAGATTCGATGTGGTAGGTGCTTTTGTATCAATATGATCAAAAAATGAGCATAGCTCTTTCCATTGCGGCATACTAAAATAGCCTTTAAAACTGTAGGTACTCTAAGAATACTTGTCGCCTTATTAAAAACTTTTTAACCAACGCATAAGTTTCCTGACCTTATACAATCTCTTGAAAAATCTTTTCCCGTATGATTAGAATCGAAACCCCTTCCCAGAAGGCAGAAAGTAATGTTATAAAAAAAATTAAAATAAGAGTGATAATTTAAAAAGCTTTATTTAGTGTTGCCTACATATGTTTCACATTGCATTACATTAATTTCAGTAGTAACTAGAGTTCATAGCCACCTTGAAAATTGTATTGTGACTACATTCGTACAGTAGGTATATTAATAAAATAATAACATAATGTTCATTACAAATTCCCTTCTAAAGTTATTCTTTATATCCCTTTACTGTGAGTTTTACTCCTACTGTTATTCTAACAAGTTGTTTACAATTGCATCCCGGGATAATTACTTCAGAGGTAAGAGCATAGTCATTTAAAAAATGGGTACATCTACAATAACTTTTTATCTCTTCAAGACTTGCGTTTGTCAAACTTTTGGCTAAGCAATCCCACTTGGTGGTAAGTGTCGATGCGGACTAAGATGGAAACCGCATGCATAGCAAATGCCCATTCATTTTTGACTTGAAAATCGCTAGATTATATTGTTCATGGAACTTGATTTGATCGCTAATAAAATAATCTAACTATTAGATGAATGGGTATTAATTGGTTGATTGTATTGCTATAAAGAATGTGCCCAGCGCTCATAGAAGAAATAATAAGTTTAACATTGAGTTAATACATTCATAATATCAGTTTCGCTAACTGGAGGTCTATGGGGGAGGACTATGTCGATACGTCCTACGGCTGAAATAATGTTAATGATAAACGCATTCATAAATGCCAGCTAAATACTGTTTTGATAACGCCTTAAGTGTCTAAAGTAGATAGCACTCATTTGCTGCATTCTTTGGGTCTTTCAGATCCGAAATGTGGTATGTTCGATCACGTCGATCAAATAGCGAATCGATCTCCTACTGAAAGCACCGGCGGCGGTATAGTGAAGTTACAGCAGATGAACCTAGGAGGCAGTAGTACTACTTCTCCAAAAAAAGGTATCATGCTAGTGTAGTGTTCGCATTTTCATATATATCGATACGATAATATGATATAGAAAAAGTTTTATTTGGTCCGTCCGAGTTAGCTTAGCAAAAATATTATTACTGATTTGATTTAATAAATGAATAAAAATTTACAACGATACAGAGCAACAAAGTTCAGGGGCCCCTCCCCTGAACTTTGTTGCTCTGTATCTGCTAGTCACGTCACTTCTAGCTAAATAATTGTACTTAGAAGTGACATCTTAGTCAGTTTTTGTTCACGGAACGAAAAAAAAACATGAGTCCAATATTTTTTGGTAAGTTAACTAACGAACCAAATAGACGTTTTTAACCTTTTCCCCGCCCATCTATGCTATAAGTACGCTATGTGACATTGTACGCCAACGTATAAATGTATTACATAATCTATAGTACCTACGAAAGCATGATAATAGTAATAACGTGATATCGATAGTAAAAAAATAGATGTGTATATTTAAATTTTGTTTCAAATTTACAAATATAAATAAACACAAATACATTATAATGGTACTTCAACTTCAACTTAGCACAGAAATAGTAACAACAATAAGACATTGAATATCGCGGGCCAGATTGATGATACTTACTAGCCTTAAACTGGCGCGCGCCGGATTGTTGGCACTGGGCCGTAGTTTGGAGACCTCTGCCCCCGTATTCTAATTCATTCGAAATGGCCTTTCCGATCGGAAAGTAGCTGTTTCCGAGACGGAATCTAAAAACGCTATTCATATTTCCGAATGCGGAAACTTTGACATTTGAAATCGGATAATCAGCGGCTTTTTCTCGGAAATATTTCCGTGAGCTATTTGCTGTCGGAAGTCATTCCGAATTATTATTTTTTAATATAAATTGAGACAATTTGTCGCAGAACTTGTTTTAGTGTATAGTAAGTAGTAATTAATGAGAGTTTTTGTCCATCACAAATCTATACATAACTACATTCATTCGTTTAATTGTTGTTTTATGTTTTGAGGTTAGTTATTATAGGTAAACATTAATTTTAGATGGAGCACCTTCTCGCTATGCGCCTTTTTTTTTTTTTTTTTTTGTGCCCTGGGGGAAATGCATTGACGCATTCCCACCACCGTTGCAGCGTATTTGCGCGCTGGCGGTGGGATATGTGGGACTCGCCCTCTCCATAGCGTGGTATGCTAAAGTCATACCACGAGGAGAGGACCCTACACCACTTAAACCTCCCGGACACTCCTTCGATCCGCCGTTGGCGGGGGTCGGGTACGCATGAGCAATCCGGCCCCCCGACGGCACCCGCGGCCAATATGGTACCGCGGGATCTCCAGGGTTCTCGCTATGCGCCTAATTAACCGTAGTGATGGAGCACGACGGCGACGCCAAGCCTTAAATCTACATCGTTCAATACTGGATCTATCAAACCCAAAGGTGGGTGGGAGGCGTTTCGAAAAAAATCACGAAATATCACATGGGGGCAGGGGGGGGAGTGATTTATCATGTGTTTTTTTTTTTTCTTAAGATATTATTCGAAAAATTTATATGTAATAGAAGGTGGAAGATGGATGAGTGACTTGTGCAGCCTGCATAAAATTGTAAATTGTTCAATTGATAATGACCTACTTGAAAATTTTAACATCAAAATACCAACACGATCAGTGCGTAAGTAATCCACAATTGTTCAAATCTCATCATGTATCACCAGGGAAGGTGGGGGGGGGGGGTGTTAAAAAGTTGTTAAAAAATATCACGGTGTTTATTGCACGCCCCTTATTAATCTTGCACAAACATATGGTGTAGCAACATAAAAATAGAATAAACGGGAAATCCCAGTACTATCTTGTATGGGACATAAAAATTTCCTCCCAAATAAATCATAATTGCATGTTAATTTTTTCATATTTCAGTAATAATAAGGATTTTCTTTAAATCTGCCACTTTTTTCAAAACGTTAACTTATTCCGCCAGAGTTAAAATTTAGAAGCCAAATCTGCTCAAATGCCAGATATCTGCCACAAATGGTCACACTGTTTGTAAATGACAATTTTGACAGCTTTACGAAGAAAATCATACGTAAACAACGTGTGATTTCAATAACGCAATATTATTGTAAAGTTTTATAATTAAATACAACATAGATACATAAATTGTTTTGAAAACTATAACTTGAATTTAAAATAAGTCACATATTATTTTACTAACGAGTTTATTACCAATATTTTATTCTTTTAAATAACTACCAAGGATCCCGTTTTCTACCAACATAAAGCATTCTCTGAAAACGGTTTGCGCCAAGGTTCCGATCGGAAAATGCCGAAGATTACCGAAGATCATTCCGTCCGGATTTGTGAATAGCCTTTTTCATTTCCGTCGGAATGCAATACGTTTCCGATCAGCAGCGTTGATTCCGCAGTCGGAACTTTTCGAATGAATTAGAATACGGGGGCTGGTCTATACTATAACCTCAATCAACGTTTCTTGTAATGTGTAGGTACTCGCTCAAAGTGTTTATGTTGATTAAATATTTAATTTTATTGTTTTTGCGAATCGCGAAACAAATTCGTGCTGTTATGACAGTCTTTCCTAAGTAAAATTTGATTTAAGTATTGCTATAAATACTATAATCGCTGTGCACTCAGAGAGTTAGCATCATTCCATAATTAGCACCCTTCCGTGCCGGTTGCCTAAAACCACAGGGTCTCAATTCGGGATTAGTTCATATTTTGTAGTGTATTTTCGGATAATAAAGTTAGGGAAATAAAAAATAGTTTTTTTTTTTAACTCGCTCCTGTCGTCCCGCAAAACAGTGCGCACGTCGCTCGGCACTGACACAATGACAGGAGTGCGCTTGCGACGTTATGGGTTTCCTTCCATTGAAGTTGGGTTGGTGGCGCGGGTAGCACTGACATCTTACCATTACGTAGAGATGGGTATTGTCATATCGAAAATCCTAAGTAAACTTAATTCATTTTAAAGGAGCGAGTTCATACGTACATTAATCTACATCCCTATTACTTGTAAGTTTTTTGAATTATCTATGATATGCTACAGCGGGCTATCATCAAAACAACATTTTATTTTTATGTTTGCATATTTTACGACACCGGTCAGCATTCACACGGTTCCGATGTTTTACTTAATTGTGCAACTTACTATAAGCTTGTCTACGAGGTTACAAAGCGCGGACCACCCGATGGAAGTTTGCAGCTTATGGTTTTTCGCAATTTTATGGTTTTTCGTCACTCACATACAGTCTCGGCCGCAACCGAAAATTTTTGGGTAGGGGTCACATTAAAACAAATTATTATACGATTTACGGCGCAAGATGATATACTCTTAAATTTTTCACTATAAGCCGTCTCACACCTTCCATGCTCACACCTTTCTTACACATGTCTAAAACTCCCTTAAATGCAATATGTTACAGTAAAACAAATACGGAAAAATAAGTCCGGCTCATCTGTGTGGTGTCCGGCTTAGAATTGACCCGGACATATCTTCCCATGGGTTTCGTAAGGGTCGACTAAGGGACAAATACTTGGACATACATGTAGATGGGCAGCAGCAATACCATCTCAAGGATACTCGCCATTTTACTGCGATCACCAATCTGTGAGCTAAGCGTGGAGATTATGGCAATATCCCTCAACGACTATGGCTTGCCATGGTCTTTTAAGAGGAGGCCCATGTTCAGCAGCGGACGTAAGCGGGCTGATACATACAGTACAAGTCTATATCATTTATTGTTTTTTAATTAATTGCACAATAATGATTCTGGAGCTGCCACTGCGCACATCGTGCATTCTATTAAAGTTTTCGATGTCGTTTTCAGATCCAATAACCGATTTTGATGCAGTAATACAGCGAGTGATTTTTGGAAAAAAGAAAACAAGTAAGTAGACTTTTTCAAGTTACAATTTGAAATGTGAATGTGGTAAATTAAATGTTGAATGTTGATTTAAACTAAATTTTGAATACTTTTTACCTTAACTGTAGTATACGGTATATAATAAATAACTTTCTATTGCAGCAAGTAATGAAGATTATGAGCAATTATCTCTCACTCTAATGAGTAGCGTGGAAGACCCTTACCTTCACTATCCTTCGGGAAAATATATGCGGTTAGTCATCACGTGACACAAACTTATAAAGTTAAAACATCTACATCACATGATCATTTAAGTACCTAATTTAAACAAACGTCATACAAGCCAGGTGTTATGTTAATCCGCAGGAGTACTACTACTATAAATTGACGAACATCGATTGTGGATTATGTTTGTGATTATTCTAAATATTATTATTTCAAGTATTTGACAATGAGTATGGACCCTAAGGTCAACGTTGTACCATTTTCTCCTCTTTTGAGTCCTCAAAGACATTTAAGGGAACAATTCTTAAAGACAAAAATGTCTCACCATCTTGGTTTTTTCAGCCCATTATCAAGTTTTTATAATTTTATGTGCCACCATGTTCTAGAGGGGAAGCTTACCAAAATATATCGGGCGTCCACTTGCCCAGTCTGGAGAACTTGCATAGCGGGCACTGCCGACTGAAGGTCACAAAAGATTATATGCAGACCGCCATCGATGCCTTCGCCATATTAGCAGGAGGCAACGTGGAAGATGTCATGCATTTACCATCAAATTACATCTTGAATTCGGTAAGGGAAATTATATATATTTATACTAATATTATAAAGAGGAACGATAACATGTTATATATATGAATAACATAATGAATACTGGACAATCGTACCATAATAACCCGCGGGGTTTACTAATGTTTGTCATAATTAAAAATACCATAGAAGAGTTTAGAAATAACGCTTCAGTTGCCATAATCGTAAAATGACATAAAATGACTTTCACTAATTCCATTGGTCATAATCGATCAAGTGGCATAATAATTTAAATCCATAAATGTATTTGCTTTAATTTTCGTTTTCAATTATGCCATTTTCCATAACTTTTATTCACCATAATATAAATAAAGACAATTTAGAACAAGCGCCTGCAATTTTTCAATTTTCAAATGAAACTAAACCTCATATGGCGTCTACTAACTAAGCTCGACGGAGCCCCGCTCCGCGGGGCTCCTATTTCAGGGTAGTTTAAAAAAAACCACGAAGACTAAGGCGGGAGCTCCGCTTCGCTTCGCTCCCGCCTTAGTCTTCTAACCTAACCTATCCGAGTCGGATTGCACTGAGTCGGGGTGTTAACGATAATTAATTTCGACCTAACAATGTATTATTTTCATAATTATATCAAATTTTGATTATGTCAAGAGTCGATTATGAGATGTGTTACTTATGGAAACTAATTATTATGATATATGTTGCTATAGAAAGTCATTTTATGGCAAAAAAAAGTTATCACTGTTGAGTTGTTAAGGCAAGCGTTATCAGTATAAATGATAATAGTGCAAGAAAATATTATGAGCGAGGACCATTATGGCAAACAATAATATTACAAATGAGTTTATGGAAAACAAGAGAATACCAACCCGCAGACCATAGTAATGGACTGTTGTTGCCCGTGAATTCTTCCGCGTAATTTTTGATTTCTCCATACTAATTTATTATCCTATTAGGATCGAATTTTTTTTTAACCATGTATTAAGGCTGAAGTAGCAAAAGCCTCTACGTAAGTCCATCCGAAAAAAAAGGATCGACTTTTAGATATTCATATTATTTTGAAGTTAAATCTCTTGAACTTGCGTAAGGTAGCTGCTGATTTCTGGTGTCTGAGATAGGTGTCAAATTCCTGTGTACAGGAATTTGACGCCTATCTCGGAAACACCTTCTCACACTGCTAAAAGATCAAATAATATATGAAACTTAGAATAATCTTGTTAATGTGAGGAGAAAAAAAGCCTTTCTAATTGGATGCTTATCATATAGAGAATACAACCTACAGGTGTCTACTAACAGCGGTTTAGGCAGTACTTTGATCCGTCAGCGGAAAGTTTTATTTTTATACATTAAATACCGTACTATGGTTTTTAATTGTATATGTAAGCGGACTTAAGCATAATGCAGGCCCGAACAATAGCCATGATGAAGATAGCTCGGGAGAAGCTGGTGGCGACTTGGTGCGTGGTGAAAGGTGATAAATCACCCAAACAGGTGACGTTCGAAACCTTGTCCAAGTTCCGTCCTCTGTTCAAGTATGTTCACGGGCGGGAGATGGCCCGCCTCAATCTGACGGACACACAAATACTGACGTACATCGGAACTCATCCCGAATTGAATAGATATCAGGTAAAATGCAAGATGCGGTATATATAATGTGTACAATTATGTCGACAAAGGCCTGTTAAAATATCTTTGGTAAGGATAGAGTTTACCATAACTTTTAACATGGAAGTAATGCAGTATTAGGCGTTGTGGGTGCTCTCAGTGCTCTAGTATATTTGAACACGGTGGATGGCCTGAACAATTTTATCACTGTAGATGCGTCTGTCTGAACGATCCTTTTAGATGCTGCAATGATGAGATTTTCACTGTTTATACCATGGTACCAGCATTTGTTATTATCAGTTGGTACGTTGACATGATGATGTTTTTTTTTTATAATAATTTAATAGTGCGCTTATTGGCAATCCCACCTTGTCGATGCGGACTAAGATGGAAGTAAATGCCCATTCACTCTTTGACTTGAAGATCGCCAGATTATAATGCTCAGGGAATACAGACATTGGCAATTTGGAAAATTTATTTTTCTTCGCTCTTCTTAAAACTGTACTGAGCTAATTCTGTATTTGTTCTGGCTATCATAACTCACAATAAATGTCTGTTCAATATAGATGGGAGTGGTAGCCAGTCAGTATATCCAGTTGAATCCTCAGTGGACGGAGCCCAGGTATCTAAACCTGATGAACAACTTGCTTTGTGGAGTGCCCATGCTGGCTATGAGGAATATACCGATTAGCACTTACCTCCAACTTACGCACCAGGTTCGTTACTGATTTGTTAAAAAAAAGTCATGGCTTAACGTGCCCTAATTTGATGCATGTATGACGAACATGTGTGAACACAATTTACCAAAAAAAATTTAACCGATTTTTATTTATTGGATTGCTATAAGAAATATGACACAAGGTAGTAATCCAATAAAATAATTCGTTTTCTACAATCAATCCAAATGTTAAAGTTGAAAATGTAAATTCTGTACCGATGTCTATAATTACATACTATAAAGTTTGAAGAATCGAATGAGAGTAAAAGATATAACTATCTTTTAAACGAGGAGTGGAGGTAGCGGAAATTATTATGAATGTTGTTGTCCCATAGAAAAAAGCCCTACACCTGTAACCTGTACCTGTAGTTAACAAAAATCTAAGTTAAGTCTTTTTTAGATTTACGCCACGTTTTGTTTATTTCATAATTTCAGTTGTTTTATCACACACGAGCTTGCGATCCTCTACAGCGCAGATTTTACCTTTCTATGATGACGAGAACGCAGGTGTGTCTAAGAATAAATCTATTAAATAATATTTACTACTTAACTCTATTATTTATTCAGGACTAATATGTTCACAATTGTATATGGATTCTACTTATAGACTAGATAAAAATATAAAAAAAGACAAGATCGAGCTACAATTCCAAAATATTACATAATAATATAATCGTATAAGACATAAATCGACAAACTTACAATATGTGACTACCTATTTGATTTTTTTAAAGAGTTACATGTTGATTGTAGCATAAATAGCTTCCCAAGCGCGGTTCAAGGCGCCCATGTAGCTCACGTCGTCGTTGGTACTTCGTAATTAAATATAGCCTAAGTTACTCCTGAATAATTTAGCTTTCTAAGGGTGGAAGATTTTTAAATCGGTCTCGTGGTTTCGATGCCTATTTAATGCAAAGAAACAAACAATCAAATATTTCCTCTATTTAAAATAGCTTATTTAGCGTCTATAAAAATAATAAGGCAATACGCAAAGCAGACACATAATGCTATTACATGCGCATACGCAGGTGTTAGGCAAGTCGTACAGTTGGACGGCTCGCGACGTGTCTCGGCTGGGATTACTTTTAGCTGACGTGACAGGACGAGATCTAAGTGCTATCAACCCGAGAGCCATGGCAGGAATCACCTCACAGGTCTCCTAACCTTACTATTTTTATTATTGGTACTTGGTATGAGGTGCGCTTGTTAGTATCTATTTTACACCTGGCCTGGTAAATGACCACTATCCACTATCGTGAAGTGGTAGAGGGGTCCAAATACAAGTACGGCTATTGTTAGTGCTGTAGAAGTACATCACTAACAGTCTTTACGATGTTGATCCATTACACTTTACTTTCCCCTTTGAGCTCTGGCGATCTTACTATACAGGAACATACCATTAATCGATGTTATTTGACTGTGAGATTCTACAAGCTACCTGTACTAGCATACTTACAAGTTTCCTAAAAATAAACACATAACACTTTCAAAGACAGTTTCAAACCACCTTTACATGCGATCTTTGAAGACTAGACTTGGCAATGAAGTGAAGCAATAATGAATAAAACCACTATTACTTTCATAATAATATTGTGTTCTCCATTATAAACTAATTTGCAGGTGATGCTTGAGATGCCTGTTAAGATATTGAAGTACATCACAGAGAAACAGCTACGTTATTTAAACCCACAATCTTACAACATACTTGCAAGGAAACTGGCAGAATATCAGGGAGAATTAATCTTTAATATTGGACACCGATCATTGATATCAAATTGTATTCTAGTTGTACTTTTGAACATGTACCTATTTGTATATGTCAACGGAAAATAATAAGAATCGTAAATTGATAAACTGACGAGGTTTCGGGTGGTAAATAAAACCTAAGCCTAAACTAATGGACTTCAACAGTGTTTTTTATTTCAACAGACAAACGACTAATACTCCTTTGGTTAGGTTAGGTAAAGTGTCATAAAATAAAATTCTATTATACTTATAAAACTATTCCAAATCTATGCTACCTACTTGGCAATGTTAAATACCATGCTGGTAGCATTGCCCCGTTTAATGGCAATGCTTATCTGCATGCAGTTTTTTTTATACAGATGTCTAATAGTTTTACTTATTTCAAAAACATTCGATAAACGCTTTGTCTTATCTAATCGAAGTGGTAATCAATTCGATTTCTTATGATTGTTTCTAATTTCAATTACTGGTAAATAAAGTTTATGAATCGGAACTTCGTATGTCTCGTTAATATTGAAGGCTTATTAAAATAAAAATAAATTTTATTTTACTCGTTTATTATCTTTTGATATTCTGCGCTATCATTTTGGACGTCAGAATCACCTAAATCAAGTACCGCACTAAGTGGTGGTATATGGAAAGAGTAGCGACCATCTTCGTGCTGTCGAACTTCCAACTATAAAAAATAGATAAAATACTATTCCTTAATATTAATATTAGTCAATTCCTTAATATTGAAACGTATTCACCTATCGATATTTCAAAGTTTTGAAACAAATTCTTATTTTGGTGTCTGGTAAAGTCCAATGCTAAATTTATATAACTATTTTAATTTTAATTAAGTAGCCTTTGGAACCCTTTCTCAGCCGATATTACACTTACCAAAATGCCTTCCCAAGTTGTTTGAGTAGCTTTATCTTTAAAATAGATTATCTTTGGAACCATTAATTGTTTTGTGTTGAATTCTTCATTTAATTCTTTTCCTGCTAACATAATTATTTCGGCTGTCTTTGATTTACCAAGTTCTTGTTGCATTCGATGTTCCGTTTTGTCATGCATGGGATTCTTAATGTCAAAACCTTTAACATCATGAAACTGTTCAGGTTCTTTATTCGGTCCTTTGATTGATTCTTTAATTTTTTTCGTTGCAATCATTGAATCTGCCACTTTTTTTTCGTAACCTTGTTTCTTAACCGCGGTCTCTTCCTTTTGAGGGTTAAGTGTGTCAGTATTTTTAAAACTGAGTGTTTCCAAAGATGAAATTGAAATTGCCTTTTTCACTGCGTGCAAATTGAATGAGTGGTGTGGTGTAAGACGTCTGTAAAATAATCACAACTATTTGAATTAAGGAAAATTTTCTTGAAAAATGTTAGGTTATATTTAACTTACCCATTTTCATGATTTAATATTTCGTAAAGCATTGTACTAGGTTCTTTATTTATTCCTTCTGGTACACTGTTATTATACAAGCAGCGAATGATTTTAGCTTTAGGATAGCATTCAACCATGTCTCTTTCATTTTTATTAAATGTTAAAGACTCCATTGACCTTGTTTGAAATACTTTGTGTTCTGCTGGATTCAAAGAGCATCCTTCTAAAATATTTGTCATTGAACTCGACTTTTTACATCCAGGTTTTAAAATTTCAATATTTAATTTCAATTTAATCAAATTGTCTTTGTCTATTATTTCCATAAAATTATTATCAGCTAGAACTCGTTGACTACACTGATGTAAGGAATATACACGAGGTTCAAAATTACTGGGAGTTTCTATATTTTTTTCTGATGTGTTGGGATATTGAGTATATTTTACTTCATTTTTTATTTCTGATGTTTGAACTATGTCAGTTATAGGAATCGTTGTTGTTACACGATCACATTCCAATCCTGAGGGATTTGATTCTCCTTGTCGCTGCTTATCGATTTTGGTATTTAAATTGTTAGAAATTAAAGGTAATACTTCATCACATGTTACATCTTGCAGCCGTGCCGTATCAGTACTTCTTTTTCTGAATTGTTTTGCTAATGGAGGATGATTTTTCTTAACGTTTAAGGAGTTACGGTAGTCCACTCTAGAAACAAGATTTGCAGATTTTCCATCTTTAGGGGAAGGTTGATTAGCTTTAATGGTATTTATATCTGTTGTTTTTGATCCTATGGGTTGATTATAAGCAGCAGTACGTTTTAATAAAAGCTTTGAAGGTTGTTTCGATGAGTCACTTCCGCGCACTCTTGTGTTAAAAGAACTTACAATAAGTTTCTTGGCGGGTTTAAACACTTCTTTTTCAGGTGGTTTTCTCGAAGAAGTTATTAATCTTTTAGAAGTGTCAAATTTTTTTATGTTCGTTTTAGTTTTTTCCATTGGATTCTGAAATTTCTTGGGTATAACTACGGTATCATTATTGGTCTCCCAACGGCAAATAATTCGACACTTATTGCCACTTGTAGCATTAGATTGCAATGGCACAGAAGAACATTCTGCATTGAGTCCATAATTCGTATTGAGCAGTTTTGATCCAATGTCCTTAAACACAAACACACATTATATACAGAATTTTCAAGTAAATCAAATAATACTCAAAATGTTCTTTTTTATTGCAATTATAACGACAATACGCACCGAATGACTAGTGAAATTTAATTCAGGCGCTTTAATTATTCTAGAAGTGAAAAGAGAAGGCTTTTCAGCCCTTGGTGTGTCTGAAATATAAAGTTTATTTAAAGCAAGTGCCTACATTCTATAATCGCGTCAGTATAATATTTTAAAAACAGGGTAATAAATATATAAGCTACTTGTTATAAAATTCTAATAAATATATAAATTACCTGTTTTAAATATTCCAGGAAGACTTCCATCATCTATACTAGATAATTTAGTGAGACGTTTCTCCATGGACCTTAAAATATGTTAAAGAAGATGTCAGTCAAAGAAAATACATTATTTGAATGATTATGTTCTTATTGATTAAATGTTGATAAGGTATCCTTAAAAAATTTAATTAAAATTAATTAATGAGGTTTAAGGGTTTTAGTTCAAATAACACAAAAAGGATTAACTGTTACCTAGAGGCTTTCATAAGATATTTCTCATAACCTGCCTTGATGAAGTCATCTGAGTGCTGTACTGCAACATAAGCCATGTTATTTTTTAACTCCAAGGGTGATTGTATGAGCCGTCCATCTAGGTTATATAAAGACACTGGCGGATGTCTGTAAAAAAATCTTAAACCCTTAGACAAGGTTAATTGCAGTACCAGTTCGCAAATAGGTACTTGTATTTTTTTTAATACATATAATAGCCATACTAACGAACTTAAAATAGCCTTCTGTAATTAAAAATATCAACATATTATTTTTATTCAAATTATTTTATGGAGAAGATTCTCCGAAAAATCTTGCGTAGATTTGTGCATTAAATTCTAAATCAGTAAATCGAGAGAAAAGCCCTTGGGACCTATGCTTTCAATTGGCTATTCAGCTGATGCAAACATTAATGTTAATTATATCTGGGCCCCTCGCAGATCACATGAATTATAGAATATACCTTAACACCCGGCGTAGCTTTTTAATGGCAAAATGTGGTTTTAAATCGGTCCCGTAGTTTTAACTTTATTCAGTATAGGCACAACTCAAATATCTGTTTATAATATTAACTCATAAAGTCATCCATTATTACTATAACTTTAATATCATGACTACAAATGACACATTGCAAAGTGTAAGTTTGTAGGCGTTTCGTACCTCTATACATTTATGAGAGAGAGCATAAATAAAATGACACAATTGAATTTAATAATCAAACTAAGTGGTAAAAAAAATAATTACGAGGATCCATATTGTGACGTTGCAATATTTTTAATATATGTATCCCATTTATCAATGTCTTCAGCACGTAAGTGATACTTCCTTGGTGGCAAGTGCACGTGACCATTTGAAAATAAATATATATCTATAGCTTCCCAGTTGTTTTCTTCGTTTGCTAAACTAGCCATTAATTTATTAATGTCTTATAACACAAAAGTAAATAAGCATGTTATGTTCCCACGCAGACTCCAGGGACATTTACTGAAATATAAATAAATTGTAGTGTGAATAATATTACGCGTCTCTTACGAGTTTAATACAGCCACATTAAATTTCAAATTATGTTAGAAGCAAAGTTGTACATCTTCCAAGACATTTCTATTTTCTTGGCATTTTATGACATAAGTGTGACGTTCAGCTTTTTTTTTTAATCTGGGAGCATTGACCAAAACCAAAATACCTAATACTTCCGCGGCATTGACACGATGCGTATTCTGTGCATTAGTTAAACGTTTTTGAAATTTACGTGTACGTTCTCTTTACTTCGACGCTGTTTGTCGTGTTACGAGTTATTTCTTATTTATTTGGTATTTTTATTTATTTTGGCCAATTTGTTTGTTTTTTTCGTATACCTACAAAAATTGACACATAGGCCCACATTACACGCTCAATCTGGATCGAGATCCGTGATCGAGATCAATGATCTCAATCCAGATTGACTGTGTAATGTGTGTGATTGACGGATCGCGACATCGGATCACAAATTATCTAAATTTTTAGAAATCCATGATCTCGATCCGTTTATCGCAATCCAGATTGAGCGTCTAATGAGCAAAATATAATTCGAAAGATACTATTAAAATTACTAGTAGCAATAAGAGAATAATTAAAAAAAAAAATTACTACACAGGCTTTTTTTGTTCAGATCCATATTGTAATTCGTCATCATCAGCCCATATAACGTCCACTGCTGAACATGGGCCTCCTCCCGGGAAGGGTATTCGCCATAGTCACCACGCTTGGCAGGCGGGTTGGTGACCGCAGTATTATGTTGTACCACACAAGGAAAGGCTGCTGCCCGTTCCTTGATATACGATTATTATAGATGATTTTATAACAATCGGCCAACGGCTTAACGTGCTTTCCGAGGCACGGAGGGTAGTCCCTCAATCAACCAGACCCGGAAGGATATCTTAGAATTTACACAAAGATTTACTGTTCGGCGTGGGAATCGAATCCATGACCTCCTAGATTTAAAGTGAGTCAAATACCGCTACGCTACGGAGGCTTTCGCGATTGTGAACACACAATCTTCATATTTTTTTATTTATTGGCAATCAGAATCCCCTGAGCACACGTCTTCATGTGATCATTGCGAACAGTGGACTGACTAGATCTGGATTTACTGTGTAATGTGACAACAATCCAAATAAATTTATATCAATCTACCGCGATCACGGATCTCGATCCAGATTGAGCGTGTAATGTGGGCCATACATTTTATTTATTTGTAACATACAGTTTATACTATTTTTTTATGATTTGAACTACGAGCGATAAAAAAGTTTTAATTGAATATAAATATTTATTTATTATACCCTTACGTCGATTTTATCTTATTAATCAATGACATCGTACACTCCATTAAATGCAAGATCACATAGACCAAACACACGAGCCACTTTAATTAGTAGAGTGCAAAGTAACTACGGTCATTTATTCAATTTTTTAGAATGCACCCAGGGTCAACGCTCGCCGCACCTAACAAGGGGTGTTTTCACATTAACGTCTTCAACAGAGCTACCCTCACAAATGCACGACGATTATTATTTTGTAAAAAAAAACATTTGACCCTTGACCTCGATTAGATTGAAGGCAATAAATACATAAAATATAAAAGAAAACGTTGACTGACTGTCCTATCAATGAAGATAATTAATTTAGTGAAATTTAAACCTCAATGTGTTCGTATTGATTTCTTATAGACAAACTCTAAATTTACAAAACCGATATATTAAAAAATGATTGCGCCATTGGATATCTCTATTGTCTAGAAACGGCAATTAACTTAGGTTTTATCAAAATTATAAGTTTACTAGTTGTCTAGTTACTTTGTTTTGCTCCTAGTCTCTTCCAATTTTTTGCTACATTTTATTTTCTCCTAATTGTAGGTATTGGCGAGCATATATTTTAAAAATTATGAGGTACTAGTTAGTTAAAATAATGGTAAGATTAATTTAGAATTATATTACTATAATTCACGGCAACTTTTTAAATCTATATTTTATACAAGCTTGTACCTTCGGCAGCGTAAAAATATTCTCTATAAATGAACTATCTAACACTGAAGTATTCTTTCATATCGGACCAATATTTCCCGATATTAGCGAGTAAATATTTTGATCACTCGATCAAACAAACATTCGATATTTTGATCACTCGATGTATTGAGTGTGCGATGTTTTGAATGTTCGATTTAATAACCATTCGATGTTATGAACGTTCGAGTATTTAGTCGTTCGATTTACAAGCGTGTCTTAAGTTCCACGCTCATTATCTTCTAAAGGCGTGTTTGTTTAATATTATATTTATATAATATTTCCTTCTACACTGCTACTAGCAGTAAACAAGATGAGATAGAAAGAAAACCTCCATTGTAAAATATCATGTAACACTTATCTATGGCCGTTATGGATGCTGCACGTGCGGCACATTTACATATTGTTTTCACTTTTCTCTCTATATTAGTTATGGTCGATGACGTAATTTCATGGTAACTCATGTTTTAAATACTTATTAGTGAGTCAACATGGTATTCAATAAGAAATTGTAATTAAGAATTACATTTTTATCAAATTTTGACTTTGGGGCATTAGAGACTTTGTGGTGATTTTAGGTGGCGTAAAGGTAGAGTATAGTATAGAGTGAATAGTGTTTGCTGACCGTATGACATAAAAAGCTGTAAGCTTGAATGTATGGATGTTCGCAATCAAAGGTTTTAGGCCCGCCGCACTGGTATGGTGGGTTTTTGCTTGTAGTTCCTGGAGTGCGGCCGCTGACATATGTTTATGTGAGTTTGTTTTCACTCCCCGCGTTGCAGTTGGCGTACCCGAGTTGAGTACCCAATTTCCAAGTCGAGTAAAGTGCTTTTCGATTTGCTGTCTACGACAATATGCTTTTTCGCAATTGTAATAGGACCTAAGGTGCCCGTCGAAATGTGTCTGAAAAAGGAGGAGGGACGTTTAGGTATGCACCTAAATGTGCCTCCTCCTTTTTTGTGGGGTGAAATTCATTTGACATCCCCACCACCACGGTGTAATTGCAAGATTGCTGCATTAGGCCCAAAACACACACAAGCGACGCAAGGCAGCAGGCGTGGAACAGGCGTGGCGCAGGCGTGCGCCGCTTCAAAACGATTTCATACAAAATGTATGCAGGCGACGTTTTTGAATTATACTGAAGCGACGCGGCGCAGACACGCCGTTTCGTTGCCTGCGCCGCGTCTCTAGCAGTCGGTTCTCGTGAGTCACGCAAGGAGCATGTCGCTTGTGATACGGTATGCTCAGTATTTACCAACCCAAAAATGCGTGATGATATTGATTTTAATGTACCCAATATCTTCTGGACCTTTGCACATGATTTAATTGCAGCAAAGCAAGCGCATCTTCGTCTTCTGAAGACGAAGACATCTTATCACACCAATGTCAGCCTATAAAATGCCGCATCTGAACGTTTATTGCCTGTTCCACGCCTCTTCTGATATAATTCAAATCGCGTCTGCGCCGTATCGGTCCCACGCCTGCGCCGCGCCTGCCCCACGTCGCCTGTGTGTGTTTTCGGCCTTACGCAAGCTTCCCCATCATAGTGATGATTTTAAGCTAATGATACGACGAGACTGAAGGTCAATTATGCATCTGGGTAACATCCGGTGCCATCTGCCGTCCCTTCTCCTACTTTGAAAAACCCGTGACATAATTAACAAAAGCAGTGTCTCTTCGGAATACGCAGTTTGCTTGCTTGTGTTGATCTGTGTTTTTTGTTCATCAGAAACTCAGTTTTTGCCAGCGGCGCGGGTGACGGCACGCGCGTCTTTATCAAAGTTCATATAATAGATTTGTGTGAAGCTGTTCTCGTCGACAGCGGTGCGGGCGGCAGGCTTGCCTTAGGCACCGCCCGCACCGCCCGCGCCGCCCTCTCCGCCCGTCCAGGACGAGGCCTAAAGGCTTAAGTCTCAGGCTAAAGAATTAAGTAGACTTTAGAGTTAGGTAGACTATTGAGACTAAAGGCTAAAGTCTCAGTCTAACTCTTTAGCATTTTAGCGATTATCAGAAAACACAGCTGTCAATCACTGAGTTTCTATAGAAGAACTTAATAACACACTTTCACATTTTACAAAACATAGTAGGTACAGTTTCAAATTGGTATTGCTGGTATGAATTTTACATCACTACATTGTTATAATTTTATGAGGTGCATATCAAATGGCCGACAGTACTTAGAATCGTGATGTTTCAGTAAATTACAGATTGAATCGGTCTGTTTGTTTTGAGCTAATTTTAAATCCACTGCTCTATATTTTGTTGCATTAGATTTTATATAATTTTCTATTTCGTTGCATTCTCATTAATATTTAAATTGTCTTTTGCTTTTCGTGTATCTCTCTCTAATCTGACTATAAAATTAAGTAGACACGAATATTCATTCTAATTAATTAAGTTCTAATTAATAATATAGGTTTTTCAATGTATTTGGTCAAATTTAGTACAATGCCTTTAAGTCATCATCATCATCTTCAGCCCGTATTACGTCCATTGCTGATCATAGGCCTCCTGCGAAGGGGCTGTTGCCAAAGTAACCGCAGTTAGCAGGCGGGTTGGTGACCGCAATATTATGTACAGCATATACACAGGTAAATACTGCTACCCGTTACCTGGTATACTATTGTCATTGTTGAAGCTATGACAATCGGGATCAACGGCTAAACGTACCCTCAAATAACTAGACCCGGAAGATAATCTTTGAATTTACTCACAGACTTTTTTATCTGAAGCGGGATTCGAACCAACCACCTCTGATATTTTCATGCAAGACTTATACCACTAAAACATTAAACTGAGATTTTAAACTTGTTGAGTAATGCTTTTATAACGTTTCGGTCACTTTGGCAACTGAGTTTCACAACCAGTAACTCTTAAAGTGTCAACATCTAGTCACGGTAGGATATGCCAAATCGACTACATTGGTCTACCGACAAGAAGCATTAAGCCAGCTCATGCAACAGAAATGTCCAAATCGAAGGAACCCGGCTTCTGATGATGACTAGAAATTTTAACTGCTTACAAAACTGTTTTTGTTTAAAGAAGTTTATTCTTTCTGTCCGTTTGGAATATAAAATAATTTATTAAAAAAGAGACTGAAAAACGGTTAAGTGGGAACATTGAAGGACGGACCGAGGACCGCGTTGCTTCCTGTAGCCCGTGTCAGCTGTAATCAAGGCTTTGGGTGCCACTGGACCCCTTAAGGGTGCCCTCAGGTGGATGTCGTTCGGACTTAGGCCGGATTCTTAAAAAGTTAATTTTATAACTGATGCCTTTTAGAATTCTTATGATTATGTGTAGTTATATAGTATTACAGGAATGTTCAATTGTTAGTTGTTTAACTGAGATGTATGACATTGTAGATTGGTGGTATTCCTCCACAGAAAGTGTAGATCTTCTTTGCTGGGCGAGGTGGTATAACCGGCGGCCGACGGCCATTTGTTGATATTCAAAAATTGTATATGTTCGAATTGGCTTGCAAACTTGTATTGCGCGATACAGGTTAGTTGGGATGCTAGGTGCTAGATGGCGCTGCTCGTCTTCTTGTATTTTGTGCGGCTACTGTAGATGTCGCTACAACATAATCACATTGTGGTCCATATTAAGTGCTTGGTACAAAGTGCCGTTAGCATTAACCTTTACGCCAATAGGCAGGTTACCGGGCCATTTTTGACCCGAAGTCCGAGAGGCCCGCGACTGTCAAGTAGAACAACAGTTGCACAAAACTCGCCTCAGTTGCACCAAACTAAAATTTATCATTCCTCAATCCTCCTGCCAGCGACCGTCCTGAGCCGAGGTCCATGTCCTACAGGAGACGCCCTATTGCGCAGGTTGCTTAGTTTGTTGATTTTAAATCATTTAATAAGGCTGGAGCCCTGCTCGGGGGTACATATTAGAATATCGAAAATTAGGATACCTACGGGTAAAATGTCACTGATCAAAACATCGAAAAGTTAAATATCGATTGTACTTAAGCTTAAAATGTCTAAGATTAAAATGCCGAGTGATTCAAATATCGACTGATTAAAAATGTCGATAGTCATTATATTTAAGTTCAAAATGCCAACAATTAATACACCTAAATTTATATTTACGTCAAAAATACCTATTCGTTAAAATATCGAAAAAAAATTAAGAAGTGGCAATTGGTCACAGTATTTTTTTTTTGTTCCGGGTGAAAGGCTTTTATGCATTTCCACCGCCACTGCAGCGTATTCGCGCGCAGGCGGTGGGATATGTTGGACTCGCCCTCTCCATAGCGTGGTATGCTAACCACGAGGAGAGGACCCTACGGCCCATCAGACTTGCTACCGTTCCCCATCTCCACGGCCCCAGGGTCAAAATCCATAAAACCCCCCGGTCACTCCTTCGATCCGCCGTTGGCGGGGGCCGGGGCGGCGAACGCTACGTCCATATTGCTTGCAAATTTTATTTGGTTCACTAATGATTAATTTCTGTCACTAAATTACTCTGTGACAGTTATTTATTATGTAAATAAATAAATATCGATATTTAAGACATTCGATACTCTGTACTTCGATATTTAGGATATTGAAAACTCTGTACTTTCGATATTTAGGTATTTCGATATCACTTTTGTAGATAATTAGATTTTTGATATATTGGACGTCGGTTGTCTTACCATTATTCTTCGAAGTTATAAACTTGCGTTATTTTAATTTTCGGTTATATGGTCATTCGATGTTAAAATTCTAATTTCAAAATTCTAGTGTGTACCCCTGCTTGGATATATTCCCGCTGAAGTAGGAAAAAGGCGGTAGGCGGTAAAATATAAAGACTTTTATCTCAATGATGCTTATCATAACGCAAGCATTTCAATAGAATCTATTTAGCAGACCGATTACGATATACCTGTACATATTTCGATTACTGATAGTTGTCTGACTAATAGATAGGTGAGCATTCCGATTCGGGTGTATTACTCAGAGAGCGGCTCTACTGCAATAAAGCCACATAGATTCGTCTCCTTAATAACTTTTAAACGTATTTCCAAAATGTTGCAATTCATTAATATAAAATAGGCAGGCGCAGCAAATTATGTTTTATTTTTATTTTGTTATAATTAATTAATAATCAATTGACAATATATGATTATATAATCTATTGTGTGCGCAGACACAGACATACGTACAAGTGTGCCAATAAGCTTAGTTTCGTGGTGCAAGTTTTTAAGCCTGGGTGCCGTATCTGCCTCATTTTAAGTACAACATCATTGAGGTATTCATATAACTCGGGCATATGTTAACCCCTGACCTGCAAGATAATGTGGACGATGAGAGAACACCGGCCATTGTTTGTCAGAACCAACTTGTTGTTCGCTGTTTATTCGTTACACATTAGTACAGACGATTTTCGTTACATTTTTTTACCTATTGGAAACCGTTTTAGGTACTCGCCGTACCATGTGACTGCGGGCTACGTGGAACATCATTTATTCCAGTTTCGAGATTAACATGTAGTAGGTACCGAAATTAACGTGTTAGTGTTTAAGCATAAAGATACACCCAGCCCTCCCGACCTTTGCAATTAACCTCCCGATGCCCTCGTAGACCCAAAGCCTCAAACAGGCCCGCAAACTGTAAAGTAGAGCAACAGCTGCACAGAACTTCTCTAAAAATCTTAAAGCTTTTTTTTAACAGACATACGAGTATTGCCCACGATAACTACGAGTGTGTTTCATATTATTGATAAATACATATTATATAATATAAATAGATATAATAGATAGAAGATATATATATCTAAATATATATATATATACAATATGAAAAATTTATTAAAAATTAAAACGTTTATTGATAATGTAGACGAATCAATCGTACTTAGGTATTATAAGTTAAATACATGATAATGACAAAATATCTTGACTAACAAATTAGTTTACATTTCAACGATTATATTATTAATTAAAATTTACCACCTTTTTTTTTTTTTTTGTTTTCGGGGGGGAAATGCTTTTACGCATTCCCACCGCCGCTGCAGCGTATTCGCGCGCTGGCGGTGGGATATGTTGGACTCGCCCTTTCCATAGCGTGGTATGAGTTTACTCATACCACGAGGAGAGGACCCTACCAACCACTAAAACCTCCCGGACACTCCTTCGATCCGCCGTTGGTGGGGGCCGGGTACGCATGAGCAATCCGGCCCACCATTATATACCTACTGTTATGTCATAATAATAAAATAGTTATAATGTCTGGTATTTTAAAGAATTAAAATCAACCAGCACGGGCTGGGATCGGGTCTGAAGCATAGAACGCGTCGCGAGCCACGCCTTGCGAGGACGACCGGACCCTATCCTAGCTTCCTACGAGTCTTTATTACCTAGTAATTGAAACAATATACTAGGTACTTAAATTTGATTATAGTAATTTAACAAATTTACCTTACTGCCTATTATATTGTTTGGTCATCATCGATGTCTATCAATTTGAATAGTCGTATTTTAATTGCGGCAATAAAATACAACGTCATTAAATTCAATCACAGTGAAATTCTAATAGAATTAATGGACTGTACATAAATTGATGTAACATAAATAGAACTGGTTATATGCCGTATCGATCTACATACATATATATAAATATTTTATTTATTATTGAAACAAATAAAATAAATATTATAACATTTATTACATTTATTTATTGTTTGTAAAAATGATAACTAGCACACTTTTAATATTCTTTTTAACGCCTCGTCTAAAGCTAAAATGGCTGTGTTACGAGTGAAACCGACGTGAACCCACGTCGGTAGTGCAACGGGTGGGATCGAACCGGCGACCACATGATCGCAAGTCCGAAGTCCTAATTCTTATTATAGTCTTACATTTGAATAATATAAATCATCATCAAGTTTACCTTTATTTTTTTATTAGAGCGACAGTTGCACAAAACTCCCCTAAAATACTAAAAGTCATAATTTCTCAATCTCATTGCCAGTGCCCCGGGGTCCAAGCCCCACAGGGGGTGCCCTCTTGCGCAGGTTGTTTAGTTTGTAGTTTTAAACCTTTTATTAAGGCTGGAACTCTGTTCGCCTTTATGTCCGGTGAAGTAGCAAAAGCGTCATGGCTACAAACGAACGTCCATCCGAAAAAAAGCGATCTTACTCACGTATAAGAACTGTGGTACTTCTCCAGATGAGTAGCTAAGTAGGTATACTTTAAGCTCTATTTCTCCTTAATAGGTAGGTAGGTATATTTAATAACTAGCTACATGCGTGCGTTTTCATCCGCGTATCTCCCGTTCCATTGGGAAATTCAGAATAAAATATAGCCTATGTGTTATTGTAGGTAATCTATTTCAGCCAATTCCGTTCAGTAGTTTTGACGTGTAAGAGTAACAAACATCCATCCATCCATCCATACTTACAAACTTTCGCGTTTATAATATTAGTAGGAAATAAGTTTTATATTTCGCTTTAAAAGCGCTATCCCATACAATCCCATAAATCTGCTCGAAATCAATGCAATGGACCGCAGTCCGCGCTTTATAATGCTGCAGTCACCAAAGCACTTGTCAAGCGTTGTGACTATGACTAATGCTTCGTGGGAGAAAGTCCAGCTGTGGACATTAAATATTTGCTGATGATAATGTTATCTGTGATGACATATGGATCTGAGACGTGGTCTCTTACTGTGTGCCTCATAAGAAAGCTCTAAGTCGCTCAGCGAGCTATGGAAAGAGCTATGCTTGGCGTTTCCCTGCGTGACCGAATCAGAAATGAAGAGATCCGCAGGAGAACGAAGGTCACTGACATAGCTCAACGGATTAGCAAGCTGAATGGGCAGGACACATAGCTCGAAAAACTGACGGCCGATGGAGCAGAAAGGTTCTCGAGTGGAGACCACGAACTGGCAAGCGCATCGTAGGACGACCATCTGCACGATGGACCGGCGACCTCATAAAGGTCGCGGGAAGTCGGTGAATGCAGTCCGCTAGCGATCGTTCCCGCCAGAAATCGATGGGGGAGGCCTATGTTCAGCAGTGGACTACAACAGGCTGATGATGATGATGATAATGTTATCTGTTCTGTACTACACTTATGGGGGATCTAGTCTCTGTGCTTTCGTTCCATTGAGATTAAAATGTGATAGAGCTGAAGAGTTTGTTTGTTTTGTTTGATCAAGCCAATCGCAGGAACTACGGGTCCGATTTGATTTTATTTTTACCTTTAATACAGGAGTAACATTGGCTATATTTAATTATGAAGATACTACGGGAACGGCAGTTATGAGGGTCAAACCGCGCACTGGAAGCTATTATTTTATAAACAGAAAATTTATCCTAAAGGGCGATAGATAACACACAGATGCGATACTGATATTGAGTTTCTGTTAGCCATTTAATTTAATTGGTTCGGTACAAGGTCCCTTAAATCGTTAAACTGAACCCACGGAACAATATTATTTGTGTTATACAGTAGAAAACGATGCCCCCGTAGCGTAGAGGTATGAGTCTCGCTTTATTTCGAAGGTCGTGGTTTCGATACCCACGCCGGACAATAGATCTATATGTAAATTCTTAGATTTCATTCCGGATGTGATTGGTTGAGCGACTATTCTCCGTGCCTCGGAAAGCATGTTAAGTCGTTGATCCAGACTTTAATAACATAATCTGTAACAAGCGTATACCAGAGAACGGGTAGCAGCATTTCCTCTTGTTTTTGAAATATCATCAGAAAAGTCGGTCCATATCGAGTTTGGTTTTCAATATTTAGTGTTATTCGTTTACGAAGACAGCATTAGTGTCGTTCAACGCGTCGACTTCGTAGAACGATAAACGACTAAAAAGCAGGGAGTGTGTAAATAAATACGGCGCGTGCTATTTGTGGCAGCGCGCATGCGCGGCCAAAGACTCCCTCGACACAGATAGGACATTACACTGTGACGTTTTAGCTAAAAAAAGTTGAATGTGTACAAGACTTTAAATTAAAGAAAATCTATTTGATTTTGGGAACGAATGAGTCAACTTTCTATTTATATTTTGGTTTGCGGTTTTTTTTAAATGCTTACGTTCGGACGTTGTTGAGATAGATTTGGTTGAAATGACTTATTTTAGAACTACATACCTAGGTACCAACTACTACTATTTTTTGAAGAAAAAATACACATTTTCGAAGTGGTGCAATCCATTATTCTAACCGTATGAAATGCTTGTATAATTATTGTTCTGGATATTAGACCTGAGGCATACCACAAGGCTTACTCGTAGGGACAAGCCCTTGAAGGTATATTTTAGCATTCACCTTTGAGAACATAATCTTTGGGATTTTGTCCTTGTCATCAGCCTGTGTCCTCCGCCGCCGCCGCCGTCGTCGTCCAAATGCATTCCATTTAATTCTGAACTACGAACTAAATCTAACTCTATGGTACCTACCTATTTACTTGAATATAAATCTTATGTTAATGGTATCAAAATTCTTTTATTTACTCGTTGCGACAACTAGTGCCGTATATTACTTTTTTATCTAATAAATTGCTTTGATTAGGTATTTCCACAAAGAAAGACAGTAAAGGTTTTGTATTAAAATTTATCGATGATATTTGGCCGGTCGTCGAAGTGACTCCCTGTTTTTAGATTTCTGACATTGTAGAGTCCTGTCGTAGATCGTAGAGAAAATAATGCGTGTCGGTGAATGAGCGCGGAGGAGAGCGGGCGCCCGGCGCCGGGCGGGAGGCGCGGGCGGAGGGCCGGGCGCGCCGCAGTCCGCGCGACCTCCCGCCGCAGGCCCGTCGTGTGGCGCGCGCCGCTCAGCTGCTCACGCGATCGCCTTTGTTTATTGTTGAACGCGCGCTCCCCCAGCTGTTCCGTGAGCTGCACCGAGCTTTGCCGCAGTGCTGTTGTTTTCAGTGTTTTCGTTAATATTTGTGCGCTAATCGTAGTGTTTCTGTGATCCGTGCGTGTAGATGGAGTCGCCGGCCAGCCCCTAGAGCTGCCGGTGCCGTGCCCACCTATAGGTATCTGTGCTTAGGCGCCTAGCGCCGTGTGTCTCGGCCATGGCGGCCACGGCCCGCCGCGAGATAGACACCGGCGAGGAGGACATAGCGGCCATCGCGAAACAGATCTCGGACCACGCCGAGGCCATTTATCAGACTTGGAAGGCGCGCGGCCTCGCGCCTACGGAGATACTGTCGTGCAGGCCCACGCCCGGCCTTAAATTGGCGGAGAGTCTACGTACCAATAAGCCGAGGCCCGAGCCTAAACCCGAAATTAAACAAAGACCGGAGCTCCGACGGGAACACCGCCCGGATGCCCGAGAACAGATGAGGCCGGACATCCGAAGAGAGCAGAGGCTCGAACAGCGCAGAGTGGAGCCCGAGGGAGAGACCATCGAGGTGACTCTGCCGCCGGACCTGGTGCCCGAGCGCAACGGCGCCGCGGGAGCGGGCGCCAATGCGCGGCGCGACCCTGCTGCCATGCGCCTGGAGGTGGCGCGCGAAGAGGAGCGCCTGCTGCGCGCGTTGCGCACTGGTGGAGTGGTAGCAGAGCGTGCGGCTGAGCGCCCTGATGTCGTACCGCCGCTGTCACTCGTGGACTATGCCAAGAGTCGCTACCAGGATCGCTTGGAAACCGGTGCTAGGAAGCCGGCGGCAGGCGCCAGCGGTGAGCGCCGCGCCTCGGTGGGCTCGCACGTGACAGAGGCACGCTCCAAGTTCGAGGCGCGCGCTCGTCGTGCTTCGAGCGCCGGCGCCGGGGAGCCAGCCGCCGCGGCCGGTGGCGCTACACCCGTGCGACCGTTCCTCACGCGAGGCTCAGTCGCTGAGCGTGTGCTTATGTTTGAACGATGCCCCAGTGAAGCTACCCTAGAACTAGCCAAGAGGAAATCTCCTGCAGCCACCACATGGAGAGGTCCACACGACGTCATCAATAGAGCACAGGTAGGCATAAGCAAAATATTATGAATTTTGATAACCGATGATTTGATGATAACCATATGAAAGCTTTAAAAATATAATGATAGGTAGGTACTTCTAAACAACTAAGCCATTTAATATCATATACCTATTTACCTGTTCCTAATAAATCTATAATATAAAAATGAATCGCAAAATGTGTTGGTAAGCGCATAACTCTACAAAGCCTGGACCAATTTGGCCAATTCTTTTTTTTTAATGTTCGTGGAAGTTCAAGGATGGTTTTTACGGCGAGAAAAATTCGAATAATTGCCTGAAAACCCCTTAAAACAGCCTTTTTCTTTTTCCCATACAAACGTTTTCTAACTAAAATGTAGAGTCAATTTGAGCTTTATTTTGTTACCTAATTAAAAACTTGAATTTTTTTTCCAAGATTTTTTAGGGTAGGGGTAGTGTAGGGTAGGGGTAGTGTAGGGTAGGGGTAGTGTAGGGTAGGGGTAGTGTAGGGTAGTGTAGGGTAGGGGTAGTGTAGGGTAGGGGTAGTGTAGGGTAGGGGTAGTGTAGGGTAGGAGTAGTGTAGGGGTAGTGTAGGGTAGTGTAGGGTAGGGGTAGTGTAGGGTAGGAGTAGTGTAGGGGTAGTGTAGGGGTAGGAGTACCGCATAAACGAAGTCTCTACGGCCCAGTTTATTTTATACAAATGTTTAGGTCTTTTATGTATCGATTGAGGCAGTACGAAGTCTGCCGGGTCAGCTAGTACTGTAATAAAGAAGTGTGCGTACACTTGTATCTCTATTCAAATAGAAGTATTTTTCAGTTCAACTTAAGTACCTACCTAGGAATATTGAAACCATCCAGGATTTTGTCATCAGCTTTACGGTACGAATAAAATAACCAAACAACTTCTTGATAAGTGGCTGCTTCTGTTATTTTGCCAAAAACATTATTTTTTCGATCTATCGCGACATAATAGACAAAATTTGTTAAAACATACCAGGAATCTGTTCTCCGATTGACATTTATTTAAATATTATCTTGTTGGAGATGCATGGTGCAATCCAAATACTTGCTACGCTACCTTAGCCAGTGGGCGTAATTGACGAAGTACCTACAGTGATTAAATATTTAATGATTCTAGTACCCGATGACATCAGTCATTGTGCTGAACACATGCAAACTGAACGTACAATTTACTTTTTACTGCTATGTAGCGAACACGAGTAAATAAATACAATAAACCTCAACATGTTTGCTCAAAGCGTGTGTATATTGTCAAGTGTGAATGAGGTAATGAGTATTGCAAGACACTGGAACATGCCTTGTAAATGTTCGGCTACGCCCATAATGAGCATCTGCAGAAGGTCACAGGCAAAAATCCACTCGATTCTGCCCACTTCTAACAATCATTACGATTTCTAATCTATAGCGTTTGTAACACCCATAATCTAACGATTGGTTAGTTTTAGAGATCGTAAAAATGTTAAGTAGAATACCAAATGTCGTTCATAATAGATAGTCGTATCGATTTCTGTAATGACGAATTCAGCGATCGATAAATTAATATGAGTCCGTTGCACCAGTCCAAATTGGTTCTGTTCAATGATAGAGGGCTGAGTTCCGCGCGCCGATATGTTTTACTAGCTTGTGGTATAAGCAGCTGAGCATTGTACGGCTCCGTTCGATGCATTTTTGTCAAATTGCCAATGTTTCTCGCTGAACAGGGCATCAACATGTGTGACGTGAACCAAAGATAGGCTCGAGTTACTGAATAATTTCAACATTTCGGAGTAAAACAGTTCCAATTGTGTCATGCCATTGATGTTTATTTTTATTTCATTAAGGAATGCGGTTTTACTAAGAATTGGTCATAAATATGACGATGTGAAGGCGTTATTTTAATTGCGAATGTTATTGTTACAACCATAACTAAGAATAGACTAGGTACTCTTGCATCCAAGAAACAAAGTCCTGTGTTACAAACAAATAATAAACAGACACAAAGAAAACCCAGTCTTAGAGCAATTAGCTGTGCGTGGATGTGGAATGGTTGGTTCGTTATTATTCTATAGAATTGGATTTGAAAATAAATTGTATGATTCATTGTAATAAATCATTTCAATTCTAACCCAATTACATGTCCTGAATAAAGTTATATGAATCCGTATTCCAGTGAACAGGTATTAGTGTTTGTTTCCTTTTACTCGTTCCCGCTTCAGAATTCAGTGAAGTAGAAATATCATATTTTCGTACACATCCACTTCTGATAAGATTTTTCAGAATATAATTCATTTCTTAAGATTACACAGACACGGCCGCAACCTGAAATTTTAGTAATTTAGACTTAATTCCACTAGTTTATTAAACAAATTGAAGTCTTCTTCTTCTATTTTTATTGGCAAATTGGTTGATAATACCTATTAACTCACACGTCTTAAATATTATCAACCGATTTACTATCTCTGGATGAATATTTAGAAGAGGTAAACCTGTCAGCTTTTCTTATCATAATTAAAATTTTATAAGATTTTTCAATTGGACTTGTACAGTTTTGAGGGGGGCCTTCGAGCCGCGCCTGACTCCATGTTGAAAGCCAAGTCTTTTGTGCTACAACTAATACGAGGCTTACAAAATTGTTGTGGAATTGATATAATGACTTGATACCTTAATCATAGTGCACACACTATACAGAGTATCTACTGGTGGCACGAGTATGAATAACATCGTGGAATCTGGACCAAAAAAATATATTTTATGTTTTGTGATAATTTTAATGAAATCTACTGTCGCAAAACTGAATCACGGAACCTTAATATAAGCAATAAAAAAAACCACTATAAATTAGCGCCATGATATACATTACACCTGCTTACAATCAACGCAACGGTCCGCAGCGATATGTGCGCTCTACAGTTTTATATGTATACTCTTAGCTTCATCTCCATATTATATTTTGATTTATTTCGGTTACATCTTTATGAATATGCGGATCAAGTCTTTAAATATTTTATAAAATTATAAATCTATTAACATAACAGCAATTTCCGACTATATCACAACACGTTTTAAAATGTACATACTACATATTAGAACTTATACATAAAGTATTTTTAAACCAAGTAAATATATGTTTTCCAGTCGAAGTTACAATGTGTCATAGGTATCTATATTATATACACGCACCTTTTTCCTTGTTTATATTGTGTCTCGTAGCATCCATACTCGGTTATTTTCTTCGTATTGTTCTCCTTCTAGGTCATTGTTCACTTCGACCTTAATCACGTCAAAATAAATACAAAATCAGGACACTCTGCCACGTCAAAATATGCAGTACGTTTATAATTCCCGAGTGGTACTAACACGCGTTTTCGTATAACCGTTACGATTACGCGTATGGAATCACTAATAGTGACTAGCAGGATACGTTTTCGAGGTATTCGTGTCACGGAGTTAGGTAGCATTCAACACATTTAGTTAATATTATAAAGGTATTTTTTTTTATTAAATATAGGGTTACGTTTGACCATAAACTCGCTTGATGGAAGGCGAAGATAACGCCTAAGATGATATTATACACGCTTGCCTAGAAAGTGTCTGTTCACTTTAGTCTTAAAGATGTCCAGATTATAGCGTTCCGGAAATACTGACCCCGGCAGAGAATTCCACTCCTTTGCCGAATTAAGAAAGAAGAAGCAAATTAAGTAATTAATTTGAAGAAGAAGAAAAAATTGGTTTAGCAATTTGGGAAAGGAAAAACATATTTAAACTGTATCTATCTATTCTTTAAACTATTGTTTAGGTATACGTATAGTAACATTCTATTTATAATAGAAAAAAAAAATACTATTAGGAGTGACATAGGTATCTATCTAATGTTAGGGTATATCTTATAAAGAACTTTTAACCAATCTATGCATATCTATCAGTTGAATTAATTTGATAATTTTGTATATTTAATAATGTTGTTAAGAGAATCAGGCGTTACTTTTCTGAAATTGATAGGTACTAATCTATATTAAAAACACAATATATATAGTGTTCATTTCGCTCAAAAATGTGTCTAAATGCTGGAATGCACTTTGTGCAAAAAGTGCATTCCAGCCAGCGTTGCCAGGTTAAATTTTTTTATAAAGCGGGAATTTGTTATTTATTGAGTGTGACAAGCGGGATTCATACTTTAAAAGTGGGACATTAGTAACAAAATTTATATAATCAGAAGTTTATAAATTTATAAATATAGTTTTAAATAATGTTTACATGACAATAGAGAGTAAAAATAACCACTGAAAATGTATTTTAATGAAATGTGTTACGTTAATGATTTAAAATTTGACAAATTTACCCTATAGTTGTCAATTTCGAAAAGTGGGACTGAGTCGGTCCCGTGCGAGAATCTTAATAATGAAATAAAAATCGGGACGTCTGGCAACGCTGATCGCATCATATATAGACATTTTTTAATTAAATTTTAACATTTTAAACCCAACATGACCCTAAATCTATGATGTACAATAAAAATTAACTTTATAATTTAAAAGCAACGTTTAAATTGTTATTTTATGAGGTTATAGGTATATTTCTAAACGGTGCGGCGCGTGAGATTGTCCACCTCGTTTAATGTATGTATCTTCTACTACGGACGAAGAAAAAATAGTGTTCCAAAATTAAACCCCGTCGAAACGCTATGGCTTGGCTAACGCCCAGAAGCGTCCGATTAGACCCGACCGATATACGAATGCATCCGAATCATCTCCGAGCAATACGAATAGGTATAGCCGTCACTACAATTACACGATAACTTAAACCGATAAATTATGGGCTATGACTTCTCTTGAGATACAGGAAGTAAAAAATGCAGTATCACCTACATATAATCGATAGGAAGTGACCGATAAATTGGACGGAAGTGATTGTAACAATTACGGTAGTTGCGTATGACATAGGTGCCGTGCGGGCAACTGTTCGCGCAACATCGGTAATTGTGTCTGTCTTATGCAACCGTGTGAGATTGGGTACGGCACCAAATGTCATGAATCCAGAACAATTGCGTTTTATCTCGCACGTGTTGTGTCTTTGCACCTCTATAAATTACCTCCTGCTGACATTTTGTTTGAAATCTTTTGAGTGAAATGTCACTTGATTGACACACTTTTCGGTTTCGGAATAAACGCCACTAAGTATTATTGAAATACGAAATTCTTGTATTATATTGCAAACAAACCGTGTTTTGTTAATAGGTCCATATTTTGTAATTATTATGTTTATATTAAAAATGGCATAACAATATCATAAAGCTATCCTATAAGAATATCCTTGAAAATCCCCCAGACGAGACAGATGTATTCGTCGTGATCACACCGATGGATGTCTTGACCATTCACGAGGAACACCGTATTCCTATTGGACACGAGGAGTCGAGTGTTAACACCAACCAGGAATACACTATTTTAGTTATTCTAGTGTTCGCACTGATGTGGCCACATTGAATACGTCATGAGGAAGGGAAACGCCAAAATTTTGTTTTTTCTGCTGTTTACAAAACTGAGTTGGTTTACCGAAGAAGTACCTAAATCGCCAGGATCTTCGCTGAAATTGTTTTGTCCATTACTGAACAATTTTTTTTTTATATTTTAGAAATTAGTCACGGTCGTCATTAGCGTCATAGCGTCCGCTGTCGTCATTAAAACATTTTGAAACTTTGCCAGTTTTCCTAATATTTTCAACCATTCTCAGAAGTCGATGCCTCTTTTTAAGGACGTTTATTTCTTCCGTATTTTTTCTAAATTTGTTAACACATTTTGTCTTTTTTGTCTTATGCTTTACTGTCCGTGACCACGACTGGTATAATTCATGTCAAAATATTGGATTCATAAAAGGTAATTGTTTGCCTTTAAATTGTACCGAGGTCTGGACACACGCAGTCGACACGTGTCTACTATAAATTGTGTACAATCGCAAACATTTTTAATCAGTAATTCATAATGTCTTAATTATTTTTTAGAACGCTCAATTTATATTGACGTCCATATGTCCATATGTAGTTTGTCACGAGGTTTTAGCTATTTCACTGTAGTGCTTCAGTCTTAATAAATGGTTTAGTCTGCGCAAGAGGGCGCCTCCCTGTGCTACTTGGATCTCACAGGGCGGCCAAGGATTATGACTTTTAGATTTCTAAGGGAATTTGCGCTTAATGCTTTTTGTAAATAGCTCTACTTTGCTCTCTTGGACTTCTGGCTTACGATTATTTGCAATTTGCGAACTAAGGGTCGGGAGGGTTTTATTTATCTGTAGCTCATGTATTCGTATTACAGATGTTCATCTATAATAGCAGATGTAATAAAAACTAATTCTAGTATATTTTATAAATTGATCAACAATATAGTAAGCTTACATTAACTTTCAGTATTTAGTTCATCGATGATAGAGTCGTTTTATAGGCCGTGAATTTAACCAAATTATACAGTATAATGTTGTCCAAGTGTTCTAAAGCGATAGTAGAGCAATAAAATTAGATTTTAAGTGTTCGAGTTGGGCTGGCAAGGACTCAAGGGCGGAGTTCGCATGTTCTCACGCAAACCAGCCCTATCGGAAACAGTTATGGCGCGATGTGATGTCCAACAACTTTACTTTGTTCGCATATTTATTACTTTCTTAATGATGATTTAGATAGTTGAAGCAGTTAGGCGGTTAACGCAATAAATTTAATGACTTTGTGTAATGTTGACTGCTGCGTTCTGACGATTGCTTATTACTTGCCTATTATTACGAGATTACTTGTTTAGACCAATGTTACTCAAAGTGGGGTACGCGAACCCCTAGGGGTTCGCCATTCGACGGCAGGGGGTTCGCGACAAGATTTACGTAATGGTGGCTTGATAACTGGCAGGCGTTTTCTTCAACAGTCAATTTTATTAGGTATTTTTTCTGTGGGGGGGGGGGGGGGAAATTCATTACTTAGTTAGGGGTTCGCTGTCACCTGGAAATTTTTACAGGGGTTCGTGGAGCCGAAAGTTTGAGAAACCCTGGTTTAGACCATATCGATGTATTTGTTTAAATTTGTATCGAGTTCACTATATTTTCTTTTATGAAAGTCTTTCTATTTATGTAATACCTACTTATTTTTGTTGGGAATGCGACACTGAATAACGCCCTTAAGGAACGGACATACTATATATGTTATTCATCCAGTATACGTAAAATACATAGTTACCTAATAATCTTACATCATCATTTGAACAAAATCGTTTCACCAGATGATGAGCTACCTATTATAAAACCGAGAACTCTGCCGCGTCATTTTATGCGGATTTTCATCGATAGATGGAGTGATTCTTGAAAAAGGTTTAATAAGTCTATAATTTGTCAAGTTTTTGTGTTAATTAAGCTTTAATAGCCGTGGGATCCGGAGTCCCTAGTAGCTTTATAAATTAAAAAGTGATTCAATATAACTATTATATAAATTCAATTTCAATTAGATAACGAAAATAATTTAAATTCATGAGCAGATAAGCTTCTTAACGAAACTTTATCCTCGAGGGTCATTATTGTAAATTAAAACTTACAGATTAGTGAGATTAACATAAGTAGGTATAAATGAAACGTCTGCGTTGTCTGCAGTGGCGTAAATAACTCGTTTGGGTCAATGGGACAATGGGACTTATTAGTAATAGTCTAGGTACTCAAGTCAAGATACTTGTAAAAAAATAATATTATCTGGGCGGCTGGCCTTCTCCGATCAGAAGCCCGTGGTATGGTATCGAGCACTGCTTGCTACCATATAGTTACGCTACTGGTAATCATGGATTATCTCACTACTAGCTACCGCGCCCGATTTCACCCGCGTAGCTCTCGTTCCCGTGGGAACTTCATAATAAAATAGCATATAGCCTTTCTCGATAAATGGGCTGTCTATAGCCGTGACTCCACCAAAGCGGAGATGTGTGCGGTGTGCTGTGTGCTGCACGAGAAGAGATGTTTTTCAGCTCGGTTGAATCCACCGAAGCTGTGCGGAAATTCGTAGTGTGGCAGAGATGTGTGCTGGCTAACCTTGCGAGTGTGCGAGGCATTGAGTGCTCAGTATGCATTCTGCGTAGAGGCGGAAGGGGGGAGGTTGACATCGGTCACTGCATGCCGCTCTCATCTCTCGTCTCCGCTGTCCATCGCGCCATACAAATATCACATATCACCGCACAGCGATCTCTACTGAAGCTGAGCGGAGAGGCGATGTCTCAATAACGCAATTCTATTGGTTGTTGAACAACATCTCCTCTCCGCTCGTCTCGTCTCCGCTTCGGTGGAGTCCCGGCCTAACACTGAAATATTTTAATAGTTAATAATTATATAGTAAATAGTTCCTGTGATTGTCGCGTTCAAGTACTTCAATGAACAAACTATTTAGCTAATTGATTACATATACGAGTACTAGAGTTGCGTGTTAACGTACCTTATTACATATTATCATTAAAAAAAAATTAATAGCCATGAAGATGTATCTTTATTTGTATTATGCAATTCAATAACTTTCCTATGAATACTAATGTAACAGAAATCATTGCAGCACCCATTAATTTTCATAATTTGATGATTTTATTACAACGTTGTTCAATCATGTGAAAGTTGTTGAGACAAAAAAGTAGCCATGTTATTAGTAGCTGATATATAATTAAACCTTGTTTGTTTTACATTCGAAACTAACTGGCTATTTGAGATTTCGATTTCTCTATACAAACATAGCACTTTTGCTAATTCACCGGGAATAAAGGCAAGCAGAGCTTCAGCCTTAATAAATGGTTTAAAACTACAAACTAAGCAACCTGCGCAAGAGGGCGCCCCCTGTGGGGATTGGACCTTTGCTCAGGGCGGTCGCTGGCGATGAGATTGAGGAATTATAACTTTTAGTATTTTAGGGGAGTTTTGTGGAACTGTCAAAACTTGGGGCGCCCGTCTCATTTGTTTAAGAGGTGTCTTATATTATACTGAATATCCTATCTGTGTGCCGAATTTTAACGCAATGAGTTCATCGTATTAACACTGTACGCTTAACTGAACTGTCAGTGTAAATACAATCTAAAGACAAGTTTTCCACGGGAACGGGATCTCGCGGGTGAAACCGCGTGTGATAGCTAGTGAGAAATGTCTCTATTAATCATTATTATCACCGGATTCAAGCCAATAGATAACAGGGAAAAAAGGAAACTAAACTTTTTTGGGCGAACTATAAGTGTACTTTTCACTTATATTTTATTGTTTTCGGGAGGATAGAGTGAGATGGTGCTATACACAGTCCTGAGGGGTAGTATAATAAAGCGGCAATCCTCGTACATCACACGCCAATTGCCTTGTGTTGATTAAGTATCGATATCAGATATTTTGTACTACTTTGATGAATTATGACATTTTGATTTTGTTTTTGTTCCTGCAATTAAAAACTCATAATTCCTGCATACGCATGTTGCTTAGTATATAGTTATTAAACCAATATTTAAGGCTGGACCACTGCTCGCCTTTATGCCTGCAGAAGTAGCAAAATCCGCGTAACTACATATGTCCTTCAGAAAAAAAGCTTCTTGCACATTATTTAACCCGCGTAACTACCGTTCCCGTCGAAACTTCATGATTAAATTTAGACGAAATTTGAAATCAGTCTTAGTTTCAAGAAGTGTTGAGTTTTGTCGTTAGAAATATAGTAATTTTGTGTTTTATAAATAAAAGCTTATTATCTTATCTTTCCTATTTAAAGATTACCCAATTAAGTATATCCAAATAGCTAAAAGATAAAAAGAAATGTTAGCATAGATACGTATTAAAAATAATTGTTTGTCACCGTTAAAGAGCCCGATAACCCAGTAGTAACATACATTATATTTTATGATAAGTGGTATAAGGCTCCAAATAAGTTATTTATGAAATATGTAGTGATTAAATTCGAGATTATTTTTTGTAAATGAACATAAAATTTTATTCCCACATACAATTTCAGTTTCATTACAATCAATGCACTTACGTACAATTTGTCCATGCACTTTCTAAGTTAATACACGTAGCTTACACGACATACCACGAAGTTGCCGACGACCCTTCCACAGTGATATAAAATCAACTGAACTTCTAAAGTACTTAGATAACGGTACAAGTTTAACTTGTTGTGGTTACTGCTTGAAATATTATATCTCGTTTATTTGTGAGTGAACTTTGGTGTTACATTATATTAATAATTTTGTAGCAACGCGAAGCTTTTACTACACCTGGTTTTCGAATCGAATGGACATATGTTGTTAGCCACGAGACTTGCTACCTAACCGGGTATAAAGGCGAGCCTTAATGGTTTAAAAACTACAAACTAAGCAACCTGCGTATGCAGGCGCCCTCTGTGGGCTTTGATCTCGGTTCTCAAACTTCGCATTTATTATATTAGTAGGATAAACATTGAAATATTTCTAATCTGCTCAATGTGTTAACCATATGGTGTGCAAAATGTTTTCTATAATTTTTTTGTTATTAGTTGAGACCACACATTCCGTTGTAATGGTCATACTATTATCTTGTCTCTTTATAATATTTGTATAATTATCAGCAGCCCGTAAAACGAAAACGAACGCCCGTTCCGTGGTATACAATTGCTATAGATGGTGTAATAAGAATGGGGAACAACGGCTTAACTACCTTTTCGAGGCACGGATATTAGAATTCTTACAAATTTTAAGATTTCCGGTTCTGATTGGTTGCGAGACTACCCTTGTAGTTTCGCAACCAGCCAGAACCGAACGCAAGAGATCTCTCGTTCGTTAAAAGAATGCAACTGACAACCTCAAAGATTTATACACAACATTCAGTCACAAAGGTTGTTAGTAGTAAAGATCGCATCATATCTGATAATGTAACATAAAAATCGATATTTATTCTTAGTTTTACGAGAATAATAAAACAGTACCTATTGTTTCGACTGCCTTCACACCTACACGTTATTTTGTTTGGCTACAATTGCTTTTGTGTTTAAAGATTTATGTTTACAGATACACATAAATTATTGCATGAGTATATGATAGTTAGGCAATTGGTTAAACTAAATTAGATCGCGACTTTAGCTGGTATGTCCTTCGGTATAATTCTATTAATATGAAGCAAGCTAGTTGGGCCCTAGACTTTGCTTCAGCGTGTTGTTTTATAACCTAAAATCTTAATCAATGTTTAAACTTAAAAAAGAAAATTATGCTAGTAAAAATATATATATACTTAAAATATAAAGTGGTTAATTTTTACAATCAATTCGATCTATGTAAATATTATTTAATAGCATTGAAAATAACTGATTAAAATGGCTTCGAGCCTGTGTCTTGCAATATTGTATTATAATTGATATTATTATTTATACAATATTACAAAATGTTCAATGCGGGTCTTATCGGCTGCGATTTCTTACATAAAATCTTAGGTTGGGCAAGAACGAACGAACGAAAAAGTAATTTAGCAGGGAGAGAAATACAGTACTTCAAAGCTTGTTAATTTATATTACTTTTAAACTTTTCTTAAACAGCCGTGTTACGTCCACTGCTGAAATTGGGCCTTTTCATTGGCCAGGTTCGTTGATAGGTATTGCCATTATCACCACACCTGGTCGGCGGATTGGTAATCGCAGTAAGATGATAAGTAACCTTGAGCTAGTCGATGCTGCTGCCCATCCATCACTTGTATGTTCCTAAGTCTCCTCTTAAGACACTCACGGGAAAAAATGGAGTGTTATATTCTAAGCTGGAAACCACACGGTGAATAATGTGTATTATAAAAATCTACTGACTTAGCGATATAGTTAATCCAATGAAGTGAGCCGCAGAATCATAATTTTGTTTATACCACCAAATATTAATGAAGCATATGATGTTTAAAGACGTGACAATACTGTCATATATATTTAATAGAATTGAGCATCTAATGACGAAGTTTGTATACTATTTTATATACCAATCGATGCCCTCGTAAAATCAAAGATCAAGAAACACAAGCCGTTGTAGTAATGTACTACGTAAACTGTTAAGTGGAATGATATTTGTTTCGGACGGATATATATAGCGGACAGTATATATTAGCCACGAGGCTTTTGCTACTTAACCGTCCATATGGGCGAGTGCTCCAGCCTTAATAAGGTAGAACAATAGTTACACAAACCTCTCAAAATTCATTCCGCAATCTCCCGCCCAGCAACAGTTCTAGCCCCACAAGGGGCGCAGGTTGCTCAATAACATAAAAAAGTAGCTTTTAAATCACTTAATAAGGCTAGGCCTTGCTTGCATTCTTACCCAGAAAGTTACAAATATTTCAGTACTGAGCCTCGAAGTTATACATAAATAAATAAGTATTGAATCAAAAGTTTTTACTTCGCATAATGTTTTTAAGCTCATCAGCAAGTTTTTGTTCCCGCGTCGGCACTAACTCTATGATCAACAGTCGGCATATTGAGAGAGTGTTTCCAATTTGTATTCAAACTTTCATCTTCAGTAATGCCGTACAGCACCCTATTACGAAAGCTCAAGCAAGTCCAGCATCTTATTAGAGATTAGACGTTCAATTAACTTTGTCAAAATAAATTGAGCGATGAATCACTAACAACTTTCACTTTCGCACGATCGTCGGAAGCGAGTTTTATGAATATGTAGTTAGTTCCTCATGTAGCGATTCGCACCTGAATAGTTTTTTTTTTTATGTTTACTACCAGAGTTTTTGCAGTCTACTAGTTTCTTGTTAACCTCTCGTGCTGAGCTAAAATTCTTGTGTTACGAGTGGGTTCACGTCGGTAGAGCGATGAGTGGGGATCGCACCGGCAACCACAAGATCACAAGTCCGACGCCCCAGCCATTGAGCTACGGCCGCTACAAGTTTCGGATTGCTGTGTGGTTTCCGGGTTAGAATAGACCAGTCCATGTCCCTACATGCAGCTGACGGATGGGCAGCAGCATCTATTAGCTCAAGGATACTTACCATCTTCCTGCGATCACCAATTCGCCTACCAAGCGTCTTGATTATGGGAATATCCCTGAACAATCCAAAGTATGTTAAGAGGATGGCTATGTTCAGCAATGGACGTAAATGGGCTGATGAAGAAATATCGGTTAGTTCGTATACAGGTTTATCGTTGATGGAAACTGAGTACTGCTTAGCAAGTCAGCTTAGGTAACAATTAAAATCAGTTATTTGGTGATATTGTCTAGGCTGTAGGTGATGTAACACTGCATTTACTTATTCAGCAATCAAGTACCTATATGTAGATTAACGCCGCGAATATCATTCTTTACTGCACCTTCAAAGATGAAATCAACCGTCCACATTTCCTTCCTCCTTCGACATGGGGTACTTCAAGCGAAGAACCATCTTATATGCCGGCTAGTGTACATATGCTTTACTGGCACTAGCTGTCCTTATATTTGGACCCCTGTGCCATTTAACATCAAGTACATAGGGGTCATTTTAATTTAAGTATTTTTTTATAAAGTCCATGCATCATGTAAATCCATTTATAATCTGAAGAGTTTTAGTTAAACTTATAATTATCGGTAAATAAATATTACAACATAATAATATTTTATATTTTAAGTTTAGCAGTCTATCAAAATAGAACTAAAGCTTATTATATATAGCATGGGTGGCTACTATGTTAAAATTAGAGGAGACGGCAATCTGATGCGGGACCGGAAAAAGTAGACGATTGACATTCCCGAGGGAACGACGGATTTACATACTCTGCGCAGAGGTGTAGTGTAACATAACCAACTTCCTGGCGTCGGCGGACTACTTGAAAGAATTTATCTAGAAATATTTATAATTTATTTTTGGCAAGAAGTGAAACATGTTACTAAGGATGATATCTTCATAATCATATCATCATCAACAGCCCGTTCACGTCCACTGCTGAACATGGGCCTCCTCTTAACAGACCTTGGCAAGCCAGCGCCGTTGAGGGACATTGCCATAATCACCACGCCTGGCAGACGGATTGGTGCTCGCAGTAAGATGTAAACCTTGAACTAATGAATGCTGCTGCATCCATCAGCCATATGTCCCTTAGTCGCCTTTTACGACACCCATGGGAGGACATGGGGTGGTCTATTCTAAGCCGGAAACCACACGGTATGTTTATTCAGAACTAATTTTTTTTTTTTTTTACTTATTTGAAAAAAGCAGACCAAATGCCAAAAACAGGTTACGACCCCATTCGACCCTTCAATAAATACCGGTCTACATGTAAATTTTTTGAAACTAAAACCTAATACGGGACTATAGCGCGTAAAAATAAGCTCGGAGCCTGTTTTTGACAAATCCCATAAAACAAAAACAATTTCGTAAAAACGTTGCATTCATTTAACTCTATTTCATCGTGAGCCTCTCTAATGTCCACTGCTGAACTTTGACATACCCAGGGGATAGGACACTAGGGTTGCCAACAATACTTTTAAAAACAGTATTATAGTAGGTACTGTTTTTCACTACATTTTACTTTTTACTGTTTAAAAATAATTATATATATATATATATATACTAAATACTGTTTTGATAGTCAAAATGCCAATCACTATAAATATTGGACTGAGACGCTGACTCAATTTATTTAATGTTTTATAACAAATTTTGAAGACATCTAGTGTGACATGTACATAGTCTTCATTTTTTTTAATACTGTTCAATATTCTTCTCAGGCCTAAATATACTTTTTCTTGTAAAAAAAAGTTGCCAACCCTACATGACACAGGGAGACCTGCCAGTACCCTGGTGTACGTTTGTTAGGTATAATTGATGTTATGACAATCGGGACCAACGGCTTAACGTGCTTTCAGAGGCACAGTGGCTAATCCTTCAGCCAACCAGACCTAAAAGAAATGTTAGATTTTACACAGAGATTTCTGGTCTGGCGCGGGGATAGAAACCACGATTTCCGAGATTTAAAATGAGCCCACTACGCCGCGGAGGTTATTCGCCACAGAGGTTGTCACCACATTATTTAAATATTATTTTTAAGTTTAGGTACCAATTTAAATTTAAAGTAAGTTATAATACTTTATATGTAGCAAACACATAAATCTTATAAGACAAGGTTCGTGTTTTCAGCCAAATCTCAAAAAGGACAGTTTGATGAGATCGCTTTTGTTATTTAACTTCTAACCAAATACTATAGAACATTATAAACGCCAAAGTTTGTATGGTTGATTGTTAGTCTTTCACGTCAACATCTACTGGATCGATTTTTGCGGGAATTTTGCACAGTCATGGTTTATATGCTGGATTAAAATATAGGCTACAAAACATTACGCTTCGACTCATTGGTGCAGAGAAGTAGTTCAACGCATGTAAAACTGCGCAGTTTCATAATAAAGCTGAGATTGCATATATACATTCGGCTTAAGTCATTTCACATTCAGCGTAATATTAATTTGGTGGTTCCGGTATATGTATGGTTCTTATAACACGCTATGGATAGTAAGATTAACGATTACCGTGTTGTTACATAAGTCAAAAGTCATTGGCCACGACTTATGGAGATTTATATTGTATATGTTGCAGTCAAGACTCTTAGCCAGTCAAAAGTCCTTTTGACTGGCAACATCAGTCAATACTAGTTTTAGGTTAGTTTATGTTTAGTTAGTTTTGACTGATTTTGCTGGTTAAAAGTACTTTTGACTGGTTAAGAGTTTTGACTGCAACATATATACTCATATAATAAAGGGAGTCGATTTATATTTTAGTTTTTGTAATAAATCAAAAGAAAGAAAGAAACACATTTAATGAACACACAAAACAAATACAAAATAGCAATTACAGTCATTAAAAAATAAATAAGTACATAGGTAAGGACAACACTTGGCTCGGACGCCACACATACGACACACAAACATGGATAAAGAGAGAGAGATAAAAAAAATACAATAATACATACACACAAAAGCTACTGGACCCATAAAAATGCCATTAAGAAGCTAGAATAACATCTAACTTTCTAGTGGTAAATGTTCGGCCGTAACTAGCGAGGTTCCGGGTTCGATTCCCGCGTCAGAGAAAAATCTAAAAATCTAAGTGCCAGTCCGAAGTCTGCACGTTGGTGGTGTTTCACCAGTGCCTCGGAGAGCACGTTAAGATGTTGATCCAGCGCTTGATCTTTTACCGATCGTTTTGACGAAATCGTACCACCGGTTTTAAGAGAAAAGGATTAGAGAGTGCACCTATGTTAACGCACACACTTGTACTCTATAATATGTTCTGAGTAGATGGGAAATCTCCTTAGAGATTGGCCGTCGTAACCGAAATCAGTCGGGAGTATAACCGCGCGCGGTTTCATCCGCGTAACTTTCATTCCCGTAGCAACTTTATAACTTTATTTTCGCATGAGTGGACTTTTATAGCCTATGTTTTATAGCCTATGTAGCATTCTATTGGTGAAAGAAATATTTAAATCCGTTCAGTAGTTTTTGAGTTTATTCGAAACAAACAAATACAAATATAAAAATACAACCTTTTCCTTTTTATAACATTAGTATCTTAGCTAAAACCTTCATCGATAAATATCATCTATCTAACACTGAAAGAATTTTTCAAATTGGACCAGTACTTAACTGAAATTAGCGCGTGTAAGATAACAAACTCTGCAGCTTTATTTATATTAGTAAAGATAGATTATGCTACATTTTATGGTGAACATGCCACTTGTACTATTGTTTATTCTGTGGTCACCATGGAAATAGTAGTTAGGCAGACAAAGCCACGTGGTAAGGCTAGCTATTTAATACGCCTCTTTATGCCGACAGAGGTGATGAGGCTATACTAAAAAGCGTTTATAATTAATTTCACTAGTCTCACCACATTGTATGCTGATTTTGTGATTTGCATGGAAATTGTTTAATTTAGTACTGTTATTTTATAAAATTTATTTATTTTGCGGTTGCCAATTTAGGGAAACGGTGAATATTAATAACATGTTAACAGTTGTTGATGAGCGTGAATAAACACTGATTTAAAGCTCGTATTTGGTTATATTACCGCACTGTGTAAGATACAGCACGTTATGCTGTCAGCCTGAGGGCATATACTAATACGCCATTCCAGCGGAGCGATCGTTTACAAAAGATCGGTAACGCAAATGTATGGTAGGTATTTGACATTAGCCACGTGATTAAGCGACATTATATATGTTTGCAGAAAGAAAAAGATTACTCGCAGAGTTTTGCAGTCTGCTAGTATTCTTGTTAACCCCTCGTGCTAAGCTAAAATGCTTGTGTTACGAGTGGGACGGTAGTGCAATGGGTGGGCTTCGAACCGGCGACCTCAAGATCTAAAGTCCGACGCCCTAGCCATTGGGCTACGGCCACTTTGAAGATATAAAAATTAGGTGCCGCGCGCGGTTTCACCCACGTAATTCCTGTTCCCGCGGCAACTTACTAATAAAATTGAACCTATAGCCTTCCACGATAAATGGGCTATCTAACACTGAAATAATTTTTCAAATCGGTCCAGTAGGTCTTGAGATTAGCGCGTTCAAGCAAACAAACTTTTTAGCTTTATATATTAGTATAGATGACAGGCATTCAGGCATATTAGATTGGTAATCAAACACGGGTGAAACTCAAGTTACCTAATGCTTCTTTCAGTTGTAAATTTTACGTCTAACTCGACTAAGAAAACCTTTACACTATACCTCAATTAATATCAATCAAATCAAATTCAGTGCATACATTTTCGCGCGTTCTACGTTTTTTCATTGTCATAAACCATTAATTGACGCTGGTGCTCTGCTCGCCTTTATGCCCGGTGAAGTAGCAAAATCCTCCTTGCTAACTACATAAGGTCCATCTGAAAAAAAATTGCGCACTGTAAGTATCAATACATAATTATGTGACTTCGAGAAAGAAAAAAAAACATGGAACAAGCGTTTCCTCTTAATATTTAAATAGGAGCTCTAAAATAATCTCTGAAGAAACTTACAATGTTCTTAAAAATACCCACGGTTAACTTTAAAGTGGAAGGAAAGTCAAATCTTTTATCAAAGCTGACAGGAATAATGCATTCAGTAATGTAACATAGTGAGGTTTCTTTAAGATATTATCTTTTTATATAAATGTTCTAGAGAACTTCAAGGTCCGAAATGAGTTCAAAAAAATACGGACGTCGGAAATTACGAATTCTATGCTAATCATTGTTTGATATCCACAATAAAATAGTATTAGTTCCGCGATCTACCTACAAAACTAATTAGACGGCTTGTCATCTGATCTTAAACTTTTTGTGCCGATTTATTAATTCATACTCCTACGTACTCATCTAGACAATGATCATGACATTGATAAGTTTAAATAAAATAAAAATAATTTTTAATTAGGTAGGTACTTAAATCTAATTACAGGCATTTGTAAATAGACAAAACATTTTTAAAAATACATTAAGTATATACCTAAAATTTAGTGTATTTCATCATTTTTATATCTAGTAGTGTGTTTTGTCTTTATGAACAATTTACCATTTAGATGGGCGGACCATGAGTACGTAACGACAGTTGCGCTTTTATGCTTCCACTGGGTCCCAACCGAGAAGACCCGGCGTAACAAACTCAGTGGGCTATTTACTACCGGTTTCAATACGGCCCACATGAGACACTCCGACAAAACGTACTCAAATGGGCAAGTACGCAATTTGGCTTAATTAAACAAAAGCTAAATAGACATTTATATAATCACGTTGCTATTGTTACTTCACGGGGCATAAAGGCAAGCAGGATTCTAGCCAATAACAATATTATAAATCTGAACAGTTTGTTCGCTTGAACGCACTACGAACTAAGCAACCTAGGAAACCGTGGCCCGTCTGTCCTGCGATAGATGACAGATGTGCCTATAAGAAAAACTTTTAATAGGTACTACTACTACTAACGTTTCATTAAGTCGTGTAATTTGCAGCTATTTTAGTTTTGTTGTATCATGACGACAACAACAAAGTCTGCAATTAAAAACAAACATCGATTGTGTTCGCCAAAATAGCGTGACAAAAAATCCGGTCAACTGCGAGTCGGACGTGTTCACGTTAGGTTCCCTACCTGTCTATACTAATATTATAAAGAGGAAAGATTCGATTGTTTATTTGTATTCTATAGGCTCTAACTGAACTACTATTAACGATTTGAAAAAATCTTCTACAGTTCGGAAGCTACTCTATCCCGGACATGACATATCTTATATTTCATTATGAAGTTCCTATAGGAACGGAGCTACGCGGGTGAAACGGCACCCGGGATACCAGATATTATTTTAAAATGTTGAAATAAAGAACCATTTCAAGCGTCCACCTGTTGCCGTTATTAACATAGAGTAAAAATCACGTTTGTTATTTGTTGTTATTTATAACAGAAATATATCATCTGTGACAAATTTTACGACAAGCTAGCTTATCTGATTCATGAGGTACAGTAGTCTGAACCATGAACGTCATAAACTGTGATAGCTGGGCGGTGACAGATAGACAGTGAAATCTTAGTGTATTTGGCTAGAGAACCCTAAAAAGCAGATTTGTTATAGATGAGTACACGTAAATTACAATCATCTTTATCTCACTAATGGGGCCTCAAAACAGTGTTTAAACAAGTGGTTCTATCATTAGCTGTGCTAATACACGACTGTGTACATTTGCGAGGCGGAATCATTTTGTCGGGTTGCCGTGATGAGTTTTGAAGGTTATCGAAGTAAATCAACAAGAATATGGACGAACGAAAATTTGGAAAAAATTATCACGTGTGCGTTAAGTCTTTTTTTATAGATGTTGCAATGTGTTGAATACCTAAATTTCATATTATTGCATGTTCAAAAATGTTTTTTGTTTATAATCGTGGCGTCATCAATTGAGCCAACTAGAATACCAGCGCCTACATTCATACGCATAAAGCTGAGTTGGGACCTATTTATGGTGCACACTATGGATTCTGTCGATGAATTAATTTTATCTTGTATTTTTCTAAAATCAGTAAATAAATATTTTTCTTTCTTACTTTTTAAATATTAATTTTTCGTTCAAAATACCGATAAGTAGATCTAATCACCGAGTCTCTATCTCAATCGACGGGGATACACCAATACCGCGTGTGGTACTTGCTAATAAGGTGCAATTTCAACTGTCAAAAAATATATCCTTTATTTATTTTTTAAATAGAAAAATAATCATTTTAATACATTTGATTTTCAACCTTATTAGCTATTGTCATTTACGCAGTATTGTAAGACGGACGATATCTTGGCTAAGACATTTATAACATTGTGCATTGGAGAAGTAGAGCTTAATAACCGAAAGTATACCTACTCAATAAGCTGCTTCACGAGCACAATATATTATGCTAGTTTAAACCAGAAATCTGGTGTTAATTAAAGAATAAAATACATTTAAATACAACTAAAAGTAGCTAACTTAAAATAATACTTAAAATATAACTTATGAAATCTATTCTACTTGGCAAGGTTCCCAGAATGCTGGCAGCATTACCCCGTTGAATGGCAATGCTTACCTGCTGTGCAAAGTAAAAACCAGATTTCTGAAAATACAACATTGTTTAAACCATGATTGAAATTAAATATTTCAACTTTGAACTATTAATAAAAATAAAAGAAGCTAATTTAAACTAAAACTAACTACTAGCTTGCCCAGAAGATGCCTGTGTTACTCTGACTTTGAAGAGACCCGGATTATATGCACTCGAGAATACAGAAGCAGGCAAAGAATTCCACTCACTGGCCGTGCGCATAATAAAAGATGCTTTTAAGCGCTTCGTGCGGCAGAACGGAATGTCGACCAAGTAAGGGTGAAAACTAGCCGTGCGTCTAGATTCCCTATAAAAGAAAGGAGCTGGCGGTATAAACTCGTGTAGCTCCTGCGCACACTCCCCGAAGTACAACCTGTAAAATACCGATAGACTGGCAACGTTACGCCGACTATTCTAAAACTATGCTACTGGACAACGTTCCCAGATTTCTGGCAGCATTACCCCGTTGAACGGCAATGCTATGTTGGTTTAGTTGGACTATAGATTGAAATCTCAATCTGCCGTGTGCTTTCCGGCTTAGAATAGACCACCCCATGTCCTCCCATGGGTGTCGTAAAAGGCGACTAAGGGACATGTGGCTGATGAATGGGCAGCAGCATCTATTAGCTCAAGGTTTACATCTTACTGCGATCACCAATCCGTCTGCCAAGCGTGGTGATTATGCTGGCTTGCCAAGGTCTGTTAAGAGGAGGCCCATGTTCAGCAGTGGATGTAAACGGGCTGTTGATAATGCTAGATTGAAATATCTTCAGGAGTTCTAATTTGTTTTCTGTCGGTTTGTTATCGAATGATTAAGTAGATAATAGAGACAACTCAAGCACTATAAGCACTCAATTCCAAACTAAACGCAAAACACACTCAGACTCAGAACAACTATCCGTTGTACATACATACCACGCCTGTTTCACAGCGGGATAGACGGAGACAGTGGACCTCCACTTGCAACGATCCCTACACATATATTTCGCATCATTCACTCTCATAACATTCTTCATACAAGCACGTCGGTTTAGGGTGGATCTTATCCGTGGTACATACAAATAAATGTTCCGAGTGGGAATCAAACTTAAAACACGAGGTCTCACACTCAATCTCAATTACTATAAGGAAATTTAATTGACCGATGTAGTCAATTAAATTTCCTAACCAAGTACGTTGAAAGGAAGTAGTTGACAGAACTTGCTTACAAACGTATGATGTTGCGTAATGAAAATGAATAAATTATTACTCTGTAAGTAATTGTTAATGCTAAGAACATGTAATAAAATAATGGATGTCTTCTGTTTAAATAAATAAAACGGCGCGTGCATTTGTGCAAACCAATAAATGTGATTAATGAAATGAAATATTGACGTATGGTGTACTAGGTAGCTTGTAGCTTGTAGCTAAGCGGTGCGGTGCGAGGTCTAAACTAAGAAATGAATGAGTTAAATCTAAGATTGCTAAGTTTTTTCGGACGGACATATGTAGTTTACCGCGGGGCTTTTGCTACTTCATCGGGCATAAAGGCGAGCGGAGCTCCAGCCTAGATAAATGGTTTAATTAAACACTACAAACTAAGCAACCTGCGCAAGAGGGCGTCCCCTGTGGGACTTGGACCTCTTGGTCGCTGGCGATGAGATTTAGGGACTATGACTTTTATTATTTTAGGGGAGTATTGTGCAACTGTCGCTCTACTTTACAGTTCGCGGGCCTCTCGGACTTCGGGTCTACGAACGGACGGTCGGGTTCTTTGAAGACTAAGGGTCAGGAGGACGAGGGTGGACGCGTCGCGTTCGCGGGCGCACTCTTCTCCGGCGGGGTCTAAACTAAGAAATTAATGAGTTGAAGCTAAGTTAGGTGGAATATCTGCGTGAATGACGCTTAAACTTCATAACTGATTACAAATATCTTTCATCTTTATTTCCAACTAGCGTCCCGCACGGTTTCAACCGCGTTAATCCCGTTCCCATGCGAACTTGATATTTAAATATAGTCTTTGTCATCCGGTGACAGTGTAGCTTCCCAATGGTGAAAGAATATTTTAAATCTGGTCAGTAGTTTAGGAGCCTATTCAATACAAACAATCAAGCCAGATGACATAGGCTATATTTGGTTATGAATTTCCCACGAGGATGGGAGCTACGCAGGTAACCACGCGCGAAAAGCTAGGGCTATTATAACCGGAACTAATGGCTTCAACGGTCTTTCAGAAGCATAGACTACAGACAGACCAGACTAAACTGACAGACGATGATTAGCCAATCCGCAATAGATTTTAGTTGCTATATTTTATATTTAACTAGTTGACCCGACACACGTTGTCCTGTCTTAAGTAAAACTACATTAAATTGAACTTTTAATATTAGGCGTAATAGCTCCGAACTAACCGTGATGTATACAAAAGCAACACGCATTCTGTCAATGTTATGTCAAACGCCATAAGATTACATTAAAAAATTTATATTGTCAAAAGAGCTAATGTTACATTAGAACATTTTGTATAGTGGTTAAGTATTTATAAATTTTCTAATTTTGCGCTTAATTTTCTTATTTTTTCTTTCATAAGAACCTGACAATAACGAACACAACAAAAAAAGAATTAGCGAAATCGTTCACTCGTGATGCCGTGACCAAGGAAAATAGAGATTCAGTTTTATATATATAGATTACCTTCATTAATAATATTTAATTGTTTATAATTGACAATTACATGTGTATGTAAATAAATGTCGTCAAAATACACTTTCAACTGCAGGAATCAAACGTATGTATAAACCGCGGTTTATCCAAGATTGTCATGCTTAAACCGCAGTTTTGAATAACTAGGCTATTACATTGTAATTAGGTGCGTTTAATTTATTGGTTCATTATGGCGTCCGATTGTGGTGACTTTGACTAATATTGCTCGGAACTAGTCTGGAATGCCGTGAGCACATTAATTAGCAATGTTAGTCCATATCACAATACTGTTTAGCTTCCATTTAGACGTTTGAGGTCATTAACTTCCACAAAACGTTTGGAAAATTTGGAATAGCTGCTGTAAATAATGTTCTTTCGTGAATTTAAACAGAAATGTATATGAGGCTGTTCACGTAGTGTTTACTATTCATGCAAAAAATATTTTAAATATGTCAAATTATTGAGTTAAGGCGCGGTGAATAGACGACTTTTACGTATTAGTTTTGTCACTGTTGCTCCGCGTAGAAATGAAAGAGAAGCGAAGAGACGCCGCGATGGCAATCGTTCGACTCGTTCGAGTTATTAAATACATTAATCCTTGCAAATATCTTATTCCAATCGATAAATAAAAACAACAGTTCCCTTTATTATTATATATTAGGTACATCACTGTTATTAATATTATCAAGATATGTTTATAAATAATACAGTTACAATTGCTACAATTTCAATTTAAATGGTTATTTTATGGTTTTTTTTTATCGAGAAAATTTACCGAAAACGTGTTTTGAACACAATAGTCCCCCCATAAATATGATCAAGATTAACATATATTTTTTTAGCTGCTCTAAAATGTAAACATTTGGCAAAAAATCTGTTTTGTGAAGCCTATTTTGACTAAGTACAGCGCTTTAATGTAGCCCACTAGTCCCAATAACGTGGGAAATGCGTTACAATAGTGTGTAATTCAGATGTTTCTATCGAAGACGTAGTCATATCGTTACATGTTTTATGCTCCTGCTTTTTTAAAATCCCGATATTAACAGAATGTATGACCGATAACTTAAAAAGAGAGGTGTGTACATATTTTATTCTATAATTATTAAGTTGAATATTATAGTTCTAAGCTATCATTTAGGATACTGATTGTTTCCTGTGATTTGATATCATGGTCAGGTGGTGAAGGGATTGTAATAAGCCTAACGTAAATTGTTCCAATTTACGGGTAGGTAGGTACCTACATATCCAAATTGCGTGGCAAAATATTTCGTTTGAATTCAATATGTTATCGTCGACATCACATTTTATCCAGCTTCCCATAAGTTGAATTTATGGCCAATGTTCTGCTACCTTTGCGTGTTAAATTTTTGTATACCAATAATATATTTGTTTTGTTCACAGGTAAAGGCCTTTTCTTTTCAACGTGACATTTTACGAACACCACTTAAGCAAGGTTTCATTATAAGGTAAATATCAATTTATTTTACAGAAGTAGGTACCTTCTGAAAATTAGCAATAAAGCCTTTATTATTAACTAGCTTCCCGTGGAACTTTATAATTGAATGTAGCCTATAGCCTTCCTCGATAAAAGGGCTATTTAAACCTGCAAGATTTTTTCTAATCCGACCGGTAGTTCCTGGGGCTTAGGCTGCGGCTCAGGATGATCGGTAGCAGGAGCATTGAGGAATGATAACTTAAAAGTTTTAGGGATGTTTTGTGCAACTGACTTTACGATTCGCGGGCCTCTTGGATTTCGGGTCTACGAAGATATAAGAAGGTTCTTTTAATAGTCGGGAAAGCTTGAGGCGATCAGGTGCGATTGCGGGCACTCTCTTCTCCAGCGGGTCGGTTCTAGTACCTACTTAAAATATAAGAAATACGAATGGAGATTTTTCCAATCCTCTCTTTTATACTAATATATAAAGCTGAAGAATTAGTTGGTTTGCTTGAACGCGATAAACTCAGCAACTACAGGACCGATTAAAAAAAATTTTCACTGTTAGATAGCTCATTTGTCGAGGAAGGTTAAAGGATATGATATATATTTAATCATGAAGTTTTCACGGGAACAGGAGTTACACGGGTGAAACCGCGCGTGGGAAGCTAGTAAAGTACAAAAAATAAATAAATGTATATATAATCATCTATGGCTAACTAATGTTTTCTGTGGTCTGCGGTTGTTCGGAATAATGTTCACACTATAAGTGCCTGATTAGTATTAACTTTATAAACCGCAGAGAAACGTGAATTAATAACACATTTATCATTTAATGAAATAGAAAATTACGATTAATTAACAGGGTATTTATTTACGCATATATTTGGAGAACTTATATTTAAATTGCTAATCAGATTTTTCGAGACGATGCGTCTCGCGTCGTTAGGACGTAAAATAACTTGTTTGGTTTGTTTTTTACTCTTGATCTTGGGAGGTCAATGTAGGTAATTTTTACTTAATATATTAGGTATTTAGAAACGAACGAGTTTTTAATCAAAATCTATACTCCTTATCTATCTATACTAAAATGTAAAGCTGAAGAGTTTGTTTATTTGTTTGTTTAAACGCGTTAAACTCAGAAACTGCTGGCCCGATTTGAAAAAAATATTTCAGTGTTAGATAGCCATAGACACGGGAATGGAAACTACGCGTTTGATACCGCGCGCGGGAAGTTAGACTATACTAAAATTATTGGTATTTACTAATATAGCATTAAACAAATGTGTTTAAAATACTGTTAAAGGCATATACTTATTAATTTATTTATTAGAGAATAAAATAATGTACATACATACATACAAATTTATATATTTATATCTGAAAAATAATCTTGGTACATGTATGAAGAAATTACGTCAAACTACAATAATGACGAACTAAATACATATTATCTATCTATTATTAATATTAATGATTCATTTAGCTAAAAAAAAATTCAAGTTAATTACTATTGATAAACTCCTGTTTTTCACAGAAATATAATGACTAAAATATTAAAGTAACGCCGAAACAGCTGATTAAACATTAAATGTATGACAAGACAAGCCGCTGCTTACATGGCTAAAGCCTTAAGGCAGCGACTTGGAATATTTTTGCCTATAAAAGAGATTTAGCAAGAATATCCCAAGATATTGGAATCATTAGTGCTTTAAAGATTAACGTAGACTGGAGCATTTACACATTATGTATTTTGTGGGATAACTTAAGCACCATAGGGAAACTCTGTCAATTTTTAATCAGACAGTTATTGTTAAAGTAGGTATCATATTTTCATTATATGTAATACATTTTCGATGGCTATTTGTACTATCTATTGTCATGTAAACGTAATTTAAAACTCAAAATTAGAAAATAAAAAAAATATAAGTATTAAAAAACTTTTTTTTATTATTTTTACTATGTCGGCTTTCTACCAAAGAATACCGCGATTTTTCAATCAAAAGATACAAAATCTCACTTCTTTCATTTAAAAGTTACATTATATCTGCCGCTTTTTTATTAAACGATACAACATACAGATGAAAAAAAAATCGGGTGACGCTGGTACTTAGGTACTATTAATAGAAAAAAATAATAGTTTATTTAATAAGTACGTCTAGACGATTGGAGATTGTAGTTCATGTTAATGTTAATCTCATGAGAAATTGTTATAGTCATACGAGCTCTATTACCAAGTAATATTTTATTGTCCATTTAATTTTGTTATTTATCTGTTAATAATAGACAATTTATGTTGTAATCTTACGCTCTTCAATAAAAGCTGTTAATAAGCTAGGTCGTCAGGTTAGGTTGTGTATTATCGTTTATATTCAATTTAAATAAGGTTATTATTGTTTAAATATAAGGAATTATCATAAAATATTATCTAGTCAATGACCACATCAAACATTTTATTCAATATAAGTACTTAAAAGCCACATTAAATATTTGATTTATATTTCTTTATTCATTTCGAATAATCAACAGTTACTTTTTGATATAGGTATACCTTAAGAAAAAGAGGGCATGTACTCGAACCCAACCACACTTAGCCATTTACTAGAAGAGTCTAATGCTAATAACGCGATCCATTTTTTGTCTAGGCGATCCTTGGCGGACGAACTCTTTCATCTGATTACAGTTTTCCAACCACGGTTTCAACCCTTACAAGTTCCAGTCATGATACCTATCCTTCCGAAAAAATTCAAACTCAGAACAAACATTCTTTTACCATGCAACATTATTATGAATGTTAATGTTGGAATCGCCATGTCGATCGCTTTCTCGCTCCGCCACCATTTGTGCCAATTGTAGAGCGTGTGAAACCGTGTCGGTAGTAACAATACAGTGTCGGACACGGGAAGTAGTTCCCCGGAGGTACTGCCAGGGATATAAGTAGCTTAACAAGTAATGTTAATGTTTTATCGTCAAATTACAATTGGCCTCAATATATATTTTCTGTCGACGAGAGTTCTATAGTAACAGTTCGTTCCGAAACTAGAAGAGTCCCCCATCGCCCTCCCGACCCTTAGTTTGCTAAGAACCTTCCGATGCCCTCGAAGACTCGAAGTCCGAGAGGCCCGCGAACTGTAAAGTAGAGCGACAGTTGCACAAAACTCCCCTAAATAAACTAAAAGCCATAATTCCTCAATCTCCCCGTCAGCGACCGCCCTGAGCCGAGATCCAAGTCCCACAGGGGACGCCCTCTTGCGCAGGTTGCTTAGTTTGTAGTGTTTAAACCATTTATCTAGGCTGGAGCTCTGCTCGCCTTTATGCCCGGTGAAGTAGCAAAAGCCTCCTGGCTAAGTACATATGTCAGTCCGAAAAAAAAAAAAAAAAAAAACTAGAAGATACGATTCTTTATTCATATAAAGATAGTGTGTATTGGACACGTTTGAAATGATTTACATAATGTTCTTATGACGCGTGCCTTTTTTCTACCACCAGTTCTCGACGTAGCAATTCTGTAAAGAACTGGCAAGAACAGAGGAATCTTTTTTTTTTGGAATCAACAACGGGTCTAATTTGGTTTGGATTTCCAAAGTATATCGTTAGTCTCCATCCTTTCGAATGTACGTCATAGTACGTATCTATAACAATTGTATACCAAAACACGACTTGAGGCGTGCTTTATCCTGTGTATTAGAACATAATACGCAGGTCGATACGCAAAACCTTGATGGATATGGCGAGAAATCCTTTGTTCAGTTGCAACCTTAAAATAAGTTGATAGGGGTTAATAAAAAATGATATAATGTTGTAGTAGGTATTATTTTTCATAAAGCCTCCCAGTTGATCAACAAATTTTAATAATCTTCTCTTATTAAACAGCAAAGATACCCCGGTTAGCTATTTCATTAGTGTTCACCGACCTACGTTTCTGACTGTACTAAGTTACAACATGTATAAAGTGGGTAATTGTTGTTATACATAGTTTTGATTAACGATTATTTGTTTTGTTTGGATTGTTAATTGATAGGTAATTGTAAAGAATTGAGGAGATTATCGAATAGCAATGGAGCATGGTTTACTTGAAACGCAATACTTTTAATAGCACAAAACGGAAAGGTTTTTCTTTTTAGAGATTACTAGCAGAGTTTTGCAGTCTTTTTGCATTCTTGTTAACCCCTCGTGCTAAGCTAAAATGCTTGTGTTACGAGTGGGTTCACGTCGGTAATGCAATGGGTGGGGTTCGAACCGGCGACCTCAAGATCACAAGTCCGACGCCCTAGCCATTGGGTTACGGCCGCTTAAAATTGCCAAAGATAGTAGTAGGATTTGAAGAAGTTTTATTGATAACTATCTCTGCCCCGTGGTTTTACCCGCGTTGGACTGCTACTCTGCTTCAGTGGGTCGTAGGATAATGTATTGGGTATTGCAGCCTGTAACAATACTTTATCCAGTTTGTCAACTATACCCGTCCAAAATTTCAGCGAATTCTGTTCAGCAATTTTGAAAGAAATAGTAACAAACAAACATCCATATCCATACCTACTCACAAACTTTCGCGTTTATAATATAATTAAGGATTGTAGTTATTTACTGCGTACCCATATCTTCAATCAATTTATGCTACAAACTATGTCATTAGATCTGTGGATTGGACAAGAAATCGTTGTAAAATGCCTTCGTCTATAATTTCCCGATCACAATTTTTCGCTCCACTGCCACCACATGCAAACAACTGTGAAATAATTATCAACGCTTTCTGTGCGTTGCTGTCTTTTTCTTGTTTTGTAGGTTTATGTAAATCTCGTATTGTTATTGGCGTTAAGAAGTTATATTAGCAAATCAATAATTGCATGCGCACTAGTCTCCACATGAAGATGATTACTGTAACTTTGCTCGACTTCTTTATTTTTATTTGTAAATTGCATGTATTTTAATACTTTATCTAACATGTTTACTTAAAGTAAAAATGTCTAGCTTGTAACTCGAACTTTGTGGCAAATACCTTCGAAGAGCGGAGTCTCCTCTCACAAGCTTTACATAGCTTAAATGGAAACTACAATTACGAAAAATTTTACCGCACTGTAGAAAGTGAAATAAACTTTTTTTTTTCCTTATCACTATTTTTCTTACTGTCCATATCCCAGTCTAGGTGGGGTCAGCACATCTTGTCTTGTTTCTCATTTCATCTCTATCAGTTGTATCTCAATACTCACTCCTTTAACACACATATACTTTTTTACGCAATTCATCCGCACCTTCTTGGTTCTACGGTCTTCTCGTATCTGTCGATATATATATATATATATATATATATACATTCATGCTCATTTCTTTTCTTTGTAAAATGTCCATCCTCAATTACTAACATTTTAGCAAAATGTTGTTTGCGCTCATAGCTTAAATTGTTATCCTAAATTTGACAAATTTTATTAAACTCAAGACACGGTAAACACAAACAATTATTACTAAAATACTTTATTTATGAGAAATTAATTTTGGGGCAATACTTACAACCCTTAAGGAAAATGTATAATGTTGAGTAAAATTTTTAGTTCTTATAACTTTACAGGAGACCCTTTAAAAGTCGACGTTAAAGCACTTAGGAGGTATTGGCAGTTTACGGTCAAAGTTAGGAAATGTAATCTCGCGAGATGTCGCGCCTTTATGAACAACAATATCGCGAGATTGCAGTTTTGTGTGTTTATTGTTGTAAATAATCACATTATTTTACTAAACATTGTGTAGGTATTGTGAAATAAACGTTTAAACGTTTTTCAATATATTTTCTGTATATATATATTTTTAAGATTACTAGCAGAGTTTTATAGTCTAGTCGTAATCTTGTTAACCCCTCGTGCTAAGTTGAAGCGCTTGTGTTACGAGTGGGTTTACGTCGGTAGTGCAATGGGTAGGGATCGAACCGGCGGCGACCACAAGATCATAAGTCCGACACCCTAGCCATTGGGCTACGGCCCCTTGTTTAACTTATCTATCATTTTTTTTATAAACTTTTAAGTCGTAAACTCGTATCTAATCATATAGGTTGTATGTTTATAATTGAATAAAAAACCAGTCTTCTTATTTATAAATCTGAATAAAATATAGGCTATATTTAATTATAAAGTTTCCACGGGAACGGGACCTACGCCGGGGAAACCGCGCTCGGGAAGTTAGTTTGTAATAATTACGAACGCTTTCTGTTCGTTTGTCTCAGCGTTACTGCCTTTCATCTTATTTCTTATGTTTATTCAGATGTAGTAGCATGTCGTATTGTTATTTGCATATAGGAGGTACCTACATACGTGTGTGTAGGTATATGTATGTCAAAGTCAGTATGCTAAGTACATATCTCTTTGTTGACCGGCGTCAAGGTTAGGTGGGTACGGTTGTTTAATCTAGAAATGTCTCGGATGATTACGCTGACTCCACACAGGACGTGGGCCTTCATCGAGAGTGGTACATGCGAACGAGGGTGGCGGTAGCAAGTGATGGGGTCAGGAGGCTCGACACTGGGCTCCTCGTAGTTACATGCTCAAGGAACGCGCCCGCCCAATGTGGGCTCAGTCCTAAGCAAGATCATAGGATCGTCGTAGACACGTCGTTCCTTTATTCCAAGCTATTTGGAGTCGGTGCAAGTATGATTTTTCTTCTATTATCCTCTATAATAAGCATCCCTCCTCACTTTTTCATTAATAGTTTTCTTTCTTCTGGATTCGCCCGCGTAAAATAAGGATTTTATAAGTTGTCTAATAATTTAAGTCCCGTCTAAATTATAATTTAAAATAACACCGACAAAGAAACTGACAGACCTATTGACGACTTATTTCGATTCAGATAAACAGACAGACGGACAGAGAATTTCTTTTTTTATTTGTGTCCTTTATTTTTCTATTACAAACAAACACTTTAATTTTATTTATTTTTATAAAGCATAATAAAAATATCTGTAGTAATAATGAACTTGACCCACCATCTGACATTAATACAACCGTAAGTTACTTTCAGTCGAAAAAAACGAAAATGTCCCAATATTGCGAAACTTTAGTTAATCTCGTAAATCGAAGGTCTTTGATATCAACCTGATTTGACGCCAAATTTCTACGATATCAACTTATTACTTAGCCGAAACATGACGAGAGTTGACCAACTATTTCTATTTACGGACGCAAAACGACGTTGAGCTCTGATATGACTCTAATCGATATGGATTTGGTTCCCGCGCCGGCGAAGGAGTATGTGGGATTCTTCTCCATAGCGCGGTATGCTAGTCATACCACGAGGAGAGGACCCTACACCACTAAAACACCCCGGACACTCCTCCGTCCGCCGTTCGTTGGTGGGGGCCGGGTACGTTGGACAATCCGGCCCAAGTAGGTATATACTTGCTTATGTTTCTTATCATCATCGGTTATTTTGAGTCCCGCAAAACTTAATATTTTTGTTGGTTCAATTATTTATTGTACAATTGTCATGAATATTTATAAAGAAATATATATGCTATAACCTATGGACAGAGACATGGCGGACATGTGTAGTTAGCCAAGACACTTCTGCTACTCCACACGACTCCAGACTTATCAACTGGTTTAAAATCTACTTACTAACGGTGTCCCTATGTGATGTTTGGACTCCTGATTAGTGCTTTGAGGATCAATTTTTTTCAGACGAATATTATATAGTAAGTCACGATGTTTTTGTTACTTCACCGGACAAAAAGGTGAGTAATGCATGCAGCCTTAATAAATGGTTTACAAACTACAAACTAAGCAACCAGCGCAAGGACGCCCCCGCGGAATTTGGACCTTGACTCAGGGCGGTCGCTGGAAGGGTATTGAGGAATGATAACTTTTAGATTTTAAGGCAAGTTTTGTGCAACTGTCACGGGTTTATTAGTTGTCTAATTTACGCTTGACCCAAGAACTTGTTAGCTTACGAAAATTACTAATACCAAAAAAATCTATTCATCTATTATGGAATGCCAAAGTCGGATACGGGAACCGAACTATTACCATAGCGAATAACAAAATGGTGAGAGTGGGTAGTGATGAGGCTCCAATTGAGCGTGACTCCCACGCGACCACTAAGACGGATGCCACACGTTGTGCATGCGTTGCATTGCTAAGAAATGCTATGCCATGTTATGTTACCTTTATATAGAAATATCTATGTTATGTTACGATTCGCAAATAAATGTCTTTGCCATATCATGTTGCGATGCGTAGCAAAGAATGTCTATGCTATGTCATGTTACGATACGTGGCAAAGAATTGTTTATGCCAATTCATGTTACGATGCGTGGCAATGAATTTTTTATATTGTGCAACGTTATGCCATGCAACATCGTATACCTACTAAGCAAGCAGAAAGGTTAGGTGACATACAGTGGAAAATAGTAACGTGGATTTGAAGGCATCTCATAACATTGCGACGTATAGGCATTAGTAGTGGTCGTAAGGAATGGTAAATAATGCATTATTCATATAGAAGTAAATATTTGCGTTTTTTATTATAAAATTGCAATAAACTGCGTTACCTAGACCTATTTTCTACGTTGCGTCGACGCAACGCGATGTAAAGTGTGACATCCTACGGCATTTCGTCCGAAAAAAACACCAACGACGAATTTTTGATTGAACTCATATTTATGGCTTTTAATAACAGCTACTTGTTACAAGTACTGTTCACAATAAGTATCATCCACCAACGCAATCATATAAAAATGATTAAAAACAGATAATGATTTATGATTGAATTTAAGAAGTGAATGATGTCATCATTATAGTTTAGAATTTATTATGATATTTGGCTATCTTGTTAACTATTCAAACTATTCATATACTCGTATAAAAGAGTCTGTTTAAAATAAATTTCTTATCGCAGTCGGAATGTATCAATTCGTGCAGATTATCATGATGATGATGATGATGAAGGCTGACCCCACATTAAGCGTTTCTCTAGTGCGTGTCACATGCAGACGGCATACGGAGACGGAGGGGGGTAGCGGGTGACAGGGTCGTTAACTCGTTCGATGAAGGCACAAGACGAATGTGGAGTCAGTCTTAAAAAAGTGTAACGGTTTTACGCGTAGAGTTGCTTTTACATTTGTCTTCCGTACCTAATAAAATACAGCGGCTGAGCTCGATGTTGAACGTGTTAATCTCTGGAACTACCAATCAATTGCCTAGTTTCGCGCCTGGTAAAAATAGGTATTGTATACTAATAATAATATTAATAATATAATATTACTTAGTATACAATACCTACTTTTTAATCTTCTTTAGCGAATTCTTTAAACTTTTTTAGTCAATTACTTCGGTACTATTTATTATTCAATATTTTAAGCTTTTCAAAATTTAAAGTTTAATTTAAATTTGCATTTACGGCGATTGCGATTAAACTATATATGGGTCTCACAACGAAATATTAGATTGATGATTCCTAGGTAAGGTTATCACGATATGAACCTGGTGAACAGAAAATAATACTAACTCTAGCTGTTTTGCCAAACTAGGCTTAGCACAATCAGTAATTTACAAACCCATCTCGTTATATCCACGAGCCATATACAACCTCAGATGACGGTACCAAACTACCAAAGCTGTATAGTTTCTCTCTCGTGTATAGAAAGAGAAAGTTATTGCGGATTATTTATTGGGCAACGATCTAGCTATGATGTGAGTTGGCATAATATTTCAAGCGGTAATCAAATGTTCTAGTTTGGCCGTGACACCTACTCGTTCGTGATTGTTCATTCATGCGATTGCACCTTTTCTTGCTCATCAACATTTATCTGCTCACATATGAAGTACATGAAGCAAAAACTTTGTACTCCTTTTTCGAAAATTACGCGGACGGAGCAGTAAGAAATTACGCTCACTTATAGTTTATATAGCTGGCTGAATTTCGACCACTAGTACTACTATTATTCTTGATTAATTCACACATAAAATCACAAAAGTGTGTAGATTATCATGCAGAAATACAATTAGCACAAAGGCGAGCTTCATTGGTGCTTAAATAGAATGCATACACATATATTTATAATAAGCTTCCTACTTAAACTATATAATATGGACATTAGATTTCAGAAATAAAAAATACTCTTTCGTTCTTCTTATCGTGTAATTTGAATTTTGTTCAATTCACGATAAAAATGTTTATGCAAATAAATCTTTTTATTTCGCAGTATTACTTGTAATTTTTTTAGGTACATAATTTTTATCTAATAATATATTGATTTTTATATTTATTACGCAATTTTTCATCAAAATTACAATGAATATTTGAAAAAAATGGCCTTATTCAAAACGCGGACAAGAAGAGAAAAGAACTTAAAGTTCTATTTGCTGAAAGTTAAAAAAATAAAAAAAGTTATTGCCATTTTACAATACGCTAGTTAAGTATTACCAAATGTAGTTTGGCTGTGACACCTACACTATGATCATACAAATGTTCATTCATGATTGCACCTTTTCCTGTCCATCAGCAGTTATCTACCCACTCGTTCTGCGTCGTCTTACTAGTCTCATTTGGAGTTTAGATTGTAGTTTTGCTTAAAGCTGGCGCCTACCTAAATCGTTACGCAGTGAGTAAACGTTAGTTAAAAGCCGAATCATATTTTTAGAAAAAAAAAACATTTATATTACGTTGTAATATTAATATAGTATCTTAGGTTAAATCCGTGCCAGGAATAAAACCTTTCAGTCAAAATTATAAAAAAAACATTCCAATTTTGAAATTAAACCTAAAGCTTCTTTTTTCGATTTTGAATAAGAGTATCCGTGATGATAGCGTAAAATGTGCCAAAATTTTGTAGGCGATGTGTCGACGAATCGTTTTGATCTTTATTGCATCTGAAATAAAGATTATTATTACAAATACCTTAATCTGAAGGACCTTCCAGTGTTGAATAGCGGAGTCTGTCATCGTGTAGGCCTTTAGATGCGTCGCGTCAGTGACTTAAAATATAGCATCGCATCACGATATATATCCCTTCACTGTCATATTAATGTACAATTTTACACACAGCCTACTCCATTTATCAATGTCAGTAATAAATATTATTAACGGCTTAGCTGCGAGTTTGTACGTAGTTGCGTACTTGCGTTCCATTCATATAATTATATTGTTGCTGGAATTGTTTGTGTTCCTACGTTGGTTCAAGTCAATCGCTTCGGAATCATTAAAAAAAATATATGATTTTTTAAAATGATTCTGAAGCGAAGGAGAACATTTTTTAAAGTTTATGGTTATTTTTTATTTATAAAATTTTTATGTATATTCATTTATTTTATATTTTTTTAATTAACGTCGATTTTGGTTTCTACCTCAACCAAAATCGACGTTAGTTAAAAAATGGAAAATAAATGAATATTAAATGTGATATTTAAGTATGTGAATGTATTTCGTTTTATCTCTATGGCGGTCAGCGAAGTTATCAATGTCATTGTCCTATTAAAATGAATAATCTCTTGATTATCACTACATAGTATAAAACAAAGTCGCTTTCTCTGTCCCTATATCCCTATGTCCCTATGTATGCTTAAATCTTTAAAACTACGCAACGGATTTTGATGCGGTTTTTTAAATAGATAGAGGGATTCAAGAGGAATGTTTATATGTATAATACAACAGCATTGTACCCGTGCGGAGCCGGCGCGGGTCGCTAGTTATACATAGAATATACGTGTCCTAAACTGCCCGGTAGAGTAGTAAAAGCCTTTTAGCTAATTAAATATGTCGATAAAATAAACGTGTCAATGGGAAAAAACATCAAGAATAGTTTCATAATTATAATTTAGTTTTAACGCTAAATAATGTCCAGTAGCTATCAAATCTATATGTGCCCTGACTAAATGGGTGAGGTTCAAACCTTACGCGAGCTATCGCGTAATATTTGTCTGTCACTCCAGCCCTTTCCTCCACCTTCATCATCAAAAGGTGGTAGGTATACCTTCTGAGGATACAAACAATCAAGCGTATTTACACTGACGATGCGCCTACGCAGTTGTGCGAAATACGTACAAGCTCCGAAAGTGCGTCACCTCCATTATACAGATATGTGTTGAATTAAATACGCCGACATAGGTACATTTGGTATGTATTTATAGTTATATTTCACAATATTAAAGTAAAGAAATAATGATAAAATAATCCCGAGGTTATACCACTCGTAAATCATAACGTAATTGCAAATAACTGCGGTCATACAGCTGTTATGGCTAACATTTTGTTTTCATAATAATGTATTTGTTTAATCCCACATTCTTTTGTAGTTTTATTGCTCTTTTATTTAGGTTACACACTTGCCCTGCTAATAGGATCAAAATATATATCATGTCTACTCGGCTATCATCATAATATACACGTAATACGCTAAGCAGCTTAATGAGTTACATACACATGAAGCCCTGATAGTAAATACATAGTAGTTGCCTGCATTAGTTGTGTCTGAGCCCTAATGTTTTGAAATCTATTCCCACCCGAGAGTAATGTTTGTGTGAAACACACTTGGGCTTTTGAGCTTCGTGTCCTTGGAAAAGTCTCAAGAGATACACGAACTTGACATAAAAATCAAAATTACACACTTGTGTCATCTTCGGCCTTCTAATCCAATGTAACGTGACCGCCGTACACATACGCACTGCTGCCTTTTTCTTGGTACAGGGTGTACAGGGTACTTGGTGGATTGTCGTAGAAGATGTACCGTCAGCCGGAACCTTCAGCTTAACCTGCTTTTAGAAAGAAGTAAGGTTGATCATCATCTGAAGAAATGAAGTGCGGCGGCAGCCTGATTCTTAGAATATTTTGTATCCCTATTATATATCCTTTTATTCAAAGCTGTTGCTGTGTGTGCCCTTATGCCTGGTAAAGTAAGGTTCGTTTTGGCTTATCATCGAATGATAAACGTGTTGTGCATTGCTGTTGTTTACATAGGAAAGTGTTGTTCATTAACACAAGAATACCAACGGCTAAAATTACCCTATTCTAAGCAATCTTCTGGTTGGCGGTTTGTCAGCTGTCTTTTATCGATTTTAAATCATGACCAGTAAAAGTAAAACTTATGTTGTCAAATGAGGTTTGTATTGAATTCGAGTTTATGGAACAAGTTTAGCTGTTCAACTTTTTTAGGTACAACATCTGTAGTAGAACCTTATAATCCTTTCAGTAATACGGATAAAGAGACAGACATAAATATATAATATTACAATATTTTTATGGAAATAAAACATTTTTGTCAAGAGCATCTGGTAGGAACTAACTCTCAGCTGTTGAATGCAGAGGTAACCATACCATTGTACTGTCAGTTCGTAGCCTCTAGTGGACAGACTACCTTCTGTACTATCAGACTACCTACTTACTGTACAATGTAATAATTTCATGTTTTATTTGTCATCAACAATTTAAAATGTAGAACATTGAATAAATCTTTGTGTTTTTTTTTTGTATGTTAATTAACAAGACATTAAATTTTTTCAAAACTTAATTACAAGGGGTTAAGAAGATAATTCACTATTACAAGGCTTTTTTTTTCGCAACACCTTACCTAGTTAGCCACTAGGCTTTTGCTACTTCACCGAGCATAAAGGCGAGCAGAGCTCCAGCCTTAATAAATGGTTCAAAAACTACAAACTAAGCAACCTGCGCAAGAGGGCGCCCCATGTGGGGTTAGGACCTCGGCTCAGGGCGGTCGCTGGCGATGAGATTCAGGGATAATGACCTTAAGTATTTTTGGGGTTTTTGTGCAAGTGTCGCTCTACTTTACAGTTCGCGGGCCTCTAGGACGTCAGGTCTACGAGGGCATCGGATATTTCAATGAACGACACTTATATTTCCACGTAAATAATCTTTCTTCTCCTTCAAATACATTTCTGCACAAAAAGACAAAACCATCCTCCATCTTAAAACAGAAAAACATCTCTAGGAATATTTCCTGCCAGTTACGATATTAAGTATTTATGACTTTATTACAAAAAGGTTTCAACGTGATTGATCTCACGTTGACAGCCGGTACATAACAGGATAATGATTTGCGTAATCCTTTTCTGTAGTGAATATTGAATGTTGCTTATTAGACGTTGTCATGACGTAGGTGCCAGCCATAGATAATATGTACGTCATCACAAAGACGGTTGTATGAACCGTATGATATCAATAGCGAAATGTTCACAGGATTTCTCCATTAACTTATGACAGGAACTTTATTAGGTAACCAAACAATTACGCGATAATCTATAGTATTTAATGTAATAAAAACACTAAGTCTAGTTATAGTTCTGAAGGAACATCCATATATGTAAAGTCAATAAACGAATTAATAAGCATTTCAATTATTTAGCATTCCTATTCCATCATTCATATTTTTTTATAATCAGCACTTAGGTATTTACATACACTTGTACTTGTCAATTTATATAGTATGAAATAATAGCTATTACTATAATTTTGGCAACTAAAATATATTGCGGATTGTTCGGACGTAGTTATAGTAAAAACAATCATTAATTCTGTGATTGTAATCGTAATAAATATTTTAGGGCGAATATTTTTACATATCAGCGGCACTCGCCTAAGGGCACCCTAATTGTCCTTCGGTCACGGCTCAGGGCATTGCTAAAGGTGTGAGAAATGTTGCTTAAATTGACATTTAAAATCGTGTGTTACCTTTTATTAAGTAAATTAATTATCACGATACTTACGACCACCTACTACGAGTATTTAATTATTTACCTCAGTAGCATAAGGTCGGATGTGTCATTATATTTAAACATTCTTTGTAAGTGCCTTAATCGCAAAGTATCTCTGAAGATTCCAAATGATTCTGAAGTATAATAATATATCCGTACTTATGCTTCTGAGGTCTAGATTCATAAATGATAATTGTCAAGGGATTATTGTCATGAATAAATTATTGTCTAAGACCCAATATAAGCTTCCAAGGACTTGAGAAGCTGTCTCGTTCAGAAATAATTCAAAGATGCTTTAACCACTCTGTGATTGTTTGAACGCAGATGTTAGGACAAGTCAGAAATAACTTTGATGGATGATAGAACAAACATATTGTTATACTAGCTTCCCGCGCGCGGTTTTACCCACGATACTACCATTCCCGTAGGAACTTCATAATTAAATATAGCCTATAGCCTTCCTCAACAAATAGGCAATAAATAGGTGATTAATGTGTTTTTTTATTGGACTTTTGAATTGGAGGGATTGGCGCGTACAAGCAAACACACAAACTTTTCAGCTTTATATATTAGTGCCATATACCTATGTCTTCTCATATGTTCCATCATAATCTGTACTATACATGACATAGGTACGCATGTCTGAAAATTTGTATTGAAAAAAACCTTTTTATTTTTACGATTGAATCAATATTTCTACGAGGTACAAATACAACTTCTAGTCTTTAGTAGGTACAAATGCTTCTCTTTTCTAAATTTCAAAGTGTTATTTGACCATTAATCTCGAATTTAATGCAGGTTGTTCGGAGCGGAGTTACAAACCGTTGCGAAAAGACACTTTTAAAGTTATTTATATGTTAATGAACATTATTTTTTAATTAAGCCATTCGTACCTAAAGTACTAACGATTCATTTAAATATAGAATTTTGTTATTGAGCCAAAGGGGTAGGTATAATTATTAGAACGAGCACTTTAAATAAAAAAGGTACATGCTCTTTGGAATAACTGCTGTCAATCTGATTCGAATTTAGAATGATTTCGTTTGATTTGGAACTAAAAACTTAAGACCACTTATGTCATAAATTATTATTATGTTTTAGTTATGAATGTAATAGTATAAAAATGTAATTAAGAGTTTTCACTGATGTGACTCATTAGTGTACAGAAAATATCAGGCGCCTTGAATAATACAGTAAGGCAAATTATTTACGTATTGCGTTTGCCCTTGACGGTCTAGTACACGAAAATTATTTTTTAATGAAGGTTAAGTACTTATATAAAGTATTAAGTCATTTAGGGTAAGAGTTTCGGATTTACCAAGGTACATATTCTGTCGGTTACACTGCGATGTAAAATTCAAAAGGCTCTTCGACAGTTATAATTACTAATAATCGTACTTACTGTACTAGAAATTTTAAGAACCCTTGTATCTTATTATTTTTATCCGATACCGGCAAAAGTAAGAGTAAAGATTTTACCAGTCTGGTCTATCACGTTCCACGTAACGCCTGAACTATTGATCCGATAAAATATAAACGACGTGTTAATCAATGTTTAACATATAAGTGAGGCTTAGGTATATATTAAAACTTCCCGCGCGCGGTCACCCGATCCCGTGGGAACTTCATAATTAAATTATAGCCTATACACTTCCCCGATAAATAGGTTATCTAACACTGAAATATTTTTTCCTATCGGACCAGTACCTATTTATTGTGATTAGCGCGTTCAAGCAAATAAACAAATAAACTCTTCAGATTTATAATAATATATTAGTACTAGCTTTCCGCGCGCGGTTTCACCCGCGTAACTCCCGTTCCCATAAAAACTTTATAATAAAATATAGCCTCGACAAATGGGCTATCTAACATCAAAAGATTTTTTCAAATACGGACCAGTAGTTGCTGAGATTAGCGCGTTCAAGCAAACAAACTCTTCAGCTTTATCTATTACGGCAAATAACTCTTTATTAGGAACCAATTCCTTGCGTTTTTATACTCGTGATAATTTCTCAACGAAATGTCCGATTGGAATAAAACAAAAAGTATTTTACTTCTACATAAATACCCTTAATAACATTATGCTTAATTTTGATAATGATTAATATAACGATATACATTTAACGTAGTTTCTTTCTTCAGACGATTTAATATTTTTTTATGAACATAAAAGCGGTTATTGTGACTAAACTATGATAGTTAGATATATGCTCTCGCGGACTTTTTTGTAGATCTTAATAAGACCTACAAACCCGTAGTACATCATTTTGTTCTATTGTCAATAGTTTTTGCAGCGCACGCATAAATAGGTTTTCGCTTTTACACCTTGGGTTACAAAAACGCAATTTTCTTACGGATCCCCAACTTTTTTGAAAATAAAATATAGCCTATAACCTTCCTCGATAAATGGACTATCCAACACTGAAAGAATTTTTTAAATCGGACCAGTAGTCCCTGAGATTAGCGCGTTCAAACAAACAAACAAACAAACAAACAAACAAACAAACTCTGCAGCTTTATAATATTAGTATAGATTAGTATAGATAAAACAAAAAGTATTTTACTTCTACATAAATACCCTTAATAACATTATGCTTAATTTTGATAATGATTAATATAACGATATACATTTAACGTAGTTTCTTTCTTCAGACGATTTAATATTTTTTTATGAACATAAAAGCGGTTATTGTGACTAAACTATGATAGTTAGATATATGCTCTCGCGGACTTTTTTGTAGATCTTAATAAGACCTACAAACCCGTAGTACATCATTTTGTTCTATTGTCAATAGTTTTTGCAGCGCACGCATAAATAGGTTTTCGCTTTTACACCTTGGGTTACAAAAACGCAATTTTCTTACGGATCCCCAACTTTTTTGAAAATAAAATATAGCCTATAACCTTCCTCGATAAATGGACTATCCAACACTGAAAGAATTTTTTAAATCGGACCAGTAGTCCCTGAGATTAGCGCGTTCAAACAAACAAACAAACAAACAAACAAACAAACAAACAAACTCTGCAGCTTTATAATATTAGTATAGATAATATTTTATTTTATTTGTCGTAGTCGTATTACATTTTTAGGGTTCCGTAGCGAAATGGCAAAAAACGGAACCCTTATAGATTCGTCATGTCTGTCGGTCTGTCTGTCTGTCTGTATGTCCGTCCGTATGTCACAGTCACTTTTTTCCGAAACTATAAGAACTATAATGTTGAAACTTGGCAAGTAGATGTATGTTGTGAACCGCATTAAGATTTTCACACAAAAATAGAAAAAAAAACAATAAATTTTGGGGTTCCCCATACATAGAACTGAAATTCATAAAAAAAAATTTCATCGTACCCATACGTGTGACTATGAATAGGTCTTCAAAAATGATGTTGAGGTTTCTAATGTAATTTTTTTCTTAACTGAATAGTTTGCGCGAGAGACACTTCCAAAGTGGTCAAATGAGTGTCCCCCCCCCTGTAACTTCTAAAATAAGAGAATGATAAATGTAAAAAAAATATATGATGTACATTACCATGCAAACTTCCACCGAAAATTGGTTTGAACGAGATCTTGTAAGTAGTTTTTTTTAATACGTCATATATCGTAAACCGCAATTTACCTTTCATTCAATCAACTCGAATATAAAAAAAATATAAAATAACATTTCATTTTATAAACATACGCTTTTTTATTCTTGATATCAAAAATAGGTACGCACTTCGGTCCGACTTCGGTTCTGTCCGACTCGCACTTGGCCGGTTTTTGTCTTCTATCGCTGTATATACCCACAATTTTTTTTCAAGACCTTGGCGTCTTGGCCTTTTGTTCCAAATTCGGCGAAAAGAATATTCTTTTAGGAAATTGGTTACAAAAAGAAATAAAAAGCAAAACATATTTTATTTCTGCCTTTATTTTTTATTTGAGCTGTTTCAAAAAAGTGCAGCAATAAACGCTATCTAGGAAGTATCAATACCAAGTTGGACATTGATCGATGTAAATCTAACGAATATCGTCCTACACGCCGCCTACATACCTACGTAGTACTCCATATACGGGACTCAGCTGCATATACTTGCACAGAACCTGTCTGACTCCACAGATCTGACAATGTTCACCTGTTTTGACCTATAGTGTTGCGAAATGTTGCCACTCGCTTGCTAGAATGCAGTAGATTGTAGACCTGTGCCTGCAGCGTGGGCGAAATAGTTCCCAACGCTGTTTAAATAGTCTGTAGTTTAAAATTGTTGTTGAGTTACAATGTGGTAGTAATGAATGGTGTTACGTCGTGTTGCATTTAAAAAAGTAAGTAGGTACAACATTAAATGAAAGAAACTGGAGGCTACAAATGTAATGCCTAGAAATTATTATAAATAATAGTAATTAAAAGGTAAACGTAATAGAAGCTACACTACATACCCAACACTAGTCGCTCACTTTCAAACCTCAAAATAAACAATCCAATTCTTTTTTTCGATATATTATAAATTTTGTATTCAAAATATACCTATGTTTAATCTTAAACTTTATCATAGTATTAATAACCCTTTTACACTAACTAAGCTTAACTTCTCCCGGTATTTATTGTGCAAGCGGCCTCGCACCCACGAGCCGTGCCCACTCTCCTTGCATCACGCCAAACCGTAACAATTTGGTGCAAAGGTCACCACTATACAGCCAATTGAGGGAAGTGAAAAATGAGCGGTTGTGCAACAGTAGTTAATTCATCGATTTTTTAATTTATTAAATTAGTATTTATTAAGAGATGAGTTTTTGTTATGTATGATGTACTTACTAACTTAACTTGTAGATTAAAGAATCTATTTGACTCACCCAATAAAACGCGGCGATGACGTGACATCTCTACTGGCCCACTCTCCTTGCATCACGTGAAACCTTAACAATTTGGTGCAGAGGTCACCACCATACAGCCAATTGAGAGAAGTGAAAAATGAGCAGCCACCCATTGTTAATTAGTCGATTATTTAATCTGACGTAGCCGTGTTGGTACTTTGTTTTCTTTTAAACTTTTCGGTTTCTATAAAAATTACGTTACGTTAGTTACGTTAAACAATTATGTAGTGATTGGTACTATTTCAAGGAATACATAATTATTATAGGTATATGTAAATAATATGCATAGTTTTTCCTGATGTTGAATATTTTTAAAGTACTAATAGCATTATAATATTATTATGAGTGTATTCTTTACTTATTATCAGGCGTTATAATTTATAGTCAAAGAAAAGGTTGGTATATTTCAAAATTAGAACTTTAGTTTATGCTCTCGTTTTGTTAATTTTGGCTTTTGATAAGTGGAAGATATAAAAAAAAATGTTTTTTTATACACCACGACTGACCAAAGATAATGAAACGTGACAGTCAGTTGCTGCAGCTAAAGCCGGCGTTCTCACAAGACATTTTTACGACGCAGTATCAATTTAATGTGTTGTGTTGTGTGGCATACCTAATCTGTAGTAGAGTGGTCTAGTTACAGCCGATGAATGGAGGGACCATAAATTCGTTGAGAGTAAAAGGACCGGTCAGCGCACACAAACCTAATGAAGATTTATTTGGCAGAATGTGTACTTTGACGAAGGACGTTTGTGGCCCTTTAGGATCGTATAAATTCAATACCATTGAATATAGAACAGATTACCTTCAAACGTCCTGTTTATCGACTGTATGAATACCCTAGACTTGTTATTAGCAATTGTTCGCGTATCTTGCATTATGAAACAGTTCGTTATGTACATAATAGGTAATTCTAACAAACTGCTTAATGTTAATATTGTATTAGAACTCGGCCGGTCTTTAATTTTTTATGTGATTAGATAGTTATATAGCATAATTTATTTTATATTATTTATATAAGTATCTCAATAATAATCACCTTTGGAATACCATAAGGCTGGAGCCCTCCTCGCCTTTATGCCCGTTGCCGTGCCGTCATCCCCTCCTCCGCAGCGGCGGGGTGGGGGGTGTGTAGGTGTTATGTAGGTATGTAATGGTTATTTTAAGTAAAAATAAAAGCGAAAGTTACAAATTAGGCAATTTATTATGTCATATCTTTCTTATTCAAAGAATTGTATTAGGAAGGTCTTTGACTAGCTGTTGACATGCAGTTTCACCTGCGTAAGTTTCCACCAAAAATGTTTGCTATTTATTAAATCTGTCCAGTTGCTGGCTTCATTATCATCATCAGCACGTATAACGTTCAATGCTGAACACGAACCACCTGCAGAGGGAGGGTATTCGCCTTAGTCACCACGCTTGGTAAGCGGGTTGGTCACCACAGTGTTATGTTATAGCACACGCAGGGAATCTTTGATGACCTTTCTCTGATGTACGATTGTTATAGTTAACTTTATAACAATCGGGACCAACAGCTTAACGTGATTTCCAAGGCACGGAGAGTATATTGTCAACCAAACATACCCGGTTAACTATTCTTCGATGTGGGGATCACATCGGGTCTATAGTTTTTGTGTTTATTCGTTACTTACCAAAAAATGCATATCTCCTCTCTCTTCAATATTCGGAACTAATACTATGAGTTCCTGCTAGGCAGTTCCCTGCGTGATCGAATCAGAAATGAAAAGATCCGTAGGAAAACGAAGGTCGCTGACATAGCTCAACGGATTAGCAAGCTGAAGTGGCAATGGGCAGGACACATAGCACGTAGAACCGACGGCCGATGGAGCAGAAAAGTTCTCGAGCGGAGACCTGGCAAGCGCAGTGTGGTACGACCGCCTGCACGATGGAACGACGACCTCATAAAGGTGGCAGATAGTCAATGGATGCAGGACGCTAGCAATCGTTCCCACTGGAAATCGATGGGGGAGGCCTATGTTCAGCTGTGGACGACAACAAGCTGATGATGATGAATACTATAAGGATTAATATTATTATGTAGATTTATGTGAAACCATTCAAGGCAGCTAGTTATATGAACGAATACAAAGTTCATAAATCATTCACGCTGCTTTGTCTAAGATACGAGACATTTGCATTACCTACTCTGTTGTAGTAAATAGGAATGAGCATATAACTATTTTAACAATATTTAAGACAATAATTATAATTATATTATACTATGTAGATTATAATATAATTATAAGCTACATAGTATAATATAATCATTATCATCCCGTGTAACGTAAGAAGAACGCCAGTAGTACATAGTTAGTTTCGTAATAAAAATACTAAACGTCAAAATCCCTCAATCCCCCCGCCAGTGACCGCCCTGCGCCCTGCGTCCAAGTCCCACAGGGGACGCCCACTTGCGCAGGTTGCGTAGTTTGTAGTTTTTAAAACATTTATTAAAGCTGGAGCTCTGCTCGCCTTATGCCCGGTAAAAGAGCAAAAGCCTCCTGACAAACAAGATATAAGCAGATCCAAAAAAAAAAAAAAATGACCGAAAAAATGTTTTTTATTTACGTAAACCTATTACAGATGTTTATAATAGTCAAAACCTTTGGCCTAATAATAAAATATGTTAAATTAATTTAGTTTGTATAATTCTAGCCTAAAAGGTATGAAATCACAATTTTATTTTATTTATAAATATAAAAAAAAGAATGCTTAAAGAAAATATATTGACATCGAAACCATAAAACGGATCTGCTTATAATAACATGAAAAGAAATATATGATATACAGCCGTTCTAACAATGAGTTAACGCAACACCGAACAAAACAATATTGTTTTAAAACAATGAATCCACAAACGTATTAATAACAGACAACAAGGAAACTTGTATAATAAACCCGTCTTACTGTGAGATTATATTTTTATTGTAACGTTTATAGTCAGAGAGATCCGACCTCGGTCGCGGTGGCGACACTCTAAGGAAATTGGCCGTCTTCGCAATATTATAGTGCATACCTTAAGTGTGTAACCAAACAAAGTTGCATTTCTAATTTATTACTCTCAAATTCCGGTGGTACGGTTCTACCGACGCGACGTCCGACACGATTGGTGAGAAATCCGGCGCTCACAGCTTTACGCACTCTCTTGAGGCGCAAGTGAAAATTGGTGGTGTTCCAATTTTAGACTAGTCTAGTAGGTACTTAGATTTTTCTAGTCTTCAAATTTAATAAACACATTTTTTTTACCCATACAAGGTCGTCGCTAGATTCTTTCGAACATACTTATTATCGTTATACCAACGAGACAGTCTTAATACGTATATGACTGCACCGGTGGCTCAGTGGTTACGGTAGGTGCTTCTGAGACCTGGTGATTAGGCTTCGTTTCCCAGCCGGGATAATAATTTGTGTGAACCACAAATTATTGTCCAACAAATTATTTGTGTGTGCTTTGTGTCCGTGAATTGAGTGTTTGTTAAGTCCCCTGTTTTTTTTTCGGACAGACATATTTAGTTAACCACGAGGCTTTTGCTACTACACCGGGCATAAGTACCCCGCGACACAGAGTTTAATTTCCCTAGTGCGGGAGTTGTCTCAAAAACAAAGAATACTTAACCTGTACATGTAACATAAACTGATTGCGGATTAGCTTCAACAACAAGATGTTTCACGCTGGTTTAGACTTGCAAATTAATCCATTTAATTTATTAAACTCATTAATATTAACTACATCAATATCAACTGTTATTAGGTGTTTTAATTATACACATAACGTGTTGTAATTTAATATGCAGAATGTATAATAAATATTTAAAACATCAACAAAAAGTGATACGTATACGGAATTATGGCCTGTTAAATGGACAATAAAAAACAAGTAATTTTGAGACTATTCTGTTGTCATTCACTGGTACAATAATGAATATTATTTGTAACACAAGAACGTGAATTAATCGTTATTCTGTTATCTATTCTTTTACATTATAGAAATAAACACATGTAACCTACCATCTATTATAAAATAAATATAAAACTGTGATTGTAAATGAACCCTTTAAATATTATGCTGTTTGAAACATTGTTTGTGATAAAATCAAGGCGCGGAGTCGGTAACGACTTGGGTCAGAATGTCCTTTTGGAGGTTTTTGGTACCTACAGATGTTGTTTACTTTTATTCTTTTAACCATACGATGTGGAAATATGGTATTTATTAAGTGCAGTTGACGTCTGTGGCTATCCTATGCACCTAATAGGACTTTTATATATTTGCTAGCGATGATAGTTTGCTAGCAAGAAATGAAACTGTTTTTTATAGGGTGGTTGTCGACTACCGCGGTTTGAGAAAACCTAAATAATATGTAGGTCTACAAATAAAAAATAAAAAAAATGTTAAAACCAGGCTAAGTTTTTTTGAGTTGAAATAAATGTATCTTTATCTTTAAGGAATTTGTATGTTGTAACGATGTAATCTACCAATTGGGTTAGATAAAGGTACTAAAAATTATTCAGCTAATTTCTTTTGTTGTAATAGACTGATACATCACGCTGCTTACTTGGAGCAGTCAATCTAGTTCTAAATGTAAAAGATTTAAATCGAAGGTTAAATAATACCTATTATAGTGGCTCACAATAGTGATACTCGACTGAAAATACATCGGTGAAAATCTGTAGTATCGAATCCATCGATAGAAGTTTAAATAAGTAGTATAGTCAAAAGCCTATCCATATATCAATTTTATGTAAGAATCGCATTCGTCCAATTTGTTTAAACTTCATCTCGATATGATGACGTTATTCGGCTTAAAGGCCGCTCCCACGATACCGTCATCTCGCATATCATCGAATATCAAACATTGATCAATATGTCCTTTGTGTCAAATGTTAATATATTAATCCACGCTATTAGAAACACAAAGAACAATGCAAACAAACACACCCGACAGTCTGGATCGGGACGCAAAAGATAAACGACTCGAGCCGAAGTCACTTCAACAATTTAGGGTAATTTTAGCCACGAGGAGATTTCTGCCGTCATAATGAAAAAAGGCACAACTAACATTTTATAAATATGGAGAAAATCGACTTTAAAGTTTTTATTAGTTTTTGGTGAAAAATATTGACTTACACATTATTTTTCGAAAATAGATGAATTAAAATAAATTCATTATCACGATTCTTATACAACTAATGAAATGTAAGTTATTATTTTATTACTATTTATTAAATAATCAACATTTTCCCTTTTAAAGTAACAAAAAAAATTAACTTAAGTTATTAATATTACGAATAAAGGGCATAACTAACCAATTGCGACTTTTCATTCTGACATTTTGGGAAAAAATATGAAATATTACAATGAAAAGGCATATTTATTAAAATGTGTCTTTTCATTTTAATAATTATACAAAAAGAAACAGGTAATAAAACAATTAGGAAATAAAAATATTTTTTTTATTTTAAAAATGTAACAAAAATTATCGTCTCACAACTTTAAAAAAATTACATTAGTTAACTGAAATTACCAGTCTTCAAGAAACTTATTTGGTTTTTTTTTAATCACAGTCAGGTTATTAAATCAACTTCTAAAAGTCTTATAAGAATGTTTGTTAAATATGGCACTTTTAAGGTTATCACAATTACAATCATTTTGGCCATGCCCTACAAACAACATTAAAATTATCAAAATAGGAATAAACACAAACTAATTCAAAAATTAAAGGAAAAACCTTCATCAAGGAACTTAGGTATTAGATTCTTTTTTTTATAAAAAAAAAGGATATTTAATCAGCTACTAGTAGAAGTTTTATAATAATGTTTTAACATTTTTAAGGTTATCACCTTTTTGAACAATTCTAGCCATGTCCTTTGAACAACATTAAAATTATCAAAATAAGAATAAACAAAAAAAAAACTATTTAAAAAATAAAAAACCTTAGGTACATTATTATGTTAAGTAATTAGGTAAGTTATCACAATCATCAAGGCACTTACAACTAGAACTTCAGTCAAAATGAGTAAATTAATAAAACAATCAGTCTTCATAAATATGAGTTAGATCAGCTGAGCGGTCATTTACGGGTAAGCTTTCCCAAAAATGCCTTCGATTAGCAGGCATAAGTGGTCCAAGTTTAGTGAGTATAGCGGATTTCCTTTCACTCGTGATGCCCCTCGGAGTAAGTTTTTGGCGTGGTGCTGGAATACCTTGTTTAAGATCTTTTAACCTAAGGAAATCTAATTCAAAATACTCATCAGTGCCATGGCTATTTTTGTAAAATAATAAATGGAATCCCCTGCGAAAATTAGCCTCGGCAATACCATTCAAATAAGCTCGAGGGTTGGAATTTTTCAATTTGAACGTTGAAGAGCAGTCTTCAAAATCAAAAAAATCTTGAATAATCATCTTCTTTACTATTGTGCGAGAGCCAGTATCAGACACAGCTTTGCAGAAATCCTCAAAGTCATATACACGTTTTTTTGTTTTAAGAGATCGTTCCACTCTGTGGTGGAATTCATCAGCAGCCATGAATGTATGACCAGCTTCTAAATACCGCAAAGTAATACTTTCAAAACTAACTTCGGCAGAGTTTATCAGATATATCAAATAAGAATAAAGCGTCCAATTTTTATTTTGTGCTGCACAGTTATCAAGCCACAAAATAACGTGCTTTAGGTCTCGGTTTTCTATAAAAAAAGCCCTGAAGCAACTTACAATGTCCTCTTTTTTTCTGCCAGACGTTCCTTCGTGCCATAAAACGGCAAAAGTGTGACTAACTTCGTGTATTTTTTTGTCTCCTAACGGCACGAAACTCTGGTTAAAAACAATAAGCCGCGGGCAGAACATCACGGTTTTAAATTCATCCATACGGGGTAGCATAATGACTTTTTCCAGGTCTACAGCAAAAATAACAGTATCAGCATTATTCTTTTTCTGTGTCTGGTTATCAGCATCTTCTTCATACTTCTTACGAGCTAAAATATACTTTTCGTGATGTTCTTCATAACTTTTACATGCTTGACAACCCCTGTGCCTAATTTCTGAGTTAGGGTTATGAATTGTAAATTTTTCACATTGCTCACACTCTTCGTGGCCTAATTTGGCAAATGAGATATTAAGTTCCTTTACAAGTTTTCTGTAAAAACCGTGCGATACTTTCGTTTCAGGCGCATTTTCACAGTATTGGTCATACATGATTCGAATACTGAGATCAGAAGGCAAATACTTTTTGTTAGGGGCATGTTCTCGCCTGTAATGGGACACAGCAGGACGGAATGACATTATATGCTCAATGATTTTAGTATTATCTATTTTCCTTGGATTTGGGTTGTGTCCGCGGCCATCAATGAGGGATTCTGGGTACGATGTATTATTTTTATTATCAAGAACATTTCTTACAGCCTTACAATTATTTTGGTTATAGCCTAGGGTGGTTAAGAAAAATGTTTTGCATACTGGAATTTTGTCACCATTTTCGTCTGCCAAAAAATATGATATGGTTTTAGATCGTATGTAATGTTTACTATTTTTGTCATTATTTTCTCTGTCCTTTGGCCTATCCGGTTTTCTTTGACTAGTATGACACAAAAAGAAGTATTTTTGTTCCATCCATGACATTTTTCGAAAATTGTTATTCACTACTTTGCGATACTCTTCTGAAAAGCGCGCTGAACATTTTTTTTTGCAAACATCCTCGCGGCAACCTGCTTTTACAAAATATTTGTTTCTTATTTTTTCCTCCGCCTTCAGTCTCTTCCGATCCTTTATGCTAACGTTATAAGTTTTGCGCTTTCTAATAGTTCCTTTCTTAGTCAGCTGAACATGGTTGGTTTCTTCATCTGATTCTGCCGATGATTCTAAAATTGTTTTTGCTGGAACTGGCTGCGAGCATGGTATAAAGTCTTCTGAGTCAGACCCATCTGTATCGCTGTTTTTTTCCCGTACTTTGGGTAATTCATAATTTTTATCCAATACTGAGTCATCAGAATCAAAATCTGATTCTGTATCTAACACAGATAGCGGTGCCACAACATGCTCCGAGCTTGATGCTTGCACCGAGTGTTGAACGCCACTGTGACTGGTTGACGGCTCGGGAGACCATTCGCCTACGACATTATCGTTGCGTAAAGCAGCACTAACTAATCTTGCGCTTCGTGATTGCATATTGCTGAAAAAAGAATTAAGTCTTTGATAAAAATGACCTGGTAGTATAAATCCAGTAACAATTATTGCGCGTATTCTAAATTATTTACGACTAGCGGCCCGCCCCGGCTTCGCAGGGGTGGACTTTTATACCCTACCCCTGCCCTACCCTACCCTACCCTACCCTACCCCTACCCTACCCCTACCCCTACCCCTACCCTACCCTACCCTACCCTACCCTACCCCTACCCTACCCCTACCCTACCCCTACCCTACCCCTACCCTACCCCTACCCTACCCCTACCCTACCCCTACCCTACCCCTACCCTACCCCTACCCTACCCCTACCCTACCCCTACCCTACCCCTACCCTACCCCTACCCTACCCCTACCCTACCCCTACCCTACCCCTACCCTACCCCTACCCTACCCCTACCCTACCCCTACCCTACCCCTACCCTACCCCTACCCTACCCCTACCCTACCCCTACCCTACCCCTACCCTACCCCTACCCTACCCCTACCCTACCCCTACCCTACCCCTACCCTACCCCTACCCTATCCCTACCCTACCAATTTTCAGCCAAATCGGTTCAGCCGTTCTTGAGTTATAAATAGTGTAACTAACACGACTTTCTTTTATATATAATATTAATGTTTAAAATGAAAAAAGTTGTTGTAGTGACATAACTACAATAGTTGAACATATTATGCTACCGCGGAGTTTTTTGTAGACATTATGATGTTATTCAATATTGTTGTACATTATTTTGTTCTATCGCTAATAGTTTCGGCAGCGCATTCGACGAAAGACATTTTAAGACTCATTTTTCTACACCTTCGGTTACATTGTTCAAATTTTACCAAGGATCCCTAATTTTTTTCAAAATGAAATGTAGCCTATGTCAAATTGGAAGAATGTAGCATTCTATTGGTGAAATAATTTTTTAAATCGGCCCAGTACTTTTTGAGCCTATTCATTACAAACATACAAAAATAGGTACAAATCTTTCCTCTTTATAATATTAGTATAGATTAAGTAGATACCTACTAAAAATTTCGTTATATTTTTTAACTAAATTGCAATTAATCACTCAAAAATGTAGCCAATAAATACTAATACATTATTATATTCATATTAATGTGTCACAAAAGAAGTTTAATATAATAAAAACACGCAAATGTAACAAAAATTTAATCTTACCAGCGCAGCACAAACAAGCGTGGACTCGTCGAGACACTTCGGGCACAACTGGCGCGTTTCAATCAAACCCTGCCCTCCTTTCCTCACCCCTAATCGTAAATAATTTAAAGAAAAGGCACAACTGGTTATTTGTGCCTTTTATACGTAAATTAATTGAGCCATGCATGGATCATTAATTAAGTAGACAGGGCACATCTGGCATTTGAGCCTTTTCTTTATGTTATGTTGTAAGTGTGCCTTTTCAAAGTAGTTTTTAGTAAAAATCTGTATGAAGTAATAGTCACATCTACGTATTTGTGCCTTTTCAATATAATGGTAAATAAATGTGCCTTTTCATTCTATAAAACATGAATATTAGTCTCATTTGTGCCTTTTGTGCCTACTGTATCTCCGAATTCCTTGAAGATAAAATTCTATAAAAAATTGAGTAGATGTGCCTTTTTTTTCTGATTCTAAATATGTATATAACTCAATTTTGACAAAAATGTTAGTTGTGCCCTTTTTTCTTACGACGGCAGATTTATTAAGTGCACTTTGAAGACCACTCGAGTTTAATTCTGTATTGCGGATGCTTTGGTTATTGTGTTTTGATCGGTTAGTTTATACCGAAGAGAAATTCCGAAGGTGGTTTGGAAAATATTGTCAAATAAGAATGAGAATGCTCGCAGTAAATACCGTTGTGCGTGTATGAATGTTTTTAGATAGACACGAAAACACACATTGAACGAATTCTACCACATGACATAGTTAGTTTATAAATTGTTTCTGTTTACAAATAAAGGTATACTTACTGGGAATTTCATAGAAGGCCTACTTAGTCATTTTAATTGTAAAAATACCTACCTACATCAATTAAAATACCTTATTACCTCTTATTTATTTACCATGCATATGTATGCTTCTTTATACGATTTAGCTATAATAAATAATTACTGGCTCTTTTAAAGTAGTTCCATATCTATCCATCATGTTCCATACCTCAAAATGACAAAACAGTACCATTATCACTTCGGACGGACATGACGAAACTATAAGGAACTTGTGGACTACAGAACCCTAAAAACGACTTACATAGACTGGCATAATGGATAAAAATGGTTAAATATTATCTACGCATACTCAATACTGAGCATCTTTTCTCTTTGGTTTTCAAACAATTGAGATGTGGGTGCAGGTCGGAACTCGCAGCACGCGCAGAGGTGCGCCCGCGCAGCCGACCGCGACCGGCGCCGCAGTCAATATGATGTAATACACAAGGTCGCCTTGCATTGGAACCGGTTACATTATGACTTTTTACATGAGCACATTTTATACCTTACAATTATTTTAATTAAATTATTTTGGGCCCAATGCAACAATTATAAGCTAGTATTCGTTATCTTACTATTCTTAAGTAATTAGGTGCATATGTATGTAAACATATATCATAAAATCGTGTTCTTTCTGTAAAAGGTTCCAACATTTTGTCAGGTTTCATGTAATTACACAAGGTCGTCTTGCACTGGAACCGGTTGCTGACTACTTACTTTTTCTTGAGCACAATTCCTATAAACTTTAGTAGGATATAAGACCGAAGACATACAGCAGTGTTAATTGGTTACATAAGACCATAATACGGTGGTCACCGACCCGCCTGGCAAGCGTGGTGAATAGGTATGGCAAATGCCAAGAGAGCCTTTGTTATACCTGTGACTGTGATCTTAAATATGTTAATAAGAAAATGACACAGGATTATTATTTCAATGGTTCGCCAGATACCTATAGAACTAAGTATAAACACAGAATAAACAATAGTACAGTATAAATCCAAACTATCAACTAATATTATCACGGTGACAGTCGGTAGTTACTATTGTGTATTTTAAAGTAGTAGTATAAAATATATCTATCTATAACTAATATTATAAACGCGAAAGTTTGCAAGTATGGATGGAAGTTTGTTACTCTTTCATGCCAAAACTAATGAACGGAATGGGCTGCTATTGCATCGGGATAGGTTATACGCTGAAATAAATAATAATGAAATAATGAATTTATTCAGCACTTAGGTATTTACATACACTTGTACTTGTCAAAATCACAATAACAAAGAAATATAATTAATAGGTTATTATTCTTATTCTATGAATAGAACTACTTAGGTAACTATAACTAACAAATGCAACCTGTGAGTGCTGCTAATTGTAGGACATTACAGACAATTTACTCCGTCTGTCCGTGTGTCATTAATTCCTCTACTAATAATTAGTTAATATTTACATAAAAAAAATTTGAAAGCATACAATTAAGTGACACACACTTGGGGGCACCCTTATGGGGTTAGGACCACAACCCAGAGGTGCCACTGATATTAAAGTCATATTTGTGGATATAAGAGGAAGTGATCGCTGGCACGGCCTACAGGCGCTGGATCACAGGGCAGGGGTAGGGGTACAACGCGGTCCTCGCCGGCGAGAATCCTACCCTAGCTAACCTGCAACCTTTCACTAGCTACCTAGGTGGACGACCCGGAGAAGAAAGGGAGAAAGAAACTCCGGGATTTTTTTTTTCGTCATCTTTTTTATCACAGTGTGTCCATTTTTTTTTAAATATATGTTTTCTTTACAAGTTTTCATTTAAAGTATAATATGAAGCATGTGCGCTAATGCACGCTCTAGACGTTTTCATAGATATAGCTAAATAGTGATTAAAAATCCTCAAGCAAAAAGCAAGCAAAAGCCTCATAAACCTCTAGCACTTGAAAACGGAGGGCGCATCCACACACATTACCAAATAACAAGCCATGTGAGAAAATTATCGTCTTAAGCGGTCACACACTAATGTTTTAACAACCATCTCAAATACAACCACCAGCAAGCCGACCAGCCACCGCAAGCAGCACCCGTTCACGAGTATGACGTGTGAGCACACAGCCATCGTCTCCCTCGCCATATTAGAGGGAAGGAGGCGACCCGACTCACATCGCCACCGCAAGCAATGACAAACAATGGGAGCATGACGAGCACACTGATAGCAACATTTGAGGAATCACGTTTAAAAGGAGAGGCAAAAGTTAGACTCAGCATAGCATGTTCCGAAGTACATCAGAGTATACAATAATAACATTGGCAATAAAATAATAAAAAATACAAAACATCCAATAATGTAAGTTTGCGTGTGTTACACCGCTAGCACCATGCAGTTTTATCATTAATATATTCATTTATTGTGTAATAACCTTTTTTCATTAAGGTAGTCTTTACATGAGTTTTAAATTTATTGAGTGGTAACTCTTGCACTAATTCCGGTAGTTTGTTATACATACGCAAACTAAGCCCTACAAACGAAGAATGGACTCTCTGCAGACGGTGGTAATCAGCACACAATTTGTGTTTATTTCTTGTATTTTTTGTGTGCATGTCGCTTCTCTTTTGATATTGATTTAAATTTAGTCTAATATGAATTAAATTTTCATAAATGTATTGGACTGGATAAACATAGGTTACAAAACATCACGCTCCGACCGACTGGAGCAGAGTAACGCGGGTAAAACCGCGGGGCGCAGCTAGTTATTTATACATACATGAAAGAACCTGTTCATTGAATGACTTCTATTAATATTAACTCTAATTTTATTCAAATAGCGATTTTATACTAATTACCTCATTTGGAATAACAAAATGTATTTGGATATAAATTTAAAGAATGATTATATTATACATTTTATAAAAATTAGGAATACCTGGAGCATATGCTACGAATTAGAACGAATATTAATATTCAAAATATTTATTTTTCTAGAGACACTTACATACAGGGTGTCCCAAAAGATTACGTAGCTGGGAAGGGGGGTGATAGGGATGGTCACAAGGGTCACCAGAAAAATATAAAAAATTCCATCTGGATGTTTAAAAAAATAAATGGCATTTTTTAAAAGACTAAAAATTTTACATCTTGTGCTAACTGTACCTACAAATATGGCTGAATTTAAAAAAAATGCTGTTATGTAATCTTCAATAACAACAAGGTCATCAACATCAACATCAAAAATAACAAGGTGTAAAATTTTAAGTTTTTAAAAAAATGCCATTTTTTTTAAATACCCAGAGCGACTTTTTTTTTTTTTTTTCTAGTGACCATTGTGTCCACCCCTATCACCCCCTTTCCCAGCTACTTAACCTTTTGGGACACCCTGTATATGTATTTAGGAATATTTATATTATAATAGCTGTTTGTGTAGTAAGAGGCGACAGGACATACAGCTGAGGGATGGTCAGTAATAAACAGCTCAAGGATACACACCATCTTACTGCGATCACCGGATTTACGCCAACGTAGACCCCCGTCGAGTCTCCCGTGGACCCCTGGGAGTCCCCTGGACCACTGAGAATCGCTAGTTTAGATAGAAGAGTGCTGTGCTATTTTTTATATTGTGCTCGAAATTCGGCCACTGGGCCACCACCAGTACCTACTTACTTCTTTAAATGGCATTCACAAGCAATTTTATTGTAAATGACCCAATCTATCTTCCCGTATGGCGTATATCAATATTCATCTAGCTAGAGATTAGGAAAACACGTTGTGTCAGCCAATTAGAAACACACTGTGTCTAAAAGAAACTCTTAAAAAAAAAAAAATGTCTTGGAAAGGTAAATAGTTCTTCCTCTCTTTAAAAGTTAGGTACTATTTTAGAAACAGAACTTAAACAACGAATTGTAAATTAATAAGCGAAAAAATGTACTTACGCCATATTTTTCAATCAGATAAAAATTAAAAGTAGAGCTAATTTTAATTTGACAAATTTTATATGAACATTCTGTTAACATAAAAATTTATTTTACTCTAATAATTTTTATTAGAGGATTGAAAAATGTGCCATTAAACGCTGAGTGAAATAGATGGGATGTGAGTGGGCTGAATTCCAATTTAATTAAACACTTATTGTTAATGTTTAAATATACAGTTTGTTAGTTATACATAACTCACTATATCTGTAAGTTGTAGTTTTTTTTTGTAATTTTTCTTCTTACATTGTAATTCTGCCAAGTACAAGTGTATGTAAATACCTAAGTGATGAATAAAAAATCATTATTTCATTATTACATACTTAATACATCGATCAATAGCAATATTTACAGTTTTAGTCAAAGATGATTAACAAGATATGACAAGACATGTCAAATTTTACATAAAGAAAATATTATAAAAAAGTATAAATGTGTAAAAAAGGTTGCAAGCAAACTATGCTTATATAAGTATTAAGTGAAACCCGGCAAGTAGTAAGCATGCAACGGATGCATAATCTTGTAAAAATAGCTCAGCCACTTATTACACATGGATTAGCTAAGTAAACGTTAAGTCGACAATTTGTAGCGACAACTATCGCTTTTAAGTAGGAGTATTATTTTCTGCTTCAATTATAGCAATTACATAGGGAAAGTCATAATAATATAATAAAATATATGGATACAAGAAATATTAAGTTAAAACTATAACAGTTCAAGTATTTAGTAATGAATTATTCAAATTCAATTCAAATTCAAAATTTATTTATTCCGTAAAAATGGTTACATTTGTTTGGAATCGTCATATTTTTTTCCTACCGTGCAGTGCGTGACGTGGCGACTACTAAGAAATACAGCTAAAAAACTCAGTAGAACCCTGATTGAATGATTGATGAATTAGGACAGAAAATATCAAAAAGATAGTAAATGCTTCTATAAGTTGCGGCCGTAGCCCATTGGCTAGAGCATCGGAATTGTGATCTTGTGGTCGCCGGTTCGATCCCTACCCATTGCACTACCGACATGAACTCACTCGTAACACAAGCATTTGAGCTTAGGACGGGTGGTTAACAAGAATACTAGTAGACTGCAAAAACTCTGCTAGTAATTAAAAAAATATATATTCATTATGCAATTTCTAATACAACAGAGTGATACTATATATACATATATAATATCTATACTAAAAATTGTAAGTTTTGGAAATAAATACATTATTATTATTATTATTTTATTATGTATGTTTTATAACATAAAAAAAAAACTTCACGTCTTATACATATAATTAAAAGAAAAATAAAACAAGTTTTTCTAACTAATCCCAATATTTATTTCAACCTTATGACATTTAAAATAATTTAATAAATATTACTTAAATTCAAGAAATAAATAATTTTAGAGCTAAAATAAATTACGTTAGTAGAGAATAAATAATAATAGGAGTTAAAATATCTTGAAATGTAGGAACTGCTTCGTCTACAGGTGATGAATATCAGATGTTTTAGGAAGGTCTGGTATTGCTCCGTCCATCGTTAAATTCGAAGCCGTATCATTTATTGGTGTCACAGGATTTTCATTTAATATTTGCGGATTAGAAATATCGCCAGGGAGTGCATTGAAAGTTGAAACATCTGACGGGTGCATTGCGTCATCAACTGGCAAAGGTAATTCGGACAATGAATTAGCAAGAGTTACAGGAACATTTTGTATTGCTCCGACCATTGGTGAATCACTAGCACCATCAGTGATTGTTGTCACAGGATTGTCTTTTAATAATGTTGGATTAGAATTTTCGCCAGGAAGTGTATTCAAAGTTGAAGCATCTGAAGGGTTTGGTATTGCGTCATCAACTGGCATGGGTAATTCAGACAATGAATTATCAGGCGTTATAGGAAACTTTTGTACTGCTCCGTCCATTGGTAAATTCGTAGCACCGTCATTGATTGTTGTCACAGGATTATTTTTTAATACTTGTGGATTAGAAATATCGCCTGGTAGTCCGTTCAAAGTTGAAACTCCTGAATGGTTAGGTACGGGGTCATTAGCTGGCACGGAAAATTCAGACAATGAATTATCAGGCGTTGTAGGAACCTTTTGTACTTTACCGTCCATCGGTAAATCCGTTGCACCGTCAGTGATTGTTGTTACAGGATAATTTTTCAATACTTGCGGATTAGGAACATCGCCTGGCAGTGCATTCAAAGTTAAAACCCCTGAAGGGTTAGGTATAGCGTCATTGACGGGCAAGGGTAATTCAGACAATGAATTATCAGGCGTTATAGGAACGTTTTGTAATGTCCCGTCCGTTGGTAAATCCGTAGCACCGTCAGTGATTGTTGTTACAGGATTATCTTTTAATATTTGCGGATTAGAAATATAGTCAGACAGGGCATTCAAAGTTGAAACATCTAGAGGGTTAGTTATTACGTCATTAACCGGAAAGGGTAATTCTGACACTGAATTATCGGGTGCTAAAGGAACGTTTCGTATTACTCCGTCCATTGGTGAATTGGTAGCAACGTCAGTGATTGTTGTCACAGGATTATCTTTTAATATTTGCGGATTAGAAATATCGCCAGGTAGTGCGTTCAAAGTTGATACATCTGAAGCGTGTTTTGCTTCATCAACTGGCAAAGGTAATTCGTACAAAGAATTACCAGGCGTTACAAGAACATTTTGTATTGCTCCAACCATTGGTAAATCAGTAGCACCATTAGTGATTGTTGTCACAGGATTATCTTTTAATACTTGTGGATTAGAAATATCGCCAGGCAGTGCGTTCAAAGTTGAAACTCCTGAAGGGTTAGGTACTGCGTTGTCAATTGCCAAAGGTAATTCAGACAATGAATCATCAGGCGTTATAGGAACGTTTAATACTGTCCCGTCCATTGGTAAATCCGTAGAACCGTCAGTGATAGTTGTTACAGGATTATCTGTTAATATTTGTGGATTAGAAAAATCGTCAGGCAGTGCATTCAAAGTTGAAACAACTGTAGGGTTAGATATTGCTTCTTTAACTGACATGGGTAATTTGGAATAATCAGGTGTTACAGGAACGTTTCGTATAACTCCTTCCATTGGTAAATTGGTAGCACCATCAGTGATTGTTGTCACAGAATTATCTTTCAATACTTGTGGATTAGAAATATCGCCAGGCAGTGCGTTCAAAGTTAAAACCCCTGAAGGGTTAGGTATTGCGTCATTAGCTGGCACGGGTAATTCAGAAAATGAATTATCAGGCGTTATAGGAACGTTTTGTACTGTCCCGTCCGTTGGTAAATCCGTAGCACCGTCAGTGATTGTTGTTACAGGATTATCTTTTAATATTTGCGGATTAGAAATATCGTCAGGCAGGGCATTCAAAGTTGAAACATCTAGAGGGTTAGTTATTACGTCATTAACCGGAAAGGGTAATTCGGACACTGAATTATCAGGTGCTAAAGGAACGTTTCGTATTGCTCCGACCATTGGTAAATCAGTAGCACCATCAGTGATTGTTGTCACAGGATTGTCTTTCAATACTTGTGGATTAGAAATATCGCCAGGCAGTGCGTTCAAAGTTAAAACCCCTGAAGGGTTAGGTATTGCGTCATTAGCTGGCACGGGTAATTCAGAAAATGAATTATCAGGCGTTATAGGAACGTTTTGTACTGTCCCGTCCGTTGGTAAATCCGTAGCACCGTCAGTGATTGTTGTTACAGGATTATCTTTTAATATTTGCGGATTAGAAATATCGTCAGGCAGGGCATTCAAAGTTGAAACATCTAGAGGGTTAGTTATTACGTCATTAACCGGAAAGGGTAATTCGGACACTGAATTATCAGGTGCTAAAGGAACGTTTCGTATTGCTCCGACCATTGGTAAATCAGTAGCACCATCAGTGATTGTTGTCACAGGATTGTCTTTTAATACTGGTGGATAAGAAATATCGCCAGGAAGTGCATTCACAGTTGAAACATCTGAAGTGTTAGGTATTGCGTCATCAACTGGCATGGATAATTCGGACAATGAATTATCAGGCATTATAGGAAAGTTTTGTACTGTCCCGTACATTGGTAAATTCGTAGCACCGTCATTGATTGTTGTCACAGGATTATTTTTTAATACTTGTGGATAAGAAATATCGCCTGGTAGTCCGTTTAAAGTAGAAACTCCTGAATGGTTAGGTACGGCGTCATTAGCTGGCACGTAAAATTCAGACAATGAATTATCAGGCGTTATAGGAACCTTTTGTACTTTTCCGTCCATCGGTAAATCCGTTGCACCGTCAGTGATTGTTGTTACAGGATGATCTTTATATATTTGCGAATTAGAAATATCGTCAGGCAGGGCATTCAAAGTTATAACATCTGAAGTGTTAAGTATTGCATCTTTAACTGACATGGGTAATTTGGAATTATCAGGTGTCATGGGAACGTTTTGTATTGCTCCGATCATTGGTAAATCCGTAGCACCATCAGTGATTGTTGTCACAGGGTTGTCTTTTATTACTTGTGGATTATAAATATCGCCAGGAAGTGCATTCAACGATGAAACGTCTGGAGGGTTAGGTATGATGTCGTCAACTGGCGAAGGTAATTCGGACAATGAATTATCATGTGTAATAGGAATGTTTCGTATTGCCCCAACCATTGGTAAGTCCATAGCACCATCAGGGATTGGTGTCACTTGTAGTTTATAAATATCGCTAGGGAGTGCATTCAACGTTGAAACATCTTGAGGGTTAGGTATTGCATCATCTGATTGTGCTGGGGTTTTCGACAGTGAAATACTAGACGTTTCAGGAAGGTCTATTGGTGCTTCATCCAATGGTATATTTGTCACAGGAGAATCTTTTAATACTTGAGGATAAAACGAGTTTTCCGAAAGCGCAGTGGGAGATAAAATAACTTGTGGTTGGGACATGACGTCATCCAATTCCATGGTAGATTTAGACGGTAGCATGAGTAATTCAAAGAATGAAGTACCAGGCGTATTACGATCTTCAGATATTGTTTCATCAATCGGTACATTTTTATCACCTTCAGTATTCGTTGGCACTGGCTTATCTTTTAATGCTTGTGGGTTAGATGATTCATTTGGAAGTGCTGTCGGAGGTTTGGTTATAACGTAATTTTCTGAAATGGGTAGTTCAGATAATGTATCAGGCGTATTAGAAAGGTTTGGTATGACTTCAGCCATTGGTATAATTTGGCCATCATCTAAAACTTTTGGATTAGGTATATTATTAGGTAACGAGACGGGAGTTATTATACCTTGAGGTTTATATAAAATTGTATCATCTAAAGGTTTTCCAGACAATTCAGAACCAAGTGTGTTAGGGAGGTCTGGTATTACTAAATTGTCGTTTAATATCCGTGCCTCAGATGAATCTTGAGGTAAAATATCATTGGGATTCGGTACCATATCATTTAATAATAGGTTACTTAAAAACGATGCATCAGAAGAAATTGGTTCATTCATCGGTATAATTTTTGCATCTTCAATGATTGGTAAAACAAGATTGCTGTTTAATCGTTGTGTACTTGGTTCATCTAGTATTACTGTTGGAATAGAAACATCTTGAGACTTAGGTGTTGCATCTTCCACTGATATTGGAATTTCTGAAAAAGAATTTTCAGGCATTTTGGAACCCTCTGGTATTAATTCATTCATTTGCACATTGATTACATCTTCAGTGACAGGCATAGCGTTAAATAGCTGTGCAGGCCGGTCTGGTGTAGAAATAGTAGTGTCTTTAATAATTGTGGCTACTGGTTTCGATAACTGTGTATATGGTATTTCGTCTTGTAGTACTTTGTTACCCACTGGTAATTCTGAAAGTGCTAAGCGCGATGGATTATTATTAAAAAGTAATATAAGTTCCGATATTATTTCATTTGCTTTGACTACATTTGAACGTTGTTTACCGATTGATGGCGAAAGGTTCTGTAGAAGTGGAGATTCTGTCATTTTATTAACATTAACGACATTTAGGGAGGACTTAGATATGGTTGTTGGTATTATCGGTGTGGAGTTTGATAATGATAAAACTGATTTTTCAATACCATAAGATTCTAGTTGCGTTTCATTATCTAGCAATACATTAGATTGGCTGTTATAAATTGGAATATACATTTCTGAAACAGGTTCTGATAATGAATAATTTGAAAGCATTTTAGGTATGGGCACAGTGCTACTTGATAACTCATCATCTTGCCTGTCGACTAATACGCGTAATGGGGAGTCGGAACTAAAAGGAAGAGAACCAATTATTGGCCTTAATAACATTGAAAAGTCAGCATTAGGAAAATTTCGAAGTATGTCTTCACTTAATAGTGAGTGACGGTCGTTAAAGCCTTCAGGTATATTGCACATGGAATGGGGAAAAATCGACTGCAATTCATCAGATGGTTCATCATTTAAGACCTCGGAAGTATCATTTAAAATATGTTGTTCTGATCCACTGCTAATATTGTTAAGAAGTTTATTAGTTTTGTTTGTAATGATATAAGGTTCCCCTTCAGAAATATGTGTGCCAGAATCTATAGTATCATTTGGAAATGGGAGATAATACAAATTGTTTTTAGATTTGACATCAACAGCTGACGTGGGACTACTATATGATTTAGGGCTAAAATCATTGAATTGGCATGGTGGTGAAAATATGATAAATGTATTCTTCGTTTCGACTACCGGCACCTTTTTATGTTCTTTAAGTTGATTTATAGGTATTAGGATATACGATGACTCAGAATCGTTATTAGCAACAAATATTTTAACGGCGCTATCTTTTAGCGTACCCATAGATGAATTATCTGTTGATTCAATATTCACGGGACTGGTGTTTGTTGTGGTTTTATTTATAGTGTTCTGAGTAGCTAAAGAAGATAAACTATGATTTAGGATACTAGATGGAAGATTTATTTCTGTTAAACTTTCTTCTGTTGATTTATTGTAAATCGGCGTGGTATTTGCCAATGGTCTCTTATCATTACTTCTGAGATTTGATGTGTCATTATTTTCAGAGTCCAAGAGAACAGTATTATCTGTTTTGTTAAAATCATAATCATAACAAATGTTTGATTCGTTTGAAATCACTAAATTACTATTAGACACCTGTTTCAGTATATCTCTTGAGTATTGTTTATTCACATTACCTTTATTTTCATTAATCGGATCTAATGTGTTTGTTGTCTGTAGCTCTTTAGTATGTGAGTTTTTATTATTATAATCTCTATCCAACTTCGAGTATTTTTGTTCAGCTCTTTTCTTTGCACTATCTTTCTTTAATTCATCATACGATTTAAGAAACGGACTAATTTTAGCTTTATTTAACTTTCTTGACACTACAGGCTTTGCATAAATATTTTTACTTTTAGTTGGAAAATCAAATTGGCCATACTGTTGTTCTTCTTTCTCAAATGGATTAGGATTCCAGTAATGCGACACCACCGTGTCCATTACATTAGTTGGGTATTGTACCTCTGGAAACGTGTCTTTATCTTGAAGCCATATTGAGCCAGAGCTAGGCATTTGTGACCGAATATCCGGCATATCTATTTGATATTGGAAATTGTTTGGTTTACATTGTTTAAGTTTTCGTTGTGTTTTTCTTTTCTTCCTGAAATTATCAATTGTTGGTGATGGCCTTGCACATTTTGCGGTCACACTTGTTGCAATAGGATTATTTGTTTTAAAAGCCTGTCCAGAATCAAAAATGTTTCTTTTAGAATTGTCTAGTCCATATTCTATTTCTGGAAAATTATATTTCTCTAAGACATTTGCTTCTGAAATGGGGCTTTTAATCGAATTAGTAGTCCTTTTATCTTTAACTTTGTTCAAAAGGTCAAAATATCGTTTCAAAGAGGACTTCGTGGAAATTGTTGGCATGCACTGTTTGTAAGTTATCTGAAATATAAAAGGTCGTGAGTAAAAAATTACAAGGTATAAACTAAAGTTTATATTTGTTTTGAAACTTTCGCGATTTGTACACATAATTTATAGTAGTCGAGGGTCTCAATCGCGGTACAGTTTTAAGGCAAATCATTACCTATTAAATAATCCAACGTTTCGACATGTGTTGCACCAGTCGTGGTCACGGATAGACTAATGAGTGTCAGCAATGGCGTCTTGGAACAGCGCGGGTTTCGGCAACTACCCCCACTTGGTCGTGATAATTTTTATTTTTGATACATAGGGAACTGTCGGTCGTACTTAAAATTGTACCGCGATTGAGAACCGCGTCTATTATAAATTAAAGTTTATATTGATATAAATCTCAAATAAAATCTACCCACTAAATAGCACATTTTCTGTATAAAGTACCTACAGAGCATTTTATGTAGAAAATTAATTACGTTATGGTGCAGAGCTCATAATATTTTAAATAGAAGAAAATCTTGGTAGGTATGCTTTTTTACAAAAAATCCACTGACAGAGTATGACATTTGGGGCAGTCATCTATAACATCTATACAAAGAAACACAATTAAGGTGTCTGTTTGTAATAAAATAATAACAGGTTTTATAACAAAAACGCAATAAATTATTTTTTGTCTGTAATATTTGTATTGAATAAACTCAATAACGGATGGACCGATGTTGACGGGACTTACGCCTAATTTTCATAACGGTAGAACCGATTTAGATAGAACTTCCATTTTTAGATAGCTTGTTTGTAGCAGAGTAACAAATATCTTGCGTTCTCTATATCGTTTTAAAACTTTTTTCCATCACAAACAAAAGTAACGTTGGTGCAGGCTTTAATATTTCCCATCATCGACTATGGTGATGTGTGCTACTTTGACCTGAATGCAGATCAACTCAATAAACTTGACAGACTTCTAAATAACTGCATTCGATTCATTTTCAATCTTCGCAAGTACGACCACGTTTCTGCATATCGTGCCCAACTTAAGTGGCTACCTATCCGGCAGCGTAGAAATATGAGAGCATTGACCACACTATTTTCCTTACTTGATTCTCCCTCTTCTCCACCCTACTTAACATCTAATTTTCAATACTGCTTTTCTAATCACAGTAAATCCTTGCGTTCCCTTCACAACCGTCTCCTCCATTGTCCTCTACATCGTACCGATTTTTTACATTCCTCATTTTTCATTCAGTCTATTTTACTCTGGAATGCGCTGCCTCTTAAAGTCAGGATGGCAAAAAATCGCTTATCTTTCAAAAATAAAATACGTGAACATTTCATGAAAAATTTAGCAGAGTCGTCACATTTTTCATAGCTTATTTATTATTTATTTGTGTATTATTTATTTGTATTTATATATATATTTATTTATTTATATATATATATATATTTAGTATAGTGTGTATTATTATTTACCTTAGCGGTATTTATTTTCCCTACAATATTTCTATTTCTGTGCACCTACCACTTTCATTCTGCACCACCCAATGGTTGACTGGGAGAGAATGCCTTAGGCATTAAGTCCGCCTATGTACTATTTAGTGCTAAAGTTTTAAATAAAAAAAATAAAAAATAAATAGCTAGCTAGTTTAGATGGAGAACGAGCAAAACCCACATTGTTTATTTTTATGTAAAGTGCATTACAAATAAATTAAAATATTAAGCCACACTCCACAGCCTTTATTACACTCACACGCAGATATTTTTGTGTGATTATACACTCAAATAATACACATACATACAATATACAAACATACATTCAAATGTATATTTTTTTTTGTTTATGGTTTTGGTCAATAACTGTAGTATGTGACCGCGATGTCCTTCTTATTTCTTGTATTATTATTTTTACATAGGTTCCTCGATTATAACCAAAATGTCATCGATGTATGGGGATCACTAACCTAGATACTAAAAATGTTTAAGCAATGTATAAAATTATTAATCAAAGACTTTAAAAGATGATAGAAAGAATGATCTCGGAGTTTCTTATAGTCTTTCTTCTCCGAGTGTCACACCGTAGGTAGATAGAGAAAGACTCGTAGGAAGCTAGGATAGGGTCCGGTCGTCCTCGCAAGGCGAGGCTCGCGACGCGTTTAGACGTGAGGCATAAATATTGGAATAGGTTAGTGTATTAGGTATTTTTCGATCCGAATCCGTACCTAATCAAAAGCGTCGAGGATTAGGTATGGTACAAAATATTCGTTACATAGAGTACAATTTACATTCCTTATTTTTTTTAATACTCTGACATTGCTAGAGGCGTAACTAATATGACATAATATATCTAATTTAGTATCGATATCAAAGTTAGTAAAATAAAAGTGAATTACAATATTCTATTCGACAAATTCTCAATTCTACCATGAATGGAATAATTAATAAAAATCTACCTAGAATATTAATTGTTATAAATTTAATTTCGAAAGTACTTCAATTTCAACCATAATTTATGATTAGTACGAGTGAAATATATTATAAACTTTTCATATGCCAACTTCCCGATTACTTAACAGGAACGATCATGCTGAATATTTCCTACGTAATCCACATACGATACCTACATAATATTGGTAACAGGCCAGCTATATTGAATAAATATTAGGATTAGGTAAATGGAACAGGTATTTTAAAATACTAGGATTAGGTGGATTAGGTATCATTTTTAACTAATCCAACCCATCTCTAGACGCGTTCTATGCTTCAGACCCGATCCCAGCCCGCGCTGGTTGATCTTAATTATATTTTATAATAAGCGATTATATGTATAAGAACGTATAATTTATAACGTTAACGAACGTTAATAAATTTTATTTAATAACATTATTGTTGAAATGTAAACTAATTTATTAGTTAAGACAGTTTTTATTTTTTTTCATTATCATTGTTTCAGACGAATCGATCGTACTTATTATAAGTCAAATACTTATAATAAGTACGATCGATTCGTCTACATTATCAATAAAAGTTTTCATTTTCATTTTTCATGTATTTAAACTTTTGACACGCATTACAACGTAGTACAACGCGCGACGGCAATATCTAGTAAAGCGCGAGACTATCATTTATCTAAGATAAAAGCAAAATCTTAGTTTAACAACACAACGCTTTGCGAGTTCATAGATGAAGTGCACAAATTTATTGTTTTTCTTACTTAGGTACCAATTTTTCGTGGGACTTCATGCTAATGAGAGTCGCTGCAATGTATGGTTTATTTTTTAATACAAATATGAAGAATTTCTTACCTGCTGTATTAAAAGTATCACTAAAAACCGCGCCAACTTGTCTCTCAGACCCATGTTAACAAATTAGTATAAAAAGTAATGTCTCGTGTTATATATCTTATGTTTGTAAAAGTTTTGAAAGATACGTGCTATAGAGATGATTCGCTATTTGTCTCATAGTAATATAGATATTAACTGACTTGATTACCACATCCTTGGTTCTTATCGCTTGTTTTATTCCAATAAGAAATAAGTTACTACCGCCTCCATAATATTAAATGTACTTGTTTTAAAACAAATTCTGTGGCCCAAGAGCCAGGGACTTTCGGAGATCGTGGGTATGAAACCAGCGCGGAATCAAACATGCAAATTTCTGTTCGGGTACAGTTGTTGATAGATTGTGCCTCGATAAGCATATTAAACGTTGCATAGGTTACAATTATCATAACATAATGTATGATAATGGCATAGCGAAAAACGTGCAGCAGTGTTTATCTGTGTAGCAGAAATAATATTGCAATTGCGACTATGGCAACACTCCCTCTGGGGTAGGACTATCTTCAACAGAGAAGTTATATGGAGGCTGAGGATGCATTGATCAATATATTTGTTAGATTTTTATGAAAAATATATGGGTGTAGGTTACCTTATTTTTTTGGACGGACATTTATGTAATCAAGCATGAGGCTTTTGCTACTTCATTTCACGTTATTTACATTAAGGCGAGCAGGGCGCCAGTGTTATGAAATAGTTTATAAACTACGAACTACACAAGAGGGCGCTCTAGGATAGGTTATCATTTACAAAAAATATAAATGAATAAATAATTGGATGGTCTAAGTAATTTATCTATAAACTTTTAAAAAGATAATGTGTATTTTGTTTCCAATAGAAAAGGAGGTGAACATGAAATTAAAAATGATATCGTAGGGGCTTAAAATTAGTGATTACAGAAGTTCAAACAAAATGAAATTATTAAAATGTATTGCTAAGTTCACTTTATGTTATTTTTACTAACAACATTTTTTCTTCATTTCAGGTACCCATTCTCCTTTTGTAAAATTGTTCGAGTGAGACGAAGGAATGGAAGGAAAATAAAAGTAAGAATTTTTAAATAGTTTATATATTTATTGGTAAAATCTTTAACCTGTTGAATGAAAAAGTCAGATATACTCGACAGTAAACAAGTCACAGTAAAAGACAAAAGTATATCTACTATATAAAGATCATATTTATTGATGCAAATTAAAAACTGAATCTATTACGTACAGCAAAAATACAAAACATTAATTCAAATACTTGATGTTTTTGTAAGTAAACCTTTTAATTTGATTATGTAGGAGTTAGGTTAGGTATTTTTAGTAGTTCTTTTAGTAGTTTTATAAACGATCGCCCTATGTCTTACAAATACATCTAATAGAAATATATATGAATAGCAAAAAATATTGAAGTCGTCAAGTGCGTAAGTGTCATATTGTAATAAACATTAATTTCTAAATAAGGAAAATGTAATACACGCGCTGCATAAGCTGGTAGTAGTCATTTATCAAATAAATTACTCAATACAAGTTTCATTTAAAACTGTTCCAAGACTGCAAAAATCACCGTGCATGTCACTGTCTTCTAATGGGGATCTTTCTGTAGCATTCTTAGGTTCTGACTCCTCAATTGCTGGGCTGGCAAAATCATCATGTGTATCTTTTTCTTCTAGTGAATCTATATCAGCCGGATTCGATTCATAGCCACCAAAAGCAAAGCTATTTAAATCTTTCTGAAATTCACTTGAATTTGATTGGACATTATAGTCGGTATCTTTTAATTCTACAGCCTCAAATTCTGGGATTGCGGTTCCATTATTTTCTAAGGAACTTGAATTCAGCGTACTAATACTTTCATTTTTATCAAAAGTCACAGATGAAGATTGTGATACAAATTCTTCTTTTCTATTTGGTATTACATGTTCTTCTGACAAATTAGTAAAACACAGCTCTTCTGTGGGCTCATCTTCATGACCATATTTAATTTCTTCTTCTTCTAAAGCTATTGGGGATTCATTGGTGCTCGTGTCATTTGTGTTGCTACTATTGTTTTGTTCTATTTTGCTTCCTTTTGTTACGGTTATTAGCACTTCTTTGTCACTAATCTTCTCTGATTTTATATGCAACTTTTCACTATCATCTTTTTTAGGTGCCAGTTTATTCGTCGGTTTATTTCCTCTTGCGACTAGACTATTGAAAGCGGATTGAACGTCGTCAGAAAATGGACTCGCGTTCAAATAAAACGGTTTTGATGAATCCACTATACTACTTGGATAATCAACTTCAGGGAAAAAATCCATAATTGCATCTTGTACGTTTGGTTCGTAATTAATTCCACTTTTTACGGTATACCTAGCAGGTTTTACTTCGTCTACCTTTTTCGAGTTAGTTGGTCTTGAACCAGCTACACCTGCTTGAATTGGTTTATAGCAATGGACGCTCTGCAATAAAAAACAAAGTCTAAACCACAGTACAAGTTATGAGTACTACTGTAGATACATACATTGAATGCATGTACAACACTGTAGTGTAAACAATTTATTGTATAATTCGAATAAAGCAGTGTAGTATAGACTAATTTAGTTCTAATTCTTCATGGCCTTGAACTTTGGGATGTTTAAATTTTATAAATTTAAATATATTTTCAATAGTGTAATTAATGTAACAAATTATTAAAAAAAAGTTTTGACTTACCCATACTGTTAATAGCACTATTATATGGAATAAATACATTTTACTATAATTATTTATATATATTATTGTTATAAAATTGTATTTTTTTATATTATACCCGACCCGCTATCCGTCTAGTAGTGGTGATTTGCTCATTTTGACTTCGGTCTTATTTATTTATTGGAAAAGAATTTGTAAATATAGTAATGTTTGAAAGAAATTTTTTGTGCTTGTACGTGTATTATCTAGCTGCAGTTACAAAATTAATCATAATTAATTTTGTAATTGCAATAACTTTTTATGTTGTGAACATCGTTCCGTTGTGATAACATTAGGTTACAAATCATTACATCTTTGCTGTTAACAAATGAAATAATAATGCAATATAATTATCTATTTGGTTTATTATATATTTAATAATGTAATTAATTTGAAACGGAAAACAATGAAAAATTTCTGAAACATATTTTCTTTTTTTTGTAAAATTATACTGAAATCATATATTATGTTTTGGATGTTGGTCAACAACGACCGCATCCGCATCCACCGTAACCGCCGCCGCAACCGCCACCGCAACCGCCGCCGCAACCGCCGCCGCCGAAGCCTCCTCCTCTGCCGCACATGGCCAAAATTAGGATAGGGAGGATGGCATCCAGGTCATTGTCGTCGCCGCCACCACCGTACATGCCAGGGTAGAAACCACCGCCATATCCTGGGTAGTACTGGCAATGAGCCCAGTGCATCTGCCAAAAATAACATCTATTACTATTAAGGCACATTTTTACAACACAACTAGTTATGACGAACAAAACAGAAGTTGACACAAAGGATTTTTCTTTAACTATTTTTTCATATTGAACACATAATAATGAGACATAAAACATTTTCTTGGCCTTCAATGTCCGATAAAAATCTTAAGTTAATATTTAGAGGACGACGTGTACAAATTGTTGCGTTGAAAAGAAATGGAATACATAAACCATAGACTAATAAATAGACCCGCAAATTACGTTTTATACCTGTATAATTACGAATATTGGTAAAAAGTAATCTATTTAGGAAAGTCAAGTTTTTTATTATTTTAGCTAGTATTTTAAGCACTGCAAAAAAGAAAATGTATATATAATATTTACACTTTATACAAAAAAGTGAATATAAACGTTCTGATTTGATTTAGATATTTTTGAATAATATTTAAAAAATAGGTATACTAATTAAAAATGTTAACTTACGTTCAGGACTAGCATAACAGCTACCAATGCAACTAATTTGACAGACGACATGTTGATTTCTCTTCCTATTACCATTGTCGACTTGGCTTTATATATATTTCTATAAATCAATATAATGGTGAAACATTAGGAAATTGCATTAATTTCATAATTAGGTATTTGTGTCACGTATGGCTGATAGGACCACGTGTTTCAGTTGGCCAATCCTTCGATAATTTCACCAATACACTTGTCTATTGCACATAGAAATGTGATGAAAATGTAAGGGTCGTCTAGCGCTGTTATTGAAAAAAAAACTAAGTTTTATGTTCATGTGTAAAAATACTATCGGAATGTTGAAAACGATCGTCTTTTGTTTGATTCATAATTTTGTAATATAATCTTCTTTTAACAATATTTTAACTGTTTTGTAATGTGTGGTAGTTAGATACAGGCTTCCTTGTAAATAGTTGAGTGCTATGTTTGCAATCCTATTATTATAGAACTGTATATGGTAATACAGTTCTATATATTCAATTTAACATTTGTACAGGTATCATCATCATCATCTTGTTTTAACGTACACGTTTAATTGCACGTAAACGCATTGTATGTAACCTTTTTGTTTTATACCTGTCCGGGAAAACTAACGCTTTGTTACCTACCTAATGTTAAGTGGCATAGGGGTCCAAATACAAGGACAACCAATGCCAGTACCAGTACAGTAGACATGTACAACACTAGCTACCCTTGTCATATACTGAAAGCCCTTTTCCCTTCCCCTCGTTAGCTCTAGCGACCTAACTCACGCACAGAAACACAACATCAACCAATAGTCTGGGGTATTCTGTAAGGTGGACGTATTTCCCTAGTCGAGCAGCTTTTTGAAGCTACAATGCTTCAAGTATATTTAAAGATATACGTTCAAGACCTTCAAATAAGTGCCTTTGCTTAGCTGTGTTTCAATTTCTAAATTACTTGTGATATATATAAAAACACATGTTTGTCTCCACTAAAGGCATCATACAAATTGGTGGTTTTTTTTATTTCGTTTTTTATCCGTCTTTATCTTCCTAAACAAATATAATACTTAAATAAATTAACTGTTGTTACAAAACACTTACATAGGTATACTAAAAGAAAAAAAAATGTTATGTTACAGTTCTATAACATTGATTTGTGTATAGCTATGAACCTTTTCTTACTTCGCCGTAAATAAAGGCTAGCAGAGCTCCAGCCTTTTTCAATAGTTTAAAAACTACAAATAGGATGGTCTTAGTGTCCGGCTTCTGGACCGCCCTGAGTCAAGGCCCCCCTTGCCCAGGTAATATGACCAGTATGACTTATAAGATTAGTGGTAGAGTTTTTTTTTGTGCACTGTATAGTGAACCTCGAGATTTCAGGTATACGGTTGCATCGGAAGGCTATGCAAAGTAGAACCAATTGTAGAAAGTAGTTAAGTGTCAGTTAAAGAATTCCGAGATTTTTTTGATCTAATTATGAATTTACTTTCTGCATTCTTTTCTGGTTAGTAGAGGACATTGTTAATAAGCAAATCCCCTATTCTACCAACGTTTTGTTTCATACAACATACAAGAATACTGGATTAGCATAATCATGTGGCTATGAATGCGAATCAACTAAAATGAAAATAATGAGTCATTCCATTTTAAGTAAATAAAAAAATAACTTATCAGAAATATTCTCTCAACTTTTGACGCGTAGTCTCACGTCTTACTCCTGTCAAATAGACTAAAGCGTACGTTACTCTTGCCTACTTAGCATGAAACATTTACAGTGTTTGCGACCAATTAAATCGTTTAGAGGGCGTTCGTTTTAAGGACCTTGTGTGTCTTTTCATTATTTTTTGGAAAGACTTGGTTTTACGATCGACATGCTATCTAGGCTGGATAAATAATCGTACAAAGAGTAATTGTGTTTACTGTTTATCAATCCAATACAAATAGACACGAATATACAAACAATCAAATATGTCCTCTACATAATGATGATAAGCATAGAAAATCTCTATAATATAAATACAATAACATTTTGATTCAATTGTCTCATCGCATCTATAAGAAACTTCTTAGAAGTAGCATAGACACTGTTCTACAATTTCTCAAGGTATTCTAGACCAAAATCTAAGAAACAATTACACAGTTCTAAGTAATTTTGAAATCATATAAGATCATTAGACATGTAGATAATAAAAGACTTTTCTCAACTTATTTTTTTTATTTCAATAATATATGTACATAAGTAAATGTCACGTGCGTAGTAATTTGTTTCGTTCAGATAAATCTATTGATATGCTATACATTGCAATAGTCACACATGTTATGAGATAAAGATTTATATGAAATACTAGCGTTGCTCTCCTGTGTCGCCTTTATTATTGCTTCCCTCCATCTATTAATGATAATCACTTACTAAGTACAGATTCCTCGTAAGGGCAGAGGTCGTAGGAGAGACTTTATTTTATATTATAGTTCATATCAATCCAGTTATTCGTCTTCTTTTCTCAATAATTAAAAAAAAACATATTTTTTCATTTATCATGCTTTCAATCATCTTTACAAAACTATACTCCAAACTAAACTCCGCTTTATAGTCTTTTTAGAAGTTTTTACGCGGAATGTAAAATATAGTATTTTCTTCTCCTTCTTTTCTATATAAATAAAAAGCAAAAGAAATACACTAACATTTTTTTCTTAAATTTCTTAAATTACTACTATATGAGTTTTAATTTGACTATTTCCCCTTTGGCACTTTAATTTCTATTTCTTTGATAACACTTCCGCCTTTCTTGCATTTATTTTGATTGTTATTACTAAAATCCTTTTTGTAATTAATATTTACATTTCCTTTCAAGTTACCATCTCCATTCCCATTGTTACTTACATACCTATGATAATTTCTGTAATTACCATTACAATTGTCGTTATCACAATTGCAAATATTTTTATTTCCAATTCCATTACAATTGTAGTTATTATTATCATTGTTACTGTAACAATTGCAATTATTATTGTTGCCGTTTCCATTGCCACTATTACAATTGCAGTTATAATTATTGCCGTTATTACCGTTGCAGTTATAATTATTGCCACTGTTACAGTTGCAGCTATAACTAGTGCCACTATTACAATTGCAGTTATAATTATTTCCAATTCCATTGCCACTATTACAATTGCAGATACAATTATTGCCATTTCCATTGCCACTATTACAATTGCAGTCATAGTTATTGCCATTTCCATTGCCACAATTACCGTTACAGTTATTATTATAGCCATTTCCATTGTTACTACCACCGCTATCGTTACCATTGTTACAATTACCGCAACAACAACAACAACAACAAACTGGTGTTAGTGGAGGAGGCGGGGGAGCAACATTATTGTTATTATTATTATTATAAAGAAATGGGGTCATAAGAGCTATGATTTGTTCTAACAATATATCGTCATCATCGTCATCGTCATCGCCGTTTATTATAATGATAGTCGGTTGTGATGGTCCTGGGTTGATGACCTCCACGCCTGGGCCATAGGCAATTTCTTCAGGGATCGTTGGTGGAAAATACGATGGTCCGAAATTATATCCATAGTTTGTGTAGGCGTTGTAATAAGGTCCATTAATTGGGCTATAAGGATTAGTAGGAATAAATGGATCATTGACATAAGGAACTAAATTAGAGTTATATGGGTAATATGAACCATAAGTATTGAAGTTATTATATGCAATGGGGTATGGTGGGTTTACATAATCTGGATACAACTGACAGTGTATCAGATGAACCTGTAAGAAGAAAATTGAATTTTATAAGTAGGTACAACATTATAATATGATTATAACTACATATTCCTACAGATAATGTTAAATTAAATGTGCAATTAGGAACTTTGAAAATTAATTATCTACGAAAACCTTGCGCCAGCGCAATGGGTGAATACGTAATGATAATTCCAAGTGCTACGCACATTTCAAAGTAATTATTTAATAAAATATTTCACCGAATGTATGTCTATGTGTTTAAATGTTGTGTAAGTTATGTGTAGCTAGTTAAAGAGGTACAATGTACATAATCGTAGACAAGTGCAAGATATGATATTCTTCTACAAGATATTGACAAACCATTTCGACTGTCCACCCATATTGCAATCGATTCATTTCCGTGTCCCGCGCCGGGTACCTAGGCGTGCTCTCGTGGATGCCGGACTGTTGCACCAGCCATTTGCCAGAACTAATCTTAAGCAGTTTTCAGCCATATATCGATCGACTACCAATATTTTATAATATTATTTGCGGAAATGTCGAAATTTTCAATGACAAATTTCACTCTTTTAAAAAAACCTGTTTTGAAATTATTATGTAAGTAACTAATTGTATTTTTCATTGTCTCAGTGTTGTATGTTAATTTCAATTATTTTATTACTCATTAGTCAATAGTATGTTTTTATTTTATGTTTATATTTTATATTATTCAGAAGTTACTTTTTTTCAAATTTATGTTAAATATTTCCATGTATTTTTTCCTTTTTATTTATTGTAATGTCACAAGTGTCATAAGACTGTGCATGTTGTGACACCTTCAAACAAAAAAAAAAAAAAAAAAATGAGAGTAATAAGTATGGCACATGACCGCAGTATAATGATACTGCGGCCACCAGACCACAATAAGTAAATACGATTGCTGTAAATGATGTTATAATTATCAGGACCAACGGCTTAATGTGTTTTCCGAAGGGTCACGTAGAGTCCCTCAACCCACCAGACCAGGAAAGTAACTAAATACATTTCTTGCCTCCCGCGGGGATCGAACTCACGACGTCCGAGATTCAAAACGAGTCATTACCGTTACACTACGATGGTTTCTAGGAAAAACTTTTAATAACAATAGATACTTAATTTAAATAAAATTTTAAATCATAAGAAAATTAATAACTACTTTATAATAAAGAAAAAATCTTACCGGTAATATTAATATTGAGTAAAATACAATGTTTCGTCGCAAAGCCATCCTTACGATAGTTATTCTTCATTTTATATGCTATAAAAACATAATAATCCAGTTTATATTCGATTCTAGTAACAAATAAATATAGAACATAAGGATTTCATAATTGGATTTTTTTAATATTTATCAATAAAATGTTGCGTGTCTTCATAATAGCATCTTCCGCTTATTAAAATTGGTTTAATCCGTGTTTGATGTCTACTCTGTTCCAGTAGATACTCTAGCGTGATGTTTTGTAGTCTATATGTTAATATTAATTAGCCCCGTGCAAAGTTTCAGATTCACATTTACAATGAGTATTTTTCGCGTGAAAGAGTAACAAACATCCATCGAAACAAACTTTCTTGTTTAAAATATTAGTAGGATATGGCTTAGTAAAACAAAGAGGTAAAAATCACATATTTATTGACAGTTACAGTTACTATTATCTGTTCTAATAATTAAACTTATTTCATTTTGTCCATTAGTATTTATCGGTATTATTTCGTCTATCGGATTAATGTCTATACTTCCATAGGAGGGGTATGAGTAAGGGCAGTTGCCACTTAATGGTACGGGGATAGGGTAAGGAATGTAGGAGTAAGCACCGTTTGAGCTCAATCCATTGTTACCGCCACAACCGCACCCGCTGTCGTAGCTATTGAAATATCCGTTATTGAATCCTCCACCGGAGTTACCTCCGCACCCACCACCACATCCACCCCCGCAGCCACCACCGCAACCACCCCCGCAACCACCACCGCAACCACCACCGCATCCACCGCCGTATCCCCCGCATCCGCCGCCACATCCACCGTCATATCCGCCATAACCGCCACACCCGCCGCCACGACCCGCCATAGCAAATATCAGGAAATATAGAAGCCAGTTATTATCGTCATCATCGTCCAAAATTATTGGAGGCATGGGAGGCATGGCGTTACCGTATCCGAGAGAGTAGTCCGGGTAACCACCAAATCCGCCATTATAACCGTTGAATCCGCCATTGTAACCGTTGAATCCGGCATTGTTACCGTTGAATCCGCCAGGGTAACTGTTGAAACTAGGCACGGCAGGCGCGGTTTCTTGGATGTAGGATTCGTAGGGCTGCACTACGGGCTTGATCAAAGCTGGTACGACGAGTTGGGGAGATGCTGAGATGACAGGTCCTGTGGTTATTGGTGGTGTTGTGTAAGTTTGTTGATTGACGTACTCAATGGTAGGAGACGCTATGGGTTGGTTGATGTATTCAACGCGGGCGACTTGACCTTGCACACTGCATATCTAGAAACAAATATAAAGATGTAATAACTAAGCATAACAAATAGATCATTTTATACTATAACTTAAATAAAATTGAATACAAAAATGATAGCAAAGAAACGATGATAACATCATCTAAAACAATCGTATACCAGGAAACGGACAGCAGCGTTTCACCGTGTGTACAACTGCGGTCACCAATTCGCTAGTCAAATTAGGTAACTATGACAAAACCGGGAAATTTATAGAAATCGAAGGCATAGTACAAGAGCGTCGTCTAGATTTGACATGAGTAGACAGCTGATATCACATACTCGCTTGATTAATTTCGAAATAAGACAGTGCTCTGATCACGTTGACTTTCAACGATGTCATTGTGTAATTTGTTAAAAGGGGTTCTTGAATACCTATATTCCAAAAATTGCAACAGCAAAAGGTTAAGGCTTGTTCTTTTTTCAACGTCCTTATTTAAAAGTTTTTAAAGCGATTATTTAAGGGATTAATGCTTACCTTTAAAATTAATAGAATGGACGAGGAAACCAGGAACTTGTTCTTAGAACCCATATTGAATGAGTGTGGTTATACAAATATATCGGTGGCATTTATATATTATGTATTTCAAAAGCGATGTCGGTTACTAGGTATGTGATGAAATCAGGACTTTTGCTTCGTTGGCACGTATTGCAATGATATAGGATGTATAGAAAACTACAACATAACCTAAAAATATGTGTACTGTAATTTGATGGCAGACTTACATTGAGTTTTGAAGTAAATAGATGTTAAAGCGGGAAATTTTCGTTTATTTTAATCTGGAAAATAATAATGTGTCTGCGTAAATATCTCGTCATAATATTAAATATATATAAAAAAAACAATGACATGTTTAAATTGTCTACCTAGCAGGTGTCGCGCGTCGTCTCAACTGTAGTTAGCTCTTGAACAATAAAGTCAAAATATCCTGAGGGGTTTCCATACTGTCATTGCTCGGAGCTTATGAAGAGACTTGATAACACGACATGCTCTTTTTGCTGGATAGACTTAGAATACTTCCTACTTTAGAAATATGTGGTTCCACATAAAGTACTGGACGGGTTGCCTTCTGTCCTTTCGAGCACTTATGTTTTAATATTTATAAATAAATTAAATACTATTGAAACTGCAATTACTAGATCAATGTTTATTTTCTAACATTTTTATTTTTATTTTTTTGACGGTTTTGATGCAGTTTGCAAGAGAATCACGTTGTTTTCAGTCAATAAGCATGAAGACTAAACATTTTTATTTAATCCGTCAGTTAAAATACCAAAAAATACTGGACACGTATTTTTTATTCGTTTCATAAAACAAAATTGACGAAGATATATCGCATTGAAATTTAATGTGACGTCACTTCTAGATACAATTTTACCTAGTAGTGACGTTACAAGCCCCTCTTTCCTGAACTTTATAGTTTGTTGTGGCTCTGTATCTTTGTTATTTTTAATTGATTTGATAAATAAAAAATAGGTGGCCAATATTTTTTAGAAATCTAACTGACGTACTAAATATATTTTTTTATTTAAAAACATGCATTGCCCAATAAAAATAAAACATAATGGGATGACAATAATGTCTTTAGAAAATTATATATATTTTTTACACTCTCCTGAAAACTGAAAAGTGACTATTTCTGACTTACGTGTTGTCAGAACTTAAGCGACAATGTTATTATTAATTAATATTATTATTTAATGTTAGTGTGTCCAGTGTGACTTCTAGCTAAAATCACCACATGTCTTTCCATGGGTGTCGTCAGAGGCGAACAAGAGATAAACATCTGATGGACAGCAGCGTCTATCAGCTCAAGGTTACTTACCACCTTAACGCGATCAGCTATCCTCCTGCCAAACGTTGTGATTATGGCATTATTCCTGGCTTGCTAAGGTCGGTAAAGATGAGGTCCGTATTTAGCAGTGGATGTAAAATGATAAATGTTCGCATATACACACCCTCACACAAGGACGATGTATTAGGCTTGACACCGTGCATAAAGACAAGGAGTTGTCTGTATGCCTAGTGAAGTTCCAAAACCCTCTTGCTGACCACTTAAAGAGGACTTAGACAGGAGCCGTAGAGCTACGACGATAACCACGAACTGCTTCATTTTGTAGTAGTTGAGTAGTATACTCAACTACTACAAAATGAAGCAATTAAATTACTCAAACAAACTATACCGTGATGACAATACGGGTGACGAGTGATATTTAATTAATTAATATAAATAAAATAATGTTTTTATCTTTAAAATAGACATGTGAAAATAATATTGATAAAATAACAGCATTTCAATATTGAGTGAAAAAGTCTTATTCATTTATCTACCAATTAAATTATTTATTTTAGTGCACTAGTTGTAGACATATAGTAGCGATATGAGTAAATTTTCGGAATTCACTTATTCTAATTAATATGCATTATGTGTTAACTAAAACATATTCTATACACTTCAGATAAAACATATACCTATTTTATACATAAGGAAGTAAAATAAGAGTTGGTTTATTGGTATTATATGCATTTATTAAAAATAAACCAAATATATATACGTTATATTTCATTCCAAATCGGAGACATCCTCGCAAAAGGTCAAATAAGATCTATCCTAAGCCGACGTGCTTGTTTTTTAGTTGGTAAGCCTTTACTTAATAAATAAATATAGTTTTGGCTTATTTCGTAATGTGTCTTTATGTTTTGTCTAAGGATTTGGAATCAGCACTTTGAAGAGTACCAAAACTATTTGTCGAATTCCAACAACGAGGAGTATGATGGATTAGCAATAATGTTATAAATGATATCGATAGATATTTTAACATTCAACCGTATATTCAATAACCAGTAAAAGAGAAATGAACTGTAAGTGGTATTTATCATCATCAGTCCGTATAACGTCCTTTATAGACTGAGAGCGGACGAACGAAACGGCCAGGTAATTTGATCATTCATAAAAATGATTTATCAACTTACCTAGAGCAGTCTAAGCATAAAAACGTCGACCTGGCAGGATTGGCTTGGTGGATGTGGGTGTTATGGGGTGGGAAAAATAAATAAAAAAGGTAATATGATCAGGATTACTTTTTATGCCATATGGTTTGCCTACCTCCCCAAAGCACACAAAAAAAATCTGGCGTCATTTGGTTGGTGGAAAGGTATCGCCAGGCTTAATTATAGTGAGGAAAAAAATAATTATTTTTAGGTAATAAGAACAAGGCTGGATTTTTTTGTGGTTAAAGTTTATTATTCCCAGAGGCTAGGAAAAAAAGTCCAGCCAATAATAGTCGTAGGAACATGACAAAAAATAAAATAAAAATTTATATTTAAAATTGTATTTTACTCGAGAAAGAGCTTAGGGGCATGAAAAATCAGGATTCGCGTGGTGGATGTCACCACGCGAATCCTGCCAGGTCGACGTTTTTATGCAAAGTGCTCCAGGTAAGTTGATAAATCATTTTTATGAATGATCAAATTATCTAGCCGTTTCGGTCGTCAGTTCTCCGTGCATTACTTAACATGGGTCCTCCTGAGAGGTTACACCGTAGTCCATACAATGTAGGTGGTTTGGTGACCTAAATATTATGTTATAGCATAGGAAAACGCTGATGCCCGTTTAGTTGCTATATGATTGTTATATAGATGACAATCGGGACCAACGGCTTGACGTGTTTTCAGAGGCATGGAGGATAATATCTTTACCAACCAGATCTAAATAGAAATCTTACATTTTACAAAAAGACTTCATGTCCGACGTGGGAATCAAACCCACAACCTCCAGGATTTAAAGAAAAAATGGATTTTTGAAACAAAGTGAAAGTAAAACAACAATAAATTGATTGGTATTATTATATGTATTTTTTGTAAAGAATAAACCAAAAATATATACATTAAAACTGTACTATATATATTGGAAAATATAATAAAGCAAATTTAGCTAATTTACAGAACAAAATATAAAGTTTACCAATTAGCAAACAGTGGGGCTATTGATAGGTATCGGTATGGGGTAAGGGATGGGAATGTTTTGGCAACCACAACCGCCGCCGCAACCGCCACCACCGCCGCAACCGCCGCCGCAACCTCCGCCGCAACCTCCGCCGAAACCGCCGCCGCCCCCACCGAGACCCCCATCGAATAACAGCAATAGAAGAAGAGGCCAAATGGAGTTGAGACCGTCATCGTCATTACCCCTCACAATAATGGGGTAGGGTGGTGGTGCAGAGTAACCTCCGTAACCCGGACCGCCGCCATAACCGCCCCCAAATTGGGCGTATGTAAGGAGTACCTGTAAACAAAATTATAGTGTTACCCATTAAATTACTGATATTATTACTCCGGAGTAATAATAATAAAAGAGGGAAAAAATAAGGAAAGTATTAATAGACTTCATTAATCAAATCGTCAAGTAATATCAACAAAGCATCAAAGTCGCTAGAACTCTTGGCCAACGAGATCATTTAACACGCTAGATCAGATAGACTGTACTGTGATGTCATCTTAAAAAATAAACAATAACATAAAATCCTCGAGACATATTTTATCCACGGTGGCCAATCTAATGGGATTAGCCAGATGGCCAATCTCTTTAGATGTCCAGCACATATAGTGCACAAGTGTGTGCGCCAACACAGATGGACTCTGAAGTCCGGGGGGACGTTTCTACTGACATGACCTGTAAGAGATCAGTCGCAAGAAAGCTTAACGTGATCTTCGAGGCACGGGTGAAACACCACCAAATTCCTGGGCTGGTACTTAGATTTTTCTAAATATACTATTTTTAGTAACACATTTTTCTACCCGAAAATAATACCCGTTTGTAAACATAATAGAAAAATATGAAACGTCCCTCTACACGCAAATACTTGAATAATTTAATTAATGAAGAAAGGTAATTTGAATTTCTTACATTACTAAGAAGTAACGCAAAACCGAACCACAGGACTGAAGCCATTTCGAATACTGTAATCTGTCGAATCCACCATGCTGTTTTATACCTTGTAAGCCGTATCGTATTTTTGTAATTTTCTTTGAATATCTAGCATTATCTGATGTTGTGTTACCCAAAATTACTAAATCATTTACGGCACGTATGGTTATGTAAATATTGTAATAATTAAATCGTTTTGTTTTCTATCTATTTCTCGATACTAATAAAGTAACGATTGGAATGCATGTCGTCGGTTGAGTTGGTAATCGCGATAACGTATCATAAAGTATGTTCCGAGTTTTATTTATCAAAGAGTTAGCGATAGAAATTCTTTTGCAAAGTAATTGAAAACGGGAAATGGGAGGATAATTACCCCTCGCTTGAAACTTTGTTCGAATATCTCATCATCATTATAAACGTCCACTGCTGAACATAGACCTCCCTCATCGATTTCCGGCCGGATCGCTTGCTAGTGACCTACATCCACTAGCTTCCTGAAGACCTTTATTAAGTCGTCGGACCATCGTGCAGGTTCTATGCTGCGCTTGGTCCCCACTCGAAAACCATTCTGATCCATCGGCCGTCAGCTCTTCATCATTTTCAGTCATTCATTATCATGCATCAGCATCACAGCAGAACATGGGCCTCCTCCCGAGATAGGGTTTTGCCATAATAACCACGCTTGGCAGGCGGGCTGGTGACCTCAGCATTATGTTGTAACCCACAAGGAAACGCTGCTGCCCATTCACTGGTATACTCTGGTTATAACAATCGGGACAGGCAGAGTGTAGTCCCTCAAGCAACCAGACCCGGCAAACAAATCTTAGAATTAACACAAAGATTTCTTGTCCGGCGCTTCGGCGTGGGGTTCGAACCCACTACCTCCGAGATGCGAGCCCTTTTAAAGCAAGATTTAAAAGAGATTTAGAGTCGCATGTAAAATCTCCGTTTTGTTCCTCCCTGGACCTAAGGTTCAGTGTAAGTACACTGACTCCGTTGTTGCCTTTAGATATATCGCACACCTAGATGAAGACTCCGCTAACTCAAAAATTACGAGTTTTGAGTTAGTAGCTTTGATATATTTCTTATATACTCTAAAAACTGTTTTTCATCATTTCTGAAAAATGAGGTTTTTTTGAGTTGCCGGAGTCTTCATCTAGGGGTGCGATATATATATTCACTAAGTTGAATGATTAAATAATATGAGTATATTTTTTCCTAATTTTGGTGTTCCTGTACATTTTAGGAGCGATGGAATTCTTATTTAATTTTATTTAAGAACTTATACGAAATTTTAACTATGTAGGTCTTTGATAGGTTCTCAATTAAATATGTTTTTAGTTAGTGTTATTTAGTTCCCAGTTTTTTGGCAAATTCCAATGGAAATAGAAAGTACGCTGGTTAAAACTGGTAAGCCTTAGTTTTTTTACTTTTATATAGGTAGGTATCTATACTAATACTATGAAGAGGAAAGATAGAAACTGCTAGACCGATTGGAAAAAATTATATATATATTTGTTTGGAGATCTAGATTCTGTATCAGCTGTTCCTAGTATTTGCATTCAATATAACATGAGAGAGATCAACGTTTGTATGTTAAATTTGATGTGTTCCTCTCAACTAGTCCGCTGTAACTTCTTTGCTCTTCTAGGGGGAAAAGCAACGGCGGGGTATGGGACTAATCCCTCCCACACTGCCGCCACTGCAACTCCTATAAGCCAGGATCAACAGTGGTTCACACGGAAGAAGCTCTAAGCTGTTAGGCTTAGGCTGATCCCGGGACACCTAAATGTCTTGGATCCCGCATTGAATTTAATCAGCAAGCGCCGGGTATGGCACTGCACAGTAATGGGGACACCGCGAAACTGCATCAGCAACATCTGGTGCTTATAGACTACTCTTGCATTCTTGTATCATCTTATGATACAAGAATGGTCTACAGACTCTACAGATGCGTCTCGCTAAATGAAGCCTAAAGCGGATAATCGAATGGCACGTAGGCCAATGTTTATGCCCTAATGTAATTTATTTATTGTTTGTACAAGGTAGTGGTTCTTTCAGGATATTTACCTGTAGGATGCTGTTAGTGCTACTGCGGACTCTGCTCTGTAACGACACGAGCCGCTTGCGCATAATGGCATGGAAGCCATCTACCCTAGCCTCCGCAAACATACCAGAGGCACTACAAAAGTGGGGCAACCCTAACAACATCCTAAATCCATTATTGTATTGGACACGTAGGGCATTGATCGTCCTCTTATAGCCTCTTTGTAAGTAATTAATAAAATTTAGTAATAAAATTAAAAATTGTAAATTATAAAATATATAGTTTTTTTTATTCCAAAGAAAGGTATATTTTATGTTTTTACGTACACTTATTTTAATTTCAATTGTTCATCTATGTTCGGTGGAGTAGTCAAAGCCTTATGGCTAAATAGATAATAAGTCTGGCCGAAAAAAAAATACTATTTTACGGATTTTTACATATTTATTTAATACATCATTTATATCTAATACAATTTTGCTATGGTAATAAAGAGCAATACATTTTTTTTAAGTTAGTGGCAAACAAAAATACTTTTCACCTTATTTTCCCTTTTTGTCAAAAAGTAGAGGCCTACTAATTTGACAACAAGGGATTCCTCTGGTATCAGCAACAATAAATATCAGCATTTTAATTAATTTTGTTGCGGATTAGTATCACCGAGTAAAATAAGCATTGGTGATATAGGAGAAATAGCTTTGGTGATATAAGGATTGGAGATACAAGATGAATAACGCTTATCAAAGTGGTTTTTAAAGTAATAATATAAATAGATATGGAAGGATATCGCTCAAGCCGTCATCGTTACCACCATCGAACAAGTACGGAGGAATCATTTGCGGCGGGAACGGTGGGTAGTTCGGGCCCATCCCGCCGTTGTAGGGGCCTATCCCACCGTTGTAGGGGCCAATGGGGCCTATCCCGCCGTTGTAGGGGCCGTTGGGGCCTATCCCGCCGTTATAGGGACCGATGGGACCGCCTCTGTAGTTGTTAAAGCCGCCGGGATAACCGCCATAGCCGGGATAGCCGTAGGGGTCAGCTAGTGCTACCTGTAATGAACATACAAAATGTATTAATATATTTTATTAGATAGACGAGAATGCATTATCATTAACAGTATTATTAGACTACTAGCAGAGTTTTGCAGTCTACTAGTTTTCTTGTTAACGCCTCGTGCTAAACTAAAAATGCTTGTGTTACGATTGGGTTCACGTCGGCAGTACAATGGGTGGGAATCGAACCGGCGACCACAAGATCACAAGTCCGACGCCTAGCTATTGGGCTACGACCGCTTCGTACTATAGACATACAGAACGGTATATAGGTTATTAAAAATTCTTTGAGAATTTATTGATCACACGCGCGCCTTATATGGTGTCAGCCTTAGTAGTCGATTCAGTAAGCATTATACGGACTATACACAAACCCAAAAACAAGACGGCTTTTTAACCTTAAACGGTTTATAGGTACACAAACCCAAACAAAATGCCGCCGTCATTTGAAACCTCAGCTTCAAAACAATGAACTCGTTCAGAAATTCGCGCGTGACAATATAATACATGGTTTCCTACACGCTCTGCTTCGCCCAAAAACAATATTAGTAGGTGACATTACACCGTCCGAAATCATAAATGGAACAACTAACATTCAAATTTAAAACACTTTGAATCTTATGGATACTGAAATACGCTTTAATTTCAATTGGAAATATATTGTTGATAAGTCATTGTAGAACTAAGTTGGTTACTCGGTCATTGGGGTCAGTGAGCTATAGTTAAGCTTATTTAAGACTTAAGCCTATTTTGACTAATGATATTAGAATGCTTCTTACAGACGGATAGAGCTCGATAAAGTGCAAACGTTGCGAACTCGCCTAATCGTATTGAACAAGACAAGCAAGTAGTCAACTATATTTTAAATACTCGTATCTTTTTTATAGGTACCTCATTACGACCTATTATTATTATCCGTTAAGCCGTTGGTCCCAAATACATATTATAACATCATCTATAATAATCGTATAGCAAGGAACGGGCAGCAGCGTTTCCTTGTGTGGTGCATCGTAATACTGCGGTCGTTAATCCGCGTGCCAGGCGTGGTGACTATGGCAAATACCCTCCCCCGGGAGGAGGCCCATGTTCAGCAGTGGACGTTATACGGGCTGATGATGAAGGAACGCGCAGCAGCGATTCATACTACTGCGGTCACCAACCCGCCTGCCAAGCGTGGGGACTATGGCAAATAATATATAATAGGATGCCCATGTTCAGCAGTGGAAGTTATACGGGCTGATGATGATTAATATTCACCGGCTGTAGCTATACTATAATGTACCTATTATACATATATACAGCCCGTATAACGTCCACTGGTTTAAGGTATCGCTTAGCCTATGCTGAAGTGGCGATTTTTTCGGCAGAACATGCATGAACATGTTTGTGCATTGTGCTGAATGAAATGTATTTTCATCCTTTCTTTCTTTCCTTCACTGTTGAACATGGGCTACCTCCTTTTGCCAGTCACCTTTGCAGACATAGAAGGTACATATAAATATTTTTACTATGTCTACACAGACAAAACTAAATACTATGTTATAATAATAAATACAAAAAACCAGGTAGGTACCAACATATAAATTATATCTAGTTAAACAGAAAAACAAATAACTAATGTTCTCGAACTTGCTAAAGAAAATTCAATTATAAAATGCAATATATTGTTGGATTAGAATCGTGTCCTGTTACCATTTCACCGCTGCGGTATATCCAATTGATTTTAAAATAAGTCTACTACTACAATATTGAGTTTCAGGTACATTCCATTTTTAGGGTTCCCTATCCAAAAAGTAAAAACCGAAATATAGACTTTTTTTTTCGGATGGACTTACATAGCCACCAGGCTTTTGCTATTTCACCGGGCATAAAGGCGAGCAGAGCTCCAGCCTTAATAAATGGTTTAAAAACTACAAACTAAGCAACCTGCGCGGTCCGCGGCTAAGGGCGGTCGCTAGCGATGAGATTGAGGGATTATGACTTTTAGTATTTTAGGGGAGTTTTGTGCAACTGTCGCTCTACTTTACAGTTCGCGGACCTCTCGGACTTCGGGTCTACGAGGGCATCGGATGGTTCTTTGCAAACTAAGTGTCGGAAGAACGAGGGGGGACGAGTCGCGTTCGCGGGCGCACTCTTGAGAAATATAGACAGACAGTGGAGTCTTAATGAAAGGGTCCCACCCTTTCACTAAGACTACTGTATGTCTATATGTCTGTACTCTAGGCTGAATCTCATTAACCGTGATAACTAGACAGTTGAAATTTGCACGTAAATACACCATGTATTTATGTTACCGCCATAATATTTAAGTAGGGCTCCCATACATAAGAAACATGAGTTTTTTTTGCAGTTTGTTCAATATTAATAACGGAATCACACCTTTAAAGTATTCATAGAATATTTATTTGTACATTCACTTTCAACGTCAATAGTAGTAGTTCAAAACTAGTACGGATCCCTTAGTGCTCAAGTCCGACTCGCCCTTAGCTGGTTTTTATACTATCCGATCTTATTTGAATGAGAAATGAGTCAATATCGTTTCAAATTGACAATAGAGAGTACCTATACCCGCCGCCATATTATACTGTAATGCAACATATTGCATTTCGTAAGTGCATATTTAGACATCATATTTTATTTTATATCACACGATACTTTCAAGTTTTTGACGTGGTGAATTTGTTATTGTATTAAATATCAATTTCCCGCTTGGTTCCTAGTATATTTATCATAAAATTAAACCTTTATTACTGCCTAATGGAAAAAGTAAGGCTATTTATAAAAGGACTAGCTTCATGTGCGCGATTAAACCCGCGTAACTCCTGTCTCCGTGGAAGCTTCATAATGAAATATCCTATAGGATTCCTCGATAACTGGGCTATCTAACTAATATGGTTGGAGCTTAATCGAAATTACGATCTCATTTTATGACAAATTACTTCAATATAAAGTACCTATATTTTTTTTATCGTAGTCGTCAAAAATACATCTCTAAGAGTAATTTGTTCGCAAATTGTAAAATTAAAATGGGAGTAAGACGTCCAAACCTGTTTAAATAGAAATGAGCCGTAATAAGAATTAGAATTGGGTGCGTTCAGAGGTCACTTTCATATTTCTTTTTATTGAAACTATGTCATAATACTTTTTTTCTTATTTGAAGAAGAATACAGGAGGTCTTAGAAATTAACAAATGCTTTTGACGAATATAAGCATAAGCAATGAAACGGTTTGTTATAAATAAATTAAAATTTTGTAGTTTATAAATACTAAAAACTTACATTGTAATAAAAAATATTTTACATAATAATATTAAGTTTTTATATTTTCACGCATTGCAGAAATTTAGGGGATTATACCGTAGATTAGAACAAAAGTGAAAAAAAAGGCTTTATTTTTCTTCACTTTCTTTTACGCAAAAACATGTTGATGTTTAAGATGTTTATTCAAAATGGTCATTAACTTTAATCAATAAACAAAAATCCTTAAAATTCAGTTAACGTAAATGAATTTAAAAAAAATCCAATACTTACATTTAAAGCCGCTACTACGAGAAGGATAATACAACTGGTCGACACCATTTTGATTATTGTATTACAAACCAAAGTGAACGCAGATTTTATACAATTAGGTTATCCAACTACTCCTTTGTCTACTTGCACATGCTTTTGTTATTATTTTCTACACGAAAGATGATAATTTAAAGTACAGGTGCAAATGAAATGATGAGTCACTATTGAAACCATGCTTTATCAACTATGAATTATTGGCGTCAAAAATAAATTCTGTTTGTTTTACTCGAATACTAAATTTCTATTTTAGACTACATCAGTAACTCAGTGATTACATTATTTGCTTCTAAAATCTGGTGTTTTGGTTTCGATTCTCACCCGGGACAATTTTTGTGTGAATCACAAATCGTTATTCTACGTCTGGCTGTGATTTGTGTTAGTTAAGTGTTTACGGGTTGTTTGGCTCCGTGGTGAAGCGTGCGTCTTGCTTTAAACCTCGGAGGCCGTGGGTTCGATCTCCACGCCGGACAAGAAATCGTTGTATCTAGGATTACTTTTCAGGTTTTACGGAGGATAGCTCCTTGTCTCGCAAAGCACGTTCCCAACTGTTTTAAAATCTTCTATCTATCAATACCAGGGAACGGGCAGCAGCGTTCTCCTGTGTTCGTTACATACTGCGGTGACCAATCTGCCTATCAAGCGTCCCGATCAATCTGCCAATCTGCCTATATGACAAAAACCACAACGTTATACGGGCTGATGATAATGATGGGTTGGTTTACAAAAAAAAAATACTTCTCTTTGGAGACTTAATGAATCGAAATAAAAGGAGGAGATATTCGAAGAAAAGAGATTGTTATAGATGTATATATAAAAATGGGCTAATATGGACTTACACCAAAATAGCGTCTAATACATTATGCCCAGAACAGAGCTATCTTAACATTCAACAGGCCTGTAGAATTCCTTACTGAGAAAAAAAAAATGGTTGTAATAACGTAGTGGTTAGGATTCATGATAGTGTTGACGTGATCTGTATTCGGATGGTGAAGTAATTTCCTCTTGTTTGAAGTGATTTTGCTGTTGGAATGTTCGTGCCACAAATGCATACTAGCAGAAATGTTATGTAACCAATATACCTATATTGTATTTGTTAATGTATCATATCTTTAACTGCATGCTAAAATCTTACAGGCATTAACTTGTTGTTGTATAATTGAAAGAAAGGTAGAGCATACTGTTACTATGCGCAATGAGCTGCTCGACTGGGTAAGTTTTCCTTAAAGAATTCGGCAGCCAAATCGCATTAATCGCCAGAGTTCTGCCGTGAACTCAGGCGTATAAGGGCGTAGACTTTCCAGGCCTTTCCTTTGAAAAGGCTGGATAAAATCAACCTAAACCTGCTTTTCCTTTTAGTTAGTGCTGTACACATATCTATTGTTCCTTTCGATCCTTAGTTTTCAAAGAACCATCCGATCTCCTCGTAGACCCGAAGTCCGAGAGGCCCGCGAACTGTAATGTAGAGCGACAGTTAGCACAAAAAACCCCCCTTAAATACTAAAAGTCATAATCCCTCAATTCCATCGCCAGCGACCGCCCTGAGCCGAGGTCCAAGCCCCACAGGGGACGCCCTCTTGCGCAGGATGCTTAGTTTCTAGTTTTTAAACCAGTTATGAAGGCTGGAGCGCTGCTCGCCTTTATGCATGGTGAAGTTAAGTCCGTCCAAAAAAAAAAACATCTACTGTAGGTACTGGCACTAGCTTGTATTTGAACCCCTATATGTTATCACCAGTTGAAGAGGAGTTCGTTTTGAATTTGCCTGGTCAGGAATATAAAATATATATTATTATTTACATTGCAAAATCTATCCAACTATCTACCCGTGCGCGGTTTCACCCGCGTGACTCTAGTTCCCGTACGAATTTCGTAATTAAATATTGTCACATAAAATAACCTATAGCCTTCCTGGATAAATCCGAGTTAAAAAAATATTTCATAGTTGGCCCAACTATGAAATATTTTTTTAACTCGGACCAGTTGTTTCTGAGATTAGCGTATTCAAGCAAACAAACAAACTTTTGAGCTTTAAATATTATGTATACAGATATGAGAGTCTATAGATGTATCAATTAGGAATAATCTCGATAGATACTCATATTGGATTGGATCGTAATTCCTAAAAACTCTGCTATTCCGCGGCTATGTTGCCATTAATTTTGACAAACGCCTCGTGACTGGCTGTGAATGACATTACTCGGCTATTACGGACTATATATCTAAAATTATTGCTTGTTCAGCTACCAGTAACTTATAGAGCTTCAAAGCTATATTAATATCGGTGTAGGAATTAAGGGATTATTATCGACTTAAGACGAGTAAATAGGCGATTTGATCAAATGGTTATCTTTTTAAAACATTGGGTCCTTATTATCTTGGACTAGCTGACTGCGCAGATACTGTGTTCCAGTGGGAACCTTGTCTGAAAATAAAGCCAACATACACAAATAATGTGGCTAACGGAACTTTTAAAATTGGTTTAGTAGATCTAGAGATTACCCCCTACAAACTTACATACTTTAACTGTTTATAATGTTAGTGTAATGTGCCTTAGGGTTAAGTTTCATAATGATATATCAACAGGGAAATATAGCATTATACTATTAGATATATACCATTTAGAAAATGTTATGGATTCCACAAAGTAGATTTTTTCTTGTATTCAATAATATACCTTATTATCTATAGAATTTATCTATATATTTATTTTCTTATTTTTTCTAAGATTCATTTAAATCAACAAGAATCATACACTATTCCCGGTATGATATTGTAAAAAAATACTTTAAATTATTCAAAACAGCATACCCATGCTTAAGCTGTTTTGAACATGCTAATGTAAATTGCGTGAAACATTAAGTAGATACAAATGTATGAAACACAAGTATAGCATTTCAGGCACAAAATTAATGAAACAATGAGAAAGTAACAATCGTATTTAATTATAACAGAATACTAATAATAAATAAATAACTAAACTAAGTGTAACAATAAACACATTATTCGCTGCTATCCTCTGTGTATTCTGAATCATTTTCTTCTGATATTTCTTCACTAACCGCATATTTGCTAACCTTTTTACCTTTTGTGGAAGATTTACTCTTCACTTCTTTAGCGTCCTTTTTTGTGACTGCAGAATCTTCTGTGCCTGGGCTATCTCTCTTCTGATTGGTATTACCGCCATATATGAAAGGATCTGGAGGGTTTAATTGACCTTCATTGTTTGGGCATCCGCAAGTTCTGCATCCGCATTTTTTCTCCTTTAACATTTCCAATATTAAAGGAATCAAAGTCTTGAGACCAGCTTTTGGTGATTTCTTTTCTACTGGATAAGAATTGTAAAGATTATATTCGGGACCAGTGGCCTGCAGCTCCGGAAGCATAAAATTGTACATCGAAGGGTCACCGTCTCTTAACGGACTTACAGATTGAGGGATTCCACTGTAAGTAGTTAAAGGCTGTGCTTGAACTGTTATATACGGTGGTTGGTTTTGTACTGGAGTGACCGTGATTTGTTGGGGCTGTTGCGGTATCAATACTTGTGCCTGAACCCCATTGTTTGGCCACGCTCCAGTGTTTCCATACCCTAGTTGTTGATTGCTGGAACACGGCTGATTTGCTGATTTACCTTGTGATTGTATGAAATTCATTATTGGCTGATTTTGCGGTGGAGACTGAGACTGAACCGCTTTCACCAGGAACTGTTTTTGTAAATCTGTTAATGAATTTGGTCCTGGATTCAGGTTTGTTGCGATTTGCTGTGATGGCCCATTGCCTTGAGATGCAAGGAGAGATAATAACGATGGTTGTCCTTTCAACGCTGCTAACTCTGTCAATGGTGAGGATGATACAGGCATGTTAGTCAATTGAGCTAAGTTTGAAGCCATATTTTGTCCTTGTTGCATTGGCATGTTTTGTTTTAGACCTCCGTTATTGAATTGCATTGCAGCTAGACTCTGTGCCAAGCCTGGGTTGTTTCCCATTGCTAAAGCCGCTTGATTACAACTTTGCTTGGGCGGTTCTTGTTGGAAGTTGCCTGGGAGATTAAATGACTGTTGTAAATTGCCAGGTTCCGACTGTGGTTGTTGCAGATTAGGAGCCTGTGACAAATTAACATTGAATCCATTAGGAATTTGGTTCATGTTATTTAGACTGTTCGGCCGCGCCACATTTAGTTGCTGTAGTCCCACATTGTTCTGTCCAAAATTCTGATTGCTGTTTATGTTTTGTTGTGCACATAGTGTCTGAAAATAAAATCAAATATTATGAGAATAAAGGTTTTACACAAAAAAACCTTATTAATAATAATTAGATGACAAGAATACCTTCAAACATATAAGCAGAATTAACGTACGATAAAATTGGGCCGCCATCTCGAAAATCTGTAAAATACTCTTAATTATCTTCTTATATACGTTTAATTATCTCTTTGTGATTGATATGTCACAATCACAGATCAATTATCTCCTTTTTATCTTTGTTTTAGAGAGTGGAGGTACGTTTTATTATATCGGCACGTTCCTTCAATGGAAATCAAACGAAATGTACGTCAAATAAAGATAAATGTTCAGATAATTTGCTTTCAATTTTAATGCCATGTCGACTTTATAAATGGAGGAGAAGACGCTTTGTTTAATTGAAATACGTATTGTTGGAACTCAATCACATTGGATTTAATTAAATATGCAATTTCGAATAGGGCACATCTCATATGGCTTGTCTATTGGAGTTGTGTCCTTTTGGAAATTGGTCATTCAATTGTAATGATTTCGAACAAATCATTACAATTGAATGACCAATTTCAATATTTCAATTCAATAATCTAAACCTATATCTTTCATCTATCTATATTTTTTATTATCTATTGGCAGACTTAATTATCTACATTTTAGATGAAAATTAATTATTAGATGTCACCACCACATTTTGTAGCCTGTTGTTTATGGTAAAGGACAAAAGAAAATAATTATGTATAATCTATGATCTTCATATGAAGTTCTATGGGCACAGTAAAAAAATGTCGTTGCTTGAATTTAGTAATATTATGTTTGCTAATTATTAAAGAATCAAGCTGATCATGTCGATCGTCCGTCGTTGTGACATATTCGTGGATTTTTTAAAATTTTCTTTCATACAAACCTCATACTTATGAAAGTCATCATTCGGATTTGTTCTTAAGATAAGTTGAGAACAAATCCTAATCATGATTACATTACGCGCGTACATACGCTGTAGGAATTCATTTTATTTTAATCATAGATTTTGTGCACCAGTGCATACTGAATACATCTTTCGATTTATAAAATACTACCTTGTGCCCGAGACTTCATTCGCCTAGAAACATTTCTCTGCTGTTCAGCTCCTATTGGTCTTAGCGTGATGGTATATAGTCTATTATAATTAATATACTAGACCCTAGTGTATTATATATCTAGATGATGACATCTTAACTATTCAGATAGACAGGCTTATGATATTAGTATAGATTTAATTATTTTATTATTAATAATAAAGTTGAAATATTAAAGATCTGTCCCCTTAATACACTAATACCAAATAAATATACCATACAATACCGTTCTAACTAAATTACAACATATATCACACCCAATCGCGGTAATGAGTAAATATCTGCAATTAACTAAGTACATAATTGAAACAAGATCTCACATTGTAACTGGTACATTATCAGCTTTAATCAAAACGTATTATCGGAGCAGACGATGCATTAACTGAATTAAGCGTTAATTTGTTAGTCTATAAAAAAACGAGCATTGGTGGTCTCTGGTCTGATGGCCATAAATTTATTTATAAAAAAACATGCGATGTTGTTTATGGTCTAATGGACGTAAGATTAAATTGCACATGACAAATTACATGCTGGTAGTTTGATGGATTCTCAGACCAAATCAAAAATGAAGACAGAGCGCTGCGAGTAACGCACTGACGCCGGTAAAACTCTGCCTTGGCGCGTGACAGTTGACTCACACACGGGTACTAAAACTATGGCTTACCTTGACAGTCGATCTGTCGCTTTCAGGTGCTAGTAATACTTCATTATTTGTTAACAAAAATGCCCAAAAAACCGGCTTGGCTTGGTCTGAACATGGATTATTGAAATACTCTTTCGGTATTGTCGTAAAATTATCCTTAGAAAAACATTAAAATGTGAAAGTTTCATTGCATGTTTTGATGGGTCTATGTAATCAGGCTAAAGCTGAATAGATTTGAATGGAATTTGAGACTGAGACCGTTTATAACCTACACTAGTACAGGCTATAGAACATGACGTGACTCAAAAAAGCAATACAGTATCAACCTCGGTCATAGCTTTTTTGACATTAAAACATACAACAATACAGGACCGGATTAAAAAGTCCGGAGGCCCCGGGGCCCCAAATTAGTTTCCCTCTAAATCTGTAGAAAATTTGGAGTATGTACCTACTTTTCAGGACGGTTTGAATTCTGATATTTTACTGATTGTCTAATTTAAGTGTATAGTGTATAGTATAGATTAATAACCGTTAAGAAAATTAATAATAATTCTACAAAGTTCTGTAGGTAAAGGTACAACTGCGAAAAAAAAAATAAAGAAAAGTTATGCAGTTTACTCGTCAGAATTTGAAAGATTTTAAATGTCTATTGAGGGGGCCCTTTTATTGTGGAGGCCCCGGGGCATTTACCCTGGATGCCCTCCCTTAAATCCGGCCTTTTCAATAGATACTAATACTATAAAGAAGAACAATTTAATAAATTAATGATTTCGCGCGCATGACTAGATACCGCCGTTATCATACCTACTTAACAAATGCGGAAAATAATAGTACGCCGAATTCGGCGTACTATTATTTTGTGTCGAAATTTTCATCAAGTAATAGTATATATCAAAGTAATATGCCAATTAACTGTGTAGCAATACAATACAATAAATAAGGAAATCGGGATCTCATACCGCATTTACGGAGATACGGTTTTAAGCAAGCGCATTATTAAAAACAATAATTTATCTAATCCTATAATATTACATCAACACTCAGTTTGCCATATTCAGATAGACTTAAGTAACTAGAGAACATAACATAATTATGTGTTGATTTTGCTAACTCACTTAAGATTCAAGAATTTCCACTTTATGCGCCTCCTTAATTATTACGAACATTTGCAAATCGATTTGGTTAAAACACTCGGCGGGGTTGAAATCAATGCGTCGTTAATAATGTGCCCTCAAAGGGTAATGAAGGGTGGGATTCGCGACCAAATTATTTAGTCAATACGATTTTCTCTTAACATATTATGTGGAAACTTTTTAAAGACTTACGGCTTCATGAAATGTAAATCGTTCAAGATTTATTCTATATTCAAGAACAATGCTTTTTTTATAAGGTATGTAGTTAGCCACTTTGCTTTTGCTACTCTACGGGGTACAAAGCAGGGTTCCAGCCTTATTATATGGTTTAAAAACTACAAACTAAGTATCCTGCGCAAGAGACTGCTTCTTATGGGACTTCGTTCAGGGCATTCGCTGGCGGGAGGATTACGTTTTTTTAGATGAGTTTGATGAAACTACTGCTCTACGAACATCTTGATACTAAGAGTCTACTCGGGAATGTCATGTGTTTGATGATTTCTGTTACCATAACGATAGAGACTACGATAGTAAGAGATGCCGTTCCCGTATAATCTCATACTTATTAGATTCGAGAGTAAAGTATAGAATGTTTTATTTCTTCAACCGTAAGTAGGTAGACTTCTTTGTCATACATTTTTTTAGCCCACATAAGTATGGAAGACACCTGTAGTGGAATACCGGAAATATAATGTGAAACGCTGTCATGAATTAGATGTTTTTCAGCAAAACCGATTTGGTTGGCAAATATGTATCCAGCTAATATTAAAATTTATGAAACTGGGTTCAATGGTCGCAAAATTTCAAATTTTCCATATACGACAACTTTGCTTACACTGAAGTTTGCGATGTAGATTTTATGAAACCTCAAAATACATACTCGTATATTAAAATGTCTCTATCGATCAGTAAGAAAAATTATTGAAATTTATTTCTATTTTAAGCATTTACGTCATTCTTGATGTTTTTAAAATGTTGGGTCATTTTTTTGCTATATTTATCGTACATTGCTCCCTATCTGAATCCCTATGCAACCGCTTAAAGGTACAATAGACGGATAAAACGCTACTTGATCTAAGCGACATCATCGGCGATAATTAATTCTAGACTTTATGTTATCCCTGGTAAAGTAAATTACTTAATATCCTCATGGTGCCACTTAGGTCAATTAGCTTTTACCTATTGATATACCAGCCTCTGTATCTTGAATCTTGACTTGGTCTGTTTGTAGCACTGTTTCAGATTTCAGATCTTTTATCAGTAGCCATCAATGATTATTGTTCAAATAGTGTCCGCGGGACATTTTTACCCGCATAACTCCCGTTCCCGTAGGAACTTCATAATGAAATATAGTATATAGCCTTCCTCGATTTTTTCAAACCGGATCAGTAATTCCTAAGATTAGTGCGTTCTAGTAAACAAACAAACTCTTCAGCTTTATATATTCGAAAGAGTATTGATAAACATCTCTTTCATTCTCAAACTGTACGAGTTTACATATTAAGAGGGTTGTAATTTTTTCGTTATTAAGATGTACATTATTTAATATCAGTATCTTAAGATGGGTCAATTATAATAGAACATATCACGCCTTCGAATTCTAATTTTATTATAATAATTTTAATTTTAATAAAAACTATAAGCTATTATTTACAATATCAACACATTTTATAATAACAATCTTAAAACTAGCTACTCTTACTACTGCTCTTACTATTAGAATTAGATGTTGCATTATTAGTATCAGATGCTGTATTAGTGTTGGATAAGCCTTCATTATTATCCGTTATCACATTAACAACTTCACTAGCTGTAGTATCACTTCCCTTTCCATTATCATCATCATCATCACCACCACCCCGTGAATAGATAATGGGGTTATTCGTGGGAAATGGTATAGGGTACGGTATAGGTATGTGGTTAGTACCACAGTTGCAGCAGCCGCAGTTGTTGTTCCCCCTTGAAGCTAGCAGCAGGACAGCTAGAAGAATGCCCATATCATCGTTGTCGTCGTCAGCATATGACATAGGAGCACCTCCGTAAAACGGGAGCATTCCTTGACTTGATACTTCGGCCTCCTGGAAGAATATACAAAAGTTAACATTATGAAGGAATTTATAACTGACTAGCTGTCTTGCGCGGTGATCCACCGGGGTTGATCCCGTTTCTGTGGAAACCTTGACTTAAAATATAATAATAATCTTTATTACACAAGACAGTGGTTACAAAATAGTGTGACGTCCCTGACTCCTGTGCTAGGTGATAGACCTGTGTTACAAGAGCCAGTGCCTTCTCCCAGTAGGTGATAGTACTATATAGCCTATGACATTTACAAAAGTGTGGCTTTTTATTGGTAAAACAATTTGCAAATCGGTTCTGAAGATCCATAGATTACCTCCTACACTCACAAACAATTCACAAACTTTGTCGTTTTATAATATTAGACAGGTGATAACTTATGAATAATTTGCAATCAATGCACATATAATTATTAATGAAAATTTCGGTAAAACATATCAAAGTCACCAATGTAAAAGGAATAGGAAATGAGATGGTTTTCCAAAAACAAATGGATTAGATTAAAAATAGAGGACTGTAAACTGTGCAAAACAATGAACCTGTAATCCATTTCGTGGCATTTTAATAATTCTGCGATGACAAAGCTGTGATCCATAAGGTCATCCTTTAACTAAAATCTACTGTACGAACAATAATTATAGGTGCTAACTTAAATTCTTATAAACTAAAATACATGGTCGTGTATTCTGCAGTCCTAAAATGACAGAGCCGTTTCTTTTCTCGTCAATAAAACGAATCCTCTTAGAGAAATATAACTAGGTACCTTCTATGGAATAAGTATAGATTAACCTGAATATTTAACATAAAATATACTTTATAGATCTTAAAAATTAAACATTCTTGGAAATATTAAAGTATCAGCTCCAAAATTGTTTATGATCTCTAATATAATTTATGTTATGCTGTGAAAGTATAACATTAAAAATTGATGTACAGCTCCAAAGTATGAAGACAAAGACCCTAAAAAACATTCAACTTACCTTGTAACTGAATAAAAATATAGATAAAACGACACTGAAATATATGAACCTCATATTTGATTATATTAAATTAAATATACTCAATAGAGGATCGTTATAATCGTTTGTGTACACCGCGTATCAATTAAACTAATGATAATAAGATGTACGAAAGAAAATGTTATATTTGCTGAGATTACATCAATTTATGATATAAATTTTTATCTTATCTTAGTAAAAATATTACTAAATATGAGAAGCTATCTTCAAACGTGCGTGATCGGAATAAATTGTTCGTTCAGTACACATCTCACTCAATTTATCTGTGTTGATAGTCTGTAGAAATGTTTTGCACTATTTCTAGGATCCCGTAGCAGTAATTTTAAAAAATTCTTTATAAAATTTAAAATTTTGGACATGTTGACTAAAAGAATTGAAGAAGATTTAGGGTAATTATTCGGTATTACATGGCCTTACACTTTATTCAATTATAATTTATCATTATAGAATATTAACGTGATTAAATTACCTACAATAAATACCCCAACGTTTTGTTTCATGATGCATTCAATCATGGTCGCTGGCACTGTTGAAAATTAATAAGTGTATATTGCAATTGCCTTATTCGATGTTTAAAGAAATCACATTCAATCTTAACAATCAATCAATACAATTTATGTGGCGTAGCGATATGAGTCTCGCTTTGAGTCTCAGTGGTCACGGGTTCAATCCCCACGCGAGATAAGAAATCTTTCTATAAATTGTTAAATCTCTTACCGGTGCATTGTGCGTCCCGATTACAGTATACCAGGGAACGGGCGTCGAGCACGCTTCCTTGTGTGTTACAACATAATACTGCAGTCACCAACCCGCCTGTCAATCAAGTTAACTACGGCAAAACCCTCCCTCGTGAGGAGGCCCATGCTCAATAGTGGACGTTATACGGGCTGATGATAATAAATCAATACTTCGTTCATATAAACAAGATAACAATCTAGTACGGAACACTATTGATACTCTACTATTATAACTTACACAAACTTTTTAGCGCTTGCAATTTACGAGCGATTGATAAGAAACATTTAGCAAGAACCATATTATTTTATTGCCTATCTAGCCTATTATTGCATTTGTAATTTGCGACATTAATGGTTTCTATTCATAATTGTCGCAAATTACAAATGCACTATTATCATCATCAGTCCGTATAACGGGCACACATCGTAGAGGGTTTATGTCTTAGTCAGCACGCTTGGTTCTTCTCGCCCTCCCGACCCTTAGCTTTCAAACCACTTTCCGATGCCTTCATAGCTCCGAAGTTTGCGAGGTCCGCGAACTGTAAGTTAGAGTTGCAGTTGCACGAAACTCCCCTAAAAAACCTTAAAGTTAAGTAAGTCATAAGCGGTGAATTCCTCCGCCGCGCCAGGAACCTCCGTAAACTGAGATCCTTGTCCCACAGAGGGCGGCCTATTGGCAAATTGCTTAGTTTCTAGTTTATAGTTTACAAGCTTCACCCGCGTAACTCCTGTTGCCATGAGAATTTCATAGTTAAAAGCCTTCCTATTTTGCTAGATAACGTTACAAACAGATACTCACGGCTTATCGTGATTAAACTTCATAAGGCAAAAGAGGTGGAGCATAGCGTTATGATATTCAATAAACTGCTTGACTGGAAAGGTACCTCCACCTTACAGAATACCACAACCAAATGTCATTATTAATTGATGTTGTGTTCCTGTGCGTGAGTAAGGTCGCCAGAGCTCAAGGGAGGGGGGGGGGTTAGTGCTGTATATATCTACTGTACTGGCACTAGTTGTCCTTTGACAACCTTGTGGTTGGAATTGTATTTGGACCCCTAACATCCACTTAACATCAGGTGGATAGCGTTCATATATCAGGTCAGCAATAAAAATTATAGTTCTTACTAATAACCTAAATGATGCAAAAAAATATCATCACTCTTAGTGTATACAAATACATATTTCATAGATATTTTTAAAATATTTAGCACAAAACATAATGCAGGTACTGGCTTTCAACCCTTTAATATACTTTACTTGACGTAATATAATAAATCTTCATGATCTAATGCTATAAAAAGCCCTTCACCGTTCTGTTATTTTTTACGTACAAAGAAACAAAGGAAATCAATAAAATGCAAGGTTTACTTCAATATTTATTATTTATTACCTTCAACTTTTAAGGAAGCTAGTTTTATTAGCTATAAGCTACCAGCGCGCGGTATCAGCAGCGTAGGTCCCGCTCCCGTGGGAACTTCATAAATAAATAAAGCCAGTGTTGCTCCTAGATTTTTCGAATGGTGAAAGACTTTTTGAAATTGGTCCAGTAGTTTCGGAGCCGATTCAATGCAAGTTATAACGAAACTTTCCTTTTCATATTACTAGTAGAATTGGAAGTTAATCAACTTTCTAGTAGATAAACTAACGAGGTATCGGGTGGTTAAAAAAATAACCTAAACCTAAACCAATGGAGTACAACACGAATAATTGAAGTTAAAGTTTTTTTTTGTTTTGTTACAACAGTAGCATAGTACCGTTTGGTTAGGTTAGGTAAGTGTCATAATAATTAGTAAATAATATTATAATAATGCGCGTTCACTGAAACTGGCAACTAAATTTAACAATATGAGTGGCACGGAAGTTTATCAACTTACGATTCGTACTATTTTCTGGTGACATATAATTCTAGGTAATTCTAGCTTTTGTACGCGTGGAAATGTTACTTTGGGCTTTAGCTTTTTTTAAATAAAATGTTGCCAATATCCTTTCGCAAACTTTAGTCTATCTCTGTACAAAATCGGATTAGTAGTGTAGACATGAAAGCATAACAGACAGACTAACAGAATTACTCTCGAATTTATAATATTTTGACTCCATTGCCACTGCTACTAATAAAAAAAAATACATAAGTATATCGATGACACAGTTGCCCATAGAGGCACAAGAAAAAATCCTTGTTGCAATAATGACTTTCGTCTTTGTCGAAGACCGGGACCACATTATTGCTTCCTTTGTGACGAAACTAGGACATACCAGACGTCTGTTATAGCAATCGTAGTTCAGAGATAGTTTAATGATAAATTTTGACAATATCGGTTATCTGCTAAAAACACTTTGTTACTTGCTGGAATTTTTAATTTACGCGTGACCTTTTGAAATTCGTCTGTCTATTTGTCTGTTTGTTTCCAGCTAATCTTAGTAACGGCTGCACTGATTTTGGCGGGTAGATTGCTACTTTTATAAAGTATAATATAGGTTTTTATAAAATGTTGGCTGTCTGTTTGCTTGCCACGTGGAGATTAGGCGGAATACACGGAATTTAGAAGTTTCAATAAAGTATATACAAACACGTTACAACAAATACATATGTTATATGTTTGCTATAAAATGTTTCTAGTTAAATACAAATCCAACCTTATTGCAATAAACAACTGATCATAAAACTAGCAACAGGAACGTTGGCGTCCACAATTTGGCTCCGCTTTAATATTTTGAATCAGTGCAAGTAGGTCAAGTAAACTATGATAACATTACATGTTTGATTTATATAGCGTACATTCACTTCAAAAACCCACTGCCGCTGCAGCGTATTCGCGCGCTGGCGGTGGGATATGTGGGACTCGCCCTCTCCATAGCGTGGTATGCTAACTCATACCACGAGAAGAGGACCCTACACCACTAAATCCCCCCCGAACTCCTTCGATCCGCCGTTGGCGGGGGCCGGGCACGCATAAGCAATCCGGCCCTCACTTCAACGACCTGTTTACTTATGATTCACTGCTGATCCTGGGCCTCCTCTTTACATAACTTGATAATGCAGAAAGAAAAGCCAAGTTCGATCCAATTATCCGTGAAATACCTAAAGTGCGATGTTTCGTTTACTGTAACAGCATGCATAGAAACTACGGAAAATAATTGAATCTGAGAAAAGTTAGTTTTCTATCTGAAATAAATGTTATATTACTAAGTTTTGTATTATTTTCGAACATTTAACGTATAGCTATAAAGACAACAATAATATCAACTAGGTTATAACATTCATATGTTATAAAAAAAATATTTATCTTAAAAAAAACTGGTTAAGTGCGAGTCGGACTCGCGCACGAAGGGTTCTGTACCATTTTCAATCGTTACTGATATCGTCGAAAAAAGGGCAAAAAAAAAAGTTTTTTTGAACGTGAGCCCCCCATAATTTTTTGTAGGTATCTGTTGTTATAGCGGCAATAGAAATATATCATCTGTGAAAATTTCAACTGTTTAGCTATCACAGTTCTTGAGATACAGACTGGTGACAGACCGAGAAACAGCGAAGTCTTAGTAATAAGGTCCCGCTTTTACCGTTCGGGTACGGAACCCTAAAAAGCAGGCATTAATGAAGAAATACTTTTTAAATTGATAATATCTTACTTTATTTCATAAATAAATTTACAACTTATATCATAAATTCTACAATGATCCATACAAAGAAAATAGGCTTCAGGCACGTGGGAAGTGGCTACCAGCTAACAATATTATAATACGTCTTCAATCTTCTTCCATTATCTGACTTTCATTTTCATCTGCATCATTTTTATTATTTACTTTGGATTTCTTTCCTCTAACAATAATTGGATTATTAACAGGAATCGGTATAGGATATGGAATAGGTATGTTGGAACCACCATTTGAACCCCCACAATTCATGTTGCCCCCATCAAATAAATCTATAAGTAATAGTGGCAACAGAAATTTCCAATACGACTTTGATTTTTTCGTCACAATCACAGGGTTAGAGTACATACCAGCACCAGCGGTAGGATTAGGCTGACAGTATGAATTCGGCTCGAAGTTTTGCGATGGTATCAAAGTTATCATTGGTTCAGGCAAACTTGGTGGTTGTATATTTATATGCAAATCAAATGGTAACTGACCACATCCTCCAGCAGACCCAAAGACGTTCGGAACTATTGGAGGAGATGGGACAGATACAAGAGGTTCAACAATTATTGGAGAAAGGACAGGTACTTGTGGTACTAAGGAATTAGTATAAACTTCTGGTACTACTGATGGCAATTGAATTGCTTGGGGAATATTTTGTGACAATTGAATTGCTTGGGGAATCATTTGTGGCCATTGAATTGCTTGTGGAATGTTTTGTGGCAATTGAATTATATGGGGAATATTTTGCGGCAGGTGAAATTCTTGAGGAATATTTTGCGGCAATTGAATTTCTTGGACAATATTTTGCGGCGATTGCATTTCTTGGGGAATATTTTGCGGCAATTGAATTTCTTGGACAATATTTTGCGGCGTTTGAATTGCTTGGGGAATATTTTGTGATAATTGAATTTCTTGGGGAATATCTTGTGATAATTGAATTTCTAGGGGAAAGTTTTGAGGCAATTGAATTTCTTGGGGAATATTGTTCAACTTTAAGGATGTTCGAGGCGTTGCGATTGCATACGGACTTAGCGAAGGCATAAGTGGTATTTGTAAAGTGACTGGGGCTTGATTGATTTCTTGAAAATTTGGAGATGGTATCAAGTTTTCGATTGGGGTGGGTTGCGGTTGCGGAATTGGTGGTATTATATACGCTTGAGGCAAATATTCTTCAGCCACTGATTCTACTGGGGAATCTACTGGAAATTTTGATACTGCTGTAGGCGATGGGATCTGTAATGGCTCTGATAATATCCCCGTAATGCTTGTTTCCCCAGCGGATAAACAATTAGGTGGTCCCGTTCTATATGGAAAGAAAGGTTTTCTGGGTCGTGGTATATTATTTGTTGGATAAGAATTAATATTAACCGTTTCCTTATATGTTGGAGTGGCTGGTGCAATCGGAGTTTCAACTGCCATGGCTTGTGAGATACCTCCATTTGCAATTATTTCCTGGGTCTCCGGAAATATTTTTTGAATAGATGGTAGCACCTCTGGTAATATTCCATTTGTTGATGCTACTGTGAGTAAAGATTTAAGCAGTTGTGGTGCTAGCGGTCTTGAAGACGGAAAATTTTTTGCTGGCTGTGACCCACATTCGGATTTTGTAATCTGACAAGTAGCAGGACAGTTCTGAAAAATAAAATAAATTAAAACAAACATTGGCGCATACTTTTCTTAATGCATAACAACTAAACGCACTAATTTAGAGACTTACGTTAATTGATAATAATAAAAGACCAAAGAAAAGTTTTCGTTTGGACGAAGCCATTCCGAATAATTGTATTTACAGTTACTTTTTTACTTAATATACCTGATATTTTACGATAGCCAAGTTATTTTATCATATTTGTTTGAAATACATATGATAGTATGCGATATTAAACATTGCCTCATTACATTTCCGTTTATGAAAATTTTGTAACTGCTTATATACAAAGGCTTTAGTAACTGAAATTACTATCATTCCAATGTAGGTACTTGTGTTGTTTGATCAACGCACATGTCATGTTAATCCCGTCAATTAATCTATCATTATTGTTAGTAGTTGCGGTTATAATGTCATTTCTATTGCAATGTCAATTAGTTGCAATTTGCAACATTACGTCCGATCTGTGTTGCGATAATTTTATAAACTAAGACATTTGTATTTATCAATATTTTCTTGTTTGTTACAGGTAAACTGAGTGATACGCCTATTTGACCAGAGCTACAACAGCTACTACTAGTATGTAATGTATTCAAAATATTACTATCATATTTGATTCATATGAGATACTGAGATTTATTGAGTAGCCATATTTAATTTTCACAGAAAGAGACTTCGCCAAAAAAAATAACCTGTAGGTACATTTCGAAACAATGGAGTATTACCAAATCGAGACCGTTTTATGTCCAAAAATGTTCGTCGTGGGTGGTTCCCGCGTATTCAATGGAACATTGACATTATCGTATATATCGATTCAATTTTCTTACAAAAAAAGGAACACGAACATTATTTGAATTTATTTTTATGTCGGTAGGTACTTCTTGGTCTACCTGCCGAGCGGCGCGTATTCCATTTTATCTTACATAAATTGGGTTTTGTATCAATAAAAGTTTTTCACTTAGTTGATATCTAATAATAATTATGTATACATGGGTAATATAGAGGTCTCATTTCATGAAATATAAAATCGTAAACTCTTCAGGTAAAGGTTATGTCAAAATGTATTTATCTTGACATTATTTTGACATCTTGACTTTTTTACGGAACGGAAAATAAACGAACAGCTACAGATAAAAAATATTTAACACGTTTTATATTATAGTGAATATCATTGTATAAAACGTCAATCAGGACCGGCACTTCGATGATTACAAAGGATACATTTTGTTTGTCATCGCCCTATTTGCGGCGGAAATGTAAGTCCTTAAAGGAGGTGAATTTGCTTCTTATGTGGAATAAACCCCAAAGAACTACAAAAACTTTAAAGATAAAAATATTTTTAATATCCGAGGCGATTGACATGGATGAAAACTAAACGAATATTTTAAATGGTAGAAGGGTAAGGTTATGTGCTTTCCGTAGAAATGTAAAATGTAACTTTTTTTACACAGCTCCTATTGTATGGAATCCAATACTTAAATCCAAGTGGACTTTTATCATTTTTCCAAAATTTGTCCATGGATTGTTTTAAATATCTAGGAGTCGAGCCCAACAAATACCTATAGATTAAAGATCCTAGTTTATTTATTTTTTAAATATTGTTCGAGCCATAAGCAGCACATCCGTGTAGAAGGGAAGCGTGTAAAGAAACCAAGGAAGTTTGCTTGTAGATATGAGGTCGCAAACGACATCCGTTATCAGGCGGTGATTGATGTTACGTTTTAACCGACAGTTAAGAAATATCATGTATTTGTGCATTGGATTCATTGTTGAAGTAGTTGGGTATTTTGTCATTTGTAATTAATTTATCACAGTTTTTATCCGTTTTAAACATAATACTACGCTATATCTTGTGGTAACACATTGCAGTATATTATCACCTATTGAATTAAATATTTTCATGTGGCGTCATCAATGGGACCAGCTATAATACCAGCGCTACATACATACTAAAATAAAGATAAAGCTGGTGGCTTTAGGCTTCAATTAAATTTTGTTAATTTTTTTTTTTTTTCTTTCTTTCTATGGTAGAATGGGTTGGGCAATAGCGTATCTTATCATGAAATAAAAATAAGACACAGTAAAGAATATGATCAATAATAAAACAGCAACTATAGGTTATAATAATTATAACAATTAAGCCCATACAATTAGTGGCCGTAGCTGGCTGGGGTGTCAGACTTGTGGTCGCCGGTTCGATCTCCACCCATTGCACTACCGAAGTGAACCCACACGTAACACAAGCATTTTAGCTTATCACGGGGGGTTAACAAGTATACTAGTAGACTGCAAAATTCTACTAGTAGTTAATTTAAAAAAACAGTTGTTTTTTCGTTTATTTTTTCCGGGTATATAAAACAACATGATGGATTTATTGGCAGGAAGTACCTACCATGTATATGTATGATTATTATTTATTGTTGAACACAAAAGCTGTTGCCAGAGTTAATTAAGTGCTGCCTTTCACACTACTAAATTTCTTTACGGTACCTTATCCACCAAATGTTAACTGCTGCAATAATACTCCTTACATAGTAGGTAATTGTTCAACTTTCTTCGCAATCACACTTTCTTGTCGTTGATTTTCCTTTTATTTCCTTTTCTGAAGACCAATGATATTGATTAATGACTGAAACAAACGACACGTGTGACAGACCGACGGGTTTAATGGTTTCACTGTGTAGTTACTAGTGTTAATAAGGAGAAAATATCGGTCGTATAATTATTTTTTTGGCATATATTTCATACCATTAACCACTAGTAGAATAAATATAAATACTAGATTGATAATATTTTGATAAACAACAAAATCAAAGACATTTTTTTTCGCATGGAGATAATTGTGTAGTTAGCCACGAAGCTTTTGCTACATAATAAATAGATTGAAACTATAATGTTAACAACCTGCGCAAAGGAGGGTGCCTCCAGTGGGACTTGGGCCTCGGCTGGCTCACGAGGAATTGAGGGAAAGTGACTATTAAACTTGTCCAACCGTCTCTCTACTTTATACTTATTTTGTGGGCCTCTAAGATTTCGGGACGGACATCCAAATGTTCGACTTCGATTTTCGTGTTATTTTCAGGGGAAAATGTATTAGTCCACTGCGGCAGTGGGGATGTCTAATGCCATGGAATAATAATTGATATTAGATATATTACTAGGAGCATGTCTACCCACTAAAACCCCCAATGTGTCCCACTAAGTCAGTAATGGGGGCACCAGGAACTAAAGATGCAAGAAATTCGGCCTTTTGAATAGAGATTGTTCTATATATCATGAAAACGAGGGTAACGACGATGACCAAATAATAAGAAAAAAAATGCAAAGGAAAGTAATTACTATAAATATTTCGTTAAGGATCTAAATGCCTGATCGGTAAATTACTTAAAGAAATAACTGGTCTAAATAATACTGTAATTTATTGTTAAAAATTTAAATTTATTAGTAAAAGACTAAGCAGATTATCTTGCTTTCAACTCTTCGAGCTGATATAAGCGGAGCCTATTCTCTATAAGGTAAAATTTGAGCTTAATATAAAATGAGAAGAAAGTAAAATAACACTTCACCTTGATCAGAACACGGAAGTCAGAATAGTCCTGCAAAGTAGGTATGAACAAAACTGTGAAGGTATATTAGTTTTCTTAGTAAAATATATAAACCAAACATGTACCTATTTAAATTAACCCGGTAATCAGATCACATGTGAGGTCAAATGTATTACCAATAATCCAATCAAGTTGACATTTAAATCATAATTACATCGGGCTTGGGCGGGAATTAACCGATGCCTGAATTTATTGGAAATTTAATCTTAATTTTTGAACCTTGTTTTAATTATATAACAATGTTGAATAATATTAATGTTATATTGCTTTTTTAATATGCAAAATAAATTAGTTACACTTTCGTCGTTTCACAAAGTCAAATTTGTCATCATTAGCCCGTATATCGTCCAGCAGACTATCAAGAGGAAATGTGAAAAAGAAAAGACGGATAGTATGCTTGAGTAGGTCTCAAATAAACATGGAACCCCCTTTATGAGGATTTGCCGCAGTCACCACGATTGGCAGGCTCGTTGGTTACTGCCAAGAGCTCAAATTAAGAGTTCGAGAGTTATAAAATATTGTCAACCATAACTATTATTATAATTTAACCATTACTTTATTATTATGTTATATCGACTTCTGACACAACTTTTCAACCGACTCCGTAGCGTAGCGGTATTTGGCTCGCCTTAAATCTCGGAGGTCGTGGGTTCGATCCTCACGCCACGCCGGAGAGGAAATCTTTGTGTAAATTCTAAGATTTCTGCCATATTCAGCAGTGGACCTTATACGGGCTGATGATTATGACACAACTTTTCTTCCGTTTACTTCAGTTTTTAATAATATAGGAAGCTTGTTCGAAAAAAAAAATATAACGACATTTAAAACGCACCCTTAAATGAAATTAACTCCATATGACACGTTATTTCCAACACTTAAGTTTTAGTTTCCATATATCAAAGTGAAGTAAAACGGAGCCAGAGATTACGACACTAATTGCCCCTCTCGCCCGTATCTACACTTATTACGCCCAGTTGGCAGATGTGAAACGACGAGTGCCTGAATCAAACTGAATATTTTCTTAGAATACTGGTAGTACTGGAAATATTATTGCAAGGAGTGTGGTTGCGTTTATCTGCTGGACTGGTACCTTCGCCATACAAAATATCACAACAAAGTAACATTGATTGGTCTGGCGTGCACGACTAGATACCGCGCTTGCTTAAAACCATAGCTTCGTAAATGCGATAACTGAATATGGTGGGACCGATGTCCTACTTATTTCTAGTAGTATTATTTATAGACAGCTTACTACGCAAACAAGCATATTATACAGGATTATTTAAAACATTAACAACCTTTCAGGGGGTGAAAGTACTGATGATTATAAGCAGCTTTTACAATAGGACAAAACCTGAAATCGCGAAAAAAAAATTAGATGTTCCATACATGTTGTCGAGGTAAGTAAACATAAATGTATGGAACAGCAGATTTTTATTATTATTTTACTATGATAACAAATGTTTTAAACTTTCGCCATGTATTCCTCTCACACCTCGTTACTGGCTCGGAAACGCCGATTTAGACGTACCTACTATTTTTGCCGCATTTGTCAATTAACTACTACAATGATATCTAGCGCACGAGGACAATTATTTATACTGAATATTGTAATCCTGCCCGTAAGTTATATTCCTAAAGCTATCAAGCTGCTAGTAAAGTTTGCTAACCGACTGTGAGCCTCGAGTCGAGACTGAAAAGTCAGTCGGTAGAGACAACAACACGCTTTAATGAGGCTCTTTAAACAACGTTATCTAGTGACTGTAAAAGATCTAGTTAACAACACTTCTAGACAGATTAACAAAAAATATTTTTATCATACGTTTTTATGACCGCCTGAAAGATGGACCGACGACATAGTACTAAAAGGAAATTAGTGGATGCAAGCAGCTAGCAATCGTTCCCGCTGGAAATCGATCTCTCATCGATTTGGCCTCTGTTACAGACATTCCTATGCCCCCCCCCCCCCATCCATTATCATCGTGTTCCGCAGTAGACGTCAACAGGTTGTTACAATGATGATGATACGTTAAAATACTCAAGAAGAAACAACTCAACGTCTCAAATGAAATTTTCGACAAAAATACATAAAACAAATTACTCATAAGCGCATAATTATCTAACAAGCAGTTTCACAACACGATAACACGACGCGATAGGACATTGCCCTGAAACCTGCGCCGGCGTCGTACGCGCGTTATCTCCGCTATGAAATGTCCACGAACAAGGTTTGTTGTGACACCGTACAAACGTGGTGTTAAGCGGTTTCAACATCGTTTATTACATTCGTTTTATCATCTTTTTACCGAAAGGAAAAAGGGTTATGATTAAAACAGTTTATATATGTATTTAGTAATAGCGATCCGCTCTCGCTTCTCACGGGAGTACAATGGTAATATTATGTATGAGTTAAATACATATCGCGGGCCTCAGACCAGAGTGTAGTATAAGAAAAATGATTATTTTATTAAATATATACATTACACTCAACTCAGTCACTCAGTATGAAAGTAAGTTCAGTCAAATTTTATAAAAAAAATATGTAGTATAAGAAGTACTATATTTTGTTTATAATCCAAATTTCGCCCCTTTTTAAAATTTTGAACGCACCCTCAACGCGGCATAATAATATGGAAAAAATGAATTGTTGATTTATTTTAATATTAACATGCTCAGATTCTTATAATTATTTTAAAGGTAAAAAACCTTGAATTCCAAAGCAAAGAGTTATAACAAATGCACATGGAAAAATAAATAAAGATTAAAAATAAAATGTGTACCTAGGTATTATTTTTTTTCCTAAATTTTCCAAAAGTAATTGCATTTTTTTCTAAAAAGTACTATTTAAAACAAAAAAAAGGTGGCATTCCTAGACAGACCCAAATTTTCAATTATATACATACATAGAAAAAAACTTCCAAAGTTATTTTTTGGCTCCTGAAAAATAGGTGTAATGCTTATATGTCCCGCGATATAATCTGTAATCTGACATAGAATTTTCTTTATGATAGTGTTGAGATCCCGCATCACAATTCATTGCGTAGTTTTACATAATCTCGTCCCATCCTCATCTATGAACGTTGCGAGCTCCGGGCTGCTATTGTCGCGATAGAAGTAATAAGAAGCACTATACGATGCGACAGTTCTGTAAAATCCGCTTTGTACACGGATCCGGCGCCGAAATTCCATTCGTTCGTGGATTATTGATTATCATCTCGAATTTGGATAAAATGGGAAGGATAGATATCGATAATGAGATGGAAAAGACAGATTAGAAGTTTTAGGGAAAGTGTATTACGATAGGTCTTTTCTAGGCAAAAGCGAAAGAACTTGTTGCCAAGGAGATATTAATTAGATGTGTGAGGGCTGAAGCAAGTTCTTCTATGTAGTATAAGAGAAATCTTTTGGAGGTGGAGACTAATATAAAAAGTTTGTTTGCTTGTTTGAACCTAACCTAACCTATAGGTTATATTTCATTATTAAGTTCCTACGAGGACTGGAATAACGCGGATGAAACCGCGGCCGGGAAGTTAGTATCATATATTTTCCTTTTTCAATGCCCGATTCGATTACAAACTTAATAGTAAATTATTAAGTATTCATAAATTGTCTACAAAGTTTGTGTTCAAAAGACAACGCTTCATACACCTTTTCGTAAAGTAATATGGAAGGTAGTCGCTAAGGATTACTGAATAACTAAATTACTTGAATTTCTTAATTGAAATTATAATAGTAGGTTGATCATTCTAGTCTTGAGCTCTGCTCGCCTTTATTTCCCATCGCACATAAAGGCGAGCAGAGCTAGCAGAGGCCTCGTGGCGAACTACATATGTCAGTCCGAAAAAAAATAAAAAGTTTGATAATAAGTATTACAAATATAAAGGCAAAATGAGCGTTATAAATGGAGCGATCGTAAAATTCTACTTTACGACGTAATAACTAGCAGACATTAAAAAGAATTGTTAAACGTATGTTTAAGTCTGAAAATTTAGTGCAAATTCGTACATAAGGATGCAGTTTTTCACCTTTAGCAGTTGAGTTACTTATTTTTCGTTATATTATTAAAGACTGCTTCCCGCGTGCGATTTCAACCGCGCGGCCGCGTAGCGCTCGTTACCATGGGAACTTCATAATTATTATTTTTTCAAATTGATCATGTAGTTTCCAATCCTATTCAATACAAACATACAATCAAATCTTTACTCTTTATAATATTAGTATAGGTAGAGAGATAGACTGACGCCTTATTTCTTAATGGGACGATAAAAACAACTTTTGATATAGGTCGTATTACGCTATTGTAGGCACAATAATTACATTTTCATTACATATAATACGTAACCTACGTTTTAAAAACTTTAATTTTGACGTTGTCATTTTCTCTGACTTCTCCCTTTACTTTAGCAAATATGACTGGAAATATATATTGGAATGTATGTTTTCCTTTTCTAATAAAAACTTTTCATTAATTATTTACATACTCATTAAATACTAGAAACAGGTTAGTATCGCTTGCCAATTCATAAATCTATATTTTGCTTGTACAACAGCATATAATTGCAGTCTCCAGGTGTCACCATAACATTTTCACACTGTTTTATGATCTAAGAAAACGCAATGACAATATAATCAAACAACACATCATATGAACTAAGTGACCTTGAAAAAAAAGCTAACACGTCAATTTAAACGATGTGCATGCAGGAATGATAACTGCATGTGGACAGTTATATTGCGTGAAAGTTATGTTTATATTAAAACGTGAAACTAAATATTTTTACCCCTTTTTACGAAATGGAAAGAGTATAAAATTTCGTAGTAAAGGAAGAAGCCAACATTTTTTTTTTATTATGGTCAATTTTGTATAATGGCACAGAGAAAGTTTCGTTCGCAAAGAAAGAGGAGAATAGAATATTAATTTCTTGTTTACACAGAATAACGTAACATTTTTAAACAAAAGACGAGAGTTGTGTACCATTAAGTAAATGTTTCATGGAAGATTTTCTGAAGTAAAATGAGCGGAAAATGTGGAAAAATGTGCATAGTACAGATAGTAGTAGACTTATAGACTGTTGTGTCAAACGTCTTGTTATAATAACCTTATTTTAGGAACATTATTGCCGTTTATGTTATATACGTATATTGTTTGATAGCAACGTTTGTAGGTTCAGAATATCGAGATGTTTTTTTCATAAAATACCTACATACATTTTCCGTTGCTTATATGGTGTAGGGTCTCCACACGGCCACGTGGCATTCTACCACCCTCTAGATACGCCATAATGTGTATCTATGAGTAGATTAGATAAATATACATAGTAAACTTTACTTGCATCTTTACACTTGTTTAAAATTTTAAATAAGTAACGTTTTATTCTACCTTAGTCTCTTAGTTAATCCAATATAAGTATAAATGTATCCATGGGTTCACACTAAAAGGGCTCTGAGTCCTTTAATATATGGAGATATCCTCATAACTTAAACTGCAATCAACTGCATATAATAGTAGACCTACAAGAAAGCCAAGAGAAAGGTAGCGTGCCTGTACGATAATGTGCAAAGACAAAGTGTGCGTCCACACTGAATGCACGGTGGCGGAGGTCTAAAGCGGGCGCGGGCGATAACTTGCGGTGGTTGTGATAAGGTTGTTTGATTTGTGATGTAGGCAGCTTAGATTGAATCGCACTTATAAACAATTCAGTATATACCGCCATTTTATGGCAATCAAATAAACTACCTACCGTTACCACTGAGCCACCGGGGCTGTCTCGCACTTATAAACAATTGACTATTTTCCGCCATTTTAAAGCTACACACGTTGACTCGCTCAGTCCCGTTGCGCTAGGCTTCCGCTTTAGTAGTACGGACGCAAAGACTCGTTTCATATATTTGATACTGCAACCGATCTAGGCTCTCAACATGGACGCACACAGTGTTGGTATTTGTATGCATCGCTGCATACACAGGTGTGTGGTCGGTTCTGTGTTTAGAATATAACTATACAATAGGATTGTTCGAACGTTCTTAGGTAGAATATCTCTGTCCTACTTCTCGTTCTGTTATTGTAGTTGCCGACGACGTGATTGGAAATATTGACAAGTGTGGACGCATAATTTTGCCGCCGCTTGGTAAACATCCGAGCGCGTATTTATTGTATTGTGGTGTATTTGTCATTATTTATTTGGTATTGAGAGCAGGCAGGAAATATTTGTTTTATTTATCGGATTCGGTATATTTCCTTAAAAAGCAGTACCTACGCAATGATAATATCCTTCAGGGTTTATTTTTATTATTATAAGTACAATTTAAATAAGTTACTATTGTTTGTCGAGCTCCTTTTAGCAAATTATTACAAATCCGATTGCTTTCTAACAATAGGTCGTTATGAACAAAACAAAAAGGGCTAGGTAAATCGATAATGTCTGTCGCGTATGAATTTTAAATTAGGTACCTTATTAGTAAATAACTCGTGCGAATTACCATGACACCTTGTTCAAATATTATTTAAATATCGTAATAGTTCAACAAAGCTATCAATCCAATAACATACCCACAACGTCCAAACGTATCAATAGCTAAAACTTATCGAATTCCGATAACAGTGATAAATAACAGTAAACAAATAACTCAGAATTGCATGCATATTATCATGATGACGCTGCAGGACGACAGCGGGGCGCGGGGGAGCGGGAGGAGAGTTAATTTTTAAGCCAGGTGTCATGTTAATTCGCACGAGTTATAAATACTATAATTTTTATTTTGCTTTGTACTAAACCAGCCGATTACTTTGTAGTGTATACTACACAGTTCATAGTCACAGGCAACCCAATAAATTGATCGTTCACTGAAGTTAGGATTTGTAATACGGTTCGAAAAGTTAGTAGTTAAAGTTGCAAAGGAAAGTTGGTTTAATATAAGTTTCAGTATTAACCTTTGTTCTCGAATACGGACCTAACTTTGTTTCGAACCTGCCGGAATTTTGATTAACATGTACCTAGTTTTTTATGTTACTTTTATAACTTTAGTTACTCCTAAATGGATGATGCTTAGATATTTTGTTCATATTTTTCATTTTGGGTTTTCCTTTAGAAAGAACTGCCGAAAAGTTTTTATGGTACCTACCTACGACGTTTATTGCTTTCCATATTTATTTATGCTTACATAATCCGCGACAAAAAGTAGGTAGCTCTTTAAGATTCAAACTAATCAATTGTTTATAATAAAATAAATTTCAATTTTGTCACAATTTCAATACAAAATACCTATGTCAAATATAAAATTTACTCCTTTGATATTTTTATCTGGATTCTTGGTTTATTTAGATTCACAATTGACTTTATTGGATTTCAACTTATCAATAATATTCAAATTATCACTTATTGCAAATGAAAAGAACATCTTTAATTGAAAAACTCTTTTTTTTACAAGATTACTAGCAGGGTTTTGCAATCTACTAGTATTCTTGTTAACCCCTCGTGCTAAGCTAAAATGCTTGTGTTACGAGTGGGTTCAAGTCGGTAGTGCAATGGGTGAGGTTCGAACCAGCGATCTCAAGATCACAAGTCCGACTCCCTAGCCATTGGGCTACAGCCGCTTTTAAACTAAACTAACTGTATCTCATTTGAAAAGAAAACATATCTAATTATATGGTGAGTGATATTTCGCAATATGGGCCCATATTGCGAAAAGTCACATCATCTCACGCAAATATCCACAAAGTTTCAAAAAAACTCGTTTCACGCCCGCCCTTGGCCAATATATATTTTTATTTTTACTGACGAGACAAACAACGGTGAACCAACTAAAAGTTCAAGAGCAGCTCACGTTTAATATGTATATTGTTGTCTCTCATACCGCAGTTATATTTTACTAACTGCCAAAATTCAAGCGTTTCGTTCCTGTGGAATTTCTTTAATAATAAAATACTATTCGTCCCGCCCGGTTACACTTCTGTATATCACGTTCCCGTGGGAACTTCGTCTTAATGTGACTTAATATTGGAAAAATAATTTTCAAAATCAATGTGGTAAACCCAGAGATTATCCCATACAGCCTCAAAAACTTTATCTCTCTATAACAGGGGTCTCCAAACTTCGAAGCCTTAAAAATAGGCCAAAACAGATTATTTTTTTCTGCCCTTAACTATAATCGTATTTCTAGCTATAGTTACTATAACTATAAAATATTGGCTGTCGCGGGCCAGTTTGATGACACTGGCGGGCCGTAGTTTGGAGAACCCTGCTCTATAATATTAGTATAAGCTTCTGGATAATTAGCTGAGGTAAAATTGAACAACATTTTAGATCAGACATTCCTCAATATGTTTTGCCCCCATAATATTACTACAAACATCCCAAATATTCTAAAGTTACTTTTATGTAACTTTTTTAATTACTAAGTTTTTTTCTCCCAAAGTTTCACTCGAAAACTTTTGCGGGAGTGGCTTTTACTAGAAAATGCATAGACATTTTCCTAAGTATACTAATCTATGTTAGTGAAAAGTAAACTCAATAATATTAAGATTAAGTTTGAATTTTGTATGAGGTTCTGTTATACTGCACTGGTGCAACGCCCTTGACCGGCGCGGTAAGTTGTGCCCGAGGCGACTTCAGCTAAAACTGTGAATTAAATATTAAATTTTATAACCGCGACCCTGCCATGTGTATTTTACTCAATAATGAGAAAGCCACAAAGTTCGTTTACTTTCCATTCATTATTTTATGATTAATTTTACACTCACCGCCAAATTAATGCAGGTTGATATTGCATTAGTTTCGTTTATAAAGGTGTGTATATTTATAGTTTATAGCATTGCAATAAAAATAGAGGCAGTTTTAAAACTGATTACCCTAAAAAAACGAGGTTTTTGTAATAGAAAATATTACAGAAGAAGCTAACACATTAAACTTGTCTTACTCAACAGTCTAAATGCTCCATGGCGTAAAAGGCTTGTTAGATCTCGGTGGTTGTGGGTTTGATCTCCGTGCCGTACAAGAAATATTTGTGTAATATTTAAGCTTCGATTTAATTTTAATTTATTTGTAAACAGTATACATTCGATTGGAAATAAAATTCCATTAAAACAACAATTTTTAATTACAAGACATACCGTCTTGTCAACATTGAATTAAATTTAAAAAGCATGTTGCTATGACAAATCTCCCTCTGTGGACGCCCATGTCCAGATGTAAACTTTATACGGGCTGATGACATCGCAATGGTCATGTCAAAACTTCAGATGCAATTCCCAGCGACCATAGACAAAGACACAAATAAAAAGTTTCTTTAAAAAAAAAGTATTTTCATCCAAAGAGCCCCTAAACTAAAGAGTCCCACTGATACTCATTACGCTATAAGAGGCCCGCTTTAATTAAACTGTCGAGGCTAGAGCTCTAAACACTTACTAGCAAATTAGGTCGTAAGCTTGCATACCGGAGATATTCACAGCGATTTACACTTCATATTTTGGCGGTAAATGTTCACGGGCTCTCCAGGTAACGAAACGGATATTGGCTTTCCGTACGCCATTTAGGCGGTTGATTTGTGTCGAAATAACGATGGCTTGCGAAGAATATTCTATATTCAAATATTTGCAAATTTAAGATTTACTTTTATAAAATACTAGCTTACCTCAGTTTCACCCAAAGAGCTCCTGTTATTAAACATATAATTAAGCCTTTTTCTTGAATCACTCAATCTATTTTAAAAAACAGTATCAAAATCCGTTGCATAGTTTTAATGATCTAGGCATACATGGGGACTGACAGACAGCGGGAAGCGACTTGTCTATGTAGTGATATAAAATACATTATTTTATATATTATTTTTATAAAATACATAATTTTTAGCATAATATTTTTATATTGCCTAAATTAAATTCAAGTTTGCCTAAGGGTATATTTAATCAATTTTAACGTCTACAACCTTTAGTATTCTCAGAAATGTATAAGAATTTATGCTCGTAATATTCTGTTATAACTTTATAAATTATGTTCTTCATAATTATATTGGCCTAATCCGATTTCCCATATAAGTAGGCGTACTTGTTATTGTTTGTTTTTCGAACAGCTAAGTAAAACAATACCTACCGTTTTGCGGCTGCTATTGTCGTGATAAAATTTAGATTAGGCATCCCACATTCCGTGCGGCCCGGCTACTATCGATTGGGACATTCCAATAGACGAGTGAATCCAGCATCCGTGTATTTTGTGGAGTTGATGAACCAGTATGTCTCGTTTTAAGCCTCGAAGTTGGTGTTTTTGATTCCTGCTTCAGGCATTATATTTAGACTATATTATAAATCTTATTGCTGCTCGAAATTGTATGTCGCCTATAAGCGCCTACTTCAATTAGTTTATGACTATGAACTGTTATTTCGAAATTTCTTTATTAATTCCTTTGTCCTATTAGATTGTTTAAAATTGTCCTACTACAACAAAGACCGAGAAGAAATTACTGTAGACCATACAAATATTAAGGAATATGTGGGAACTCGTAAGGTGCAAACAGATACGACTACCTTTATCACTTGATCTTTGTACTATATGTAGAAATCCTCAGTCATACACCCGCACTAAGCTTTTATTACGTGGCTCAGAAAATATAATCATAATGATAAAACCTATTACATTATTATTTATCTTTAAATTTTATCAGTGTATCAATATTTATCGATACAATTTTCGTCGTATATAGGTCGACCACAGTCACTAGTCATACTTAGTGTTTAAAATGAAAGTGTGATAAAAAAACAATTTCTTAAAATGTTTTTCTGGTGGTCTTTCGCGTTGTGTTTCTTGCTTGTAAAAGGGGATGACAGTGAGTGGCGCGAAGTGCGTACATCTCAAGGATTGGTGCGCGGGCGCATCGACCCTGATGGTGGCTTATACGTCTTCTACAATATACCATATGCTACTTCTCCTAAAGGAGTAGATCGCTTTAAGGTACCATACATAATTAGGTTTAATATTACTAACAATATGATTTGGTTCACATAAATATTCATTTAATTAAAAATTTTAACATTTATTTTAGGCCCCTTATCCGCCGCCAGTATGGTTTCAGCCGCTAGAAGCTGTCAACAAGAACATCACTTGTTTACAGAGTGAGATAAGCTTTAGACAATTGGAATCTAGTTCGATACAAGAAGATTGCTTGGTCGCCAATGTGTATGTTCCTGACACGATTGATAAAAATCTTCCTGTAATAGTATACGTTCATGGCGGAGCGTACGAAATTGGATTTGGCAATATGTTTACTCCGAAAAACTTGGTGAAAGAACACAAAATGATAGTAGTAACCTTTAATTATCGACTGGGCGTCCATGGCTTTTTATGTTTAGGCACAGAGGAAGTTCCTGGTAATGCTGGACTGAAAGATCAACTTGCTCTATTGAAATGGGTTACTAAAAATATAGCTAGTTTTGGAGGAAACCCTAAAGACGTCACTATTGCAGGATATAGCGCTGGGTCAGTGTCTGTAGATCTTCTCCTGCTATCGAAGACAACTGATGGCCTCTTTACAAAAGTCATACTGGAGAGTGGAACAAGTTTAGGTTCTATCGCAATTCAAAAGGATCCTTTAGAGAATGCCAAGGCATACGCAAAATTATACGATTTTGAAAATGTAGACGATTTTTACGCTTTACAAGATTTTTATTTGAACACACCTTTGGAAAGTTTCACAAAAACTTCATTTTTCCATAGAAAAGATGCTTCAGCATTACTGTCGCCGTGCGTGGAGCGTAAAACAGGAAACAACGTTTTTCTTGACGACGATCCAGTAAATATAATTAAAAATGGCAAATACAAAAAGCTCCCCATGCTCATCGGTTTTGCGGACATGGAAGGATTGCTGCAAATAAGAAAATTCGAAGCCTGGAAAGACGAAATGAATAAAAACTTTTCTTCTTTTCTACCGGCAGATTTAGTGTTTGAAAATGCTGATCAAAAAGAAGAAATTGCTATAGAGATTAAGGAATTTTACTTTAAAGATCAACCTGTTGGAGACGAAACGGTTTTATCCTTCGTAGATTATTATTCTGATGTTCTCTTTGACTACGCAACTTTGAAATCTGTTAAACTGCATGCTGAAGCTGGACATGATAAGGTATACTTGTATGAATATTCCTTTGTGGATGAGAATGAACCACCTGTAATTCATACCACGGTGAAAGGTGCTACTCATTGTGCTCAAACTGGAGCTATCTTAGATGGGGCTGGTTACCGAGGCGATGAGAGTAAAGCATCTGAAGAATTGAAACAGATGAAAACCATTATGAGGGAGCTATGGGCTAACTTTGTATTATACGGGTGAGTTATGAATTATTGTTATTAATTGGTTTAGTTCGCTAGCAGATGATACTACAAATCTCAGAGAGGCATAGCTGTTGCCAAAATTTGTATATTGTTCCCATTGTTACAAATCGATGAATATTTCGTTTGAAGGTTTTCAACTAATAAAACAGTTAAGTAAGGCTAGTTTTCGAGGAATATCTTGAAAACCATACCGATCTAATTTAAAGAATACATCCATGTTGATATATTTTTATGTAAATTTATTGGTAGTCAATACATATTTTGCTATTTTATTTGTATTAGGCGATATTAAACAAAGGTAATCATTGCCCACGCGAAACAATTCAGATTGTTTTAGTAGGTGTGTATTTCATCCTACGACTATTAAACTATTTTTATATCTTTAGTTGAGCCCCTTTTGCCAGGTGACTAAAGTTGCTATGAGCTTCATAAAATATTCTATAGAATGTGTAGGATATTTGAGTTAATATTCAAGACCGATGAAACTTATGCACTATCGTTATCACTACATATTAAAATGATACTATATACCTACTGTCAAATCGATGGCTTATATTTTAGAAGGTACCTACATACAATTTATAATATATTTTCACATCAGTTATTTTTCATAAATATATTAGTCGACGAACTTCTTGTGCCATTCTCTAATTAAGTTGGTTACCAAAACAACATATTATTGAATATATTTTACTGCAATTCTCTTAAATCTAGGATAAGCACAATATTTTTTTTATAGGTAATAAAAATGTTAGCTTTGAGAAACATGAATTTAATCTCATATGAAATTAGATTTAGACTAATTGCTTGTTTTATCTAAGACTCTATACGTATAATACTCGAAATGGATCTCACCATTAAATTTAATAAAGTACGTTTTAAACAATATTCCAGTGTCCCGGTTCCTGAAGATTCCTCTTTGCCATCATGGCCCCCAGCAAATGCTTTGAGGGCCCCTCATATGTCGCTGAACCTTCAGCTTCAAGTAAAGGGCCCATTGCTGCCTGAACGAGCCAGATTCTGGGATCAAATTTACGAGAAATACTACCGAGCACCTAAGCCAGCTCCTGTACCACCTGCGAGACATACTGAGCTTTGATGAAGAATACTCTAATATTATTCAGCAAATGTAGGGATACTACGAGTAGAATAATAATAATATATAAGTAGTTACCAAATCCGGAGCTCGTAGCAATTCCTTTGAACTGTCTTTTTATTTTATACATGTTTTATAAACAATTATAAATGAAAATGTCATTCAATCATAGTAAATGTATTATAATAATGATGTAAACAGGTTTTGAACCAATGTTTATATCTATAGTAAATATTCCATGTCTAGTTATATACATGTATTTGTTTCTTCTTTTAAAAACACTTAGAATTAACTACATCGTAGTTTTACTAATGGTAGCCTAGTAAGGGCTCACATATGACCTACACTACCATATTGTATCAATAAAAGATACGTCTTCATCATTTCAACAAATAAATAAAATAGAAAAAAAATCTTCTTTTATTTTATTATATCTTACAAATAGACGTTCGTTCATTCTACCTAAGTTCGTTACAAATAAAGGCAAAATCTAATATTATTTATCCATGAAACAAGACGCCTGAAGAATATTATTCAATCACATCTTCATAAAGCGCCCCTATCCCTGCAAACCTAGTACTAAGTTCAAAAGACAGTTTTGTAATAAAATTCTATTCCCAAAAGACAAGTAAAGACCTTTTATTTCCACATCGTCAAATCCCCAAACGATTTTCTGAAATAAAATATGATTTTTCCAGAGCACCGGTTCCTACATACCTTATCCCTATTTTTAACTCTAACGTAAAATTTATGATTGTCTAGTGTACGTTTGCAGACAGACGGCTGCATTCAAGATGGCGACCGATCAATGGTTACCATGACAACGCGTCTGGCCCGCTCAGCTGGCCTGAAACACGCTGAAAATCAAAACAAGACAGAGAACCAGCTATATTAAACGCCATATGTGTGAAAGAGATGGGAAATGTACGGAAAATCCATGGGATACTGTGTTAAAAGGAGCCAAAGGATAATTAAGTTTGAATAACAATATGCTTGGAGGTGTGTGGGTTTGGCGTAAAATTGAGTTTAGTGTTTAATTTATTAGACTGTATTTTCTATTTTCTTTAGTGATATTTATAAAATATTATATAAAATGTTCTTATTGATGTTTACTAACAAACATGTGGGATTGTATCATAATGAAATCTCGGCTTTGTGCTTAGGCAGTCACAGGGGTTCACTAAAATTACGACTATTAGGGTATTATACGACGCTCTAGTCAGGAGTCACTTGGAGTATGGTGCTGTCATATGGGCTCCACATGAAGCCAAGTACTCTGTCATGTTGGAGCGCGTACAGAATAAGTTCACGCGTCACTTGTACTTCAGACTGTACGGGGTTTATCCATTGTACCCGCTAATGTACCCCACCCTGTTTGTACTAGGCATGGTCGGGTACAATGAATTGAGGGTGCGACGACAGTTCACTCTTGTCGTCTATTTAATTAAACTACTCCGGGGCAAGGAGCACAATCCGAGAGTGATTCAGTGCTTGCGGTTTTCTGTTCCGGACCGCTACGTGTGGAGGCGGCGGCGCCCGCCACTGCTGGCTGTGCCAACTGCCAGAACCAACCTGCTGGCCAAAGCACCTCTCACGCGAGCAATTCGTACTGTTAACGGAATTCAGAATAGGTTGGACATTTTTTCGTGTTACTTTAGTGAACTTGCAAAAGTAAGTTTATATATAATATGTTACGAAAGCAACAATTAGAATAATTTTATGTTTATTGTTCATTTTATGTTTATTGTTTCTTCTATTGTTTTATTATAAGTAGTCTTAGCTATCGCATTAGGTTTCTAAACCTGTAATGATAGTTTAAGTGTTTTAAATAAATAAATAAATATTTTATGAGCATTGCTAATCCATTCCATTAAGTAATTACTATATTATATATAGATATTGCAAAAGCTCGTTAGATACATTACAAATCATTATAATGTATCTAACTAGCTATTTAAAGTAAATTTCAATGATGTCTAGACAAAATATAAAGAAACGGAATGTTTCAAGGTAGGTAATATTAAAAAAGGATAAATATTCATTAAACATATCTACGTACACAACAATAAATATTATGTAAGAATCTACACCTAAAAGGTGGTTTACATATTTTATATTGTTATCCACTTTCACATGTCACGTCTTTTGTAAACGATTATCGAGACAGCAGCCTTCTAACTTCTAACATAACGTTTATTAATATTTGTGTAGGTTAAACGTCTAAAACAGATTTTTTCTACAGCTTTTCTTATATTTCTTACATATTAAAAATGGTTAAGCCTAGAAAACAACGACATTATTGTGGAGTGATCGCTGAATTATCCCACACGCAATTATAGTGGCCGGTAAACTATAGCTTCTTGAACTCTGTAAATAATGATGAGAAATAGTATTATTATATAGTAAGTCCATTTGGTTGACAATATTTCAGAATCTACTTTTCTAGGGTCCAATCTTTAACAGCGAAAAAAAAGATTACACAATCCACTATGATATAACATAATGATACCTACAATTTATGAAATAAAATTTATTGTTCATGAAATGTTCTTAATATATAATAATTATTATCATCAGCCCGTATAACGTCCACTGCTGAACATGGGCCTCCTCCCAAGGGAGGGTATTTGCCATAGTCACCACGCTTGGCAGGCGGGTTGGTGACCGCAGTATTATGTTGTACCACACAAGGAAACGCTGCTGCCCGTTCCTTGATATACGCTTTTTATAGATGATGTTATAACAATCGGGACCAACGGCTTGACGTCTTTCAACCAACCAGACTCGAAAATAAATCTTAGAATTTATACAAAGATTTCTTGTCCGGTGTGAATCGAACTCAGTTTTTATAATAGGTATAAAAACTACAAACTTTGTCAGTATATTGAAACTAAGTAATTAAGGCGCACTATAAAACAACTTTAACAGCCAAGTCTTTTACAATTAGCATAAACTAGATCTTGTTTACAAAGTAACTGGGTAATTTATTAACGCAGAATTAATTAAATAAGGGATCTCTCGGGATTTTACTAGTAAAGGGAGGTTTCCATTGATCTAGATTATTTATTTCGAATTTTATGAATACCTAAATAGTTGGCGGATTTTTATGTTTAGCATATAAATAGGTACTATTAGTGTATATGTACTTATTGAATCTAATTTATACCGTCACAATATGATGAAATTTGAAGCTATTTTAAAACTTCGTGAAAAATCGTTCTTTCGTCTATTAACGGCCGGTCGCGTATTTTTGTCCCAACTAACACAATGATACGACACGGTCTATCTTATTAATACCTGCTATTATACCTCGTCTTCTATTATTACCTCAATTAACAGTAAAATGATACACACTTCACACATTACATAATGTTCAAGATATACATTTACGAGATGTTGAACTCTGATACCCAAGTCACTAACCATTGTTGCTTTCTAACCCATTTACCGGGTGTAACTGGCAAAGTTCAAAGTTTAGAACAAAACAATTGACGATCAAATCATACACACTCCACACAATGTTCAACATAAACGTTTACATGTTGATGAACTCTGATAGCCAAGTCGCTAATCACAGTGTTCCTGGCGCTAACCGTTCTTAACCAATTACTAGGTGTAATTGGCAAAGTTCTGTCGACAGATTTATAGAACACATTCCATTTACGTTTGTTATTCTAGAAGCAGGTGTGATACAATTTTCGGCTCCAAGCAAGTTAGGTACGTCTTTCTAAATAATGAATTGATGTAATAGCCAAAGAAATATATTTTTAGAAGTATTGTGAAAGACAGGCTTTAACAAGCCTATACTTTAGTAGGTATAATCTACTAGACGACTAGATACTTCATAAAACCTGTATACTATGCAGCCGTGTGATTTCCGGATAAGAATAGACCTCGACATTTATTCCCATGGGATGTCGTAAGATGCGACTAAGGGCCATACAGCTAATAGATGCACAACAGCATCTAACAGCTCAAGAATACTCACCATCTTACTGCAATCACCAATCCGTCCTGCTAAGCGTGGTTATTACAGCGATACCTATCTCTCAACGACTCTGGTTTGTCAAGGTCCTAGATAAGAGACCCATGTTCACCAGTGGACATAAACGGACTGGAAAACTATACAATACATATTTTTTGCTACCATTTTTTTTTTCGGACGGACATGTGTAATTTGCCTTGAGTCTTTTACTACTTCACCGGGCATAAAGGCGAGCAGAGCTCCAGCTTAGTTTTTTTTGCTATCATCATAACCATAAATTGTAATGTGAAATTTGTAAATAAACGTAGTTTCACTATAAACGCTGCCTAATACATGTAATTATTTCAATAATTCAGTTCACGACCAGGCAAAGGTCGAAAGTCAAACAGCCAATAATGATCACTATGACGATTTATTTATAAATGGCCGACGTAAGATTGTATCAATATTTTGGCAATGTAAATTTAATTGACGAAAACAACACACGCAAGTCACATTTTAATATTTAAACATTATTTTTGAGAAGCTTAATTTCCGACGTAGTAGGGTAATTTAAATATTTGTAATTAGTATAGTTGAGGTGAAGGTCTTAGTATTCAAGACATCTTCGGTGTTTAATTATTTGATTGCAGGGCAGTAAAGATATTTTGTTAATCTGTATAAATAAAAATCAATCACCAAAAGTATTTTTTACCGCGTAACTTTAAAATAAAATGGAGTTATATAGGTTGTTACGTAAAGCGAAAAAAACTGATTAAACAAAAACATCATCCTGGTATTTTGTTGGGATGTTAAATACCTCATAAAACTTGTATGATTTAAAATATAGCAATTTGACAAAACAAATTAAGGAATCGGAACGGTCCTAAATATTTTATACAGTAGAAATAATTCTAACATTTTTTTACATACTTGCAAAGCAACGTACTTACTTTCGAAAAATATAAGAAAGTGGTAAAAAAAATTCCCCTGTCCCGAATAACCTATTTAAATCATAAACAGCAGCAACTCAAATTTCACATGACAGTGATCGACCTTCCTCCTACAATCCTTTCATCTCACTTATAATTATTAAAATTAGGTTACTCCGAGTTAAAATAGTACTATCATTGTTTAAGATTATTCGCAGTAATTCATAGTTGATTGAGTCTTTTCATGCCCGGTAAAGTAGCAAAAGCTTCGTAGCTACTACATATGGTTGCCGGATAAAAATCTACCCATAGGTGTTTCACATAATGTTTTAGTGATGCTGCTGTATATGGAATGGACATAAGATACTGTATAAAGCTGTCCCGCGTATTTTATATTCATATATAGTTCTATGCCCACGTCCATGCACACGCCCTTGCCAATACGCTTGCCCACGCCCATACTCATGCCATAGTCCATACGCAAGCCCACGCCCATAACCTATGCCCATGCCCATAACGTATGCCCACGCCCATAGCCTATGCCCATGCCCATCCCCATTCCTACAATGTCAATTTAAAAATATGATAAATCGCCAAACCAAATTAATTTTACAAAGTAGCCTGACACGGTTTTACCAACGTAGCCCTTGTTCTCGTGGTCTCGATGTAACAGAGATAGAAGTCTGGAGTATACTTTGACAGTGCCACTCAAATTGTCAAGATCTGTTTTCACCTCTAGCAGATACTGAGAAAACAGAATATGACAGTTGACAAACGGACATATTTACAACGGTTTGTTTTTGGCACCGAATATTAAAATTCTAGCTTCCAACGCGCGGATTGACACGCGTAGCTTCCGTTCCCGCGGGAACTTCATAATTAAATATAGCCTATGTCATCCGAGGACAGGGTAGCTTTTCAACAGAGTCATTTTTTTTCAAATCGGTCCAGTAGTTTTGGAGCCTATTCAGTACAAACAATCAAATCTTTCCGCTTTATAATATTTTTTTTCCTAGCCTATACTGTCCCACTCCTGGGCAGAGGCCTGCCTCCACTCCTTCCATCGTTCGCGAGCCTGCGCGTCCTCCTTCTAGTTTTGTAGGAACCTATCCAGTTCGTCCCGCCATCTCCTACGTGGTCTGCCGCGACTCTTTATAATATGAGTATAAAAGAATAGATAACTAATAAACGTTCCGACAGACTTTACTCGCCATTTAAAAAGTTTAAATATTAGCTATTCTCGTTCATACTTTTATCATCACCTCGATATAAATAAGACATTTTAGTGGCGATGTTCTTCTAAGTGCATAATGCACGTGTACAATATATAATGTAGATGTAACATGTAAGGTGTATTCAATTTGCGTTTTAATTCATTCAGTCTTTACAATAATGGTTACTCAATTTTGCTTACGTTTCAGAGTGAAAAGCGTGGGGTGCTTGGTAAAGTAAATATCACAATCATTCTATTGGCAACTATCTATGAGAGGAGAGTTATGAAAAGTGGTAAAATGCACCCCACGCTTTTTACTGTGAATTGAATTATTCTGTTAATAACTGAAACTTTATTATAATTTTATTTTGAGGTGAAAATTATTTTCTAATTTTTTAGTTCGGTTAGCAATAAAAGCGTGTTTTTTTATTTTCTTTTTAATATTATTATTAATATATATTAAAAACCCGGCGGATGCTACTACGCTAAGAAGGAAATACATTCTTATGCCTGTCCAAAACCATATTCGCATTATTGCTTTTCTAATTATACGGTGTGGAGTATATCGGTTAGGTTAACAATTTTTTAATGGATATAGGTTGAAACATTTTCTGCGTTTGTACCCAAATATTATGATTTTTCATGTGAATGCTCCCTGTCAGACACAAAGCTCCACTAGAGCGGAACCCATAACAGCAAAACGCATTGCAAATAAATATAAATCTATGTATAAACATCCACATAAATAAAATCAATAGCCGCATATATGACATGCATGACTGGAGAGCGGTGCGATCCATTTGACTGATTCCTTTTTCATTTTTGTATTGCGCTAGTATTACTGTCAGACAAAAAAGAAATTTCAAAGCCCTTCTGTGCACAAAGTAGGTGTAACTCCAACAAATTACGTGACACATGGCTCGAATGACATTTTTGGAATAGTATTGGGTACATACCATTTTTAAATTTAATATAATTCTAGTCTGCGTCCGAAATAATTTGTTTAAATTATTATCGTAAAAGTTCATCAAATCCTATAACAAATACAACTTCCAAACTTAACATTAGAAAAAAAATATCAACGTTGAAAAGAACTATTAACTAACTCTTGTTTCGTGTCAAATGAATTAAAAAACGTATGATTAGCTTCTTTTACTTGATTATTGTGTAAAAGTTAAAAATTAAAATTATTCCGTATTTATCCGTACAGTCCAGTGTTCGCTGCGGTGCAAGGTTCGCAAATCCTAACGATCATCTGGGCTATAACTTCGAGAGATGGTCAAAAGTCCTCTAAAGAGTAAAGTCGTAATTCTTTAATCCCTTCGCCAGCCACCGCCTTGAGCCCAGGTCCATGCACCACAGGAAGCGCCCTCTTGCACAAATTCGTAGTTTTTAAACCATTTATTAAGGCTGAAACAGGTACTCGCCATTTTTCACGGTGAAGTAGCAAAAACCTCGTGGCTAACTACATAGTATATCCAAACAAAAATGTATTACGTTACTCGACGTAAAAATACACAACTACTTATGTAGAAGTTAATAAGTCAATTACGGTTATTTCTGTCTTTAGCCTCACCACGATGAGAATTGTATGCGAACCTCGCGGCAATCCGACTGGTTTATTTTAGAATAACAAGCGACTCTGAAACATGGCGTGTCAAAGGCCAAAGAAAATCAACGAAACAGGTGAAAGTCGGGATTTATTCACAAAAGAGCAAAACAAGTAGTGAAATACTAGCGTTGGGCTGTTGCTTCCCAGATTTGGATTTGGTTTTGAACATATAAATCTATTTTTTCATTATTAGTTCGTTTACGTCTACAACTGATCATGGGCTTCATTTTTAACCTTGGGAATCAAAGGTCGTTGAGAGCAGTTGTTGTCATCACCACGCTTGGTAGGCGGATTAGTGATCGCAGTAAGATACCCCATCTTTGAGCCGATAGCTGCTGCCTATCCATTAGGTGTTTGCATCTTATGATGCCCATACGAAGTGATGATGGTGATCTACTACAGTCCGTGGAAATTTTAACATATGTATTTAGCTCTGATAGCTTCCTCTCCGTTGCGTATCCGTGAATTATTTATTTATAAACACCTCTGCGATACAGGGTTTTATGGCAAGACTGCAGGCCTTTTTTTTATTTTTGTCCGGGTTAATTCATTTACGCATTCCCATCGCCGTTGCAGCGTATTCGCGCGTTGGCGGTGGGATATGTGGGATTCGCCCTCTCCATAGCGTGGTATGCTAAACTTATACCATATGGAGAGGACCCTACACCACTAAAACCTCCCGGACACTCCTTCGATCCGCCGTTGGCGGGAGCCGGGTACGCATGAGCAATCCGGCCCCAAGGCTGCAGGCTGCGCGCCATTATGTTTGGTGATGTAGCAAAAGTCTCGTGGCTAACTACATATATTATGTCTGTCCGAAAAAAAACCTAGTGCGAGAATTGTTTAAAAGAAATATGGTACCAATTATAGCACAGCTTTTATTTTTCCTCAGTTATATATTTTGATTTGATAGTCTTGACAAATGTCTTAACATTCGCATCCTCTTTTGTTTTAATACAGTAATAACTGAAACAGCGGGTATAAACTAGATTTTAAGTTGAAAACTATTTTCCACTATATTGCCAACACATAAGCTTTATTCGAAAAATATAAGCAGCTATTATTATGTTTAGCACTTTCGTTAAATCACCTATTCAATTCAAGAATATACCTAAAGCTTTTCTAAATGCTAATAAGAATTTGCATTTTGAGACGGTTATTTCTATGGTAATAACCGATATAAAGCAGGTAGGTACCTATTTAATTTTTCGCCTACGAAAGGAGAATGACGAAAAAAGTTAATATGAGATTTGAAGATTGTTGGTGGTGTATTTTTCGCTATTCAGACACTTTTACTGATGGAGTAATATCATAGCTGAGCGACGTACGCGCACGTCCAATGTGGGTTCAACATTGTTCCGCATGTAGGATACGCTCGAGGACGCCGAATGTGGAGTCAGCCTAAGGCATGTTAAACGCCTGTTGTTACAACTGCAAGTGTGAAGGTCATTGTGATATGATATGGAACTCGTCAAAAGTTGATAGTCTAATAGTTTTACTATATGTATAAATATAGATAAATAGAATCTAGGAATTATTGATAATATAATAAACATTACATTAATCTAAGAATGGGATTTACAAATTTATTTAGTTATGCCAACATTTAAAATAGATTAAGAAAAAAACAACAAAACAGGCATATAGGTCGATATCACCAAAATAACAAGACTACGTCAAAGGAACCGACAGAAATGAATCCACCGCATCAGATTTCATTACAATTCATTAAAATTATAATGAGTCGGCACGCAAAGATCTCCCAAAAAGGGATGTTCATTCAAAGCTCCGTAACCCTGACCGGATTTACCGAGGAAACAAGTTTAAGTGTTCATATAAAACCATAATTGTTAGCCGCCAAACTCTCAGTCCATTTATGAACACGATAAAATGTAATGGGTTTGAGAAGGTGGTCTCCAGAATGTCTTGACTTGCACCACCTTGAACTTGTGAATTATAAATACAATACCTACACAGTACTGGTGAATTTCTTGCAGGAGGTACATGCTAAATTGTTTTGGTTGAAACTTGCTATAGACTTCGGAGCATTTTTAAAACAGATTTTAGCTTAGCACGAGGGATTCTTGTTAATCCCTCGTGCTAAGCTAAAATGCTTGTGTTACGAGTGGGTTCACGTCGGTAGTACAATGGGTGGAAATCGAACCGGAGACCACATTGGTGGCCGCTTAAATACTACCCACAAAAAACATTATTCAGCGCAATCCGTTCAGTATGTTGCGCGAATTAGCTAGTAACATGTAATAAATATTAATAATAATTTAAGAAATTTTAAGACTTCATGATCTACCTTTAATGCAAAAAATAAAAAATAAAAAACAATATATTTCGGAATATGTATAAATACAGATAAACAGAATCTAGGAATTATTGATAATATAATAAACGTAACAAATTTACGTAACACGCCTATTTCATACAACCTATGGTGAAATATGTATTTATTTTCGAGTACATCTGTGAATTTTGCGGCTGGATTAGTAAAGAGCCTAACTGAATAATAAATGATATACCATTTAGGTGGTAATGTATAGAGTAAAATGTTAAATATTAAACGTTACGTGCGACTGTTGTGGATAACTAAATAACTATTGTTAGCTGAAAACTGAACGCTATAAAAGTTTATGTGTTGAGAGTAATAACTATTTCAAAGCACCTATATCTTTTATAACCGCCATAACTGTGTAATATTTTTGCTGAACTATCTACCTATTGGTGTTGCTCTAACCTCGTAATCTTTAACTAGAAAATTCTTATGTGATACATTTTACTGTAGGAGTATTTGTAACAACTAGGTTTAATTATGAAGAACAAGTAACGTTGATTACTGACAATACTGACATAAGAGTATATTCAATATAAAACAGAACATCAACGCGTAACGGCTGGCCTCCCGAGCGCGGTGTCAACCACATACCTTCCGTAGGAACTTCATAATAAGATATATCCTATGTTACTCTTTGATATGCACCCAATACAGCATTCTAATGGTGAACGGTTTATCCAGTAGTTTCCTGTTTAAAATATTAGTATAGAACACCATGCTTGTTTGTAACACGCGTAAATCGTTTTTCTCAGCGTACGATGAAGGTCGTGACGGAGTATTATTAACCATGTCGTCCTCACACGGACTAGACTCTGTTCACAAAATCACCAAACATCTGTTTAATGTATCGCGTAGATTTATCTCGGACCTATCATTGAACCCAAACATCGGCTATTCCCGTTTCCCAATTTGGTGTGGTGCGAGTGCGCGGCTGCGAACTGACATGCGCACGCGACTATTTATACCACGTGGTCTCGCCGGCCGTCGTCTCCCTCCGCTCCACTGTACTACGCTACGTCTATCCCGCTCTTTTTAAATATAGACCGAGGGAATCCATTGCGATTCGTAGGTACCACGTTGTTGGACATCATTATTGATGATCGCAATTGCGTGAGTCAGACAGTATAGTTGTAAATAGATGGTATAGTTCGATTAACGTATCGTATCACAGATAGATCTATGATCTGCAGTTCATGATTACAAGCATAGGTGTAGCAGTCTGGGGAACTCTACAGTCTGGCTCAGCTCGCATGGGTTCCGTCGTCTAACTTTTGGTCTAGAGCCCGCCCCCGAGACCAAAAGCTAGACGTTAACGTCCAAAAGTTATGTGCATAAACATTATGTTGGAGTTACTGTATCAGCCCGTTCATGTCACATGCTTAACATGGGCCTCCTCTTACCAGACCTTAGCAACGGTCGTTAGGAGATATTGCCATAAACAACACGCTAGGTTTGTTGTTGGAGGTTTCATTACGTTAATAACATAGAGATGATAGTCACCATTAATAAAACTAAAACTGGACTAGTGCGAATCGGACTCGCGCACGAAGTTTTCCGCATCATTAGTTATAACATTAGACGCTGTATTAATTTAACATTTGAAATAAATACCTATTTCAATTGATTTTAAATTTCCAGATATCACGGGTCATGAGATGTGAGTGAGAGAGAGTGGAGTCATAGTAATATGGTCCCGTTTTGACCCTTCGGGGACGGAACCGTGATTTTAAGTAAGCCCTGTGTCGCGGGGACATTACGAACAATTAATTCATCATCATCATCATCAGCCCGTATAACGTCCGCTGCTGAACATGGGCCTCCTCCCGAGAGAGGGTAGTTGCCATAGTCACCACGCTTGGCAGGCGGGTTGGTGACCGCAGTATTATGTTGTACCACACAAGGAAACGCTGCTGCCCGTTCCTTGATATATTAAGGTTATTATAGATGATTTTATAATAATCGGGCCCAACGGCTTAAGGTGCTTTCCGAGGTACGGAGGGTAGTCCTTCAACCAACCAGACCCGGAAAGAAATCTTAGAATTTACACAAAGATTTTCTGTCCGGCGTGGGGATCGAACCCACGACCTTCGAGATTTAAAGCGAGCCTAATACCGCCACGCTACGGAGGTTGTCACAACAATTAATTCAAATTCAAATATTTGAATTTGAATTAATTAATTGACGGACACAAAATACATCCAGACATAAAACAACTATCCGTGGTTTACACATATATTGGTTCCTGGATTGGAATTGAACCCACGACCTTCGAGATTTATAGCACTGCACGAAGGTTGCCACTTTTTGGAGAGGGTCGCCCAAGAACGCTCTATGCGGCCACCGCTGCCTTAATAATAATTGTCTAAACATAAGAAAACAGACGCATCTTATTATATTGATGCTGTCTAGTACCTAAAAGCTTACAAATTGCTAAATATGAAGCACTCCACTCGAGAGTTACATCTTACAAAGTTCCACATAGCAACAAGGAACGTGAATCATACTAATATTATACATTTGGAAGTGTGTTTGTTCTTCACGTTGAAAAGGCGTGATGGATTGATGCAATTTCTTGTTTAGAGGCGAAGCGCTCGAGACAGAGCTGAGGTAAAATGTCTTATTTTCCTAGAAAAACAATATTTACCTTCTTTTTAAAATATGTTATGTTACGAAAACGAGGCTGTGTCACAAAACATTGACTGCGTCGCTTCTTCAGTGGTAACGGTATAGTTGGTTCTGCGGACTGGTGTTCTGGGTTTGATTCCCACCCCGGACAAACATTTGTCTTTTTTGAACTACGGATAGCTTTTATTTAGGATTTGCATTTTGCAATTCACCGACACAGAGAACTTTATATGTATGTAAAGTAAAGAATGAATTATAACAATAGCGCGGGAATATATAAATGTGCAAAAAAATAGGTTTCTTTTTACTAGATCGAGATTAGATTAACCCACAAGGACCCGATCGATTAACCCAGGATCCTTAAATAGTTGCCTCTAAATTCCTATATTATTTAATTTATTTTAAAAATAAACAACACAAAAATTTGTTCAGTTTAAAGGTCGCTATAGCAAAGAACTGTTCTCACAAAAATCTTGCGGTAAAACAGTTATAAAATAAAAATTCTAATAAAATGTACAACCTCCTTACAGACTTAATTGCCTCTTGAAAACAAAAAATCGGCAGTAAATTTCGTGAACTTTTCCTGCCATTCGAAGGTGAAATATCTATTACATAAAAGTAACGAAATTAAAGGTTCAAGGACGTAAGTATTACCAGTTTTGAGTAATAGCTTCGTAATACGTAAGTTAATGGTATTTCTCGTTTATGAAGTTAAAACGAAACAGTACATATTTTCAGTTCAGTTCTTTAGTGGACTTCGTGGAGGGACTTCTACATTTTTGTAAAACCCAAAAAATATACGATATCATCAGCCCGTAAAGGTCCACTGGGTCTCCTCCCGAGAGAGCAGTTTAGCTATAGTCACCACGCATGACAGGCGGGTCGGTGACCGCAGTATTATGTTGTAATACACAGGGAAACGCTGCTGCCCGTTCCCTGGTATTCGCTTGTTATAGATGATATTATAACAATCGGGACCAATGTCTTAATGTGCTTTACGAGGCACGGAGGGTAGTCCCTCAACCAACCAGACCTGGAAAGAAATCTCAGAATTTACACAAAGATTTCTTATCCGGTGTGGGGATAGAACCCACGACCTCCTAGACTCAAAGCGAGACTTATGTGTCTGCTAAATTAACTTGTCAATTACTTTCTACGTATATTTCATTTAAATTAAATTCGTAATGTTTTAAAATAGAACAAACTGTAATAATTTGAAATGTGACATTTAATTTTGTGTTTTTATACATGTACCTAGTAGGTAATAGCTATGTCTACGATGAAAGTTCGAATCGCGGGAAAATGCAAGTAATTAAAAATAACTGCCAGATAAATTCTTTCGAAATACGCTTTTCATCATTCGAACAGTTTATTTAATTACTTCGTGCAAAGAAATATCATAACATGACTCAAGAAATTTAATTTCAAATTAGATGAAAATTCTTGACTTTTTGTCAAGGCTATAAGTATTTTGAGATACAGGTAGTAAACCAGTGACCGCAGACCGCAGTATGATGCTTTATCAAGATCTACAAAGGTAGGCTTTACCTTCGTAGACCCGAAATCCGAGAGATCCGTGTACTGTAATGTAGAATAAATAAATAGAATAAAGACAGTGGATGTAGAATTAGTGCATAGGTAATAAGTACCCACCAGGAGTAAGATAGGATACATTCTACTATTTTATACTCGGAGCTCCTTAGGTGCGGGAAAACACAGGTATACCTAATATTAACGAGACATTTTTCTAGACGATTTTGAATGTACTGGAAGTTTATTTACATTAATTTTCATACTAACGAAACTGAAAAATCTACTCGATTTGACAATAAGGTTAAGTTAACGACTATGCGAGTTGATTACTACATTGTTATACGTTTGAGACCGGTTTTCTATTGTTTTTATTGCATGTTTACTGTCAGTTAATAGCCAGATCATGAATGATTCGTAACCCGTAACCAATGACAGCTCATTTAAAAAAAAGTCTACCATAAACAAAACCATTTGTAAATGTCACGGAGTTAGAATTGTATAGCAACAACAGGTGCTAATGATTTACAGATATTATTGTAGTCGGCTGGAAGTAATATCTTCATTTTTGTCCAAGACTCGTAGGCGGGACAACAATGTTATTGTGGAACGGGCTAAAATCTGATATTATTATTTTGTTAAAGAATTGTTTGGAATCTCTTGTATACCTAGCGATTTGGCGTTGTAATTTTATTAGCATTTTGACCTGACTTCGCCTTGATTTTAGTGAGGAATGGGTGTTGGAATTCCCTCCCTCGTCCTCCCGACCCTTAGTTGGCAAAGAACCATCCGATGCCCTTGTAGACCCGAAGTCCAAGAGGCCCGCGAACTGGAAGTAGAGCGACAGTTGCACAAAAACCCCTAAAATACTCATAATCCCTCAATCTCATCGCCAGCGACCGCCCTGAGCCGAGGTCCAAGCCCCACAGCCCTATTGCGCAGGTTGCTTAGTTTGTAGTTTTTAAATCATTTATTAAGGCTGGAGCTCTGCTCGCCTTTATGCCCGGTAAAGTAGCAAAAGCCTCGTGGCTAACTAAGTCCTTCCGAAAAAAAAAGAAAGGCGTTGGATTTCCTCCACACAAAAGTAGGACTTTTCTTGGCCGGGATAGGTGGTATGCCCGGTGACCATGGTCCAATTGAGAACTTGTACATAGCGCCAAGTCATGTGCGAACTTCAATTGCGCGATGGAGGGCGCGTGACGTCATCTGACATATGACTTCTATAGCTTGTTGTGTTAGCTATTACATTTTAAAGTCACATTGAACTAGCAGGTAACGTTGTTATTGATATTTGTTCCTATATATAAATTGATATGATTCGTATTGCCGAATCATATCAAATAAGCGTTTCTTTTTTCGGACAGCCATATTATAGTTAGCCAGATGGCTTTTGCTACTTTACCGGGCATAAAGGCGAGCAGAGCTCCACCCTAAATAAATGGTTTAAAAGCTACAAACTTAGCAACCTGCGCAAGAGCGGCGGTCGCTGGCAGGGGATTGAGGGATTATGTATGACTTTAGCAAATTAACGCATGAAATTTCAAATAAAGGCTTAGTGTGAAGTTTGAAACGAGTGCTCTTATGCTCCTAAGTCTTAGTTATCTACTCTACTAAATAAAGCGATGTGTTTCCTCGTTTTAAAAACCCAGCATTTTCGTAGCTAAAAGGACGAATATTCAAAAACTCGTGTATTTTTCTACAAAAGGGCACTCGAATAAGCTAAATAGCGAAGCAGAGTTAACATGTCAGTAACCTTACCAGGAGATTTAATACTGTGGTTAACGATCAACGCTTGGAGTTTTATAGTATGGGAAAATGTACTTTGCTTCTATTAGCACCTTGCTACTATTAGCACCTACCCCGCGTAATTCCCGTTCCCGTCGGAACTTCATCGTTAAATAACTTATATTTTTAATGATGAAGTAACAACTTCTTAGTAGTAACAGCTTTTAATATAACTAAATATATTAATAACCTATGTTACTCCTCGATGACGTAGCTTTCTAATAATGAAAGAGTTTTTCAAATCGGATCAATAGTTCCTGAAATTATCGCGTTCAAACAACAATGCATATAAATTTTAACCTATAACGTGCACTTTTAAAAGTCATCAAGTTAAAGTAAAATACTTTTCCACTAAAAACTCGTGGTCGTCGCGCTACTATACCTACATACTACTGCTAACATTTTCAGCAATTCTTGCGCAAATAATTCTTGTTTTACAAAAGTAATTTTCGTCCTCAACATTTTGTGTAATTGCTACATAATTCTTTGTATTGTGGTAGCTTTGCGATTATATTCTCGAAATAAAATCTTGTTCAGAGTTCTGTAGCCAAAGTTATTAAATAGAAACCGGTGTAATAAAAAAATATTACTGGATTTGGTTTGCTACAGAATTAAATTTATGCTTGTGTATGAAATGCGTATTTATTTATTCAAAGGATACATTTTTTTACATTAAGGTCAAATTTTTCAATTCTCTAATAAATAATATTAATTAATTGAATAAATTTTCAATTTGACAATTTTTATGGACAATTTACCAAAATTAAAAAATATTTCTCGTATTATAATTTTATTTTCATCTGAGTATTCAAAATCTATCCTTTGGATTTGCATTTTTTTAATAACCTAACTTTCTGTATACGTACTTACATAAATTAACGTAAAATATAGTGTATGTTACATTAAGCAATCGTAATTTGCTAAAATACTTATTTAATCTGTCCAATAGTTTTAGTTACAAAGAAATATAATAAAATAAAATGCTTTCTTTTTATAATATTAGTATAGAATTATATACATAGACTAATAAAGTCTGAATGTCTACAATGAAGACAAAGTCCCAATTTTCCCAGCATCTAATTCACTCTTATTTGCGAAAAAGGCCTAATTCGTGTGGATCCCATTCTCTAGAAAAAAAAACAATAATTAATAGTGTCAATTTAAAAGAAACATTGACTGGATGCTACGTAATTGATAGTAGTCGTTAGGATTTCATTAGTTTTGCTTGTGGGAACTTTATACTAAGGTTAATTAATGTATCTATTAAATTAATTGTGCCTTGTATATGTATTAGATTTTTTTCTATTAGGTGATTACACTGTAACCGTTGTAACCAAGTTACCGTTATCTTGTTTGTAGGTGTTGAACAATAACATAAATTTGAACGCTAGGGTAATTTACTTTGATTTTCTTAATCAAATTCATGACATGTTAACGCAGAGAAATGTATGTAAGACGCTTATACATGCGCAACAGCAACAGGCATGCCCGCCCATCCCTGATATACATATTAAGATTGTTATAGATGATGTTATAACAATCGGGACCAACGGCTTAACTTGCTTTCCGAGGTACGGAGGGACCCACAACCAACCAGAAAAATCCGGAAAATAATCTAAAAAAATACACAAATTATTTATTGTCCGGCGTGGGATCGAACCCACTACCTCCGAGACTTATACCGCTACGCCACAGAAATTAGAAGCGCTAAATAAATAATTATTTTTTCTTTTTTTTCTATTTAACGTACATTTTCTCTTCATCAATCACCAATTTTTCAGTCAATAGACATCATACATAGTAAATCATTAAAAGTCATCTTCGCTCAATCTACGACGCGTTGTTGCTGGCAAAGACACAAGCTTACTATGCCAAGTATCACACCTCTTTAAGTAGATTTTTTTTTAGGACAATGAACCTCTAGTACTCATTATGATTTAATGAAAAACATGTGCTGACTTGCTGTGTCGTTGATTTATGGGTCAAGGAGTTGCGCGGGCTAAGCTTGTGCCAGAGTTTAATGCTATGATATATCTGAGTATAAAGTGTTCAATAGCCTATAGAAGCGGTATAGTTAAACTGACCATATATCCGCTTTGCGCTGGAGGGAAGTGGAATTACTTTCCAACTCCTCGTATAAACTTTTTGATTTAGTTCGATGCGGGATCCAAGACAATTAGGTGTCACGGGACCGCCTGAGCCTAACACACTTGAGCCTCTTGCGTTTGTGCCGCTGTTGATCCTGGCTTATAGGAGTTACAGTGGCGGTAGTGTGGGAGGGATTGACCATACCTTCCATTTTGAACGGGACTGTCGGTATCGCTGTAACCTGTTCACTTAATAATTTAATTTAAATTAAATTATTACGTTAACGATCTAATTTTATGCAGACCAAAGTGATGTTAGGTATTCTGATAACAAACTGTATCGAAAAGCACTAGAGCTTATTTTGCCATTTGTATAACGGTCATGATAATCAGGAATTTCATTTCATTTACGATTCCACAATATTTAAGAGCGTGGAACTTAAAACAGAAACACGCTTGGACGATACCACTATATACATAATCAAAGTTAATAGAGAGCTCTATTTCTAGGCATCACGTTTCGCCGAAAACTTTGTTGATAGAAAAAATTGTTCGTAGATATCTCGGCCCATAGGAAACACTGTAATTTTCTTCTCAAAAAAATCGCTTTCTGTGATCCAAGATATCCGTCATCAGTGATTTCTATGAATAAAGAATACAGCGTGAAGTGCTATCTATGAACAGAGAGTTCTGTTCACACTGCTTCCTATGAGTCGAGATATCTACGAACAATGTTCATTCTTTGGATTACAAATATTGACTTTATTATCATTGACACGCTATATATGTGTAACTGAATTTTTATTATAATAATATAGTATTGATAAAATGTAATATCTTACTTTAGATTACTAAAACGATTCCAAGATTGTCATTCTTATACTAATTAGCCTTTTTTGCTTTCTTTATAGAGTTATGCCGCATCCACACCTGCAAAGCCTTCATCGGCGCCTCCTCACACGACACTACAACGGACAGTCCGGGGCGCCGCCAGCAGCGGGGCGCCTGCGAGAGTCATACCCCGGTTCCACTTCCCCAAAGGCAGGCCGCCTCCAGGGCACCAACAAGACCACGCGCTACATAAAGTGCAGTCCGCATTCGCTACGTTCCCTAATAGTCAGGTGAGTCATATTAACTTTTATAATAATTGGTAATAATGCATGGGAGGAATCTTCCTCACGATGTGGGTTGGAAGAATACACAATGCCAAAGATTGAAAAGGGAATGTTTGGGCAGAAAGGATGGATAAAAGAAGTAATCGAATGAGTGTCAACGGAGACGCTGGAAGAGGGCGTGCCAGGTGCAAATATGTCGACCAAATTGGCGACGTATTAAAAAAGGGCCCAAAAAAAGTACCTATAACCGGCGAGCACGCAAGCGTCACGATAATAAGAACATTAATTAGTAATTTTCGATATAGGTGCGAGGTTTATTTTGACAGCTTTCATATTACTCTATTTATAAAGCCGGTAGATGACCGTAACTCATTATCATTAGATACACGTGGGGCATATATGCGATATAAATATACGCAGCACTGAAATATTTCCATGAGGTTGTTTTTTTTTTTTTAATAAATGTTAATCTATATTACTTTCGTTTTGTCATTTCTGAGTAGCTAACGATGTTTATCACGAGTGACTGTTTATTTTTTGAAATCTTGTTTAAGTTAATTAGTTTTGTTTTGTCATTTTAGTGTAGTTTTTTTTGGTTATCAAGAGAGAATAATTATGTAGAGTAGGTAAGCTAATGAGCCGAAAGTTTCGCAAAGCAGATTTAATTCGCAACTGTCGCTTACAGATAATGGCCTACGTGAATATAAATTTAACATTATCTTTCAAGTATTCTTGTGAAAAAAGAAAGCTGAATAATAAAAAAGAATATTTAATAATTAAACACGCAAAATACTCGTGAGATTAACATGTCTTAATGATGTCCTTACAAGAAGTTGGCAAATTAAGTAAAGCTATTTACGCAGAGCGCAACTTGAATTTATTGAGTTATACGAAGTTATTATTTTCTCAAGACTAAATGGTGTTACAAGGTTTCATATTTCTGTATTTATTTTTTATAATTATAATACATGAACATATATATTATATATTTTAATCTATATCTATACGTATACAAAGCCAAAGAGTTCGTTTTATTGAACGAGCTCAACTCTGGCACTTGAGGTCCGATTAAATAAAATCTTTCAGTATTATATAGACTATTTATCGAGAAAGGCTATAAGCTATATTTAATAATGATGTTCTTACGGAAACGGGAGTAGCGCGAGTAAAACCGCGCGCGGGGAGCTAGTTTATAATTAAACCTAAAAATAATTGAATGCGTAATTTTATTTTTGACATATCTTTGTCGACCCGACACAAATGAAAGTGTACTAAGTCCGTTCTAACCAGTGAATAATAAAAATAGCTCTATGGTTCTAACTTAAATTATAAACTAGGCCTAGTGTGTTTTTCTCCAATCGACCCGCTCCAATAGTATGATCCGATTGTCTGAAGTGTTGTCTAATTAAGGAGACTTTTTGTACACAGAGGGTATTATATGAAACTTTGGGTGACTTCAACCTATTGAAGGTTTAAAGGTCAAGGATAAATACTTCAAGGAATAATCTGGAACTCTCCAAACGAAGCCTGTCTCACTCCTTAAAGACACTTCAAAGTTTCCCTTTTTGAAACTTAAAGAGGCATTTGACTTTCAGAGATATGAGATTGACATTGTATATAAGTTTTGATCAAATTAACTGTCTGAAAATGTTGCCGTTATATTTCAACTTAATACTTCATTCAACTAGGTCAGCATAAGATGATTTGTTTCATAGATTAGACGAATAAATAACCTAAGAGATCCCAATATTGTGTAACATTACAATGCTCAAGGTAGAGATGTTAATATCAACAAGATCATCATCGTGGTCGACGGATCGATCCCCACCCATTGCACTACAGCCGCATAAACCCACTCGTAACACAAGCTTTTTAGCTTAACACTAGGGGTTAAGAAGAATATTATAAAACAATAATGTCTTAGCTATGCCATTCAACATCTACCTGATGTTAAGTGGACTATGGGTCCAATCACTGGGATTGCTTGCTAGTAGACATGTACAGCAGGAAGTCAAGTACCTAATCCTGATGGCACTTTCCCCCTTACCCCCCTTATTTAATTATGAAGGTCCCACGGGAAAGCTCGCGCGGGAAGCTAGTAACCAAATTTTTTTAAATAAATGATGTTGTAAATAAGGTTTGATTCGTTACAAATAGTATTAAAAACGTTTTTAATACTGCCATACGGTAATACGGTCCATTTAACTTACGACTCTGTGCGGTCGTGCCCAAACCAACTGGCTTATAAAACAATTTTAGTTGGCAGTTTAAATTCAATCAGTATATCCAGTTCAATGCTAAATCCTTGTAAGCTTTCGATTAAAATTGTTGTTTTACATACGAATTTATGTTGACTGGTATAGGGAATTGACAATTAATGAATTCTATAATAATAAATAATTAAACAGATAGAAAAAAAAGTAACATGGTTCCCGGCTTAGAATAAACAACCCCACGTCTTCTGCTATGGGTGTCGTAAAAGGTTTTTTTTTTTCCGGACGGACTTCTTTATTTGGCCCTGAGGCTTTTGCTACTTCACCGGGCATAAAAGCGAGCTGAGCTCCAGCCTAGATAAATGGTTTAAACACTAGAAACTAATAAGCAACCTGCGCAAGAGGGCGTCCTCAGTGGGACTTGGACCTCGGCTCAGGGCGGTCGCTGACGGGGCGATGGCTTTTAGTTTCTTAATGGGAGTTTAGTGCAACTGTCGCTTTACTTTACTGTCGTAAGAGGCGACTAATACACGTTAAGGATAGGCAGCAGCATTTATCAGCTCAATTAACATACTCACCATTTTACTGCGATCATCAATCCGCCTGCCACGTGTTGTGATTATGGCAATATCCCTTTACAAGCCTGGCTTGCCAAGGTCTGTTAAGAGGATGTAAATGAAGTAAGAATGTAATGAAAGAAAGAATATTTTGACCAAATATTCAAAATCTTTGCGTATCTATAGTAGTCAAACCCTAATTAACCCTATTTAAATGTGATATTTATATATATACTTATATACAATGCTGAAGAGTTTGTTTGTTGATTTGCTTGAACGCGCCAAGATCAGGAACTAGAAGTCCTATTTGTAAAATTCTCTCAGTGTTAGACATCCCATTTATTGGGGTATTTTTTTATGAAGTTCCCACGGGAGTTACGCGAGTGACACCGCGTGCGGAATTCGTTTTATATGTTTGTTATTGAATCATATAAATTTGCTTTTTTGTTATTACTAGAATTATTTTTAGATAGAACACCTCAAGCTGCGACTATTAATTAAGTCAACCATAAAGCTTAACTGTTCTGCTTTATGGTTCAACGTTAAAGTTGGCATTAAAAAATTACTGACAATAACGACGTTGAAGTTTTAAAGAAATGAAGACTGTTATGTTAGCTCTATGGTTAATAGTTATGGATGCTCTATGGTTTCCTATAAAACTAGCGCCATCTTCGTTTGCTTTTGTCTTTATTCTTTATACCTCAAAAATACCTAAGGCGGTGCGATGAAATGTTTTTGTTTTTGTAAAAAATCTACATACTTACATAAAACATAAATATGACGGAAACACACATAAGTATATGTATTTTATCAAACCCTGACACGAAAACTTATTTCAATAAGTCTGTTGAAAACCAAAAACAATCAGATTTGGACATGTTCCAAATACGGTAATTTCACTGGAAAGAGATTTTATGTGATTGTAAAAGGCAGACCGAAGTGGTCGAATCTGGTTAAAACCTACCTACATACATCACCATCATCAGCCCGTATAACGTCCACTGCTGAACATGGGCTTCCTCCCGAGGGAAGGTTTTTGCCATAGTCACCACGCTTAGCTATAGCTACACCACGCTTAGGTGACCGCAGTCATATGTTGTACCACACAAGGAAACGCTGCTGCCCGTTCTTTGATATACGATTATTATAGATGATGTTGTAACAATCGGGCTTTCCGAGGCCTACATACAGACCTACATACATAATATTTGTTTAATACCTAATTGTAGGAAGGAAGGTGCTTGTACCTACTAAAGGTACAACTAGTTATCGATTAAAAAAAAAACTTCATTAGGTATTCTGAGATGTGTTTTAAAATCATCTAATATTTCTACTAAATCCAATTAGAAAAAAAATAAGTGTTTGTCGTTGATACAATATTCTCATAATTTTAAACTCACTTTCAATCTATACAAAAATATAAAGCAGAAGAGTATTTTTGTTTCTTAATTTGGACGGGCTAATCTCAGGTACTACTGGTTTGATTAAAATAAACCCTTTCAGTGTTAAATACCCCATTTATCGAGGAAGGCTATATTTAATTATGAAGTTCCTGAGGGACTGCAGTTACGCTGGGGAAACCACGCGCGGGAAGCTAGTTAATATATAAAATTGAAAGTGGGTTTTCTCTATAACCGTTGAAAAAATATTGAATTGAAACTATGTAATCTGGAGAAAGAAAGAAAGAAATTTTATTTATTTTCAGAACATAATAAATATAAAAGATATAAATGGGCACTACATATACAAAAAAATTAATTACAAATATTATTAATCATCTTAAACTTAAATTTAATCTTAAATCTAACAAACAATCATATCAACAGAGATATTAAGAAATTTTATAGTAGGTATTATGGTATCTAAGCATTTCATTAAACTACATCTGATTTGTCTTAAAAGGCTTTCTTTTTTTTTTGACCGACATTATGTAATTAAGCTTTTGCTACTTCGCCGGGCATTAAGGTATCTCCAGCCTAAAAGTACCTACTATGATTGAGACCCGTGTCTACTATAAACTTTCAGTAGACTTAACTTCATTCGATAATGTCCTATCTTTTACAGCTTTATATTAATTGGTGGCTATTGAGATTCTGAGCCTAAACCGTTTACTTTTATTCAAATTATAGAACCAAACTTTCTAAATACGTGTTCAGCATTCACAGTAGGTATGTAAGTTGTCCTTAAAAGGAGATGCTCTCGACTCTCTCCACGAAAGGCCAGCTAATAATGATGCCGATACTCAAATGTTTAGATGACCCGATAAAGAAATCTTGGAAAACGATAACTATAAGTGTTAGGACAACCTCCGTAGCGTAGCGGTATTTGGCTCGCTTTAAGTATCGGAGGTCGTGGGTTCGATCCCCACGCTGGACATCTTTGTGTAAATTCTAAGATTTCTTTCCGGGTCTGGTTGGTTGACGGACTACCCTCCGTGCCTCGGAAAGCACGTTAAGCCGTTGGTCCCGATTGTTATAACATCATCTATAATAATCGTATATCAAGGGACGGGCAGCAGCGTTTCCTTACCCTCTCACGGAAGGGGGTCCTTGTTCAGCAATGGACGTTATACGAGCTGATGATGATATTCTTATTATACAGCTTATAAAAAGCTGAAGAGTTTGCTTGTTGGCATGAACGCGCTTATCCCAGGAACAACTTACAGTGTTTAAAGTTCTTTCAGTGTTAGAAAGCCCATTTACCGAGGAAGGCTATATTTGATTATTAAGTTCTTAAGGAACGGGAGTTGCGCTGGAGAAACCGCGAGCGGGAAGCTACTAGAAAGAGCCTTTTGGTGCCGAAACATTGGGGCCGTGGGGACCGGGAGCCAAATTAATTTATAAATACCTCGCAGCGCTCTTTAGTGCGGCACGTTCTCCGAGTGCTGGTTGTTACTTTGCACAGCAGGTAAGCATTGCCATTCAACGGCGTAATGCTGCCAGCATTCTGGGAACCTTGCCAAGTAGAAAAGATTAAGAATAGTAGTATTTTATAAGTTAGTTTTATTTTAAATTAGCTACTTTTAATTTTATATTCTGTAAAAAGATAAAATGTATTATTGCACAAAAAAAAATTCTTTGTACTGTTAAACAGATAGCATATATTTTAGATGCACCAGATGATGATGATGTATATAGAAGGTTTGTTTACAGTTAATTCGCCGTTTACGACATTGAGTAACGTTTTGACTTACCTACATAAACCCCGGGACAAGGACAATCTGTCTCGAGCAGACATCTATTTATACACTATAACAGAATTTCCGTACTAAGTTTAATATGAAACAATTTACAAATTACTCCTAAATATTTTTAATATTACGGTATAACGTTAGCTGTGTGGTGCCGGCTTAGAAAAGACCACCCCGCTTAAGAAATTATATCTAACCATTGAATACAGTTACAATTATAATAGACTGCTAACTAGGACTCTGGGTATAATTAAAAACCAATATGCGCATTCCACTGTAGGTCGTGAAGATACTTGCACATATTAGAATGTGCTCGTCCTCCCGACCCTCAGTTTGCAAAGAACCATCCGATGTCCTATAGGCCCGCGAACTGTAAAGTAGAGCGACAGTTGCACAAAACCCGCTAAAATACTAAAAGTCATAATCCCTCAATCTCATCGCCAGCGACCGCCCTGAGCCGAGGTCCAAGCCGCACAGGGGGCGCCCTCTTGCGCAGGTTGCTTAGTTTGTAGTTTTTTAAACCATTTATTAAGGCTGCTGCTCTGCTCGCCTTTATGCCCGATGAAGTAGCAAAAGCCTCGTGGCAAACTACCTATGTCCATCCGAAAAAAAAACTAGTATGTGCTAGTATCCTAACAGCTGGAGATACGCCAAACAAAATAGATAAAACTCGTGTTGATATTTAACTATTCGTTACGATGTACTAATTAGGTGAATAACTCGAGTTTAAAGCCCAGTTTTTGAAACAATGATCAACGTTGAAAAACAAATCGGCAGTCAAAAGTTTTATTTATCAAATAGTTAATCAGAATCAGAATAGTATTACTTCAGACTCAAATGGGGTCAGAGCCCACTCGTCTCCTAAAATTCGTCCCCCAGCATAAAAGTTGTAGATTCGGCCCCTATATAGGTGCCCATTGGTCTCCTGGTAGGGGACCAATTAATATTTTAATAAAAAATATTTTTTTAAGGTACCCATTCGTCCCCTCTAATATATATACAATATAAGTTAAAGATTCGGCACCTATTCAGGTGCCTATTGGTCCCCTGAGATAAAATTAGCAATATTTTACATAAGAAACGGTTAACATAGTACACTTGTGAACAGTTTATTAACGGAATTAATTTAATAAATCATAACAGATCATTGAAAAAAGAGCTATGATGAATGATAATCCGTCATGATAATAATATAACCTGTCGATAGGCTTACGATGTAAAATTGTCTCACTACGAATGGCTTGTTAAAAAAACGGGTTATAAATAAGAGATAAGGTGGAATGCCGAAGCGGGAGGGGTAATCTTAGCCATAGTATCTGCGCGCGAGCAAATAACAAAGGCGTAGCCCAAAACAATAGACGCTCGATGAAAGGACTTGCACCTGATTGGCTAACACCAGTACTAGACAACTTCGGCGTATTTATTCCAGGAATGTGTTACTACATTAAGTTTACTTATAGTTGCAAATCCAAGCGTACTGATTTTTATACTGTCTCGAGTGAAAGTTTTCATTAGCGTATCCTGTAGGATTACTTATTAAATTTAATTAGTGATTGAAGTGATCAGTGCATGTACGTGAAGGAAAAATACGTAAGTTCTACTATTTACCTATACATCCCTATTTCAAAAGACTTACATGTATATAATGGGAACGATGACACAGAAAAAAAAATCAACTGCTGCTACTTTTTAATAGTTACTATTTAATACTTGATTTTATTTTAAGGTAAAACATAGATTTTTAGTATGCTACTGTGTATGCACTCACATAATTTTCTATTTTGTATGATAAAATATTACTTTTTCTACTTTTTCAGTGAAAAATACGGTGATTTTAGCCAATTTTTATGTAGGTACTTCTAGTTACAATTTATTAGATTTAAGTTATTACGATTTTGCATGTAGTTGGTTAATATACAAAAAAAAAAATATGTTGATTTATCTAGTCTTCAATAATTACTGTGATTTTAGTATTTTTTTGTACTGTTATAATTTTTTAGATTTAAGTTATTATGATTTTGCATGTATGTAGTTGGTAAATATACAAAAAAATAAGAAGTGATTATTTACTGTTGATATGTGTTCTATTTTTTTTTGCATATTTTATATTTAATGTTGATTTATATGATGGTCAATCAAGGCTGATTTTTGTAAAAGAGTTGTATTTTGTTAGTTTATCGGACATTGTGATTTTGTATGTGTTAATCTTATTTGAAATAAACATGATATCTACCGAATTACTATATTTTTTATTTTAGCCTTTTCTGCGCGACTGTACCAGGACTACCAAGCTGCAGTATACACATATACATGTACTTATATTAGAATAATGAATAAAAATAAATATTCTTCAGGGGGCGAATGGGCCCCTCAAAAGTTCCAGGGGACGAGTGGGCACAGGGTGCGAATCTTAGGAGACGAGTGGGCTCTGACCCCTCAAATGACAGTCATTATTTTGGATAAACTGGAAGTTTTTGTTAATGCTTGTTTCAAAAATTGAATTTGAATTAACAGCTGAATTTACGTTTATAGATAAGTTAGTTGATGGTTGGAGAAATCGGGAGTAAGAGTATGTGTATATAAATAAAAAATAATCACCAAATATGTATGTACGCGCGAAACTGTAGAAGCACTTGGACAATTTAAATATAATCTATCTATACTTATATACCTACTAATATATAAAGCTAAAGAGTTTGTTTGTTTGCTTGAACGCGGTAAACCCAGGAAATACAGATCCGATTTGAAAAATTGTTTCAGTGTTGGATAGCCCCTTTTATCGAGGGCGGCTATATTATATTCTGAAGTTCCCATGGTAAGGGGGCAACGCAGGTGAAACCGCGCGCGGGAAGCAAGTTTATTCGTTTTTTTTGGTAATTCTGTTGATATCTTGTTATGACCGACGTGCTACCTCGTCACTAACATCTAGTATTATAGATTATTATTAACCTAAGTTTTATAGATTATTTTTCTGTCCATATGTAATATAGCATTTGAAAAACATTTATGCGCACCCAAGGCGGACGGAAACGTCTATTCAGTTACAATAACATTAAGATTGACACATTTCAAGAGCTGTTCTCATGATACAGTACTGATTAGGAGCACTTACTAGGCATACGCGAATTACAGCCTTCCGACGTGGTGCTAGTGCAAAGTGGTAGAATTACAATTGATTCCTTCTTACAGTGGTTAGTTGAATTGAGTATAATTTTGTATCGCACCATGTTTCACTACGTACACGATTATCATACACAAACTTTCGCGCGCAGTTTTCTGCTCCTTCCGATGCCCTCGTAGACCCGAAGTCCGAGAGGCCCGCGAATCTTACAGTAGAGCGACAGTTGCAGAAAAGTCCCCTAAAACCTAAAACCCATAATCCCTCAATCTCCCCGACAGCGACCGCCCTGAGCCGAGGTCCAAGTCCCACAGGGGACGCCCACTGACGCAGGTTGCTTAGTTTGTAGTGTTTAAACCATTTATCTAGGCATTTAGCTTTGCTCAGCTTTGTGCCCGGTGAAGTAGCAAAAGCCTCGGAGCTAACTATATAAGTCCGTCCGAAAAAAATAAAAAAACTGTTTTCCGCGTGACTCCGTTCCCGTAAGAACCTTATAATGAATGTAGCCTATATATAGCCTTCCTCGATATCGGCTATTTAACGCTGTTATAATTTTTCAAATTGGTGCAGTAGTTCCTGAGGTTAACACGTTCAAGCAAATAAACTATTCAGCTTGTTTATTAGTATTGATACTCCTTACAAACCGTGACTTTTTAGTCATTGCTAACGGAAATCGATAGTGAAATAATTTAAGTATTTTTGCCCAGATTGCACCAGCTATATTTTCAGATTGAGTGATAGTAAATAGGTCCATAGTAAACTAATTGGGCACTAACAAAAAAGAAATACAATATTAAATTAATTATTGTTAACAATGATAAACTCAATAAGTTTTCTTGTATAATGTTGTTTATATACAAATTATTTTGATTATTATATATTTAATCTTTTAATTCATCAGGAGAGAGAGAGTCACCGCCTTAAGTCAAGACACTTGTATTCTATTCAGCCTTTAAATATTAAGTATGCCCAGGTTTTTAACTTTGTTGTATGTAAAATCAACAAATTTCTTTACTAATCAAACATTTAATTCATGAATAAAATGGTTAAATAAACTTAGTCCCGTAATATACTTCTATGAATATGATCATAGAAGTTGACTTTGTATTTCGTATTTTAGGTACGTCGACTGGTCTTGCTAAACCGTCTGACATTAGATCCAAGTGTTTCAACTCTATCTAATGAGGTGTAGTACTAACGATTGCTACACCGTGTCGATCACTCAAGCGGCACGACGTCGATATGATACCAGAGTGCATCTGTACCCTACTAATACCTAAAACACCTTAACTAACTCCACCTATCAAGCTAAAACACAATCTAATACTTCGATGTAAAGAAGAATTTACTTTGACAAATTTAACACGGATAAAACATTTGAGCTTCAGTTTGTCAGGCCTGGCAACCTGCCAACTGAACCAGCTACAGAACTGTACAGCAGTATTTGTCATGAAACAAATCCAATATTCTAGGCAAACTTGCAAAATGAGATTCTGTTTTTTATGAAGATGAAAAAGAGCGAGAAATGGAATAATATTCCTGATTTGTGGGTATTTTGGTAGCCTAGGCAATGCTTCGTTGTTTGAGAATATAATAATTGTACGAGTATGACGCACCTTTAGAAATATAGTGACCTATTTGAAAATACCAAATTTTAAGTAAATGGCGAAAAAGGATTGTAAAATCCATTAATTTTGTAAAAATAAAATTAAATATTCGGTGGTTTTAAAAATATGTGTATTTTATTAGTTTTTAATTTCAACCTTTTTAATATGGGTCGATGCAAATGTTGAATTTAGGTCGTAATATGAATTAAAGTCACACATACGAAATTTTGAATTAGAGTCACTATATTTCTAAGGGTGCGATAAGTTACCTATTTTGATATTTTGTTTGTCTGTTATAATAAGCTCACCACATGCTAAGAGAATATGTTTTGTAAAAGTCATTATAAACTTTGAAGCAGCCAGTGAACACCACATATCATATGTAACATCGGGGTAACGAACTCTGCAAATACAAGAAGAAAACTTTAAAACAACACAGTGTGAAGAGCATGAAGTTTATATCTACGTAAACAGTACCTAACACAAACAATTACCGTAGCTGTTGATACATTTACGAGTACGTTCGTAATGATACTCAGAGTAACTTTACCAGTATTTTAGCTAAGGCAGTAAGTATTTTGTTTAAAGAAAATGTCCTCAAAAGAACCAATGTTTCTACGGTCCGTCAAATGACATGCCGGGCCATTCGTTTTCTTATCTGTAGCGAGATGACATGAGCTAAGACACTTGTCGCGTTATGTCGATAGACATATTGAGCGAAGTCCGATGTACGACTTCCGACGACGCACGTTGTTAGCCATTTGTCCCCTAGTGTACCTGTGGCTTTACCTTTGGCTGCAACTTCCCTTACAACTTATTTCCAGTCATTGATTTTGAAAAACGATTTTTGTACCTAATCCTAAGGGTTATGTTTCAATTTGTCGGCAAAGTATTGAGTTTTTTTTTCGGTTACATTTCTTAATGGCAATCTCATGGCTTGAGCCCATGGCCCATGGGTTATCTAGTATCTTGCTATCTATGTAGTCAGTATTTTGCTACTTTACCGGACAAAAAGGCGAGCAAGGCCAGCCTTATTAAATGGTTTATAAACTACAAACTAAGCATCTTGCGCAAGAGGGCGCCCCCTGTGGGACTAGGACTTTACCTCAGGGCGGTCGCTGAAGACGGACGGATTAAGTGATTTTGACATTTATGTTTTTAGAGGAGATTTGTGCAACTATCGCTCTACATTGCAATTCTCCGAATTCGAAGTCCGAAAGGCCCCTCTCGGACTTCGGGTCTACGATAGCATCGGCAATTTCTTCACAAGCAAAATTTCTTTAAGCCAGAACATAATAGCAATAGGCTATGTTAACTCTTTTATATCACCTCACTGTTTCCAGCTCTTGCTCTTACAAGCTCACATAATACAGTAACATTTCTTATACAAGCCGTACAAAATGCTCATTCTACAATATACTTAGTCAACTATACGTCAAGTCTCACAAGAACTGCGGCAGTTGGCCTTTCAGCGTTAGTATAAGCATTGTTCGGTGTTCATAAAGCATTGTGGTGCCAACAGCGCATAGCCAAGAATAGGTGAACAAACACTATAAGTTCTTACCTACTTGTTTGAAACTACTTTTTTTACTGCCGCTTAAAGTTTTTTTTCTTAAGTTGTTAGTGTTCAGGTTTTTCTTAAGTACACTTAGAGCACTTAGAGGTTTGCTTTTAATTCTGACATAAACTGTCAGATAGCCATCAATGAATAGCTTTATTCTAACATTAGCTTCACTCGCGTAACTCCCGTTCCCGTAAGAACTTAATTAATTAATATAGCTTATTTTACTTTTGGATAACGTAACTTAATGATTAAATAATTTTGCAAATCGAACCAGTAGTTCCTGAGATTCAGCGCGTTCAATCAAATAAACTCTACAGCTTATTGGCAATATTAGTATGGATTTTAAATAAACATGTAACCAATATATGTTGAATAAACGTGTCTGGCTCCTTCATGCTTTAGTTAAACTTAACTGTAGAATAATACAACAGAAGAAAACATTTTCAAGTTTAAAATATGTAGTATCCTTAAAAATGTCCTAGTAGTTGTCACTTTGGTTGAAATGTCCTAGTAATCCTACTCGTTCTAACACTAACGCATTATATAAATGGGTCTCGTTTCCACATGTTTAGCATGAATATAGTCACGGAAACCCCACAGATAGTAAAGTGATGAATAAAATAGCATTGAAAAATCGCTTATATTTATTCTATTGAAACAGCCAGTGAAGTTTAATGGACGTATCTGATCTTTTATCAGAGTATTGAAAAAACTGATTTTTCATACTAAGTAATAAGTTACGATTCCTTTCGGTTTAGTTAAAGCAAACCACTATTCCTCATTCTTTTGTTTCAATAAAAGGCAGATTATAAGCCATTTAAAATGCATGGTAAGCGTTTATAGGCTACAGTAACCGCATAATATCGCTTTGCCAACTTTATAATTAATACGTTAACATAAAATAATTACTTAAGTACTTAGCTCACTAACTAAAGACTTGATTATACCATAAACCAAGATAATTAGGTTACGTTTGTACCTAGCCAAAATACTTAATGAGCAGCCGGAGACTGAAATTCATTGAAGCGCCTATTATGTATGATGTCAGCTTTCACTTGCTCTTAAGGCATCTCATTAACCTTTTTAACTATAAAGGTTACATATTTTTTTCTCTTTAAAAATTATACGGCAACGTTTAGTTCATACTCAAATTAACAATTTGTATAAATAAATTTAGACCATCGCCAGGAGGTTCGGATCCTGCTGGTGATGAAATGGTTTGAATCTTAATGGTCTGGCTTGAGGGCTACCAGGCAACGTAACTTCAACTCAAAATATTCAGGTCAAAAAGATTGCCATATTCAAATAATAGCTAAACGATTCTTTTTATTCAGATTGCTTTCGGTCGAACGAATCGAAACGCTGTAAAGAAATAACCATCAAAGAATCTCCAATAATAACGCACCGAGCTATTCGAAATAGGAATGGCCTAATATCCGCGATTCAGATCATAGTAAACAGTTTGTCGGCATGATAAAAATAAAGAAATTAGAAGAGGACAAAAATGCGTGAATTTGGTTAGCCTACAATAATAATACACTTTTTTTTTTTCTTGATCTGTTAAATAACCCTACTCATCGGATTTTAAGTGGCTTTTTTTGTATTTTTTTACGTAGGCAGCCACGTGGCTTCTGCTACTTCACCGGGCATAATTTTAAGTGGCATGGAGATCCAAATACAGGAACAGCCAGTGGAAGTTCTGTACACTACTACAGTAGAGTACAAGCCAACCTCTGCCGGCCCATTCCCCATCCACTCTGTGGCGACGCACAAGATCACAACAAACCAATATGTTATTAAAATTTGTTTTTGGTGTTCTGCAAAGTACCAGATTGCAAATTCTCCAGACAAACAGCTCATTAAGCTTACTAATTATGATCTACTTTCAGTCTACGGCCATAAGAGTTAGTTTCAATTGACTTAGCATATTTATTTATTTATTTTATTTAACCTTTTGCACAATGACAGTACATGGCGGACTTAATGCCATAGGCATTTTCTACCAGTCAACCATAGGGTGGTGCAGAAAAAAGGGATAGGTGCACGGAAGTAGAAGATAGATCATTAATTAACTACCGTACTGGTAGGAAAAAAAAATAATAACGTAATATCTATGACTACATTCTAATAATACACATATAATATAAATACTATACTAAAAGGTGATACTATACTTATTATAGGTTTATAATAATACTATATTATACTATACTTTACATAATCATAAAGAGAACTCATCGCTGAAACGACTCTGAAAGTTGTTTACTGATATGTAAACAACTTTCAGAGTCGTACTTGCGTACTTTACGCTTAAATGAGATACGATTCTTAGTCATCCTGACTTCAAGAGGTAGCTCATTCCGTAGAAGTATAGATTGCACAAAGAAAGAGGAATGAATGAAATCGGAACGGTGTGGAGGACCATGAAGAAGTCGATTGTGCACAGAGCGCGTGGATCTATTACGACTGGAAGAACGAAATTGAAATTGAGAGGTTAAGTAAGTTGGAATAGTTGGAGAATCTAATAAAGAAAAGAGAGTTGTTAGTGCTCTCATATTACGGCGTTGTCGAATGGGCAGCCAATTAAGTTTAGCCCGATAGGCAGAAACATGATCGCATATTAAGTGTTCACGTATCTTAAGTCTCTGAACACACTGATAATAAGGTATTACCTACTAATATTATAAATGCAAAAATAAGCTTCACTTCACTAGCACGTTTAATGCTGCCCGTTTAGCCGTCCACGGTTAAACATGCGCCTCCTTTTATCAAGATGGTAAGTAATCTTCACCTGACAGATGTTACAGATCATCCATCAGATTTATATCCTTAAGTGGCCTTAAGACACCCATGGGAAGGCATGAGACGTTCTATTCAAACACACGGCAAAGGAATTATGTTTTTATGTTTCATGTATAAACTATTGTATACGAAGTATTGAAATGTAAAAATAGTATTTTACCTTTATATTTTACGTAGGATCTATTCTTTTTCAAGCGACCAGCAAATGTATAGCCTAGTCAATAAAATACGTCACTTGTCCCCACTGCCAAATGTCTCTATCCTTGTCTATTATTCACCGAGCTCACTAAATCCCTCGTTCTACAACTAAAGCCCAGATCCAATAGAATGCAAATCCGGTTCTATAATGGCTTCAGCAATTAGTCTGTCAATGTCTGTAAAGAACTATTGATATCATAAAGAGAATAAAGTTCTAATAAAGGATACTATTTTGACGATTTTTTTGGGATATGCAATACGGTTAATGTATTTGGTCTATATATATTATACTAATATATAAAGCTTAAGAGTTTGTTTGTTTGCTAGAACGCGGTATTCTCAGGAACAGGAGTTTTAAATCACGAAGATGAACCTATCGTCTTTGTGATTTAAACCCCTAAATGCTTGGATTCCAACTGATTCATGACCAGTATTTCCAAACCCAAATGATGTTACTATAAAGCGATGCTAGGTTGATGATAATTTTGTACGAGTAAGCTTAACGAGTGTCTGTGGAAGATAAAAGCTACAGTAAATGTTTTATCTGAGATAACACTGAACCAACGCCATCGTGTTTAAGATAGCTTATTGCTGTAAACGTTATTGTATCTCAGTATAACTTGCAAGGTAAAATTACTGTTAAGGTAACTTGAGATTTCGTAAATAGAAGATAAAATGTGTATGTACTGGGTCTATTGTTATTTTACCCTCCGCTGAGTTCAAGAAGATTGGAAATACAGATCTAGGAAAACTAGAATAATATAATTTACAAAGTGGAACAATAAAAACACCACGGAACTTCGCAATATCCACAAAATCGAACCCACGACCAAGATTTAAGGTGAGACTTTTTTTTCGAACGTACATTTAGGCTCGACGTTTTTTTTTCAGACGGACATACGTATTCAGCTTTGTGGCTTTTGCTACTTCAATTGGTGTAAACGCAAGCAGAACTCCAGTCTTATTAAATATTTTATATAAACAACAAACTAAGTAACCTGCGCAAGAGGACGACCCATGTGGGGCTTACACCTCGACTCTGGCTGGGTTGAGAACTTTATCACTTTTTTTTCAAAATTGAGTAATAAAATTATAAAATTCGACCACCCGCCGAATTCGAACCTGCATCTTAGGTAAAATCCCCTAATCCCTTAACCAAATAGGCTACCAATTAGGAGCTTTACCTAAGATGCAAGTTCGAATCCTTTTTTTTTTTTTTTTTTTTTTTTTTTTTGTTGTCCGGGGGGAAATGCATTTACGCATTCCCACCGCCGCTGCAGCGTATTCGCGCGCTGGCGGTGGGATATGTGGGACTCGCCCTCTCCATAGCGTGGTATGCTAAACTCATACCACGAGGAGAGGACCCTACCAACCACTAAAACCTCCCGGACACTCCTTCGATCCGCCGTTGGTGGGGGCCGGGTACGCATGAGCAATCCGGCCCCCCGACGGCACCCACGGCCAATATGGTACCGCGGGATCTCCAGGGCCACACTTACAGTGGCCCATTTGCCCAATTATAGGGACGCCCGGAGTGTAGAGGCGTCCCTACTCCTCATGGGTCAGCCTCGGAGGGAGCGGGGCCCATGTCCCCCACTCCCCGAGGCCGAGCCTAGGGTGGTAGGCGGCGGGTTTCAGCCCGCCGCCGACGGCCAACACGCCGTCTGCGAAGCGGGTGGGCGGAGGGATCTACTTCCCTCTCCCGCTCCGCGGCCTCCTTCTGTGACATTACTTGTCTACAGAAGGAGGCAACCGCCTCCCACGACCTCTCGCTTTGGACCATCTTCGAAATGATGGTCGGCAGCGAGAGGTCGTCTCCCACCACGCCAACGAGCTCCTCCCGCTCGTTGGCCCACGCCGGACACTCCACCACCGTGTGCTGTGCCGTATCGTCGGCACAGTCACAGTGGTGACAGCGAGTGTCCGGCTCTCTCTGCGCCACGTTGCACAGGTAGTGGCCGAAGCAGCCATGGCCTGTTACTACCTGTGCAACGTGGTAGGTGACGTCGCCGTGACGGCGACCGGCCCACTTTTTTAGATGGGGCCGAATCGCCTCCACCGTACGTAATCCGCTCCGCGGCGCGGCCTCTAGCCGCTCCTGCCATTTCCGGAGGGTTTCGCGACGGACCTCAGTCCGCCACCGTGCAACACCCTCCGGGAAGGGGTCGCGGCCAGAACGCGCCCCCTCACACCTCCGCCGGTACGCGGCGGCTAAAACCTCCGCCTCCAGGTCCCACGGAGGGGACCCCGCAAGGAGGCAGGCCGCGTCAAACGCGACCGTGCGGTAGGCGCGGGACGCCCTGATGGCCATGACCCGCTGCGGACGTCGCAGCAGGGCCATGTTTCGCCTCTTCAGGGCGTCGACCCAAATGGGGGCACCGTAGAGCGCCATGGAGCGGATCACTCCGGCGTACAGTTTGCGGCAGGTGCTCCCGGGTCTGCCGATATTCGGCAAAAGCCGGCCAAGAGCACCCGCCGCCGCCACCAGCTTCGGGGCCAGCCGCTGAAAGTGGGCCCCGAAGCTCCATCTGCTGTCGAGGACTATGCCTAGATATCGCATATTGTCCCCGACAGCAATAGATTCGCCGCCCACTATGAGGTGGGTGCCTGCAGGTGGCGCTCGCCGAGGCCCATGAAAAGTAAGGGCCTCGGTTTTACCGAGCGCCACCTGCAGGCCCAAACAGCGAATACGGGCGACCATTTGTGCCACGGCTGCTGTAGCCAAGATGGTCGCACGCCGATGATCGGGCGCGCGGGCGGTCACCAGTGTGTCGTCAGCGTATGCTATCACGCTGACCCCCCGGAGACCGCGCATCCGCAGCGCCCAATCAAACCCGATGTTCCACAGGAGCGGCCCCAACACCGACCCCTGTGGAACACCGCGCGAGACCGCCCTCCGGCCAGTCTCGCCGCCGGACGTCGGGTACACTACCTCCCTGCTTTGGAGGTAGTGTCCCACCAGTGCCCGGAGGTACCTGGGCACCACATGGTGCCTAAGGCCCTCCTCAATGCACGCCCAGGGGAGGGTGTTGAATGCGTTGCGGATGTCCAACGACACCGCTAACAACACCTCTCCCCGGCTGGTCGCCTCCTGCGAAAGTTCTCGCACCCTCGCGATCGCGTCTATGGTTGACCGACCCTGGCGGAACACGTATTGGTCCGCGTACAGGTCGGGACCAACCTCACCAAGATGTGTGGTGAGGCGAGACGCGACCACCCTCTCCATCAGCTTGCCCAACTCGTTCAAGAGAACGATTGGGCGGTAAGCCGATGGAGACTCCGCCGGTCGCCCGTCCTTACGGAGAAGGACGAGGCGACCGAGCTTCCAGGCTGCGGGAAAGCGACCCTGCTGAAGGCACGCATTGAAGAGGGCGAGCACTCTGGGCTCAAGCTCCTCCATGGCGAGTGCCCAGACGCGTCCAGGCACTCCGTCCGGCCCGGGGGCGGTATTTTTGATGGCCATTTTTGCCACCGCCGCCCCCAACTCCGCCGGTGTGACATCCGGCGGAGTTTCCTCATCGTCGCCGTCGTCGGTCGGCATCACGGTGTCAGCTGGCATGGCCATAGCTGGCGGCGAATATTCCTCCTGACTGGGGAAGAGCTCCTCTACAACTGATTGGAGGAGCCCTGGCTGTAGGCTCTCCGTCACCGGGGGAGCCCAGGGGCGTAGTTTATTACGCACCCCTTTATAAGGTCGTCCCCACGGATCTCTATCGAGGGCCTCCAGCGTACTCGCCCAGCCATCGTCTTTCGCCTGTGCTATAGCCACACTCAGCTGACACCGACTCTCCCTGTAGTCGGCGTAGGCCGCGGCAACACGAGCCTCGTCCCGAGGTCTCCGACGGTTCGACCGGGTGTACACGCGCCGCACCGCAGTGCACTGCGCACGCAGCTGCGCAATGGCGGCGCTAAACCAGTACACCCGTCGCTTCGGTGGACACGGGCGGACCCGGGGCATGGATGCGTCGCAGACGCTTACCATGGCCCCATCGAGTCCCCCCGCGACAGCGTTCACGTCGGAATCGGAACTACAAGGCCCCGCGACCCACGCCTGGACCAGGGCTGCTTCCTTCAGCAGCTCCTGGTCGAGCTGCCCCAGCGCCCATCGCCGACCCTCGCTCCTGGGAGGCGGCGCAGGGCGGGCGGTCAGAACCGCGGAGGATGTGGAGAGTCCGAAACCGATATATCGATGATCGGACAAAGTCTCCACATCCTCAAGGACACTCCAGTCCTGGACACGGCGGGCCTGGGGGGGGGACGCTAAAGATACGTCCACAATTGACCCCCCATTATGCCTCACGCACGTGTTAACGGAGCCACGGTTCAGGACCACCAGGCCCTGCTCCACCGCCCAGTCCTCCAGCGTCCGTCCTTTGGGGTCAGATGCGGGGCAGCCCCAGGCTGTGGATTTGGCGTTCAAGTCACCCACCAACAGCACCTCGGCGCCACACCGACTCAGCAGGCGGCCGACCCCGTCGAGAAACTCCTCGAACTCGGCCAGCCCGCGATTCGGCGAGAAGTAAACGCCGATGATGGTGAGCGACCCCACCACAGCCTTCACAAAGCCCCGCCCTCTCACGACACTGGAGAAGGGCGGGGTGCCGACCGACGACGACAACAACAACGCAACCAAGCCATCCCGATCGCCGACCGTATTGGGCCGGTCGGGAACCATGTATGGCTCGGCGACAACTCCGACATTTATCAACCACTGCGCCATGGACTGCAAGAAAAGGTCCTGAGCCCTGGCACAGTGGTTGAGATTTGCTTGGAGGAGACGGAACACGGACCTATCCATTAAGGGCCGTGTCCATCTCCTCCACCACCGCCACCGGAGCCACTCGCTCCGGGAGATCTTCGGGCCTCCGCACACCCTTGCTGGGCGGCGCCCGACAGAATTTGGAGCCGACGCTGTGGTCGGCTTTTCTGCCGGCTATATGGCAGAGCACGCACTTGGGCTGCGCTCTGCACTGCGCCGCCCTATGCCCCGGCTCGGAGCACCGGAAGCAGAGTTTACTCCGGTCCTCGCCACCGCACCTGCAACCGACGTGTCCCCTAGTGAGGCAACGGTAACACCGCAGGGGCCTCGGCTCCAGCAGATGGACGCGAGCCGAGACCAACCCCACGAAGAAACGTTTTGCTTTCTCCAGCCTGACGGCCGCAGACACCGGGACACCAAGCACAATTGTGCCGAGGCCCGTGTGATCCCTTTGAATCACACCCGGTCTTAAAGACGCCGCCGCACAGCCCCCAACCCCGGCGACCGCGTCAACGACATCGACCTCCGTCGCACAATCTTCGAGGCCGATGCAAGTTCGAATCCTGCCGGTGGTCGAATTTTATAAATCTCAATTTTAAAATATAGTATAAGGTAAACTTTTCCATAAAGTGTTCAAAACATTTATAACATTCAGCTTTTTTGGGATGTTTTTGCAGAATTAAACTTGTAATAATCGAATCTGCACATCTCGCAAAACTGCGAAAGTCGACCCTTAATTATAAATGCCGGGTAATTGATGAAGGGCTGGCTTGACCTAACTAGCAGGTGTAGGGACTCGGTTACCTACTTTCACACCTAACGCAATTAAATTAGACCTATATTAATATTTACTTATGTCGATAACACAACCTAACTATGCCTTATTTATTTTACGTCCGACCCATGTAATATAAAAGGTATATCAAGCCATTGAAAACGACAGCCTCGCCGTAGCTGAATTTATGCTGTAGTACTTAATGCGTCCATTTTCTATCCAATCTTGAGGACCAAGAAATTATTTATTAGCAGCTCGAAGTGTGGACGGAATTCACCTGTGCCTCCCGTTTATAATAATAATTAAATGAATCAAACGACAACTTATCGAATGAAAGATAAGGAAAACTATTTTATTTGCTTTGTAGTGAACGGTGATCTTATTAAATGACTCAGAAACTATTTAGGGTTATTTTAGGGCATAATATTATATGCCAAATATTTTGCTAATAAGTCACTTTTTCAATAACCTTTTATAAAGGGTATATAAATTATGTATGTGTGTATACAAACTGGCTGTCCTCTGAATTTGGGCCGCTGCGTCGCGTCGGTTAGAAGAACTAAGTACATTATTTAAATGGCCATGTTAAAGTGCATGACTGTCGTGTAAACCGACATTTAATAGGCCAAAATTAACACAAATCGCTCATAAAGTTGGCGGACGAGTTCATTCTAATTCTGCAAGTTGCGTCGGTGCGTAGTAGGACAGAATTAATCTAGACTTCAGAAGCATTTGGTCGAATGTGTCATTTTACGATATTGGCACATACGAAGAATAATCTGACGTATAATGTCCCATCCGACCTTATGTTTCTGACTTCTAGAAATATAGTAGTTAACAAATGAATGGCTGCTTAAGAACAACCGCACAATTTCAGTGCTTTGTCCAGTGAAAGTTGGGAAAATTTCCATTCATAGCGGCTTCGACAAATGACGAGCGTTTCATAGGTATCTGATGTAGCAATTGACAAGAGCGCGTTTGGCTTTAAATATGAAAATTATAGGAATATACTAGCCAGCTAAATATACTCTGCGGTCGCACTTCTTTTGTCAAACCATTAAAAAAACCCAATAAAATAAAGTTAAGTGCTAAGAAATTGTGAATTTAACTCTTAAACAGTGACCCAACAATATTTACTTTAAAATAATACCAAAATCTTTTAATTTTCTTTCAGGGCACTCTTTTATCCTCATATCATATGATTTGACATAATGATATTTGTATTTCGCGGCCTATTTATTAAGGAATAATTTTAAACATCACGACACAACCCATACTTAGGTGCAGCAATTGAAACGGCGATAAACCTTTGAGCATATTTTATAATCAATGTGACCTCATTCTTTTCGCACGAATGACACCTCATTTTTCACACGAAGCATTTTTCAATAATCGCGGCCTAAATGAAAGGAAAAAGTCAAATCTTTTTCATCGTCTTGATGGGAGGAGCCTGATTTTTTTTGTACGAGAACGAGAAACGAGACTCATGTCACCCGTAAATCGTAAAGGCTGCCAGTAAAACTTTGTTAATAATCAACTTTTCCGTGATTTATTTATACTAAGTAAAAACAATAAGGACATCATACCTTCGTGAAGACAGGAGCAGCATCACTGCAAACGTAAGATTATAAAAAAAAAACAAAACGTTTTTAATTTTAAATCTTGCTAGCAACATGCCTAGAAAAATCTCTATAAGCTCTCAATTAAAAGCTCTTAACCGAACTTCGCCCGCGTGGAATTAGAGCATTGGGCAACATTATTTTCGCGATAAAAGCAGTCTATGTACGTTCCCAAGGTCTAGCCTGTATCTAAATTTAATCGAAACACACTCTCACTCAGTGCAGGCAACATAACAGACATACCGTAACTTTCGCATTTATGACATAAATAGGGGTTGTTTACGTTGATCGTACAATCCACTACATATGACATCCTAGTCCCTGGAAATGAGTAACAAAGAGTCTATAAAGCAAAGAGACCATAAACTGCGTAATCTACGGAGCCCTCTACATAGTGATGGAAGCATACGCCTATTATATTTCTTTTTTGGGTGTGTGACTAGCGATTATGTATTTTTTCTTAGTTATATAATCTGTAGTTTTAAGAATTTGTCAGAAGTGGCGAGGACGTGAGATTTTTCTCACGGATATTAGGTACAACACATTGTACGAGCATACAGGCAATGCAAATGACGTCCTCAACATTGTTCCGCGTTAACTTGGGAAGCAATTATCTCATAGATAATTTTGTTTTTATAAAAATATTTGTTTGAATTAAAATTATTCGTTAGTGCCGATTTAAATTAAGCATTAAACATCAAATTATGCCATCATTGTGTAATTTTATAGGTGTATACTTCAGTAAAACACTTGATAATAAAAGTACAAAGACAATACGTGTTTGTCTTTGTAATTTTTTATTTTCAGGTGTATGATAACGCGGAGACTTATGGGGTCGAGTCTCTACTCTGTGAAAATCTATTGAAATGTTAATTTTTTAATTAAATAATAGCCTCAAATGTTCTAAGTTAAATGACATGTAATCTAATCTAAAATAAAGCTTTAAGAAACTGAGTGACAATGAGTAATAAAAAAAAATAGAAACTTTTTAATTAAGTGAGATGGCTATGATACAATTCAAAATAATTAAATACACTTATCTAATATTTTTTTAGAAATGTACTAAGAAACTGCTGAATAAAATTGTAATAAAATCTTTTTTAACGTAACCCACATAAAAAAACATAATATATATGCCTTATTTAGTATCGAAAATGCCATCGTGTGATGGACGCGTATATCAAAGGGTGGAGTGTTGCCCATCCCTCTTAGGCATTCGACCTCTTTTCAGTAACGCCATTTGGGTCAATCGGAGCTTGAAAGCAAAAGAATAAAACGATATTCATATTGTTTAACGATTGTGGCCTTACGTCGTCGGTGAAACAACAAGAAATATGAATGAACACACATAATTTGATGGTTGAATTAATAAAATGTCAAGACATAAATATGTTTTCAAACATTTTGCTTCGTTGTATAAAAATAACGTATAAATAGATCATTCGTACTAGAATTTTCTTTGACATCACAAAATCGAGAAGGTTCGTAATTCAAACTTGAACATTGTTTTGTTTTTTCTTATTTCGATAATGTTAAATTCTTAAAGTTCCTGTCACAATATTAGGAACATTTAATCGTATTTTTTTTTTTGTAAATATTACTGTAATTAAAGTCCCCAACCAAAAAACTGAACTAAACTGATTATTATAATTTTCTATAAATAAATTTAAGTAATATTTTAACTAGGTAAGTGTTGTCTCTTCATCTGCAACCTGCAGGTATGAAGTTAAACAAGTTTATTTTCTTTAAATTGATTAATTTAAACATTCCTACGTAGTAAGTACTTAAAATAAAAAGATGATAAATATTCCATTTCATGTTAAACACAGATAGGTTCAAATGTAGGCTCTAACTATGTGTCCTTTTGAAATGCGATGTTAAATCACATTTTCACAAGGAATTAAACAAATGTCGAGTTTCAGACTGGCATGTACCAAGAAAAACTAGTTCTACAGTTATTTTCGCTTTATTTTTATTAGCACTAAAATATGTACGAGAGCAGTAAAAAAATGTTATTTGGCTCTAGGTAGATACACAATACTAGATACTTGTGTAGGTGCTATGTTATGGAATAGCTTTAATTTACACTTTCTTTTATTTTATTTAGGAATAAAAAAGCCATTAATTTGCCTTGCTGTCATTGAAGAGACATCATTCTCACACCATGGATATCTAGTACACAGTGGCGTAGCAAGCTCTAGACCCTAGAGTTTATGATATGCCCCGTGCCAAAACTTGTTGGAGAAGCCCACTACGATTCCATACATGTTCAGGGCCCGTTTAGCCGGGGCCCCGTATCATTGTAACGGCTAATACGGTATTAGATTAAAACTAAGTGAAACTGCTCCGTTTTGGTGATATCATAATAGCACGTCTTTAATCGCGTAAATATTTATGACTAGTGTTGGCGCCAACGATGAACCATGCAGGTTTTGATATACTATTACGCGAGGAGGTTACAAACCTCTTTAGTAGCCTTAATAATATTAAAAAGAGAACTTAATGTCACATATTTTTCCTGTCAATTACAGTTTTTGAATTTCCAATCGAATTTTACTTAAACTAATTTGCTTATTTTTTATGTTTATCACGCATACCCAGCTTAGCAGCTTACAAACGTTACATATACCGTGTGAACGTTATACGTAAGAATTCTTGAGAACTGAGCTGCAAAAACCGCTCAACACTTGTAGGTAATCTAGTGGATTCTAGGTCATTTCCTACTCTGAACAAATGGCTGCCTTTGTAGGCGTTTAGTAAAAAATATGTCACACGTCTAGAATTTACGATTAAAACATTTGATTGCATATAGCATGTGAAACGTTTAATGCCTAACGAGTACTGTGCATATCGTATTAATCTATACTAATATTATAAATTGGATATATATATATATTAGTATTTTTTCATTAAAAAGGGTCTACAACTAATGAACCGATTTCAAAAATCCTTTCATTATTAGAAAGCTACGTTAACAAAGTAATTTTTTAACGTGATTGCCAATTTATGTGTCCATGTACGCCGCAGCCTAAAAAGAGAAGGAATGACTTGCGTGTAGTCCATGCATTATTGATGAAGTTGTGTACACTGGGGTCCATGCCTACTATTATTGCAAGGATGCTTCGTGAAACTTTATCTGACATCTCAACGATCGATTGTCGACATATTTACAAAATTGACTATACAATTCAACATAAAATTTTGCCAGCTACTGTTACAGCCTTTTTTTCACTACCGAACGCTGATCCAGTCTCCTATTGTGTAATTGTTTATTGCAATTTTACGATTCGCTTACTTCCAACGAGGTAACCAAATATTTTGAACCTTATTTTAATGTCCTAAGGTGACCACCCATAATAGGCCGCCTCATGTCTTTCTATAGGTGTGTTATGATAAGACGCGACTAAGTCGTCTTCGATAAGTAAATTGATTCTGAAAGCTCTGCAACAACCGTAGATTACTTAGAATTCCTATTTTTAGTTTCCACAGAATGCTGTTAATTAAAACCATAGACTACATAACATTGCTATTTTTATTTTTCATAGAATGCTGTAATATATGGATTAGCGACATTCCTATTTTCACTTTTCATGTGGACTCTGCTTTAAACTGTCGTATGCCGCAGTGCGCTATTACGAATAGATTGCCAACAACAAAAATCTGTGTTGCCTGTGGTTGTTTCCAATTCATAGATATTTACGGAATAACGTTTTATTTTTAAAATTATATTAAATTCTAATCTTCGATTTTTCAAATATCCAATAAGTATTAACAGATGAGAGTTTTTAATTCGATTAAGATTTTTGGTTGGAATGTTATCTACCAATATGTCGCAGCCAGATCGAACAATCTGCCTCACCGATCGTACGCAAAAGTTAATTACTTAAAGTCAGTACCCGTGAATTAACAAGGTACATATCTACCTATTATGTATAAAATATCTTAACGAAACTACAATAATAGGTCATAATTATAAAACCTTATTTTGTTATGATGCCGTCGTTGGTCTAGCGGTCATAATAATATGTTCCGTATCTAGCGAGGTCCTGGGATAGGCAAAAACATAACTAGAAATTTAATATCGAGAAAAATCTAAGTACCAGCCCGAAGTACTTGCTAAATACTTTTTTAATTAGAAAATTTAGAAAATATGATTATTATAGATAATAATACTGAATTATTGTTTTGACTATTTGCAAGTGCCTGTAATAGGTTTACGTAAATAAAAATTATTTTTATTTATTTATTTAAGTCATTAAATGGTTTTTCACCCACTACAGGGAGCACGTTAACTGTAGGTACGTTTTGCGCTTGATCTCTCCGGTCGTCTTAATAAAATTGTCCCACCGGATTTTAAGAGTAAAACAATAGAAAGTGCTCCTGTATTTGTGCACACACTATCCTCATAATATAATATAATTATATACCTATATATACTAAAGTCATGTAACACCGTAACATATGGCCCGATGCCGCTGTATCCGAATCTGTCGGAAGGACTTTATATATTACTAATTTAACAATATCTGTTAAATAATTGTACAGCATAATTTAATAAATCCTTGAATGTATAAATAGTATAAATTACTATAAATCCTGCTATTTAATCTACGGCTTAAATTAAATTGGTCTAATTTAGTCTCGAAGCGGAGCTAAAGGGTATCAACCTCGGCTAAATAAGTAGAATAAATTAATTCATTTTATCCACAAAGTAGAAAATATCGTGTTGAAAAGCGTGTTAAGTTGACGAGCTGAAGTTGCTTAGTTTGTGTGAAATTCAACTAATCAAAAAATGCTTATTCTGTTCTGTTAAACCAAACTGATTTTTGTTTCTTTTTTTTTTGGATTTTAATGACCTGGTCACTTGGACCTTTAAGTCAAGTCTTATTTTATACTGATTTTTGTCACGTTAGGAAAAGAGATAGGGATGTTCACGATATAGAGAAGTGGTTAAAAAGTGGGACATTTTCACTTTAAAAAGAAGCAATAGCTTCTATAAAATAATAAATTCAATTTTTACATACAAAAAATTATATTTGCCACTTTTCTATCGTTACTAAAAGAATGATCTCGGAGTTTCTTATAGTCTTTCTTCTCCGGGTGTCACATCGTAGGTAGATAGAGAAAGACTCGTAGGAAGCTAGGATTGCGTCCGGTCGTCCTTGCAAGGCGAGGCTCGCGACGCGTTCTATGCTTCTGACCTAATCTCAGCCCGCGCTGGTTGATTCTAATTATATTTATAATACGCGACTATCACATGCCACATTGGTAGATTTAAATTCTACATTACTGTTGAAATGTTTACTAATTAATTTTTGTTTTTCCTAGCATCTTTTTATCATTGTTTTTGACGTATCATAAGTACTATCGATTCGTCTACATTATCAATAAACGTTTTCATTTAATTACAATAACGAAGCTGTCGAAACCGTGTCCGTTAACACCATTATAATGAACGCTACACAACACTGCATTTACTAGAAAATATATAAAAACAATGTATCTCTTATGTTAATCACATTCATCATCCAGCATCATGCATCACTGACTATCTAACATTGATATACCAGCACCCCGTCCTCAATCCAACACAACAGGCCACATTGTACAATCTCCATTGATGACTGCACATTGAACTTTAACCTAAAGAGTCATACGTAAAGAGTAACGTATATGAAACTGCATTGTGATTAGTGGTGAATGGAGTATGTAATAAAAAGTTGGTTGCGCTTCGGCAGTGAAGCGTGGCGGTAACAAAATGCCTAGTGTAGTATACCCATCAGTATATTACCTAACTTACCATATGTATTGTATATAATTTACTTCAGCTTATAATTCTGTGCGTGGATTGATATAATCTATCTATATATTTTTTTTTTCATTTCAGCGTATGTTTGTGTACTTATATAAATAAATAATGTTTTTAATTCAACCGTCAGCAGATTTTTTTAACGAATTTATTGATTTTTTTTATTTGCGGAACTGTCATTTGATTGTTTATTTAAAACTATTTTTTTTTCTTGTCAATTTACCTTCGCCTTCTTTTAAGGCGCAACGTTCGCACTTCAGGTATTTAACGGAGAAATTGTCGGAAAGTGGCATTTCTTATCCAATATATTTAAACATTATTTATTTTACGAAAGTAAATGGCAATAACAGACCTATGTTAAATCATCAATAGGTCAAGAACATACAAAAAGCCTTGTGAATATCTGTAATCTAAATTTTATACTTTTATCATTGGGATTGAAATTCCTTGGTCTACTGAAGTTACTTTTAAGGCTTATTAACAATAGACCCGTTGTTGATTTTTATATTCGAAAGATACTTAAATAATTAGGTTAGTATAACAGTTAATAATGCTATATTCAGACATATTCATCGATAAATACTTATAGTGCGAACGTTGCGCCTTAATACACATAGATTAATAATTTGAACATAAAGGGTTTATTAAAATTCTATAAGTTTAAGCAATTTTAATTTATTATTATCTTTATTACTACTTAACGTTGTATTTAATCGTAAACTTATAAACATAATGTATGTGGTTGGAATAATAATAATTTATTATGTATTTATGAATAACTAGCGGCCCGCCCCGGCTTCGCACGGGTGGACTTTTATACCCTACCCCTGCCCTACCCTACCCCTGCCCTACCCTACACCTACCCTAACCCTACCCTACCCCTACCCCTACCCTACACCTACCCTACGCTACCCCTACCCTACCCTACCCCTACCCTACCCCTACCATACCCCTACCCTACCCCTACCCTACCCCTACCCTACCCTACCCCTACCCTACCCCTACCCTACCCTACCCCTACCCTACCCCTACCCTACCCTACCCTACCCCTACCCAAAAGTATCCTATGTCCTTCTCCCAATTCTTAGCTACCTCCCTACCAATTTTCAGCCAAATCGGTTCAGCCGTTCTTGAGTTATAAATAGTGTAACTAACACGACTTTCTTTTGTTTTTAAAATGTATTCTGCTATTCGGGACGGAAACAAATCCAACAAATCAAAAACCATGGCAATCGGTCCAGCCGTTCTCGAGTTATAAGTGTTGTAACAAACACGACTTTCTTTTATATATATAGATTCATAGTGAGATCCTCTGAGAATACGTACTTGACAGTTATAAGAATTTTGAATTAAGAAATGTGTTCAATGTTCATATTATTCCGCATTCCCAACATAATATTATATAAGATTATGTATTATTTTTATTATGTAATCATTCATCAATTTATATTGCATAACTGTAAGATATTAATGGAACTAGTAGTATATGGGTAGGAAAGTCAGGTTGATTGATAACAATTATCAAAGATTTTTTTTTATATTTTCTAATATTTATTGTAGGTATATATATATAATAATATATACTAGCGGACCCGACAGACGTTGTCCTGCATGATGATATATTAATATAATAATAATAATAATTTGTGAATATAAACCATCCACACAAACGCATACAAAAAAAATCATTCAATTCTGTCCAGCAGTTTAGGTCGAGTTCAGTTACAAACACACGTACAGTAGAATTATATATATATATGATAGGTTTAGTGTGGTTTTCTCTCTTAAATCGCTTTCATATTTTGTACCCGTTTCTAACGTGACAACAAATTAAACTCGATCATTACGGTCAGTGCCATTTTATTTTTAACGAAAAAAAATCTTAACATATTTTAAACTTCGAACGAACCTACTTCCAAATAACTCGTTCTTTCTTACAGGAGTTCAAAGAGTTTGTAACTTAAAGACCTGACTAAATTTGGAGCGTTAATGAACGTTTGTGTTTCTATGTTAGATAATTAAATGGTAATAGGTACGTTGAAATATATCCCTTTGATGTCAAAATGCCTAAAAAAATATACCGGCAACAGTTAATTAAACAGACGAAGTTTTTGTTTTATGTAGCAGATGACGTAAATGATCTTTATCCACATGATCTTAAGTGCATAAATATAGTCCAACAACATAGACTTCAATTTTTTTCTACAACAGATCTTCAAAGATCATCTAGCCTACATTCAAAATTAATACGGTTGGTAAGCCTCGAGCTGAACAATGCTTATCAAAGTTGACACGAGCTTTTCCCCACATAAAACACCTTTGGCTACTCATTCCCGATTCACAGACAGGAAGAGCGATTGGCCGCGGGACACCGCGGTCGTGTAGTCAAACGGGCCGTCCATCGCGGCATCGCCTATAAATAGGCGCGTCAACTCGGCTTGACCTACATCCGCCGGTCGGTGACCCCACACCCGTCTATGAATTATTATAAATTTTGTTCTATTGTCAAATTTGAATTTGTGAAGGTAGAGTAAATTAAAGTTTTTTTTATATCATTTGGTTTAAGTTATATACCTAACTTATATTATATAAACTACATATTATTATCTAACTTATTTTGTTTAATTAAAACGGAGATCTGTTCGGGGAATTTTTATTTTTATTAACAACGTTTTGGGTCATAGAAGCGGAGAAATATTGAAAAAATATCACTGCAAAAAATTGCCCAATTATATTATATAAATCCTTATGTTTTCATTTATAATCCAACATTTTCTAATAGAGAGGATGTTAAAATCTAATATTTACCTTTTAACTGAACCCTATCACTTAACTTATTTTAAAACCATGCCAAAAAACTACTACAAATATACCTACAACATTTCAATTTCGGAATTAACACCAAAATTAATTCCGAAATATAGGTATATTTTTTTTGTACATTAATAAATGATAAAAATCTTAACTCGAATTTAGGATAAATATAATTTAGTTTTATATACATACAAATGATCGAATTATAAAAGAGAAAAATTGACTAAAGGCTGGTAATCAAACTTAACAATTACTCAAAACTTTTAATAAATAACAAGTTTTGGAAGCACCGTAATTAAATACTTATTTTATTGTATTGTAAGCACCGTTAACATTTTGTTACATATTGAGGAGCGTCTTTTAAAATGCCGAATATATACATCTGTCGTATTGGCGAAGTGACAGATTTACACCCGATTTATCCAAATGCTTTGAAACTCGGAATGTACAACGTAAAGATTTTTAAAGCACTATTCCTACTATTCATTCCATTTATCCTTACCGAGTGCTGAAACGTGCTTTTTATTCATAATGTACCATCTGGAGTATAAGGCTGAAAAACAACGGGACCCCACCAATATTTTACGTAACGGGGTTACGTTTATTTAGGTTTCCTTAAGTTTCTATTGTTATATAAAATATAGAGGCATTATAGATTTATTTTGAAAAAGGTTTCATTGTTACCATTGACATAAGAATAACTTTATTGCACATATGAAATAAAACTATTTACAAAGTATTAACGTAACACTTAAAACCAAAAACAAAAACATATGTATTTGAATCATTTCGAACATCAACCCTATCTATTTTCCCATATCCGATTCCTACATAACATCAATATAACAATGGATTATCCAACCGCGTATCCTTGGCCGAAATAATTTTCCCGGATTTGGAACAGCGGAAGTATATTAAACACCCTCATACACGATACAGCCAAACGTTTTTTATTCATAAGTGACCATAGACCCGGCAGCATTATGGAAACGGAAATGCGAAAGATAATCGCGGTTTTGGACCGACTAACTGTCGGGTTCTGTACGTTTTGGGACAACAATAGGCCATTAAGAACATTACTTACATGATTAGTGTCATCTTCAACTGCCATTTTCGAGGTGGTTAGCGTTATATCACTTTTGATACAAATCTCTGGTTTATGTGCTACGTATGTAGCTTTATTAACTTGTTTAAGTGAAAGTATATTATATATTACTTTTAATAAATGTTATTGTGTGAATTAATATAATTAAAAGCTATTTTAATTATGGTTAGTAAATTATAATACCTAAATGTTTTCTCTACCGATTCTAGTCAAGGCTTAGAAAGAAGAGAGTGGTCAAGTTGCGCAAGAGCGAGTTTTAAGAGGAAGAGAGAATTCCATTTTGCACTGTAATACTTCATTTTATCAGCCCATTTACGTCTACTGCTGAACTTGGGCCTCATTTTAACAGATCTTGCCAAGCCAGGGTCGTTGAGGGACATTGCTATAATTGCCACGCTTGGCAGGCGGATTGCTCATCTTTTACCATTCGAAAGCTACGTTGGAATTAACATATTCTTTATTTAATGATGAAGCTTCCACGGCGTAGGAACGCGGGTTTCTCCCGTGAAGCTACCGTTGGTTGTTGTATAGTTGGCTAAATAAATAAAATTACCCAAACACCTCCACAACTTTTGGTCAGTGGGTAGTCTTATTTTAAATTAATTGCTTCTTTACTTTGTTACGAAAATCAAAACAATGTATCTCTTTGTTGTCCACAGGTGCCTCGCGACAGTTTCAAGCACATAGTGAAGGCGTGCGAGTGTCCCCTCTACTGGAAGATGCCGCTGTTCCTCGCCACACAGCAGAACCTTCATGTGCCTGTTGATGGACACAAGTTCATAGATTTCTGGAGAGAGTAAGTATTGCCAGTTCTTTTTATTACTTCAAGAGCCCGGTTACGTCCACTGCTGAGCTTAGGCCTATTCTTAACAGAACTTAGTAAGGGATGTTGGGGGATTACCATAATTACCATGCTTGGCAGGTGAAAGGTGATCGCTGTAAGGTGATAAGTCACGTTGAGCTGACAGATGTTGATGCCTATCTATCACCTGTATGTCCCTTAGTGGCCGCTTACGATACCCACGAGAACAATTTAAACATGGGGATCAAACCCAATCCGAGGCTTAGAGCGAGACTCATATCGCTACACTATTTTCGTAAGTGTTTCTACTAAACTCAAGTTTATTCGTTCAAAAGTTTGTGGTTGAAACTTTAAAGCATAGCTAATATAAATCATTTCTATTCTGACTCGCAATGATCCCTTTGGATATTACATATCTTAGACTTAATTAAAAAATGTCACTTCTCTGTCGTGTCATAAAAGTGAATTGCTCTTATAAGTAACGACTTCGTGGAAGTTTTGTAATGAATTTTACACGAAATTGTCAAATGTAAGAAGTGTTGGTGTCGTAATATTTAATGTAGTTTTATTTTTTCTAATCATAATTAAATATGATTAAAGAACATACAAGTTTATAGGAAACCATTTTTCTGAAAACTTGCGCGTTTTTAGTTACAGGCCAAACTGGTAAACTCGTATCTTTTATTTTACAGTAGCTTTTATAGTGTATTAAGACTACACCACCAATATCCAGTTAGTGTGGCTGTTCTGAAATATAACACATTGAGTCTGGCTACGTGTATGGCGCAAGGATTAGGAGGAATATATAGCCCTCCCTACCGTTTTCGGCCATGGCAGGCAAGTCTCTAAGGAGATAAGCCATCTCCTCAGGACATATTAAAGTGCACAAGTTTGTAGGCAAACACAGGTGCATTCTCTATTTCTGTACTCTCAATATCCGGTGAGACGGTTTTAGTGACGACCGGCGCAGGACCAACACCTCAAAGATTTCTTTAAGGCACGGATGAGACACCACTAACTTCCAGGCTACGGGCTTTGGCATTTGGCATTTTTCGGACGTTGTATCTCACCCGGGACCTCGAGAGTTACGGTCGGACATATTACTGATAGATCAATGAGACAGTCCATAGTATAGTAGGTACTGGACCACAGTCAGTGTGGCCCAGGAGATCCCGCGGCACCATATAGGCTGCGGGTGCGGTCGGGGGGCCGGATTGCTTCGTGCGTACCCGGCCCCCGCCAACGACGGAGTGTCGAAGGAGTGTCCGGGGGGTTTTAGTGATGTAGGGTCCTCTCCTCGTGGTATGAGTAAGCATACCACCGTTATGGAGAGGGCGAGTCCCACATATCCCGCCGCCAGCGCGCGGATACACTGCAGCGGCGGTGGGAATGCGTAAATGCATTTCCCCCGGGACAACAAAAAAAAAAGGAATAGGTACTGGACCAGAATTACAGGCAAAACTGAAATGTTGCAAGCCGGCCACTGGGTCTCTTTGTTAAAAATAGTATACTACACCGGAATTATATACACTCGTTCCTGCTTTCTTCGGTACGCCTATGGGTGTATTAAAACCCCTTTTCTTGTTTGTAGGATGACTTCAACATGTCACGACCAAGCCTCCCGCTTCGTATACATCCTCACGCGAGGGAAGAGTAATACTCTTGCGCCAGAAGACTTCGTGCCCCTCGTCCAGGACGTCGTGGACACACACCCTGGACTCTCCTTCTTAAAGGAAGCCACAGAGTTCCATTCGAGATACGTGCATACTGTGAGTATATAGAGAGTTGATGTACATTTGATTGGGTACCGCACGGAACTTCGCTTAACGCAGCTTCAGCCTTTAAGGCGCGGGCCCACCGCGGTGCACGGAGAGGCTACGCACGTGTATTAAGCTTCGCTTTGGAAGAAAATGTATGTGGTTGTGTCCACTGCAACCCACGGAGAGGCTACGCATGAATTGACGTCATTGATACATGCGTGGCTTGCTCGAATAGGCGATTACATAGCTCAACGCTGTCGACGTGGGTCTACGTTTCCACTGGAGTACACGATTATGACCGTCGACTATGTACAGTTCGCTTATCGAAGTGAAGCCCGTGTCCGTGGGTTGCAGTGGCACGTGCGTGGCCTCTCCGTGCGCCGTGTCACGCAATACATAGTCGTGTAGGTCTTCGTGTACTCCAGTGGAAACGTAGAACCACGTTGTCAAACAAAATAATATACACAGCTAAAATGAGCCGCGTGCCCGTGCACAACATGCGCCGCGGTGGGCCCGCGCCTTTAAAAACATAACATACTCGACCACTCAAATTTACGAAACAAGTAGAGTCGATAATTTTCCGAACATTTTAAGAGCACAGTCAATGATATCTTGATAAATGTTTTGAAACTCGCCGAATTATATTTTATAACAAAACCCATACACAACATTCCATGACTAATAACGGAATTCGCCATAAGTTATTCAATCAAACAAACATTTAAGTAGTTGCAAAAACAACAAATAATATTTTAAAACTCTCGTCCCTTGTTTGGAAAGTGAAGGCATTCCAGAAAGCCGCTAGAATATTGGAATGGCGAACAACGCCAGCTTAGCCCTTTGGGAAATTTCCCGACTGCATACTAACTGCTTGGCTTACTAACGGAACAGCAACCGCGATACTATGTGTTAATGGCCTTTTATATTAATGTAACATTCCTTAATCCATTTGGAACTGAATTTTATTCATTTCAATCATATCACTTATATTTTACTTATATAACATTTTAATAGCCCTCACGGCTCTCTTTCGCAAAATAAATATGCTACTATTATATCAGTGGAGTTACCCCAGAATCCCGTACGACATTATGCTATGAAAATAGCGGAAATAAACTATTCTAGCCGTATCAACACCAGTGAGCCGACAAAGCAAATTGTAGTTTAAGGCATATTGATACCTTAAGCACAGTGGTTTCCACAGGGTTCTAGCCTTTTCCATTAATAAGTATTTTGAACATGTCTAACACCAAATTATGTTTTAACTTTAGTTTTATTAATTATTAATACTAAACCAAAGAACTAGAGTAGATAGGTACACTGTCTAACTTTTCCCGTCTTGTTGAATACTCCTTAGGGATATACGAAAAATACTTTTGGGATGTTCCCAAATACAAGGGCACTACTTACCTTTTCCACGAATTACTTTCTATTTGCGGATCCGAAGTCATGGCGTGTACTCCACAGGGAATATTCAATATTCAATCAATATAACTCACGCAAAAGACCAACATCCAGAAAAATTGCCACATATGCCAAATTTCTTGACGACTTTTTTGCGACGGACTTTAGCTATTGGTTTTGACTTTGACAGTCGATATTTCTTTACATATAGATGACCAGTTAACAGTTTAATTCACCGTTTCCATAATATGAATTTATTTACAAAAACAAATGAGTATTTCGTTTTATTGTAATGTAGGTAATTATTAAAAAGTAAGTTGTGATTTACAAAGCACAGACTTAAAAAAGTGTAATACCACCTTAATGTCAATAAATACAAGTCAATATTAAACATCTGAAAATAAATGTCTAAAAACATACTTAACCTGAAACAGGACCTCTCGAGGAATCTTCGCTTATCTAATTCAAGTGGGGATGCCACAAGGCTCACTGCAACTTGCGCAAGATGGCTCTTGCGCATGTTGCTCAATTTGTAGTTTTTAATCCATTTATTAAGGCTGGAGCCCTAATCCCCTTTTTTCGCGGTGAAGTAGGATTAGCGTTTTGGTTAACGATATAATACATGTCCGTCCAAATAATAAAATGGGAATCTGCGGAGCTGACTTTGTGAGAGCCTTTGAGTTTTATATCTATATGCAAACTTTGTAGAGCAATTATTTTGTAATTATTGTATTTCAATGTTGTATTTGTATGTCAATGTTGTAAAGATACCATTGCAGATAATAGTTAAATTAATTAAAAAAAAAAAGAATACTTAGATATTTAAATAACTCTAAACATTTGTCTATTATTTTTTTTACTTTAAACATTTACTTATTTTAAATCTGTATTTTATGTACATTTCAGGTGATCGCTAGGATATTTTACTGTGTAAACCGATCTTGGTCCGGCAGAATATCAATCCCCGAACTGAGAAGATCAAATTTACTTCAAGTTATTCAATTATTAGAAGATGAGGAAGATATTAATCAAGTTACGCAATTCTTTAGGTAAGAGAAAGTTACGTCATAGGTATTTTATATTTGGCGAACTTGTAGTAATGGAATTATTTTTCGTAAAACTTTCTTTCTGCTGTCTTCGTGATGAATCACCGTATCTATTTTTTTTTTAGGTTCAGTACATAATATTATATTTAAGGTACTTTACAGTTATAAATTGATTCTGATTTATCGCTCCCGTGCCGGGAACATTAAGACATCGCGACGAAATGCTATTATTTTCCTAAACGACCTCACATTTTATTCATTTATATCCGTTTTAGAAACTATTATTTTCGAAAATGACCACATTTATATCTGTTTCAGAATTTTACAGACAATCTTTTACTTTTGCCTTAATTCAGTTTAATTTATGTTTCAGTTACGAACATTTCTATGTGATCTACTGTAAATTCTGGGAGTTGGACCGAGACCACGATCTGTTCATAGACAAACACGACCTCGCACGACATAATGACCACGGTAAGACATTTATGTGTAAATAAAACGATACGTTGACGCAAGCGTTTAGTTTAATCATATGTTAAACTGTTTATTACTAAAGTGTCAATGTCAACATGACATTTTGACATCTGTCATTGTGTATTATTAGGCGGTGATTTCTTGAATATTGTTAGATTACAATGCCGTGGCCTTACACTAGTTATATTTGCGCCAAAGAATTGGTTTACTACGGTGGTATTGTTTTTCTTTTTTGCCATAATTAAATTTATACTGAGTTGATAATGACTGGCATTATTAAAAGAGAAATTTAGAGTTGTTACAAATTAGATTGAGAAATTTTTAGATACATACATTACATAATCTTAAACTAATTATATTTTACCGCGACTCACGGTTATTTCTCTTTTACTATAACCTGTCTAAGACCGATCGAGCAGGCAGAAGAACAAAGGACAAACCCGTTTAGGATTATTAGCTTCAAGCAGTTGCCCTTCTTTGAGGATTGGCAAGGATCATTGTTCTGGAAGATTCGCCTTCCCCCTAATGTGGGTTGAAAATTAACAATTCACTGTATTTATATAAAAAATCTTATATTCTCAACATTTTCAAAGATTTCTAGACGTACGGAATAAAATGAACGTCTAGAAATCTATTTAGATTATTAGCTTCAATACCTAATGAACAAGATCGAAAAACAGAGACAAGATTTAAACACTTATATACTAACAAAAAAATTAAAAAAAATCTCGCCCATTCGTACAAACTATGCTCATTTTTCCATGAACATTTATCATTGCCGTCTCTTGAAGGCAACTCTTTTGAAAAAACATAATTATGTTTATTTTAACATTTTATTGTTACGTTTCGACAGTAATACTGATGGCTAATAGTCCTGCCAATAAGCATGAAGACTACAAAAATATATTTAATTCGTCAGTTAGGTTTCTAAAAAACATTGGACACGTATTGTGTTATTTATCAAATCAATAAAAAAATACAAAGATACAGAGCGACAACAAACTATAAACACTCACTACTAGGTAAAATTGTACGCAGTACGTACCTAAAAGTCACGTCACATGAAATTTCAACGCGCTGTATCTTCGTCATTTTTTGTTTGAGAAACGAAAAAAAAATACGAGTCCAATATTTTTTGGTAATCTAACAGACGGACTAAATACATTTTTCTAAGCTTCATGCCTATTATATTATCGACAATTAAAAAATCACGGTATATAATCATATTTCTAAAAAGTGCTATGGGTAATGGGTATCTAAAATGCAAAAAAAAAAGTTTACTTGCCGAAATTTGAACGTTTTTTTAATGTCTGGCTGTCCCTTTATTGTTGAGGCAACTTGGCCCCATGGCCTGCTCTCAATATTAATCCTTTCATTTAATAAATTACCATCAAATTTCCATATTAGGTATTAGAATGTGAAAAGAAAGTTTCTTTTAAATTTAAGTAGGTACACATTTTTTTATCCAAGGATCCACAAAATTCCTAGTCATGGAACATTAAAAGTTATATTGGCTTAGCAAAACTTTTGACTGGAGTGTTGATAAATGTACCTAAACAACTAAGTAGAAAACTTAGAACTTGACTGACATCCACCAGTTAACTTAATGGGAGTTTCTTATGTTTTATGGTTTAATGTGATTATTTTACACGAAATAAAATAGACGTAGGTTGGACATTGGAATTGTATTTTGTCTTAGAGACGTGTTATAAAAGAGATTGATAAATTTCGATGACCTAATTGGTTAAGGCATTAGGAGCTTAACCTATGACGCCGGTTCGAGTCCTGCCGGTGGTCGAATTTTATTAACCTCAATTTTGAAAGATAGTATATAACTTTTCCGTAAAGTAATCAAAAACATTTAAAAATTGTAATTGTATTCGAAAATTTTAACTTTAACGTTACAATAAAAACAACTGCGGACTGAGGACATTTCGGCGATTTATTTTTATTTAAAGATTATCTAAATGTGCCGCTCTGGACAGGTTTTGGATCTGCTTTTTGGTTATACCTATAAAATATTTTTTTTTTATGCGATCTGTAGTCATGTAAATATAAATTATAAATCAAAAGATTTAAATTCCCACTTTTTATTTGAAAAAAACAGACAACGCTGGCTTAGAGCCTTTTCCATGTGCATGTGCCACTATAGATCCTGGCTAATAGGAATTATAGTGGCGGAAGTGTAGGAAGTATTAGAGTCATATAGTCAGTACCAGCTTGTAAATAAAACAGTATTGCCCTCGGTAAAATAAAAGATTCGTTTTGTAGTTCATACTACGAATTAAAAAGAAAACGTTGTTTTTTTGTTCGTAGATTACATATATCATCAGAATCACGTTCACCACAAAGGCCTCCACCTGTGGGAGGGTTTTGCCACAGTAACCAAGCTTGACAATCTGGTTGGTGACCGCAGTATTATGTACCTAATAATTATTATAATTTTCGATTGTTACTTCCAGCTCTATCAAGTCGTATGATCGAGCGTGTCCTCTCGGGCTGCGTGACCCGCGGCAACCAGAACCGTTTGACCCCCGACGGAGAGCCGCGCATGTCCTACACAGAGTTTGTGTGGTTCCTACTAGCTGAGGAGGACAAGACGCATCCTACCGCCATCGAGTATTGGTTCAGGTATTACAATTGTTCTTTAAGTACTAATAATTATATCGTCGCTGATACAGCAATTCCACATAAACCATTTAATAAAGCTGGAGCTTTCCTAGCATTTATGCCCGATGGAGTAACAAAAGTCTCGTGGCTAAGTAGTATCTGATAAAAAAAATACAGCAACCACGTAAGAGACCATAGTCAATAAGGTTGAAAATCAAATGTAGGAAATTGTTACTTCGCCCTTTACTACACAAATAAAGAAAACATTTTTTAAGAATGAATTTACACCTTAGAAGTTACTACCACATACGGAGTACTGTCCTATCACCGACAATATCATGTTGATGGCTTCTTTGACATAGGGGTAAAATGTTAAACAGCAAAAACTGCCAGTTGTCAGGATGCTTGTAGTGATTCTCCCGTGTTTCGGAGAGCGCGTAGGTAAAGCTGTTGGTCTCATCGGATTTGGGTGTGAAGAAATTGAGAATGCAACTGTGTTACCCTACCTTCTGCATTTCCTTAGATTTTGGTCGCAGTTGCCAAATCATGGGCCAAAATAATAATAATAAAAAGTATGCACTCTATATAAATAAAAATCTAATCTATTCTATATCCTGAGCGATTTTAGCAAAACCAAAAAGAAATACCTGCGCAAGTACGCAGGGCAACCAGGACAGTTCGGTTTTTCTTAATTTTACATTATATCCGAACACTAGGAATAAATCTGAACATTAATCAAATAAATCCTTATTCCTTTTCTAGTTTAAACAATACTCCTATTAGTGACAACAAATAAACAATTGAATTTAGTACGAACTTTGTGAAATAGCATTGTACGTAGTCCCAAGTTTTAATACCATTGCATGCATGAAGGCGCCTGACAAACTTTCACCCCGCCTTGTCACGGAACTTCACATGACTTCGTATTCCAATTTCAGTTTCATATTATGCTCTTGAAACAATAATTGTTGTTATTATTATTAATATAGTTACAAAATTTGTTTTTTAATGGATTAACGCCTTTGCTTTCGTGGATACTTCCTCGTAAAATATATTTAGCCTATGTTGTTTTAAGATAAAGGAGCTTTCTAATGGAATAATGGTTGAAATAGTTTTCCCATTTATAATATTACTAGCTGTCCTGCGCGGCTTTACCCGCGTAGATCCTATTCCCGTGGAAACTTTAACTTAAAATATAGCCTATGGCTTTCTATTGGTAATTTTTTTTCAAAATCGGTTTTGTAGATTACCCCTGCAACGTCACAAACTTACCTACTTAACTTACGATACCTGCGCGATTTTTATTTTTGATTACCATTCGCATCGGCGTGTTCGTTTTACTTCAAGTTGAACCTAACAAGAAACGAAAAACCCAGTATTTTGGAGTGTAAACTAAATGTTATCATAACTGAATTCAGAAGACTCTGAATCTAAATAACTAAATGTGAATTACCAGACAAATTTGATCGACCGGAATCATTTTACAATACGTTATTCAACGTTATGTATGTCGAACGCACACATTCGATCTGAAGTGTTATTAAATTGGCCACCCCGAACTACATGATATATTATGTATTTCCCAGATGTATGGATGTGGATGGCGACGGTTACATATCTATGTACGAGCTGGAATATTTCTACGAGGAACAGATGCAGCGGATGGAGGCGATCGGCATCGAGACTCTTCCGTTCAACGACTGCTTGTGTCAAGTATGTATAGTTGTATACCTTAACGGTTGTATTATAATTTATAGGGAGAACGAAACATGCTTACTACCCTAATCACTTAACTTAGAATCGGATCTTAGTATTATTATTTTGTTTGTATTACTGTTTATTTTTTATTTGTTATCAAAAGAACGTACGTACTACGTTCGCCAAACCAGTGCCCCCTTGTATTTTGAATATAAACCGATACAAGTAAGTACCTGACAAGGCTATTAGATCCATAAGTTTTTAAAAGAATTTTAATGTTTCGGTGCCGCATAGCCTGGCAAAAAAAGAACTGTAGACTAACGCAATTTTACGTAAAACGAAATATTATTTTTGTTTCGTTAAAATCATACGAATTCTAGTAGTATATGGCATGCTACTAGATCCAACATTAACAAAAAAAGATTTTGTTTACATTGGACATGGACTATATCAAAACTGCTAATTATGAATGTATGCATTGTTCTATGTTTTTTTTCCATAAGTTTTTAATGCAATACATAAAAAATCCAGTGAAAACATGAAAACTCGTCTGATATTTTTATGACATGTAGCTGTGGTCTAAATTAGATCTCATTCCTATTAATTTTAGCTTTCTCCACTTCTTCATCGAAGAAACTTTAAAAGCGTTTTAAAGCTTTCAGCTCTTAAAATTAACATTTAACTAAATAATAATTATCTGATAAAGTGAAACAGTAAAAGTGCAAGATTATATTAGTAATTAGTATTTTCTTTGAAAATATTGTTGGTTTTTTTACTTCCGCTTAGTGTCAGGTCAACTGCCAACCCAAAAGTATCACAGCGTTCTAACGCATATATGTATTTGAAATTAATCTATTTCCAGATGCTGGACATGGCCCATCCTGCAGAAGAAGGCAAGATAACCCTGTCAGATCTGAAACGTTGCAAGCTGACGCCGATATTCTATGATACGTTCTTCAACCTCGAGAAGTACCTCGACCATGAGCAGAGAGACCCCTTCGCGACACAACGTGACTCCGATTGTGAGGTAACAAGCACCAATAAACATTAGCAGCTGCGCAGTCAACGTAAATTTTATTAGTAAATGTGAAATTTGGCATTCCACAAGGTGCAATATTAGGACAGGTCCTAATATTGCACCTTGTGGAATGCCAAATTTCAATGTCTTGATATGCTTATCCAATCCACGACAAACTACAATTATTACTTTCATATTATATATTTAAGATGTCTGAAGCTGATTTATATATTTCAGATGTCTGAATGGGATAGATTCGCAGCTGAAGAATACGAACTATTGGTAGCCGAAGAAGGTGGCAGCGACGCCCAAGATCAAATGTAAGTTTCTATCATCCCCATAAATACCACCATCATTATTATATATTATTTATGTAAACACATGCTATAATAATCTTTGTTTCTATCATAAACAGGCAATTATATAGGATAATGAGAGAATCAGAGAAAAAGAAGTGTATGGGTCGATTCTATGAGTTGTGCAGAACTAAGGGACTTAACGGACTCAGATTATACAAATAAAATATATTTCACAATATTTGGTAAAGTAGACATAGTATAGAAATGTTCTGATCCCGTTACGCACTAGATGATGTTAGCAACATTAAGCATTTGATGCATTTTGAAGCGGCACATTGTTGAAGTTTCACCGACTGTATAGGACCTGCACTTTCCGGCATTCGTGACATAAGATGATGAATTAATCTACTCCGTGTTTTTTTGTCGTTGTTAATCATTCTTATGATGATTTGCCATAAGTATTACTATCTAAAGCATTAACATTTTCAAGGAGACAGGGATAAATTTCCATGGCAAAATGAATTCTAATGCCTTGCAATAAAAAAATAATGTAGGTTGTATGTACCGGCACCCCTAACACAGGTTCGGAGTCATTAATCTGTATTTTTATTGAAAAAGTGTAAACATAGATCGATTGTACTACCAAAAATATATTATTTCGCCGACTATTAGCAACGACAAAAAATCAAGGTGAAGAATGTATTATTTTCTCGAGTAACCTTTTTTAATATCGAGTATGATAACTTAGTCGATTAATCCACAAACCAACAAAGACATGACCGAAATCGATTTAAATTAAAATATCCACCATCTTTAGATACCAAATATGTCTCGAAACTTGTGTCACGATTGCAAAAATCCTCGTAACATTAATAATATAGATCTTTTACTAGCAAGCTCTACGATATGTTCTGAATGCAAACGATAATGTCACATAGTCAATAATTCAACAAGTTTAATGCAAGGAAATATCACAGTATCATTAAATTTAACACATCACAAATATACTCATACTTGTACCTACCTCCATCTCTATTACTGTATTTATTTTATGTATATGTATGTATAAAGTTTTATTTATATTACTTTTCGTTCATTATATATTAAAATTTCTTTCATCAGGGAGGAAGACAGATCTGGCTATGATAGGGTAAGACTGTGTTGATGATTTGCAGTGTATGTTGTGTTTGCATTAAAAATGCACTAGCCATGTGGCCCGTGGTCATGCGGGCATGTGGCCGCGTAGTCTGTGTCCGTACGGCCATGCAACGGTCAGGCCCTGTGACCATGCGGCCATGTGGCCAAGTCCTGCGGCCACGTCTATACTGACAGCTCGAGGCTGCTTAACGATTGAGCTTGACTGTGCGACCGCACATGTGTCCATTGCATTTTGCTCATACGATTGTCGCTTTCAAGAATGAACATTTGCACTCAAATATATTGACATTAAACATCCATATGAAATTACGATTCCGATCAGATTTCTAAATATCCCGTCCTTAAAGTTTCTTTGCTGTTGATTTTGCTTTTCCGAAGTCTTCGTCTGAAATCGTCTGCCTTACTGATGAAACACACAATAATATATCGTCCTCGTGAGTACCCGTACCTTCCCCACTCCACACGAAACGAATCAAGTTGCGCTTTTGTTTGTAAATAATACTGAGAGTCGGCATAACGCATGGAGCGAAACTAACAACGATCAACTCGTTCACTTGCATTCAGTACATACCTATGATATTGGATGACGTCATAACCCTCGGCGCGACGTAATGTGGTCTGTCGTGTTTCAGCTCGTACGATGAGACGGACGAGGACTGTCTCTCGCCCCAACTTGACGACGTCACCAACACGGAAGTGATCGAGGACTCGAGCGTGGAGGACTCCACGCTGAGCGAGAGCACGGCGCGTCTGGCGCGGCCGCAGCCTCCCGCGCAGAGCGGGTACGTCAACCTCAGCTCCATCTACTCCATCGGCGGCGAGCGCTGGAGCAACGCGCCCAACGACCCCAACAACCCCAACAATCCCAACGCGCCCGCCAAAAACGGCTTCTCCGAAATCAAGAAACTCCCCGAGAAACCCATCCCACCGGAGAAGCCTGTTAGCTTAATGATGGTCAACGGCAAGATGGATAACCGCTACTCCGGTTTCGGTAACAACAGTTTCCTCTACTCTCAACTACTGGGTACCAGCGGGGCGAGGGCGAAAGACCCGCCTTCCTACACGGCGGCCACCAGCGGCGCCCTGTTTGACAAAACGGGTGAAGCCAAAAAGACGGTTGTAACTTCTCCGATCAAACCGAAATCGCCCGTCACGAGTCCCGTCAACGGAGTCAACAAGATATCGGATAACTACGAACGCGCGGTAGCTGAGCGTCTCAGTCCTCAACGAGAAGTGTCGCGTTTGAACAGAAGCAGTGTGTTTAGCAAGGTGAATACGGGCGTCGTATCGGGGAAACTCAAGAAGAAGAGTCCGCGACCAGATGAGGAAGACGAGGACTACGCGCGAGACAGCGACGAGTGCTCCATATAGGAGTCCCACTCGCCACGAGCGACGCTCCGAACGTTCTGTCTCAGTGTACACCAAAGATTACACCATTTGTGCGATTCGTGAAACGAGTGACCCCTACCGACTTAACATGATATCAAATTTAGAATAGTTGTGAAATACCGTTTGATCCGTTGTTCGAACAGAGAAAATATTTTTTCAACGTATCCTAGCGGTCGATACGTGCCTTGTGTCGTGTAGCGATGTAGACGGTGCCGCGATCGAACGATTAGTCGAGTAGACCAGTTCTAGAACAAAAAGTGCATTATCCTTGAACTTAGAAACTCTTTCGAACGTTGTGTTAGTATCGCATAGACTAGTTTCAGCATTTTGATAGAGTAGTACTTATGTATGTAATATTTTTATTTGTCTCAAATTAACCATATCAAACGATTGTATTTTGTTTGCACAAGAATCAACACGTAACTTTTTTTTGTCAAAGTATGGTCTAAGTGTCAGCCTAAGTAAGTTAATAATTATACTCATCGTCAAAAGATTCATCAATATCTTCACCATGTCAATACGAATTCATATCATTCCTCCATCCAAATCATAATCATTAAACAAAATATCAGACATAAGAATTATTAGAATTGGAAACACCGTCATAATAACATTCAGTCGTCCATATAGCTTTATTTATTTATTTATTGTGACAAAAATCAGTATAATAAACACGCACAGATTAATTTAGAATAGTAGATAGAGATATTTTTGATAAGGGATCGTTACCTATCCGCTTCCTTCATTTTCGAAAAAAAAAATCGTTGCGAGTGGTCTGCCTCAAGGGAGTGTTCTGGGACCAACAGTCACTGGTGGACTTGGGCCAGACGGATTGTTGAGAGTATCTGGAGTATGTGTGCGAATCAAATATGATGACGTATAATCAGTCTACTTCATAAATCGATCTCTGAAGTTCGAAACTGTGCAAAATTTAAATTCCGTTATGAATCACAGAGGTCTTCTTGAGTAGTCTGAAGTTGTAGTCTAAAGTGCGTTTAGTCCGAAGTTCGACAACTTCAGTCTAAACTGAATTGCTAATTTATAAGTAGGCATTTTGCTGCATTAATTTTGTTCAATTCTTTAATATTTATAATTTTTGTATTTTAAGTTTTAGAGTCGTCTGCGTGTGCAATTATTTATATTTAAATGTTTTAAATGCAATTTAAAGGAAATATAAATTTTAATTTTTATTATTATAAATTAGCTGTTTGACTTGAAAAACGATGATATATGTGTGTGTGTGTGTTCGTAAAAAGGAGGAGTTTGTATCGGCATTACTATGAATATAGTGAAATATAGTGAAGGCAGCTGTACATGAAATGCTTATAGGTAATGCTAGGTAGATTATGTTATAATCTAGTCCACAGGTGCTGTTTCAGCAAACTGACGGTCTACCATTCAATGTAAATTATTTTACAAGTCTTCAAAACAATCAGTTGCAGCCAAAGAATCGGTTGTTACAACTTTGTAATCTCCAAAGGTAACTGAGTTTGTTTATTCACGAATTTTACCTATATTTCAGTTATGAATACTTTATAAAATAATCCTCGTTAAAATAATTAACTAAGTTATATGAATTTTACAATATTTAATGTTAATAACGATTCAAAATCTTGCTTGTTTTCGTATAGTTTCTAAAACTTATGTATGATTTACATACATGTAAAAAATCTCTGTGCCTCATTTCATTTTATTGTTATATCACGGAGAGATTACGGAATTATTTCGTACCTACCTACATTAAGGCTTTTTCTATAGATTGTTAACACATTAAATATTCATGATATATAAGTACAACAAAGAAGTTATGATAACTATTCGGAATACAATTAAACTTCAATATTTTGACATAGTTACACATTAGTCAATAACCGTATTTAAGAACCTAAATTGAGATAAAGAGATAAGTCAGGTTTCTTCGAAATTGGTACATATAAAATGCATCAAATAAAAGTTCAAAATGGTCCTTATCAATAATATTGAATGTGTTATAATCGTATAATTTCTATTTACAAATTCTCAACTGAACTAATTTTACCAAGTATTAACCAAAACGATTGTTCACATTTTTAACAAATTTTATTAATATGTTGTGTACTATTAATTAGAATAATTTTATGGAGGTATGTTTAAATACCTAGCAGTTTTGAGGTTAGCTGTTTTGTAGTGGGATTAATTAATTTAGATTTTAAGTCAGTATGTTTAGTTACCGTAATGTATTCTTTGATAAGGTTGACTGTCTTTTCTCCTCTATATCTAATTGTTATAAGACCGGCGAGAGGTGATATTATACCTACTTAGTAAGTTAAGCCAAATGTTGAATGACGTAAAGCCATGTACGGACATTGCGAGGCGTGCGTCACGCATGCCTCAGGCTGTGTGGACGTGCACTTTAAATTTTCGCCAGTTGATAGAGTGACCGTTGCACAAAACTCCACAAAAACAAAACTAAACGTCACTAATGCCTTAAATCCCTACGTCAGCGACCGCCCTGAGACCCTATTCTTACAGGGGGCGCCCTCTTGCGCCCTGCTGGAGCCCTGCTGGCCTTTATGTCCGGTGAAGTAGCAAAAGCCTCGTGGCGGAATACATAAATGTCCGTCCGAAAAAAAAAAGTTCTGAATGCCTCCGCAGCCTTGCGCTCTGTGTTTAATTGGTTACGTGCTTAGCTTGAGCATGTGTCATTCAAGACGCGAGCATAAATATATCTACCATCGTACGCAACAAGTTGATGCATGCGTGACGAACCATTCGCACTCCTTCCAATGTCTGTACGCAGGTTAATATAATGTAAATTGGTTTGCCAATAACATTTTTTTCATAATAAATATCGTTAGCAAATGTAATAAAAGACAAGCCGTAAAGCGTCGTCTTATATGACCTCTTCGCCTGGGTCTGCGTTATATGTAATTGTTTTAATCATTAATAAGGCTAATAATGTCATAATAAACTGTATTATGTAACTAATGATCTTTAATCTGCAACTCTATTACGGATGTCAGCTATTGAAATGATAGTGGGTACCTACTTTTCAAAAGCAAGTGTCAAACCAAATTATACGTTAAAGTATGAAATTAAATTATTAAATTGATATTATAGGGATAACGTATCACACTTTATTATGCCACTATTATACTCAGGTCTATAATTTCCGCAAAGTGATTATAATGATTAATATAATCACTTTGCAAAATGATTATAATAATTAATATAATCAGTTTGCGGAAATCCATACTAATCTAAATTAGGTAAAACACAAAATATGTCGTGTTCATTCGTAAGGTTTAGGCCTAATATAAAATGCATTATTATCAGGCCTTAGCCTGATAAAGAAGAAAATAAAAGATGACCGCAATATAATTTAGAACGGGTACCTACAACCATTACTAAGCTGATCATAAATTCGTTATAGGGGTACAGCACCAGCCATGTTACGAAATAGTGCCATTTTACTTTCCCCGGCTATTCTTTTGAATGCCTACACTTCTTAGTATGTAATCTATATATTTACTGTTGAAATATAATTTGCATTTGACCCATCATTTCTAATCGAATCTCCTAGATATTTGGAATAGATACGACTTTGTTCCTAAGAAGCCTAATTTTGTAATAGGTCCAATTCATAATAAGTATGTAATGAAATTAGGAAATTAAAATTGTAAGTTTGAATAATATTAGTTTTTGATTGTCTATTTGCAATAGGTAGGTACGGTATTATAATATATATTGTCATTAGTTAACAATATATAAAAATGTGTTAGTTTCTTGCATACGGAAGTAATCTCAATTATTTAATACCATCATCCTAAGTTATGATCTTATTGGAAGAATTAATAAAACAACTATCAAAGTCAAAATTTAAAACGCATTCCTCCAATAAGCTGTTTATTATAAACTAAATTATGGTTTTATATGTTTTTTTATTAGTACTAAAATTTGAATGCACAGTACTGTAGACTGTCATTTAACTATTTAGAGGAATACTTACAGAGTCGAATCACGATTGAACATTGTTTATTAATTAAGTAAGATTTTTTACAGACATTAGTGGTGACAATGAAATGGTGTGTTAACATTAAAATAAACGATGGCAGACCTATTGTTAAGTCTCCTAATAAAGTACATTACTGTATTTCTGATTTATTTTATTTTAAACCCTATATTGATATTGACCTTTATTTTGATTTCCAAATTATCGCAAGGTGGATAGCCAAGGGGTTAACTACGTAACCATATGACTATGACTTCGAATAAAAAAAATCTTATTTAGGAACTGTAGGGTTATAGTAACATATTCGCTAGGTTTTTGTTATTGCATTATTTAAGCTAAATTAACATGATAATATATCTTTACGTAGGTTATTGACGTTGTTGATACTTATATGGTAAACTATATCTTCTAACATATTGAAAGTATTTTTGTACTTATCGTATTGTCGGAAAATAACTATATAATCGAATATATAGATTCAGTTACTCGTGTCTCCTAATTTGTTTGGCATAACTCTCAAGTTTTTGCCCGTTGTAATATGTATTAGATGGCATGACAAAATACCTATTTACTTTGAGTGAAAGTAGTGAAAGAATTGAGCCTTGTAGCACCTCTTCTCTACCCCCCAAGGGATAAAAGAGACAGTAATTCACAACCATCAATTAAAAAAATATCTAAGTGGCTCAAGTCACATCTGCTAAATGGTTTCACGACACGGCTTAATACCATTCTGAAAATCAACCCCTCGTTCGCTTCCTTCACACCTCGTCACTGCAAAAAATGGATCATAAACTAAGGTGGAAGCAAATAGTCTCAAAAGACTAGATAGCTCTTACTTAAAAAAAATATAGGTCTAGTCTATCATTGTCAATGTCATAGGATGTCAACATTCAAAACTGTCAAATGAAATGTCAATGTTACCATTGAGGACTTGGTGGAACAGTTTTTCAAAAATAAAATTAACTGTGCCCAACCTTATATTCCAATCAAAAATGCCTTTTTACGCCGTTGCAAAGGGACGAACCCCAGGTATTTTTATGAGTTGGCCTGATTGTGAAGCTCAGGTAAAGGGATTTCCAGGCGCGAGATACAAAAAGTTTGATTCTGTTGTTGGAGCTCAAGATTTTATAAATACAGAAGGTGGCCCGAGCACAAGCACTAAGGCGAAACAGCCTAACAAAAATTTCACGAATAATTTTTCCAATAACCTCAAAAGAGGACTTTCCACGTCTTCTAATGTTAGTAAAAGTTTACCTAAAAGAAAAATTTCATCCAAACAAAATAAAACGAAAGATGATTCAGATGACTTCGAAGCCACCTTCTCAGACGATTCTGACGATTTAAACGCTATGTTGTCCAAGCAAATGGATGATATTGAAAAGAGACTGAAAACTTTCGAAAAAGGAGTAGATAAAATTATTCAAAAAGGTACAAAGAAAACTATATTAATAGAACCTCCACAAAAGAAGAGACGGAGTACAAAGGGAGTAGGTGAATTTGAGACAGATAGTGAGGGTTATGTGCAAGTGTACACGGATGGGGCATGTTCAGCCAATGGGAAGAGTGGAGCCCGAGCCGGTCTAGGGGTATACTGGGGGGAGAGCCATCCCCTGAATGTCAGTGAGCCTGTGTCTGGAAGAGCTACCAACAACTGTGGGGAAATACAAGCAGCTACCTGGGCTATTAAACAAGCTATAGATAATGGAGTCAAGAAACTGTCAATCAATACTGATTCTAAATTCCTTATTAATTCAGTTACAAAATGGATTCCAGGTAAATTATTCTACATAATGTTAAGAAAACCATCACTTTTGAACCTACCTTAAATTTTGTCTACACAGCAATGATTTTGCACATGTTTAGTACAAGATTTTTTCATTTTGATGTATGAATGTGTATGTTAATGCAAAGGAATCAGTAATTAAGTTGTTGTAAGAAAGAGAAATAAACATCCATAAGTCTGTAAATCCATAGAAACCTTCACATTTGTAGGATTCTCTGTCCAACTAAACCATTTTTGTATTCCAGGGTGGAAGAGGAAAGGATGGAAATTAGCATCAGGTGAGCCAGTAAAGAATGAGACTGACTTCAAAGACTTAGACAGTGTTCAAAACAAGTTACAGATTAAATGGAACTATGTTGAAGCTCATAAAGGAATACATGGCAATGAGATGGCTGACCAACTGGCTAAGGATGGTGCAGCTAGATATAATAAATGAATGCTTTTGAAATCTAATCATAAAGTTTTGGGAGATCTACTGGAATACATGAATGACTTAACTTATGAGAAAGTTAATCATACTTTATAATTTTGAATATGTAATTGGCGATAATGAACAGAAAATGTATTTTATTTTGTCACAAGGAATTAAAATTGTTAAGTTTATTCAACATTTCATTTACCATTACAAAAGGCAACATAATTACGGAAATCAGTATTATTTCTATTAGACAGGCATTTGTAACAAAAAAAACTGTTAAATACACAATATTTTTAAGTAATTTATTGAAATTTTGTCATACTCTCATTGAATAGACATGATTCATATAATGAAGATCCAAGATACTTTTACCAATTAAAAAAGAAATTACACCCCCCAATTCAGATATATATATAAATCTACATATTTCTTGTTAAATAAATTGGACTGATTAATAGTGAACCAAGTTTTTTAAATGCTGTAAGCTATGAGCTCATTGAATCATTTAAGGCTGTGTCACTCTTAGCATTGTAGTTAAAAGGATTAATGGAAGTTATTCATATGTTTATAATGTTACTTTGAAAGTTAATATTGTGAAATAAACGAAAATATGTTTGGACTTAAAGTTTAATTTATAAATACCTACCTCTAATTTTTATACTGGTTGAGACACAAATGTTGTGAGCATATAATGCAACATCTCATATGTGAACTGTTGTTTGCCTTCGTAGCCCCACGATCGAAAAGAAGATGGGCCATTGCACAAAACAATTTTTGATGTCGTGAGACACGTATATACAGTGAGGAGAAATAACGCCTACTAAACGTATTATAACGTTGAATGCCAGTCTTGGAAATATGTTTAGCCCAGTAGGCCGCGCACAGTACAACCAGTCCACTCTTTACCAAAAAAAATATCTGAAGTACTAGTAATTGTGAGCATTTTAATGAGTTATGACTGAAATTAATTTTAATGTGCGTGTGGTGTGAGGGCCACTTTGTTAAAACTCTTTAAAAATTTGCTTAGGATTTAGTGAACATTCCCAAAGAATTGTGAAAGATGGAATCAGATTTTGTGAAAGTCAAATAACCGAGTTATGGAATGTAAAGTTGGGCCCTTAGTTCTCACATAGAGGATTGAGGGCCCACCTGAACCTGATAAACTATGGACACTACAAAAAAAGTCTTTATGCCATAATCTAAGCTAATGCCAAACAAAATTTGTGATCACAAGATATTATCGCAAAACACTACTACTTTGTATATCTTCGTACAAAATGGGCCCTCAATTCTCACACACGTCAAAGTTTAAAATAAAATGAAATCATCAACAGCTTATAGTTACTGTTTGAAATCCTATAAGCTACTAAATAAATATCGACAATAAAAGCCTGGCTGGTTGTGCAGTGGTGACAGTAGTTGCTTTGTGTTCGTGAACTAAGTTTAGTCCACCGAGATACAGGGATTTATCTACTTTGTGTAGTCGTTTAAAAAAAACCAAATAAAAAAAAAATGTAACACTAATTGTAAGTGTAATAAATAAGAGGATGGTAATAAAAAAAGTTTAAGTTTCACCAAATATATTTATTGAATGAAACGAACTTTCGGAGATACTGATGTACTAGAAGCTATTAAAATAGTTAACCTTACTATTTACAAACAAAAATACTCGACAAACATAGTTTACTTTCAGAAAATATATGTAATTGGTATGCTATCTGTAAAATGAAAGAAATATAATTTGTTTTGCACCCTTTACATTATTGAGATACTTATTAAATACTTATATTTTAAAGTTTTGTATAAACAATTTAAATTAATGTGGTCACAATAAGAACAAAAGTAAACATTTAAAACATATTTTACAATAAAATGTGACCACGTTATGAAAGAAAACTCCAATTAAAAGAAAACATTTATAACATTAATGGGAGAAACAAACTGTTTGTAACATAATTTACAGATACACGATGTTGCGAAGCTAACATTCTTCATAACCAGAGATCGGAATAGAGTTTTTAAGTACCAAATCACGTCATTTCCATGGCGAAATCATAACGTGGACATGCCTACTGTTGTCTCCACTCACTAGTCACTAGGGAAGTCATACAGATTGGATTTATCTTAATATACATAAGCGTAATATTAACATGAATATAACAGCATTATTAATTTAATTTTAATTCTCATATCTACGAATTTACTTAAAAACTCTATGATACCGACCCTTGTTCCTAACTTACGTACTAAAACTAAAATGCACATTATGAGTCAACTTAACATAAACAGTCTTAAGATTATTGTAAACTGTAATATAGCTGGTTACTGTTGAGTTGTGGTTTTGTTTATGTCTTTTATTATTATTATTTGAGCAATATATAATTTATGAGTATTATAATGATTTTTATCGGACTCAAAACTAATTAACTATACCTTCTATTCCTTTATGCTTGCTTAGAAAGGGCCTTATTGTAATTGCAACTAACATTCCTTTTTTATCAGAGCCAAGAAAATGTGTGCATCACAGGCATATTTCCACTTTTAAACATGAATCATTCCTACAACTTATAAAATTATATATTTACTCAAATCATGGAAATAATATAGTCTGAATATAATTATTTAACAAATAAGTGTCAAGTTAAAATGGAACTAACATTTAATTTCTATAACAAAATTAAATTTACTAATATTGTTCTAATTTAGGAAGTATAATTCAAATCCAATATTTCTGGTTGGCATGTATATAATATTTTAGTTTATACACTGGCACTGTTCTTGTTATGCTCTTATTATAACCAAAACTATTGTAACGCAATTGACCAAAGTAATATGGATAGTTCTAAAAAAAAATGAATCGCTCAATTTTGACGAAAAATAGAGCAACAAATGTAAAAATAATCAAATACAGAGTATTCTTTATAACATATTCTCATTTTTATCTCTATAATGTAAACACATCATTACATTATTCATAAGCATACAATTATTTCATCAGCTCAAAAAAATATCACCACGACTTAGCTGACTGTAACATTTAACATTTACATTATATACATGTACTTAAAATAATAGGGATTAAATTCTAAAATGACTACAATTTAATATTAAAATATTTATAAATTACAGCCATCTACGAATTAGCTTTTCGTTTATATTGGCGGTCGATTCGAATTTAATCATTATTCATCACCCTTAACACACATACCAGTACATATTGTACACTTTTCAATACAAGTTTATTTAGTTTAATGTCATCTATGCTAAATGGCTGCTTATTTTATTTTATATCAATCACCGAAATAGCTCAAAACCAAGCCAATCAATGTAAAGCAAAACAATGAAACGAAATCACGTATTTACAATTTGAAAATAAAACTTAACAATTAGTTAAAATCTATCGCATAATTGCTACTAACACATGATATGTAAAAACAAATAGTGGCTTGAATTTGAAATAAAATTCAAAATCGCTCATAGACTTGTCGTACATACGTACATATACAAAGGTTATTATTTTCCAAGGCTCTTGTAACTTATAAAGACACGTTCTGCTCATCAAAAAAGCAGAAAATTCTGAACAGAACAAAAAAAATGTTCAAGAACGAAATAATTATGTACTAATTTTATATATATTTTTACAAATTTCCTTATAGACATGTTTCATCGTAACATGAAATTAAATAGCTATGCAATAGTATGTAAATAGCAGGATCACAATTATATACCGAAACTTATCAGTAATTTTAAAATCCGAAACAAAATTTACAATTTCAGTATCATATCTAATTGAATATCTTTAACGCATTTTCGCTATCCAATTTGTGACTCGGTTTATTGTAAATACACGACATCATTTTGAAATTTAAATTACACTTTGATATTCCTTTGTCACATATGTTTTATTCACAATATCTTGTTTTACCACTAAATCTTATTGCACTTACTATTGATCATGATATATTGTAGGTTCGATGCATAGTCAGTTCAAGTAATTTGTTGAATGGTGTGGGTACGTCGGGAAGGCGTCACCACCAATGAGGTGTTGTTAGCGTTGGACGCGCCCACAATCAAGTAGCCTCCTGATGACACCATCTTCTTGTTAGCGTTTTCCTCGTTGTTCATTATCTGTTGATATCATTCGTATAATTTTTAATAATGCAAGTAAGGGAGAGCAGTTGATATAATAGCAATACTACTATTAGTAACTTATAGTCAATGATTATAGACATTGTTCAATCTTTAATTCATTGTCCATTCAATAATAATAATTTATCAAGTTTTTTTATAAAGATTACTAGCAGAGTTTTGCACACTACTAAGCTAAAATGCTTGTGTTACGATTGGGTTTACATCGGTAGTGCAATGGGTGAGAATCGAACCGGCGACCACATGATCGCAAGTCCGACGCCCAAGCCAATGGACTACGGCCGCATACATACATATTGCTAGTACAACAATAGAACGTAAAGTTTATCCACAAAAAGAGACTTTTATATTTTTAAAATAAATTACCACACAATTTATTAATGAATTCTCAACTTCAAGATGTGTGTCGTAAATACAAATTACTGTCTACCATGCAATCTAAACTTCCAAAAATTATATAAATAAATGATATAGAAATGAGTACCTTCTTGTTCTGTGGAGAACAAAAGAGTTGTTCCGGTTAGAAAGAAGTTAAACCGGAGGCCGGTATGCCATGCACGAAAGAAAATTAGTGTTACGTGTGTACTACGTGAATCCATTAAAAACTACGGTATGAGCGTTTTAGAGACATCTCTTTAATTTGGAAAATAGATCCCTAAATCCCCGAGTTTTACCAATATTATAATTCACGGACACAAAAATAAATGGCTTATGTTTAACTTACCATCAGATATAGTAAAAATGATCACCAAAATTAAACCCGCATTTTAATGTAAAATTGTAACCAAAGTTTTAACATTTCGCTATCGTATTTAAGCAAAATGACTCCAAATAAATCATTGTTAACCCAAAAGTAGTAAATGATCACCAAAAGTACCTAAATGTTTTACTAATTTACTATTCGGTTCTGGCACTCGCCGGCCGCTGCCGCGGCACCGCTCGCTTCGCTCGCTCGGCTCGTGCGTTGTATGGCCGCAGCTCTAACCTAACCTAACCGATTGTCATTTTTCATTGATTTTATTAAGGTAGAAATAGCGCAATAATTTGCTCGCTAAGATTTGGTGATCATTAACTACATTTGGTGTTCGAATACAATTTGAAGTGCAGTCGTGACTAAAATAGCAAGTACTATTATAATTTTAGACTTTATTTTTCTGGTGTCAAGTATATATTTTTGGTGGTCATTATATTTTATCCCAAAATAAATTACGGCTAATTTTAATTTTGATAGTAACATAGGTCGCGTACATCATCGTATGAAGTCGTGTTCATCGCTCATGCAAATACTATATTGTTATACAAAAGTGCTGGATCATCACAATTTATCAATGAAATTAATAGAGTTTAAAAGTACGATAATTATGGAGTTATTACTAGTATTATCAAAACTTTCATGTTAAAATTCAAAGTTAAACTTAAAAGGTAACCTGAGTGGTGGATCCACACTATAAGGTCGATCTCGTTCTAATAAAATATTATTAAACTTGACTGCTACGGATAGTATGAATACTCACATTGTTTTTCATTTAATAATATTTTACCAGACCGTGATCGACCTTATAGTATGGATCGAAGCTAAGTTTAAAGGCGACAGTGAAAATGGACCAGATCAATCAAATGATGACACCATAAAATGTCCCGGCGTCATAAATGTTAAGTAAGAAATGTTAGTCACGACTAATTAATGTCCTTACTTGTTTGTTGAGTATGACGGGCGTGTGTGGGGTCCCCTGCTGCGGAGACTTGTACGTGCCAACACACTTCATGGTTTTGTTGCCGCTGTTGTCTTCTACCATACTCACTGGAAATAGATCAATGTTTATTTCAAAAAGGTGAAGAGATTTAATTTAAATAGATTATCAATATCATACATAAATTAATTGGTTGTCTGTAAAGTCGGTTTACGGACGATAATTTTTACGTTATAACGTTATAACGTCATAAGAAAACATTGATGAAAACAACATCAAATTTTCACTTGAAAACAGTCAACAAAACAGTTTATGTGTAGACAGGTTGTTGGTTGGGTGCTGCCGCTGTCTCTCTTCGACGCATGACGCATCGACCGATGGAGTGGAAGAGAGATAGAATGCATCACAAGCCGAACGCTTACGCCGATCGTGCCTCTCTATCGCTTGTTTCGCGCTCTCGCTTGCACGCTCGGCTCAGGCGGAACGTGACAATGATGAATCGATGAACGTCGGCTGCACTCACGAAAATGCATGACATTTTCGTGAGTGCAGCCGGCGTTCATCGATTTATAAGAGGTTATCACGTCAAAAATATCTAAATAGATTATCTAAGGATTAAAATCCTTTGGCAGCGCTACAAGTCCTGCAAGGCAGGTACCTATCCCGTTAACAAGCTGCAAATAAATGAAATTTGTAAGAATTATTTCACAAGCAAACTGCATTTGACAACGCAATCGGTCGACGACTGCTTAGGCGGTCAGTAGCTTTGGCTGTCGGTACGCCATAGACGTGCCGTTTTTCGGGAAATTCGCGAATGCCATTTCTAAGTATGCTCAGTTCTACACTTGGCAGGCTTCAAAACAGAGGGGCATTTCAAAATAACGTTTTTTTTAATGTTGCGGGCTGTTACAACAAAATCAAGCATAACATATAACTATGGAAGTACTGTCATAGACTCGCACAAATTTTCAAATATACATACATACATAGAAACAACTTATTAAGTTATTTTGTCTAATGAAAAGTAGGGCTATTGCTTTATGTCACACTAGCTTAAAGCTCGCGACTAAAAAAAATATACCATAATATGTATAATAGCTAGTAACGTACTGATAATGGAAGTCTTGTGTCCGCTAGGCTGGTCGGAGTTGAGCGCGCGGCTGTTGACCAGCTTCCCGCCCACCGTGAGCGCGGGCGCGCTCGAGCTTTGCTGTAACACCCACACGTCCCAACTATGATCTCAGTATGTGTGTTTAATCAAATAAAATACAAATAAATGCCTTTTAAGATATAAAAAATTATTTAGTCCGTCAGTAAGATTACTAAAAATCAATAAAAATTTACCAAGATACATAGCAACAAAAAACTATAAAGTTCAGGAGAGAAGGGGGGGGGGGGTTGAGGCGTTACTACTAGGTAAAATTGTACCTAAAAGTGACGTCACATGAAATTTCAACGCGCTGTATCTTCGTCATTATTGTTTGAGGAACGAAAAAAAATACGTGGCCAATATTTTTTGGTAATCTAACTGACGGACTAAATAGTTTTTTTTAGTCTTCATGCCTATTAATAGATTTCAAGAATATTATTATTATTATTTCTCGAACCACAAAATTCGTTTAAAACATATTTATAACTACAGGAACTTCTCTACGGGTGAAGAGACCTACCCCAGAGATAGCCAATTCTTTCTGAATTGGGGTTTCTGAAACCAGTTGATTTCTCGTTTGACGTTGCCACAATCGCGTTAATTACGGCTATTTCAAAATAACGTCTATATTACTTGACTAAACGTCTTCTATAACATCCTACTAATATTATAAATGCGAAAGTTTGTATGTGTGGATGTATGTATGTTTGTTGCTCTTTCGCGCAAACACTATTGAATGGATTTGGCTGAAAGTTTGCACTTGCTGAAAATATCACGCTCCGACCCACTGGAGCAGAGTGACGCGGGTAAAACCACGGGGCGCAGCTAGTAAATATATAATGTATAAAATATAGGTACTAGTGATTATATTATGTTACATATTCCATTTTATTGGAAGGAGAATGACGAAATACTTTTTTTTTAAAGATTACTAGCTGAATTTTGCAATCTACTAGTATTCTTGTTAACCCCTCGTGCTAAGCTAAACCAAAGCTTGTGTTACGAGTGGTTTCACGTCGGTAGTGCAATGGGTGGGGATCGAACCTGCGATCGCAAGTCCGACGCCCTAGCCATTGGGCTACGGCAATTTATTACTATTCTAAAAATCATCACATTAAATTAGATACCAAAAGTTAAATTATACTCACTGGCAAAATATCTGGTTGAGGTTGCAATCTATGCTCCGGAGAACTAGGAGGATCACCGTTACCGTCCTAAAAAAGTAACAATATAAACTGATAACGTACTATAAAATATAAGATAAGAGTGAAAACATTTTATCTAACTATTACTACTAGTAGTACATTCTGCACTCCAGAAATATCTGATTTTACTTACATATTTTCGATGCGGAAATTGTTCCCATGTCAATTTACATGACTTGACTATACTCCACAATCATTTAATATATAAAACTCAAAATGATTAACTCACGGCTCTATGCTGTGTGCATACAGAGAAGTGCTGCGACCAATGCGCACGTTGACAACCGTAGTCACAGTACGACGTGTTCCAGCAACAGTAGAATTGCGCTTCTTGACTGCAGTTTGCACACCTATAGGTACACATAAATATTCATTAGTTTTATAACATTAAAAAGTTTTACACACTTATTTATACAACGTGAAATTTTAGTACTTGCTTTCCATTAGCTGCCTCGGTGTAAAGATTTTTTATAGTACAATTTATCTGTATTATTTCATCATATTTTTTTCTGCCACAAATCGATTATGTAATAATGAAATAATGAACTTATTCAGCACTTAGGTATTTACTTACACTTGTACTTGTCAAAATCTCAATGAAAAAGAACTGTAGTCAATAGGTTATTATTCTTATTCTATGAATTAAACTACTTAGGTAACTAGCAAGTACAACCTGTGAGTGCTGCTGTAGGACATTGCAGACAATGTTCTCCATCTTCCCGTTTGTCATTAATTCCTCTACTTATAATAAGTTTATATTTACATTAATTATTATAGGTATATATTTATAAAAGCCTACAATTAAGTGATACACGCCTGGGGGCACCCTTATGGGGTTAGGACCACAACCCAGAGGTGCCACTGATAGTGTACAACTGAACATGGGCCTCTTCACAGACCTGAGATAGCCAGGGTCGTAGAGGGAACAAAAATTAAATATCATGGATCCGTTAAACGTCTTTTTTTTTAGTTTGTCGGAATCTCGACTTAACCTCATAATTTTAATATTATTATACTACTTATATAGTATAGCAACTTCAATTATAAAGCCTATAGCCTCGATAAATGAGCAATTTAATACTGATTAACACTGATTTTCAAAGACTTTCTTTTCTATTTCCTTCTCAAACAGCATTTGGAATGACTGTGAAAAACGGTTTTATTTAAATACAAGTTTCAAGTTACACACAGTAGTAATTAAGATATGTTGTTCTACTGACCATTGCTTCGACTTGGCTATTTTGACGGCGGCCTCTAGCTCCAACTGCGTCTGTCTCCGCACTTCGCTCACCATACGTAACTTTTCCTTCTCGAAAACGGCGCGCATTTCTGCTATCGTTAATTCTGTACCATGATACAAAAAGTATATTTCTTAAAATCATAAGAAAAAAAAGAAATAACTATTTCTATTATTGTTTATACCAGAATGACAACACAAGAAGTCCAATTTAACTTTTGTTTGATTGTGCTTCCCCTCCCGCATCTCCTCCGCCGCTGCAGCGTTCCCGCGCCAGTTTTGGGGTATGTGGGACTCGTCCTCTCCATAGCGGTGCTATGCTGATCATACCACGAGGAGAGGACGCAACCCGCTTAAACCACCCGGGTAAGCAGAATTAAACGAACTTAAATCAACGCAAGCTTTTATGAAAAAATCTATATTTGTAACTGTGGTGGTGGATAATTATCACATAATTTTTTTCATGAATAATTTCTGTGTAATAAGTTCTCGTTGAAAACCCAATTTTGTTTTTGTTAAGACTATTTTTTATCGCATGTGAGTATTAGTGTATTTACCATAGTTATGTTTCAATTCTTCAGTCTGTTGGTGGTACTTCCACCGCGCCTGCTCCAGCTGTAGCTGCAATGACGTCACCATTGACGAAGGATCGTCCAATTTTTCTATAGATTCTTCAAGAAGCGACCGGAAGTAGTCTGCCAACTGACAAAAAGACACATTGTTTCAAAATGTATAAGTAAAAAAAGTGACATTGACGCTCAGCTTACGCATTTTTAGAGAATTATTACTGAAACAAATAAATAAGCATAAAGCGACGTTTTTTCTAAATTCAACCCCTAAAAGGATCAAACTCGTTCTCCGGGTCACAGAGATTCGATTTTATGGAGAGATAAAAATCTATGCAGCCAAAGTCGCGGATTTTTTGTATGTAAATGGTTAACACCTAATACATACAGTAAAGCAGCTGTAGCCCAATGGCTATGGCGTCGGACTTGTGATCTTGTGGTCGCCGGTTCGATCCCCACCCATTGCACTACCGACGTGAACCCACTCGCAACACAAGCATTTTAGCTTGGCACGAGGGGTTAACAAGAATAATAGTAGACTGCATAACTCTGCTAGAGATTTTCTACGATAACATGGCCCGCCCCTCCAAATTATTGTTTTAATGTGTGTGGTCACATCCTTACGAAAGAGTTTGTATGTAGTTGTAAGTATTCGTCTTCAGTAGCAGGCCGGCCGTATCAGTATGCACACATGCTTGATGGTAGTGATGGGTCGTTGACGTTTTTACAGTCGACGCAACGAGACTGGTTTACCGTTCACGTTAAACTAGTTCAAAAAACAGTTTAATTTTAGACTAGTTTACGTTGTAGACGGAATAGCGTTAATTTCAACCGTAGTTTAGTGAACGATCGGGATTAGGTCGTTAAATACGTCTATTTACACAAATCACTTTAAAACTATTCAATCTGTTTAACACTATGTCTATAACACTATATAATCTGTTATTTTTGTTATTTAAGTAGTTTAATTAGACCAACACGAAACGTATTTCAATCAATACTAAAAAAATAACGTACACAAAATTCAAAAATATTTATTTTAAATATTCGTATCTATTGCATTGTAATAAAGTCTATATTATACGTGTCCATTTCTGCGTGAGAAAGAGAAAGAAACAATAACATGCGGCGGACCTCACGTCGCATTGACTTCGGCAATTTTCGTAATCACTCGTTCAGTCGTTTAGTTCGGTCGTCGCGAACGTCGACTAGTTCATGCGTAAACAGGTTTATTCGTGAACTGTAAACTAGTCGAACCGTTGACGCCAAGAAAACAGTCTAATAAAACAGTTCGTTCATTCAACGCTCACTCCTACTTGATGGCGTGTGCAAATACTTTCACAAATACTTTCAAACGTTTTGAATTTTGGAGGGGCGGGTCATGTTAACGTAGTTAATCTCTAGTAATCTTTATTTAAAAAAGTACAAGATGAAAGATTTACCTTAACAGAGTTTGCATTAAGTTTAGTCGTGAGCAAGCCGGCGGCTGATGGCGCGAGTACATTGCCGACCGGCTGATTGGGATCGAGCGGGTTCATTAGCAGTACTGCCGGCCTTTGCTGTAATCGTGGTGGCTGGAAAAAAAACAATAATTTATATGCCTCATATACGAAAAAAGATAACTGTTATATCATTTGCTGAAGAGTAACTTGTCTGTCTGTCGGACTCTCACACCAAAACTACTGAAGCGATTCAAATGACATTTGGAACACAGATAGTTTAGAACCTAAGAAAGGACATAGGCTACTTCTCATAGCGAAAAAAGGGTTGTAGGGGGTTGAAAGGGGGGACAAAGATTGTATGACTGTAGATCTTTAAAACTTTGAAAGGGGTGACGAAGATTGTATGACTATATATGATTGTAGATTTTTAAAACTACGCAACGGATTTTGATGCAGTTATTTTTTAAGTAGATAGATAGAGTCATTCACAAGAAATGTTTATACCTAGTCAGGTCATAAGTATTGTCACACAGTAAAAACTTTTCTTTTAGAATGCTGGCCACAAAAAAGTTTATAGAATTCGAATTTCAAATTGTTCATGAAAATAAAAATGTATACTTTTTAGAATTTTACTCATTTTTAAATATGGAGTGGACGCTTAAAGAAGACCGTGTTGCAGTTATTGCGTGGCATCGTTGCGGTTACTCGCCAATTAAAATTTTTGACATCCTGAAAAATTTGAATATAACCAAAAGATTCGTAGATGACAGGTCAAGAAGTGGTCGCCCTCGGTCTGTTAGGACTCCAGCAGTGATAAAAGCTGTGAAGGCGCGAATTCAAAGAAATCCCAAACGTAAGCAGAAACTGTTGGCCCTTCAGATGGGGTTAAGCAGAACCATGGTGAAGAGGGTGTTAAATGAAGACTTAGGGCTTCGGGCATATCGAAGAAAAACAGGACATCGTTTGAATGCTCGTCTAATGGACCTGAGACCGAAGAGATGCCGCGCGTTGTTGAAGCGGTACGCGGGAAAAAAATATCGGGAAATTCTTTTTTCGGATGAAAAAAATTTTACCGTAGAAGAGAGCTACAACAAACAAAATGATAAGGTGTACGCACACAGTAGTGAAGAAGCGAGCAACCGTATTCCGCGTGTCCAACGAGGTCATTTTCCATCCTCGCTCATGGTATGGTTGGGAGTTTCTTATTGGGGCTTAACAGAGGTACATTTTTGTGAGAGAGGTGTAAAAACGAATGCAGTTGTGTATCAAAATACAGTCCTGACGAACCTTGTGGAACCTATTTCTCATACCATGTTCAATAACAGGCACTGGGTATTCCAACAAGATTCGGCGCCAGCTCATAGAGCGAAGAGCACACAAGACTGGCTGGCGGCGCGTGAAATCGACTTCATCCGGCACGAAGACTGGCCCTCCTCCAGTCCAGATTTGAATCCGTTAGATTACAAGATATGGCAACACTTGGAGGAAAAGGCGTGCTCAAAGCCTCATCCCAATTTGGAGTCACTCAAGACATCCTTGATTAAGGCAGCCGCCGATATTGATATGGACCTCGTTCGTGCTGCGATAGACGACTGGCCGCGCAGATTGAAGGCCTGTATTCAAAATCACGGAGGTCATTTTGAATAAACTTTAGTGTCATAAGAATCTATGTTTTGTTAAGTTCATTTTGGTATATAAATTGTACATAATGAATAAACTTGTTTAAATTATTTTATATTAAACATGTGACAGAATTTATGAGCTGACTAGGTATATATAATACATCAGCATTACACCCGTGCGAAGCAGGGGCGGGTCGCTAGTATATTATATAGTATAGTATATTTAAACGCAAAAGTAACTCTATCAGTCGGCCTATCAGACCAAAATAACTGAACCGATTTTAATGAAATTTGGTACATAGTGTAGAACCATTATATTTTTATAGCGAAAAAGAGTTGTAGGGGGATGAAAATTGTATGGAAGTATCGTCATTTAAAACTGCCTGCCACTGGAGTACATAGCAACAAGGGTAAAACCTCAAGTTGCTATATCCTACTAGTATTATAAATGCGAAAGTTTGTATTTGTGGATGTATGTTTGTTACTCTGTTACTCTTTCAAGCAAAAACTACTAAATGGATTTGGCTGTAACTTTTCTAGGTATAAATACGATGGGAAGGGAATAAAATTTCGTCCTCTGAAATATTCCCAAACGTTATTTGCATGTTCTCTTAATGCTGCCTTTTCGACACTGATTCCGATTTCACTATTGCACTTGACGTTGTAAGAGTTCAGATATTTTTGGTTACTTGTGAACTAATGAATGTTCAGATATTAATAGTAACTTGTAGTGTATAGAACTTATTGACATTTTAAATTGTTCAGAAGTATTTGGTCACCTTGTCTGCTACAATATATCGGAAACTGTACAAAATATTGTTAATACCTCTCCCGGCGTATTGGGTTCAGTCTGTGTCCTGTTGCCCGACGTGGCCGTTACCGTCGTGTTAGGCGGTAGCAAGGACACGAGCGACGCGCTCGGCCCTCGGTCTGTTAGACCATTGGCTATTGGAGATGAACCAGTATTCTATGGGAATATAATATTTAATTTATTAATATATACTAATATTATAATGAGGAAAAATTTGTATTTTTGTGTGTGTATGTTTCTAATAATTAAATTCAAAAACTACTGTGCCGATTTCTAAAAATCTTTCACCATTGTAAAGCTACATTCACCCTGAGTGACATAGGCTATATTTAATTATGAAGTTTCCACGGTTACGGGAGTTACGCGGGTGAAACCGCGCGCGGGAGGCTAGTAAAACATATTTTGGTGAATTCTAGTAAGGTTGACAGTATGCTTTGCATGAGACACTCTTTATTGCAAAAATGTCATTATCATCATCAGCCCGTATAACGTCCACGGCTGAACATGGGCCTCCTCCCGGGGGAGGGTATTTGCCATAGTCACCACGCTTGGCAGGCGGGTTGGTGACCGCGGTATTAAGTTGTAACACACAAGGAAACGATGTTGCCTGTTCACTGATATACGATTATTATAGATTATATTATAACAATCGGGAACAACGGCAACGTGCTTTCCGAGGCACGGAGATAAGACCCTCAACCAACCAGACCCGGAAAGAAATCTTAGAATTTACACAAAGATTTCTTGTCCGGCGTGGGGATCGAACCCACAACCTCAGAGATTTTAAAGCGAACCAAATACGGCTACACTGTGGAGCTTGTTCATTGCAAAACAATCACAATAATGACATTACATTGCAAAAAACTATGTTTTTGAAAGCCTCCCACCATAAAATACCGTTTGTGGTTTATTTGTACAAATATTTTAAAGGGGTAAAGGGGATGTTAAATCCAGTTGCATGATTTCATCAATACTTATTTTTATACATTTAATAAATTAAAAAAAAAAACATGATAACGAAGATTTGATATGGATATCAATTGATAATAATTTCATCATCAAACATCGACTGCTAAACAAGGGTTCCACTTGAAGAGGAGTTTGCCATAGTCCTGCTTGGCTTGGCATTGCGATCACGGGTTGGTGACTGCAGTGATTATACACAAAGAGTATTTGTCCAGTTTGTGAACCTCCGAGATCTAAAGCGCAGGCCACACCGCCAGCGGGCGGGCGAGCGAGCTAGGCGGGCGAACATCGTTTCACCTCTTATACATACTTCGGTTCACACCGCGAGCTACCGACTAACCTAGGTCAGCGATGCGAGCGAAGCTAACGAAATATCCAACGATTCCAGCGAAGCTACTCGTTCACCTCGTTAGGTTAGGAACCCCATTGTTTAGCTTGCCAATATTCCGCTTAGTTTGTATAGTTTCCTTCTCTCGCTTCGTCCGCCCGCCTAGCTCGCTCGCCCGCCCGCTGGCAGTGTGGCCTGTGCTTTAGGCGATATTGTAGGCTAGGCCACGGAGGTCCTCTATAATATATACCTATTTTTTTAAAGCAATATTGTAAAGTATTTCCATACTCACATCAATAGCTCCTACTGACATAACCGGTTGGAAGCTGAACATCCACTGCCCATTAACTGACGTCATTAAAGGCACAGTATGCACTGTGGTGGGCACTTGCCCAATTGTGGGCACACTACTTGTGGTGGCCGTTGAGGTGGTGGACACCATGGGTATAGTGGAGACAGTCATAATAGGAGTGGTGACTGGCGGGTTTGGTATGGGGTTGGTGACCGCTGGAAAAATAAATATGGTTAAAGAAAACATGAGGTGTCATAAAAAACTTGTAAAAAAGCATAGCTATATGCTATGCTATTTAACATGTTTTTATGACACTTTCTTTTGTATAGTAAGTAATCCTTACTAATATTATAAATGTGAAAGTAACTCTGTCTGTCTGTCTGTTACGCAATCACGCCTTAACTACTGAAGCGATTTAAATGAAATTTGGTACAGATATAGTCTAGAGCCTGAGAAAGAACATAGGCTTTATTTTATTATGAATTTCCCACGGGAACGGGAGTTACGTGGGTGAAACCGCGCGCGGCAAGCTAGTAAAAAAATAAAATACTTATAAACCAACCATACCATACATTGATGAGAATTTTTATCCAAAAAGTGTTTCTGTATGTTAGGTACTTGAAATAGGCATGTAAACTAAATAAATCTATTTAAACCGTCAGTAAGATTACCAAAAAATATTGGACACATTTTTTTGTTTGTTCCTCAAACAAAATTTAGAAGAAGATTTAAAAGTTTAACACTAAAGTCCCAACTTTCACAAACAAGATAAAACATCTAATTTATTTATACACATACTATTTTATATGTTTATATTTAAATATTAATAATCTTACCAGATGTAGTGACCGTACACACAGTTGTAGTAGGCCGTGGTACGGGTGGCGTATTAGCAGTGGAGACAGGTGAAGGCCGGGTCATTCTCACAGGCGCGCCCGTCACAGCCGGCTGTATAGGAATATACACCATAGAATTCTTACTGTTCAACCCTGAACTCCCTTCATCCGGCTTCTTAGGCTGAGGGAAAGACTTCTTCGCCCGAGGACGAACCTCATTAGGCTTCGTCACCACTTTTCTACCACTGGGGGCAGGGACAACTACCTTATTTATCCTTACTTCCCTCAAATTCGATGAAGGTGAAGAAGTTACCGTAACAGGATTAACAGGCCTTAGTCTAAAGGAGTTCATCAAATCTAATTTCTCCATCTGCCTGTCAGCGTCGTCTAAGTCTATAGGCTCAGACTTAATTTCTACTTGAACATCGTCGTTTGTACTAGTCGTTTTTTCTGGGGATGTCATTCTAGCGAATGCCCGTACCCCCACTCTTCCCACCAAAGGTTCAGACGCGTCGTTTCTTAGCCTCTGCAGTTTGGATGCATCTTTCATGTTTGTAACGTTTTCGGAACTAGTGGGAATTAAGAGACACGAATCCGAATTTGATTCTACAGTAACTTCGATTGTCCTACTACTTGTGGTTGATCTAGTATTGGTAGTTCCGGTGTTCTGGGCGACTGTTGATAGACTTCTGACTGAGCTAATGGTTGGCATGCCACAGTTTACGGGGCTGATCACATTTTTAGATGTCTCTCGGGCTATGACGGCTAGTGTAGTATCATCGTCGAACAATATCCCATCTTTGACAACCCTCGGACTATCTGTTCTAGGTTTAGGTGATTGAACTGATCTAACTGGTTTTGATTTTTCTGAGTCAGGATCTTTTTCCTTGCCTATAGTAAGTTCCTTAGACTTATCTTTATTAGTGGAGTTTGCTTCTTTATCTTTCGTTTTTTCTTTAGATGCGGATTCGGACTTATCAGGTTTCTTTTCAAATGGTTTCGGAGTGGATAGAGAACGATTTCTAGAATTTCTCCTCTTTTCGGCTCTAGTATTTTTTTCTTCTTTGGGTGTTTTATCAATTGGTGTTTTTTCCAGTCGCGCGGATTTTGGTCTCTGTGGAGGTTTGTCGTTGTCTTTGTTGGGAGTGGTAATGCTAGCTCTTCGTAAATTCCGCTTGTCACCTCTGCCTACAAACGTTATTCTAATGGGAGTGACACGTTTTTCCTTCTCCGCGCTACTGGATGGTTCACTATCTTTGACTTTGTTTACTTCCTGTTTTTCTTTCTCTGTATTTCCTTTAGTTTCCTTGCTAGTTTTTTCTTTATCTGTTTGTGTTTTCTCTTTATCTTCAGTGCTAATTGCTTCTTGTGTTTCCGATTTTTTATCATTGACTTTTTCTTCAACTTTTCTTCGTTTTTCACAAGGCATACTGTTGCTTGATTCGATGATGGTGATGACAGCTTCTTCGAGTTGCGAACGACGTCTTTTTCTAGATTCCTTGGGTTTGTTTTGAGGTGTGCTTTGGGCAGTATCAACGTCCATACTAGTTTCACTGCAAATAGAAAAGATATAATTTTATATCAAGTTTGTTTTATATGGAATAATAAAATATAATAGTTTTTAAAGTTTCTATGTTATTTACGTTTTATCACTCTCCGATGACTGAACCTCTTCACGCGCGATTTCTGCTCCATCAGCCATCTTGCGTGTAGGTGCCTCTTCATTTTCGCTTTCTCTGAAATAATCGTACCATTTTATGAGAACCTATTATGTTTATACTATGCCTATAATGACATCGTAGACCGCGGAATAAGTAGATGTTTTATTTTCGGACTAGTCATTCATCATCAATCTCTCACACAAATTGTTTCTGTACATATATTCTTCTTTATATCTCCCAATTTCTTTATTCTACTGAAGCAAAGAGTTCAGTTTCACTTCTTTCTTTGCCCTATAAATGACTGTCATCGCAATGATTTAAATGTCTAGTGTAATATATCAAACTAGCTGCAACACGAGGCTTTATTCGCGTTGGACTGTCCCTATGGGTCGTGGCAGGATATTTAATATCCTATATGTTAATCTAGCTTATAAACCATGTATGTGCAAATTATTTGGGAGCATAAAGCCAACATTTTTTTGCTCTTTGACTTGTATTCATTCCATACAAAACCTATGAAAAAAAAAAAAGCTGAACGTACCCATCATTCACAGAGCCTTTTGAGGATTTCGAGTTGGACCTGCTCTTATTCTTGGTGGAGGCTGGCGAGGCATTAATTTTTTTCGAGGACGTTCGTACTTCGCCTTGAAATGTTGGGATCTGAGAAATAATCATATTTATTATATATACTACTAGCTGCCCGCTACTTCACCTGCGTACTTTCCGTTCTTGTGGAATTCTCTTCGTAAAATATTTATAATTATATTGCCAAAATCGTTTCAGTAGATCCCTATAATCTCAAATATTTTTTAATATTAGTTTAATATGCTACTTCTAAAAAATGATTATTGATTAATTTAGTACAATTAAAATGTACAACACGAAAAAAAACGAATTATAGCAGGTAAATATGAAAGTATTTTTATTCGTTTTTTATTTATTTATTAAATTAATGACTATAACAGCCTGTATAGGTCCAATGCTAAACGGGCCTTGGCATGTCAGAGTTGTTATGGGATAATGCTACGCTTAGCAGACGGATTGGTGATCGCAGTAAGACGGTGAGTAAATACATTAACAAATGTACGCGCGCTAGTTATATAAAAGTGCTCACCATTATTTTCAGTTGTTCAGTTATTTTGGTTGTATCAAATTGTGTTTTGAAAGGCGGATATACAAACTTTCCGTATTTCCTCGATATGTTACGAATATGTTGTTCTGCTTCCTGTAAAAATAAAATACAATTTGAAAGTAAGACAACAGAAGTAGCGCTAAAGGTGACGGTATGCATTTTACGGATTGCAAAGGGCGATGAAAAATTACGTGATTTAATGGCCTTGGCCTTGGACTAGGTATAGTAATTCTTTACTCTACCTAGGCTAAGGCGACGGCCATTAATTCAATGGTATGGGCCAATTTATATTACTACATTACATTGGGTTAATTTGGGCGAGTCTTGAGTTATCTTTTTTCCGGCTTTAGGTACTTGTTTAATTGGCCCATACCATTGAATGGCCTTGGCCTAGGTAGAGTAAAGAATAAATCTACCTAGTACAAGGCCAAGGCAATTAAAAATATAATTTTACTTTACTTTATCAGCCAGTTTACGTCCAATGCTGAGCATGTTCCTCCTCTTTAACAGATCTTGAATTAAGATGGGAGTATATTTGAGCTGATAGATGTTGCTACCCAACTATCAGCTGTGTCCATTAGTCGCCTCTTACGATTGGATTAAGATTCAAATTCAAATTCTAAAGATGTTTTTGTAAAGTTTTCTGTAAAATTGTATAATTATAATTTTACAGAAAACTTAACACTATGGAATACAATGAAGATGGGAGTATATTTGAGCTGATAGATGCTGCTCCCCATACATCGGCTGTATGTGTCTACCCCTAGGGGCGTCTACCCCTTACGACACCCACAAGATATGGAATAAATTCTTAAGTTCTAAGTAAGTAAAAATATCATAATTGTTAGTATTTCTACTTCGTTTATCTATTACTTTAGTCGTTACATGTAGGAAATCGCTGGGTAAACTAAATAATTATTTTAAAAAAAATAGATTCCCGCTCGCGGTTTCACACGCGTAACTCTTGTTCCCGTAGGAATGTCATCACTACAAAGTCGCTTTCACTGTCCCTATATCCCTATGTATGCTTAAATCTTCAAAACTACGCAACGGATTTGATGCGGTTTTTTTTAATAGATGAGTGATTGAAGAGTAATGTTTATATGTATAATACATCAACATTACACCCGTGCGAAGCAGGGGCGGGTCGCTGATAATTATATATAGCCTAATATTAGGCTTTATATAATTATGAAGTTCCTTCAACTATCAAACACGGAAAAAAAATAAAATCGCACCTGTTGATCCTGAGATTAGCGCGTCCAGGCCAACAAACAAACTCTTCAGCTTTATATATAAGTATAGAAGTAAAGATAGATAACATAATATTACCTGCATACTATCAAGTATATCCTGCCGCTTAGTTCTAAAGTTGTTCGGATCTTTCTCGCAGTAGAGGAAGCAATCTTTGGCGGGCACCCAGGCGCGGTCGTGGGCACCGAAGAATCGTACGTCCACCAACCCGTTGTTTATGGACATAGCTTTAGCAGGCCAGTATGGAAAACCTGGGAAACGATTAAGTTAACTTTAATAATAAAAGTATCTTTTCTTCTTGTCTTTGCGTGTAAGGAAAAACCTGTTATAACAAAAAAATGTGATGTTTTCGTAGAAATGTAGCCTCTCTAGCTCCAGACAACCTTAAAACCGCTCCCACCGAACATGAATGAATGGTTTCATTCATATAACTTTTTTATATGCAGCTCAAGTCTCTAAAGTCCTTACTTATATTATAACGCAAAAGTTTGAGTCTTTTACGCAAAAACAACTGAACGCTTCCATTGCCGTAGGAATTTCATAATTAAATATAGCCTATGTTACTCCTGGATAAAGTAGCTTTCTAATAGAAAAATATTTTTGAAATCGGTTTTAATGTAAATCAAACAAATAAACAATCGTCAAACAAAGAAGTTGATGTTATACGGGCTAATGATGATGATATATCGTACCTTTAAGTTTAGCCCACAACAGTATATGCGGCGTAGAACACACGTCCGTGAACCACGTGGGTCGACGCTCGTGGGCGGCCGAGTAACATTCAGCACACGCCTCGATCTCGCCCATCTCGGTCCGACACAAGCGGACCAGCGCCCTGGCGACCGCTGTTAGCTTCGACTGTACTGTAGGACAAGGATAATCTATAATAATAAAGAAAGGTATGTTCATTACTAAATTAACTGTAGTTTTGTTGTTGCTATTTGTCAGTGCAAGCAGGTGTAAAAGTTGTTGTGACGGATTGCTTATGCGTGCCCGGCCCCCGCCAACGGCGGATCGAAGGAGTGTCCGGGGGTTTTAGTGGTGTAGGGTCCTCTCCTCGTGGTATGAGTGTCGCATACCACGCTATGGAGAGGGCGAGCCCCACATATCCCATCGCCAACGCGCGAATACGCTGCAGCGGCGGTGGGAAAGCGTAAATGCATTTCCACCCGGACAACAAAAAAAAACGGTGTCGAAGTTGTAGTCCAAATGCGTACCCCAGTGTTGTTAGTTCAGGCGATGTTTATGACCACCTAAGTAAGCAGTAACTTGATGAGTATACAAACAGTAATAAATACTATTCTGTCTTAAAATTACTAACTTTTGTACCAGTAATAAAATCTAATAAAATAATTGGGTATGAAAATAAACAAAAAAAATTTAGTCTATTGACTCATGGTCAAAAGACGACATTCTTTTATATTTATTTTAGGGCGTTGAATATATGAGAGGCAAAGGCAAAGAACATTAGGGAGTTTGAGTAAACATTAGAAAGTCGTTTTTATTGAGATTATCGTTTCGGTTATAAACAAAAAAACATTTACACACCAATTGTTTACTTAAAAAAAAGTTTGTGATTGGATATTTAACTACCACAGATAAAGTATGTATGTATATAATAATATCTAGAGCTCAGAACCATAAGATCGGACGTGCCATTATACGTCAGAAACATTCGTCGTATGTTTCTTTATCGTAAACTGGCGCTTACGTCCAAATGCTTCTGAAGTGTAATATACATCCAACCTTATGCTTTCGTGGGCGAGACATATGTAGTGTTTCCAATAAAAAAAAAGAAAAAAATTGTGATATTCCCTGTTCTTTGCCTGCTAAGAACATTATATAGAAAACATTTTACCTACTTTATAATAACTATAGTTATCTATTCCTAATCTAACGAACTATATCTTCATAAGCGGCCATCCCAAAGCAGCCAACACCACACAATTTTTGCAATACAAAATACTAACATGTGTTGAATATAATACTGTTGTGCATTATCCATTGCGCGTCGGCGAGGAACGCCTCAGTACTCCCGTAAAGGCCTTCCGTAATGTTATTCTTCATCAGCGATAGATCCATCGGGTGTACCACGTATTTATCGTAGTCAGGGAACGCTACACGGTCTACAGGCTGCATGAATGGTTCCACCTGTAATTTTAATAATATAATGTTATTTAATTAATTTATACATACACTTGTATAATGAACTAGCTTCCTGCGCGCGGTTTCACCCGCATAAGTCCAGTTCCCGTGGGAACTTACAAATATAATTAAATAGCCTTCCTTGATAAATAGGCTATCTAAAAATGTAACAACGATTTTTTTTTCAAATCGGTCCAGTAATTCCTGAAATTAGCGTGTTCGATAAAGCAACCAAACAAACAAACTCTTCAGCTTTATATATAGATTAATCAGAAGAAAATGCTGCATGATTTGAAAAAATAATAGGTCATTACAATGGATATTACATGCTATGATTATAAGACATTAAGCTACTGTCAACTACTTAAAAATTATATTAGCCAATATTTTTATTAGTGTGATTAATATATAGTTTCTTGACCTAACTCTACTGTTCGATATAAATAGCTTATTTTATATGTGCGTTTCATTGCTAGAATTATTTTCTTAGTGTCAACGAAACATATTTATATCTCATTTGCTTTTTTTTAGTTTTATCGTCAAAATATAGTTTTCGTTCTACACTTAGAATACTAAAAAATGTAGACTAATACCAAATCATACCTACTCTTAAAAATAGGTCTTTCTTATTAAAACTATTAATTTACATTGTATAAAAAGGCACAAGAAATATATTCAATTAAAAAAAATGTGTCATAACTTTACGAATGAATGTAGGTACTTATTATTGAAATTACTAAGCATTAATTCAATAATATAACGATAAGGAACTATATAATTAATCGTAACCAAGCAGAGACGTCCAAATAATCATAATTTCTACCAATACAAAAATATGACAAACCGAAGAATCGAGAAATATGCTGCACACATCGAAATTTCTATACACATAGTACACACGCACATGTTTATTATTAGCGCAGTTAGAGAGAGACGGATATATGACGCTTAAGTATTGATTGGTAGCGTTTGAAAGAGACGGGTAGTCACGCGGGAAGACAGAGATAAGTGGCAAGGTCATTTCACCAAGCCCCTGTACGCGCCGTCGCTCCGGCGAGATATACAAGTATCTGTATAGGTAATACAGATGTAAATGTAGCATCGAATGTCTGTACTGAAGTTCGCAGTAGTTGGTGAAAGTACTCGAACGGACGACAATAGCAATCTAGAAAGTTCTTTGTATATTGCTTTATATTACAGAGAACATCGAAGTTGCAAAGCAGAAGTGAATGAATAGTTAACTTATTATAGTTGAATGAATGAACGACAATGCCATAATTATGTATTACTAGCTGATGCCCGCGACTTTGTCCGCGTGGTATTTGTTATACCTTCGGTTTTTTAACTATCCCACGGGAATTCATTAATTAAAAGTATTTAAAATGTTGACTGGGGATGCAAGTTACCACCATGCAAAATTTCATTAAGATTGGTGCAACAGTTTTGGAAATTAGCCCGTACAAATAGACAGAGAAAAAAAAAACATTCTGGATATGTTCTATTATAATTTTACTCCTAACATCCCTCTGACTCGGTTTTTAGCGTTTTTTTCTATGTATTCGACCTCTACAGTTTTATTATATGTATTAAAGATTACTACTTTATACAAGTATAATTTTGAAATTTATTTTAAAAAGAGAAACAATTTTTTTTTTAATATAAAACCTACACACCTGCTCAATTAAAATAAATCTTTGTACCGCGGAGAACTTTAGAAGCACAGAGCACAACCAGTAACAGAACAACTATCCTAAGTTGTCCTGGGTGAGAATCGAACACAGAACATCAAGTCTCAAAGGCAACTACTGTAAACACTGAGCCATCAGAGCAGTACATTTAGAGATTCAAATAAAATCAATGCACCCAACCCTGAATAAGAAACTGGGACTTTTAATAATGCAATCAATGCCAGTACGCTAATGAAATTACAGAACTAGATTGTATTTAACTATTTGATATATTTCACCTATTTTGTACTTTATTATTTTATCCAGATATAAAGTACAGTCAGCATCAAATAGATAGCGAAAATGAAGATCTCCAAATATATAGCAACATACAAAATTATTATAAATATTGACACAACTACAGTGATCAAATAGTTGAGAGCGTCCTCCGTGTTCTAATAATAATATACCGGAGCACCCACAACGCCTAATACTTCGTTACAACCAAGCCACCGAAAGCACGTAACAGCTAAAACGCCATCGGTACCTAAGCAAACAAAGTTTTTTTTTTTTTCGGGCATAAAGGCGAGCAGCGCTCCAGCCTTAATAAATGGTTCAAAAACTACAAACTAAGCTACCTGCGCAAGAGGGCGCCCCCTGTGGGGCTTGGACCTCGTCTCAGGGCGGTCGCTGGCGATGAGATTGAGGGATTATGACTTTTAGTATTTGAGGAGGAGGAGGAGTTTTGTGCAACTGTCACTCTACAGTTCGCGGGCCTTTCGGACTTCGGGTCTACGAGGGCTTCGGATGATTCTTTACAAACTAAGGGTCAGGAGGACGAGGGGGGAACCAAAATATTCAAAATTACGGGACACACTAGAAAAATCAACTTTATTTTTAATTACTCATATTTTTGAATTTCAATTGAATTAATATTTTGAAAGACCATAATAACTTTATTAATTCAATCAAGATATATTGAATATCAGCACTACAAATACTTATAAGTACCTGATATAAAATTCAAGGCATCTCAAGGCAAATTTTATAACCAGGAATCGGAATAGTTAAAGCAGTTTTTTTTTAATCTGTAGGTCGCGGCCCGCAGGGGTGTCGCCAAGCCAGACTAGAGAGGTCACCAGCAAAAATCTTTGTTGTGATTATTTTCAAAACTCCCGCATCTTATAAAAAAATTCATTGACGTAGTCTTTTTCAATTATTTATTTGTCTGTATATCAAAGAAAGGGGTCGCCAGATTACTTCAACCTGTAAAGGGGGCGAAGGGTCGCGACATCAAAAAAATTGAAAAACACTGGTTTAAAGTAACAAATAAAGTAATTTTCACGGCGATGGACATGCCTAATATTGTCTACAATGCGAATATTCCGGAATTCATGCAGATTGGGCTGAAAAAACTATCTGATATCTGTTATATACTTAGTGGCGTAATCCTAATATAAACATGAACACAATAAAAAACATATTTAATAAATTGTTTTTTTTTTTTTTTAATAATTAAATTACTACTGCCGTATTTCACATACGTGAAGTGAAAACAGCATGATTTTAAACTTATCTTCTGTTTATATTATATCTTTTTGACATTGGTTCTTTACAAACAGGACCAATCAGTCTCTCAAACTCAATTTTTTTTTAGATTACCTACTAGCCGTTATTTGTAGTATACTAGTATTCTAGTTAACCCCTCGTGCTAACCTAAAAGGCTTGTGTTACGAGTTCAGTGCAATGGGCGGAGATCGAACCGGCGACCACAAGATCACATGTCCGACGTCCCTAGCCATTGGGCTACGGCCGCTTATATATTATTATATTGCTACAATTATCCGGGTTGGAAACGAAAACCGGTACTTTCAAAAGGCATGAAATATCCATGTTTATATCTACGTCTAGTAGCAGTCTAGTACCCAATTTGATAAATATTTTGTTAGATACATTGTAATAAGAAATTTCAATAGTTACCCCATTGAGATCCATCATTCTTTCTAGAGCATGCTTCAGAAGTTCACACAGCATTCCTAGCGATATCTTCTTCATAGCTTGTGACCTGAAATTAATACATGTAAGTGAAATATTATGAGTGTTTATATAATTTATAAAATCATTCTTACAATATAACTAGATTATAAAATCAAAATATGTAACTCGAGCAATTTAACATGACACCTGGCTGCATGACAATGACGTTTTCTCAAAGTACTGAGTGCGAAAAAGATTAAAATGTTAATTATTTTTTGTCTGCATCCAGAATAAAAATATAGGGTATTCAAAGTGTCTAAAGGCGAAAACACATTATTAAAACGCCACGCCACGCCACGTGTCAACACCTGTAAATCAGTACGCGCGTGGCGTCGCGTCGTGTCGGGTGTTCATAGTGTGTTTCTGGTCTATAGAAAACAATACTTTGATTCGACTCAACACGCGTGGCGTGTCGTCGGGTGGCGTAGCGTTTTAATAATATGTTTCCGCCTTAAGAGTCTATCCGTGACCACGACTGGTATGACAACCCATGTCCAAACGTCCTATTATTATTTGATTTGCCTTAAAATTTAACCACAATTAAGTCTGCTATAAATTATGTGTACAAATCGCGAAAGTTTAAAAACATTAAATATTCATATATCATAAAAGTTCAACAAAACAATCAAATCCAAAGAGTAATACAAATTGCAGATAGCTAAAACATAACAAGAATCCCATAACAGTAACGAATAAAAGTAAACAGATAACTTCGAATTACATGAATATCATGCTAACGCTACTGCAGGACGAGACGGGGGTGCTTCAGCCACGAGGCTTTCGCTACTTCACCGAGCATAAAGGCGAGCAGAGCTCCAGCCTTAATAAATGGTTTATAAACTACAAACTAAGCAACCTGCGCAAGAGAGCGCCCTCTGTGGAGCTTGGACTTCTATCAATAATATCACAATGAGTCTTTTCGTGAATACGACTAACAAAGAATAAAACAATAACTAGACCAACCAGAAATGGAAAGATTGATAAATATAGCACTATACTTATACAATAAATCACTTTTTGAAGAAGTAATTAGCATCAGAGATATTCTATTATGAATAGGTTTCAAAAATACTGGACCGATTTGAAAAATTCTTTCACCGTTGGAAAACTACACTATCCCCAGAGCGTGTTCACTAGTTTGTGTGGGAACCGTAACATGAACATAGTAACAACAAACCATGGTCCTATATATGATAGGCTTTCTATAGTCTATAGTGAAAAACTGGTTTAAGAATAAGAGCCAACAAAACAATTTAAGGAATTAATGTAGATGTGAAAGTTTGTTTCTTTTTCATAATAAAGCATGTATAATTTAATGTGTATATGTCTGAGGGCATAATAGTACTATAGATTCACCATGGGAAAATATTTGAAGAACATGATATCCTCATTTAAAACAACTTGTATTTAATACTGCTTGTACCAGATGTTTTAGATTTAAATCAGTACAGAGATAGAACTAGATATTGGTTTCATTTGTCATGAAATATAAAACCTAAACCAAGCAATACCATATAATATAATAAAACTACTGTACCAAATTTAACTATCAGTTGATAGTTAAATTTGCTTTATCTCTACATATAAACGTCACGGCATCACGCGTGAATGGCTGGACCAATGTCACTAATTATTTCTTTGTTGTGTTTGTAAGTTTCATATTCTTATGAAAGAAAAGAATAAGAAAATTTGGTGGAAAATTAGAAAAATTAAGAATACCTTAACCACCATATTCAAAATTCTAATGTAACCTTTGTGCTTTTGACAATAAAAACTTTTTTAATGTAACAGTTTGACATAACATTGACAGAATGCTACCCTTAGTGCACATCAAGGTTAGTTCATATCACGCCTAATATTAAAAGTTCAATTTCATATAGAGTTTCAGTTAAGACAGGGGGTCAGCTAGTTATATTATATATATAGTAACATATATTTATTTTATATAGTTTGCCGCAAGGCTTTTGCTACCTACTTCACTGGGCATAAAGGCGAGCAGAGCTCCAGCCTTATTAAATGGTTTATAAACTACAAACTAAGCTATATTTATAGAGATTACACAAAAATATACCTGGTCTCAGAGCTCTCAGCTAGCAAGACTATCAAACAATCCGGACACACCCAGCTTTTCTGATAGTCTATCTTGCTCCTTTCTACGGAAGTGATACATTTGTAGTGGAAAGTTCTCGGACAGACAGTGCATGCCATTGGACCATGTCCCGGGCCCTGTTTTTCATTGCTGGCTTCTACTGGCCAATGGCATCTCCAGCAATATGGGTCTGATCGGAGCTTACCACTATTCCCTATAACCTAAAAAATATATTGAAATAATGAATACTAATCAAGGAATACACAACACATAACATTGACAAATAAACTGATAATATTATTAACCATGTTGCAAATTTTGTCATGACAACAATAATGACAAATAAATGTTAGGGCAGCCATTTTGTGAAATGGATAGAATTTGTGTTCACCTACCCTTATTAGAAAGTTTTAACTGGTTAGTTTAATGTAAAGAGGTTTATATAATAAAAAAATGTTTTATAAGAGTGTCATGTAGTAACAATTACTATTAAAAAGTATTATAACCTTTTTAAATAAATTTGATTTAAAAAATCTATAATGCCATTGCTTTTATGCTGTAAATAATTATACTTAGTAGTTTATAATATTATTTTTAAAATTCATATTTTAAGAAAATTTATTAAAACTCCTTCTTACATAAGAGTCTGTCACTTGTTTTTTTTTTCTGACATGGGATTTTTGTTTACTTCTCAACAGTGGTGATGCCAAATGTAGATTTTAGGGTCATCTGTGGGGCAAAGTGTGAGCACTAAGGCTGTCCCCCACAGGGGCCAGCCCACAGAATCGGCATCTGACATTCTAATCCACAGTTGAGATATTAAGAATAGCTTTTATATTATATGAAAACCTCATTTAGGACAAAAATTGCACATTTTAAACACACACACAGAGATTTTGAATTTGTAACAATGATAGTGTATACTTACTATATAACAGTATACTTACTACTTCCATTCTTTTTAGCTTAGGTGGGCTCCCACTAATACTATCTGTTTTTTTTTTATGGACCTTTTCTTCTGGAGCTTCACTTTCATCATCAGACTCCTGCTGACCTTTGCCAGTTACAGAATTAAGAAACTGCTTAACTTTAGAAACAAATTCTGGATTCTGTGACCGCATTGATCTTTTCACAGCAGCCTTGTCTGATTTTTCGCTACAAGTGCTTTTTTGAGAGTTGTCACTATTCCTTCTTCCTTGTATTTTTTCTGCGTCTAAGGAAGTATTATGATTCAAGCTTGTGTCTAAGGCTGTTCTTGACTTTCTTGTTTTAGTTGTTAATTGTGTACATTCACTAATTATTTTAGATTCTTTGGCAGAATTTATTAAAGACTTCAACTCTCTGCTTATGCTTTTGTTTGAAGTTTCAGAGTTAGTGTCTATCTGAGAATCATTAGAAGCATCTACCTCTACGACAACATCCATGGGTATGATGGTGGACACATTTTTACTGTTTGATTCATCTGACATTTTGTTTGATTCTTCTTTGCCATTAACAATGATTACATCTTTTAGTGTAGTTTCTTTTGATGGCACCTTAGATTCATCTTGAGATTGTATTTCTTTAGAACTTTTCTGTACCTCCTTTGAAGGAGTTTTCTGTGCCTCCTTTGAAGGTGTTTTCTGTACCTCCTTTGAAGGAGTTTTCTGTACCTCCTTTAAAGGAGATTTCTGTACCTCCTTTGAAGGGGGTTTCTGTACCTCCTTTGAAGGAGTTTTCTGTGCCTCCTTGACGGGGGATTTCTGCAACTCCTTTGTAGGATTTTTCTGAAGCTCCTTGGCAGCAGTTTTCTGTAACTCCTTTGGAGGAGTTTTCTGTGCATCTTTTGGAGCAGTTTTGATCAACTCTTTTGGTTGGGCCTTTTGTAACTCCTTCAGTGGTGTTTTCTGTTGTTCTTTTAAAGATATTTTAAGTGGTGTTTTCTTAGTCTCGATTGGAAGTGTTTTTTGAGTTTCTATTACAGGAGCTTTTTGCACATCCCTAGTAAGTGAATTTAGAGGGCCTTTAGGTGGGGATTTTGGGGATATTTTCTCTGTCTTTTCTAATTCTTGCACAGGTGACTTCTCTAATTCCTTGGTAGATGTTATTACCAACTCTTTTGTGGGAGTTAATTCTAATTCTTTTTTAGGTGTATTCAAAACATCTTTTACTGGAGTAATAATTATCTGTTTAATGGGAGTTTTGGCTGTATCTTTTATTTGTGTTTTGACCAATTCTTTTATAGGACTTTTGGGGGCTTCTTTTATTGGTGTATTATTTAAATCCTTATTAGATGAATTTAACAAAGTTTTAGGAGGTGTTTTTACTGTTATTTGGCCATTAGTAGAGGATTCTGCAGATTTCAATTGTTTGTCAGTTACAGTTATTGGTGATTCATTCACTGAGGAATCGGCCACTCCTGTTTGTTGGGCTTCCGTAACATCTACAGAATGTTTAATTTCACTTGATGTTTGTACCTCATTGTTAAGCTGCATATTTTTCTTATAACTTATTCTCAGTGGTGATCCAGGCACACTGGGCCCCTTTGTAAGAACATTTTCGTTGCTTAAAGGTTCTGTTGGACTTTCACGAGATTCCTGAACATTTGGTAATAATGCAGTGGCAACATCTTCGTCGTCCAGCGACTGCTGCCTCTCACTCTGACTGTCCTCTTCTGAGAGTGTCTCCACTACAATGACCATCTCAACATTGCCTTCAGAGTCTGTCACCTCCTGCGTCTCCGGCACATCCTCTGTGGTGGAAGACACGTCTGTCTCCATGTGTGCTTCGCTGTTTTCCTCCATCACCTGTGACAAAACAACCATCTGATATTTTTAGACTGACCTTTTATTATTTATGTTAAACGTTCCTCTATTAAATAAATGTATTTTTAATACATTAACCAAAGAATATACATTAAAACACTAAGGGGAACCGGTCATTACCCAAGCTTAGCCACCCTGCCAGCTACTAACATACCTACTTTCAATACAATCATACAAATACATAATGACTTACCTCTGAGTATGTTATTTTTACGGACTCAACGTGAACTTCTTACAATATCCTTAGGTTCTAGTTGTAGCTCTACGTTATTCATACGGGTTATGTTTTAATAATTAATTGTTTTGTGATCAAAAAATATCGGCAACCAACGAAAAAATCCACACATCGCCATCGCACGTACAGCTACTTTTAGTTAATAGTGTCAACGATAGATGGCGCTCACGCTGAAAATTGATATTCCATTATAGTTCTCTCTTTCACACACCTAGTTGTGTTTCTTTCATAACAATTGATTATCCTATAGTGTTGTTTCTCTTTACCTGAGACAGATAGTTACATACGTGATCATTTGCGGAATTAGAACTAGCGTGAAGTTAGTTAAAATTTCCATCTGTTTCCATGTTTACTTTTCTTAGGTACGATAGATTTGCAAAAACTTTTATAAATTAATTAATTTGTTTTCACAAAAATGTATATAAATTAAATAATATTTTCGTAAACGTTATGTTATTAATTTAATTTGCTAAAAAAAAATGTGAGCGACGATTGCCAACGCACAAAACAAATTAAATTACAAACAAATGTCAGTTCACTAATCAGACGACAGACAGAAATCGGATTATTTATTTTACACATTATTTATTAATTAGCACTTTTATTTATTGACTTTAAATAATGGAGTTTATAGAGCTTATTCTGATAAACAAATTAGATGGTGTTATTTTAAAATATCCACATCAAGAAAATGTGGACGGAACAGTTTGTATCACCGGACATCATTTAATTTTAAGTTCACGAAAAGAAGGCGTACACGAATTATGGGTAAGTTATTTATTAAGTATTTTGATTTGAGTTATAGGTACTCCGATCTTTATATATTTATATATATATATTCTGAATGCTATAATGCTTTTACCAGTTTTGATTGGGTGATACATAAATGTATAGTAATTAAATCAGCTGAGTAAATCAACAATATGATCTCATTGCTCGAATAATACAACCACTTCTAACATATAGCTTTCCAATGTATACTGAATAGTTTGTTTAGTAAATATATAAACATAGCTATTTCCAAAGTGTAAAGCAGAGACAATATATACCTAATTTAATATCATTGCAGATATCTTTTGGATACCTCTTAAAGTAGTAATAACATTCTTTACACATACTTAATTTTTAGATTGTATTAGATAGGTTTACTTAAATAAATTTTCAAGTTCTATATAAAGGTTAATAGGAGTAAAAGCGGCAAGAGTCAAAGAGAACTAAATTATGAAATCTTATATATATATTTTTTTGGATTGTGTGCAATCAACTAAGAACAAAATTTGGTCAGTGGGTAGTCTTAGGGGTGGATTTGTAAAGAAGATTATTTATCTCATAAATTTGAATTGAATTATATCTTCACAAAAAAAAAATGTTTTACAGCTTTTACAACAATAGAAATAATTAAGGAATGATGGATGTTCTTTTTTCTGGGAGCTTTTGGCACTCCCTTCATCATATTGTTGATTTCCAATGCTGAACATAGGCCTCCCTCATCAATTTCCAGCAGTAATGGTTTCTAGCGGCCTGTAGTCACTGACTCCCCACAACCATTATAAGGTTACCACTAGAACACCTTTCCACCATATTATAATGGGTAATTAACTAACACTTTTATACATGATTACAGCTCCTCCACAAAAACATAGACAGTATAGAGAAAAAAGATAACAAACCAAGCGGTGGTATCACACAAGGAGGCTCCATATTCCTCAAATGCAAAGACCTGAGGATATTCCAGCTGGATATTGGCAGTACTACAGAATTGAACCAAGTAGCACAAACACTGGAGAACTTATCTAGTTTACAAGATCCTGGACTATTTTATCCATTTTTCTATAGACATATGCATCCTATTGTAGAGAATGGATACACATTATACAGGTATATTCACAATTTGTAGATAAAATTCATTTACTGACATTTTTTTCAAAGAATAATTTTTGCACTTTATATTTATATATAAATCTATCTTACTAATATTATAAACGTGAAAGTTTGTAAGTATGGATGGATGTTTATTACTCCTTCACGCAAAACTTCTGAACGGAATTGGCTGAAACTTTGCACCAGGATAGGTTATATGACCCACTAGAGTAGAATAACGCGGGTAAAACCGTGGGGTGCAACTAGTTTGTATTTAAATCTGTGTGTTGAGAGGGTCTTCACACATTATTCACATACAGGCATAGAACAACTATTAGTGTTTATCACATTGTAGTCCCAGTGTGGTAGTCAACCCCAGAATTCTAAAGCTCACTACTGTAACTACCGAGCTGTCAATTTTTTTATAATATACCTAGTTGGTACTGGTTACTGCTATTACAAAGATAATAGCATCATGAAAAGAATTAAATTGTGTTCCTTTTTATTATTTTGCTCCTGGAAGGCATAGTCATACTGTGTTGAAGTATTTGGATATAGATCTCCAGATTATCTAAGTCATTTATCTGTTAAAATATAATGATATTCTGAAGAAAATAAATATTTTCTCAAATTAAAAGTAGCCATGTCACTCTTCTATTTTAAAATGGATCAATTTTTTTTTTTTTTTTCGCATGGACATTATGTTTTTATCCCTGAGGCTTTTGCTACTTCACCGGGCATAAAGGCGAGCAGAGCTCCAGCCTAGATAAATGGTTTAAACACTACAAACTAAGCAACCTGCGCAAGAGGGCGTCCCCTGTGGGACTTGGACCTTGGCTCAGGGCGGTCATTGACGGGGAGATTGAGGGATTATGGCTTTTAGGGGTCGTCCACTTAGGTAGCTAGTGAAAGGTTGCAGGTTAGCTAGGGTAGGATCCTCGACGGCATGGCCGAGGACCGCGTTGTTGCTTATTCCCCGAACTGTGATCTCGTGCCAGCGATCATCACCACTGTTCGTAAATCTACTCTTTACTCCAGTGGCACCCTGAGCGTTGGTCCTAACCCCTTAAGGGTGCCCTCAGGTGGATGTCGCTTAAACTTTGGCCGGATTCTTTGAAGTTAATTTTAATTTTAGACCTGTTACCTTTAAGGCATCTTACTATTCCTAATGTGTACATTTTTCATTTATAGCTCGACATACGGACAGACTGATTAAAAATTCTGTAAGATCAAATAATTATAACAATGTTTTTAGCTACTTAAGTGATACTTTAGTGATTTAGTCTTATACAGTGTAATTTTGACAAGTACAAGTGTATGTAAATACCTAAGTGCTGAATAAATTTCATTATTTCATTAGTTTCTTTAGGGGAGTTTTGTGCAACTGTCGCTCTACTTTACAGTTCGCGGGCCTCTCGGACTTCGGGTCTACGAGGGCATCGGAAGGTTCTTAGCAAACTAAGGGTCGGGAGGGCGAGGGGGGACGCGTCGCGTTCGCGGGCGCACTCTTCTCCGGCGGGTCGGATAGAGTGGTCTCTGTGTAGTGGTGCTAGTTTCTTGCAGTCTCTGTACTGCTAGTTGGTAAGTTGTGATCTCGTCGTCCGGGTCGTCTAGGAAGCCCCGAGGCCGACGGTGTTTACGACGCTTTGTGGGCAAAGGCCTATAGTCGGATGCTGCAACAACCAACGGGTTTGGGTGTGGAGCCGCGGATTCAAAGAAGCGTTCCGACGCCTCTTTCATCCACTGCTTGATGGAAGGCAGTTGGAGATCAGAATGCAAGTTGCGATTACGAATGAACCACGGTGCCCCGGTGGCACGTCGAGTGAATCTACTTTGGACAGTTTGTAAGCGGTACAAACTGCTAGACGCTGTATGAGCGAATACAGTGCTCGCGTACGTCATAATCGGCCGTATACACGTGGTATAAATCCTAACCTTGTTATAAGTGATAGTTTACTGCGTGAATTTAAGAGACAGTGTAGTCGACTGAGCGTAAGTGAAGCCCGTGCACGAACGGTTTCTACATGCGGTCTAAAGTTTCGCTTTAAGCGAAACTTTAGACCGCAGATAGTAAAGCTTTCGGTCAAGGATTACGCCTTAGTACTTGGCTTGCCGTTCCCAAGGGATTGGTTCGCCAAACATCTTGACCGGTGGAATGATCGGTGGGCTGTTGAATCTCGGAGAAGAGTACAGCGGCACTCTTTGTCGGATTGATTCTTTGCTCAATTTTATAATAAGATTATAGATTTTCTTGTAATTATTATTTTTGCTTAGTTTTTTCATCTCAAAAGGCAAGCTATTGATTTCGTCAACAAACTATACATGGGGCATTGCATCAAAAGTTTATACATTATTTCAATTCCCATCACAGCATAGAAGGAGAGTTCACAAAAGTGCTTGCCACTGAAGAATGGAGAGTATCGAGAGTGAACCAGAATTACACAGTGTGTAACAGCTACGGCAAAGCTGTGGTGGTCCCCAAAGGCATAGATGATGAAACACTGGCAGCAGCCGCTACATTCAGGCAGGGAGGCAGATTCCCTGTACTATCATATAGACATAATAATGGAGTAAGTGGTAATTACGTTATTGTATATCCCTGTATTTTTAGGGTTATTATACTTTTCGCGAGTACCGTCAATCTGTAGACGAGGTGGCCTCACCCAAGATAAGAGATAAAGAGGATTGAAGGCAGATGAAACGGACTATATCTAAGGCGACGTACGGATTTGATGGAACTAAAATCTTTGTAACTGTTATGGAGTACCTATTTATTGTATAAAAATAAGTTTTCTTACATTCTTTGTTGTAGCTTTATGGTTTTTATGAAATATATTTATTATCTGTCTGTTACGAACATTTGACATGTTTTATGAGTTACAATAACAGTATTACCATTAGGCAGTACTGATGCGAGCTGGTCAGCCACTCTACGGGCCGAAGCATCGTCGATGTAGACCTGATGAAGCGATACTAAACGCAGTGGTCGCGGTCGGCACAAAAGGCGTCATATACGACTTGAGAAGCTCCAATTTGATATCACAACAGCAAAATAAAGGTAATGTTATTTTTATTCCAGCCTTAAATACTTTATTTACTTTTTATACGATTCTCGTGCTGACACAAAATAATAGTGTATAATCATAGATTTCTTTCCGTTCTTGAGTGGTTGAGAACTACCAATCATGCTAAATAAAGCTGGTCCCGGTTGTCATATCATGTTCTATGTAAAACATATACGAGACTAGATTAAGATACCCTCGCGAGATATAGCCTGTGCTACTCCTCGAAAAAACAGCTTTGTATGGTGAATTAAAAAAAAATATATAAACAAACAATCTAATTTCAATAAGTATAGGTAATAGACAACAGTGTTTACCTGGGTATATCTATACTATACACAATAATGTGATTATCAACTGCATGTTGACCGTAGTGACTGATAAAACCCCTTTAGAGGCAGACCCAGCGGGGAACGTTTAATGGCCTGGTGATGATGTTGCCCATTCCCACATACTAAAAACAAATATATAATAGTTTCGAGACCTTTTTCCTTTTTCTGCTTAAATACACTAAGTTACGCACGAACGCTGGAGTGCGTGCGTCCCATCGCTCGCCGCATTACTAATAATTTCAATAATTATTTTACAGATTTAAATATATTTTCTATGCCAAAAAAACTATAAATTATTAACAATTTTGATAAATAAAGAGTTAAATAATAACATCTGTGCATTAACTATACTAAAAGGTTTTTTTCTTAATCCACTGTTGTGTACTGTGGACAGCGTTGTGAGTTGCATATTTATATTACTATATCTGTTTTACTAGATTTAAGAACAAATATGTTACTGTTTGTTGTTTCAAATTAATTAAGTTAACCATTGTTTTGTTATCCAGGTGGTGGAACAGAGAGTAATTCCAACTATTCCCAGTGGAAGATATACAACAGAGCTATGGACGAGGTGGACAATCTGCAGCCACTGTTAGATAGCTACTCCAAATTAATTGATGGTCAGTATGTTAAACGTAATATGCGATTTCGAAAAAGGCACAACTCCAGGAGTTATGCCCTTTTCGAAATTGGTCATTTAAATGAATATGCAATTGATAAGGGCACATATGGTACCGCGGGATCTCCGGGGCCACACTTACAGTGGCCCATTTGCCCAATTATAGGGACGCCCGGAGTGTAGAGGCGTCCCTACTCCTCATGGGTGAGCCTCGAAGGGAGCGGGGCCCATGACCTCCACTCCCCGAGGCCGAGTCTAGGGCGGAAGCCGGCGGGTACCTCCCCTGCAGCGACTGCCCAGAGCCGAGGTTCAAATCCCACAACAGGCGCCCTCTTGCGCAGGATGCTTGGTTTTAGTGTTTAAATGATTAAGGTTGGAGCTGACTCTTCTCAACTTTATGCCCGGTAAACTCTTATCTAGTCAAAAGCTAGTAACTACATATGCCCTTAAAAAAAACTTCGATGAACCAAAATAGCTCTAATCACTCCAATCACTGGCGATAACTGGCCCAAAGCAATAAGGACGTATCTTTTAAGCGGCCGTAGCCCAATGGCGGCCAAGCCCAATAGGGCGTGGGACTTACGATCATATTATTATGGTCGTCGGTTCGATCGCCACCCATTGCACTACCGACGTGTACCCACTCGTAAGCATTTTAGCTGAGCAAGAGTTAATAAGAGCTCTAATAGAGTGCAAAAACTCAATAACCTTTTTATTTTTTATAAAGATAAGAAAATAAATCACATTGAATCATTTTTAACGCAAATATGTTAGTGACGTTTAATGTATTTTTTCAGCATGCACTGACCGCGAGATATCGAGTGACAAATGGATATCGCGGTTAGAGTCGTGTGGATGGCCCGAGAGCGTCAGAAACGCGTTGCATACTGCTTGCATAGTCGCGCAACACATACACCAGGTGATACATAAGTTATACATATTCTAGTGCTCAATTTCGTTTATTTAACCTTAACAACCTTAATGTGTTTCTTGACTGGTTTAGGCTATAGCTCTGCTCGCCTTTAAGCCTGGTTTAGTAGCAAAAGCCTACTGGCTAACTTAATAAAGTCCGACTGACAAAAAATCCAGCTTGACTGGCGAAGTACTATACAGAATACCACGGCCAAATATTTCATTTATTATCTATACTAATATAGCTACTCGACCGATTTGTAAAATTATTCCAGTGTCCAGTGTGGGCTATCTAGCCCATTTATCGAGGAAGGCTATATATATATACATTTTTTTTAATGAAATTCCTGTGGGTACCGGAGTTACCCGGGTGACACCGCGTAAGCTAGTTAATGTTTATGGTGAAGGTCGCAAGAGCTAAGGGGTAGATTAAGGTGACCAAAAATTGGGTGTGCTCGTTTTTCGAACGTGAGAACAATCACCAAACTGCTCAGCTTATAACGTTAACTAATTAATATGGTCAAATGACTACTGCCCCTTTCTATGTCCCCTTAATTAGTTAATTGATGGATATGACAGAATTGACATTAATGCTTTGAAATTATATTGGTTACAGAAAGCAGAACCGGTGTTAATACACGGAACGAGAGGAGATGACGCTACTTTACTCGTTTGCTCTCTAGTGCAGATCATACTTAACCCTGACTGTAGAACTATTAGAGGGTGAGTTGTACAATCTATACAAAGTATTAAACTGTATAGGTTGAATGTAAGTACATACATAGAAAAAAAAAACGCAAAAAACCGAGTCAGACAGAAGTAAAATAGAACACATCCACATTTTTTTTATTTCTTTTTGTTTCTTATCTCCGAAACTGTTGCACCGATTTAAATGAAATTTTGCATGTTGGTACCTTACATTCTTGATTAACATTTTAAATACTTTGAATCACAGAAAATTTATAAGTTCGAGTTCGAGAGTTCGATCACTTCGATCACAAAGACTACGCGGACAAATCAGCTAGTAGTTTCAATATAGCTTTATTATAATAACCAAGACATATGCGAGTAAGCTCAACTATTTGTACTATACTTACTGTTAAGCAGCCGTAGCCCAATGGCTTGGGTGTCGGATTTCTGATCTTGTGAACTCACTCGTAACACAAGCATTTTTGCTAAGCACAAGAGGTTAACAAGAGTAATTGTAGACTGCAAAACTCTTCTAGTAATCATTATACATTAAAATAAAAACTTTAGCCATAATGCAGTTAGCATAAGCGAGTAAGCTACTAGTCTCAACAAATTGTAGTGTATTTATTGTTACATCTTATCTATACTATACTATTAATATTATAAAGAGGAAAGATTTTTGTTTGTGTGTGTATGTTTGTAATGAATAAACTCCAAAACTACTGTGCCGATTTAAAAAATTCTCTCACCATTGGAAATCTACATTCACATAGGCTATATATAATTATGAAGTTCCCACGGGAACAGGTGTTTCGCGGGTGAAACCGCGCGCTAGCAGCGCACCGGGAAACTAGCACTTTTATATAATGCTGTAGTGTTTGTTTGTTTGATTGAACACGCTGACCTCAGGAACTACAGGACCAATTAGAAAAATTATTTCAATGTTAGATAGCACATTTATTGAGGAAGGCTTTAGGCTATATTTAATTATGAAGGTCTCACGGGAACGGGAGTTGCGCGGGTAAAACTGAGCGTGGGAAGCTTGTAGTTTTCATATAGCTTCATTATTTTCAATTCAATGCAGTTAGCATTAACAACTAAACTCAACTAGTTGTAGTGTACTTACTATTACACTATAGTACCATTAACTTGTGTATATTGTTTCAAAGAAATAAAATTGATCTGTTATTTTTCCATACCTGAAATAAAGCTTGAATCTAGAAAAAAAACTGTCTGTGTGTTTGGGCTACTCTCAGTAATGGCTGTACCGAATAAAAACGCCAATATGGAAGTTCTGTTTATTACAAACACATAATGTTTGTAATAAATACAACAGCATTCAACACATTTCTTTGCAGTCGGTTAACGTCAATAACTATATAAAACTTGACTATCAAGTTGTTTTTTTTTCTCAGATTGCAAGCGCTAATCGAACGTGAATGGGTACAAGCGGGTCACCCGTGGTACTCCCGGACACGTTGCGGACCGTACGCCCCGGGGGTGGCTCGGGCCGCGCCCACCTTCTTACTCTTCCTGGACTGCACCAGGCAGTTCCTGGAGCAGTTCCCTTGCAGCTTTGAGTTCCGGCAGTCTTTCCTCATCACTTTGTTTGAACATTCGTATGCTAGTCAATTTGGTAAGTTACAAAAAGTGCAGTTAATTTATTTTATACGTTTTCGAATGCACCGGTGGCTGAGTGGTTACGGAAGTTGCTTTTGGGACCTGCCCGGCTAGAAACGCACTGTCACGTGACACTTTCTGCAATGTGATTGGTCGGCCTCCGTAGAGTAGACTCGAGTCGCGCTGCCTATGCTAGCCGGGCTGGTGTTCTGGGCTGGTCGATTCCGACCGGGGCAATTCTATTTTTCATATATATGACATTATACACAAATTATCTTTTCCAAGAACTAAACACCACAACTGTGCTATAAGTGTTTTATTATAACTCATTCAAATCATGATCTGTATTATGATAGTCCAAAAATTGGAAAAGTGGTGACGGAAACTCACTCAGTATTACTGAATTTGTATAAATTTTCATTCATAATAATGAAACAAAGGTTTTGTTTCACAATATCAGTATATAAACCTGAATTTCCTTTTTTTTTTTTTATAAACTTATAAGAATATGTGTCATATTCCCAGAGTGGAAAAGTCATTTAAAATCAAAGTTATTTTATTGTTAAACATTTCAATAATACACCTATATCAATGATGTTTACTCCAAACATCATTGGACAATTTGTATAAACTACGGATAGTTCTTCTGAGTCTGGGTGTACTTTGTGTACGTGAAGTGAGTGTTTAAAAAGTCCCCTGCGACTCAGATTAATTCCCCTAGTGCGGGAGCTTTTAAAAGAAAAAGAAAGAAAATTTCTAAGTTTTACCCGCGTACCTCCCGTTCCCGTAGGAGATTTATATTTATAATTCAATGCCCCCCTTTTTCATCCCCTTAAGGGTTGAATTTTACAAAATCCTTTCTTAGTGGTTCTATACGTCACAAAAGGAAGCCACGGTCCAAATATTACGAGTCTAGGGGAAGGTATAGAAAGGTATGCTAAATTGGTTCGGACATATAGAGAGAAGTAGCTGCGCCCCGCGGTTTTATCCGCATTACTCTGCTCCAGTGGGTCGGAGCGTGATATTTTGTGGCCTATATGTTAATCCAGCGTATAACCTATCCCGGTGCATTCAATTTCAGCCAATTCCGTTCAGTAGTTTTGGCGTGAAAGAGTAACAAACATCCATCCGTCCATCCATACTTACAAACTTTCGCGTTTGTAAAACTGTGACTAAAAAGTAGAGTTTATAGGGTGAATGTGTACGGCGGGAGAAGACCAAGGCGGACGTCGGAATCAAATAATCAATCTAACTTTTTGTTAATTCCCACTTCCAGGTACATTTATGTGTGACAATGAACAAGAGCGCGAGTCCCGCGGTGTCCAAACCCAGACAACCAGCATCTGGTCCTGGATCAACCAGCCCGACGAGTTGCCCAGCTACATCAACCCGCTGTACGACCCGACGCCCAATGTTATATGGCCTTCGGTTGCACCTATGAGTTTTGTTATATGGGAAGGTGTGTGAAATAAAAAACATAGATTACTTGTTAAGTTATCATTATCGTCATCATCATCAGCCAAGAACATGGGCCTCCTCACAAGGGAGGGTATTTTCCATAGACTTGTTGCTCTGAAACAATACTGCTTTATTAATCATTGTAAAATATAATTTATTAAAAAAAAAGGATTCCTCTGAGTTTCTTGCTAGTTCTTCTCAGAGTTGCCACGTCCAGAACTGGTGGTAGTAAAAGAATGGGACGCATCATAAGAACATGATTTAAAATATTTTAAATGTGTCTATATGAATAAAGAATTTTTGACTTTGACTTATCTGAACATGGGCATCAACTCAAGGGAGGGTTTTGGTAATGGCATGTGGGTTGTTATCCCATCCATCTCATAAACTCCTTTTGCTTACCTTAGTGGTATGTGTCTCCTCAAATACAGTCTCTTTTATAGGGCACCTACTATATTGTCTTAGCACTACCCTATGGTAGACTGGTAGAGAATTCCCCTGGCATTAAGTCCGCCTATGTACTTTTATAGTGCTGAAGTTTTAATATAACAAGGAAACGCTGCTGACCGTTCTTTGGTAGACCTTTTTTTTTCGGAAGGATTTACGTAGTTAGCCACTAGACTTTTGCTACTTCACCGGAAATAAAGGCGAGCAGAGCTCCAGCTTTAATAAATGGTTTAAAAACTACGAACTAAGTAACCTGCGCAAGAGGGCGCCCCTGTGGGGCTTGGACCTCGGCTCAGGGCGCTGGCGATGAGATTGAGGGATTATGACTTTTAGTATTTTAGGGAATTTTGTGCAACTGTCGCTCTACTTTACAGTTCGCGGGCCTCTCGGACTTCGGGTCTACGGGGGCATCGGATGGTTCTACTCTTTGGTAGACGCTTGTTATAGATGACTTACGTGCTTGCCGAGGCTCGGACGGTAGTTCCTAAACTTCCTAGACCCGGAAAGAAATCTTAGTATTTACTCAAAGATATCTTGTCCGGCGTGGGGATCGAACCCACGACGTCTGAGACTTAAAGCTAGATTTATACCACTACGTCACAGAGCTTATCAGAGAAAGGAATAACAATTGTAAATGTATAATTCCAGAATTATATCTCCGCTGGCTGGTAGAACAACACACAGAAGCTCGTGAGGAGCAATACCGTCAGATCCGCACCAAAGAACAACAACTGCGTGCGCAGGCGCAACAGATGCGACGGGAACTGTATGATGTGGCGCACCAATACTACGACACTGAGGATAAGTAGCTTGATACTAGTCATGTTTGATGTCGAATAGTCCTTAGAGCCTTTAGCGGACGTAGGATTTTGGGTCTGGGAGGACCTAGATGGAGGTTATGATTTTAGTATTATATATGTCGCAGCCAGATCGTGCAATCCGGCGCATAACATACGGCTAGCCGTTTTGTAATGCGGCGGTTCAATAATTAGCCGGATTGAATGTAAACCATACGTTTTTCAACACGGCTAGCCGTAATTTAATATAGCGAGTAAATAGCCGCGTTGAACACCATTGGTTTAGGTTATTTAATTTTTTTACCACCCATTAAATCCGCCGTTATAAAAAACTGCTAGCCGTATGTAATGCGGCGGTTTGTACGATTTTTGCAACTCGTCGTCTCTGCGTTCGCGGCCCTGTAGGCCTCTGGGTCTACGATGGTTCTTATTATTGTATAAAAATAATTATGATAAACTTAATAAAAAAAACACCAGGTGGCATTAACAGATAATTTTCATGAAAAAAAAACAGTGGTTTTCATTGTTTTTTCCATGAAGTCTTCATACAATCACATCACATCAACAGCCCGTTGACGTCCACTGCTGAACATGGGCCTCCTCTTAACAGACCTTGGCAAGCCAGGATCGTAGAGGGATATTGCCATAATCACCACGCTTGGCAGACGGATTGGTGATCGCAGTAAGATGCAAATGTTGAGCTAATAGATGCTGCTGCCCACCCATCAGCCATATGTCCCTTAGTCGCCTTTTACGACACCCATGGGGAGACATGGGGTGGTCTATTCTAAGCCGGAAACCACACGGCTCTTCATACAACTTCATACAATGTAATTATCAAATTCAATTAAAATACTATTTAACAATGCATGGTATCATGACCAAGTTTTATGTTTTTAATATTGTATTTCGTTTCCCTATTTGAGTCCTCTTGTGGTAAAGGAAATGTGTGTTATGAACGAATATCGTTCTCTATATTATTATAGTTACCATAGCAAAGACTGCTTGGTTATTAGTAATTATAGTAATCAATAAGTACATACTGCTGCCTTTGAAAAGATAGAACGTAGAAAACATGAAGTTCATAATAAAGCATAGTTTATTATATAAGAATATGATTGATATTGTAAACATCACTGTGTACCAAATATGATGATAATATGTCCTGTTCTCAGATCAAATTAAAAGTAAAGACGAAGCACTTCGAGTAACAGACTGAAGCCGGTAAACGTAGTCAACCAAAGAGTTTACACATTGTGCAACATATTTTTAAAAGTTATATGTACACGTTTATGAGAAGAGTTTACTATTATGTGTAGTAGTAATATCGACTAAACTTCCGCACTCACACAAATATGTATTGTTTCTAATTGGGTGGAGCAAGGAAGGGGAGTGGTCTGTCACTATCTGCGCTTCTGCAGAACTATTTTCTTTACTGAGCATGCTTAAGTTTGGCCGATAGTACACAGCTAATAACGAACTCTTCACTCTTAAAGAATTACCGGCTGTAGCACTGACATAAACATACTTATTCTGTACATACAGAGTTTACGCACACACGTACCAAGATCTTGTCAGTCGATATGTCATGCTATCTCAGCATTAGGTGCTGAATATCATAACAAACTTCATTATTTGTGTTTCATGAAATGGTGTACAAATCAAAGTTTAACGTTATTTTGATAACATAGAGGCACTGTGAAAAACCATACCAAACAATTTTATCTAAACTAATGCAGCGCTCCGTCTTTGCTCTTAATTTGGTGTCAGGTCCTGTTAATGTAATACATCGTGATTGTTTTATTTGCTATACTCGGCGAAATGAGTTATTTTTGGTCAATCGATAATTGTTCCTATAACATTGAAAATTACACATTTGAATAACTTCGATCCTCTGTGGCGTCTGTTCGTACAACCTGGATCTTTTTTTTATCTAATACTAGCGACCCGCCCCGGCTTCGCACGGGTGCAATGCTGATGTATCATACATATAAACCTTCCTCTAGAATCACTATCCATTAAAAAAACCGCATCAAAATCTGTTGCGTAGTTTTAAAGATCTAAGCATACATGGGACGGACAGACAGCGGCAAGCGACTTTGTTTTATACTATGTAGTGTCGGTATTATACTAATCTTCCTGCCAATTATTAGCAACTATAAAAAAATCACGGTGTATTTTATATTAATTTCTCGTTAAATATCTTATTATGTTAAGCTACTATCAAAATTTTACAGCGTCAACGTTCATTTTAGATATAAGACTTGATGTAAGTTTACACAACTACTCTATTTTAGTCAATAAATATCAATAGACTTATTATCTCTTAAACTAAAACTGTATTAAGTCTGAATTCAGACCAAAACTACAATAAATATACCACTAAGGCCTAAAATATAACACCAATAAAATATAACCCAATATTTAACTGTCGTCGACTTAAATTGGGATCGTATTTTGTATGTAACGTTGCTAATATCATTATAATAATCTTTCTGTCTGAATATCTATAGTGTAAAGTTTAACTCTGGCTATTGTGACATTTTTTTTTTATATTATTCAACTCACTGTGTAAGGATAACTATGTGTGCGTAATAGTCTAGTCAACAAGTGCCTTTTTGGTCAACCTTTTTTCAGCAGTCTCCGAAAATTATGATTGAGGTGTCATTCGATTCGGAATGGCATCTAGAATATTTTTGAAAAAAATGAAGTTCCGCTTGCAACAATTGCAAAAGTTATTAACAATTAACTAAAAAAATTATTGAAGTAAAATCACCTCTGTATTACAATAGGAACGAGCTTGCTGTGTGAATTGCTATGAATTTATAAAGCTTTAATTTATATTGAAACAAAATTGATACTACTTCGTCAAGTTTATAAGTCGCAATTTCTAACATCTTTTTAAACTTAAATCATAATTATACTGTCTTCTGACTTGTACTTTAATGGAACTAAAGTATTGACAAGTGCCATAGACAATCAATTACTTTAGCTGGAGACAAACACACGATTTAAATTTATGGAAGTGTATAATTCTATGTATTTTGTTTTACCTTGCTTTACGTTTTATCTGCATTCTTTTACAATTTAATTCGGGCGTGTGAAAATGGGCTCTAAGGTTGGAAATGTTTCTTCGCTTTTCGGATAAGTCAGATAGTTTTCGGATATCGGAAAGAAAGATAGAATGGGCGCATATTCTGGTTTTCTGACCGTATCATCCCTCTATGCCTTAAAGGGAATAAACTCTATGAAACTATATGTTTTTAATATCAGTCTCTCTAAGTTTTATGTTGATATTTTAGCCGAATTAACATTCCTGTGACGTGCAATTATTACTTATGTTTTATTTTTGTATATAATTTTACGTTGTTAAGTTTCTTGTAAGTAAATAATTTTAAATAACATATTTTGATTCGTGTTTATGAGTATCATTGATTAGTTTTTGTTATAAATAATTTAATCTTCGTATCGGCCTATATATTTTTTGTACTTTCATACTAAGGCTTACCCAACATTAGGCGTGAGCGTTCCTCTAGCTTATCACATGTGGACGGCGGACAGGCTCGGCGCTCGTCGTTCACATGTTCGAGAATCGCACGCACCTTTAGTAGGGTCAGTCTAAAATTCAAAATCAGTAGCGAGCTAGTGTATATTAACATTAAACCGCCTACGGGCGAGGATCGCTTGCGCCAGTTACCTATATACGTAGAGATAAGTCCATGTTCACTACATACCGTAATTTAAATTCTAACATTTCGTAATAAATTTTTGGCGGCTTTGACATTTGGCCATTTGGTAGAGAATCGGAAAACCAATCGTTTCAACCAATAAGAAACACACATCGCTCAACAGAAACCTGTAAAATAATATCAAAATCAAAATGGTACTGTTCTGGTGTATATTTATAAATTATATAGTATTTTTCACTCTTCTGAACAGTTACTATTTCCGACATACGCGTGATTAGAAGATAAGCGGCGATATGAAACGTATTTGGTCAACTATTCTGGTCGTCATATAGTCGGCTAAACTGCAATACCGCGTAAGTGACAATAACTAATTAGGTTGAAAATAAAATGTCCTTAATAGATTGCTTGTCTTTTACAACATATATAAAGATAATATTTCTTGGCAGTTGAAATTACACCTTATTAGCAATAGTTACTTATTCGGTATTGCAATAAATATAATAAATCATCGAGCTCAATATTTATGTATTTTGTTATATGTGCAATTTTAAGTTTAATATTTTTTTTTGTACCTTGAAATCATATTTTTAAGGTTATATTTTAAGTTTTTAAGGAACTGACTTAAATGTTTATGCTAGGAAAAATAAACCATTAACATAAATAATTTTATAATAAAAATAGTTGTAAATATATCTTCAAATATGCTATCTAGCTTCGAATTGTAGGATAAAAATGTGATAAATCTTTTTTTACTTATTTATTTGTACATGATCAGTTTAAGGTACGTAACCGTACCGTATGACTATGACTTAAATAAACGTGTCTCCGCAACTCTTGGGTTATTTTCATAGATTTTCTATGTTAACAAATTCATGTATATGTGCATAGTATTTAAAATAATACCTAAAGAAAAGTCTACGTACGTACGACGTCTTCTGTGCATTCCACCGCCAGTTACAATGCTAGCATAAGATATGATGCTAACATAAGATCTCTTGTGATGTAGGACATACGTTCGCTACTGAGTTACTTACATTTTTATCGATGTCATAATCATCATATCTTTAAGTAATACCTCCCAAAAACTATGAATATGAAAATGTGTGTATATGTTGTGTAAAATTCATAATGAAACTGCCACTGTAATTTGTAAAATACTTGATATGCTCATATGAATACTATTTTGTATACCTATTTTATTTCTTTATTTTAATTTATGATGTAATTTTTATTAATTTTAGTATGAGTAGTTATATGAGCATGTCGAGGAAGGTCGGGGCTGCACTGATACGGAGACTGACTTGACGGCGATTTCGTGAAAACAATCTTATATAAATACATGTCGGCGGCCACACTTCAGGAACGACAAGCGAATTTTATTTGTACGTGGCGTTGCAGTCACCGTGCCAGTGTGGCTCTGGTCTTAATAATATTACTTATGATTTGATATGGAATGTAAAATATACATTTAATTATTTAATGTCAATTTGAGATGATATGAATTTATTTGTTAGTCAATTAAAATATTGCACTGCATTATGTTTTTTATAATTTAATCACCTGCTAGCCAGATTTCTTATTGCAAGTATTCCTTTAGAAGCGCAGAGACTAAATCTCTGCGTTTTTAAAGGAACCTAGGTCATAAGTAAGCCATAATATCTGCTAGCCATGTTTTATATGGCAATCATTGTTTTTAAATGCATTATATGTTAGTAACAAGTCAATGGAAACTAATATTATATTTCACAGTTTGTGAGCTTATGAGCTTTTAAAAAATCACCAAGAATGAAATCGTGAATTTTTGGATGCTTTTTATCTGTATCAATTAATTTGTAGAAATAAATAAAAAGTATTGTAACATATAGTAAAACAGTTGAAGTTTTAAATTTTTTTGTCGAATTCTTAATTTGAATTTTTTTACGTATAGTAAACCGGAAGCGAAAATTTCAAATCAATTTTTAAGTAACTTCGCTATGTTTTACTAGTTTTTTTAACTTGAATTAAAGCTTTAAATCTACTTATTATTCACAAAAAAAAATTAAAACGTGATCGCCAATAGTTTAAGAAGTACATACACATAGCTATGAGCACTTTCTAATCAATCGAGTTTATGCGCTAACATGCTGAAATACTACACTATTCATATTTTATTCCTTCATTCCAAAATGCAAAAATAAAAAAATACGTTGTCCACTTCACGTGAAATGCCCCATGTATTAGGTACGATATATATATATATATTATTTTTTTAGATTAGGTAAATCACTTGTATACATACAACCATCCTCACACGGTTATATATTTTAATGTCAGAAAACATAATGCCTTTACTTAAGATGCATAAGCCCAAAATACCCGAAATCGAATCGAATCGGGCCGCGGCAGCGGCCGGCGAGCGCGTCATCAAATTATTTTTGTTCAAAATTACACATTTTAAACATTAGATATTTAGTCCGATCGGTATTTAAAAATGCGGAATTTTGAAATCTGAGATAATAATTATATGTATTAAAAATTTCGGAATTGTACAGTAAGATGTACTGGATTAAGGTATTATGAATAATAAGGTATTTCGATTTCGGGTAATTTGGGCTCATGCATTTTAAGTAAAGTTATTATTTTTTCTGACGTTACAATATGTAACCCCTCACACACTTTCGCGTTACAACATTAGTAGGACAACACCGACGTTACCCAGCAACCTGTAACATCAGATAAACCGACTCAACCATGCAGTGCCTACAGTGTAGCCCTGCATACGTAAGTAGACATCATAACACTATGACAGAGAATACCCACGATTCCACGTAGGTAAGATGTAATTATGCGCAAGGATGACTGCTGTACATCTGAATGGTACGTTTTTATCTAGCGCACGCGCATATACGTTCGCGTACGTAAGTGAAAAGTACTTTGTACCAGCGATTCTCAACATGTATTGTAAACGCACCATAAGGGTGTCGTTTCCTGATTTTATTTGGTGACCTTTAGAAGATGTGCCTGTACGGTGCGTTGGTGTTCCTGCATAGAAATGAAGATCTTTGCCAGGCGAGGTGGTATGCCCGGCGGCCGACGGCCATTTGTTATCGTTCAGAACTTGTTTATGTTCGAATTGACTTTCGAACTTGTATTGCGCGATATAGGTTAGTTGGGGTGCTAGGTGTTGGATGGCAATGGGCCGCATTGCCTCGAATACCCAGCCCTCACCTACTGCGGACGGAAGAGTGTCCGGGGGGTTTTAGTGGAGTAGGGTCCACTCCTCGTGGTATGACTAGAAATATACCACGCTATGGCGAGGTCGAGTCTCACATACACATTCGCCGGCGCGGGAGCGGGAACGCTGCAGCGGCGAAAGGGATGCGTAAATGCATTTCCCCCTAGACAAATAAAAAAACAAGTGTTAGATGGCGATGCTTGTCTTATGTACATGTCGCTACAGACGTATAGTTAGTAGACGTATAGTATTTTCCATGTTTAGTGTAGTGCCGTGTATTGTGTAGATTCTGGCTTAAAATAGACCGTCTTTGTCTTCCCATGGCTGTCGTAAGAGGAGAGAGGAGACGTATACTGGCTGAAGAAGTTATCTTATTCCGTTACAGATTTTTCTATTAGTCAGAACTTTCAATTTCTTTTTTCCATTTTATTTTTGTTTTATGGATCTATTCAACTCTCGAGGGCAGTGTTATGAAGTTCTTATACTAAACTGCTTCAAAAAAGGATAGTGTCTATCGGATACTAATACCTCCATTGTCTAAGCTTCTAAAGAGTCTACGAGACAAAAAGTCAGGCAGGTCTTCTGTGCGAGTATATAGGTACCTACTTTCAGAAATAGGTTCTATAACCATACTTACTTCAGTTTTTGTACTGGTTGTACATACCTAGCGGTAACATATTAACACAATAAATACCTAAGGGCTTACAATATTTTAAAAACTATATCAATTTTTTTGCGCATCTCTTTAGAGTCTTAACTCCATTGTTATATACGCTAACCATCAAATTCTATAGACATTTAGTGCATAGATAGGTACGTACATATTTACACGAATGCACTATGCTTCACATTAATATTCTAGTAAGAAATGATTGATGTATTCGACTGTACCCGGGATACCTGTAAATATGTCGGACAAAGTAAGTACGTATAGTTATGTGTACGATTGTACTAACAATGGGAGATTGCAGATAAGGTGGCAATAAGGTATATTATACTAGCGTCTCCTACAAACCGAATGTACATTTAGTTCACTAGGTGCTTTGATGTACCGGCGCGGCCCTTATTATGACGTTAGATATTTAATATAGGAAACAGGTGACATGGTAAGTTATAGTAACTTGGGGTAAATCCGTGGTTGCGGTAAAACCGTTTGGTTAAAATAATTAAGAAAGTAATCGTTATTTAGTTTTTTACTGTTTTTATTGATTTGAATTGTAAACGACATATTCTAGATTCAGGAACTTGCCGCGTGTAGTTTTACTCTCTAGTATTTTGACTCAGTGGAGCTCGCCCTAGCCGGCCTCGTTTATTAAATAGGCCGTCTACCACAATCGTTCAGGGCCCTTGTAGCCTAGGATGCTAATCACGTAACGATTAGTAAAAATGACGTACCTATTAGTAAAAATGTCCTTGCGACTCAGCGTTTACAATATTTTAAATATGTAAATTTATTCAGATAATGTAGCTATAATAGGTACGGTAACAATTACAATAAAAATGCGTTACAATAACCCTACAGTACCTAATGAAGACATTTTTATCGAAGTCTTAGTTATACATATCATTACATCATTAGCTTTCAGTTTGTAGTTACACCTAACTATCCACGTAACCTACTTGTTTATTCGTCCTTTTTGGTTATCAATTAAAACTGACTATCACCCTTAAACGGGCAGAAGGTAGTTATGTTTAGAATTCATTGGTTTTGATCTTTATTACAAGTATATAAAGTTCAAAATATGGTGGTTACTATATTGCTACTACCCGTTTAAGGGATAACTTACTGCCGTAGTGAAGTATAGTGAAAAAATATATTTTAACATTGGCAAAATTTATGCAGATATATATTTTAATTTCCCACATACCTACATATTTATTACAATTATATGTGTCTACAGCAAGCAGTTAATATTTAATTAAAAAGTCCTCCTACGCTTTTTCAGTTTAAGGAACAAAAGCTTTTATCTTACACACCGTGATTTTTTGTACTTCCGTTTGCATATACTTTTTCAATCGTATTAAAAATTCAGTAATTCTTTATTTTTGTATATACGTAAATGTAAATTACTTAACATTAATCTTGGTTTTACTGAAAAGCACTAGATCTAAAATTGCCATGTACCTACATCTATCATTCGTCTTTTTGGAACAAGGTTTTTGGAAAAACACATGTCAATTTTAAATTTTTAATATTACATTTCGATAGTAGATATTATGCAAATCGTCCTGCCAATTATTAGCAAAATTAAATCATCACGTTGTAGGTTTATATTATACTGGCTGTAATTTATTCTGGAGTCTTTCCTTCAGTTTGTCAACAACAAAGTAGGTACCTACGTAGATAGTAAATAAAAAGTTATGAAAGCAGCGGAGCGCTATGTGGTGCTCGACTCGTAATGATGCGGTTGTCGTAATGGCGGCACTCAGTCGTTCACCCCGCTACCTACCTCTGTGGAACTCTTGCCACGATCGAAGGCTCCCATTCTTGTTATCTAAAGACATTTCGACGAGTGAATAATACTGATATTGATGGAATGACTCCCGTTCAATTCAATGTCTATTTAAGTAACATAGGTGCTCTGTAATTTTTTTTAAACTATAAATTTTGAGCAGCTATGTCCGTCGTAGTATCAATATAGGTATATCTATTGTTAACTTACCCAATAGAAATGTAGGAGAAATAGAGATTGAAGTTCATGTGGTTTGGATTTATTCTTACTTTATTTTTTACGGTTTTTTTTTACTTAGGTACCCACGCATATGGCCCCTATCATCTGATGTTAACCTACCAGTAGTTCTAGTATTTCATTAGAAGTAGAGCACTAGCCGCCCTCATCCTGCCTTTTTTTTTTTTTGTTGTCCGGGAGGAAATGCATTGACGCATTCCCACCACCGCTGCAGCGTATTCGCGCGCTGGCGGTGGGATATGTGGGACTCGCCCTCTCCATAGCGTGGTATGCTAAGGTCATACCACGAGGAGAGGACCCTACACCACTAAAACCTCCCGGACACTCCTTCGATCCGCCGTTGGCGGGGGTCGGGTACGCATGAGCAATCCGGCCCCCCGACGGCATCATCCTGCCTGCCTTTTCCCTTCCCCCGTGAGTTCTAGCCTCCTTACTCGTGACGTTCTTTGATTGTACTATTGCATAAGATGGATGTTGTTTCCAAGTCAAGCTCGGCGTACTAACGCTATACTCCACCTGGTCCGTACTTCTTTAGGCGCAAAATTCTTACCTCTTGCAGTCATGCAAACTCAAACGTTTAAATGGACAGTAAATATTATGAAGTCTCGAAGATATTATTATGCAATATCGTTAATAAGTAGGTAGTTATATAGATTTTGATACTATAGATACCTTCATTAATATGTATTTATGACAAACAATAGCAACTAGCGTGGTACCTACACAACATGGTTTATATGCAATTCTCGGTCAGAAAACTGAAAACCGATTATGTTTATATAATTTAGACAGTACTATTACTAATATTAGATCGCCTATTCTTCTTTTAACACAGTTTTAATTTGTAGCATGGCGCAGAAACCAGCTTCAAGGTATCAGATTGTAACTCAACGAGTTTTGTGGTAAAAAATCGTGCTCTTGATCAGGAATCTTAGTATGTTGCCAGCGAGTTTTGCGTTTCCATAAAAGGCATTTCTTTACAGCATTAAAGTACGACCGCATCAAAACATATCCATAAACATACCTACTAACAATAATTATGTAGCATCGCTACACTACATGTGAATACTTACTAGGTAATAGTAGGTACATTTACATCGCCGATTATGTTGTAGTAATCTTTGAAAATGGTCGGTGCCACTAATATACGGGCACACAAAAGCATTTTAGTTTCAAAATATCCTATTGTTTCTTCGACTGCGTAATAGAGAAACGATGCCGCCCGCATGTCGAATGCACCCAATACCATTCGAAAGTAAAGCAAAACAAACGTTGATAAAGTTACACCATAATATCTGAATCGATGAAAACCGGAATGAGTAGAGTTTCCTTACGAAAACATAAGCTCGATACTTGTATTGAGGGACGTAGTTCAAAGTTCGCGGGCGCTATCTAGCGCATCTACACGAGCGCATTGTTGTGGCAACGCTTTCTCTGCCCGCGCCGAACGCGCACAATGCTCCAATATTATTGTAGGTACTCTCGTTGATGGGAATATGAAAGTAACTGTTATACAGAACATACGACTTACTCGTAAACATTAATAACCACAGGGCCATGCCGCGTGGGTATCGACGACGCATCGGTTGTTATACATGTGCTGGTAAGGGCAAGTATGTAGAGGTATAATTTTAGCAAATGTAAGGCGAAAGATCAGTGCTGTTTTCGATCTTGTTGCAGAATTTGGTTTGCGAAAAGGGTACATTCCTTATGCTGCTATTATGGTTGGCATTTGTGAAACGGAGATATAACTCATATAACTAGACAGCTTTCAGATAGAATGATGGTTCTAACTAGGATAACATGTTCAATGATTTATATAGGTACCTATATTATGCTCTGCGACCCATGTTATGTTACGCAGAGAAAGAACTAAGTATACATTACAACTGTTACAAGAACGGTTAACTACATTGTTTTCTCCGCAACAATATATTGTGAAATTGAAATAATAAATAACGCCTGCATTGTGTTTAACAATACCGCGGATAATTACCCGGCGTATGCAAACGAATCAAGTATTTTGTTAAACAGAGTGTAAAGCCTTTGTACCGGCCTAATGTTCAAGAAGTCATTAGAACATACTCTTTTATAATGACGTGTTGGGGTGAAGAGCTCTCGAAATTAACCACTTGTGCTCGTTGTGATGAATCTTGCATGCGCTTTTCTATCAAGTGGGCGGTTAATTCTGTAGAAAAATATAAAATCATTGACCTTTTCCTTTGTTATTTACTGTCGAATGCTTTATGGGTGTTATTCCATCAGTTTTATTTCATGGAATAAAACATATATTATATTATTACTTTTGCGATTGTGTCAGTTGTTAAATGGTGTTGGTTTGTCTGGTTGTGAATAAAGAAATGTTATTGCCTATATTCATAGAAACATCCAAATGAATAAACTAAGGTTGTTGTCGAAAAAAAACACAGGTTTCACAGTTCTGCTTCTAGTGATCCAATGGATCTTCGTTGTATGTTTTATAAATTAGCCTTTGCATTTTTTGGTTCCGCTACTGATAAAATAAAAGTAACTTAAAGCTATTCTAATGCAAAGGGAAATTCCTGCAGCCGGTTGTCTCATATACAATCAGTAGGTACATATAACAATAAGATTTTTAAAATTTATCATAACGAGGAGAGGGTACACTCAGGGAACAGCACAGACTATATATACTAGAGATGGGCCGACTATAGTATTTGCCGACTAACCGACTAGCCGACTAATCGGTTTTTCAAAATGCCGAATAGTCGGCCGACTAATCGGCAATGCCGATCATTCTAATACCTACTTGTCGGAGGTGTTCGGGCGTTCTTTGTTACCATATTGGTTTTTAAATATGTTTCAAGACTGTGACTTTAGATTTGAAATATACATATATAATTATATCGATATTAAAGGACTTTTTTATCACTAAACATCTGACTTAATGAATACTTACTTATACTTACCATTGCCATGCTATTTGTTTATGTATGTGCCATATTTCGTTGATTAATGATGTTAAGTTAGCTTAATTACTGACTGATTAATTGTTCCTATGTTGTAAAGACGGTAACTTTAGATATCTACTCTAAGTAATGTTTAGAAATTATAAAACAAGTACAAATTATCTGTTTTATTTCATTTGTTATACGCCGATAATAATCGGCATATCTTGCCGAATAGTCGCCGACTAGTCACCGACTACAAACGATGCCGAATAGTCGGCTTTCCCGACTAGTCGGCGGCAAGTCGGCCCATCTCTAATATATACCCACTAAAACCCTCAGGTTCTTCCTCGAACACCCATAATGAAGGCACCAAAACAGCAGATCACAGCATCCGGAGCACCGCCAAAATCTCCAGCAAGAAAAATATTGACATTGACTTGTAACCAATGATGTTATACCTAGTTAAAAAGAGGTAGATACCCGGGCTTGAAAAATGCAACCACGAAACTAAGCTAACTATTTGGCACACTTGAATGTATGTCTATCTCGTTTTTGCACATGCAAATTTTCATGCTGTCCTGTTTACTCTTACGTTTCAAATATTAACTCATTAGGGACAAAATTTGCGTGCACAAAACTGGAGAATGACGTATCTATCTCTTTTTTATTGTAGGTACCTACTTAATATCATTTTTGATCAAGCTTATTAAATAGATTACAATACGTATATGCGTCATTATAACGTTCAATTGCTTGTTGTACGTCAAATGTTTTTGTCAGTTATTTCTTACAAAGTAAGAACTATTACTGTATAGTACCGCTAGATGACGCAGTGCTTCAGGCTATTTGACTTTTGTTCGTAAACTGTTTTATATAAATACATAACTAGCGACCGTCCCGGCTTCACATGGGTTCAAGTTGGTGACCGCAGTATTATGTTGTTACATACCAGGAAAAGCTGCTGCCGGTTCCCTGGTATACAAAAAAAAAAGGGCGCAGTTATAGAAGCTCGCACAGGGCGCAGAAACTACACACGGCACTATTATTACAACATATACTTAGGTATTATGTTTGATCACATCGTTTCAATAACATAATATAATTATGTAATTAGAGCTGTACCTACTACTTGATTGTTACAAGATCTCGTCATCTCCATCATCATAATATCCAAATCCATATTTTGTTACAACGTGAAGTCATATTATATTATGCACCATACAAGGTAAACACATTGAATATTTTGGTAACCGCATAATTAGTCATAATAATGATTCATCAATTCAAAGTTCCTTTACTCTGATATTATTTCATCGCGCTGTATTTAGTTGTCGCAATAGATAATTCACGTGTATTGTAGTACCTAGGTACCTACTTAGAACAATACCTACTTTGACATAAAACTATATTAAACAGTGTAATACGAGATTTAACTTTTTATATATCATTACATAGTACATACAGCGGAAAGCGACTTTGTTTTATATTATAAAACAAAGTCGCTTTCCGCTGTCTGTCTATGGCTATGAATGCTTAGATCTTTAGAACTACGCAACGGATTTTGATGCGGTTTTTTTAGTAGGTACCTATAGTGATTCACGCGGGAGGTTTATATGTATAATACATCAGCATTACACCCGTGCGAAACAGGGGCGGGTCGCTAGTGACTTATAAAATTTATTAATTATTGTACATAATTTAAATGCTAAGACATATCTAAACATGTAAACATAAACATTTACTGTAAGACCTTACTATACCACGCTTAAAGCATATAAAGATTTATTATTATTATTGTTTTGTCAGTTTTCGGCCGCTGCGGTCAAACTCAAAGGGACTGCACTGCACAAAACACCGTACTTTTGAAAACTACTTGTAAGATATTTAAAAATGTAAGTTTTCAGCAGCAGAAGGGATTTTTGATATAGTCACCACGCTTGGCAGGCGGGTTGGTGACTGCAATGTTATGTTCAAGTAAAAGCTGTGCCCGTTATTTAGGATAGGATTGCCATTTCCGAAGCATGGAGTATAGTCCCTCAACTAAACAGACCCGGAATCTACTTACGTGGACCCGATAGTGGTTCTCCGTCTGGGTATGCTTTATGTGCGGGTATGATGTGTTGTAGAGTCTACCGCGAGTCCCTCAAACACATCTTATTACTTTGAAAGTTGTAGTAGAGGACAGTTGCACAAAACTCCCTAAAAAAAATTAAAAGTCGTAATGCCACAATCCCCCTCCAGCGACCGCTCTGAGCCGAGGTCCGAGACCCACAGAGCCCTCTTGCGAAGGTTGCTTAGTTTGTAGTTTTTAAACCATTTAGTAAGGCTGGAGCTCTGTTCCCCTTTAAACCCGGTGAAGTAGCAAAAGCCTCGTCAACTTACGTACTCGTATAATATGTCCATCCTAAAAAAACTACGTACGGCGATCCGAAAAAAAAAACATGCTGATGTTGACGTTTCGAGTTGTCAACATTTGGAAAATAATTATGTTGGCCCGAGACTTCTAAACCTCTTAATCCGGCTTTGGCTAGTAAATGCCAGTTATCTCATATCCTACTTCTTTAAAAGTTAAGTAATCTATGATTCGACTTGTGCGAATAAATTTATATTTATTTTGCTATTAAAAGTTTATGGCATATAACTCAAATGTGTAACACCTAAAACCACTTCTATGGAACTCGTAAAATTTATTCGATTAACGTTTACTTGCGTAACATATGGCTTTGGATAGGCTTATCATGTCATAATATCCGTAGCGTAGCGGTAATTAACTTGTTTTAAATCTTGGAGGTCGTGGGTTCAATCCCCACGCCGCCGGACAAGAAATCTTTGTGTAAATTCTAAGATTTCTTTCCGGATCTGGTTGGTTCAGGGACTATCCTCCGTGCGTCGGAAAGCACGTTAAGTCGTTGGTCGCAATTGTTATAACAGCATCAGCCCCCGTATTCTAATTCATTCGAAATGGCCTTTCCGACCGGAAAGTAGCTGTTTCCGAGACGAATTCTAAAAACGCTATTCATATTTCCGAATGCGGAAATTGTTTTGAAAACTATAACTTGAATTTAAAATAAGTCACATATTATTTTACTAACGAGTTTATTACCAATATTTTATTATTTTAAATAACTACCAAGGATCCCGTTTTCTACCAACATAAAGCATTCTCTGTAAACGGTTTGCGCCAAGGTTCCGATCGGAAAATGCCGAAGATTACCGAAGATCATTCCGTCCGGATTTGTGAATAGCCTTTTTCATTTCCGTCGGAATGCAATACGTTTCCGATCAGCAGCGTTGATTCCGCAGTCAGAACTTTTCGAATGAATTAGAATACGGGGGCAGATATAATAATAACAAGGAACGGGCAGCAGCGTTTCCTTGTGTGGTAGAGCATAATACTGCGGTCACCAACCCGCATGCCAAGGGTGGTGACTATGGAAAATACCCTTCCTTGAGAGGAGGCCCATGTTCAGCATTGGACGTTATACGGGATGATGAATCATGTCATATATATTAGATATCCAATCACTATGACATAGGAACCCCAGGGTCTTCAAAAGGAGGTACATTTCAAAACTATGTAAACGACATCATAAGACCTTAAATGCATAGTAATAAAGTTCAAAATACGGGGCAAGCGTAGTAAATCGGTTGTGGGAGGGCAAAAGCAAAAAGTTGTTTGCGAATATTGTATACCAACTTACAAATACCTACAACTCGCTCTATGGCGTCATGTGACGTCATCGCGTCATGGAAAACGAATTTGCTAAATCATTGCCTTGAATGTATTATGTACGGATGTTTTCCTCCACGGACGCTGCGCCGGAGTCGGTAGTTGTAATAGCTATTTAAATAATGTAACTTTCCTATTATTGTGGACATTTGTTTATGGTTTATTAGAACTTATTGGTCTGAGGTTTCTAGGCTACATAGCAAATATACTCTATCTCTATATGTACTCTCCAGCACTTACAACCAATTAAATAGCTAAGATTTATCGTGTTACGAACATCAGCGTTTATTTCCGTTATTTGAATGTCTGAAGTCTATAATAATAATAATTTGAGTGACTCAAATTTACGGTCGCTTTGCCAGCAAGGAAGAAATACACGTAGACAGGGATACTGTCCTGCAAAAGTGGAGGGCAGAGACAGGCGCGGTCGCAGCCAGAAATTTTGGAGGGGGTGACTAATAATAATACATAATATGTCAATATATGATAATACTTTATTGCACTATCAGGCAATCAGAAGTCTTCTTTTTTCATTGGTAAATCGCTTAATTATATTTGAGGCGTCACCTATCTTTGAATTAATATTTAGAAGAGCTCAACCTGTAAGCCTCTCTTCTAACACGTTTGCCCTTAACCACTATTGACTTGTACGATTTTCACGGGAGTTCATGTTCCCTGTGAATATAATAAGAATATAGGCCAGCCAATAAAGATCTTTTAATTCGCCATATATTTTCTTTTTAATAAAATTTAAAAAAAAAACGCTCAATTTTGTTCGATAACCGATATAATTCACTAATGCTCGTATCATACATATTAATAGCACAATTAAAAAGATTTACAATAACGACAATCCGGTTGGCGCTGCTCGATGGCGCCTATCGGTTTGCAGGTGATCATTGTAACATTAACTATAAAATGAATAAATTTACATAATTTAATCGAATCTTAACACAGTGAGATGGTATATTACGATATTGAGTATGATTGACTATGGGAATTACTGAAAGTGACGCTGTCTCCGTTTAAAGTTGTCGTAAAGAGGATTTCCACATTTGGGTTTAAAATATTCAGCCATTTTACTAAATAACACATTTATTATAAGATAAGATTTGAATAAAACGTTTTCCGATGCTCTCATAGACCCGAAGTCCGAAATACCCGTGAGCTGTAAAGTAGAGCGATAGTTGCTTGAAACACTTCCAAAAAACTAAAAGTCAAAATCCCACAATTAAAATAAATATAACAACTAGTGTGTAGTTTATATACCATTTAACCAAGCTGGGGCCTTGCTCGCTTTTATGCCCGAAATGCAAAGCCTCGTGGTTGACTGTGTAAATGTTCGTCCGCAAAAATGGGAAAAAAAACGCATACGGATTATAGTGTGTGTCACGTATTCATTATATTAGCGCAAGCTATCCATTTCTAACACAAGTAAAGTAAAATTTGAAGCAAATAAGAAAAACGTGAACTTGATGTTTTTTATCGTGCCCGGTAAAAATAGCTATGGTCCTAAAATGTTGCCTTGAGGTACTCCAAATATTCTATATTGAGATATACTTTATATGACTGATTATTTATGAATTTGCGGTTATGTTTAATTCAATTGTAATTATAATGATATAATACGTTACTTTGTAGAGGAACTGGTTTAAATTGTATTATTAAATAGGTGTTTGAGAATTCATTTATTGATATCGATATGCTAACATCGTGATGGTGCATTAGGTTTCTATATCAAGTACTTTCTGAGCTTTGACTTAAGCATTATTAATCTTATGCAATGCATAGGTAATGTACGTATGCATAAATTGTAAATGACTGGATCCTTCTGCTGGCCGTTCCCAGGTTTACGATTGTTATAACAATCAAGACCAACGGCTTGTAGTCCCTCAACGAACTAAACCCGGCCCTTGTTACTCTGCTCCAGTGGGTTGGAGCGTGATGTTTTGTATCTTTTATGTTAATCCTGCTTATCTACTATCCGCGTGGAAATTTTCAGTCAAATCCGTTCAGTACTCTTTGCGTGAAAGAGTGACAATCATACTCCATACATTCTTACTAACTTTCGCGTTTATAATATTAGTAGGATCTATCGATGCTTTACGGATGTAGAGCGCAAACTGTATTTCTAAGTCTATAGTTACAGCAATAGGAAGTCAGTTACTTAATACGTATGGTTAATGAAAACACTATCACGACAATCTAACGGTTAACTGAACACAAAAAACTTATGAAGAAAGAACCGATCTTGGCGCTTTAGGATTCCGTACAGTGAACTACGGTATTCCATGGGAAAACTCTACATTATAAATAGGTTCATACATTAAGTGCGCCTATATCTATGCTAATATATAAAGCTGAAGTGTTTGATCGTTTGTTTGTTTGCTTGAACCGCGCTATTCTCATTTCTCAGGAACTACGAAAAATTATTTTAGTGTTAGATAGCCCATTTATCCAGTGCCGTAAATTGTCGTTTTTGCACCCTGTGCTAGCTTTTATAACTGCACCCTCGTTTTTTTTAGATATATAATTAGTACCCTAGCTACACATACGTACCTAACGTACGTGTTGGAATCAAGCACTAGGGGTGCAGCGGGAACTTATCAAAGCGAAAAAACAATAGTCCTACCTGGTCTGGCCATCTTGCGCCCTACCGGGCGCTCTGTGCCTGAGCACCGGTGGCACCGTCCTATTTACGCATTTATCGAGGAAGGCTCTAGGCTATATTTTTCCATAAAGATCCTACGGGAAACCGCACGCGGGACACTAGTAATATATACATGGTGACTTTTAAGTCGTTGCGTATAATTGGCTGGACGATTTGCTATCAATTTTACTAACGAAACAACATTAAAATTTTAAAGTAGTATAATATTGGTATTTTACAAAAAAAAAAAGTTTCTTTCAATGATAAATGCACAAGGGAAAATCAGCTCTAGTGCCTCGCAATACAAGATAGTCTAAGTTGTACGAATGGGTGCTCCTAGCACAGTTTCGATGACATTTTAATTTAATTGAAAAAGTACTTACATAGGTCGATTGTACTACGAAAAATTAATAATTTCACTGAATATTAGCAACGTCTAAAAAGTCACGGTGTATATAAGGCTTACAAATTATATCTCATCCTTTTACATTTATAGGAGAGGGGGACATACAAACATTCACACCTCTTTCCCATAGGGGTAGGCAGAGACCACTTCCTTTCACTTGCTACGATCCTAAAATACCACTTTCGCCTCTTCAACACTCATTAATCTCCTCATGCATGTACTTCGGTTAAGGGTACTTTTAACCTGACCTTTCTTAAGAACGTCCTCGATTTAATCATGGAACGTCCGCCTTGGTCTTTTCCTTCCAACACTTCCGTTCACATTCGCCCTATAAATTCTACTTGTTCGTCTCCTTTCATCCATTATGTCCGAACCAATTTTGCATACCATCCTCAATCCTTGTCAGTACATCTACATTCATACTATAACGTTCTCTTTCCACAGTATTTATTTTACTTTCGTGCTTCTTTTGCCATACCCAGCACTCATTTCCATACATTAGGATTGGTACAAGCACTCCTCTATGCACATCTCCTACTCTATCTTATCCTTTTATTAAGACATAGTATTGTGTAGCGATTACATTAGTTAAGAAATTTCTGTAAATTGGTATTAACAAAAAATAAACTAAAATTAAACTTAGGTGAACTGCGGCTAAAACACCTATTATGGAGGGATGAGCTTAAAAAAAACATTTTATTTTTTAATGGAAACATAAAATATTGTATTTCACATACATTTTTTTACTAATGTCATCAGTTTTGGTGATGATATCTCTTGTTACAAGGATATTTTATATATTTTGGGAGTTTGTTTTAGAATAGCTGGTTTTCGCTAAAGATAACTAAGTTAATTCTAATATATCATTTATTACATATACTAAAAGGCGTAAGACTAAGTGCTTTTAAGTTCTGCGTTAATTTTTATAATGTTTTTTTACTAATACTTATGCTAAAAGGTTACCGTTCATAAAATTTTAAACGTATACAATTTCAGCGTAGTAGGTTAACTTCGTACAAATATAAGGAACCTTAAAATCATTGACGTACCAACACTTCAAATATCTATAATAATATTCTTAAGTACCAACGTCATTCAAAACTAACTGGAATCCGTTTAATACATCAGAATCGGACGCGCTGCTTGAATGTTAAATTAATGCAAGATTGAAGACACTCAACCGATAATGAGCCATTCTAAAGTCTTTCATAAAGTCATAGTCAACACGCGTCTCATATAAAACCTGTGGAATACCGGGAATCGTCCAAACTAGACAGATAAGGTTGCATTAATTTGTAAATTGTATCAAGTTGTTGCTATGGTATGGTCTGTTAAAAGAATGAGGTCTAAAAATAGTTGGGTAGCAACAAACCAGATTTATGGTTCGTACCGCGACGATAGCCTACCGACTCGTTTTATAACTTAACTGTGGTTGTTTACAGTGTAAGATCAATTGAAGCTGAGTTCGATCGGGCTTCGATAGTCAACTTATCTGAGAACCGGTGCCGATAGAGAAGCCATTTTATATGCGTTATGGAACATTGTTATGGCGTTGGATGAGCAATCAATTCTGTTTTTATTGGGTTGCGCAAAATATGCTTGTGGGACAGTCATTTGTATTGCTCTTTAGGTTAAGTAGTTTCAAATTAGGTCTGCAGTTTGATCTAGTGTGAAAAGTGAAGTAATTTTGTGATTGGGGATCGAAATCCGAAAATGTATTAGCTCCGCGTTGGACACTTGCTGTAACATACTAGTACATGCGTGTTTAAACGTTTTTGGGTGCTAAAGTAACAGCAACCTCAGAAGCATAAAGACGGATGACTATTATACCTACTTCCGAAGCGTTTACTCGTTAGTGCCAGTTTACGATAAAGGCACATACGACGAATGTTTCTGACGTATAACGGCACATACGAACTTATGCTTTTGAGCTCTATCTTTTGCTATAGAAATCATAGTGGGATAGGAATTAGGTACAAATAGAGATAGCGTCGTCCCCGCTAAGCTTTTCAAAGTCGCATTTGTTTCTTATCTAATCAAGATTTTTTTTCTACAAATGATTTGCTTAATGAAAAAATATATGTAATAAATAATTAATTCCTATGAGATAATGCTACGGACTCCATAAATTAAGTACCGAAAGCTCTGAATGATTATACCATGCTAACTGCTGCTAATCATATTAACAAAATAAGACAAAATTCACGACTTATCACTTAAAAAATCTTATCTAGATGTTATTAGACGCGATTCCAAAATTAGAAGTTTATACTATTTTTGAAGACGTGTTACGTTTGTTTAGTTAATTAGCTGATACTTACGTGAATTACGTAAGTATCTTTTGTTGATATATATTTTAGTAGATCTATTTAGATGGTAGGTACCAACGGCCTTCAAGTATGGCATTGTTGCTTGGACGCAGGCTACCAAGTGAAGATGTTCATAAAGTCTACGGTTCTTTATTGAATAGAGCCTCATTCTGAGGGAGGGTTTAGAAAGTCATTTGGCACTACATTTTTATTACGCTCTATAAAAAATATTTTTAAGACTATATGTAGTGAAATTACGTAAATTAGTAAAAAAACCTGGTTATAAGTAAAAAGCCATTATAGAATAGTCAGCAGTCTGTAGATACTATTTTATAGACCATACGTATCTATGTAATATATACTTTATATGGATGTATAGAATTATTTGTAGATATGTACCTAGGTACCTATTATTTTTTTAAGCAAAAAATGCTGACACGCAACGCTCTATGGAATTTGTCAGCCAAACATACTATAAGAGTATATCACAATTTGAACCAATCACAAAAAGTTTGAACTTTAACAACAAATTAGGATATCTTTTATTTAATACTTACATAACTATTACTAACCGATATTCATTTACAATAGTTAATATGTCTCAAGATATCTTAATACTCGTTGCTTATAATTTTCATTAGGTAACTCAATTTTTGTTTAATAATCAAGTTGCAAGACATTGTGTCAGAACGACTATTGCCCCATCCGCAGGCCACCAACACCGCGTCTCATATTGCACGCTGCGCTGTCCCCGCACAAAATTCTCGGAAAATTCAACTTCATTATAAGATTACAGCTGGTGTCCAAAACTTATTTTGTTTTATACTTAGTCTGTTTTAATAAAATCTACTAAACTACCTACCGAGTCGGAATGATTTGATTTTCTCTATTTTATGGTAAAAAGCTAACAGTTGTTTGGTATTAAGTTTGTGATTTTACGCATCGCGTCACATGAACTGATTCGCTTTGATTTCGATCAAATCTGTGAGAGCCTTTCCTCAAAACAGATGACTTTGAAAGCAATCATTTGTAAGTATTTTGAAGTCAATTTGAAAGTTGATTCGCATTGTATGAATATAACAAGTTTCTTTAGATACGTTAAGTAAATTATGCTCCCCAGATCTATTGGTTTCAACTTGGATTATACAATATTTTTTTAATGCCAGTTATTTAGAATTCTCTACAATAGTTTTTAGTGATAACATTATTCTATGTTGAATATCCTAATATCTAATATAATATACTATACTTGAACAGCAACACCTTTTTTATGAAGAGCAAACGAAGCGTAGTAAAAACTAATGACGTCTACATTTACAGATAATTTCAATGTAACACTATGGTTAGGTATTATAGTTAAGCCATAGAGCATGCGTCAATATTCTTTATTGCACTTCAATTAAGTACTGATCAAAAGTAAATTTTGAATTTGCAGAAAGATTTTATTATTATTCTGACTTTTGAAATTGTTGAGAATCATCAGCCACATCTCCTTCAAGTACTACTTTTTAGCATAATTTAGAATATCATCTAGATATCTCTAAATTGTATTAAAAAGTGGCACCGTAACGATTGGGTCTGAATCTAAATATAGAGGAACATTTAGAGCATTCCAAGAATATTTTGATATTTCGACTCAAAATTTAAACTGACCATAAATAATTTTATATCCATCAAAAGTGGTTCGCGTGACAGAAAGTGGCTGGTCGGGCCAAGGAAATTTGAGTCCATAAGACGCGTTCTTTCGATTTATATTAACGCTCAAGTAATGTAACAAATAAAGGGGAGGTCGTTGTACCGGGGCGCGGGGGGGACGCTACGCGAACGCATCACAACCACGCCTGCTCCTCGCACAAAAGAAATAGTTAATATTAGAGCCCGCTCCTCCAGTGTCATTAGCAGCGGCACAAAGCTCCGCAGTCATTCCACGCTCTTACTATTTGTCAGAGGCAAAAAGTGCCTTGTCCACAATAATTACGGGACCGGCTTTCGAGAGCGCTCATAATTCGTCATGTTCTGGTCGGCCGCGTCGTCGTTTCTGAACGCATCCATAATTTGACGTTTCCCGCCAGCAGTCACGACAGAGCGCGGGAAAAGGGATTTTTTTTCTGTAGAAAATAGTCAAAATATTAATGAACCAAAGTAAATACTTCTAGAGAACCATCAGTTAACCATTTCCGTTTAAACTAACATTACAGTGGTAAGTGGAAGCGTAAGCTAAGTGCCCTGTAATATATTGAAATGCCCTAAGCAATTTCTTATATCAGCAGAAAGAAACATGAAACTATCAGAACTCACACACTGTAGTTAAGTTGACAACAATTTTACACCGACAGGTTTCAGTTTGCAAGAAAGGACCCAAAAAATACACGTTTATGTTTCACGATTTTGTAGGTAGGTATATATTAACCTTTCACAATTAAATGTCAACTTAAATATATTTTACGATTCATTTATTCCTAATTTGTAGCACCATAGGAACCTCCGTATCTAGGCTTTAGAACAAATCGGTTAATATTGGACATGAAGCGCGGACGAAAGCCGAGTTCGGCGACCGCGACATTCGGTATTCAGTCGACATAGCAAATCAATTGATTGTTACATTTTAACAATTGACCACAGTAATAGCTTGTTTCTAGTCACAACACATTACAATAATGGAAATGTATTTTTAGATGGACTTCGGATAGTTTTAAGCTGCAATTACTATAATATGATATCTTTAGTAGCACTTTAGCAGGCAGTAAGCTTATCGAACTGCTCGACTGGAGAAGTAATAGGACGTTGAGAATACCACATTATAGAATGGCATTTAGAATTCATTCCTACTAATATTATAAACGTGAAAGTACGAAACTCTATTTGACTGTCTGTCGCTTTCACGCCTAGACCACAAAACAGATTATGAGACTTTTGAAAAGGAGGCTACTGTACCTTTTTTGTAGGCCCAAAGTTAGCCTATGTGAACGAAGTCGCAGGCAAAAACTATGAGTATGTATCTACTAGCAGCCTAAGATATTCGGTTCTATATCAGTGAATCTGTACTTATCTTAGAATGAGTTGATAAATACTCGATTTTAGCATGTAGAATCTCTAATAATTATACTAAGTAGTTACTTAGTAGGTAGATTCGTTCTGTAGTCAGCATAGGTATGCTAAAAAGCTATGAGTTGAATCTGGTAAGATAAGGCTAGTCTAAAATTTATAATATATACGACGAGACGACCTACCGCAGTGTCTAAGCGAAGACAAGGGTGAGCTAAAGAAAATTAAAATACGAGTGCATATGTTGAACAGTAAACAGTTAGTGCAAACATTGCTGTAGTGTCAAAGTGGTGAAAATACTTACATTGATTATTTACAAAGAAGCGCGTCATCTTCGACTCCAATGTGTACGTACTTAAATGCCACTTCCTTCGGATTCTTATATTTAAAATAAAAGGTCACGCAGTGACAAGCCACTCTCATGTCAGAAGCAGTTCATACACAACTGTGTATGATAATATAAAAGGAAATCTAAGGCTGATCCCACGTTGGGCATGCACGTTTCTTGAACGTGTGTCTCATGCGGAAGGCGGCAGGGGTAGCGGTGCACGGTGGGCGAGCTCGTCTCTGCCGCTCGAGGACCGCACACGCATTATGTGAGATAACCCTAAAATATTATCAAAACGACTATTTGAACAACAAAACGATAAATAATAAATCCATACTCATATAAAGCGACTTGCCATTACTCACTAGTCGGTCATAAGGGTCTCTTCTCTGCCTTTCCCCAAGAGATGATATGAAATTTATTCTAATACTTCTTTAAACTAAAACGTTTATTGTATCCTATCCAACCTTCTCGCTCTATTTTTCGCTTATTATATCCTAAAATAATTACGGGAATACGTACCTACAAACTATGATAATCATTGCCTGTGCGCATGGTAAGTATTAACATAGAAGCGGCAATATCCTTTTCAAAGAAATCAGAATATATAGTACAACGTTCTAAATGGCAACAGTTAATTTGAATGCTGTAACTAGTCTAACTAGGTATCTACGTATTAAAGTGCAATGATCATTTACAATACAGTCTAGCTAGACCGGATTTTTTATTATTTCAAAGAACCGCGGTTAGACAACTATAATAGACAAACATTTAAAAATGTTACGTCAAATGTGCTCGCCAACAAGTTTTGGTAGGTAATCATTTAGATGAAATAATAAAACTTACGCCTCTTAAAGAGGACAGAAATATTCTAGTTTGTTTTGAATATACCAAAAACGGCCCCAGGATTGAGCCTTGCGTGACGCTCATGGATACAACAGAGCCAGGTGATATTTTAGCGGTTATATCAACCTTCTGAATTCTATTGCCCATGTAAGAAATCAGAAGATTGAGAGCCTGGTTCCTAATGCCATACCGGTGTCTCTTGCGCAGGTTGCTTAGTTTGTAGTTTTTAAAACATTTATTAAGGCTGGAGCTCTGCTCGCCTTTATGCCCGGTGAAGTAGCAAAAGCCTCGTAGCTAACTACGTATGTCCGTCCGAAAAACCTCGTAGACCCGAAGATCAGGAGGCTTGCAAACTGTAAAGCAGAGTGACAGTTGCACAAAACTCGGAAAGTTATAATTCCGTAATCCCCCCGCCAGCGTTCAGTCTGAGTTTAGGTCCAAGCCGCATTGGGGTCGCCCACTGGCGCAATTTGTTTAGTTTGCAGTTAAATAAACCATGTTAAGAATAAAAGCAGCATAGCTAACTACATATTATGTCTATCTGAAAAGAACTGATATATTCTAGATGGAAATTCCCGGTATACGATTGTCAAACATTATGTTATGACAACCTATACTTACGCATTTGTCTCGGTAGTCACTCAAGCAGCCTAAAAATAATAGAAGATCTCGAATCAAATCGCGACCATACAGCCATTGAGATCGGACCAACATACAGCCATTGAGATCGGACCAACCGCCGTTTGGCGAAGTCAGTATGAGAAGTATTCCGCTTGTTTGATAGATCTTCGTAATTAATTAAATTGGATTAGTTACGGGGACTACGGGCTACGGAATTTATTAAAATCCTATTTTTAAAGGGATATCAGATCAGTTCAGCAGATCCCTACAGCCGACCTATCTTCACATGTATAGGTTTGCCTCTCCTGTGGGACTGCTAGTAGCTAGAGAGTGTAGGTATTGCTCCTTCTCAGGCGGTGTAATCCTTAAAGGGAATATAAACAAATAGTTAAACTTGTTTTGTTTGATTTCGTTAGAGCGCGTATCAATGTTTAATTTAATTTGAATTCCAATAAAATAAAGATTTCTTTTCGGATCTGGTTGATTGAGGGACTGCCCTCCGTGCATCGGAAAGCAGGTTAAGCCGTTGCGCCCGATTGTTATAACATCATCTATAATAATCGTATGCTTAGCGTCTCCTGTGTAACATAATACTGCGTTCATCAACTCACTTGCCAAGCGTGGTGACTATGGCAAATACCCATGTTCGGCAGTGGACGTTATACGGAATGATGTTGGTGATATGGATGATAAAAACCCAAAATTATTTCCAATAAAAAGTCTGATTTCGATCAATTGCGATCAGTTCTGTTTTTCATGCTTTCATTGAAGTAGAAATGTAGCAATCATTTCAATTGCTGCCTTCAATATTCCCAGTAACGTAGAACAGGATAGCATGGCCGCAGCCAGCTCCAGCGCTCCTAAGTAATTACAACTGGTTTTAAACTTGACTAATTGTTTCCTTTAAGAGGAAATAGGTGCATATGCCCTGCAGTATGTATTTCTTGAGCCGACTCACTTTATTAAGTTAACACTAGTCAACAGCGCGTTAGGCACAGACAATAATTTTTTTTTAAATAACGAACTCCTCCAAGTCAAATAGCAAATATGGTATCAAATTGCAAATTTAAAATCGATAAAATTATTTGTTACATGATTATGACTACATAACAATGTCAGATACTACTTATTTTAAAACACTGGCTGTCATAAAAAAGTGTTGGTAGCTGGCTGAATCTCAGGTTGAATTCGATTTTCAAATTTCTACCTACCATTACTTGCTTCTGGCTAGTCGAGCTAATAAAAAACCGTTTCACAAATTTTTGTCAAACCAAAATATGAGTCAAATAACAGTAAATAGCCCATCAATCAGTATGTTCGTGTGAAAATCTAGAACTATGGGGGTACTCCGCTAATCAAGGCGTAGGGGGTGATAACGCGATGAAGAGTGCGCCCGCACCGAGTCACGTGCCGTTCGATGCGGGCTCTCCGCAATCAAATTAATAAAACATTCTTTGTTAGTGTTTTGATTAAAAGGCACACGGATTTATATGTATTATCTGATGGTGTTAACAATATTTGTTGTTGTAAGAAAAGTAATAGGTACCTATACCTATTATAGAAATATTAATGGTGGAACGCTTGCGTCGGAGGCTAAATTTCTAGATCTTCATGTAACTACGCCGATCATAAAGTTTATTACTAATTGTATTTGGTAGTAAAATAAATAAAATAACACTTTATAAATCTGTATGTATGATTCCTTAAGCTTATATCAAAAGGAATATACACTACGGAAACTTTAAATAGTTTCATCATCATCGGTTCGACGATATTTGTTAGCGTTGATACAACTGTAAGCTGTTGGTATAAACATATTGTAGCTAAAAATTAAATATAAATTTAAAACACGCGCTTATTCTAATTACTAAGTTACAAAATATAGACTACCACCACATCATCTTTCACATAGAATTATGAATTTACCGTTTTACGGGCCATACAAAAATCTTTTCAGCCACTTAATTGTAATTAAATATTTCGTGGGTTGTACAAGGCCAAATTTTAGTGTCTTTGCAAATTTAATAACTGCAGTATAAATATTGTATGGAATTGAAAGGATAGTGGTCTACGGAAACATCCATAAAACGCATTACCTCCAATTTTGAATTTGATACCAAAACTGCTATTTCAAGATGAAATCCAAATCGATATTTCGCTTTTCAAATCCCAATTTCCAAACATAATTTTCATCATAGTTTCATATTTAAAATATTGCTAGGCGATTTGTAAAAAATATTTGGAAAACGATTGTGATATTATTTTTTGTATTCCCCTGTCATATTTCCCCTGTATTATCAAAAAATAAGTGTGTAACTTTTAAAGATACCTAATAAAAAGCTTAACTTTAAAAAAGGAAAAATTTGTGAAAAACTACAGTAGGTATATCATTTATAGCAATATCGCAGAAATGTCAGTAATTAGGTATGTATGTAAATAACAAATAATTTAAGGTCTCCGGCGCTTCTATCGAATAGTCGCGAAATATCAACACACGTTATTAACGCCTCATGTCTAATCGCTTTGTGGAGCATTCTTCTAGCAAAAGTTACCTCTAAATATTACTACTATGTACATAAATTACCCACACACGTTTTTAAAATCCGATATGTCCGATAAAATGTCAACTTTTATAGCCAAGTTAAATTGAAGTCCGGACCCCTGAAAAGGTAGAGAACAAAAAGATTTAAAATAATAAAAATAAAAGAATTCCTTTCTGATTCTCCGGGCTGTTGTTCACTTTGGCAGTTAGAGAAACCTGCTGGTTAGTTCAGTTAGGGTCCTCATCTGACAGACTGAGGATCGCGTTGGCACGAGTCGTGTGATCCAGTGCACGCTCTGGATATCCTCTTCATTTAATTTCATCACACTTGATTGATTTTTAGATCCATCTGTAGCATCATATACTCAGTCAAGTCCAGTAAATAGGGTGCAGTTCTTAAGTTTCGTGCCAATTTTCTTACAAATTGATTCAGAGATTTTAGAAATTTAAATTAGATATGTGAAAAGAAAAAAATCTATGAAATAAATTTTTTTAATGAATAAACACCCAGTATTAAATAGGTTGGTACATGTTACTTCTGGATGGCTTAGCTCTAATGATAATTGAATATTCAGTATTTTTGAGCTTACTAATTACAAAAAAAATCAAGTATATAATTATAATGTTAGAATTCAAAAACAGGTCCATTAATATCAAATAGCTATAGATATTATTATTATTATATTATGTGAAGCAGACATTTCATCGACACATCCACAAGACTTCGCATTCATTTTTATTGTGTGTATGAACATCTCGTTTGTATGAACAATGTGATGAGTTATTAAATTGATTCTTTCAACGAGGGGCGAATTCTTTTATCTTCAAATAATTTATTGTACCAGTTTTTTATGATGCGATATTATTGCTTTGGTATAAAACGAATAAGTTTAATAGGTAGATTTATTTTTACTACCATCTTAAGAGGGAAGTTAATGTTTTACTTGACTAAATGTTTATAGCTAAATAGGTATACATTATGAAAATTGCTATATCTATATAGGTACCTATAGGTAATAAATAATATTAAGGTATCTAAGAGTGCCATGTGCAAGACTAGGTTGGCACACCGGAAAAGTCTTCAAAATAAAAATTGTGCTAAATAGAATCAAATTTAATGAATAAGCCCAATGGCTAGGGCGTCGGACTTGTGATCTTGAGGTCGCCGGTTCAAACCCCACCTATTGCACTACCGAAGTGAAGCCACTCATAACACAAGCATTTTAGCTTAGCACGAGTGGTTAACAAGAATACTAGTAGACTGCAAAGCTCAGCTAGTAACCTTTTTTTTAAAATAAATGTATTCTTAGTACCTATTGAATTAAAGTAAATTAGGATTTTTTTGGGAAACGAGAAAACCATATACATTTATGCATATCTTAAATAAAGTAAATCAATACTCTAGAGAGGAAAGTAGCCACGACGACCACTGAGTTTGTTTATCACATAATATAAAACTTAACCAGTTGATGTCACATCCTGTTATTGTTTGCCACGGTGATATGACATTTTTTCTTGTAATAAAACCCATTACTGTAGGCCCAAATACTTCCATATTCTTTAATTACCTGTGAAATTAGTGTATAATGACGTGTCTTCTAAATTATATCGTACGAACAAGTGTACATTTTAAACTCATTCAGTTATGTTAATTCTACTGTGACGAACGAGTACTTAATTAGCTGTGTAGAAAATTACCAAAATTATGATTCAACCGAGTTTTGGTACAAATTTTATTAAAACATGTAAACAAATCTACCTAAACTTAAATCTAGGTTTATAAATGCCTCAAAACATTTATGAGTTTGCGAAATATTCTGTTGATTGCCGACATTGCATGACAAATCAATTTCTAAATTTCTATGTTAATGTTACATTATATATATCTTTCACAAATACATATAAGAAAATACCCACAACTTAGTATATATAGGGTGACTGGTAATTAGTGACGGATAACTAAACACATGATTGTGCTCATGATAACAAACAACTTTTACTATGGCACCAACCCTGAAATCGCGAAAAAAAATCAGCTGTTCCATACATTCATGTTCACATAACTCGTCAACATGGTAGGGAGCAGCTGATTTTTTTTTTCATGATTTCAGGTTTGGTGCCTTAGTAAAAGTTGTTTGTTATCATGAGCACAATCATGTGTTTAGGTATCGGTCACTAACTACCAGTCACCCTGTATAACATTAAACATTTAATAAAAGAAAATGCAAATAATAGAAACCTTATAGTAACCATTATTTCGAAGCAGGTTCACAGTATTTTTCATTCACAGACAAGTATCGAGGATAATAAAAGATAAGGCAAACTTATTGCAGATTGGCTTTCTAACCGACCTCTAGAGGTCACAGACCAGGTTTCAACAACACGCAGCAACAAACCTGGTTCCACACTAAAACTTAGAGCGGTAAATACCCACGCACGCCGTAAAAGGACACGATTGTACCTCGTAAAAATGATTTATGTGGTCCTTTGTACGCACGGTAAAGATTTGTATGAACACAAAGTAGAAAGAACAAACCATGGTATTGTGAACTCGGTGTGCGCAAGCGCCTGCTCTGATTTACTAACATTAAATGGAGTTGTAAAGAGATCGGTAGGGTCAGGGTTGGCTGGTCGTGTAGTACAAGGTAAAATAGACGAAGACGAACGATGGTATCTGCACGTGGACCGTGGTACTCGGAGGGCAGTGAAACCGGTTCTGTAGTAACCGGCGTAGGGCACTAGCCGCTTTTACGTTCACTCTAGGCCTGTGAACTGTTTTATCGAACGCTAAGTATTATGTATGTTCCCAGGAAATCTATTGCAGGCGCTGCGTCTCCGCATCTTTTATTTATATAAATTATTGGTATTGTAGGTATTGGTATTGTTGTCATTTCAACGACACAAATTCTAGGAGTTGTTTTAATCTTATTTGGACATAGAAAAGAAACGAATTAAACCAATAACATTTTAAAATTGGCTGATATGAGTTTTACGAAACGATATTTACGTATGATTTATTATGGTATTTGGTTTATGAAGACTTAGCTATTCGCCGTTGAATACATACCTATAAAAATCTAGATATAACAACATTTACAAATATTAATTGATATCTAAATGCAGAATGGCTCTACTCGTAGATTCAAAGTGAATTCATACTTTGGGTATTTAACGGTCAATTTGACCAAATATGGCTTTTTTATCTCTCAAATGGATACATTATTTAATTTGCGAATGTAATAGTCAATGATACTCGAATATTTAGAGATCATTTGATAAAAAACTGTGAAAGGGTCTTGTATCCCATCTAAATTTTAAACTGTTAGCATTGTATTAACGTCTCTCACGCCATCCTGACACACACTAAGAACTACCTAATAAACTTAGACCCTTTACTGACTACTTTCGCAAAATAAATAATCTATTAATAGACTTAACATATAAAAAATGACATCTTTACCAAATTTTCTGTAACCTACATACAATCTACCTACCTTAAATTAACCATACGAAAGACTGACTTTACTCCTTAACTTTTAACTCTGTATATTGATGAGTTTCGGTCATTGCTTGTTGTTTCTAATTATCACTAAAACTATTTTAATTTTATTTTAAGATTATGTATCCGCAACAATTTCAAGTAAATAATTAAAAGTTATGCAAAATAGAAACAACTCAAAAGAAGTGTTCATAATTAACATTCAAATTTGTTTCAAATTGGACAAAAGGAATTTACTACTTTAATAGTACCACTAAGACTAGACAAATATATCCGTTTCGTCTTTGCATATTGTTAGTGGCATGTACTTTTACAGTTTATTGACACGACGGACGAGTTGCATAAAAACTAACGTTGAATCGTTCATCGACATGATGAATGCACATCACTACAGGTTATTCGTCCTCAAACAAAGGAACAGCTAGGCTGGAATCCGTCAAGTCACGCCGACGAACCCCACTCCACTGCTCGGCCAGCATAACAACCAAAAACTAATCGAAAACACCCGGAACTAATCATTTTCTTATTATAAAAAAATGCGGATAGCGTCGGATTCCTTACTCGGGGCGAGCGACCGAAACGACTCGAGGAAAATCTTGAATTGCCGAAACGCGGGGGCTCAAACACCATAACGATTAGAACAATGGAGCGACCCGACACTAACCGACAGGTGTCGAAACGGATGCAACCGAATCATTAGGATTACGATCAAAATCCGTTAGCGAACCGCGCGCCACTCGTACGCAGCCCCAAGCCCACGCGACCCGGATCTTTTGCTGTTTTTTTCCGCGTGCCCATACCAGTTCAGTTCGCCAAAACACGTAATTAACTTGCAGATTGCCACGATTGTACTGAACATGTTTAGCGCTTAATTTGGACCAAATTTTTATTCATCCATCAGTATTTAAATTATTGTAACCGTTCACGTCTGCGGCGTCACGAGGCAAGAAGCGGTACAATTACTTGAAAATGGTAGAGTTGAAGCGTGAACGCGTCGATTAGATAGAGTGTTGTAGTAGATGTAGAACTCGTTTTAGAAGCGTGTGATTGTCGATCCTGCGGGCGCTGGCTCAGGTATCGACCGCGCCCGCAGCTCGCCCGCACCCCTCTCACTTTATTACACTTTATTATTTATTTACCATGAGAAACATAATTATTCTATCATTTAAATTGACGGTCCCATGCTTCAGTTATTCATTGCATGCATTTCCCATAGCTCGGTATGTTTAATAATATCTATTACTAACCCATATGATGTTAACCATAGAGTAAATAAATACATACATATTATACGCCGATGTGCTGGGTAAAATAAATTCTTCGACGGTGTTCGAGATAAAGCGAATGAGTGAAAGATAAAGATTTTACCAATCAAAATAACAAATAGCCTTTTATTATTCAGATGTAAGCAATCAGCTAGCGAAACTAATTTAATTTTCTGACTTAGAATCCAGTAGAATCTGGTTGTATGGATCTGATCCTGTTTTTGATTGTGTTACATGCATATGAATCACGTGCTATGGGAATTAAACTTTAGCTTTAATTAAAAGTAATTTATAATAGTCTGTAGCTGTGTTATTAAGATTTAAAACACCGGCATCATTTGTCAAAGTTATTAATCTAGTTGCAGATCCTTAGACACAAACATATTTATTTAAGTGTGGCAAGCTCTGTGCGGAGCTAAAATTAACTCGACTTTGACTGTGTAACTGTAATTATAATATTACGACATTTGAATTGAACATAATTTTTGGCAAAGGTAACATTAATTTAATTTATTATAACTACTCATAATATGATATTTAATTTGATATGTGTAGGTACTTACAATAAATTATAATGTTATGTCTGTCAAAAATATGGTAATAAGTAGGAAGTGGACGTATCTAGGGGACCTAAAAGTATAAAAAACAGTGTCGTACTTAGTTATACTTGGGCAATAATCTATTCTAATATTATAAAGAGGAAAGATTATGTTTGTAATGAATAAAATCAAAAACTACTGTGCCGATTCTTTCACCATTGGAAAGCTGCATTCACCCTGAGTGACATAGGCCATATTTAATTATGAAGTTCCCACGGGAACGGGAGTTATGCAGGTGAAACCGCGCGCGGGAAGCTAGTATGTTATGGAGGAGATCCACGTATTTAGAAGACATAAAGATATGAAAACTAGTTATAATGGGGCAATAATTTATCATGAACATAAAGTCTGAGAATAAAGGTGATTATTAAAAGTAGTAGTGTAAAACAATTTCACAGTTTGAAAGATCTGTAACAGATAGTTTGCGGCTATTGCTCTTAATGCCCGTGAATTGTAAATTCCAATCCACAAATCACATTTTCCCACGAAACTGGATCATACCGCTGGCTAATCAGAAATATTCGCAGAATCCAAATAATTACCATAAAAAGTATTTAAAGAGTATTTGAGGTGCAACGGTCGCACTTTAGGTATTTAACGTAGAATATGACGAAACATTCTAGCTTCCCGCACGCGGTTTCACCCGCGTCACTCCTGTAGGAGCAGCATTATTAAATATAGCCTACTAGCGTTTTCCCGCGGCTTCGCTCGCATTTCAGCCATGTCCCTATGTTGCTTCTAATACCACATACAATATGCGTACAAAGTTTCATGATGATCGGTTAAGTAGTTTGCGCGTGAAAGCGTAACAAACAAACTTACATTTATAATATTAGTAGAGATAGATTTAGATAGACCTTTCCCGATATATGGGCTATCTAACAATAAAATAATTTTTGACCAGTAGTTCCGTAGATTAACGCGTAGATACAAGCAAATAAACTCTTCAGCTTTATATACCTAGTAGTATAGATTGCATTTTAATGTGTTAAATTAATAGATTAAATATTTATTTTGCGAATATAACAAGCAATAACGGTTCTAGGTTCATTAATTTCTCAAAGTTGATTACAGTACTAGGCCAAGGAATTTCAATAGAATATTAAACAGCAGAAAAAGACGGGACATATTCAAAAGGCTTTTTCCAAGTTTGTTACGTAGGTAATGATGACTAAACAGAGGTCTATTTGTCTAAATTTGCTTTTTAGATTCGCAAATAAATAAAGCATAGTTTAAGATATAATAAAATCCATATTCGATTAAGCGACCATAACCCAACAGCTAGGGCGTCCGACTTGCGATCATGTGGTCGCCGGTTCGATTACCACCCATTGCTTGCCCAATGCTTGTGTTACGAGTGTGGTCCACACTCGTAATACAAGCATTTTAGCTAAGCACGAGGGGTTGACAACCTCTTAAACAAATCTGTTAAATACCTACTTAAAGTGCGAACGTTCCACCTTAAAGCTTGCATTTCCTGGAGTTTCTCAGCGGGCTTGCCGCCGGATGCTAATGGGTATCCAGTGCAAGCGAGTTTTTGCGTCCGAGTCGCATTTTGCATTCATATTATGTTATAGAATATAATGTAGTCGTATAATGGCAATGAGTTACTTTCCTTAGGTATTTTTTATTGCTACTTCTGTATCCAAATTTAGAACTTTTAAATATGATGGGCTAAATAATAATAGGTAATACCTTTTTATTTCCCGTAAATCCTCCGTAGCGTAGCGGTATTTGGCTCGCCTTGAATCTCGGAGGTCGTGGGTTCGATCCACACAGCGGACAGGAAATCTTTGTGTAAATTTTAAGATTTATTTCCGGGTCTGGTTGGTTGAGGGACTACCCTCCGTGCCTCGGAATGCACGTTAAGCCGTTGGTCCCGATTGTTATAACATCATCTATAATAATCGTATATCAAGGAACGGGCAGCAGCGTTTCCTTGTGTCAATTGTGTGGTACAAAATAATATTGCGGTCACCAACCCGCCTGCCAAGCGTGGCGACTATGGTAAATACCCTCATTCTCGGGAGAAGGCCCATGTTCAGCAGTGAACGTTATACGGGCTGGTGATGATGATTTCCCGTAAATTTTTAACAAAATAATAATATTAACACTTATCACTAGATGGTATAAAATAAAGTCGCGTGTGCTGTTTGCCAGTCCGTATGTATGCTTAAATCTTTAACACTACACAATGGATATTGATGCGGGTTTTTTTAGGGTTAAACCAATACTAATGTGTCCAACATGTATACAATGTTTTACACGATTCAGTAATCATAAAAATTTTTATCATACATTATTACCTACCTAGGTTTTTTATATCAATATAGGTAATATTTTCGGGCGTTTTACATAATTGCGATATCAAAAATAAGGGCTATGGAATCTAATTAATATTGGTATTCTGCCATAAGTGGATGGAGGCATGCATACCGTCCGATTCCGATACCGTCAGGAATACTGAGAAAAATATGAGTAATCCTATCTTTGATACATGGAATAGGTCGAGCAAAGGTTGGTTAAGGGCCTATCATTTTGTTCGTGGCAGTAAAGGCGGTTACAGCACATGTTATTTTATATTATAAGTAGTCCTACTTATTTAAGTTAACTATACCTATCTTATTATGTTTTGTAATACATAAATCAAGATACTGATCTATATGTTATATAATCTTGATTGGATTGGAATGCAAATATTAATTATGACTTAGGCATCTGCTGAGAGGTCCAAAATTGTATGCAGAAATCGAAATTCATACGGACAAAGTTACGGACAAAATCTATAATTTGATCCAAAAATAGTTGTTAACCTCGATTAACACAAATTTACAAGGCAAAGGTAAAGACTACATGTGCTCTAGTGTACCTTAGTGTAAATAAAGTTTAAATTATTGTAGTACCTAAGAGATTATCTAAAGATTGAGAATTGTTATATACATAGATACGGTCCTATCTATGTATATAAATACAATTCTCAATCTTTTTAACGGAATGAACACTAGATATTTTGTTTTTAATATCTATAGATAAGTTTGGATTTCCGTAAAGTAATGCCTGATTCTATTAACAAATTTTTCAATGAACTAATTATTAACTAAAGAGTTCAGTACCGAGCAACAAATTTACAATACCTAAACCAATGAAGCACACCTTACCCACATTTTCGTCCAATTTTTAAATTGTTATTTCCGAGCCGTCACGGCAAGGGGATAATTCGTCAAGCTTGACAATCCTTAAAAAATCAGAAGAACTTAGTAGTAAGGGTAGAGGGGGGGTGGGTTAGTAGGGAGGGGTGAGGAGTATTACGTGCGTTGGAAGTAACAGTGACGAGAGCTGTCGTAGTAAATCGGCCGTAGCTTATCTTCAAGTGCGGTTTTGCTACGGCGAATGTGTAGGTTTGAAATATAGGCCTAAAGAAACGAAAATGAGAAAAGTCTTTTTAATGTAAGAGGAGACAAATGACTCATATTCACCTAATGTTATGTGGCAGTGGGGATCAAATACAAAGACAGGTAATCAGCTAGTGCCTCGGATCGGGTAAAATGAGCTTGCTTTATGATGGAGAAAAGTTAGAACAATGCTTTGATTCTAACTTGTTTCTATCTAGCTGTCTTTTTATTTGGACCCCACTGCCATTCAGTTGAGATCAAGTACTTACATTCCAGAAAAGCAAATCTAAATTAGTGCTGATTGTCGGTCGCGGACACTAAACACGTGCTTATAATGCCCCTTTTCCTAGAGGTTGGTTCTACTATGTATTTTACTTTTTCGGCGCTGACTAACACCTATGGTGAGTTAGTGATCCATAATCATCTCATTAACTTACTCATTTACATAAATACGCTCATAAAGATAATAAAACTACAAACTACTTACAAGTAAGTACATTACAAAAAAAACTAGAAATTATAATTATTATCTTTCCTCGTAAATCTTACAGTTGCTCTATAAATTTAAATGTCTGTAAATAGTCCACTTGGCAAAAAATATATAGTAAATGTTCGTAGTAGGTAGTCTTTGTAGTGACTCATTAAGGTCATTGAACTGCCGCCATCTTGTATCTAGGCGCTTGCGCAGCCCTCGGAAGCCTTCTTGTTCTCACCCCTTAGCCCTTATTTCTACAGTCTTGGTATACAGGGGTATATGTTAATAATTATGTAACTACATATTCTTATATATTAATTATTCTTCGAGATTTATTAATTTCACCATGTAAGTCTACTTTTTAATGCTATCGAGCATAATTTTAAAGCACGTTAAGCCCCGTCCCGATTGTTATAACATCATCTATATATATAAAGATCAGCGGACGAGCAGCAGCGTTTCCTTGTATATTACATCATAATACTGCGGTCACCAACCCGTCTGCCGAGCGTGCTGACTATGGCAAAAGCCCTCCCTCGGGAGGAAGCCCATTTTCGGAAGTGGATTTTATACGGGCTGATGATGATGATGACAAAGAGACGAAACGATTGTTGACGTTACGGACGCATATGCGTGCACTTGTCCTTAAATATTTTAAAGAAATAAAGTATTCGACTGTATTTCCCTTTAACCTCCCGACCCGACCCATAGTTTGCAAAGAACCATTCGATGCCCTCATAGATCTGAAGTCCGAGAGGCCCGCGACAGTTGCACAAAACCTCCTAAAATACTAACAGTGGCCAGCGACCTGAGCCCAGGTCCAAGCCCCACAGGGGGCGCCCTCTTGCGCAGGTTGCTTAGTTTGTAGTTTTTAAACCATTTATCAAGGCTGGAGCTCTGCTCGCCTTTATGCCCGGTGAAGTAGCAATAGCCTCGTGGCTAATTACGTAAGTCCATCTGAAAAAAAAACCCTATAACCAAACTACCTTTCAAGACATCTATTGTAAAACCTTTCACTTCATTAAGATTATAATCAATGTTACTTACCTATTTTGGAAATTTTAATCGTTAATTAGACTTGATAACAAGCAGGCCGTTCCAGTTTCATTATAATAGCTGTATCCCCCAATTTTACCCGTATGGGATTGTATACATGGTCTCTGTGCCAAATTTCACTAAAATCCGTTCTGTAGCCTTTTTACAGTTGCTTACAAACTTTCATATCTATTTACTTATCATGTAGTAAAACAGTAAACGCACCTATTACCGAGGTTATTTCAGGACCATAAGCTTTAACCGCTCCAAATAAGAATTTCTGATAGTAAAAACAGTCTTAAACAGTTACAAGTATATATTTTCTGATACGTTCGGATATGGACTTTTAAAATCTATTAAGATATAGGGAAGTTTTGAGTAAATAAATAAAGAAAAAAATATATATACAAATGCGAATGTTGCTATTACCGAGGTATGCAAAAGTGATTGCAGCTCATACCGCGAATCGTGATTCTATTACCGAGGGTAGAAAAATAATAGGCATTTTGGTTCCCTACAAAATATTGATTAAAAAACAAATTGTTGGTTACTCAATGTTCATCAACAATCTTTAACTTTGATAAAATTATTAATCAAAATCTACAGTACTGACTTAGTACCCAGTACACCATCTTATAACTATGGCACTTATGTATCTTTCTTGATAGTTTCAAGGAACTTTTTCTTAAAATTAAAATAAATGATATAAATTTAAGGACCTTTTTTTAAATTAAAATAGTAACTATGTTAACAATTGGTAAAATTAACACAGCCTTTCGTTATTAAGGCGATACATAAATTTTTCGAGGTCCAGTGCTGTCATATGAAAGTCAGAAGAATTTCAAATACTTAGGTATTGTTTCTAGAGAACCCTATACTCAAAAATAAATGCTATTATCAACCAACAGACAATAAAGTCACCTAAAAATTTACTTGATACTTGAATTAAATTCTCGGGTTTAAAAAAGAGACTGAGGCAAGGTTTCATGTCGTATCAATTTTGTGTTCTCATAAGAGTTCTAGTGCAATTTTCATACCGCGGAAATAGTTTTTAACCATAAATACCTAATAGTAAGGGAGCCGACGAGGCTAAATGGGGATTTACTCGAGCGTCGTAGAGACCTATTGGGATGCAAAGCTTAGATGATAAGAAGAAAAAAATGTTATATGATATATACCTTTACATCGGTGGGGGAAGCGGCTATAGATTTTTAAATATGTAAAAAAAAACTGTTGCATGGACATCCTCGAGCGCGTCAGATATTGATAGCATCAATGACCTACGTATTTTTAATAATGTACGTATGTTAATCTGATCGTTTGCATGATGCGGGTGGTTGTATTTAAGGGTTGAAAATGAAAAAAAAAAAAATTAATCGAGCGCGTCAGATTTTCTAAGGGAGTGTTAAGTACACCAAAAAAAAGCTCTCATTCACTAATCTGACGATTTCGATGGGACGCAAACTCGCGGCCATTTTCATAATGTGCAAAAAAAAATCGCCATTTTGAAATACTCAAGCGTGTCAGATTAAGATATATATGGTTCATCTTTATGTTCTAAACGTACTGTCTCATAATCTGACGACTAACTAGAGGGATTCGCCTGATCTGACAAAAAAAATTAGAAAAACGGTTCACCTTAAAGGCCATCCCTGCAACTTCCCGCTAATTCCATTCCTGGGCGCTTAAAATTGTACTTATGACATTTTTGAGCTCAAAATATAATTTATGTGATATTTTGAGCTCGCTGAGTTCAAAGAAATAATATTTCTATGCATTTGAGCTCTCCCAGCTCGAAAGTCTGATAGAAGTTTCATAGAACACTATTTTTGGAATTTTCAAACCGCAATATCTTTTGAATGGATCAAGCAATTTTCACGCGGTTGGCGGCATTCGACGCAGTTTTATCATCCTCATAAGTAATTTTGCAATTTTAATTGATCGAACCACAAATTTCGGAGTAATCCCGAAAAAACACTTTTTCGGGTTTCTTTCGTTCACGATATCTTTCGAACGAATCAACCGCTTTTGACCAGCTTAGTGGCGATCGACGTAGTTTTTCAAGCTCAAAGGCGGATTAGTTTTTGAAATTGATCGATAAAGCCGGTTAAAAGTTATTCCAAAAAAAACACTTTCAAAAAAAATGTTTTTCTTATTTTTTTTGAGATTTTTCACCATTTCTCAAAATCTATCGGTCCGAATCGGTTCAAATTCACAGGAAATCTAATTTTGAGGGAAATATTTAGAACGCCGTTTAGTAGATTCCGATCGGTTTAGTCGTTCAAAGTTATAAGCGAGTAATATTAAATATAGCATAATTATAATTTATAGCACTGTGCGTGATATAAATCATTTAATGATGATTCCATCGACAATTCGAGGTTATCATATGATCCTCGAGACTTTCGGATAACCGGCTTGCTCCGACGATATTCCAAAATATTTACACATTTTTTTAATGTTTCTACCGTAAATTTAATTGTTTTTTGTAAGGTACTTTCACCACAAAATACACATTTCAAATTAATGTCACTCATATTAAATATTTATGAACTTTAATTCACACAAATAATATTAAAATAGCAAAAAAATCATCAGGATCAGTGGTACCACTGGGTCGTGGTCCTAACCCCTTAAGGGTGCCCCCAGGTGTGTGCCACTTAATTGTATGTTTTTTTTTCCAATTTTTTCTATATTGATCCATTAAAGTCTAAAATAATTAATATGAACTTAAACTTATTATGAGTAGAGAAATTAATGACCAGCTGACGGACGGACTACTTTGTCTGTAATATCCTACAATTTGCTACCGGTTAATTAAGTATCTAGTTTAATTAATATAATAAGAATAATTGTGTAACATTGTGATTCTGACAAGTACAAGTGTATGTAAATACCTAAGTGCTGAATAAATTCATTATTTTACATTATTTTAAAAGCCAAAACGTTGGAAACACGTTGTAAACAGTATGCCACGAACGAGTCTTTATGATCAGCTGTGATGGAGTCATGGCAACAGAAACCAGAGTGGGGACGGAGTGAGAGAGTAATAGATAGAGAAAGAGTGAGAGAGGAATAGAAACGCGGAGAAGGAAATGTAGGCATAACGCAGCTGCACGCATTTAACTTTATCGACGAATTTTTGTTATTTCGGCTTGCGGAAATCGTCAGATTATATATTTTTCATTATTCTTGAATTATTTCCTTCAAAATAAAAAAAAATTTAGCTACGCTCGAGAATGTCGAGATGACGTTTTTTTTTTACAACTTTGTTGCCCTCCCCTTTTTTTACGTCACTCTCAAATTGTCAGATTAGTGGAATATACACTTTTTAGGATGTAATTATCTCACCCTACCTTAATCTGACGCGCTCGAGAATTTCTGATGGTCAATTTTTTTTTACTAATCTGATCCTGTATCCTTCACGGGCGGCCTTATATATGGGCCTCATGTTTTGTGGAGGTACTTAACCGGGTACAAGGTATCCCCCTGTATATTAATCTGCCGCGCTTTAGTAAATCCCGAAATCCCCGCATGGGCTCCCCTACTATAATGACTTAAACGAATTGTCACATCATTTGGGTTATTGCTATATAAAATATTCTTAAAAAATCTTCGATCGATCAATAATTATTGATCGAAGTAAAAAATGAATAAAACGATTGGTACTGATTTATGCTACTACCGAGTTAGCCGCGGTTAATACATTCAAGACAAAAATTGTGAAGCCATTACCGCGGTTTTTTATTTTTGTTTATTGTCGAAAAACTATGCAAAATAAATGAAAATTAGAGAGTTGACTTGACTTGAAAAAGAGACTGAGGCAAGGTTTCATGTCGTATCAATTTTGTGTTCTCATAAGAGTTCTAGTGCAATTTTCATACCGCGGAAATAGTTTTTAACCATAAATACCTAATGACTTAAACGAATTGTCACATCATTTGGGTTATTGCTATATAAAATATTCTTAAAAAATTAATAAAACGATTGGTACTGATTTATGCTACTACCGAGTTAGCCGCGGTTAATACATTCAAGACAAAAATTGTGAAGCCATTACCGCGGTTTTTTATTTTTGTTTATTGTCGAAAAACTATGCAAAATAAATGAAAATTAGAAAAAATCATGGCTAAAACTATAATCCACCTTTTGACCTACTTAGCATCTGTATAAATGGTTTTTTAACGACGCAATAATCTTAACAAAATATTGAGCGTTCTTACAGTTCGCGACTATCGTTTGTATGGAAGTCGTGCTCCGGCGCCGGCTTGCAGCAGTTGCAGCAAACAAATTGTTGTTTTGTTTTTCTGCGTTGTTGTGCACAGTGCGCCACGGATCTATTCAAACGGATATAAAATTGTCTTTCATAAACATTTAACTTTTTGAGTAAAATATGCTTGTAATTGCTTAAAATTACAATTATATTATGTACCTCGGGAATACCTGCAGATTTTTGACTACCGCGGTAATAGCTGCGTTTACCTTACTTACAATTCTTGTTCATTAATTGTATACCTAGCTAAAATAATGAAACAACAATTCAAAAAGCAAAATATTCACTTAAGGTGAAACGTTCGCACTTCAGGTATTTAACGGATAATTTAACTTAAAACTATGGTAACTATATCTTGTATTTTAAGTTAATAGATTATTTATTATGAGAATGTAATTAGATTATTATACATTTTTCAAGTTGATGAAGTTGGTGAAAGCTATCGATAGACCTATGTTTAGTCATAATTAGGCTAAAAACTTGGCTATGTGAAAATCTCCCGTCTAAATTGTGTACTGGAAGCATTGTTCTTTGGCCTAAAACTACAATTAACTTTTGAGAAGTATTGAAAATTGACCCGTTTTTAACTTTTACATTCGCAAAATAAATAATCTATTAAGATAAGCAATGCCTTTCTTTCTTAAAATTCTCCGTTGAATACCTACCTAAGTGGGAACGTTGCACCTTAACTTTATTTTTCTTCACAATGGCTCTGACTATTCGTGTACATTTAATAATTATCCGCAGCCAACGAATGCCACTGGTTTAATGGGTTTCGAATTGCGGCGCCCAAAAGTGTTACCATAACTATAATTTCTGCGGTTTATATGTGGACAATTCAGGAAATGAACCCAGGGCCTTGATTCTGCTAATCTAAAAACGGTACAAAGGCATCAATGGAGTATTAATTGAAGTTATTTGGCTATTTGGTACTCTGGTCGGTTACATACTTAAGATAAAGGGTCAAAATTCACTGCTGCACTATTCAGCTATTTTTTTTTTTTTTATCTTTGTGCAGACAAATTATTCCTATGCAGTTGATGTAAAGTGGCAAAGGGGTCTTAATACGAGGACAGCTAGTGTTAGTGCAAAATATGTACCTAGTCACAATTATCCTTTAGCTATGTTGATAACATACAGGAACACGATGCAATTGAGAAAAAGAATAGGAGGAGTGTTCTCACTCCTCCTATTCTTTTTTTTACTTCCCTCCATTACAAAGCGGAGACAGTAAAAAAGGAGTTATACAATAAGACACAAGTAGTCTTCAGGGGTAATTTACAACTAGAGAAGCCAGTTTTTACTTGTGGGTCATTTCTGATGTCCTGGTATTAAAGTCGTATGCCGCCTGCACGATGCGATGGACCGATGACCTAATAAAGATGGCAGGCAATTGTTCCCACGGCAAATCGATGACGTCTAAATACTCGATGGTGCTTCTGTACAATTCTCATGAGACACCAGTTGTATAATAATATCTGAATTTTAATAAAGTCTTACCAGAATACCAAATATGTCACAAATTGTAGTAGAGTAGGATGGACCGTCGATTGTACGTAATTCATATGAAATTAGTAGAATTTAGCCCCAGGAAATTATTCCAGCTCTCTATCAAATAAAGAAATAAAACTACAAAATGTTGCCACATAAAATTATAAAGATTGAATAGCGATTGCTATTAAAGTATAAACGTGAGGCATCGAATATATTGGCCACTTTGCGGTTTACTAGTTTATGGCTCGTAAAATGATGCGATGATTGTAAAGGAACAACATCTCGAAATTGTTATGTCATATCCACTTTTATAAACAACTAGTTCCCCGCGCGTGGTTTCACCCGCGTAGCTCCCGTTACCGTGGGAACTTCATAATTAAAAATAGTCAACGTCATCCGGGGATAGTTCAGCTTCCCAACGGTGAAAGAATTTTACAAATCGGTCAAGTAGTTTCGGAGCCTATTCAATACAAACAAACATTGAAATCTTTCCTCTTTATAATATTAATATAGACAAACCAAATAACCTGCGCTAAGGATATAATGTACATAAACAAACAAACGATCAATCCAATCTTCCTCTTTATAATATTAGTATAGACAATTGTGTATTTTGCTAATTTATAAAAGCATTGTTTATTATATAAGAAGAAACTATCTTATTTATATTCCTAAGGTTTCTTTTATGGGGCTAATCCTTCCCACACGCCCACCACGCCTGTAAGCCAGGAACAACACACATGGACGAGACTTCAAGCTGTTAGGCTTAGACTGGTCCCGGGATGCCTTAATGTCTTGAATCCCGCTTCGAATTTAATTAGAAAGTTCGATAGGAGGAGTCGGAAAGTAAATTCCACGTGCCGATATGTATGATCGCACATAAGTACCTACTCAAGGTGGCGATTGGTGGGTAGCAGGCCTTTTTTATAAGTTATTTATTTTTGAAACTTGTTCCTTTTTATAAATATGAATATGTCATGTTTTGTCTAATATTATATAATCCAACAATAGTCCACTCGCTCGCTCACACATGGTTTGTTTTTATTTCAGTGGGCATAAATGTGAGCTGGGCTCAAGCTTTATTTTATTATTTTATTAAGAATGGATGAGGCCTCCTTTGAGGTTCGGACCTTGGCTCAGGGCGGTCACGGACTTGCGGAATGTCCCTCAATTCAGATACATAAAATTAGAAAAACTGGCTTTACTGAATTTTTCATTTTTACCAAGAAAAAAAAAACATTTTTCATTTGCATGTTTCGTTAAAAAAAGAAATAACCATCTAGTAGATTTTTCATTGGACGGGGTGAATGAAATAAAACATGAGTGAAACCGCACAAAATCTAAGAAAATTTTCAAATAGGTATGTAAAATAAATATATAAATTAGTAAATATAAAATTTTATCATAGATCGAGTAAGCAAAGTCTCCAGGTACCGTCTTAAATTGAACTTCCGTTCAATTGTCTTTGTGCACATATACAATGTACAAGCAGCTTATTTTACAAATAAATGTCTACCGCCTACATAATTACACGCTTAGTACATTAGGCCCTATCTATTGTATCACGGAGAAAGGCTACAACATATGATATCCGGGTAAGAACAAACATTAAAGGTTTAAGTACAACCGAAGAAGAATATAGATTTACACCTTGTGTATAGTGACCCTAAATAATTATCACACTTACAGTACGTAAATCCGGTTGTAATTCCGTATGAGCGAGGATTCAGCTGATATCCGTATTCCGTAGGTCGCAAGAGGTCGCAAATAGTTTTCGCAGATGGGAATCGGATCCAGAAAATCACAGTACCACTGAGCCACTAGTGCAGTCCATAGTTTTATGTTGTGTAATGTGTAAAGGCATAAGCTTCATCGACCGTACGAAATATGTAAGTACTAGTGTAGTAAGCATACTACACAAAACCAGCTGGAATCCCAAAACGAGCTGCAAGAGCGTAGTGCTGAACGACATGAAGAAGTGCAATGTCTAAGAAGACGATATCAGAGATAGAGCAAAGAGAAGGAGACAAATAAGAACACTGACTCCACCACCAAATGGGACACATAGCAAGGAAGAGAGAGAGAGAGAGTGTAGTAGTAAGTACAAACCATACATAGTGCAAATGTAGTATCTAACAGTTTAGAACGTGCCTGTAGCATAGGTACAACCTTGCTAAGTACCAGTACATAAATAAGTAATTAAATCACTTGTTAAGTCAGTTACACATGTTATTTGTATTTTATTTTATGCTGTTGTTTTTATTTTTATTTAATTTGTATCTTTGTGTTATTTTAATCTCACCTGATTGTAACTGTTAATGCGTTACTATTAAGATAGCATCACTAACAAATACCTATTAACTACTATTAACTCAAGACAGCCAGATTATATTGTTCAGACAACACAGACGTCGCGTCGGCTAAAAAGTCACCATAGCTGTTCATATTATAATATTCTAATCTTTGCAACTTGTCAGATTAGATTTAAAATATTTATTGATTAAACATCTCACTATGAGCCAGTGGAGCTATTTTTAGTTTCAGTTTTAGTCTCACTCCGCTACGAACACAACAATTGACAACATTTCATTTTTAAACATTTAGGTATTTTTTATATTTTTTTATGAATCTTTATCAAAAATGAAGGAATCCATATTTTTTCTTTTTTCGAAATACAAAGTTATTCTAATAAAAAGATTTTTTTTGGCTCATTGTAAAAAGACGTAAGCACCGGATGACGTCATTGTTACGGTTGTTTGACGAAATTTTTGGTCAGTTAAAAATTTAAAAAAAAAACCGACATAAGCTAATGTCAAACGCTTGTGATTAGAGTTGCCAACTTAAGAATGTTTTGATAGTTTTGAATTTTAAATAGGCAATGGTAGTCCGACCGTAACCATGACGTCATCGCGTATTTTTCAGTTTTCTTTTCTCAAAGCATAGCCGAAAAAAAAAATGTTTTGGTATCAGAATTCTAAAATACAGAAACGGTATTTTGGTTTTAGGGTGTTACGAATTTTGAAATGTTGCCAATTGCACCAAATTCTCCTGAACCAAGGTCCAAGTCCCACAGGAGACTCAGGTTTAGTTAAAGTTTTCAAACCATTTAAGAGTGGAGCACTAGTTGCATTTATGCCCGTTGTAGCAAAAGCCTCGTGGCTATCAATAAACATAAGTCCGCCCCAAAAAAAAAATTCTCTTTGATTAGAGGTTTAACAGAAAGGAAAAACGAAGGGATTCTTCACTTCTTAACATATGTACCTACATATACTTCTAATGTGAACCCATGTTTAACTCCTACACTGTAGTTTATGAACAAACTTGTTTCTTTACGTTACTGCCAATTATATCGTTCACTGATAATGTTTAATTACATTACTCCGTAGTAGTCAGAGTACGAGACACATCAGTGTACTCATTGGCTGAGCAAGCTTAAATTATATGTAGGTACATTTTACGAGGCTCCTAGGAAGAATAGAAAAACCGGCCCGTTATAATAAAAATTATTTCATCCTGACGCTTATTCAGTTCTATTTAATAATGAAAATAAAAATAACAAGCATAAGTACAATAAATAAAAATATAAGATAACTTGTAAGATCTATTTAACCAGTCAAATTACGTAGGTATTAGATAATTTTATTCGGACGAACTTAGCCAAAAGGCTTGCTACTTCACCGGTAAAATATATTACATTATAGTATCAAGAGGCTCTCGTGTAAATACTTGTTTTAAAAGCCTTCTACCATATATATTTTTGGGCGCTTGTACCTACCCCTTGGCGACAGCCTAAATTCCTAAACAAAATGTCATGAAAATATTGAGTACCTAGTTAGACTGTTAGCAAAAGGTCACACGCCACAAAGACACTTCAAATGGTCTGCTGACATGCCTCATACCGACGACGTACCGACATCATTTCGGCCTTGAGTCGTAGATTTCATAATTACTGATCACAACTCACAGTTTCTCAGATAATTCCTACGTTTGAACGCTGTTTTAGTCGTGTTTGATTGTTATCTGGATCGCGTCACATTGTTGTTCTGTCTCGATCGTAAATCGTAATAGACACCCATTTTTAAAGGCAAATGGAACAAATGTAATAGATTTTTTATTTAATTTCGATTTCTCTGAAATCGAAATTAAATAAAATATATAATAAAATAATCTGAAATCTGTATTTGATCTACCGTTTCAAGTTTTTATTGTATTTTTCTATTGATATTTAATATTTAGGTATTCAGAGCAGAGATTTCAATATATAATAGCTAATTAAAATCGGTCCCGTCATTTTGAGTGAGTGTTTATAACCACGACTCTCTCGGCGTCTGAAGCCGCCAAGGGAATCGTTTTTTAAAATTTAACCCATTTTGTTTTTGTTAAATAAATATTTCTTACAAGCAAAACAATCATGATTATACCTTATTATGTTTTACGTGGCTCAATTTATGCAACGATAAAATAATTACAATTTATTTATATCTTTTAATTAATATGTATCTACCTATAGCTAAGCTACGTTCCTACCTAACATTCCAATCTATAGGTCATTGGCTATAGTTACAGCTATTACAAAACAATAAGCGTACGATAAACTCAAACGAATACTCCTAAACTTTTAAAAAATAACTTTTAGTGCACACGAAATCCGTTAAGCCGTAATAATCGAATACCAACCAATTTAGCATAAAGCGTATAACGAACTTGGACTTCAAAAGTATACGGAATGGTGGATATAAAATAATATAAAACTAAAAATACCAGTGATATGTTGGCAGCTGGGCTATTAGATGTAGCAATTACGGCCAAGCCTGAACACCAACGACGACGGTTCAAATTGCGCAATAACAATCATATATTTTTTTCTTATTCTTTCATCAAGTTGATGACGTGTCTCCTGCGGGTTGCGGCTGCGTGAAGTCGTGGGGAAACGTAATCATAGCTCGGATCTCAGGTTCGTATACTGCTTAACCAATTCTTAGGAAAGTGTCGGCTCAAGTAATCACACGGGTCGACCCCAAAAATATTTATACGTGGTCCAGCTACTGGACTGGTGGATACGTGCCTAATTATAAGTGATTTAGTAGATTCAAACCGAGTCTAAATAGTCTTGTTTTTTCGGCATTTAATTTTTGGAACTTTGTAATTTTAATGTCAGTTACAATAAAAACTGCCGTTAGATAGTTCCGTCGCAATGGTTTCAACAGTTACCGATAAACAATCACGCAGCTCGTTTTCCAGGTCACCAGACGTTAACAATTAAGGTAAATCATCCGCTAGATCGCATAGTAAATAAAAATGGTTCGTATTGTATGCTGAGTGACGGTGATGAGACTGTGCGTTGTCAATAATAGTTCCCATCGGCAGCCCTCGGCTTCCCTGGAACTGCTAATGATCTCACTTGTGGGAACACTGAACACCGCTGCTTCCGCGTCTAAAACGTTTCTTTATTACCAGCCTCAAACAAATCTAACTCTTATTTTGTAGGCAATAAAGATGTAACAACCGTACAACGGTTTGCACGATCCTTATTTCAACGCACACGCAGATCGTGCCAGTTCACAAGAAAGGTTCAGCGATTTAGAAATAAATAATAGTACGCAATGGCTATTTTTTTTTGTCACAATTCTAAGTTTGCTTTAATTAGAATTTATATTCATACATAGTTTCACATCAATAGGTAAGTACTTAATCTAAGATACCTTTCAAAGTAACAAAAAACTAGGACTTTACAAGATAAAATGGTATTATAATATAATTTTATTTAAACTGCTAAAAGTGTTCTTGTATTCTTAGCCTATTCAACTATAACAGTGGAAATAAGCTGAATCTAAATATGATTTAATAAAAAATAATAAGCTCATTTCAGCAATGAGCTGAGTAGAATACCTTAAAACAATAAACCTATTAAAAATAGTCAGAATATCTACGTAACGTTGTTTATTATGATTGTTATGTATGCACCTTACACGTGCGGTTTAGCTAAGGTAATCTCGCTTCCTGAAGTAATCAAAGTAGCCGCAGATTCATGACGCGAGGTAGAACATCTTGCATCTTGCTTACAATATATAGATACTTGTTTTTTGTCATAGAATAAAATATCATATCCTGTATATGTCTATGTGATATTAGAAGTAAGGCCGGATTTAAGGGAGGGCATCTAGGGCAACTGCCCCAGGACCAGCATAATAGAGGGCCCCCCACAATAGAGATTCTTTCAAATTCTGACGAGTAAACTCTACAACTTTGTGTACCTTTACATAACATATATTATTTTGTAGAATCATGATTAATGTAATAGTTCTTAAATATTGTAATAACGGTTATTCATCTATACTTGTTCACTTAAATTAGACAATCATTAAAATATCAGAATTCAGATCTGCCTAAAAAGTAGGAACTAGTTCAAACTGCACATTTAGAGGGAAACTATTTTGTGACCAGGGGACCTCTTCTTCTTTGTTGCCCCAGGGCCTCTGGGCCTCAAAATCCGGCCCTGATTAGAAGCAATACACTTACTCCAGTATGTATGAACAACATTTGAGACTATGAGTTTACTTGGTAATGTCAGGTGTCACTATGATAAATTCTATTACCATAGCAATAAAGACCATTACAGTGAGACACTAGCTACTCAAATGTATACAACAGCTAAATATCGTTCTTGCCTACCACTGTCAATATCCTGTGAATAACAGATCCAGTTACAAACGTAGTAGAATCAGTAGCCCTAGGCAATGGGCACATTCCCACTACGAAGTGACGAAAGTTCAACATTGGACGACAGTCGAACTGTGGAGTCCTATCAATTTTGCCCTAAAACAAATTGTTTTACAGCGGCCGAAATGCAAGTAAACGCTTTGAAGTATCTCTGGAGCTGGATGGAGCTTAAACGTTTAAAAACCCGTAATTAATAGAGCCTAAAAAGTATACTTTCTCACGATTTTAGGTCATCGTCATCAGCCTGTCCAGTATCCACTGCTGATATGGACCTCCTTCCGAGAAAGAGCTTTTCTTTAGTCACCACGCTTGGCAGGCGGCTTGTAACAGCAGTATTATGTTCTAACACAAGGCAACACCGCTTCCACTCTAATGTTATAACAATCGGGACCAACGGAATAAAGTTTTTTCCGAGGCACGGTAGGTAGTTCCTCAACCAACAAGACCCTGAAAGAAATCTTAGAACAAAGATTTCTTCTCCGGCGTGGGGATTGAACCCACGACCTGCGAGACTTAAATCGTTTCGCCAGAGGTACTAACAATGTAGTAAAATGTATATCACAAAGGTAGTTACTAAAGTGCCAAAAAGAACGCAGTCAGATCGTAACCCACAGCAATTTAACAAGTTTACGACTAATAATTTAGCGAACATTTCGCAAGGGCTCGATTTGATGTGCAATAAAATGCCCTAATGCATATTTATTACGTACAGTTTTTACGCGGAATTACATGAATCACTTTCAAACAATGTCATCGCCAAAATATGTGCCTACATGCTCAACTTATTGTTTTATTTTAATAAGTATACTTACCTTGTTTAACAATTGTTCTAATAATAATACTTATAATGATTACATATTTAAAATCGGCGGTATTTTCTCAATCTCGGCATAGTGTGACGAAGATTTATAGTATTCACTACGGCCAGTGGTCCCTAAATAGCATAACATGTGAGGTCGTTGACCGCGGCCTTGCCCTTGGCAGTCCTCTGCCATAAAGCCGTGTACTCATCCGCTTGTTCACTGGTAACGTTGTGAGCACTTTACGCAATAACTACTCACTTATTGTTATTTTTTGGCTGGTTTACATGTTGAGTGTTGCTACCTGGAGGATGATTGCTACGTAAAAATTACTGGTTTCGTTGAGTAGAATAACGAATTTACATAATCGGGATTTAAATCTCGTGTCTGTAATTCAATATGGATTTTATTCTCACCTTATCACACCTGAAAACTTGTGAAAAATCTGTCACGCTGATTCCTATCCGATTGATGATATGTAAATCGTTATGTTTCAAGACGAGGGACGAAATTTAAATCATAATCCTTCAAGACGAAGGATATACAAAGAATAATATCTTATAATAAAATAATTCCAAAAGTTATTAGGTAGGTAAATTAAAATTGTTAATATAACTCATTGCGAAAATATTTAAATAAAGGTTCTATGGTGTCAAAAAGCCATAGAGAACATCGTTTATGACATGAAAGATGCATGGATAGTTGTTATTAGACCTCGACCAATACATTTACTGAACCATTGAGTAATCTGAATTTAACTAAAGCAAACATACTCGTGAAGTTTGAGACAACCTCGGTGTCGTAGTAGTATAAGCCTCGTCTTAAATCTGAACAAAAGTCCTCGTGTAAAAGCACGTGCATAACGGACTTTTGTTCAGATTTAATGTTGGGCCTGATTGTCATAACATAATCTATAACAATCATATATCTACCAGAGGACAGGCAGCAGCGTTTATCTGTGTATCTATTGTACGTAATAAGCGCTACCAATCCGCGAACCAAGGATGGTGGCCAAGGAGGTCCATGTTCAGCAGAGGACGTCCACTGCTGATCATGGGGGGAGGGCTTTTCCATAGTCACCACGTTGGCTGGCGGGTTGGTGACCGCATTATTATGTATTAACAAACAGGGAAACGCTGCTGCCCGTTCCCTGGTATAAGCTTGTTATAGATGATGTTATAACAATCGGGACCAACAGTTTAACGTGCTTTCCGAGGCACGGAGGTTAGCCCTCAACCAACTAAACCCGAAATCTTAGAAATTACACAAATATTTATTGTCCGGCCTGGGGATCGAACACACGACCTCCAAGAATCAAAGCGAGACTCATGACGGAGGTTGTATGCAAGCTGATGATGATGATCAAATATAAAGTTAAAATCAAGGCAAGCGAAGCCACGGAAGCCTGTATACTTCCATAAACTATTTCAAGGTGGCACAACTAACGGACAATTACTTCCAGCACAGTATAAATCCTTGGCTGCAACGATTTGCATCAGGAATGCATGTGGAAATAGAAGTAGGAACCAAGATTTCCGCGAGTTCTACATATTTTTGTAACATAATACTGCTAATACATATTCAAAACTTAATGTTTAATTATTAATATATACCTGATATTGCATTTGGCACTTATTACGTTTATAAAGTTTTTTTTACAATAATTCAATTTATTGTTAAGAAAACTTAATATTACACTACTGCGCCCCGCGGTTTACCCGCGTTACTCTGCTCCAGTAGGTCGCAGCGTGATTTTTTGTAGCCTATATCTTAATCCAGCTTATTTACTATCCCCGAGCAAAGTTTCAGCCAAATCCATTCAGTAGTTTTTACGTGAAAGAGTGACAAACATCCATCCATACTCACAAACTTTAGGGTAGGGTAGGGGTAGAGTAGGGTAGGGGTAGAGTAGGGGTAGGGTAGGGGTAGGGGTAGGGGTAGGGTAGGGGTAGGGTAGGGTAGGGGTAGGGTAGGGTAGGGGTAGGGTAGGGGTAGGGTAGGGCAGGGGTAGGGTATAAAAGTCCACCCGTGCGAAGCCGGGGCGGGCCGCTAGTTGATTTGATAAATAAAAAAAAAGTGTCCAATATGTTTTGCATGCCTATTACAACATGGCTACGGTTTTTGCCGTTTACTTTTGCGAAATGAATAATCTATCATTTAAACACATTAGAAATTATCGGTCAAAATGTTAACTAAATACCTAAAGTGGCGGACATTTTACTTTAATGAGCATGCCTGCATAAAATGGGCGCGATATTATAATATAAAACATGTGTTTATTACAAAGAAACACTTATATTAACCTACGTTTAATGTTATATCCCGTATTTCTACGGTACGACGCTTTCGCGCTATCTAGGCGGAATTGACTCATAAATGAATAACATAATTATAACTTTATTATAAAATGAACAATGGAGGTTCAAACAATGAATAGTTGAGTATATTTATTAACATTCTCAATCCTTTTTTTCGAGTTTAGGAAGAGGTCAAAACATACAAATAGATATCTTTGTTTAGCTCAGAGTTAAGCTTTGTTATCCTCAGATAAAAATTATCACAGATGTACCTAAATGTTTACTATGAAAGAATTCCAAAATATGAGGATTGAAAATTTGCTTTCAATTGACTTTTGTTTAGTGGCCTTTCATTTTCTATTTCCTATCGGGGGCAGCTTAAATAATTTATATTGATATAAGCTGTACCTTTGTGCTATTGAACCTACCCTTATTTTATTTAGTTTCCTGATATCTTTATATATTAGTGACATAAATTAATTTACAAAAGTGCTCTTTTTTTTTGTTTACTAAGTCCCCTCTTCCTATTTCTTAAGTTGGTGTGCCAGGTTGTACTATCAACAACAATTTCATTTACAACAACTTCAGCAAAATGGCATGTTTAAATAATTATAACTAACTTATAATATAGTAAATATTCTAAATCTATACTATTTGGCAAAATTTCCAGAATGCTGGCAGCATTGCCCCGTGAAATGGCTTATCTGCTGTCTAATTATTACCAGCACTCAGATAAGATGCCGCACTCAACAGGGCCGCTGCGAGGTTTTGAAATATGGCCGAATTTAACCAACTGATCAGGGCCAGATTAAGAAGTACGGAGGCCGCTGGTAACAAAGGGGCCCTATTTCTACAAATTACTTTCCCTCTAAATGTGTAGAAAATTCGATGTATGTACCTACTTTTCAGGAAAATTTGAAATCTGATATTTTTCTGATCGTCTAATTCGTGAACAAGTATGGATTAATAACCGTTATTACAATATTTAATAACTTTTACATTAATCATGATTCTACAAAATACTGAATGTAAAGGTACAACACCGAAAAAAAAAAGAAAAGAGTTTACTCGTTAATCGTTTTAAAAGATTTTAAATCTTTATTGTGGGGACCCCTTTATTGTGGAGGCCCCGGGGCAGTTGCCCTGGATGCCCTCCCTTAAATCCGGCCTTGGAACTGATCTCCTCTAGTTTTAATGAATGCTTAAGACCAGTGGACCAAGGAGCTAGTCTCAAGCAAGATAATTTACGACACTATAAAAATAATGAGTCAGTAAATAATACTGTGTGAACTAAACATGAATCTGTTACACCGTTTATATAATTAGCATAATGTAATGTACAAAATTTATTAGTTAGGTTAACAAGTTAGCTATTTGATATGATAATGATTATATACGCGCCAGTGTTTACAAATAGTGTGGCAATTAAAAAACCCGATATAAAAGGCACTGAAATTAGTTTTACTATTGCAGAAGACCATCTAACAATATTCTTTAGTCAATATTTTAAAAGGTAATTAGAAATACACATGATTTGAACTTAAGAATGAAGAATAAGTATTAGATAAAGTAAATCTAAATATAAAAATAATGTCAGGAACAAATAGTCTGATTTGAACAATTATTTAAGTGTTAGATAGCCCATTACTCGCGAAAGGCTATAGGCTATATTTAATTACGAATTTCCTATGGGAACGGGGTGAAAAAAAATCGGGTGATGCCGTGGGTAGCTTATCACTACGGGTTCCCTACTTGAAATCGAATGACGCGAGATCGAATAACACTTGCTCGAAAACGTTTACTCGATAGTACTTGAAATCGATAAATAATGAGCTCGACAGTTCACTACCTCGATGCATCAAAATCTCGAATAACTATAAGCTCGAATCAACGGCAGCGCGAAGGCTCATTATCTTGAAACATCATTTCTCGAACGACCATCTAATCGATTTATAGAATATCTCGAAAACGGTGCGTCCTATCGCAAAAATAATGAAAAAAAATTCCCCCTAAATAACCGTTCTCAACATGTAGTTAAAAAAAATATGAAATGTTTCAATCAATACCATAAAAAAATCACATTTCTTCGGTTATACATATGAAATTCGGAATAAAATATTTCGGAGGTTTTGGGTGTTCCTTTCTCGATACAAATACTACGTGTATATGTCACAGGAAGATGAGGATATCAGGGATATCACGAAATCCCGGTGGATGTTGAATATTATTATTTATTACGTCTTCTTCTAAAAGTATCTAGTCATATAACAAAACACCAATTTATCGTCAGTGATATGTCGTTTTACTAAACTAAATCTAGTAAAATGTCGGTTCAGGCACTCGCTGGCCGCTGCCGCTCGGCTCGTGCGTTGTATGGTCGCAGTTCTAACCTAACCTAACCGATTGTCATTTGTTATGATTATTAGACGAATAAATATTATGCCTTTAAAATTTATGCAAATCCAACATAAGCCATTTTAAAGGCATAATAATTATAGCAACTGGCAATGGGTTAGGTTAGGTTAGAAATGCGGCCATACAATGCACGAGCCGAGCGGCAGCGGCCAGCGAGTGCCACAACCGACTTTTTGAACCGGCAGAACTGACATTTTTCTAGATTCTATGATGTATAGTTTCATTATATTGTAGGCACTCAAATAAAAATCCTTATAACTTTTCTGTATATCGATTAGATAGTCGGTCGAGAAATGATGTTTCGAGATTTTGATACATCGAACAATGAGCCTTCGCGCTGCCGATGATTCGAGCTTATAGTTATTCGAGATTTTGATGCATCGAGATAGTGAACTGTCGAGCTTATAAAGTATCCATTTCAAGTACTATCGAGTAAACGTTTTCGAGTAAGTGTTATTCGATCACGCGTCATTCGATTTCAAGTAGGGAACCCTATCACTACATAGTATAAAACAAAGTCGCTTTCTCTGTCCCTATATCCCTATCTCCCTATGTATGCTTAAATCTTTAAAACTACGCAACGGATTTTGAAGCGGTTTTTTTTAATAGATAGAAGGATTAAAGAGGAAGGTTTATACGGAGTTACAGCATTGTACCCGTGCGGAGCCGGAGCGGTTCGCTAGTTTTTAATAAAGAATCAGTATTCAAATGTAGCAGAATGCCACCTAGATACAATCATCAAATAAAACTTCTACTACCTACTCATTCCTAATTATGAAATAAAGTTTAAATATGAAATCGAAAAAAAATGCCCATAAGGTTGTAAAACTAAAAGTATTTTTGTCTAAATCACTTGACTTGAGATGATACGAGCATCAAGAAAGGCTAATTTTTAAATATTGTGCATGATGTGGTCTCCTATAATTGGGGTAATTCAGTACCTCAAATATAGTAATCGTTATTGGTTAAGTACTATGTAATTGTGTATATACCTTGTTAGGGTCCCTTAGTAAAATAAAATGCAATAAAAAAGTCCTGATATAATCTTTAAACCAGCCATATAAAAGAGTTAAACGGGTAACACTTCTTTAATCGGCTGATGTTATCTTATTTAATACTAACTGATGCCCGCCAGTACAAGAAAAAATGTTGACCGGGGATGTAAAGTTAAATCGGTGCAACAGTTTCGGAGATTAGCCCGTACAAACAGAAAGGGAAACAAAAATAGTGAAAAAAAATCTAAATGTGTTCTATTTTACTTCTAACATCCCCCTGACTCGGTTTTTAGCAGTATAGACATTCGACCTCTACAGTTTTATTATGTCTTATCCTTACTAATATTATAAATGTGAAAGTAACTCTGTCTGTCTGTCTGTCTGTCTGTTACGCAATCACGCCTTAACTACTGAAGCGATTTAAATGAAATTTGGTACAGATATAGTCGAGAGCCTGAGAAAGAACATAGGCTATATTTTATTAGGAATTTCCCACGGGAACGGGAGTTACGCGGGTGAAACCGCGCGCGGGATGCTAGTTTAATATAATCTGGACCTCAGAAGCATAGTGACGGATGTGTTATACTTCAGAAGCATTTAGTCGTAAGTGCCAGTTTACGATAAAGACACATACGACGAATGTTTCTGACGTATAATGGCACATCCAACCTAATGCTTCTGAACTCTAGAATTATGTTACCTGAAATTAATACGAATCGTAAGTTGATCAATTTCCGTGTCATACATATTGTTAAATTTAGTTTCCAGTTACAATGAACGCGCATAATTATTATAATATTTACTTAATTGTTATGACACTTGACCTAACCTAACCAAACGAGACTGCTACTGTTGTAACAAAACAAAAAATCTTCAACTTCAATAAGTCCTGTTGAACCCCATTGGTTTAGGTTTACCTAGTTTATTTTTTTAACCACTCGAAACGTCGTTAGTTTATAAACTAACGAATAAGTTGATCAACTTACGATTCTTACCTATTATTTTCCGGTGACATATTCATTGTGTGGATGTAAAGCCCCCTATTCTTTTTTTTCCTGGTTGCAATCAATACATTTAAGCTTTCCCACCGCCGCCGCTGCAGCGTATTCGCGGGATTATGGGATATGTGGGACTCGCCCTCTCCATAGCGTGGTATGCTAAATTCATACCACGAGGAGAGGACCCTACACCACTAAAACTCTTTCGATCCGCCGTTGGGGAGGCCTGGTACGCATAAGCAATCCGGCCCTGGTTGTAAAGACACCCCCCCTGCGACACAATTTTCTTAAGTTTTTTTTAGCCCTATCTTACCTACCTATCTTGAGAATAAATTATAGGTATAAATTATTATAATTTTTTTTCAAGATAATTTATATAAGTATTTGTTTTTTCTATTCACTACAAAGTCAAAGATTTGAGTGTCTACACGCCGAAAGCCGCTATTAACGATGCATTTTACGAGTCTGTACACATCACAAGCGGTGCTTTTGAACTCGCCGATCGTTAATCTGAGGGCAAAATTATGATAATATGAGATTTTAATGTATTATAGATGAGCGTTAATATTAATACGCAATTAACATAATTTAGTAAATATTTGTATACGTAATATATGAAACAAATGTACCTAGTTATTTTAGAATCATAATGTTCTTCCTTAGGCTAACCCCACATTAGTAATATGCCGACGCCGCGCTGCCGGGGTTGTAGCGGGTTACGGGATCGGGATCTCGTTGCTATCGTCAATATGGGCAGCATTACTGTTAATACAATAGAGATTTAAGTCGATCAGACGATTGGATTATTTGTTGCTGAAATCAGCATTTACGACCACGTTAAGTGATAAGTAAACTTGGGTTTCTTTTCTTTTATTTTTTCTATAGAAGCAGAGGTAAATGTGAGCTGTCGACTGTCTTGCGATCTAAAAAGTATCTACTTAAGTCCATGCTGTAAAAGTTTCGGGCTATGACAAAGTAATCTAGTGATGTAAAACGAAAATCTCGTCCTCAAAGCTATTTGCTAATAGCCGATGAAAATGATTGAAATCCCAAGATCCCAAAAGGGACTCAGTGGTAAAGATGTTTAAGGAGAAGTTTTGAGTTGTGTAGGTTAAACCCTTGCTCTGGACAATATATGCGAATTATAGCTTCTAGTCTTCGGTCTGCTGAACTATGTCAATCTTTCATTTCCATTTTGGATAGTGTGAAAGTCCTTTCCTGTCCGGCGTGGGGATCAAACCCACGACCTCCGAGATTTAAAGCAAGCCAAATGCCGCTACGCTACGGAGGTGTTAAATTCTAAGATTTCTTTCCGGGTCTGTTTGGTTGAGGGACTACCCTCCGTGCCTCGGAAAGCACGTTAAGCCGTTGGTCCCGATTGTTATAATATCATATAATAATCGTATATCAAGGAACGGGCAGCAGTGTTTCCTTGTGTGGTACAACATATTACTGCGGTCACCAACCCGCCTGCCAAGCGTGGTGACTATGGCAAATTCCCTCCCTCGGGAGCAGCGCGCACAGTTCAGCAGTGGTCGTTATACGGGCTGATGATGATGATGATGAAAGTTCTTAACAAAATAAAATGTTTTATACCCACAAGATCTCATTTTAGCTCTTGTTGCCCATCATTATTAATGTGACAGCATCGTGGTCTCACTTTAAATCATCACGATCAACGTTCAAGTAAACCGAACTACTATACTTCATAAAACTAGACCTTAATATTCAACGTTACTTAATCACAGTGACCTCACTCGCATCTAATGACTAAATGATTGCTAACTCCGAATGTATCTATTTAAGTACCTACGTCATCAAAGTTGTCTTTGCTGTTCTCATAAAACAAGCATTTGACCTGTTTATGATCGCTGTTGATATAATAAAATGACTATTTTTTGTTGACGTGGATGAGTTTAATGATAAAATAAAAAAGTTGAAAAGGCAAAGGATGAAGATGGAAAAAATAACAATCTCTTTCTTGATACTTTATTTTATTTTATTTAATAGTTTATGTACACACGGAATAACAAAAAACGAATGATACAATAGCACAAAGGTTTAAGGTATTTCGAGAAAAAAATCTTATTTTTACTTTGATAGCTTTGATAACTTTTAAAAGTTATTAGCTAATTAATATAGCTACTTAAAAAATGATCATCATCTGAAATCTGAACATGGGCCTCCTCCCGGAGAAGGGTACTTGCCATAGTCAGTGACCGCCGTATTGTATTGTATCACACAAGGAAACGCTGCTGCCCGTTCCTTGATACACAATTATTATAGATGATGTTATAACAATAGGGACCAACGGCTGAACGTGCTTGCCGAGGCACGGAGTCCCTCAACCAACCATACTCGAAAATAAATCTTAGAATTTAAACAAAGATTTCCTGTCCGGGGCATGGGGACCGAACCCACGACCTCCTTTTCACGTTTTCACGACCTGCGTTTTGTGTATTTTGGTAACTGATAAGGGTTAGGATATGTAATATTGCTAGAGGTTAGAGCCTTTTAAAAATAGGTATCACTGATACTACCACCATCCCAATATACTATGTCATTTAAATGGTACATCCAAGGAATCATAAAGCTTATACTCGTACTGGAAATCGATCGTTATTTACCGACACAAACAAACATCCCATCAGGCACACCTCAGCAGATCAGATCATGTACAAAACAGGCTCGTATGCGCATAAACACTAGTCCAACCGCTTCTTGTGGCGAGATTACAGAGGCGACTAACTCCACTTAATGTTTTCTAGATATTACATCCAATGACAGTTCGCATACTAGAGAAATGATTGAAAATTCCCTTCCAAGAAGCGTGAAATGAGAGGAGGGTGGGCGCGTCCTGCCCGCGCGCATTCCTCCTAACCGCAGCTTGCATGGCCAGCCTTCCATCTACACTTACAGCTTGTTCGCATACGATACCACAGAAAAATTATAGACAAATATGCGAGTCGTTGTGATAGGTAGATATAGTGTAAAGGTGCTTTCAATATTATTAGCACCTTATCAATCCTAATGTTTATATGTATATTATAAGGATAACCATTAAAATATTATCTATACTTATATTATAAAAAGCAAAAGTTTGAATTTTGTTTTGAATAAACTCAAATTACTAAACAGATTTCGATCATTCTTTCACCATTAGAATAATACATTATCCACGAATAACAGGCTATATTTTTTACTAGGAATGTGAGCATCTGGTAATTTTGCGTCCCAAAATTTAAAATCCTTTTTGCTATAGAGATATTGGAACTGAATATTGTTTTTTTTATTTTTTATTTAAGGCAAAACTGTTGAGCATAGGCATGTAGGTAGTTTCATGATAAGAAAATATTTTCCGTTGTTAGTTCCATATTGTAAAATTTCTTCGGGCTTCAACTGGTCGTAAAAACACCCGTAATCAATTATATACTTTCGTATTTAGATCCCTTCTCTTAGGTAGAAGATGACGCATACGAAAACAATAATACTTATCTAGCGCCCATATGATTGTGGAAGGGGCGACAGGAAACGGGTGGACACACGCTATTACAATTAACGTCCAGTCTACACAAGACACCGAACCAGTAATTACTTACACGCAACGAACATACATAAGAAAATTGAGAACTTTTCTGACGAAACACAACGCTACTACATAGACATTAGATAGATACTGTAGCAGCCATATTTGAGTTTTGGTTTTCGTATAGGTAACATTTGTGTACAGCTTCCATGTCATATCTCGTTTCAATCTCTTTACTTAGAATCGTGAAAGAAGTAAAATGTTAACAAATTAATAATTAACTATTATAATTAGCCTAAATCTTTACATATAGGAGTAAAGATTACTTGAAGTTCATACTTCAAGTAATTTTTGTACTTATACAATAAGTACTTATTAATGATCGATAATAGGATCGATATTAAATACGACTGAGGATTCAATCGTCATTAATAAAGAGTAAAAATTGTATAAATACCCAAATATTAAAATATTTATAAATGTCTCTAAAATCTTATAAATTATTTCGAAAGATGATGCAGCTAGTGAATTGACAATGAAGAATATAATAACGTAGTATAAAATAATGAGCGGTCGAGAGATTTATCATAATATTATGTAATACCTTGTAAAAGTGCAGAAGATTCCAACTAATTTTTATTGTTGTTTGATTTAAACTTATTTGCAGTCTTTGCTTACAATTTGACTATTTCAAGTCAAAGTGGACTGATCAATTCACCTCTATCCTTAATAGCTTCATGCGTAGATAACTAAGAATGCCCTTTTATGAAAGATTGTACACATTCGTATTCAATCCAATACCTTCCATGGAAATTCCCATTACCTTCATAGCCATAAACACTGTTCTTTGTTTAGCTGGTAAGTGGATATGACTAAAATTATACTATGGGCTTTAATATTGCTCTCATTTTGCTATGTCATGGACGACTGCTGTCTTCAATCTGTATGATTAACACTTTCAATAAGTTATTATTCATTCAGTATTGTGGCTTCTTAGAGATCTAGTTAAGTTTTAAGTTTTCTACTTTATGAAGAATATTTTGCTCTCCACAAAACAAAACTTTAAAACTTCTGAAATTCTTTGGTTTTAATTACTCAGGTTTTAAACATTTAATTGTAAAGAACAAACAATAAACTAGATAAAAAGTTTGTGCAACCCCTGTGGCATGGCGAGTTCAATCACCACGCCGGACAAGAAATCCTTGGGTAAATTTTAAGATGTCTTTGCAGATCTAAGCCGTTGGTTCCAATTTGTGTACCATCATATATAACAGGCGTATACCAGGGAACGGGCAGCAGCGTGACCCTGTGTGTTACTGCATATTAATGCGGTCACCAGGCGGGTTGGTGACGGCAATAATATTATGTGCCAAGCGTGGTGACTATGGCAAAACCTCCCTCGGGAAGAGGCCCATGTTCCGCAGTGGGCGTTATACGGGCCGATGATAATATAAAGTTTAATTTCTTATAACAAATTTAAAATATAAGTAAGTAATATTTTGTATGGGAAGAATGCCTAATCATAACTTTAATGTTACAAGTATGTTCAAACTTACTAGGTAGGTAAGTGCTCTTTAAATTCCGTAGAAGACATAAAAATATATGTATTTAACGTATTGTAAGTATTATGCAATATTTGTTTTTTGACCTACAACGATGAAGCTGGCAAAGAATTGGTCATTCGCAGTAAACAACATTTCCTAGAAACTAAAACTGTGCTCTTCACAAGAATAAATTGATTTGTTTCACAAATTTTATGGAGAAAACTATAATTTGACTACTACATTCTTATATTATATATATTTATATAGATTTTCCTTGTTGCTGGAGAACTTAATTCGTATTAGGTATGTCTTTTTACAAAATTGGCAATTTATATGGTAATTTTTTTAACGTTATAGTTGATGCTGAGAATTAACTTATCACTTGCCTCAAGGTGCAAGGTGAAAAACCTTTAAATGGAAGTTATGGAACTTGACTCATTGGACAATTAAAAAAAAAAGCAGGAAATAAGTAGTTAGGTGTATATCATCAGCACATTTTTTCAACTTCATTCACAGCCCAAAAATTATTAAAATTAGGCTTAGTACCTATTAGAAATACACTTCAGTTAACTGAGTAGCTATATAAATAGGTACCTCGGATTCTTACTTTGTTAGTAGTAACATTTTAATAACTCTTTTAATTGCCTCAAACGGCAAACATTGAAAGCACCTAATCGCGCAACTCACAATCAATTAGAATAGTTCGCTCTCAGTTCGGAATGTTCACACAGGTACTGCGGCGCGCATTCATTCGTACCCCATCATTAACACTAGCTAGTTTCACAAAACGTAGAGGTACTATTGAGCTTGAAACACCATGAGCACGCCGCGTGACGTTGGGGGCCGCGGGGAAGTCAATGAATCCGCTTTGATACCATAGGCGACACGCACCGTGCCTCGCAAATTGTTGCCTACCCGCTGTTACGCAACGATAAAATTGTCGCTTGCGTTACCTAGTCTACGTGGCGAATAAAATAACTACTTGAAGCAATTTCCTGGAGTTATTGTCATAGAATTCTGCCAACGAACGATTGTATTGTCTTTTTATGCGGCGGTGATATTTTCTATCGTAATTCTGAAAGCTTACAATCTTATTTTATGCTGACGACTTGTAATCTTGGTAGGTACCAACATTTTGATGGACAATTGTAAAATATTGTGTAGTTTAACGCGGAGCTATACATTTTTGTATTTGATTTTAAAATAGACTTGTATACTCAGTTAGAAATAGTTTTTCACACATAATTGGTATATACGTAAGTATTTACGCCATTCTCTTAAGAATGAATTTGAGGTATTTTCCCGCTAGTGATCTTTGTTATGTACCTACCTACGTAATACCTACAATTTTATACAACCAAGTATGTACCTATGTAATTATCTGGTGCATGAGTTTTGCTTGGTGTCTTTATTTGTAAACTAGCTGCGCCCCGCGGATTTACCCGCGTCACTCTGCTCCAATGGGTCGGAGCGTGATATTTTGTAGCCTATATGTTATTCCAGTTTATAAACTATACGCGTGCAAATTTTCAGCCAAATCCATTCAGTAGTTTCTGCGTGAGAGAGCGTGAAACAAACATACTTACATACATCCACACATACAAACTTTCGCATTTATAATATTAGTAGGATACATACGTATAAACGTGAAATGTATAATTCTATACAAGGTGTAACGGAAATGGTATATACATAGAAAGAGCAAGGCTTCTTTGGATCATAACAAACGATATGGCAAGGGTTTCAACTCAAAATAAAATAAAATAAAGTCAGTATTATTTTGCAAACAAAAAATAAAAATGTGGAACCCTTTATTCAGAAATACCAGGAGGTTTATTTTTTCTTGCAAATAGTTCGTTGACATCGATCAGCTGTTTGAGTGCTAGAGATGTATTTATTTCAATTTGAAAAGTTTGGTTTCTGGTATCTATGAATTTAAAAAATCATTACCGGACTTGTAGAGATCGGATTAAATAACCCTTGCCATATCGTTTGTTATTATCCAAAAAAGCCTTGCTCTTTCTATGTATATAATATACCCTTTCCGTTACACCTTGTATACTCCTTAAATAATAATTTGTAAAATCTCAAGAAATTTACTTAAATAATGTTTTTTGAGAATAGTGAATAAAGTGACAGAGATTTGGTATGTTTTTTTTTATTCCCGATGAAATTTGGCAGTAGGTTTTAATATGCGTCCTTAGTCATAATATTTTAGTTATATTATGTTAAGTATAGGTATCAGTATCACAATTCTGCGAACCGTAACAAATAGATGTATAAAAGATACAATTATTATCATCATGTTGAATTCAACAAATTGCCCGCAAATCATGGCGGCAGTTGCGTGCATTTTCCGCGTATTTAGCCCGGTATTAACTCTAGTAATGCATTACATAAGCAAAGCGAATGTCGTAGGAAACAACTGTCCATAGCCCACCCTCCCTTCACCAATTAATCCGTCCAATTGAATATCTAGCACAATACCTATGTCATTGCAGCACATTAACTCTTCGACCGCTGTCCATGTCGATATAAACGCTTGCTTGATTTACAATTATTGGTTTAGTTGGTAAATAACCGTGGCAGTAAATGTTAAACCTCCTTAATTATTAGCATGGATCGCCTTGAGGAATGTTTTGTCTCGCTCTTTAAGACGTAATATGACGTTTGTGATGAATACAACTACTGCATATTTACCTACTTCAAACTAAAGCTTTAAATAACAGAAAATATGTCTTTGGTCATTTAAAAAAGTATCAAGATTTAGAAGTTTTTTTTTTGTATTTTAAGCCGGGTTATTTATGAGCAAGATGCAAAAGTCTTCGACTTACTGATCGTGGAATATTTGAAAAGAGGTCCACCAAAAAAGGCAGTATGGTGCATAGCTGAGGTATCGATGCGCTTTTGTTATTTTATCAATAATTTAATGTTCTATGTCTTCATGGTAGGTATTATCTTCGTGTGTGAGCAATCTCCACATGCAAACACGTTAGATCGCCAAACTTCGATAACATTATGTTACGAAATTACTATAGAGTACTAAGCAGTATCGTACGGTGTTCCCTTTGAATATTAATGTAGGTAACCATGGATAAAACATTCCACAATGCAGCGTTGTGTTGCTGGACAGGTGTACGACATAATACCTTGAGGTATCAGTGAATGGTCGTCGCGTGAATGAACATAATTTATCGTAGTAGGTACATAGATAAAAGGTAAATACGAACTAGTATTATATACTTATGGTATGTACCTACCTACATGTTATAGGTTTTTCTGTTATGTAAATTTGATTCCTAAAGTGTAGGTAGTTGATATGACTCTTCAATTGTATCTCAATATTGAATTTCATATTTTGTGTTTACTTGTAGAATTTAACCTAGATTTTGTGTCTATACTTTTATACAATTATTTTTATATTTTAGTCTATAATTCCTTATATTCTATAGGTATACAATTGTATTATTGTTCCTTAATACATTTTTAAATTGAATAACCATTTTTATTAGTCTAAACTATATTTTTTAAAGAGTCAAAGAATGTTTGTGTGTGTTTTGGAAACTCATTTTCGTTTCGAACGGACATTTTATAGTCAGTTATGAGACTTTTGCTGCTAAACCAACTTTATGAAGAATTGTATTTAGAACTATACAATCTTCTTAAAGTTCCCAATGATGCACTATTAATGATTTATTTATTTTAATCTATACTTCTAAACTAATGTAGTATTTTAAAGAGGAAGATTTGATTGTATATTGGCATTTTTACATCCCGTTACGATAACTATCTTATCGTTTAATAAACTGCTTTGCGATATTGTGATATTTTCGCAATACTTACCCATAGTTTTAGTTTATTATCGTTTATCCAATGAATATATATCTAATATCCTTTACATTTTCCGGTTCTCTACATCGATAATAATTTTAACAAACGAACGGGTAATAGAACGGACATTGTGTCCCAGTTAACGATAGGTACATTTAATAGATTCGAGTGTCCTTCTTAATTGTGGATATTGATTAATTAATGACCACCAGACTTTAAGATCAACTATCTATTCATTACATACATATTTACTATATATATTTGTTAGACATAAATACTTACTTTTTAATCCTTCTCACGCACTAGGGAAATAGATAAATCCTTGTGTCTTGGGCGTATTTATTACAAATAGCTTCCCGCGCGCGGTTTCACCCGCGTAATAGCCTACCTATGTCATCCGGGGATAGTGTAACTTTCCAACAGTCAAAGAATTTTTCAAATCGGTCCAGTAGTTTCGGAGCCTATTCTATAAACAAACAAATAGTTCCTCTTTATAATATTAAGTATAGACAAACAATTCACGAACACAAAGCACACCCAGACTTAGAACATCTATTCGTGGTTCACTCAAACAATTATCCCGGTGGGGATCGAACCCATAACAAATCTCAGAAGCCACTGCCGTAACCGCCAAGCCACCGGCGTGCAAATGTTTAAAAACCTTGCGTCTTGCAAAATATAAAAAAGAAACGAAAATAAATGTATGTCTTCATAATAAAAATTAGTACCTACCTACCTATCTATTTCATTTCAAAATGTTTACTACAGAAAGTACCTAATTACATAACTTACAGGTTTTATATCTGTATTGTCAGATGACATTTTATAATATTATGAAATATTGTTTTTTTTTATATTTGTTCCGTTTCCGTTCTGTATTCATAGGGACTTTTTATAGTATTAATGACATAATTTTTAATATAATTGTTTATCTACATACCGTTGATTTTGCTTGCTTAACACGTAGTTAATTTCAACGCAATGTACCATACCATCGACAAATTTGATTGTTGTCCTTTTCGTGAAGGATGTATCTTTATGAAAAAATACTTCATTTGGATACGATATTGGTCATCTCTAATAATCTAATTGTTATGAATTAATTTCAAAATAAAGTATAAACTTATTATTACCCAATTGTTCACATACAAGTTTTTTTAGGTGTTGATTAGTTTAACATTACTTATTTTTGACACTAATCATACCACGTATAAAATACCTAATGGACGATGCTCTCGACGCGGCGCCGTCGTCTACGTCTTAACAGTCTTAGTTCTGACGAATGCCACCTACTTCTTAAAAAAAAACTATTATATTGACGACTTCTCCAGTGTAGACTTTTGAAAATTCATCGGTAAATTTTTTTGAATTTTCATAAGCACGCGTGAAGATCATAACATATAGGTAGATAAGTCAGCATTCCTAGTCTATAGTACCTAATACTATAAGAAAAAAGACTACCTACCTATATTTATGTTTATTTGTCATAAAACAAATTCAATAATTATTGGACTGATTTCATCATCATTTTCTTCATAATAAAAGCCATGTAAAAGTAATCTTTAGGAAGTCACTTAGGTATTAAAAGCATAAATAATAACAAATACCTTTAAATAAAGTGATTTTTATGCGAACATACAAGTTGAATCACTCGTTAAGTTTAACGCCTCGCTAAATGTATAAAGGGTGTAAAAGACAATAAGATAAGTATAAAGGAAATTAGCATTGATAATGCGTGGCTCGGATACGCTTCATACAGTATTAAGAAAGCACAAGGTAGGTAGGTATAATCAGCTCCACGAATATGTGGCATATACAAAAAAATCGATGTCTACCTACTAATATTATAAAAAAGTTTGTGTGATTCGGATGATCTGGGTAATCTCCGGTGGGTACTACTGATATGATTTTGAACATTATTTCACCATTTGAAAATTCATGAACCATCAGGTATATATAAGTAGCTTAGTAACTTAAGACTAAAATAGGCCGATATTATGACGAGTTTTTCATGAGACTGGGACCTACAAGGGTGAAGCCGTGCCGGACAGCTAGCTAGCTAGTAGGAAATAATAGGTTGGGGAAAAAGTTTCTTCACATTTTTTAAGAAAATTCAAAACATTTTTTAATATAATTTATTTATATTTAACTAAAGTATGTAGGTACCATTTTGTTCGATAACTTTTTGCTATCTTGAGGATCTTGGATCTCATTGCCATAGAAATTTTGAGACTTCTGATCAAAATACCGCGACAAGTGGTTTTGGCAGTCCTCTCGTGATGTTAACCTGACACTGCCTAAAGAATTCTGAAGAGACCGAAACAGGTGGAAATCTGAAGGTGCGAGGTCAGGACTATGCGGCGGATGCATTAACACCTCCCAGCCAAACTCTCTTAATTTTTGCTAAGTGGCTAAAGATGTGTGAGGTTTAGCGTTATCATGATGAAAAACCATTATTATTTATTGATTAATTCCGGCCGCTTTCTCTCAACTTCTTGCTTTAATCTCATCAGTTGTTCGCAGTAGAGTTCAGAATCGATGGTCCTGTCTGGTGGTAACAGCTCATAATGAATAATGCCTTTCCAATCCCACCACACACACAGCATCACCTTGTTGCGAGTTAACCCGGGTTTCGCCACAGTCTGTGACCGGCCTTTGACCACGACCTTTTTCGAACGTTCTTGTCGTACGCATCACGTATACTTTTCATCACCAGTTATCAGCTTCTTCAAAAATGGTTCGGTTTCATTACGTCGTAATAAAGAATCACAAATGAGTACACGGTTCTTTAGGTTTCTTTCAGTGAGCTCGTGAGGTACCCAAATATCGAGGTTTTTGTGCACCCAGTTTTTTTCAAATGCGCCAAAACGGTTTTGTGGTCAATTCCCAGTTCTTCAGCTACGTCGTAACTACTGATATGCCGATCTTGCTCCACTTTTTCAAAAATGGCATCCATTTTATCAGTAATAGGGCGACCAGAGTGACGTGCATCTTTGACGTCAAAATTTCCAGATTGAAAACGCTTAAACCAAATTTGTGCTACTCTCACAGACAATGCACTAGATCCATAAACATCGCAAATTTTTTTCGCGGCTTGCATTGCATTTTTACCTTTTTTGTAGCAAAATTTCAAAATGTATCGAATTTCTTCATTTTATTCATTCATCTTGACAGTATGAAAAACAAATGAAAATCACACATTTTCCAAATTTGAATTTGGAATTATGTTCTTTAAAATTTAAACTTTCAATGATACCACAACCAGCCAGATAGAAATAGCCAAAGAGATTTTATTACAAGTTCATATATATACGATAATGCGAAAAGACATTTTCCCCAACCTAATACATTAGAAGATTTTTGAAATGCAACCATACTATAAAGAATTTACCTATATGTATACATATGAACGCAGCCGACTGTACCCTATAGCGGTAATTTTCTCACGCATCACGCGTGAGTGCGTAAACATATTGAAATTAAATTAGTTACTATTTCCGTCCAACTGATAAATTTGCAAATCATTATACTTACTAATTTATATTGATATTGAAATAATTAATTTTATTATCTTTATTCATCAATTTATATCACGACTTTTAAACACAGGGACAACCTCTTTGGCGTTGCGATATAAGTCTCGCTTTAGGCCTCGGAGAGCATGGTTTGATCCCAATGCTGGATAAGAATTTTTTGTGTAAATTCTAAGATTTATTTTGGGGTCTGGTTGGTTGAACGACGTTTGTCCGATTGCGTAAACCAAGGAACGGGCAGTAGCGTTTCCTTGTGTGAACAACATAATACCGTGATCACCAACCCGTGACCAAAGCCAAGTGTGGTCACTTTGGCAAAACCCTACCTCAAGTAGAAGCCCATGTTCAGCCGTAGACGCTATATCCTTACTAATATTATAAACGTGAAAGTTTGTGAGTATGGATCTCGGGATGGATGGATGGATGTTTGTTACTATTTCACGCAAAAACTACCGAATGGATTTGGCTGAAAGTTTGCACAGGGATAGTTAATAAGCTCGATTAACAAATAGGCTACAAAAAATCACGCTCCGACCCACTGGAGCAGAGTAATGTGGGCAAACCGGCGGGGGGCAGCTAGTGGACTAATAATGATGAATGATGATCCTAAAAATAAACAACTGAAGTTTTTTTATCTAGTTTATTATATTCACAACAAAAGATACACCAAGCATGTCAAGTCAAAGTACAGGGGTGGCGAACCTTTATGCACGAACGTACAATTTTTCTAGAGTAATATTTCACGAAGCCACGTACCAACAAATAATTTTGACTTCATCATTATTGGGACAATAATAATATATATTAAATAGCATTGGTAATATCGCGCGTTCGTTCGTAATATTCTTAATACTATACGGTGAAATGCCTAAAATATTGAGTCGCGTGCATCAATGGCTTTTATGCCATTGGTTCGCCATTTATGACAAAGTGTGATACTTTTAAACTGTAACTATTTAATCGCATCTCAGTTACCAACTAACTTTACCAACCTACGCAACAAAAATACTAGGTAACCAAAATGCTTCCCACCAAAACTTTAATTTATTTATTTTTTAATTTAAATTCCTATAGGTATAACCAAATTCCTTGAGTGCGCATCCGCCATGGTAGAGATCAGTCTGGGAACCTTGTAATAACCTAAATCACGTTTTATTAAGGCAGCAGTCAGCATTTTCAGCAAAAACTCAGTTTAAATCAAAATAAAACAATACCTACATTAGATGACAATGATTAAAATTATTATTGGATAGAAATTGGCAATTCTTTAAATGAAAAACGATATGTGATAATGTCTTCCACGATCTTCCAAATGCTTATTCATTAAAGTTATCATTTTGCAGTTTCATTTTGATTTACAAATACAAGTTCTTGTTAATAACAACTACATTATGGATAGCTCTTGTTAAATTATTATAGTTTTAAACTATACTTAATAAGATTATCTTGACACTGCTGCAATTTTACAAGTAACCGCTATCTTACAAGTGCTTTGTGGAATATTTTCGTTTAAGTCTTCAAGATCCAGTTATTGGTGTGAATCCTTTCCTTGCGTTTAGTATAAAAGATTTCACAAAACACTCGTAAGATACTGTGAAAATTTCCGCTTTAGATTACGAGCAGTGTCAACATCATTAAGGATCACAAATGCATGATCAAATTTTTACGAAATAAAATCCTGTGATATACTTTCAGTGTAAATAAATAGTTTGCATTTCATATGACACATTTTTTTATCAGCGTTATAAATATAAAAAGAGTTTTGGTCCACCATGCACCTACGTAAGTAATATTTAATATTACTGGTCAATGGCCAAGTGGTCGAAATCCGACCATAATTAAAAAAATATACTTTTTTCACTCCTTCACTGTATAAACTATTATCATCATCAACAGCCCGTTAAAGTCCACTGCTGAACATGGGCCTCCTCTTAACAGACCTTGGCAAGCCAGGATCGTTGAGGGATATTGCCATAATCACCATGCTTGGCAGACGGATTGGTGATCGCAGTAAGATAAAGTAAACCTTGAGCTAATAGATGCTGCTGCCAATCTATCAGCCATATGTTCCTTAGTCGCCTTTTACGACACCCATGGGAGGACATGGGGTAGTCTATTCTAAGCCGGAAACCACACGGCACGGCACACGGTATAAACTATAAACGGGCGAAATTTCGTACTCCTCCGTCCGCGCAACTTTCGTTAAAAGGGGTAGGTACACAGGTTTTGCTCACGTTTTAATATATGTACCTATAGATTTTCTGCAAGTTTGCAAACTAAGTATGTAGGTAGTTAATGCATTTCAAGATTTGTGACTTACGTAGGTTGACAAAAAAAATTGTTGATTTCTTTTTATGGATTGTTTTGTTAGCGCAAGAGTTGAAGTTCCTACGCTATTTCTCAAATGCATCTATTTTTTGACTCCATGCTCGTATTTGTCGGCATGCAATAGATTTTGAATCTTGAAATCGTCAAAATCCCTCAATCCCCGCGCCAGCGACCGCCCTGAGCTGAGGTTCAAATCTCACAGGGGACGCCCTCTTGCACAGGTTGCTTAGTTTGTAGTTTTAAAACAATTTATTTAGGCTGCAGCTCTGCTCGCCCTGCTCTGCTCTGCTCTATATGCCCGGTGAAGTAGCAAAAGCCTCCTGACTAACTACATATAATTTCCGTCCGAAAAAAACAATGATATGTGTTGTTTAGATCCTAATGGGCTGCAATACAATAAATAAACTGTTAAAACTACTGCAACAGGAAACCCACCCAAAAGTTACATTCCAAACTTCTAAAAGTTGCGTTTTTAATAAAAGGGCTTACTTAGAAATCTCCCAAGTCTTCAGGTCATGCCAAGTGCCAGCATTCCCTTAATTGCTGATGCTACTAGCGATAACTTTACTTTGAGTACCTACCTAATCCCACTTACAGTCACGTTGCGCTCGTTACTCCAATAACATCACTTACCGAATGACATTAAAGCAGTCAAAATTGCCGTTGCCACACAATTTGCCACATCGATAAGCGTTGAAGATTTACCAAACTCAATTAGCATACACAAAGTCTATGATTATTGCAGAAAATTTGAGAGAACAAGGAGTGCCTTTTGTAATCTGAGAATTGAACGTAAAAGTGCAATAATGATTGTGGTGTCACAGACTTGACAGCAATCGTGACCGCGGTGCGGCGGCGGGGCGGGCAGCGAGCGAGCGCCGCGCCGCAGCCGCCCAGCCCGCGTAATGACAGCTCAGCCGCCATTAGCTCTCATTACCCCGCAGTCACGTACCGCAGGCAGAAATGGATTTGTCTTTGCAAAAATAATGATTGTAGATTGCAGACCGCCTTCAAAGAAAATTGGATTCGAATGCGCGTAAACAGGATCCATGCAGGGATAGGCGGTTCACATCGCTGCCCTTGAGTGCACCCTGGACGTTCACCCGCTGTCAGCCGCATTGTTCTTGCAATGGTACATCTAGGCAATGTGGTGCTATAGTTGCATCATTCTATTTTACATTTAGCATCATAAGCAATTTATTCTTCTACTTCAATAATATTTATTTAATCGCTTCTTGTAACACATTGATTCCTTACATAGTACTTACCTACATAATTGTGCTGCGCTAAGTGTTCGTACTAACGTTCAAAAATGAAACAACATGATTATTGACATCATACATTTATTATGGATTGACAAAATCAGTGCTGAGTTGCTAGTAACATGATACCATGCCTAATTAACTAGTAAGTACCTATGTTATGATGATACTTACTCGGGTAAGATAGTGAGCCAATTTAACACACGATGAGAACAAGCCACACGTAGCATTCAAACAAAATGTTGTAACTTAACGACGGAGTGATTCATGCTTCGATTGCGTAAAACTACCAAGCTATAGAGTTGGTAACTGAAAAATGTTATAAGGCAATTTTAAAACATTATTTAGATACACTATCTTTTTCCAAGTGCGTAAAGTGCTTTTTTATTACCATCATAATTTAAGAAGAACTTATACGAATGGCAGCTTGTAAAACTGGTATAGCATCTCAAACATGCACAGAAGGACTTTAACGACAAAGCTCTCAATAAATAGCAATCAAATATTCACTACGGAATCAATAATGTAATGCGGCGACGGCGTTGAGCGGGGAGTCTATAAAATATGTCCAACACTTCATAAACCCGATGAGCGAGCGGCGCCGCATTGAAACTAAATCCAGTAGCCGTCGTACTGGGCAGAGGCATCGACCTCGAACATTTCACACATAAATCTTGTTCACAGTCCCCGTGAGCCGTTCGGTGTTCACTAACAAATTACAGCGCGTTATCCGACCGCGGCCAGCCGAGGGCCGTTATTACAACTAATTGGCGACAATCAAGTCGGCTACTGCTTTTGTGTCGAACAATTTTCTCGTCGCATCACTTTAGTTTTCAGACAATACAATTTTTAACAGTAGCTTGCTTTGTTCTGTTTGGATATCACCAACCTATTGGACTTTTTCAACCTTTTTTCCGTCATTAAATAGCGTTGCTTCAAAACACTGTAAAACTGTGCATAGCAACATTAATAACATCTTCGTAATAGACGAGAACTAGTGTTCGATCATATTATTTTATCTATTTAAAGAGACATGCACGCATAACTAATTAACATGTCTTCTTGACTCATTCAGGTTGGTACTGTAGTGTTGGAGCACTGAGGAAAAGTCCGTATATTTGCTGTCGCATGTTCCCTGGAATTAACAGTGCCTATGCGAATATTACACTAATGTGCTGAGGTGTTAAACAAAGGAACCTTGTGTTAGGTCGGGCGGTTCCCTCGACCCTCACAGTTCGCACGACCCAGCTAACGCGGAAGCGCACTGTTTACACGACAAAAAAAATGCTTGGTCGTGAACACGCATACAATACACATAATTCCAACTCCATGGGAATAACAACGGGCTACAACAAACTGTATTTTATCGCCGTTTATGTTATAACATCTTTATGAACTCCCCAGACGACTCTCGTTCCACTCGGTTGACTTATATTCAAACCATTAATACGATGTATTCAAGTGGTTGTCTAACTGAATTCTGATAAATTCTTTAATATATATTTCTAATATTATAAATATTTGCCTAAAATGGATTTGGAGCAGACTAGTTTTATACTCGGTCTAAATGCATATGTATGAACACAATTCTTAAAGTCAATATATCGCTATTTTACGACGGTCCTGAATTTCGGACCCAAATATCGGCGATTAGCTATTATAATTTCATTGTAAACCAGACATATTTCCATAATAATACAGTATGTCGCATTTTCTGGAATAGCAGGGGGAATCAAAATCCTGTATTTGTCTCGTGTTTCCAAAAACTGAAATGATTTATTTAACATTTATGCAAGATCTTGTATAAACTGGTTACTAATTACATACTTGAAGGCTCTCCGTATAATTAATGAAAGATTAAAGTGTAGGTATTCGAGGAAAAACTAGAAGCAACTAAAATATACAAGCAATAAAACGAGCGCGTAAATTTATATAAATGTTCAGATTAACGAACTTGAATGTTCCGTATAACTAATTCTCACTTTTAACAAAACGTTTACAAACGGGCTCTTACATAATTATTTTTTGTCGGGTTATATTTTATATCATCTACCTGGGGAAGGGTACCTGCCCCACTAAACTCACTACCCGGAACACTATTAAGTAACTCCACGAGGCATAAAAACGTAGGAATAACAGTCGACTTGATGGACACAGTATAATTTACTCTGAAAAGAATTTGTAAAATTGCTTTTGTTGGCGGTGGGATTTTGAGAAAGCAATTTCGGAGAAAGCCGCACAATTTAGGCCTTAGGGTATAATGGTTGTGGTTTTGAATATTACTTCTTAATCCATTATTTAGTTTTGTTTTCTAGAAGCGACGCTGTTGGAGACTTTGTTAATGATGCAGATGTAACTTGCAAGTCTCGGAAATTTTACAATACATTTTGTAACAAAGACATTTTAAAGGATGCAAAGCCACTGTGAAGAATAACTAAGCACCTGGTGTAAATTTTTCAACTTAATAATTAAATTCACCCTCATTTCCCATACTAATTACAAAAAGATAAGGTATTTAATGACTATGTGCGATGAATCAACGTTAAACCTTTCCGGTAGATAGGTGCATATAATTATAAACATAAAATACATTCAGTAGATACATTAGAAGATTCGATTTACAATTTCCAACATTTGATTAGTTCGTTTCAACGGTTTTTTACTTTCCCGCCAAAAAGTAAAACGAGTACTTGTAGTCTAAATAACAACTATATGTAGCCAATTATAGGAATATGCTGACATTAGGTTGCATAGAAGTGGAAGAGGTTTACAATAGGTAAATAGAATTAAAATTTATTATAATTTTCCTCTTTGTAAATGTTTTGCTATGCGGGGTTCCCCAAGGTGATCACTAATCACTCAACGATTTTGAGGAAATTATAAAGGCTTGGCAAAACAAAGGCGAAGAAATGGCAGTACATCCTTTTTCTTAGAATTTGACATGCAAATAATGATGGTTAGCAAAGTTGTCGGATGTTCCTCAATGTTGCGTAGGTACAAAGTGTGAGGCGTGCGGGCAGCGGAGGAGGTTGTCGGCCCCGGCCCGTGACGTCACCGCACTGACCACTCCGGGACGACGCCACAACGGCCTTTCTCACAAGAAGCAGATGCGCCCGCGCCGCTATCTGGCGCCGCCCCTCGTACCGCGCCCCTACACCACTTTGTTGCACGTGAGCTTTTCTAAAGGACGCTAATAGCCTTAAGGTGCGACTCGCTTTAAAAAAAGGCTCGAAGATGAATTTTTAAATCTTAATTCTTTACAAATCGTGATATAACCGGCGAATAAGATATAAAAAACAAGCGTAAAAACTTACTTAGTGCAAACGACCAATAGCTAAGCGGCAAAACAGTGTGTCTAAAGGACATTATTTGGGCGGTCGATGCGAGCAGGTAGATCGAGTGCGAGGTTACCTGGGCGTCGAGCGCGTACCTGCCGCTCGACGTATGATTACGGCACACCGGTAATGATACCTCTCCGTAATCATTGACTGGAGGCCACAGCGCCGGTCCTTGATGCTGACTCCAACCGTCGAACCTCGCAACTTCCATGGATGAGTGTGGATCTAGTCATGACGTTCAAAAACATGCACTAAACCTCCACTCATCGAAAGAAATTGACCTTTCCGTCGACCGCCGGCGTTTCGTAGAACCGTCGAGCACGACGCACTGCACGCACTGATCGTTAGCGATGTCACGTTGTAGCACCGAACCGTTCACGAGCACGTTGCTGTGTTTTTTTAAACAATTATGATTGTATGCGGCGCGCGCTCCCAGCGACGGAGCGCGGCCCGCGCGCTCTGCCCGCTCACTATGAAATAAACGGTCGAGATTTGAAATCTGGAAAGCTAGACGCGGCGCGCGCGCCGGAGGGGAGCGACGCCCGACCAATAGCGAGTCACGGAACGGCGTGGAGGGGCGAACCGCCGCGCCGCGCGCCTCCCGATATTATCTTTTCTATAAGAACGTTATTTTCTTTCTTTCCTACTCGGCCGTCCGTTCAACCGACAGCGGAAGTGAAATGAACGCGCGCGTAAACTGCACACTTGATGCTAGCGTTAGCATCACGACCGAGCTAGTGTTCACCTGACGACAGTCCCCTCGGCGGTCGACGTAAGGCATTATCAATGAAAGTAAAAAGCCGACTGCCAACCGATGCAGTAAATTATATTCGCGTTACATACATTATGAAGTCGATTGTTCAATGAGATAGTTTATTAGCATTTTATTGATAGCAGCTGCGTGGCAGCACCGATATTAGATATTGACACGGGCTGCTGCATCAGTTAAGTCTAGATATAGGTAGTGACATGTATGTATATGTAACTGTATCCGTCGTACATAGGCGTTATACTCTTCTATCTACCTACTTACATACGAATACACACTATGTACCTACCTACTTACATACGAATAATTCTAGTTTGATTACACGGCACTTCTGCTGTTTCATATAAAACTTGAATATTTCATTGGCAAAACGCATTATCAATTAACAATTATAGTTAGAAATAACGCAGAATAAACCTGGATTAAACATTCTAAATGAGATAATATCTAACTCCACTCAAATTAAATAAAGATATTAGGTAGATAACATATTATGTAGGAAATCAAAATACCTACCATCACAATGATATTTCCAATCAACCACAGAGGCACAAAACAAGATTTTGGCGGGAAAAGGCCGCTTCTCCGACCGCTCTAAAAAAATCCCATGACACGGTAGATATTACATTCCACTTGATTTACAAATCTCAGTCACGTACGTAATAATAATAACTATGTAGGTAAATATGTATTTTCATGTGGCTATCAAATATAAATATCTCACTCGGACTAAGTTGTCCGTCCCTAGTAATTTTTAAGAGAAGATCTAAAGAATACTTTGATTTTTTTTTCGGACGGACATTATGTTGTACAAGGTTTTTGCTACTTCACCGGGTATAAATACTTTGTTTGTCTAATTATTTAATATGAAACACGAACGTTTAAGTAGTATACACCTATATGTATATATAGTAAGTATCTTTATTGTATAAGTATTGTATGTAAATATAAGTTTATAACCTAATAGATGTTTACCAGATCGGTTGTTTGTTGTAGGTACACTAGCTACACCTCTTGTTAAAATGTATCTCAGTAATGGGTTTGCTGGAAGAAAAATCATAATAGAATTAAGCTCGCCTTTGTACATGCTGTTGCTTTGTATGAATGTATTTTAACTTATTTTCTGTGAGTGCAATACAGTATAGTAAAAAAATGCACACCTAGATATATATCTTTGTGTATAGTCCATTTTTTATTTTTTTGTTGTCCTGGGTGAAATGCATTTACGCATTACCACCGCCGCTGCAGCGTATTCGCGGGCTGGCAATGGGATACGTGGGACTCGCCCTCTCAATAGCGTGGTATGCTAAACTCATACCACGAGGAGAGGACCCTACACCACTAAAACCTCCCAGACACTCCTTCGATCCGCCATTGGCGGGGGCTGGGTACGCATGAGCAATCCGGCTTGTGTATAGCCCTGATGAAATCCCCAAAACAATAGGTATGTTACGGAATATTTATTAATAGTTCCCGGGCGCGGTTTCACCCGCGTAACTCCCGTTTCCGTGGGAACTTTACAATTAAATATAGCCTAGGTACCTATATCCTTCCTCGATAAATTGACTATATCTAACACTGAAACAATTTTTCAAATCGGTCCAATAGTTCCTGACATTAACGCCATCCAAAAGGCCGTCAAAAGATCGTTAGGGCAGATGGTTAGGGAGATTATAATGTTTATTTAGGCGATTTCCAAACGAATAAATGTATCATTGTTATTATATTCAACTACGCTAATGTCATCGTGGCGTCTTAGTGACACCATTATGACGTCATTTGGATTAGTAGATTACCAATTTATTATTTATTTTATTTATAGTTCATGGACACGCCATTACGATAGTAGACTCGAGGCCCAGCAAGCAAGCAAACAAACAAGCTCTTCAGCTTTATATATTTTTTCTTCTTTTTTCTTTTTAAAAAGACAACTCCCGCACTAGGGAAATAAATCCCTGTGTCGCGGGGGACTTTACAAACATTCATTTTACGGACACAAAGAACACCCAGACTCAGAACAACTATTTGTGGTTCACACAAATAATTGTCCCGGGTGGGAATCGAACCCAGAACACCAGGTCTCAAAGGCAACTATCGTAACCACTGAGCTACCGGTGCAGTCAATTATATATGAGTATAAATTTTGAATTTTTTTACGTGCATTCAGTTCTCATTGGAAACTCAACTAAGTCTTATTTTCGGACAGATATATGTAGTTAGTCCCGAGGCTTGTTACTTCACCTGACATAAAAGCGAGAAGGGCTTCAGCCTTAGATGATTTAAATACTATTACTAAGCAACCTGCGCTAGGCCCTGTGTGACTTGGACCTTAGGACGCTTGCTGACTGGGGAATCGAGTTATTAGACTTTAATAACGTTAGGGGTGCTTTGTGTAACCGTCTTACACACAGATTTCAGGTCTACGAACGCATCGGAAAGTTTGTATACAGTCCATGTTACTACTGGATATTTAAGTATTTTAAGAGTGAAATCATGTATAAAACAATTTAAAGTAGGTACCTACTTTTTGAGTATATGCATTACAAACAGAAAAAATCTTCTTTTTATATATGTAGGTACCTAGGTTTAGAGTTAGACACATCATATCGAGCGCATCTAACATAAGTTCGAACTCATTTTAATGTGTTATTCTGCAATTTTTTATGTTATTGAAAATGTACAAGTTACATTGTTACCTACCTACATAGCTCGATTTTACTAGGTACCAAAAATAAATCATTTCACTGAATATTAGAAATGACTAAAAGATCACGGTGTATGTCGAAGGTCAAGCCTCCTGACATCCAGCCTAGCTGGACCTACCCTCACATAGCTGGTAATTATCAATAAAACGAGTGGATCAGTAATCTACCTACTTTTTATTAAAATGCATGCTACATATTTTATTAAAATGCATAAATTAAAATGTAATTAAGTCGTTTGATACTCATCAATAACGGTTAGTTACACGCTAACGGTAGAAGATAGACGGTTGAAAACACTTGCAATATTTTATTATATTAGGCTTTAAATGTGTGGTTAATAACAAATGATCGTCCGAAAAAGAAGTGAATAAACATATACGATACCTCATCTATCTATACTAATATTATAAAGAGGAAAGATTTGTATTTTTGTGTGTATGTTTGTAATGAATAAACTCAAAATCTACTGTGCCGATTTGTTTTTTTTTTTTGTTTTTTTTTAAAAAAGACAACTCCCGCACTAGGGAACTAAATCCCTGTGTCGCGGGGGACTTTACAAACATTCATTTCACGGACACAAAGAACACCCAGACTCAGAAGCAACACAAATAATTGTCCCGGGTGGGAATCGAACCCAGAACACCAGGTCTCAGAAGCAACTATCGTAACCACTGAGCCACCGGTGCAGTCATGTCAAGAAATTCTTTCAACATTGGAAAGCTACATTCACCCTGAGCGACATAGGTTTTATTTAATTATGAAGTTCCCACGGGAACGGGAGTACCGCGGGTGAAACCGCGCGCGGGAAGCTAGTATTATATACAGTCAAACCAGGGTTGAGAACTGGATAAGTGAGAAAACTATAAGTCAGAGCAATAGCCAGGAACCGTAATTTTAAGCTCTCAAAACCTCTTATTAGCGAGAAACAGAAACCTCTGTAAGAGAGTCGTTTTTCACTCATGGACCTCTGTGAGACTGCTACTTATCTATACCTCTATAAGCGACAGTCGAGACTCGAGCTTTATTTATTTATATTATTTTAGGAGGAACTATAACTACAATAAAAATACATACATACATAAAAGATACACACATACAGTAACAAATTACAAATTTAACATCTGCTATTTTATGACTCATTCTTAACTTTCGTGGAACTTCCTACCATTGTTTTTGTATTGTTTTCTCGTCAACATTTACTACTTACTACATTCGTACTTACTGTGACTTGTTATTAATGCGTTCCTCTATAAAAGAGAAACGCTACCCATGTACCTGCATTAGCGAAAAACTCGGGTTAGTGAGAAAACTCTATAAGCGAGAATGAGATTGTGCTCCCTTGAACTCTCGCTTATCCAGGTTTGACTGTATACCTAATAATAATAAAGAGGAAACATTTGATTGTTGTTTGCATTAAAAAGGCTCCTGAACTACTGGACCGATTTAAACATACCTAAACCATGTTACGTGTAAGAAAAGGCCTTTAGGTGTAGGTAAGTAACCTACCTACCTGTACTTGGGGGCAGAATTTGTCATATTTATATCGGTAGATATTTTATTTACATGTGTGTCGCTGTTCATTGGTGTGTGTTGTGTTAATAACATAAACTAATGAAAGAAATAAAAATATTTGGAACTTATGACGACACCGAGTGTGTGTATACCTAGTTTAAAATGTATAGTTTAATTAATTTTACATAACCACTAGTCGTTTCACAATACAGCCCCATAAACCAATATAACAAAAGACGATCATATATCATAAAACCTTTATGCATTTTGCAGGGTACAACCCTACAACTGAAATTCAAACGTCTTATTCAAATTCGGAATACTCCCGCGATTCGACTGAAGAAATGGTACGCAAACAAGTCGTTAACCCTGCGGTTTCACATTTAATTTTATTACAATAATAGTGTGTATGTGTAATAATATAACTGCATACAGGTATTATACGAGGGACCATTCATAAGTCGTCACACCTGGACGGGCTAGGGGTTGCATTGTAGAAACGATAGTTCAAATAAAATGGGTCCGATGAAACAGGTTCGCGAACCTTGGTGTAACTAGAATTGGTGACGTCATTAAATGTGTTTGATAAGTAAGGAGTAATGTATTATTGTAGTAACGGGTGATATTTGCATTAGATATTTTTACTCTGTAGATTCCTATATTTTTTTTATTCATTTTAATAGTTTAGAGATGTCTCATTTCCGACCATTTGTATCCCATTAAGACAATGCTTAAAGGTATCTTTTAATTAAATTATTTTATATAATACTAGCTATCTGACGCGGTTTTACCTGCGTAGCTTGCAGATCGCGAGGCATTCCCTACGATTCAATTTATTGACACTGATCTCTTAATATTATTTTTAATTCTTCAACCGATCATTTCTTTCAATATTAACGTACAGCTGTTTCGCAAATTGCGCAACACAGGGAGAGGAGGGTTGTTTGATACAAAGATAGGTACAACAAGAATAACACACCTCCATTTTATTTAATAGTTTTAAAATAACCTGTGTTCTACCATACCTTCCACCTTAACCGATAATGTAGGTAACAGTGACTTCTAAAGCAAACTTATTTAATTTTCTTTAGTATCTTGTAGGATTTGATATGCATAGGGAATAATCAGCTGCTCAACCGGCAAAAACAGCATTATGCACTATAGGTACGCTTCGTTTGTACCTAGTAGCGACATCTATCGATATTACAGAAAAATAATACAATGGCCACTTTGTTAGTTTGTTAATACTACATCAATTTGGGTTCGAAAGATAAACTTTTTACCTATAATTTTACCTTATTCACACTAACTTGTCCTGTTCTGTTCTAATATTACAAAAAAATATGTTAAATTTTGTGAGTTCTTTATCTGGAGAATAATCATGTAGGTACCTAACGATATTACTAGGATTTTGATAATAATGTCATCGCGATTCAGAGTATATGGTCAACGCAAAAATGTCAATTTATTAAGTAAATGAAGCTTCAATAATACAGGAACAATAATAAACGATATGCATAACAATAACCCTACAGTAGTGAATATACATTTTTATCGAAGTCTTAATCATATCGTGACGATAAGCCTCAAATCATCAGGACTTTAGATGTTGACAATAATTAGCCTATATACCGTCCACGGCTAGACATTACATTATTACTTCGAAGGGAGTGCCATAGTCACTACGCTCTGTATGCTAGTTGGTGACCGTTAAAATAAGATAAAGACGAAAAATATTATAGATTGTTATCCATAGGCGTCAGTGATGATATCCAAGTCTTCGATTGAGGGCGACGGATCTTTAGAAGGGGACGAACACCAGCATCCGATTTTGAGATTCTTATTTATCTTATTTAGAGCTCATAATGCATGTACATCTTAATGTAAAAAACCAACCAACCAGAGTTGTACACTAGTATTCTTGTTAATACCTTTTGCTAAACTAAAATGCTTGTGTTATGAGTGGGTTCACGTCGGTAGTATAATGGCTGGGTATCCAACCGGCGACCACATAATAGCAAGACCGATGCCCTAGCCTCGGGTATGCCCGTTAATTAAAATAGGCGATGGTTACATTTTAAGAACAAATTAAACCACGATTCAATTTCAATGTTGTGTTTGACACATTTATTTTAAAACAAGTATTAACAAGTATTTTAAGTATTACCAAACATTCACTCATCCAGTGACGGACTGCAACCACAAAATCACAATCACTCAACAGAGCCATTATGAAAAGAGACCTTATATTAATAACGCTAAGGGTTATTGTTGGACATAATAATAGTGCATCCTAAATCTGTTAGCTGCATTACTTCAGCACCACCATCCAGAAGTCGATGAGAACACACAGCTACCTTCTCACTGATGTCACATTTTTGCTTATTGGTGAGATGACCCGCAGTGATAATGGTGGCACTCAGTTGTTCCAGCAGCTGAGATGCTGAGTAGGCCTCCATCAGAAAGCTGTGGAAGATAGTATTACAATACTATTGGACTAAATATACTTATATTTAGTATACGGTATTGAAGCAAATTAAAGCATAATATAGAGTTAAAAGCAATGTGTGGCAAAAAATGGTTACACTATTGATGTTCTTTTTTTAGTTCTAAATATGACTACTAGATTATGTATGTACTAATGGGCATAAATAACTAACTACAAAATAGATTTTTACGAGAAATATAAATTTGATAATCATTGACTAGATTATTTATCTTCATGTAGTATACAAGCAAGCAATTAGTCAGATTCATGAATAGATATAAAAATATTGCACAATTTCTTACTATGCAAATCTATAATAAGTTGACTCTGATATATTCGCAAAAGTGAACATCTGTTCAAATAAAGCAAAGATCGTATGTAGGAATTAAAATGCAATCTAAGTAAAATATATTTTAAAAATTTATTACTTCTCTACAAACTGCTCCAATTCACTGTAGTTTTTGACACTTAGATAGTCAGTTACCAGCTTTTCAGGAACAAGGCCTGTCACCTGAAAAAAAAAACAAAATAGTTCTTTATTAAAAAAATAAAATAAAAAAATCTGATCATTTTTAATACCATTTCCAAATGTTTCTCTGTTTGAGGATTACATTTAGTACTAAAATAGTAGTAGAGACCAACAGCAGACAGCAAGGAAAATTATTGAGAAGTTACTGAAAATTGTATCAAAGTTTTTAACATTAAAATCCTTACTAAAAAAGTTTGTGAGAATTTGTTGATGGAAGCGCTTAAGTTGAGCTTAAATTACAATAATAAATCTTATACATCAGACAAACATTTAGGCTATATTAAATTATGTATTTCATTCACCAGCCAGCTGCACAGATGATATTGCGTCGGAAGCTAGTATTTTAATGAAAATGCAATATTATAACGAACCTCCACTAATCCTTCAGCTGTGATCTTTCCCAGTAATCTCTGGCAGCACTGTATAGCAGTCAGTGCTCTTCTCAAGTCTCCTTCACAAGTGTCCACAGCTTGGTGTAGTACTTCACCTTCTCCAACATCTACACCTTCAGCTTCACAGATCTCTCGCAACCTGTAATTAATATATATTTTTTTATATACCTAGTTAACATATTTGCGCAATGATAATTTTATTGTAAAGCTATATATTATTTTTTCCATTTGTCATATTCTTTCTTTCTTTTTTCTTTATAAAAAGACAACTCCCGCACTAGGGAAATAAATCCCTGTGTCGCGGGGGACTTTACAAACATTCATTTCACGGACACAAAGAACACCCAGACTCAGAACAACTATTTGTGGTTCACACAAATAATTGTCCCGGGTGGGAATCAAACCCAGAACACCAGGTCCCAGAAGCAACTATCGTAACCACTGAGCCACCGGTGCAGTCACTATACTATATTATGATATTGATTTCTTACTTAGGCAAGAAGGAAATATATAGTGATGGGTAGAAATGGCGACATTTGTAGCAATGTCAGTAGCTCATGGGTATATTTGGAGTGAGCTTTGTCAGTGGCTCATGGGTATATTTGGAGTGAGCTTTGTCAGTGGCTCATGGATACATTTGGAGTGAGCTTTGTCAGTGGCTCATGGATACATTTGGAGAGAGCTTTGTCAGTGGCTCATGGATACATGTGGAGTGAGCTTTGTCAGTGGCTCATGGATACATTTGGAGTGAGCTTTGTCAGTGGCCCACGGATACATTTGGGGTGAGCTTTGTTTGAATAAAGGCTTTAATTATTATTATAATGTATTACTTCTTTATATATCTTATTCTAGTAATTATTTAACTGGTAATAATGATCCTGGCCTAAAGTTAATGACCATTGTAGCATCAGTCACACCATAACCATGATTAAATTTACATTGTCCAATCACTACATAGTATAAAACAAAGTTGCTTGCCACTGTCTGTCCGTCCCTATGTATGCTTAGATCTTTAAAACTACGCACCAGATTTAGATTCAAGAGGACGGTTCATATGTATGATAAATCAGCATTGGACCCGTGCGAAGCCAGCGCGGGTCGCAAGTAACTTTATAAAAAAAGAGGACTTCCTACGAATCTGTGATAATAAGCTAAATAACATAGAAGTTAGGTATTAGTTTACAAAAATTCAGTTTATTAGCTCATTTTGAAGTTATGTCTAATTTGATTGTGTGAACATTGTTACCTTTTAATCACATTCTCTCTTGCCAATGGCTTGAAACGGAACTTGGAGCATCTGCTCGTAATAGGTGGTATAATTCTTGACACATAGTTACAGATGAGACAGAAGCGTGTTGTTCTAGTCTCCCGTTCCATTGTACGTCTCAGGGCTGCTTGTGCAGCATTCGTCATTGAGTCTGCTTCATCTAGGATAACTAGTTTGTAAGGAGGGCAGGGTCGACCACTGGAAAATTACATAGACCAAATTGTTAATGATACAGAATAAATATAAAGAACTTAATGGAATGTATAAAAGAAGCATGTTTAAGAAAAAGTGAACAAATAGCAAAATATTCTTTCTGCCCTCTAAATAACCAATGAAATAGTTTTATATTTTTAAAAACAAAGACTTCAAATTTATGTTGTTAATGACAAAATATGTTTAAAAAAACTATGAAATACTAAGTATAGTATGGTATAGTCAGTCTAATTGTGCCTTTTTATGATTGATATAGTTTATATCTCAAAATAATTCAATTCAGTAATAGTTACCATCTCAAGTTATCATAATATGTAGACAGAAGGTCTACATAATATGACTAGGTATATATTATGTAGGTACCATCAATATTATTATTGTGTTAATTACAAACATGAGTCAGTAGATAGTCTTTTAATTGAATATTACAATAAAGGTAATATATATAAAAAAATATTGGTGGAAGAGTGCTATAAACCACATAATCCTTCATAACTAGTACTATCTTAGTATAGGTATGGCTTATGACTTAACTTATTGTGAAGTTTAAATATATATACTTACTCAGGCCTGGTACTGCTAACTGTGAGTTGAGCAAATGTCTTCACTTTGTCTCTTATCACTTGAATGCCTCGCTCATCGGATGCGTTTAGCTCCAACACACGGTCTCTTGTAATATCACCAAATAACTGCCTAGCTGCCGCGAGAATTGCACTAGTTTTACCAGTACCGGGAGGACCGTAGAACAACAAATGCGGTAAATCGCCACCAGATAAGCATTCTCTTAACACTTGAACGACTTCTCCTTGGTCTACGATATCATCGATCGTCTTGGGTCGGCTGTAATTCGGCACAATTAGGTTAAAATTGGATTCTATGCAATTTTCAAAACTAAGAACTTATGAAGGCACTTACTATTTCTCCACCCATGGCGCCGGAGGCTTTTTTTTACCGGAAGTTTTCAAATTCGATGAGCTAGGCTTGTCAGATGAGGATATTTTACCAGTCTTGAGAAAAGCTTGCATTTTATTTCGTTTATTTATCTAAAGAAAATTAAAATAATGGAGACATAAATCAAATGCGCGGTCTTTCTGAAATGTCAGCGCCTATTTTATTTTTTTTATATTCGTTCGTTTGTTGTTGTTTGGAGTTCGTTGGTGTTTTTAGCCGAGTAGGTAATTAAAATTTTAAGTTCAATGTTTTTAGTCTCCCTTAAAATAGTTCAAAAATTAAGAAGGAAGAAAGAAATAAGTTAAAATAAATCAACTGTTAATCATTATTCATTAAACTGAATTAAGATTGTGTTTTATACAATTCATAATATTTAAGTAAATAAAAACATTTTATTCTCGAAAAAAAGGACACATATTATGAGTAAAACAATTGTATTTTATAACTATTTATTACGTTTTGTATAAAACTGGAGGATTAGGATATAAATTTTTATAAAATCAAATTGTAATTAGCAATAGCCAAAAGCTTAAAAGGGAAACACGAAGAAAAAACTAAATGTGTCAGGTAGTAGGTGTCATGTGCTTGTGCAACAATTGGCAACAAATAAATACAACAAAAACAGCGGGAAATGAATAAACCGATACAAGAACAGAAAAAGAGTTACAAAGTTGTAATCATTAATTATAATTATATTACCTAAACCTTCTAAACAATGTCTACAAGATCAAAAAGAAAGTCTGAGGTTGTTGTGCCGACTTCACCTCTAAAAAAACGTGTTGAAAACTCGTGGATTCTACTTGTTAAAGGTACGCTATAAATATGATTATCGAAATTGTTATTATATTTACATACCTAATTATCTAAAGTATATCGTGCTATATCGTATTCTTAGTACATCATTAATTAAGATTGTTATTTTTTCAGATTCGTTACTAAATAACAGAAATTTTAGTATAATAACTATACCGCATCCAGGACACGGGAAGCCTGCGAAATACTGTTTAGACGATGTGAATAACAAAATATTCGAAATTGTAACGTTCGACGAGTCGTACCGTTCATGGTTTATTGGAGAAACTGTTAAATCTGATGGCAGTATACAAATGGTTACACCAGTTAACCCTCTGTTTCTTGGTAAGCATTTAATTCCCTTTTGTAACTTTTGTTCGTGATTACCAGTCATAAAATCTGAGCTCATTCTAACTTTGTTTTTTCTTTAAATTACAAAAGCCATGTTAATAACTTATTCATTTTCAGTTTTGCCAAAACTAAGAGAACAATGTTCTGATAAAGCAGTTCCATTAGAAGACTTGCTCTCAGAAAAGGGCTATGACAAGATTCTGGATTTTGTTCCTGATTTAAATCATATTGGTGATGCAAAGGTACAAGTAGCGATAGAAAGTATAGTTTAACACCAAGTAACTAAAAAGTACAGACAGGGGTACACTTTGAAAAAGATTCATCCCGTATTTTATGAAAAAATAATGATTAAAGTTTTATATTATTGGTTATTTTAAATACTTATGTATTGTTATTTTTGTTATTCATTTTACTGTTGTCAGATTTATTTCAGTTGGGTAAAATTTAATTTTCCATTACACATGTCAATGTAACAATTTAACGCTTTAAATTTAAATAGCTTGTACCCGCAACTGCATCCCTGTGGAATCCTAGTGGTCTTACTGGTTCTTCATCATCAGATAAAATAGCTGATATTAACAATTATTGTAATTTTTTTAAAGGGTCCATCAGAAATGAAAGCTTATAAATACAATGAGGAAAAAACACTGACATGGCTAGAGGAACGAGTCAGGAGATTAGCTAAAGTATTGAGGGAGAAAAACATACATGTAACATCTGGAGCAACTTCAGCCACATTTGTGACCAGCACAATTAACAATGACCATGTTGATGAAGGTTTGACAATAAATCAATAGTTTTTTTTATCATATAATTACCCTAATATGAATCAAAGTTGTTAAATGTTTAGCGGGTAGTCTATATTTATTATGATTGTTTGTGATACTCCTTTATAGATTACTATTGGTTCAGTTTTTTTTGAAGATTCTACATTCTTAAATATTGTTTAAAATAAAACGAATTGATTGCCTGTATCTTTAAACATTATAACTGTCAATTACATTAGCAGCAGTTTTATATACATATATATATACACGCTGAAATTTAAATGGTTGTTTTCCCGCAGCGAAAAGGTTTGGTCTTAGTTAAACATTCAATTTATACAAAAACTAAATATTATAAACCAAAAATGGCCGATTAACAATCGTGAAAAACCGAACTCGAAAGTGACATCGAACCGATAGTAATACCTCGCGATACCTAGCGCTCGCGTCGGTCGGTCGCGCGTTCGTTGACCCGGGTGTTAGTCAATCAGCTGATACCTACACCTTAGGTAATGTAACACAGTACCCAATCATAATAATAAGCTTTATCCAATACCTTTTTAGCTATAACTTACAGAAAACGTAACTTAAAACAAGTTTATTATCTAAGAACAATAATTTTCTGAATTAGATACCTAATAAAGTATTTAAGGCGTATTTAACAAAAATGAAAAATTAAATGAACTCCGCGGAAATGATATGGATGCAGTCCTTCTGAGTTGAGTAGTTTCCAGACGTAGTATTGGCTTACGCCAAACTTAGCTGCCGCCATTCGCTTACTTCGGCGAGGATCGCGTTCGAAGTACTCGATGATCTCCTCGTCGAGCTCTGGCGAAAGAACGGCCGATCGACCTCTGCCCTGTGCATGTGCTGGCACTTGGAACTGCCCATGATCGAGTAGCCGTCGCCGCTACGATCGTCCGGTCCTGTATGACTTGAGGGTTCAGAACTCCGCGAAGACGGAGTGACGCCAAGTGTTGCAGCTCGGCGTAAAGACGCCAGGCAGTATGGGAATTATAATTAGCCCTAGCGTACAGTTGCACCATAGCGACGTACTCTAAATTACTAAAACTGTAATGTCGATCCATAATACTAATAAAGTAGGTAATAAAATAACGCGTGCTGCGCTTCCGACGTTCACGGGACAACTAAGGAACTAAGGAAGGAGGGAGTCGAAGGAGAGCGCGGGGCGTTTGTGATTCTTGCGTGCAGGCTATTTGATGCCGTATAACTACCATTGAGCTCTTATTTTGCTTTGAACGTTTATGGATCGTTCTTTACTTTGTCAGCAGCGCGTGCGATTCGAGTAGTACCTACAAGGTCCGTTCCCTCCGTCTAGTGTTACTACTGTTTATCACGCTTTCGAGTTGTCTAATATTTTTTTTAATAATTTTAAATCCAAAACATGTCTAAAAAAAAAAAATATGTTTCGATAGTACTACCGACGGCAAGTTGTTCTGCTTCGGGAAAACAACCATTAAAATTTCACGGTGTATAGATTTAAGCATTTTTAGATATGCATATACTATATTGTTGCCACCTACTCATTTGAACTATTATTGTTTCAGAATTCTTTTTGAAATATGCATGTGGAATAGTATCTGAATATGTAACTGAAGATTTAGCTGAAATCTTAGAAAAGAGATTTAATTTTAAACAAGATTTAATAGAAACTGTTGGAAAAAAACGAAAATCAGAAGTTGAAATTAATGAATCAAACAAAAAAATTAAATGTGATCTATCAGAAAGTGATATTAAAGAAAATGGATTTGTTATACCAGACAAGAACTGTAATGAAATTAAAAAGGAAAAACCATTGACAGCAAAAGAAAAGGCGAGACAAAAAGCTGCTAGCGGCACCAAGACAATTTCATCATTTTTTACAAAGAAATAATTACTCTATTTGGCTGAATTAAATAATACACATAAAATCAATAAAATTATGTATGTATTTTTCTGTACCCAAAAACTATTTCAATGTCAGCAGTAAGTAACCAATAATGTGTCTGGCTGAAAGTTACTCTATGGCCGACATTACACGTTCAATCTGGATCGAGATCCGTGATCGAGATCAATGATCTCAATCCAGATTGAATGTTTAATGTGTGTGATTGACGGATCGCGACATCGGATCGCAAATTATCAAATATTTTGAAATCCATGATCTCGATCCGTTTATCGCAATCCAGATTGAGCGTCTAATGTGCAACATATAATTCGAAAGATACTATTAAAATTACTAGTAGTAATAAGAGAATAAAAAAAAAATATAAAAATAATTACTACACATGCTTTTTTTGTTCAGATCCATTTTGCAATTCATCATCATCAGCCCGTATAACGTCCACTGCTGAACATGGGCCTCCTCCCGGGGAGGGTATTCGCCATAGTCACCACGCTTGGCAGGCGGGTTGATGATCGCAGTATTATGTTGTACCACACAAGGAAAGGCTGCTGCCCGTTCCTTATGATATGCGATTATTATAGATGATTTTATAACAATCGGCCAACAGCTTAACGTGCTTTCCGAGGCACGGAGGGTAGTCCCTCAATCAACCAGACCCGGAAGGATATCTTAGAATTTACACAAAGATTTACTGCCCGGCGTGGGAATCGAATCCTCCTAGACTTAAAGTGAGTCAAATACCGCTATGCTACGGAGGCTTTCGCGATTGTGAACACACAATCTTCCTATTTTTTTCATTTATTGGCAATTAGAATCCCCTGAGCACACGTCTTCATGTGATCATTGCGAACAGTGGACTGACATTACACGTGTAGAGGAACGGTTGGTGGTGTTCCTCCACAGAAAATGAAGATCTTCTTTGCCGGGCGAGGTGGTGTGCCCGGCGACCGACGGCCATTTGTTACTGTTCGGAACTTGTATATGTTCGCTTGTATGGCTTGCGAACTTGTATTGCGCGATACAGGTTAGTTAGGATGCTAGGTGCTAGATGGCGCTGCTCGTCTACTAGTAGTTTGTGTGCGCCTACTGTAGATGTCGCTACACACGCTAAATCTGGATCGAGATCCGTGATCGCGGTAGATTGATATAAACTGATTTGGATTGTTGTCACATTACACAGTCAATCCAGATCACGTCAGTCCATTGTTCGCAATGATCACATGAAGACGTGTGCTCAGGGGATTCTGATTGCCAATAAATATGAAGATTGTGTGTTCACAATCGCGAAAGCCTCCGTAGCGTAGCGGTATTTGACTCACTTTAAATCTAGTAGGTCGTGGATTCGATTCCCACGCCAGGGCAGTAAATCTTTGTGTAAATTCTAAGACATCCTTCCGGGTCTGGTTGATTGAGGGACTACCCTCCGTGCCTCGGAAAGCACGTTAAGCCGTTGGCCAACATAATACTGCGGTCGTCAACCCACCTGCCAAGCGTGGTTACTATGGCGAATACCCTCCCCGGGAGGAGGCCCATGTTCAGCAGTGGACGTTATACGGGCTGATGATGACGAATTGCAAAATGGATCTGAACAAAAAAAGCATGTGTAGTAATTAATTTTAATATTTTTTTTTTATTCTCTTATTACTACTAGTAATTTTAATAGTATCTTTCGAATTATATGTTGCACATTAGACGCTCAATCTGGATTGCGATAAACGGATCGAGATCATGGATTTCAAAATATTTGATAATTTGCGATCCGATGTCGCGATCCGTCTATCACACACATTACACAGTCAATCTGGATTGAGATCATTGATCTCGATCACGGATCTCGATCCAGATTGACCGTGTAATGTCGGCCTATTACACTAGAATGGCTGGTGTATAACTAATAATTATGACTTTCTCCCATTCAGTAACTTCTTGATATTTTTAATAATAGGAAGTGTGATAAATTCTGTATTATTAATAATTCATATTTAGTAAAAGTTTGGAATGGAACACCTTAAGCTAATTTTCATTAGTTTACGTTTTGATGAATAAACCGGTGATTACCGAAAAATTGTTGGCAACACTGCGGTCGCCATTAACAAACGTCCATCCGTTTCGGACTCACGGTGGATTTTTATACAACACGGACATTTAGGGATAAATAAGTGATTTTCGGACGCCCTGGACACTGTGTAGTGAAACTAATGTGATTAATTTAGATATTGTCGTGATTAAAGACTTCTATAAGTGTTCTATATTCCCGAAATCGCGGCCAATGTCAGCAGGCGTGTCAGATCAGGTATTTTGCATTTACGCTAATCTTTACGTTTTAATTACGTTGTACAACATATTATTTTGTAGCTAACACTTCTTTTGTTTCTTGTTTCATGATCGTGGCCGTCTTAGCGGATGAAAGGGCAAGGGAATCAAGGTAAAGTTGGCATCATTATGACGTTGCAAGTGTTTTCTCTGTAGAAGGAACCGCGTACCGGTCGGCTTAGCGTTCGTTTCTGGTTATTGCGATGCTGCGATTAGCGTCGTAATCTCTTAAGCTTTCACTTTTGTTTTTTATTTGCGTACATTACATTTAGAACAGAATTATTTTTAGTAAATTGGTTACAGTCGAACCATCGTTATTTAGTTGACATATCAGATTTAAAAAGAGCAACATAGACGGTTTATACTTGATATAAGGTGTAGGTGGGCAGCTTCCCACTGATGTTCATCTAAAATAACTTGAAAATCGTTGCCACCCACACAAAATCAATGCTCCAATCCTGTAACATACTTTTATAATGTGTAGGACTCTAATCAGACATGTATTACTTAACTCACCACAGTAAGTCAATTATATTACATTATTATAGATAGTATGTTTAATTTCTTAGTTTATAACATATGTATGTAGAAGTAATTTATTCTGTGTGTACATGGTATCTACCTTCAATTATAATACGGACTAAATAAACATTGACTGCTTAGTTTTGAGGTAAATTTTACACAATTAATAAGAGTGATATTGTTACAGATGACCTTGTTAAAAAATCTCAATTTAACTTATCAATGAATGGCATTATGTTTATAGTTTATTATATATATTAATTTATCTTCTTAAAGATAAACAAAGTAGTTACCCATTGCATTTGATGCAAGTAGCTATTTTATTTTAAACTATCACATCTGCAGATAATGACTCCCCTTGTCAATAGTAGTGTGAACTGTTGGGTCCATTTTTGCATCTAAACCATCCAAAGTTTCCCTCAAATGATGAAAATGAAACATTCTCCAATGATCATTCAATTTATTCCATCCATTTCTTACTGGCCCTGTCTATCTTTATACAAGTCTTTCTATTGGCCAATCTCTCCCCATACTCTTTTACCATTTATCAAAGCTGTAATTGGTGTAACTACTAGCCAATAAAAACTGAATGTTTTCATCCTAAAAAAAATGCTCTATAAGAATTTGTATCTATATTTAAATTTCCTTATCATGTATCCAGGTACATTATAATATACAAAACAAAGCTTAGTCATATCATTTGTCATTAGATTGCTGATTTTAGTAATTTAATATTCAATATTCTGAGAATATCTTTGTTTACACTGTTTATCATACAAGATAGCAAGCAAAGCATTGGTGAACATGGAAATACTTTAACCAAATATTAAATAAATGATTAAATTTAAATAAAAGATCAATTGATGAATAATTTGACTAATTTTCTGTTTATGAGTGACCAAACAACCTTCTACATTTTTAATATTATTAGGATTTACAATTAGGGTTACCACAGCCAAATAATGATTGTTGATTAATGTTGTGTTCCTGTGCCTGTGTAAGGTTGCCAGAGCTCATGGAGAGGAAGGTGAAAGGGCCGTCAGTATATGGCTAGTGCTGTAGATATCTACTGTACTGTCCTTATACTTTAAACCTCTAGTCAGGAATTTTAAAAGACTCAGTGATGGTTTTATTGAGGAAAGTAAGTGGTGGACCCACAACCACAATATATGAGTGGGTACATATTTTGTATTAAAAATTAACAGTACCATTCAGATGTACCTTTTACTGACAACACTATTTACATGTAGCCACTGCCTGACAACATTTTGTTGGAATGTGAAACCTAAAAGGACCTTGACTACTTTGCCTACTAATTGAAGAAAAACAATGGAACATCATTCTCCTAGTTTCAGTACCAACATAAAGTACAAACATATAATAAGTTATACTCATGTGTCACAATGCTGATATGAATCAGCATCTACATGGTATAAATGCCTCTATTAACTTGTGAAATGTCTATGTTCAAACTACATACACACATTTACAACCTACTATTATGTATCTTGTATTGTGTCTGTAATTATAACTTGACTGTACATTTGTACAGTCAAGTTATAATTACTGCAGTTACCCAGATTATGAAAGCATATTTAATCAGAAGAATTGATAGAACTTCAAATTGATGTTGAAACACATTTGTGAGCAACATCAATTTGTACTACTTCAAATCTAGCACACCTCTATTCACACAATATCATTATAAAAGTTTTTTAGTCAGATATTGATACATCTATACTGATAAATGTGTATGTATAGGGCATATGTGACAGCAGGTGCAAGTTAAAAAGGTTGTATACATCTGCACTTTTTATAAATAGGTAGACTTGTTGGTAGTTTCTTTGTCTGGTGGTCTCATTAGTGACACCTGTGGTACTGGCAAATTTTCAAGGGTGAGAATGTTTTATTCTTTGTATAAATATGATATGTAGACACAGCTGTTATGACTTGTGAGGCCTTCCAACTTTTATGAAATTTTGATTAAAATAAACTTTATTTTAGTAATCTAGGATTTATTTTATCCTATTCTCTATTTATACTAATACTAGCGGCCCGCCCCGGCTTCGCACGGGTGGACTTTTATACCCTACCCCTGCCCTACCCTACCCCTACCCTACCCCTACCCTACCCCTACCCTACCCCTACCCCTACCCTACCCCTACCCCTACCCTACCCCTACCCTACCCCTACCCTACCCCTACCCTACCCTACCCCTACCCTACCCTACCCTACCCCTACCCTACCCTACCCTACCCTACCCTACCCTACCCCTACCCAAAAGTATCCTATGTCCTTCTCCCAGTTCTTAGCTACCTCCCTACCAATTTTCAGCCAAATCAGTTCAGCCGTTCTTGAGTTATAAATAGTGTAACTAACACGACTTTCTTTTGTTTTTAAAATGTATTCTGCTATTCGGGACGGAAACAAATCCAACAAATCAAAAACCATGGCAATCGGTCCAGCCGTTCTCGAGTTATAAGTGTTGTAACAAACACGACTTTCTTTTATATATATAGATAATGGAGAGAGAATATTATATGTTTGTTTGTTTACTAGATATAGACTAAAACAGTACTTGTATTAACTAACCAGGAGGTTTAAAATTTTAGGGCAATGTAGGTGAAACCATGCCCATTAGTTTCCAAATAAACCTCGTTCCAAATGCTCCTGTAGACATCATAGCATAGTAGCATAGCAAAGTTGTCAGTTATTGTAAGACTTGTATTGTAATATGTTTCCCATATACATGAATACACTTATATATAAGTATACATATATACATACATACTAGTGCATGTATTTTTATTTGTATGGTAGTTATAGCAACAGGTCTGAATTAGATTTGAAGGCTTCCAGGTAACAAAGGAGAGGAGGCCTCGTATTATTTTCCAAAGAAAAATATGATTTTATTCTTAAATCAAGATTTTTATTGGACTATTTATTGTGAAACCAAGTTGATTTGTTTTTAAATTTAACACACACACATTTATAGGGTAAAGTCGGAGTTTAAATTATTTGGTTAGTACCTGGCCTGAGTAGCAATAAAATATAACATACACAATACAATATTATCATCTAAGTTTTCTTTATTTTTTCAGTGCAGTCTGAATATAACTGGTATAATGCTGATATAATCTTATATTATGAAATAATGCATTTATTCAGCACTTAGGTATATAAATACACACTTGTAGTAGCTAGAATCATATAAGCATGTAAACAACTGTAGGTAACAGGCAGATTTTACTTTCTTATAACCTAAGTTTTAAAGAAGTACAATCTGCAGGCATTATACTCTATCCGCCGACATGTCATTGATTTTTCTTATCATATTTTTATATTTATAGGTAATATTGTTTGATTATGTTATACCTAATTAAGTACCAATCAACATTTTAGTGAAATCAATCATAATAAATTTAAGTTACACATGCCTTAGGGCATCCTTATGGGGTAGGACAATGGTCTAGGTTGACTGAGAAATGTTGCTAATGTTGTATTTTCTATCAATTACAGTGACAAATGCACCGAAAGATCAACATTTAGAAACCGGCGGCGACGAGCTAGCGGAGGTGTCATGGCGGCAGCAACAGCCTTCCTATGCACCACCCATCTCGACCGCGGCCGACCCGTACAGCGTGGCAGGTAGGTACATACTTTCTACCATATACTACCACATAACTAGCCATGTTTACCAAGCCCACCCTTCTGAGAACTACATCTCATTTACACTTCCTCTAGTTGTGAGTACCCCCCACAAGCAGAAGCTTTCAAATTATTGTCGTTCTCTATTTTACTAGCTCCATTCATTATAGTTCTATGTTCAGTAGATTCTAGTAGCCCTTTGTTGTATTAGTATTTCTTTAATAAACATCTTTTGTATCTTGTTGCTTAGTAAGATATTTCATAGATTCCAAGATATTTGTTTAGAGACAAATATTTTTTCGTCATTTCAGGTTATTACGGTACAACAGCACTTCCTTATCAAGCTTTTGGAGTCGGGGATGGGACATGGTCCACCAATGGAACAGACCCGATGACATTCGGAGGATACAATCCTCACGATTCTTATGGAATGGATGGTAGCTAGTATTCATTCTGTAACAAGAGAAAAGATGTCACAATCTCATCAACTTACATGAATATATTCATACAACAAAACGACAAAACCTCGATGAATATCTCGCTTCTGTGGAAACCACACCTGTCTTGTGTATCACCTGCCAATCGACACATTTATACACCATCAAATTACTATTCACCTCAATTTCATAAGTTCAAGTTACTAAATTATATATTTAATCACCCTTCCAAATCCATCTTAATACAATCATGTCACCATTTCAGGTGTATTCGGACCCTCCACAACGCCGTTTTCGACCGCCGCGTTCGGACAGCCGGCCTCGACGTTTAATTACTTTCACGGCAATGGCGATTATTCGACTTGGGGCCAGCTCGGTCGCGCCAAGCAGTACGATGACTACTACAGAGCTGACGGGCTCTACGTGCCCGACGGCATCAAGGCCGTCGACGCCGGCGTCCAGGCGCTGTCGCTCGGAGAGCACAAGGCGGAGAAGGACCGCCCCCCGGAACTCAAGGACACGTCGGGCGGCTCGCAGCCCAAAAAGATGACATGGGCGTCCATTGCCAGTCAGCCGGCCAAGCCCGCGCCTACGTCGCAGGGAGGAGCCGCGAAGAAGAAGGGTCCGGGCATGCCCCCGCCGCCCATCGTGCCCGGGAAACATAACATGGACATTAGCACGTGGGACGCGGGCAAGAGCGCGCCGGTCGCTAGCGTGCCTCCGCCGCAAATGCAGCCGCCGCCCGTGCCGGCGCCACTACCCATGCCCGCTCAGCCCTCGCCCGCCATGCGCCACCCGCCGCCACACCAGCCTCCGCCCGCGTGGGCGCCGCGCGCTCCGCCCCCGCACCCCGCTCACCCCGCGCATGCGGCTCACCCGCCTCCGCACGCCCCTCGCCCGCAGCTAGCGGCGGCGCCCGTACCCGTTCCGGCGCTGCAGCCTCCTGCGCAGCAGCAGCCGCACCCCGTCCTCGACGAGTTGCGCGTCAAGAACGACTACAATCCCAAGGAGTTCGATCTTAGTGCGCCGCTCGCTCGATTTTTCGTGATCAAGTCGTATTCGGAGGACGACATCCACCGCAGCATCAAGTACGAGATCTGGTGCAGCACCGAGCACGGCAACAAGCGGCTCGACTCGGCGTTCCGCGAGCGCGAGAGGGAGGGCGGCTGCGTCTATCTCCTCTTCTCGGTGAACGGCAGTGGACATTTCTGCGGCATGGCGCGCATGGTCAGTGCGGTCGACTACAACTCCAATTCTAGTGTGTGGTCGCAGGACAAGTGGAAGGGACAGTTTCGCGTTAGGTGGATCTATGTTAAGGACGTTCCGAACGTGCAGTTGCGTCATATCAAATTAGAAAATAATGAGAACAAACCGGTGACGAATTCTCGGGACACTCAGGAAGTGCCCCACGCTAAAGGGTTGCAAGTGTTGCGTATCATGCACTGCTATTGTCATTCGACTTCTATTTTTGACGATTTCATTCATTATGAAAGACGTCAGGAGGAAGAGGATTCCCGCAAGCCTCACCACAGCAATCAGGACAATAACCGTGATGACCACGAAGGTGGCCGTGGCGGGTATCGTAACAACTATCGTGAATATCGCGATAAGCGCGACGGACGGGACGGGCGCGACGCTCGTGACGGCCGTGACGGACGCGACGGTCGCGAAGGTCGAGACGGTCGCGACGGTCGAGAACACCGCGACAGTCGCGACTCGAGAGACCACCGCGACTCCCGCAACTACCGCGACTCACGTGATAATCACGATATTGATGACGACGGACATGGACCACGTGATTATAATGACCATGGCGATCGTAACGATTCAGGGATGTATGGTCGTGATCGCGATGGTCCTGTTTCAAACATGTATCGCGATCGTGACTATAATAGACCCCGTAAGGTGAGTTATATAGAGAAATATATGTATATTCAATAATAAGTGTATGTCGTTATAATGTGAGTTCCATCACATATATCCTTTGTATAAAAGATAGTGTTAGTTCACTCTTCATATTATTATGTACAGGTTCTCCCATATATCGGAGCTCCGAAAATAATGTGTGCTTGAAAAGTTAAATTGAAATTTTGATAAAACTAACAGTCGTCAGAGTAATTAAACTTGGTCCACATGTGCTGTTTACGCAGTAACATGAACACAATATTTATTGTCTTTTTTGTTTCAGGACCGAGACGGTGCCCGTGGCCGCGGGCGTCCTCGCAACTGATTAGAGTGTTTGCTATGTGAAAACGATTCGTGGACTAGCTTCTCCCCATAGACAACTAGTAGTCGACTAATTGGTTCCGAATCACATAGATGTATGTATAGTGTACATACATAGATAAAGAAGAAAAATGTATCGGCGTGACCGCCGGTTGTGGGTCGCGCTCCAACCTGAACAATTTTAATGTAACATAGATATATTATTAATTGTTTTAAACAGTGCATCGCTAAAAAAACATTCAACAAATTAAAATGTGCTAAATATATTCGAACTGGAAGAACGTTTAAATAAACAAACGCCTAGTGAACAGAACTAAATACCAACAATTGTCACATATTAATAACACATTATGTGGCAATGAGTGGAATTGTGGACTTTATTTCAAATTTGTGGACTAAATCGATAAAATATAGTAATTTTTATATCTAGAAAATTCTGTGGTGAGAGGAGTTGATCCTACGGTTTAGGACTGGTGAAGTAAAGGAAACTTTGATACAAGTATCTAAATGTGTGCTGACTGACTGATATGATACTACATCATCGAGTGTCAATGATATTCATTTAAACAAATATGATGGCTGATAATATCAGTGGTGACTTATAACTTTTATATTGCAGAAAATGTAATCAAATAAGGTGTGGACCTTTTTGTATAAATTTTTTTATATCAATATAATGGACAGATGTGTATGAGTTCTCTCGTGGCATTGAGTTTAGTTTTACTCCATGCTGGTTTACATTTATTTCTTTTTTTTTCATCTAATCATTTTGATGTTTGGTTTTGGTACAAACTTGTTGATACATCGTGGAGTAAACAATACCACTAACCACTATCTCTTCAATTAGAATGTATACTGATTTGTGAAACTAATATTATTTCTAAGCTGTAGGTATGTATGGATTGTTCCTTGTTGAATTTTTAACATGTGTACATAATTATATTATTGAAAAAACTTAAATATTTTCTACTTTTAAGTGAAACTGCAGTGTGACGAGAGAAGTTTATTGACAAACAGAAGAGATTTCCATTATAACTTGTTCTGAACTTAAATTATATTTTTATTCATGTATCATATCCCCCACCTTAATATTAAAAGTGCCTTTTAGTTTACAATAAATTGATATTTGGAAACTGTTCTTAATTTGTGTAGTTGTTTGGTAGTGCCACAGTGGTATTTTAATACCATAAAATGATTTCTAGTTAATTTTGCTAATGCATTCTAAGTATGTTCTTTATTTTACATTATGTTTTTAGTTTGTATTTTGTTTTAAATAGAAAGCTAAATCCCTATATGAAACTTGAAAACTGTACTTCTATATGAAATTCTTTTAGAAGTGATACTGGATTAAAGGCTGTCATTGAAATCGCCAATTATTATTTTTGTTCAGATCCCCAACGTCAAAAGTGTGTTGACTAATGGTAGTTTCATAATACCGTCACCACGACTGGTGCGATAAGGTGGTGAATTGGGTGGATAAGTGTAGTGATCATAATAGGGACCAATCTTTGTACCCGAAAAATATATAAAAATTGCTTCCAAAAGTACAGAAATATGTTTTTTTTCTTCATGTACAAATTAAGTATTAGTGTTAGTGCGCCCAAGGAGTGCTCACTATATGTATGTAATTTGTGTTTAGTGTAATGATACATGTGCATGTTGCACTAGCAGGAAAGTAGCTCGTAGAGTGTTATGAGCTGAATTATATCTAAGAGAGCAATCTGCTGTAAAAGTTAGCCATATAAAAAAATAATGCGTCTGGTCGTTTTGAAAGAAAACTTAAAAAACTATTCCTGCTGAGACCCAGCAAGAATCGTTTTTTTTTGCTGATGAGCTACACGATAGTATTACATCTTTCTTTGAAGATTCATATTTATTATATCGACACAAATAAGTTATATTGACTCAATAGATATAATAGTATTATATAGGCTAAAACATTGATGGATGTTTTCCAGCAGTGGAATGATTCCGTCTTGGTAGCATAATTATGTTATCTTTAGTGTCGCCGCGGTTCGTGGGCCATAGTCACCATGCTTGGCAGGCAGGTTGGTAGTCAAGCAAGGAAGTTTGAAACCATAACGAGGCCAAAATGCTAGTACTATCGTCATCGTCGAGATTCCTACTTGTTAAATTATGGTAAATACTATGGTACTACCATCGATGTCACGTTTTGATCCACAGGTAAAGCAACAATACTATGGGATTTTGTATTGCAGAAATTACCAGTGTCGCGCTTGGAGCCCAGCGAGATGCCAAGACTAGAGTTGCCAGGTGTTTGGATAAAGCCGGACTTAGGCTTGTTGATGACGTGTCCCATCTTTGTCAGGCTATTTACATTTCGCAAACGAGCGAGTGCCGAATGCAACACGAATATTATCGGTCGCTCCGCCATTTCGTTCATATTGATATACCACCGATATAACCGATAGGTAATAATCACTTAAGCTTGATTTTACATACAAATTTGTCGTATCTATTAACACTGAGATAAAATCCACAATAAGTTGGGGTGTCCGGCCTTCTTACCCAAATGTCCGATGAAACTGGCTGACCTGGCTATTAGTTTAGTGACCTGGCAACCCTATTCCCAACTAGTAGGTAGGTACCTTCGAAAAGTAATGCTGTAAGTTTGCCGCGGACTATGTGTACTCCAACCGTAAAAATTAGAGAAGTACTTCCGTTCCGTTCGTCAACGTGCACTTTCTCCTTTTAAATAATAAGATCTGCATATTAGAGGAGGTTGGTGGTGTTCCTCCATAGAAAATGAACCTAAACCTAATATCGTAGTACCTACTAGTGAGAACAAAATCTCCCATTAGTTGGGGTTCCCATGGAACTAGTAGAACAAGTAAGAACAGAGGCTCCCACTAGTTCTACTAGAACTGTTCAGTAGGACAAATGGGAACAGATGGAACAACTGTTTGAGTTAACGTATTAACGCACTGATTCTGAGTATTAACGCAATGCCAGTAAGTTAAACGCTTCTGTACGAAACAAAAATATTTGGATAGCAGGGGAAGTTAGTACAAGATGATTCCCTGCGGGAATCGCTGTAAAATGCATGTTCTTCAAGGTGATTAATATTAGTATATTTATTGTTACCTTATACTCAAAACTAGAACCTAATTGAGGTTTCATTGATATATTTCTGTTTTTTAAAAAGCTTACAAAGTAATCATCTTGTACATATCTATGGGTAAGACGAGAGTAGGTAGAGGTACCCATTACGATAACAAAATATTTTTATGAAGAATAAAGTAAGTAATAAAAAAAATACGCATTAATCTTAATTTTAAATATTCATACATCTTACTCGTGTTAAGTTTTCAGTTCTTCTTTTCGTGTCTACCTGGCATTCAAACTTGAGAAGACCAGTACTCTGCCACTGACAGCATATCAGTGGCGTTGCACAGGTCCTCGCGTGTACAGGTGTTGGGGCACGCAGGGCAGAATAGAAGGTGCGCCATTGTGTGGAGGGAGGTTTCAGTTAAGTAAGGTAATTTAATAAAAAAATCACCAGTCTACAAAAAATTTAAAAGTCATAAATAACAAAATCAACATTCTACAACATTTTTAAAAGTCATAAAAATTCAAAACATCGTAATTGTTGAGGTTCAATGATAATTCAATTTAAGTTAGTAATTAATTTGTACCAGTTACGTGATGAATCATAATATAAGATCAATCTAAATATATTATTCCTATCTGAATCTCCCGTAAACGTTTTTTGACAGGTTTTTTGTTGCATTCTATAAATATAAAAATTACGTGTCACGTTGTTTGTCCGCGATGGACTCCTAAACTACTGAACCGATTTTAAATTTGATTTGCACACCGTGTGCAAATCGACCCAACTTGAAAGATAGGACAGCTTACATTTCAATTTATAGTCACAATATTATTTTATTGCAAATTATTTGTCTGTTACTTGACAGTCATAATTATCTGTTAGCTCCAAAGGATTCTAACAGATGCGATATCTGTAGGGTAGGGTAGAGTAGGGTAGATGCAGGACACCGCATAAACGAAGTCTCTCCGGGCCAGTTAATTTTATACAAATGTTTAGGTCTTTTATTTATCGATTGAGACAGTACAAAGTCTGCCGGGTAAGCTAGTATCATAAATAAATTAATCAGTGTTTATTCCATGCCGCCATTTTCCACAACATTTTATCCATTTTTCACCTTTAGTATCTAAATCTAATGAAAACTTTTCTGTGCAGTACAGACACTGAGTGTCATCTTCTTTAAACTCAGATGTGTTATATGAAGTGTTTTTTCTTCTCTAAGCTAGCTCTTGTTGCTAGTTAAAACAGTTATCTATATGAGTGGTTATCCTTTTGAACATGCTGTTTTTGCTAAAAGTTTCAGTCCAGCAAATTCAATGGTAGTCAATGGAGGATCGGGGTCACCAATTGTAGAGGAACGGTTGGTGGTGTTCCTCCACAGAAAATGAAGATCTACTTTGCCAGGCGAGGTGGTATGCCCGGCGACTGACGGCCATTTGTTCCTGTTCGGAACTTGTATATGTTCGAATTGGCTTGCGAACTTGTATTGCACGATACAGGCTAGTTAGGATGCTAGGTGGTAGATGGCGCTGCTCGTCCACTAGTAGTTTGGGTGCGGCTACTGTAGATGTCGCTACAGTTTCAATCAAAATCATTATTATGGGATTCTTATGTAAACGAACACAAAGATAGAAACAAAAAGAACGATGCATTCGAAGAAATTTTTCAAGCCCTAAATATACCCAAAAAAGACGTGAAAAATAAAATACATGTAGGTACTTCCTGCGTTTTCTCTTTGGAGGAGATAGTTTCGAATCCACCATCTTTGTTTTTTATTTTTATTAGAAATCCTATACATTAGATACAGAGAACACAACAACATTACTTCCTCGGGCAACATTTTTACGCAGACTGGCGTGTGGACAACCTTTAGTGATTTAAACAAAGTTTTATCAGCATTCTCCCCATTTCATCAACAATGTTTATCAACTGTTGCCCAACAAATGTTTACCATGAATACGAGGCTTTAGTTTTTGCCATTTCCTTGATTCACTGGAACTAAAAGTCGTAACTTAAGTTACAAGCAGCTTTCTAGTTTGTGTTACGCCTTAAATTCAGCTAAGTACCTACATTAAATAAAAAGCATCCGTAGGCAGGCTGGATAGTTCAGCTTATTTGTTGGCCGAAGCCACCGGACTTCTCCACTAAGAGTCTAATTTGACAGATTTAATTCACGTTTAAGAAATTCATGGCCCTTTGCTTTAAGTTTTTACTATTTTTTACTAATTTCACTAATAAGTCTTATTTCATTTCACAAGGGTTCAAAAAATGGGCCCTCAATCCAGATGCACATCTAGACAGCACCTTTAAATGCCGGGCGTCTGGGGCCCATGGACCCAATTGAACCAAAATGCATTATACAAAAGTTGCTTAAAACTAAGTAACCTAAATTTTAGTGTTCTGATGACGGCTTCCATACGCTCCCCCATCGATCTAACCAATTTTAAAAGGTCTTGAGGTATCCATTAGCCCATTCCTCAATAACGGCCTCTTCGAGCTTCTGAATAGTCGTCGAAGTGGAATCACGAATCGAAGCTTGCGTTTTAAATAGTCTCAGAGGTGCTCTATCAAGTTCAGGTCTGGACCTCTCGCTGGCCACAGCATGTCAGACATCCCAACCTCTTGAAGAAAGTCGCGCACAATTGCTGCAGTGTGAGCGCGAGCGTTATCGTTCATTTATGTGAATTAGAACCGATTTCTCAAAGAAGTCGATACAATGGATCGGTCATCTCTCAGAGGTGCAGCGATGTCTACTAAACCCATGCCTCCGGACATGGCCACCGGCGCGGCCGCCGCTTTACACTCCGCACCGCTAGTACACTAGAATAGAAAAACGGCTAAAGTTTACTTGCCAAGCTACATCACACTGCTGCATCCCTGATCGCAGTAGCGAAATCACTTTGGGCGGCTTCATCAGCAGTGGTATCCATCTTTAAGGTTTTTTTTTCATGTAAAAGACGGTCCTATAATGTGGTCTTTAACTACTGGATAGCAAATGAGTATGACGCACATTGAACATGTACCTGTGCAACTAGCGGACCATCTGAGGAGCAAAATCGTATTTTTTTTTAAAGACAAATTTTGCCACCTACTAACCTATTTTTTCCCAACCTAGGTCCCGAACCGTCCGTGAGACATATAATGGGTTCCTACCTACTGTACTGGTTGTACATTGAGTTTATCTCCACTTTGTTACTTTGGGGTAGTAAAAAACTTAAGAATAATATTATGTAAAAATTTTTAGACAAGTACTACCGTATATTTCTTTTCAGGGGGGAATTGCTTTAATGGTACGCTTCCCCTCCGCCGCTGCGGCGTTACCGCGCCGGCGAAGGAGTATGTGGGACTTGCCCTCTCCATAGAACCTATGGTTTTCTGGGATACACCGTCCCCGTGTATATAAGACACTGTAGGTAGGTACCTATCGATGGTATGTGATCCCGATGTCCTTCTTATTTCTAGTAGGTACTTATTTGTAGAACTTGGCTTATAATAAAATATTATAAAATGTATTAAATTAAATGAAAACTAATCATAAAAATTACTAACCATAAAAAACAACTCCTTCATAGAAGATTCCTGCGATATCGAAACTAACATACAATACATATCAACAAGTTATCTAAATACATTTCAGTTTATTTTTGAGATACAGTAGCATGATTTATCTTCCGTAGTAAAACTGTGAATGCAAAATTTTTGCATCTGTGAATTTAGTTCCAAATAAGACATAAATGCATTGTGCACAGTTTACTTTTCTGTTATTTATTTCATGTTCAGAAACAAAAAGAAATTAACATTTGTATTTCTATAAATGTCAAAACGTTAAATGACAGTTAGTTTCTAAACGAAATCTTGATAAAATGTTTCATTCCGACAGATACACAGCTTGGAGCATAACAGGCATGCCATCTTTGTCTATCTATCTTTAGTGTCATATCGCCATACTACTTTATCTTTAATGTTTTTAATGTCAAGAGTTTTTCGTGAATTGTAATGTGGTGTTGAGAACATTGAGTAAATTGAATAAAATGTTATATTTTTGTTTAATTTAGATCAATATACTATTTGATTAATATCCAAAATCACGTACTTGTGTAATATCTACATTTGAATATGGTGCGTGAGTCACAGTGCCTTAGAAACGTAAATCGTAGGATTGTTTGTTTGTGTTTCCTCGCGTCTCGGTTCCGTCAGTCGCTTTCGCCCTGTGCCAGCGGCAATACTCATAGTCGCTCGACCCGGGCTCTCCTTGAGGCTCGCGCTCGTCACTCATTTTTATTTTCGGATTCTAGTGGCATAACAAAATTCGAGTAATATCAAATAAAATAATGCTTTTGAACTATTTATCTATCAGATAATCAACGATAATGAGAACTATGTTTAAAGTGTTAAAATGACTTTATGGACTTTCGTAATCGAAAAGAAACAGTAGATCGTTCAGTGAGAGTGTGGAGCTGAAATTATTTTAGTAAAAATGAGACATGCATTCAGTCGAAATGCAAAAAAGTGTATCAGTGCAAGTAGATAGTGATTTCGCTTTGTTCCTGCCGAGCGGTGTTTACGAAATAAAAAAAATGGAGCCGAGATCGAAACTACGAAAAGTGATATTCTTCTGTTTATTACTGTCATTATTTGGAATGGTTGCTTTTGGATACTTCTGCCCAGACCAGGTTAGTTTCATAGTAAACTAAGGATACTTGCACATACAATTAAATAAACTTTAAGTTTATTTTTTTCAGTTTTAAATTAATTATCATTAAACACATGATACCACAATATTTTTTTTACAATATTTTATTCATTATATCCATATCTTCAAATTCAAATTCAAATCTTTATTGCTTCTATGGAAGTGTATGTACATTAGGTCTTAAAATGTTAATATATAAGGTTCACATGGACCCTGTCGGGCACAGCAAAATGGGACAGAGGAAGGTATTCTTTTTTTGTTTATTAAGAAAAATTTACTATTTTAAGTTGTCTTTCAAATATTCATCTACGCTATAATAGGATTTGCTTGTTAGCAGAGTTTTAAGTTTTTTTATAAATATGTTTATTTTGGATTCTTTTCTGATGATTTCTGGTAATTTATTAAATATTTTTATGGACATGGGTAACGGACTAGTTGCATGTAAATTTAATCGAGATGTAGGTATATTTAATTTATCTTCATTCCGTAAAGAATGTTTTAATTTTTTGTCTTGGACAGTAGTAAAAAGTTCCGAGTGTTTTTTAACAAATTTGCAGGTTTCTAATATATAAATAGATGGTAAAGTTAAAATATTATGTTTGATAAAATGAGGCTTACATGATTCTGTGCTATCAATATGGACAAGGATACCAATTAGTTTTTTCTGTGCTATGAAGAGTGCAGAAAACGGCGAATCTTATTTAATAGTAAATGCCTACTTCTACTCGACAATACATGTACAAAAACATTACCAAATACGGACAAAGTAAATGCAATTTTAATAAGGTGTAAATAATATAATATATAAGAAATGGATTTCATTTAGGAAGATTTCTATAAGAATGCTTTCTTTTATTTCTACCATTAATGTTCTGCATTTTGCACACATATTGTAAAAGACACTACATTGGAGGAACACATGAAAAGTGATGGCTATAAATTGTTTGAAGATATTACTTATATTACCAGCATGAATTTAAATAAAATTGATAAATTTTAAAATCTGTTGAACTAAATTATATTGAATCAATTCATAGTTTATGCCTTTTAGTTTTTTTATTTAAAATTAATCAATAATGTGAAATGCTTAACTATGAAAATATAATACTAATGAAAATTGTGATGCTTATTCAATTAATTATAAACTTAAGTGACCATACAATAAGGCACTTACTCCAATCAACATAGTATAAAGCTTCAAAGCAGTCTATTATCTACTATGTCATTTATGATGCTGCATTTCCTGATCATTCTGAAAAATTATGTTTTTTATTTAGCCCTTTTTGTTATCAATATATCAGATATTTAACATTTTAAATCAATAGGACAAAAAAGTTAGTTCAAGAACAAATTATTTAATTTATTTGTCCTTAATTCAGTAGCCTACCACAATTTTCCTCTCACTTTTTTTTAAATGTATTATGTAAAATCAATACCAATAGTATTCATATTTTCCTTAACAATCATACATTCAGTACCTTATCATATATATATTTAGTTATAAAATTGATAACATTAACACTGAGTTTTAATTATAGACTGGTTTTTATAGCATACTTAATGAGTAGTTATCAAAACTATAACATTGCTATTAAATATTTAATTATCTATGTTAGGTTCCTCATATTATTATATGTTATATATTATGTTAGGTATGTCATACTTGAATTGTTATGAGAATGTGTATTGTGTGATGCTTTTTGTTAAAACCCATAACCATAAAAAACCTGTTTAACGACCTATCCAATGAAGTAAGTAAATAATAAATATATTTGAATTTTAATTGTGTATCACCTGTATAAAATTTGTAACTTATTATTAAGTAATTACCTAGGCTAGTAGTCCTTCCTATTGAATAGCAATCATTTATTAAATAACAACCCGCCCCGGCTTCATATTGGTTTAATGCTGATGTATTTTTTACATATTAATATATAAACCTTACTCTTGAATGCCTATACATATCTATTAAAAAAACTGCATCAAAATCCATTGTGTAGTTTTAAAGATTAAAGCATACATAGGGACAGGCAGTGGGAAGCAACTTTGTCTTATACTATGTAGAGTGATAATTAAATGTGTTTCTGAATTTATTATTGTCTTGTTAACTGTGAAATAACTCTGTACAACAAGTAGACTGAAAAATTATCTTTTATAACATTTAATTAGACTTCTTGATTTTTGTGATTTATTACTTACCTATCTAGGATATTTACTGTAAGGGCTTTTTTGTTTGTACTTATACTATAGTTAAAAATTGGGGTCATTTTCGTTATTACTAAAAATCCAAACTTAGATATGATTACTACAGCTTTTGTAAGTGTTTATTAATCCCTATCAAATTAATCCAACATTTATTTTACTCACATACCTACTTAAATATAAATCTATTCATCTGGGTTTGGTGTAAGGGCTTTTTTGTTTGTACTTATACTATAGATAAAAATTGGGGTCATTTTCGTTATTACTAAAAATCCAAACTTAGATATTATTACTACAGCTTTTGTAAGTGTTTATTAGTCCCTATCAAATGAATCCAACATTTACTCACATACCTACTTAAATATAAATCTATTCATATAACTTGTGGAAGTTAGTGCATACGTAAATTAAATGCAATTTACTAGTATCTGCCTTCTACTGAGTCACTGTGAATTTAATTACTTAAATATTTTATGAGACTTCCAACTTAGTGTCATTTATTCCTGGACTGATAGGTATTTAAGTAACTAGTAGTAACCTTAAATGTCAGTCCACGAATAAATTACAGTGTTCTGCATTAGATTCCAAAGTCAGAACATAAAAAAGTAGCAGTGGTTTTATATGAATACAAAAGTATGTCAAAGTTATGATCGATAACATAATATCCTACTAATATTATAAACGTGAAAGTTTGTTAGTATGGATGAATCGATGGATGTTTGTGTCTCTTTCACGTTACAACTACTGAACGGAATTGGCTGAAATTTTGCACCGGGATAGGTTATATGCTGGATTAACATATAGGCTACAAAATATCACGGTCCAACCCACTGGAGCAGAGTAACGCCGGTAATACCGCGGGGCGCAGCTAGTTACATCATAAAAGCAACAATTATATTGCATGTTACCAACATAATTAAATTACACGTGCACAATATAGGTACCTACAATCAATTAAGATACCTACCTGAGCATTTATCTTATTATTACGATTACTATCAATGAATGAAAATAGATATTCAAATTTTGTTACTTTTGTATTACAAATGAGTGCTTAGTGTGCTAACTCAGTCTTAAAGATTCTTAAAAACTTGCTTGCTGTTTGTAAGTTAAGTAAACACCCATTACTAATGCTTGGGAGTAAAAAAATATAACACGAGCTTATTTACGCTTAATTTTGTGCAAGGACGTAAAATCTCTATAAAAAATATACCTAGCTAAAGTAAATTAATTAAATATACACAGCACCGTCTCCACGGAGCCACCAGTTTAGTCAATAAATTAATTAAATATTTGACTAAACTGGTGGCTTCGTGGAGACGGTGCTGTGGTTGCTTCAGAGACGTGATGTTCTGGAATCGTCTTATACCAGGTGTAAACTATGACAATAATTGTTTCAAGTCTGCGTGTACGTTGTGTTCGTGATTAGTTGGGGGTCTGTAAAGAACCCCCAACACATTATTATATTACTTAACTTCAGTGGTTGTTTAAAAAAAAAGAAAAGTGCATTTATAATCGGCACTTCCCGCGCGCAGTTTCACTCGTATAACTCACAAATATAGCCTATAGTCTTTCTCAATAAATAGGCTTATATACCAATTTTTTTTTGAATATGGGCCGTAGGTCCTGAGATTAGCGCGCACTTCTCATCTTTACATATTATATTAAACTAGCTGTCCTGCGCTGTTTCACCCACGTAGATCCCGCTCCCGTGAAAACTTTTACTAACAATAGCCATATGACACTCACAATTGACGTGGCCTTCTATTAGTAAAATATATTTTTAATCGGTTCAGTAGATCCAGAAAATGCCCCCTTTTTTTGTTGTCCGGGGGGAAATGCCTTTACTTACGCATTCTTACCGCTGCGCGCCGCTGCAGCGTATTCGCGCGCTGTTGGTGGGATATGTGGGACTCGCCCTCTCCATAGCGTGGTATACTAACTCAAACCACGAGGAGAGGACCGTATACCACTAAAACCCCCCGGACACTCCTTCGATCCGCCGTTAGCGGAGGCCGGGTACGCATAAGCTATCCGGCCAGAGACTACCCCCTACAACGTCACCAACTCACAAGCTTAAGTATAATATATAGATTAGTATAAATTATCAAACTTCTACAATAAATAATATTATATTAGTGGTATATAAATAATATACGTAAAATCGGGTATCGACTATCCGGGCTGTTGTAACCGAACTCTATTAATTAAGACCGTGGCAACCATATTGGTAGCCTTGTTTTTATGTGGATGCAGTAGCAAGCACCCAACCCGCTCCGCCACTCGTCTCGGTACAAAAAACCTATATCTTCACCGACTGGTACTTACCACGCAAGTTGGCATGACCCTGCGATGTATCGTTTTTTTATATAGATAATAATTGGATACGGCATCGCGATATTATCGTTGCACTCGCAGGTATATGTTTAATTGTTGTTTTATTATGATCTACAAGAAATATTAAATACGTACATAGCTGCTGCCCGCGACTACGACGAAAAAATAGCCAGATTTAAAAAACAAGGCCGGAGTTATCTGCCTCTTTCTTATAATAAAATCCAGGGTTCAGCCGTTACTGAGAATACCCGAAAAAAAAGACACACAGATAGATAGACATTTTTACCTAATATACATTTTATACCTATTGAGTAAAAAGGTGTTAGGTATTTTTCCTTAACATACAGATTTATTTGTACAAATAAATCTATTTTAGTAGAACTAAATGCTTAATGGTGATTTCCTATGATATTATAGATAATTAATCTTAAGCATGCTTTATGGTAGCAGGTCATTCTCATGATTTCATATTTTGCATGTGGATATGTCCCACAAATTACTAAATAAGTAAATATAACTTACATACCTATAAGTACTATTTACATTATTTGTGTCTATACATAACATACACATAATCACGCCTTTCTCCCATGGGGGTAGGCAGAAACTACAGAACGCCACCTGCTACGATCCTTACACACTCCCTTTGCCTCGTCCACGTTCATACATCTGGTCATACACGCACGCCGGTTGCGAGTACTACGCACCTGACCTTTCTGAAGAACATCACCTATGAGGTCAGTGTATGTCCTTCTAGGGCGTCCTCTCCCGGCGTTTCCACTCACATCTGCCTTGTAAATACCTTGTGTCTATAATCTACTGAAAATATATTATTCTTATCATTGTTGTCTTAATTCCAACAAATAAAAAGTGTTCTGTTTTGGGTTTTAAATATCCCTTGAGCAGAATTCAAGCGATTAAATGTTGGCTATGTCTATGTGGGTGGGTGAGTTAGTAATCGGAAATTGGAATAGCCTTAAAATGTTTGCAATTTTGTACATATGTAGGTGTCGCTGCGGGTGTTTGAACTTGCTTAAACGTTTCTATTGAGACGATCGGCATACGCTTACACTAGGAATACCACACATTTGTTATCTAAAAGAGAAATATCCGATAAACGAACCACCATGACATGTGTTTTTATATATTGGGACACACAATAGTTTTTGATATGTATAAAATACTGGCTTATACCTGCAGCATCGCTTGCATTGGAGCTAATGTCCTTAATGTCCTTACGTTACTTCTAATACCTCCAAGAATATGTGTACAAAGTTTCGTAATGATTGGTTTAGTTGTTTTCGTGTGAAAGCGTTATATACAAACTAACATTCACATTTATAATATGAGTAGGATTTAGAACAATATTTACTTATACTAATTCTGCTTAGTATGATAAAAAATATACCTAGGAAAAAATATATGAATAGGGTTCTGTACTTTATCAAAAATCTTTTTGAACCATAATATTTGTCATCATGTTTAACGTCTCGTGGTCATCTATCGAAATTGTATGTAAAATAAAGAGAGAACAAAAAGTATCATGCTTCAAGGCTTGATATGTTTAGGTCTCTAACATTTCGGTATTTTACAAGATTTTCTAACTTATGCCAATTCGTCCAAGTTAGCTACTTTGGGCTAACGCTCTAATTAGTCTTAGCGTGATAATATTTAGCCTTTTCCGATAAATGGGCTGTGTAACACTGAGAAAAAATGTGTTATCCGACCCTATTAGTCCGATTTGAAAAGCCTGATCGATCATGAGATTAGTGCGTTCAAGCAATGGAAATAAACTTAATAAACTCTCCAGCTTTATAATATGAGTAATAATGTGAATAGATTTTAAATTATAATCACTCTGATTTTGGCAAAATGACCACTGATTGCGTTGACAGGCCATTAATTTAAGAAGAAAACTCGTCTTAATCTCATTTTCTCTCGAACTCAAATGCCCTGTTCGATACGTTGATACAATTAACACGTAAAACCTGGTCACTCCAATGCACGTATGGTTATAAAAAGAAGAATTCTATCAATCCCCGCCGCGTCTTCGCGATACAAGACATTGCCCCGACACGGAATGTGATCTGATTAATTTCTTTCATGCTGTTTTAAGTTACTATGCGTCATACTGTAACAGCGTACATTCATGTGTAACTAAGAAACGGCTGTTCATATAATACCAATATTCATATTTCGTAATATACAAACAAAGACATTAAACTCATAAATTTAGAATGATTCGTGTTTTATAACTTAGTTTTAGTTTTAATATTACCTATCTACTTTAAGTTGAGTATAAATATTTGGTATTATTAAGTGACATGTATTTAGTTAAAGGTATCAGTATAAAAAAAATTGAAATTCGTATTAGTTTTTACGCGCGGAATTAATATGTAGAAACGAACACATACATAATATGTACATAATCGAAACAAAGAATAAAGTTGAATTAACTCTATGGGCAAAAGGCGAGCAGGGTTCCAGCTTTAATAAATGGTTAAATAACCGCAGGATTAAGGTAAACATAATAATTGATAACTCTATTCGTATATAATACGAATATAATATCTTAGTGCTATTGTATGTACAGCTTTTGTTTCCTTGTAATGTCTTTCACACCACTGTAGGGAATATTTACTTATATGTTGTATCTCAGGAACAAAGAATTTCTATTTACAATCTTGATGTTTACGGGAGCCAAAAATCGGTTTAGAAAAATCTGTTATTTCAACGTAGGAGCCTACTGTTTGATACATTTTGAAATTTTAAAGAAGTAATTTTCTTGTAGGATATAATGAAAATTAAATTATTATCAGCTTAGTACAAAACTTTTTTTTTTCCATCTACGTATGGATTATTATATAACAATATCGATTAAAATTTATGACAAGTGTTAGAAGAAGAAACTAAAATATATCCCGAAACTACGGGAATGTTATTTATGTCCAAGTCACAAGAATGCGTGCTCGCGTTTTATAGTAATAATAATTGGACATGTGTTTCATAGAGACTGCCGCATATGAATCTTAACTTTGTTGTTAACATATTGCTGAATAAGATTAATTGCTGACAGATTGATAGACCGGATGTGAAAAACAAATGTGAGTGAGTAGCTACTGTGTGTGAAAAAAATATAATAAAAGACTACGCATATGACCTTTATTTATTAGGTACAAATGCTAGGTCGCCGTTATGTTTAAATTTTAGATAAATTATTAGTCTCGCGCGCTCGATTGGACACCGCCGCCGTAATTGACAAATGCAGGATAAAACCACGCCGAAATCGGCGTACCCGAGCCAGTCGCGCTCTGTGCTCGCACAGAGCGCGACTGGCTCGGGTACGCCGATTACATATGGACATATAGACATATGGACAATTACATATGGTTACATATGAAAAGTTTTTATTAAATATTGGTTATTATCGATGTAATATGCCAGTTTACGTAGTAAAAATAACACTACTTTGGAATAAAATAAGTAACTCGTATATAAGAAGCACATCGGGATCACATACCATCGGTACAGTGTCTTATACAAATTACAATATTATGCCGCATTATGATTATGCCAGAATATTGGTAATTAATACGAAATACAGCGTTCAGGAAACTTTGCAACGACTTTTCGTCCAAAATACTTTAGTGCCTAAAGCAATAGTCTTTAACTAGTGTGTGTTACCAGTGATGACCTAAGGATCCGAATCGTGGTGCTTCTCAATAGGCTTTATGAATAGACTGTCAGTCGCTCAGCGAGCTATGGAGAGGGCTATCCTCGGGGATTCTTTACGAGATCGAATCAGAAATGAGGAGATACATAAAAGAACGCGGGTTGCCGAAAACCCACTGCCACTTTAACGAACTAATCCGTAGTTTGTTGAAGTGGCAGTGGCCAGGCCGTATAGTACGGCGAACAGATGGCCGTTAGGGCCGAAAAGTTGTCGAATACAGACCGCGGACGCGGCCGCGGTATCGCGGTGGATGCAGGCCGCTTTCAACCGTAGTAACTGGAGATCTATGAGTGAGGCCAATGTCCAGCCGTAGGACTTCCACTACTGCTGAAATGATGATGATGATGTTATTTTCGCTGTAGTGTGTGGATTGCGAATAACTTATTGTAACTTTGGCCTATGTAATAAAAGGACTCGTAAAATGTCAACCTTATGAATTTGAAAATAAGGATCCAAGTGTTAGTTTACTGTTGACTTCGTAACTTAACTTAAAAATTGTGCTTCTGAATAGGCACGTTGAATCATCGAATGTTTTATTTCAAAACTGCCTACTAACTCGACCGATTCGGCCATGAGCCGTGTGTTGGGCATTGAATCTTGAAATACCACTTTCTGGTTCTCGATATGGTCATACGTTAACCATTCGAATTGCAAAAATCGAAACAAAGAATAAAGTTGCATTTCTTTGCACGCGCGTTGCGTTTCGTACGACGTCGGTGTGCCTGACCACTTATGGGAGTTGGATGTTGTCGCCTGCCATCTATATAACTTGCGCAATGAATTAATAATGGGACACTTGAAACGAAAAATTTAATGTATCCCCATTGGTTTCAGACATATAATGTCAAAGAGATTATTGTAATTTTTAAAGTTAATGTGCAACATTCGCGCACTATCGATGCTTAACGGAGAATTACAAGAAAATTATTAATTTTAACTGTTAATTAATAAATTATTTATTTTCCGAATATAAAAGGCGGTCTTTTTTAATAAATTTCTAAAAACGAATTAAAGTCGTAGATCAAGGAATTTTAATAAAAAAATAACAGTATAACATTTAGACACGTGATATTCACAATGTTGAATAAACATAGGTATATTATATACAGAGTTTAGATAGTATAGGTCTTTAACATTCACAAAATAAATAATAAGAAATATTCATTTAAGATGAAAGAAAAAGCATTTTTGACCAAATTTCCGTTAAGTGCCTAAAGTGCGAACGTTCCACTTTAAATAACTAGTGGCTGCCTAAAAAAATCGTGTTGGCTTAGCTTAATATAAAGTTCCTGTTGTACTTCAGAAGAATTTAAGTATATCGCAGCAACGTTAAGACCGTCTTTTGTACTTTTTTATATAATATATTATAAATAAAAAAATACAAATGACGGTATATGTATTTTATGCGCTATCTTTGTCCCTGGTGTACAATAGGTATATTATTATAGGTACTTACTTATATAATTTGGTTTTGCTAACTCGATATCAGCTTATGATAATTTTATTTCGATTTACGTCTTAATGTACAGATTTTAATAAAACATGTCACTCAACTGATTCCCAAATGAATATTGAGCGTCGTTTAATATTTCATACGAATACGATGTAATGTACCTAATGTGCTGGGTAGTGGGTACAAATCATTAAACAAGCTATCTACTGAGTGACTTTTTTTTACCGTCTTCATAATAATATGGTGTGTTGTGTAAGTGGAATAGAATCTTTAGACCACAGTATATTTGTACTGGTATTTCGGTAATCAGAGTTTCGAAAATCATATACATTAGTTAAAAGATATTCACCCTACCCTATAGTGCGTGCATAATAATAAAATTAGTGCTTATAATACCTAGGTCGCAAATGGCGCAATCACACATAAATGAAAAGAGTAAGCGCAATACCTAACGCGTAACTACCTTTTTAACAGTAAAACAATTAAAATGATAAAAGAACTATGCCTTAGCCATCGATTTCATACATAACACGCCCTATTATTTAAAAGACGGTAAAAAAAATCACCCAGTATATGTTAAAAGTACCTTCAACAGTCCGTTTACGAGCACTGCTGGTAATACACCTACTTTTAACTGACCTTGGAAAGCTAGAGCTGTAGGGGGATGTTGCCATAATCACCAAGTTTGACAGGCGATATGGTGATCCCAGTAAGATCGTCGGAAACCTTGACTGTAGCTGATAGATGCTGTTGCCATGCCTCCCTCTTTTGCCTCTTACGACATAGACTATACCAATATTGTAGGCCGGAAACAACACGGGACAAACGTGCTTTATATCTTGGTAATTACTTGAAGTGTTCTAAATCTATACCGTATATTATTAATATTATAAAAGGGAAGGATTTGATTGTTTGTATGGAATTGGCTACGAAACTACTGGACCGATTTGAAAAATTCTTTCACCGTTGGAAAGCTGCACTATCCCCGGATGACATAGGCTATATTTAATTATGAAGTTCCCACCGGAACTTGAGTTACACGAGTGAAACCGCGCGCGGGAAGCTAGTACAAAATAAAGTTAGAGAGTGTACAGATTTTAAAGAATTTTCCCACAATAAAATATCCTGTATCGTTACACGCTTTATTTCATCATACCGTTAATTAAACTGAAAGTACACCACCACGATCGTGACCGTTTTAGGGAAAATTTAAATTGAGTGAAGTCGTTCAACTCATAATCGTTAGCTAGTCAACAAGCGTTTCCCTTTAGAATATTTTAAATCAAAAGTAACGGAAGAATGAAAAGAAAGAGCCCCAATTTCCTTAGGCATTTTCTTTTTAAAATCCTCATCATTATATTGAATCGTTATTGGAGTTGACTTGGCCATAAATTTGAAATTTATGACCAAAAAAATATTAAATTATTACTAACGAACTGTTCAAATTAAAATTATCTTTATTCATATAGTAGACACGTTTTATATTTATAAACCACGTTCTTATGATGCTTCCTCTTTTTTTATAACCACAAGTTCTGGACTTGGCAACTCTCTGAGGGCGACTATAAAAAGAACTGCTAGGAAACTGGGAGGAATCCTTTTTTTTTAAATAAATGTTTCTGAAACAAATCTTTATGAAGCAAATTTGTTTAAGAACAACAGAAAGCAGTTTTGTTATTTTACACAGGCAGCAATTATATAATGAGTTTTTCACAACAACCTTCAACCCATCTAGATATAAATAATTTATATATTATAGGATATTTTCAAACTCTAGACATAAATGCTTTGCTTAGTATCAATTCTCATACCTTAAATCAAATCATACCTAATTATACAATTAGGTAGTGAAAAAAAGAGATGCCTAATATTAATTATTCGATTGTGCCTTTTTATATAATAATGTTTTTATTTATCCTTGTAAATTGTGAATAAAATACATAATATACAATTAAAAGTAGCTAATTGTTCCTTGGTTGATGCGATACATCACAAAATTAAAAGATCTGGCATTGTCGCAAATCCTGGTAGACCATATCTTAGATTGAGATACATATCTAACTGTAAGACAGTATATATATATAGTAATATATACAATTCTCTATTACATCTGCTGTTATTCGCTAACCTCTAATTTACACAATGCAATTTAGCTAAAAGTACAGTCGTCGTTTACACATTGTCAAACACTCTCAAATAATATGTTTATATTTTAACGAAAAGATTTCTGTTATACATTAGATGTACGTGTATTTGTGTAGTAATAACATTAATAATTCTTTCTTGAATAATTCTTATTAACGTTCATGGTGTAAAGTGGTTGCGGTAGTTGCTTGATAGAACTGGTGGTCTGAGTTCGATTTCAAAATAATCCCGGTAATTATTCGTGAATAATTAATTGTTCTGATTCTGTGTCTTAGTGTACTTTGTCTCCGGGAATTGTGTGTTTGTAAAGTCCCCCGCAATACAGAAATTTATTTCCCTAGTCCGATAGTTGTCTTTTAAAAAAATCCACTAATATTACAGACCTATAAACGCGAAAGTGTGTAAGGATGTATGGATGTATGTTTGTTACTCTTAAACGCAAAAACTTCTGAACGGATTTGGCTGCAAGATGGCACGCGGATAGTTTATAAGCTAGATTAACATAATATCACGCTCCGACCCACTGGAGCAGAGTGACGCGAGTAAAGCCCCGGGGCGCAGCTAGTAAATGCTATAATAGTATTTAGACTGTACATGTTCTCTGTTAATATATTATGATGATTTCGCTCAGAATTAGTCAGGCATTTAACTGCACAGTAATCTGAAATGTGTCGCGTTCTGGCAAGTAATCTCGTAACTTACGTTAATACAGTTGTAGTAGGCTCTGTATACAATTTGTAGATTTGCTGTAAGTGTTTAGTATTGCACATTAGCTTAATTAACCTAATTAAGCGGAGGCAGCCGTTTGAGAGATATTATCTTAGGCTAACGGTATTCGTGTTATGTCGAGCACGACAAATATTTACTATATTATTGTACATTGTCAACGTCGATGTGTAACTGTCTCTTTTCTGCATTTCATTTAGTTTGACACATAATTAACAATTCTAAAACATTAAATATATGTAATTAAATTCTGTGAAAACTACCTATTGTGACTTCCAGTCATTACGTAAAAAATGCGACTTTGGCTGAATAATCGCGAAAAATTTATCACATTGTCATAGTAACGCGACATTTTTAACGTTGCCATAGAAACCGACAATCTAAGTTGTAGCTTTAATAGGCATGAGGCAAGATTTTGAATTCCTCTTGCGCAACGTGGGTAGTCATTTTCTAAGTACGAAAAACACAATATTTCGGTAATAAATTTAAATTAAGTTTATAAAAATAAATTTATATTAAGTTTATAAAATTAAAGTTATATATAAAAATAAATAAGTGTAATAATTTCTTTTTATATGTACTTTCCCCTAAAAACATTAAATCTTTAATTTTTTGATACTGTCGTCACGCCTATTGACGACTAGCCATCAATAGCTATGACAACGCGTAATTATTTGATTTATTGCGTTTAGTCTGCTAAATTATCGCTGTCGCCTTATTGGTGTATGTTATATCTTTACATTATCATTAATCAGCAAACCAATACACCCCAACTGAGGTTGTGGCGTATTTGCTCCGGTGGCAGCATTATAGCGCGTTCGTCGTGATATATTCATGGTCCACCCAAATAATGACAATTGTTCTAACCTAATATGTCTATATTAGGTTAGAACAAGCTATTGGACACAATATAGTTAAATAATAAACTAAGACCTTAAGACTAAAATATTATTAAAAATAATAACTTAAATTACCTGCTTAATTTAGAAATTTATAAAATTAATTAGAATAGATTAATTAGAATGAATACTGAACTATTGTTTTGACTATTTGCAAGTGCCAAAAACGATTTTTATTAATTAATTAATTTTATTTTATATTTATTTCAGTAAATCTTAGACTGAAATTTCAGACTTCGTCAAGCTGTAAACGACTCTCCTCTCTGTTTTGAAGAATAATTAAATAAAACGAAAGAAAGTTCGACGGAAATTTGCCTATTATTTGGGCGTTACAAACATTCCGCAATATGAAGGGCTGAAGCATTCCTTACCCTTTGTAAGAACCAGAATGGCTTTACCATATCACTAATCCTATAAGTATACGAAAGTCTCTCAGAATTCTCACTGGTTAATTAAATCTTCAGTAACAACGATCACTATCAATATAACAATACGTAATCCGATTAATAGTAGATATAGATTAAATAATAATAACATATTACAATAATATAATAATAACATTGCTTTCCGAGAATTTCCAATTTATCGTAGACTAGCTGTTCCAGCGACTAATTCCGCGTAGAATAGTGACTATGAGAAACAGTTTTGATAATTTAGGCTAATTCGCATTTAAAATATTAGTAACCTTGCCATGTAGAATAGATTTAGAATAGTAATATTTTATAAGTTAGATTTACTTTAAATTAGCTACTTTTAGTTGTATATTATGTATTTTATTCATGTAATATAAGACAGTAAATTTATAATAATAAAAAAAAAATAGTAATGATATTTATATCTAATAAACAGTCTAATAAATAAGTTTCAAGCTAGCTCAAAAACGACGATACTTCGATATAACTTCATGCCCCCATTTCATTCCATTACGACCCTTTTTCGGTTTAAAAATCATGCCTATTTCCTTTCTCAGGCTTCTACACTATTTGTGTACTTAATTTCATTTAAATCGGTTCAGTAGTTTTGGCATGACAGGCCCACAGACAGACACAGAATTACTTTCGCATTTATATATTAGTAAGAATTTATCCTTTCGTGCAATTAGCCCTTTCAAAGCTTGGCTTTTACTGTCCTTGATACGATAATATTGAACTTAAATAATTCTTACGCTAAATTAGATTAACACGCAATCGCCACATTAATTCTGTTAACTATTATAACAAAACCTAGTTACTGTGAACGGTTTATGAAAACAGCTAAATGTACTTGACCTAAATAAAATCTAGGTTATCTAGGGCTTAGTTTTCCTCAAAATGAAAAGCTCGGAAGCGGGAAATGGCTTTTCACTCGGATAAATAAGTAGGAACACGTTAGTTTGATAAACTAACGTCGTGTACATATGTCATCGGAAAATAATACGAATCGTAAGTTGATTAACTTCCGTACCGCTAATATTGTTAAATTTAGTTGCAAGTTTCAGTGAACGCGCATTATTATTATATTATTTACTTAATTGTTATGACACTTGACCTAACCTCACCAAACGAGACTGCTACTGTTGTAACAAAAAAAAAAAATCTACTTCAATAAGTCCTGTTGAACACCATTGGTTTAGGTTATTTTTTGAATCACCCGATACCTCGTTAGTTTATCAACTATCTAGAAAGATGATCAATTAACTAGTAAGTTAATCAACTTTCGATTTTTATTGTTTTCCGGCTACATATACACGGACTATATTATGATAATTAAATTAATCGTGTTATAGTGATAACGTTATAGAAGAAATTTGTTTCAAATAATACATTTTATGCATCACTCGACCACACACCGAGTAGTGCGGGTGTATTGGGAGATAACTTTATTCAGAAGAAACATATATATCAATATTATATTTATTTTTGGTATAAAAAAAACAAAAAACAATATTTCTAACGTGTTCACTCGACATGATGTTAAAGGGATGACGTATATTTTTTTAAGCACCTTCCAAACGTTTAAAATACAAATGACTATTCAGGGCGCACAATACATTGCGTTGCGGTTTTTGTTATGTATGCCGTGTCATGGTTGTGTAATTGGATACTTGATTAGACTTCTAATCGTATAAATTCAAATAAAAAAAAATTAAATGTCGCCTTTAATGTATTGGAATTTCATCAATTTTGTTACCAAGAACTATTTCTAGAGCTCAGAAGCATAACGTCGGATGTGCCAATATAGGTACGTCATAATTATTCGTCGTATGTGTCTTTATCGTAACTGGCACTTAAGACCAAACGCTTCTATGGTCTAGATTTATCATGCGACAAAAACGATGTAGTTGAAAAATTTTTGATTGTTGATGCTAAACGTGTTGTGTGTGCTAACTATAGCTAAATTCACAATGGGCATAAATTTGAGGTGGCGATAATTGCGCAACATACATATTTATAGCGCCTTCATTAAAATACTAAGCACATAGTATTACTATTACACATACAAATTGTAGCTTATGACGCATAATCATACCCAACATGGCAGAACCCCTTATTTACGCTAGTGTTACAAAGTTTTCGTTAGCATATATAATGCATTTACAAGCGGTCGCACTAAAATTAGTTTGTTAACAAAATTGTTTAGTCCATTTGACACCTTGTAAGGCCACTACTTTAAAATACTTGGCTTCTTTTTACATAAATTGTAATGCCAATAAAAAAATGACAACAATCTGGTTGTCGGACACCCGACGCGACGCGACGCGACGTGACGTGTTCATAGTGTGATTCTGGTCTATAGACAACAATACATTTGATTTGACTCAACACGCGTCGCGTTTCATCAGGTCGCGTCGCGTTTTAACAATATGTTTCCGCCTTAAATGTTACTAAAATTTAGGAATCCATGAGTGATCAGTAATATTTTACTTGGAAATTTGATAAATAAAAAAAAATCCCCGCCCTGTTTCACACGTTTAGTTCCCGTCGCTGCGGGAACTTTATAATTAAATATGTTATAATGCTATGTTACTCGTGGATAACGTAACTTTAGAATTGTGAAAGACATTTTGAAATCGGTCCAGTAGGTCCGGAGCATATTTCAATGGCAACAAACAATCAATTTTTTTCTATTTAAAATGTTAATAGATAAAGAAAGTGATAACATTCCTTCGGACTCTTAATCATTGAATTAAAAAAAAGGGCTTATATTCCATTATGAGCACTTACATAAATGAAATTGCATTCAGCCTATCTTCAATCTTTCAGTTTCTGGCAGGCCCTTAGTCTCTACATACTTAATGATTCCTTTCTACAAGATAGATGTACCAATGCGCTATGGTGGATGTCACATTAACTTGGTGGAACAAGTTTACGTGTAACTCAGACTATATACATTAGAAGATAACAAAACAATGAAGGTAAACAGACAGGGAGAAACTTGCTAGTGACGATAAAGTTTGTGATAAACACTGGTGGATTGGCGGTTAAAATTTTTAGTTACCTGTGTGTTTTAGCATTCTGGATCCGATCCGCTTACATTCGACATTTATTTGTGGGGACACACATTCTCCATTACAAACTTATCAATTTTATTTATTTGTAGATGTACTATTACAAAAGATGTTCATAACAAAAACATAATTTAGAAACAAAGTGTCTGTTTGGTCCGGAAATGCACGGATTTTAACAGGACTTTAGGACTTTACTGTTAGATAGCTAATTATATAATAACATGTAATATATGTTTTTTTATAATCTTTTAATTTTGTTCTGAAAAGAACTTTGCCTTATTTTATGCGGACTAATTTAGCAGCAGCTAGTCTTTGATAAATCAATTTGATAACATAAGTTACTTATTCAATTTTTATTAGAACTTACTGTTACTGTATCGTAATAAAACTAGTATAGCGTATTGCAGCTCAACCTAACCACAAACATTTTCTAGCGCCGGATCATGTTTTACATACGGCTAATGAGTCATCCGCCGCGAAAATCGAATCGGAAACCTCTGGTCGATGAGTAAGGTTTGCTGACAACATTAGTATACCTACGCAATATTGTTGTTTTGTTCGGTCAAATTGCACTGAATGTAGCTGCGTATTTGTTTTGTATCAAATAACGTGATTTGATGTCGAAATGAAAGTAGCCGTAGCCCCAATGGCTAGAGACGTCGGACTTATGATCTTGTGGTCGCCGGTTCGATCCCCACCCGATGTGAACCCACTCGTAACACAAGCATTTTAGCTTAGCACGAGGGGTTAACAGAATATAGATACTAGTAGACAACAAAGCTCTGCTAATAATCTTTTAAAAAAATCGTCGCAATCATAATAAGTGGGGGCAGAATCGCCAGGGTGGCGACAGCAGTTATAGTAACTGTATATTAATGGGCTGGGGATCTTCCCACTTCATTAGGCGAACAAATAAGTGGGGAGAGGATAGACACCCTTATCTCTCGCCCTCCGACGACGCTACGCCCCGACCTTCGGCGTAAATCTTAAAGATATTAAAACATTATTCCTACCTAGATTGGATTTTATTGTATCGGAAACCGTAGAAATAAGGGTACATAAGAAATAAAACTTTGGTTTGTTGAGCGGTCTTGAGGGCTTTCATGAGATCTTCCAGTAACTTTGCTCTTTATGAACGTTTGAGAGTACGGAAACAAATATCTTGGCCTTGGGTTTTAATGAAATGTCGCTGGAAACGATGTAATTACAATAAGACATGTACATAATGTTTCATAGAAATACTATTAACTTCTTCGTGCTATTCATGAACCAATTCTACGGAATCGAACGAATGGAAATGAAAATACGACTTTTAATTTTTTTTCAATAGCTTAAACCTTGGAACGTGACATGAACCTGAAGGTTCCAAATTTTAAAATGTTCTGATTCTAGTTTTAGTACCTTGAGAAACATTTACGATGATAATCAGAGAATTATATAAAATGTACCTATATGCTTTTAAACCCGATGAATGCCTGTTATTGACATTTTTACACCGTGATTTAACGCACTAGAACTGATCTTGTCATGTATGTACATTTATATCTCCTTGTGGGAAACTTTATTTTGTAAAAAATATATGTCTATTTTACATGGTTCATTTTTGTCTAAGTTTTAAAATTGAATAACTAAACACTTTCTGCATAAATGAATAGTTAAAAGTTTTTATCTTCCCTATTAAAACTAACGAAAGTAGGAATTATATTCTCTTCAGCGGTAGATAATAAATTGAGTACTGTGTTGACTGTACTGAAATAAGAGAACATGAGCCTAGAGAACATCAAGGAGTTTTTTTGGTATGCCAATCAAATTCCCAATTTTTGGCAGCTTGTCGTCGCAATCTTGTTACACAGTAAACGATTTTTATACTAAGACTAGCGGCCCGCCCCGGTTTCGCACGGGTAGACTTTTATAGCCTATGTTACTCAGAGATAATTTAGCCTTCTAATGGTGAAATAATTATCGAAATCCGTTCAGAAGTTTTGGAGTTTTTCGAAACAAACATACAAAAATATAAAAATACTAAGGCGATTAACACACGGCACCGCGCACCGCCGCGGTAGGCGGTGAAGCGGATCTCATGTCGCATTGGTTTCTATTAAATCCGTAGATGCCTAACACACGTACACCGCCCGGCCGCGCGGTGGAGCGGTGCTCTCACCGCCACCGCCCCTCCGCGCTGCCGTCCGCGCGGTGAGGCGGCGCCTCACACACGGGGCGTCGCATAACCGCGCGGATCATCATGGGTGGAGGACGTGTTGCAATTTAAAAATGGATGAACGAAATATCTTCTTATTTTTTTCTCTCTACGCCATAAAAGCCAGAATGCTGCCACCGCTTCAGCGTCCATTCTTGCCAGTGTCTGTGATCATACATACATAAACTCACGCCTGTTTCTCAGCGGGGTAGGCAGAGAATGGACCTCCACTTGCTACGAACCCTACACACATCTTTCGCTTTATTCATTCTCATAACATTCTTCATACAAACACGTCGGTTTAGGGTGGATCATACCTTGTTAAATCCATCCGCGCGGACAGGCGCGTAAACCGCCTTACCGCGCGGGGCACCGCTACGAAATCCGCTTTACCGCCACCGCCCTCCGCGGCGGTGCGCGGTGCCATGTGTTAATCGCCTAACTTTTCCTCTTTATAATATTAGTATAGATAGCTAACCGCTTAAAATGCTTTCCTCAACCAACCAGATCCAGAAATGTTAGACTTAACCACCACGCAACGGAGAAATATAAATCTCAAACTGTTAATAAGGTCTGAAATGGCAAGTCACTGTTTTTGTTGAACGTAGCTTTTGATGAACGCGTCAACTTTACTAGCGGGATCAAATTGACTTCATTACTCAATATCAAAGGCTGTGTACTGGATAATAATTGAGACAGCACTTTATTCTGCCCAAACAGCAATTTTGGTCGATGATTGACATAGAAAAGGTTCAAGCATTAATCTATAGGTAGTTTATCTATATATAAGTATATTAATTACCACTAATAATTTTATATGGGTTTGAACTTTTTCGATTAATATCTTATATTTAATTAATTTTTCTTTGTAAAAGTGACTCATAAAACAATACGTTGATGCGATACCGCGTAAGATACAATAGATAATAAGGTTGAAAACCAAATGTAGCTAATGGATGTTTTTCCCTTTAAAATATATTAGCAAAATATTTGTTGACAGGTGAAATTGCACCTTACTCTCACTTACGCAGTATTGCAGTATCACCGACTTATTTACTTATTTAACTTCATTTTATATCAAAGCTTGTATTCAAAAATAAGAACCAAATATCAAGTACAATAACCATCCAAGTTTTATATAAGCTCATTGTCATCGGTTTGTGTGTTTAGGCTTGGGCGACGTTATATGAACCCGCCCTCGTACCTACTTGATTTTGATACTTTATTAGGGTTGTCGTAATAATCTTCTATTGTATCCGTAGTTTTTCGGGTATAAACATTTCGTTTTAGTTATATGTAGTTCCAATTTAAACTGTACGTGACATTTGATATAACTGATCGAACTTAACTATCACACAGTTTCCGATAAAATTAACAACTTTGTAATTAACTTGGTAATAATCTGTCAAAACTAAAGTTACTGAAAGCTAATTTGATTATTCATTTGATGGTTCATTCATAATTAAGTGACAAACGTAATTATCGAAGATACTGGAAGTCTTTCTTAATTCATAGAAACTAAACTTTATTTGACAGCGATGTTAAGTTAATTGTTAATGTAATGTAAAATGTAAATCCATGAAGTTTGGAAGACGTAGGTAAGTGTAAACTGTAGTTGGATAAAAAAAAGCAATGACTTCTGCTTGCAATTTTTATTCGGCAGGATGTTGATCATCCGGCTTAGAATAGATTACCCCACATGTCTTCCCATGGGTGTAGTAAGAGGTGACTAAGGGACATCTGATTGATGCGCATCAGCATCTATCAGCTCAGGGATACTTACCATCTTACTGCGATCACCAAGCATGGTGATTATAGCAATATCCCTTAACGACCCTTGCCAAGGTCTGTTAAGAGGAGGCCCATGTTCAGCTGGGGACGTAAATCTTCTATATAAACTGGACAGACTTCTGAATAACTGCATCCGATTCGTTTTCAATCTGCGCAAGTACGATCATGTTTCTTCATATCGTGCCGAACGTAGGTGGCTGTCCATATGACAGCGTAGACACGACATGAGGGCGCTTACAACTCTCTTTTCTATACTTGATTTCCCTTCCTCTCCCTCTTACCTAACTTCTCAATTTCAGTTTCGCTTCACCAATTACAACAAAACTTTGCGGTCCTCTCACAACTGTCTTCCTCACTATATATCACGTCTAACTATATATTTACCACAGCGGTATCTATTCTCCATACAAATTTTTACTACCTTAGTGCACCTACCATACTGTCTCTGCATCACCCAATGGTAGACAGGGAGAAAATGCCTCAGGCATTAAGTCCACCATGTATCTTAGTGCTAAATTTATAAAATAAATAAATGGGCTGTTAAAGAAGAAGAATCTTGATCCGCAAATATTAGCCGAGCCGTAAAAAAAAAAAAACCATGAATTTACAGTCATATCTGAGTGCGATATAGTATAGCGTGCAACCCTACACCTACTTAGACGCTTCCCGTAGGGTTATTCGAAGTAGACTTTTTGGTACCGATACCGTCAACTTTTGTATGTTCACGAGAGCACTCCCGTCACCGTTTGTGACGAAATACGATTTCACAAAAGCCCCACTAACAAAATAAAACATGTTACTATCGTAGACATCTCATTATGTTATGTTAATTTTGTATTATGTCTTTTACGATCCATATTTGGTTATTTGGTTGCAAAATTTACGACATAGTAAATTATCAAAAAATGTTCTAGTATTGTCAAGTTATAATATATGGCCACCATTTATTTTGAATGGTTTTGATTTTATTGCAATGGGAATTGATTACAATACATTAAATATTATGTTTCTCTACTTTCTGATTTATCTTGATTGTAGAATACGCAGTTTATTAAACTTTGATATGGGATTTCTGTTTATTTAATTAGGTATTACCTATTAAGGATGTAAAGCAATATATTTCCCTTACAAAACATCAAACCTATAATTTTATATTGTAACAGTTATTTAATATTTCTCATTTAATTATCTGTTGTTCCCTCAGGAACAGGATCTATGCGAATGAGACCGCGGAAGACGGCTCGTAATTGTCCCGAAACGGTACTCCTGCGTGGCTCATTAATATAATCATTTGAATTATCAGATCTATTTTGCTTTTAGGTGTGTGCACTGTCACCAAGAGAGCGGGTATCAGAATCGATGGCTCTGACCTATGCCGAAGCTCCAGGAAGACCACTACCCGACCTCATCGCTCAGCCAGGTCTCTCCTACGACGAAGTCCTACACGACGACTTCCGATTCGATCTGAATGCACACGATGTAATGGTCTTCTTACACATACAGAAGACCGGAGGCACCTCCTTCGGGAAACATTTGGTCATGGATTTAGACTTAAAAGTAAGTAATCAATGTATCCCTTTAATTGATCCTTACAGTGTAAGTAGCCACAAGCTTTATTTTCCCGTCTGCTTGGATGAGGCAGTGCCCTCTGAGCCCCAGACAGCAGGTTTAGCTGTCGGTCTTGCGGCTAATCTCTTACCGGTCGTATCGTCAGAACCCGTCCGACCGGAGTAAAGGATTAGAGAGCGCACCTGTATTTACGCACACACTTGTGCACTGTAATATGTCCTGCACAGATGGCTAATCTCCTTAAAGATTGGCTGCCGTGACCGAAAAACAGAACGATGATGTTGAAATAATATATTTTATGGCCCTGTACTATCTGTGTACCTACATTCGATACCACCTGTTTATTTTCTTGTTCCTGTTTGCTCGTAGGTGTGACAGTTGTGGGATGAGGAATGCCCGTGGGCGATTGTAAGGCTCGATCCTGTTACTTGTACTAAATCGCAATTGAAAACATTTAAGGTGTTCGCCTACACTACAGATTTTGAGATGGCGATAATAAATATAAAGGTTGTTTCAGTATTTATTATAAAACCAGTTGGAAATCCAGGTTAAGATAAGACAATGTTTCCGCGAATCCTTTCATCCGATTAAAATGTTATTTTTCAACGAATCTAGTACCGTTTTAACGGTTATAAAGTTTAATTTGATCGTGCTTCTAGCTAGTAACCAGGATCAATGTACAGTTGAGGACGGAGACAGGTTTACATCTTCTATATCAATTCATCTAAATAAATATGTTCACAGCCGGTAATATTTTATGAGTTCGCTGCTAGCTGTGTACAAATACACATAACGGTGAACTCTTCTCAAAAACGTGGATATATAAATTTAAAATGTATTGGACAATGTGTAGACCTATCTGCTTGGTCGACTGTACATAGTTTTTACTATAATAAATTTTCATGACATTTAAATTCGGTTCAAGTAATTCCGAGCCTGAAAATCTGAATGAAAAATGTGAGTAGCACGTGACAAACATATGTAACGACACTCCTAGAGCGGGCTATTAAAGGGGAAGGTGTGGTGACACGGCGAAACAGTTGAAACTGCGAACAGAAAGAAAATGCTTAGTCATCTTCACTTCCTGACTTTGGGCTCACAAATCTTTGCATATATGGATACTAAATATAAAGTTGTAGAGTTTGTTTGTTTACTTGAAAACGCCAATCTGAGGAACTACTGGATTTGAAAAATATTTCAGTGTTAGATAGCCCATTTATCGAGGAAGGCTATAGACTATATATTTAATTATGGAGTTCTTACGGAAACGGGAGTAACGCGGGTGAAACTCTCGCGGGAAGCTAGTAAATAAATAAAATTGAAGTGTCTGTTTTTAATGAAAAATAAAAGGTTTCTACTTAAACTTCATTTCCGTGCATCACGGCCGATCGCAGCCCAACGCGGTTAATCGCAGAGGTCGGCCGCACGTGTCTGTCGAAGACCTGGGAACGGCGTCATACTCTTGACTATCGTCGCATCAGCCGCGCGCGACAATATGCGGTCAAACGCGTGCGGCTGCGATCGCAGCGAATCTCGGAATTGAAGCTTTAATGGCTAAATTTAATAACGAAAACACATTTTTTTTTTGTATTTTGTTTTGGCGGGACTTTCACTGATAGATAGATTTTTATTTTGTATGTCTCTTTGTTTGCCCGTGTATTCCGCCTATTCAAAACGGTAGTACCGATTCAGGCTTGCATGGTTAGATAGCTTTTAAATCCTTAGTCTACGCGGACGAAGTTTCTTGCTAGTGCTGTAATATATCTGTATTATATTAGATACTTACTCGTTGATGGCGAAACTTAAAGCCAGTGTTGCCAGTGGTAGATAGTCAAATATAACACGAGGCAGCTCAAAAGGTAACATTTTCACGAGAAAAGTATCATTACATTATTTATTGTGGAGATCGACACTTTATTTCATATAAGCAATAAGTTTCCTGTCTCATTTGTTAAACTTCGAAAATATGCTAATAATTGTCGATCGAATAAGTCGACTGGCGATGTTTCATGAATACATATAAAAAAAAACGTTATTATAATATATTAATGAGACATGATATCTAACGTCCAAATACATATAGACATTTAAAATAAAAAAAGCTTAAAAGTTTCAAGAAATTTTTTGGTTGCTGGAAAATCTTAAATGTAACAAAAAAGTAACATATTGAAACGTGTAACATGGATGTAACATTGAAGGGTCAAAAGTAACGTAAAAGGTTACTTTAGTAATATTCTGGCAACGCCGCTCAAAGCCGTGGTTCATTAAGCGGTTACGTGAAATGTTGTAGGCAACATAGACGTAAATGATAATGGTACTGTAATTAGAAGCCTTGTGGCTGACTCGTCAAACATTTAAAGCTCTTTGTGGATGAGCTTTCAGGCTTAATTAAAAATGAATTTTGGTATCAGCGTCGGGTAAAGTGTGCACTATAAATTCGAGAAGATGAAGTAATTGGATTTCGTGTTTTTCGCCCGCTGACAGTGATCGTTAGTTACGCAAATTGATGACACCGCGTCTGACATGATAAAAATTAAGGATTTAACGGTCAAATGTACGGTTTTTTAAGCTCCGGTATTTTAGTATATACCGAGGTACGCCTTTCTATACCTACTAATATTATAAAGAGGAAAGATTTAATTTGTTTTGTTTACGTTGAAATAGGCTTCATAATTTCAATACGATTTCAAAAATTTGGTTTCTAAAATCGCTTCAATATCGGTTTGATATTGTAGAACCTAAAATGAAATGTTTTAAATTTCATTCATTCCAAATATTTTCCAATTATAATAATTTATTATAAGCAAAACCTTATCCCTTTTATCTCATTGATATTCCCCACAGATAGAGTCGTTATGAATGTATTATATTCAAATTTTAAAACAAGTAGCAGCCACCGTGATAGCCTTTGGCTATAGCACAATATTCGTATCTGGCCACTTCAAATATACATATACTCACGTTAGATACTACACGATTTTCGTTGGCGTGATAATCAGAAACGAGATTTACATATCTAGAACTCAGAAGCATAAGGTCTGATGCGCCATTATACGTCAGAAACATTCGTCGTATGGGCCTTTATCGTACGATTGATGATAATGATTGATCGACATTATGATGTTATAAGTGTTGGTACTTACGACCAAATGTTTCTGAAGTATAATAGTACATCCGCCCTTATGCTTCTAAGGTCTATATTCCGAGTTGGTGTATGAAAATAGAATAGATAATATATTATATTATCTATACTTAACATTCTTATTTTGTTAAAGTTCGTACCATGTTCTATTATTTTATCAAAGCGAACTTTGGGAACCATAATGTATTAATATTCTGGGACCACCAAAATTGAATCAAAATATTATATTATTTAGTTAATTGAATAAATACAATGATATTATAAGTGTTGGGGTGAGAGGTTACTGTGATAAGATGTTACTAAGTATACAGCGGATGTATCTACGCGAAGTTTAAACCACTCAATGGTACGTCTTTCATTCCCGTTCTGTCTCTTGAACCGAACAACTAAGTTTGATTCATGCGATGAATGAAAACATTAAGCATTTATGAAGATTTATTAATTTCATAGTACATCCGTTATGTGGATTTATTGATGTACGGTATGTTTCATAATTATTATCAGCCTGTTACAAGTTAATAATTAATGTAATTATAAGGTTCATTTTTGCGAGTCCGATTTTTTTTTGAAAATCATGTGCGACTGATGCTACAATAGTAAGGAGTATGAGAATGATTGAATGGAAGATTAGAGATTAATCGCCTGCGTCTGCGATCGGCTGTGACGCACGGAAATGAACCTTTATTTCGACGGTTGAATATTCCATGCGTCTCTGACCCTTGTTTGAGCAGATTGAAATTCCTTTTAGTTCGGCCATATGTTCGTTCGTGGTGAATGTGTGTTTTGTACATTTTTCAAGTCATTGTCTGGGTCCTACGTACATAGTTTGTACATATGTTAGGTCGCTTGGAGGCAAAGCGGGTTGGAATGAGGCATGTTTTCAACCGCAGTGTAAATATTTTAACGGTCCGCCTGTTACGGCTTCGCGCTGCCTACTGTATTGGGATGTGGTTTAGAACAATGGTTGAAAGTATCGTATATGTATTATGTTCAAGGTTTTCGTGTGCCCTTTTAGAGTACTAATTCGTAATAAAGTGTAGGTTTAGTACCTACACTACTGTTATATATTTATATTTATAAACGATTTTTATTCAGCACTTAGGTATTTACATACACTTGTACCTACTTGTCAAGAAAATTAAGGGTAGGGTAGGGCAGGGGTAGGGTATAAAAGTCCACCCGTGCGAAGCCGGGGCGGGCCGCTAGTTAATTATAAATAGGTAACATTTACTATTAAATTACGTTTAAATTTATTTCAGGTGTGCTAGAAGTCTGTCAGTCTTGTGTCAGTGTGTGTAGAAGAACAAAGTTCTGTAATTTTTTTAATCGTTTTATTTCTGTAATAGTTTGAGTAAAGTAATTGCGTAATCGGCCTGGATTTTGCCTCTGCCATCTAGGAATTGGTCCTTTTAAATAATAAATCTATTAGTTAAGTATTCATGTGCGTTGTGTCAAATTCTTTACATCTTCTTTGCTTGAACGCGCTAATCTTAGGAACTACTGGTCCTATTTGAAATTTATTTTAGTGTAATTTATCAGCCCATTTATTGAGGAAGGTTATAGACTATATTTAATTATGAAGTGCCTATGGGAACTAGATTTACGTTTGTGAAACCGCGCGCTTGTAGCTAGTACCTACGTAATATTCCGACTATGAACAAACAGCAGTTTTTCAATAGGCTAGTTGGCACATATGAAATTATGTTACAATTATGTTTATTTTTAAAAGAATTTGTTATATTGTAACTAAAAATAATAATGTATCTTCATAAAACTTGAATATTATTATGTTTGTATAAACTCAATATGAAAATGATTTCTTTTGTGTATGTCTTTGACTTCCGAAAACGCTATCAGCCATTTTGTGACGTCATACCTACATCTTGTTAAAAAACACGATCGCGATCCTTTACTATTACACTTTCTGAGTCATGACGTCATCGATTTTGAACACAGATAATCTATATAGATCAACATGGCTGACATCGTTTTCACCTCTAAATGTAAAGCCAATTTTAAAATATTTATTTTAGTGCTTTCTAGATCTCAAATAAATGCCATATTTTTTTCTTGATCTAAAAACCATTCTTAACCAACCATATACTTAAAAATAATTTCAAAAAAGTGTCAACTAGCCTATTGAAATATGGACAGACAAGAAAGTTGGGTGGCATTAGTTAATTAACATTTAAGCGACGCCTCATTGATACTCAACGATCCAATTTAATTCAATGCGATACACCAAATGTGTTAACCTCTTGATCTATTCTAAACTCAAAAATGCTTCTCGAAAACACTTATTAATTAGCGGACTTTTAGACTAATTATAAAAAAAAAGTTAAATGTTATAATGCTATTTAGTCTCTACTGTTAATGTTAGCCTGCATCATCCCACTGCTGGGCAAAGGCCTCTCCACATGACTTCCAGCTCTTTTGATCCAGGGCTAAAGTAGGCCACTGGTTGTTTGTTTTGTCCAGCTCGTCCCGCCACCTTCTACGGGGTCTGCCGCGACGCCTAGTCCTAGTGACGTTTAGTCTCTACTATTACTCACCGGAAAAACATGTGCAACTATAACAACATATAATTTAAGATCTTTGATTAGGTCACCGGTAAATAGTAAGAATCGCAAGTTGATCGACTTTCTAGTTAGTTGATAAACTAACGAGGTTTCGGGTGGTTAAAATAAAACCTAAACCTAAACCAATAGGGTTCAACAAGACTTATTGAATTCGTTTTTTTTTGTTTTGTTACAACAGTATCATAGTCCCGTTTGATTAGGTTAGGTCAAGTGTCATAACAATTAAGTAAATATTATAATAATTATGCGCGTTCACTGAAATAAATAAATACAAAAAATTCTATACTCTATTCCTGCTACAGCAATTTATATTCAAAAATCAAAACTAACTGCCAGGAATTCCTTATTGCTTACTTTTATAGTTTCTTAACATAAGATGGATGTATTCCGGTACGTACATACCTACTTCAGTCGAGTATATGTGTGTAGAATATTATGTATTGTATTATGTTCCTTGCTACTCCTAAACGCTTTGTTTCGACGCATTACAATGTACTTGTACAAGTTTTGGAACCATTGTTTATTCAATAGCATTTGTTCCGCTTTGAATAATTATTATGAACGTTAAAATAAGAAGTGTTATTGAGTGTTCATGTAACGGCTTTTTGGGCCCGGTGCTTTTTAGCTGCGCCCCGCGGTTTTACTCGCGATACTTTGCTCCAATGGGTCGGAGCGTGATGTTTTGTAGCCTATATGTTAGTACAGTTTATAAAATATTCGCGTGCGATCCTAAAAAAAAAACAAAAAAAAAAAACGCGGAATATAGTCGCGGACAGCAGCTATTCATAAATAAATAATTTTGTAATGACAACTACTTGGTAAGACAACAACATTCGAACTTACCAAGTAGAAGTGAAATGTATGTTTGTAAAGTCCCCCGCGACACAGGGATTTATTTCCCTAGTGCGGGAGTTGTCTTTTTAAAAACAAACAAACAAACAAACAGTTATAGTGAAAATGATATAAATACGAATTAAATCAGTTAGGAAATGGGAAAAGACGATGTACATTATTGAATTTTAAGAAAAAAACTATCCTCCAAATTTGATCCTACATACACGAGACTAAACATGTGACATCATGCCGTCTCCATAATGAAATTATATTTTTGGCAGAAAGTCTAGTCTAAAATATTGCAGATATAATATTTGGAACGGTCGTAAAAGTATGGCAGAAGAAAACAAAGAGGGACATATTATGTAATCTACATATTCAAAAGTAATAACAACATGCGCGCCCAAATAAAAACAATAGGAGATTCGTACTCGTAACAACAGAAGCTAGGCTATGAAGGCTCAGAAGTCTACACGTATCTATACCAATATTATAAAGAGGATTAAACCTGTTTTTTTTTTAATGAATAGGTCAAATTGTACTGCTGTCATACTAAACAGTACTCTATAATTTCTGACTTTCTGAATGATTTTGTAACTTTTATTATTTGTTTAAAGGCGGAAACATATTGCTAAAACGCAACGCGACCTGACGAAATGCGACGCGTGTTGAGTCGAATCAAATGTATTGTATTCTATAGACCAGAATCACACTATGAACACCCGACACGACGCCACGCGCGCACTGACGCACGGTGAATATCAGGCGTCGACATGTGGTGTAGCTTCGCGTTTTAATAATGTGTTTGCGCCTTTATTTATTGCTTTGTATCGCCATCTTTTATCAAAATTGTGAATTGTTTGATGAATTGATGAACGTATAAATAAATGTGTTGTTTTTGGTGCAACTTAATGTCGGCTCGTGTCGCGAGATGGCCTAACACGGCGAGCCGTCATATTCATATTTGAATCATTCTCGAATAAACAGTTAAACAAATTTTCATTGTCATCTGCTAATAATATTTTCATTACAAAATTACCAAAGCCCAAAATTTTCTGATTGAACATAAAAGCCGTGTCCTGAGCTGCAACTTTCGTCTTATTTCGCACCGTTATAATATACATAAAGGGCTTATTTTTCAATAGTCAGATAAATGTGATCGAAGGAATGAATTTGAATTTTATCACAATTTCCATACAAATTCAATTTCCTGTCAAATTTAAAATACAGGTACCTACTTACTATACTGAAATATTCATTTAACGAATTTTATTAAATTTACAGACAATTCGGCAAATTGGCCCTTATATACTCAATTAGAATACATATTGTTGTTGCTCATTAATTACTTTCTTTTTATGTGAAACAACAATTTATTATTTAAAATATAAAACTAATGCGTACCTATAAGTTTTCATCCTACCCATATTTACAGCATAACTTTAGTCAGTCGGAATCATTTATCATAATATATTATGTAACCGGGAAATAATACGAATCGTAAGTTGATAAACTTTGGTGCCACTCATATTGTAAAATTTAGTTGCCAGTTTCTGTGAACGCGCATAATTATTATATTATTTACTTATTTCTTAGTTATTATGACACTTGACGTAATCTAACCAAACGAGACTATGCTGCTGTTGTAACATAACAAAAAAACTTCAATTACAATGAGTTCTGTTAAACTCCATTGGTTTAGGTTACTTTTTTTTGAATACCCGAAACATCGTTAGTTGATCAACTCACGATTCTTATTATTTATTATTGTAGACACTTTAGCATAACTTTACATAGAAAACTGATAGAATCTTCGCTTCAGCAATATCTGTCTAACAGAGTTACGGCCAGTGTTCCCAAAGCGAAAACAAATAAAAATGATTAATCTCACCATTGAATCGTTTCGATACGACGCTCCTGCAAAGCTTTATAGGTTTACCATATATAGATAGAGTCAGTTATTCAAGCTTTATTCAATTTATAGTAATATATAAATCTGAAGAGTTTGTTTGTCCCGCGAACGCGACGCGTCCCCCCGCGTCCCCCCCTCGCCCTCCCGACCCTTAGTTTGCTAAGAACCTTCCGATGCCCTCGTAGACCCGAAGTCCGAGAGGCCCGCGAACTGTAAAGTAGAGCGACAGTTGCACAAAACTCCCCTAAAGAAACTTAAAGCCATAATCCCTCAATCTCCCCGTCAGCGACCGCCCTGAGCCGAGGTCCAAGTCCCACAGGGGACGCCCTCTTGCGCAGGTTGCTTAGTTTGTAGTGTTTAAACCATTTAATTAGGCTGGAGCTCTGCTCGCCTTTATCTCGCGGTGAAGTAGCAAAAGCCTGAGGGCTTACTACAAAATGTCCGTCCGAAAAAAAAAAAAAAGTTTATTTGTTTGCTTGACGCGGTATCTCCGGAACTACTGGGCCGATTTGAAAATTATTTTGGCTATCTCCGGAACTACTGGGCCGATTTGAAAATTATTTTGGCGTTAGATATCCCATTTATTGAGGAAGGCTATAGACTACATTTAATTATATAATTCTTACGGGAATGAGAATTACGCGGGTAATATAATAGCAGAAACTTAATGACTGATCGATCAACACACAACTTAAACCGTGTCCAGGTCTAGAACCGAAATTATGCACAAATATTCCGACGTAGCCGCGTAGATTAGCATTATGAAAGGATTTTAAAAAATGAATTATTAAGGGAATGAAATGGCGTTGCAAAGTTTCTTTTAATAAATCGAAAGCTACGCGGACTACAGCGTTAGGCCGTGCTCTAACCAAACTGACTGTCAGCCGCCGAATTTGAGCAGGCTCACTGTGAGCCCCAGTGTAAACGTGAAAATAAACGATTTTTTCAAAAACATTCTTTGCTAACTTTATTACTATACATACGTGGACGCTATCTCCTGTTAAAAAACGGCATATAGGTATTTTGAAAGCACCTTAACTGTTAACGATGACACGAATTGCAGACGACTAATAATTTATTATTCTACCAGTTTTAGTTGAAAGCACGTTTACGTATTGTTATTTTAAGCTTTGAATGCTTATTCGCGGCGATTTTTAACCGAACGATTTTAGATATGCGGAACATGCGATTCATGGTTGGGAATTGCAATTCTATCAGAGCTCCAATTTCTTGTTACAACATTCTTTTCGTTTCTTTTCCCTGCAACATAAATAACAGGAATAGAATTATTTGTTTCCTTGTAATTAATCCGTCATCGTTGTGCATTGTGCATTGAAAGTGTCATTCTTTATGAGCCCTCTTTCACTAAAAGAAGTTACTAATTTATGTTATCAGCCATAAGTCGATATCTAGGATTAAGGCGGCCAATATTATTTCATGGTTTATTCCAGTCATAAACAATCTCATAATTAATAATCGGACAGTATGGATTTCCGCAAAGTAGCGTCTGTTTCCATTAAATATTATCGAATATTTCATAGCCAACAAACAATAAATGTGGCGAAAATAGAAGTTGATTTTGTGATTGCCGCCATATTTATATTTAGTACCTGCTACTAGGCACATACGTCGATTTCTAGTATTTAGGCGGCCAAAAGTAAATTGTTCAAAGTTAACTTACAAGAAAACTAGGTATGTTCTTCCAACAATAAATATTAACCTATATTAGGCTCCTAGCACTACCACACAGAACTAAACTTCACTGGTAATAAGCTAATTTTATAAGGTATTCGTTCGTCTGATCTCCAATATGGTAGTGCCGATTTATTCCAGATTTCATTGTTAGATAAATTTAACACAAACACATACTCTGATTTTAACAACTTTGCACTATCAAGGCATTTTTAACCAGAAAGTACGTACATTTACGTTTTTTTAAACCAAAATGAATCAGTTCAAAGAAATTAAGATATTAGATAAGTAAAATTGATACTAAATAAAGCAAAAGTAAAAAAAGCAATGATACTGTAGTATCACGTGCTGTTTGTTTAATTTTGTTTCCTTTAATTCCCATCTCAATTTCTTCCCTAATTACTTTAGAGTTTGTTCGAATCTGATACGTTATTTACACAACATGTGCTCCAGTATTTTGTTCTCGACAATTATTTACAGTCAGTGTACCGAGTTCTACACGTTGCTGTAATTTGACATTAGAGAGTATCTCGCGCCACTTGTACTCCACGGACGTCCGGCTTGTTCGTTTCCGTCCTTCTAATTTACTCTACGTATATTTCGGACTCTGGCACCGCAACTACCGTGTATATACGTATTCAACTCAGATCGTCGGCTTTTATATGACAGTCTGAACGGGAAGTCCGATTGTTATCGATATTGGCTACGACTATCGTATATAATATATTGTTTATGGTGTTCAATAAAACATTGCCGTTCCAATTTTGGTTTAGTATTGATCGTTGTCCTTTATAAGGATTAATAACAGCTATCTTGAGTACTTTATTATTTGCCTTGTAAATGTTGTTTTTCTTTTTAGGGTTCCGTAGCCAAATGGCAAAAAACGGAACCCTTATAGATTCGTCATGTCTGTCTGTCTGTCTGTCTGTCTGTCCGTCCGTATGTCACAGCCACTTTTTTCCGAAACTATAAGAACTATAATGTTGAAACTTGGCAAATAGATGTATGTTGTGAACCGCATTAAGATTTTCACACAAAAATAGAAAAAAAAAACAAAAAAAATGGGGTTCCCCATACTTAGAACTGAAACTCAAAAATTTTTTTTTCATCAAACCCATACTTGTGGGGTATCTATGGATAGGTCTTCAAAAATGATATTGAGGTTTCTAATGTCATTTTTTTCTAAACTGAAGACGCGAGAGACCCTTCCAACGTGGTAAAATGTGTGTCCCCCCCCCTGTAACTTCTAAAATAAGAGAATGATAAAACTAAAAAAAATATATGATGTACATAACCATGCAAACTTCCACCGAAAATTGGTTTGAACGAGATCAAGTAAATAGTTTTTTTTTAATACGTCATAAACCGTAAACCGCAATTTACCTTTCATTCAATAGCACGGCACTTGCAACTAGTACGGAACCCTTCGTGCGAGAGTCCGACTCGCACTTGGCCGGTTTTTTTTTTTAAAGATTACTAGCATAGTTTTGCTTTCTTTTAGTAATCTACCCTTCTGTCTTCTAGTAAGCTAAAATGCTTGTGTTACGAGTGGGTTCACGTCGGTAATGCAATATGTGGATTGAACTGGCGATCACAAGATCACAAGTCCGACGTCCTTGCCATTGAGCTTTATCGTGAAAAACATCTTGCCATTGAGCTACAGCCGCTTTATCCTGAAAAACATTTATGAATGATGGATAATAAAAATACAAACAATTAAATTTTATATTCGATTGGCACTTACTTAAGTCCGGAATAATTTAGATATTGTAATATTGTATTTATTTTATTTTAAAATCGCAACCGCAAGTTGATTCACACGTTATAAATATTTGAGTCACTTTTAGATGAACGGGTCTATTTATTTATTTAGCACACTATTATTTAAATACATGCCAAAACGTTGATGTATGTCCAGCAGACAGCGACCTTAGAATTATAGTTGTCTGTTCAAACTAAACTAAACTTGGCCGCGATTATAAAATCATATAAAAAATATATATTTGTCCTTTATGCGGCGTTATTTTATTATGTGGTGGCAAGGAACCCTTAGTGTGAGAGGCCGACTCGCAGTTGACTGCTTTTCTTTTGTACAGCCCACCAAACCTTAGTCAAGAGTATGTTATATATCTCAAACGAAAAAGTGTAGTTAAGCATGTTAAATAAAACCCAACGAAATCTTTTTAAATTTAAGAGTTGGGTAACATCTATACGTTATACGATTTTCACGCGAGCTTGGGTTTACGTTTCATTGGATTTTCGTCGATGGTCCTCTTCTGCCGTCCGTCCGCGTGCGCACTTCCGCGATACCGATTTCACTGGTAATTTCCGCATACACTACGGACTACGGAGTTTACCCCCCTTCAAAGAACTCACGCCCAGCGGAGGAAATGAAAATCGTTCTCGTTTAAATTGTACGCTTCGGAACAATTTAACTTTCACGTAATACGCTTAAATAATATATATGATGATGACAATTTATTTGTGCGAAATATGCGTCACATAAGCTGAATGATGAATGTATGAATTGGTTGGTTTTGCGGTGATGGATATTAAGTGTAATGGCCTACAGAATCACAATACAAAGGATTATTGCGTCAGTCATGAATAACTTAACACTGTTTTGATATTGGGTTTCAGTGATAAAAATAGTTCTTTCGTTTCTTTGCAGAGACCATGCAACTGTCAGCGAGCGCGAAAACGTTGCCATTGTTTTCGACCGCACAGCAACGAAATATGGCTTTTTTCGAGATACTCCACCGGCTGGAAGTAAGTACCTGAGCGAAATTACTTTATCTTTGCCGTTGAGGCGTTATCTAAAACATTTCGAACCGCTTTCGTTTTTTGTTAGTTTGCTAACGATTTTTTTTGTAACGTAGAGCTCAACAAGCTGTGTAAACTGCAACATGTGTCTCATTAGAATTCTGTTCAACGCCGTACGGCGACAAAGAGTTGAAGTCATAGTGTCTGGCAATAAATTCATGTCGTGGTAATTATTTTGGGCCCGAAATTTGAATATGAATTATAGTGGCGGGCGTAGAACAACAGGGACGTTCGATTACATCAGCGGCGCCGCTGCCGACACGTCCTTGGTACATCGCCGGCCTTTCCTGTTTTGGGCATGCAAATGTGCCGAATGTACATAAATAAGTGGTACTTGATATTATTGAAACATGCAAATCGCCTCTCCCGACTATTGTTCGCCGCCCTTGGAGATTATACGACAGGTTGCACGTGAAAAGAATCTGTGATTGCTAACGAATTTCGATTTGACTACTATATAGTGGACTGTTAAGGATGCGTAATCGTTTATATGTGAAAAATAAATGGTAGTAGGTATCTTATACACCGTATTTTTTTTGTCGTTGCTAAAAATTGGCAGGACGATTTTCCCTCAGTATTACGTTTAAAGGTAACGTTTATATTTAAAATATACATGTTTTTTGCAAAATAGCCCTTGCCCTCAAGGAGACGGCAATGATAAATGTACATTTCAAAATGAGTTCTATGGCGTTGAAATAAAACATAATCTAGATTGTACGAACGGGCGCCCCTGCAGCCTGCCAACGCAGGTTTGGTGTTATTTTAATCTTTAATATATACGTACATAGATCGATTGTATTACCAAAAATAAATTATTTCACTGAGTACTTGCAAATATAAAAAAATCACGGTCAAAAGACAAACAGTAGTAATAATAATAAGAAATGTGTAGTTTATGCTATGGTTTCATGAATACAATCGGTTTCTTGGTTATATTAGGGCTACATATTGTTGTAGAATCGATTTCTGTGTAGGCTATATTATATTGCATAGATTATTAAACTGTCAGGTTGTTGGTCAATAAAGTGGTTATGAATAGGACACTAAATTATGTCGATAACTTAGCTATGTTTTATCTAAGTGTGTCAGTAGCACTAACTGTTAGCATGTGTTAAGCTCAGTTGTAGGTATCTACTCTAGATAAAATGACCTTCTGAATTAATTTTAAGAGCTTTTTGGGTGAATTTATGGCTCTGGGCTTTAATGTTCTGAACAAAGCCTACATTGAATAGAAAACGAAGGCGAGAAAGAAATGCTTTCATTATTTGGTACTTAAATTTCATGGCAATCAGGCAGTGATTAAATAGAAAATAGTTAAAAAATTAAATTTAATGGTGAAGAGGGTACCATGTTCGTACTATAACGGATCCATGGTGCACCATGTAATGACACATGTTACTTGATTATTTACAGGAATAGCTTATATAACAAACAGAAGAACAGACAACTGTTTTTAAAATTGTCTTTTCGTTATAAGTACCCTATATACATGTATATGCATTGAGCAGGAATTTGTTATATTTCGATTACAAACCGATACTTCAATTTTATTTATTAGTATACATAGATATATAGGTGTTTGGATGCCGTGTACCAAAGGGGTCATATACAAAATCTCAGACAACCGATGCTAAAACTATAGTGTGGTAAACAAGCCGATATCCCAACTGCTGCCAAGAATCTTGACTGTCAGGTTGTTGGTCAATAAAGTGGTTATGAATAGGACACTAAATTATGTCGATAACTTAGCTATGTTTTATCTAAGTGTGTCAGTAGCACTAACTGTTAGCATGTGTTAAGCTCAGTTGTAGGTATCTACTCTAGATAAAATGACCTTCTGAATTAATTTTAAGAGCTTTTTGGGTGAATTTATGGCTCTGGGCTTTAATGTTCTGAACAAAGCCTACATTGAATAGAAAACGAAGGCGAGAAAGAAATGCTTTCATTATTTGGTACTTAAATTTCATGGCAATCAGGCAGTGATTAAATAGAAAATAGTTAAAAAATTAAATTTAATGGTGAAGAGGGTACCATGTTCGTACTATAACGGATCCATGGTGCACCATGTAATGACACATGTTACTTGATTATTTACAGGAATAGCTTATATAACAAACAGAAGAACAGACAACTGTTTTTAAAATTGTCTTTTCGTTATAAGTACCCTATATACATGTATATGCATTGAGCAGGAATTTGTTATATTTCGATTACAAACCGATACTTCAATTTTATTTATTAGTATACATAGATATATAGGTGTTTGGATGCCGTGTACCAAAGGGGTCATATACAAAATCTCAGACAACCGATGCTAAAACTATAGTGTGGTAAACAAGCCGATATCCCAACTGCTGCCAAGAATCTTGACTTTATTGCGATGCAGTCTCGAGACTCCACACGTGCCGCTACTAAATCTCAACTACAAACTAGTAGCTAACTACAAAAAAAAAATCCTATCATTGACAATGTACTAATGAGCGTAACAAATGGTGTATATTAGACAACGATAGTATTGTCCGCCACTGATTGTCATCAATTCTGTCGCGTCCAAAACTGGCATCTCGTTATTATGCCGGTTAGCAAGTCGTAAATTAACAGTTCATCACGTGGTGTGACCGCTAAATAGAGTTTACCGGTGGTCTATACAATGGACACGAGTTGAATTGTATACAATTTTTGATTGCTATTGCTTGTTGTGGGATATGGGAAAATATAATTAGTTTTTTATTAGCATTGCTTGGTTTATCCGCGTATGTGAAGTGTCGGCTTGGAGATTTCTTAATTAAATATAGGTTAGCTTCCCGCACGCAGTTCTATGCCTATGTGGCAAATAATTACTTTTTTACTAGCCTTACCTTGATGTATCCGCGTAGATGAAGCGTTGTTTTGGAAATCTCCTAATAAAATATCGGTTAATAGCTTCACTTGTTTAGCTGTCGTTTCCGTGGGAAATCGATGATTAAATATAGCATATGTTTCTATTGTATAACTAAGATTGCCAATGCCCAACGAATTTTTAAAATTAGTTCAGTACTTCCGGAGCCTTCTCAATGGAAATTAACAATCAAATCTGTCTTTATAATATTAGTGTAGATATGCTTTAGCTCGTGACTTCGCATGGAATAGTTATTTTGGTAAGGTATTTTCTTGGCAAATACTATAATAATTATATCATTTCCCAAGGTCAAGTCTGTCTTAGGACTAGATTTGATCAGAATTGGTTCAGTGGTTTAGAGGTAAAAGCGAAACAGAGAGACTTACTTTTGTATTTATAAGATTAGTAGGGATGTTATTCCTGAACACTGGGACTTTGTAATGATGAATGGATTTTAGTATTTGCTTTAGAAGTCCTTTTCATTGCAAACAAGAGTAGTAATATTTTCATTGTACAATATTTAGTACAGATAAATATATCGAGCTCACAACTTTCACACCCACTGGTTCGCATCACGCCACGCGTTGCGCCAGATGTATTTGAACACTGTTATTTATTGAAAACGTTTTTAACCGACGGCTACTAGAAAAGATTGAAGAAAATATTGCTCTTTATACTTCGTTTCCTGTGTCCAAGGTTTCAGAAAATATATAGGTATATTGTTTGTATTATAAACTAATTCTAAATGTATTTCTTCGTTGGGATCTGTAGCTCTAAATCTATTTTCATTTAGATTTAATTATAAAATTGTATTAATAAATTAGAATGGTCAAAATTGTGTACGCACATTACCTACTTGAGAGTTGTTTTTTTTATTGTGTTGTTAATTCTGAGGACAACGATTTTTTACACAAACAATCTAGAAGAAAATATTGGAAAAAATGACGAGATATGTCAGGTTTTTTGCCGGAAAAGATGAACACTTAGAGATAGTTTACAATAAAATGTCCACTGCTGAATATTGGTTTCTTCTTAGCGGACTTCGGCAAGCCAGGGCCGTTGAGGGATATTGCCATAATCACCACGTTTGGCTCATGAGCTAATTAATAGAAGCTGCAGCACATCCGTCTGGTGTGTGTTTCTTAGTCGCTTATTTGTGCCGACCCGTATTGAAGTGTATATTTTTTCATTAAGTCATCAGTTCTGATCTTTGTGCAGATACTTTCAGAATCTTACCAATGTCAGAGTTTTGGGATATAACTCCGAAAGAAGGAACAAGTCATCTAATACATGTTTAAAGTGTTTAAAGATATCTCAATATTGACAAACAATCTCAATATAGAATGTCATTGAGGTTTGTCCCTCGAGGTTTCGCAATTGTTTGTAGATAGTTCGTTTTCTCTCCGTCCCTCGCCTCATAAAAAAGTATCTTTATTTTTGTGTGGAATGTTTGTCTTTTCTTAAGGGGATAAACGTAAATTTCGTTTGATCAATTTGTAACGAAAATAATCTTATTTCCCCATTCCCTCTCTATATCGACCGCGCTGGGGCGGGTTTTATCGCTGGAATGAATTTTTATTGGATATTATATTATTATTATCTATGTTGGCGTAGTCACTAAGAGCAATTAAATTTACTTGAGAGTTTTAAATGTGTACTGGTAATTCTTTTACATACAAAATATAGAAGGAATATAACATTTATTTTTGAAGATCGATATATATAGGTAGCTGACAGAAAAATAAACACTTTTTTATGAGTTAGGTTTGCATAATAATCTACTATTGCGGCAGAGGAACGTCCAGGTGCTCCGAGTGTCCTTAAAAGCGTATACTGAGACTCTCATGGGCCCGAGAGTTATAGACCAATTTTTAATGGTCCGGGATAGCCAGGTATTAACCGCCACCTGCCGTAGGAGCACCAGAATAGTCCTCTCTACATGGTATGATTAGCATACCAATGCTAAAGGAGAGGGCTATTCTATATATCCTCGCGGTAACAGCGGAGAGAATATGTAAATAATTTTTCTTGAAAAAAAGAAAACAAAGGTTTGACTAGTATATTTGATTTAATCTTCATTTAGTTTCAACGTACACAATCATGGTGACTTATTCATGATGTTTACTCATAATATAATTATTATGCTAACTATAAGGTGGAGTATACACGTTATTGCGTCTGTTAGTCTGTTTCGTCGTCTGGCCGTATACAATCGATTATTATTTCACCAAATCTTCTACATCACTGTCAAAACAGTACTTGCCATTATATTACGACAGAGAAACTCTCTCGTCGTTATAAAATCGCAAACGCTTTTACCGACTCGGACCTCCGAACTGGCTACCGAATCATGTTAAAAAACCCTTTTGATTGGATACAAATGGATGTAGTGTATATCCAGCGTAAAGGCGGATTTAAATTGTTCGATTTTCAGCGAGCGGCTAATCGCATCACAAATTGACCCACGTTTGTTGTTAAGACTTTAACCACATGCAGGCTAGCCGTAGTTATTGCTATTTAGTCGGTCGATTATAATTCAATGTAAACTCCGCATATAAAGATATAAAACGTAACGAATATATTTCGACATTGCCTACTACTATCAGTGTGTGCCACTGTTGATCCTGGCTTACAAGAGCTGCACGGGTAGGCATATTATTAAAAAAAAACAGTTAAGTACCTACTATCAAAATTAGTTTAATTGAAGTAGGTATGTTTATGTTAAATTATATATCAATACCATCATTTCAAAGCCTATTCTACAATCTCAGTTAATAAATAATATATGCATGAGCATCGACCATATTTGATGTGCACATATTTTTTTTTTTTTTTTTTTTTGTAGAGCCACAAAGCGTCATTTCAACTTACACGCAAGATGGATAATGATTTTTGTATGGGTTAGTTGAAAGTTGGGGGCAATATAACGACCTATTCAAAATAATTCAAATACTTTGTAGTTTTTGAATGTTTTAAGCATTACAGATTCAATGCTTGATAACTAAATAAATAATTTAAAAAAGTACAATGCTTGTACATCAAAAAACTCATTACTACTAAATAGAATGTCGCCGCGCCTAATAAATTTAAAAGAATGCTAGATATTATATTCTCCGACAGTTTGAAATAATTGGATATTTGTAAGTAAATGATGATACCTAACATACTTCAGCTACACATAAATCGTTTGGATAAATTTATATGTTACACGCTTTTATTTATGAATTGCAATCCCGTGAATTTAAAAAATGTTTTATATGTACTATTGTCTCTATAATTTATTAGTTTAGTGTCGTTTATTACCGTCATTTATTAATGCTAGCAGATTATTCAAATCAACGCGCACAACATTTGATACAAGCTTGTTTCAAACAGTATATCAACGGAGGTCGTAGGTATATACGTGAAAGACATTAAGGAGTTTCTCACGCGATGATAGGTCTGCTATCTTTGATTACTTGTAAGCTATTAATTTGGTTGTCGTCGGCAGCACCGGCAGACCTCCCAGGTAGAACGGTAGGCGGGAGGTCGCACTGTTCCCTTATTTGACAACTTGTAGCTGTGCTTGAGATTAGACACTTTTTTCTTGGACGGATTATGTAGTAGGTATGCCAAGAGTGAAAACATAAGTCTTTCTTACTCCTCCTAATCTCTTTCCGATTAAATTCGTTGCGGGTTCCAAGGCAGTTTTAACTTTTTCCCGGGACTTGGTGAGCCTCGGTGCTCATTGCCATTTCCAGTGTGTGCCACTGTTGATCCTGCCTTACAGTTTGAGTTGTGGGAGTGTGGGTGGAATTAGCCCTAATAAAAAAAGTTAGCCCGAAGGCTTTTGCTCCTTTACCGCGCATAGAGGCGAGCAGAGCCAGCCTAAATAAATGGTTAAAAACTACAAACTAAGTAACCTGCGCAAGAGGACACCCCTGTGGGACTTGGACCTCGGCTCAAGACGGTCGCTGTCGGGGGGAATGAGGAATGATGACTGCAGAGATTAGACACATTGTACTCATTTTGTTTACCCACATTATGCTTTATAACATGGTTGCTTATAAGGCGGAGGCAAGTGGCGGTTCGACAAGAAATATTGTACTTAATATGGTATTAATGTCAGATTTACATCTGGGTCTATTATGTACGAGTGAAGGACGTCTTGTTGCACCGACATGATTATTGTCCGACTTCATAATATTAGTTGTCGTAATCGTACGTGGGTGTCATTTAATTCTCCAGTAGCGATTGCTCTATAATATTTAAATAGATTACTATGTTTTGTGTCTATGTCGTTTATCAGATTCAATACATTATTTTCAGACAATGTAGATAGATGATATGACGTAATTACAATGACTTGTATTGATAAAATCTTTGATATTGATATAACATGGATTACGGCTAGTTTAGTGTATAGTAATACACAACGATTTAATGTTATTATTTATTGGGGTGATTTGGTATCGTTTTGACAGTGTACATATAACTTGTTTCCGAAATATGTGCCATCCCTTTTCCAGTAGTTGACGTCGTGTTTAGTGAAAAAAAATCTGAGAAATAAGAAATTTTATTTTTGATTTTAAAGTGAGAGGGTTCTTACCTCGCTCTTTTATTAAAATAATTTTATTAGTGCAGCTTCTAAACTGAACTAAATTAACTAAATTAATTAACTTGAAATAAATGATTATTATTATTATTATTATAAACGTTTATGTAGATGTGCCTCTCTTATAACTAGGGAATGCAATCTTGGACCAAGATTGGCTATTCAAGATCTTGGCGTCTTTTTTCTGAATCAAGATTGGTCAGTTCGAGGTCTTGTCGAGATTCGGGTCGAGATCTTGATCGCGAATCAAGATTTTCGGGATTTTCAAGATTGTGCAGAATAATTGAAAAAAAATGCGTTTTTTTTGTATCAAATACCGCAAATTGATAGTAACCAGTATTTTAATATTATGTAATATAATTAAGTATATTTTTCAAATTAACAACATTGTACCAACAATAATCAATGTTTATTTTTAAAATTAACAAGAAACAATCAACATTTTAGTGACAATGAAATAAATGCAATAATGCAATGAGATCACAAATTATAACCTATAATTTACGTTTAATGAAGAACAAAAAGTTTAAACATTTTGAAAAACCTTTTGAAAATGACTTCTCAAGAAACACAGTACGCTTAAAGTGTCATCACCTAATCGGCACCGTATATCAGTGGCTGAATAGCCCGCGGCTGAAAAGGCCCTTTCTGCCTCCACACTAGTAGGGACGATATTTAAAAGACTGTTAAAAGCGAATTTCAGGTATTGTCCTCTTCGTCTGAAAATCTCGAAATCTTGTTACAATCTTGGACTGATTTGTCAAGATCGTGACCAGGATTTCGAAATTCAAGATTGATGGCTATCAAGATTGAATCTTGGAAAATCACTCAAGATCTTGGTGGAATCATGATCTTGCAGGATCAAGATTGCATTCCCTACTTATAACGCTGAATAATCTATTATATTTGTGAGGCAGATCTACATATCACCGGGGTTTTCAGCCCAATAAGCCTACCTATAGGCTTTAAAAACGATGGACAGTACTTTATATAAAATATATTTTTCTTAGCAGTTGATCTATGGTAGGCCCGTCCTGTCAGGCCATACTGATGATGTTAGCTGATTCACGGCCCGCCCCTGATTACATTAAAATGTAATCTTTTTTAGTAAGTGATTTCGTCTCGGACACTAATCTACTTAGATGACTGCGTGGCAGCTCAGGGTAGACGGTCTCTCCTGTTTATACATTTATGTTTTATTGAATAAACACCTAACAACTTGTGATTCCAGACAGCCAAGCAATTTACTTCGCCACTTCGTCTCGCTCGATTGAATTATTACACTCTTTTTTATCAATCAAATGTTTCAAATTCTTAGAACGTGTTACGTTTCGGACTTATATAAATTGAACAAGGTACAATGGAACTGCGTCTTTAATAATAATTGTTAAATTGTTGCACGATTGTAAATTTTAATAAACGATAATGTAACTGTAAATAAGGACTAGTTCTTAATTGTTATAAATCGATATAACTTCTCAAATATATGCTTTAATAGCAAATATTAGGGACTGGTTTTTGTGACTAATAAATGACTTTCTGCCGCTAAAGAGAATGCATATGTTTTGGAAGCACCTTACATACATTTTTTTTTCTGACAATAGCTTTGCACGGATGTTCAATAATTAGAGCTCAATTTTTGACAGAATTTACACTTGATAATTTGTCTTTTAAATCTAAATTAGTATGGATTTTCGTAAAGTAACGTCTTATTATGTTATAAATAATAATAATAAAAAAAGTTTATTTTCCTCTATCACAAAGTTAACGTAACTACAAATTCCGTAATATATCGGTAACATCTAGAATTCAATTCCTTTGTGAAAGGCGAGTCTGTGGTACAGATCACCAGGCTCCCACTTTAAGGCTCCAAGTAGTTAGTAAGTTTATACTTTGATTATAACTAGGGAAGGATTAATAATAGGAAAATGATGATTTTAAATATGGTAAAAATAGCAATTTGAGATAAAATAATTTCAGGAGACGTTAAGACACATTTATGTCTTCATTTGTAACTCATTACAAGTTTCTCATCATCATCATCATCATCATCAACCTGTATAATGTTGAACATGTACCTCCTTCCGAAGGAGGGTTTTTGCTACAGTAATCACGCTTGAAAGTCGGGTTCATGAGCGCTTTAGGGGGTATGTAACAACACACATAGGGAAACTGTAGTTGCTGCCCGTTCCCTGATCAACGATTATTATACATAGATAATGTTATAACAATGGGGACCAACGGCTTAACGTATTTTTCGTGGAAAATAAATCTCAGATTTTATACAAAGATTTCATGTGTGCGTGGGGATCGAACACGAGCTTATACTTAAAGCGAGACTTTACCGCTACGCCACAGAGGTTTGTATCGTTAGTTTCCATCGCAGCTTAATTATTAAATTCCCCAATTCTGTGTCTGTTCCCATTGGTGGCAGTTTTAACGGTATGCCTCTCGTAGTGGCATATCTATGGGTCGATATATCACGTCGGGCTGTTGAGCAATGTCGGTCGACATCATAAATTAAGTGAAATTATCGGCCTCTCCTCTCGGAATATTATCTCCTGCGGATCTGTATATCGGAAGCTGTGGTACAAGTTATGATTGTATAATCTGATTACTTTATGACTCTTTTGGTATAGTGTCTTGTTTTGAATTAAGGTACTGTAGGGATTAGGAAGGCCATGTTTTAACGCCGTTATATTATGATGTATTGGCCTAACGGCTGTGTGTATTCGGTTTACGAATATATATTTAAAATAAGATTATTTTGATATTGGAAAAAATAAAATATGTATTCAAGAATAATGTCGGTTTGAGTAGGGCGTGATATTATTCTATACTAATATTATAAAGATGAAAGATTTCATTGTGTATTTGCATTAAGTCGGATCTGAAACTACGGAATTTCGAAATTTCTTTCATTCCACTTTAAAGCTGCGTTTTCCAGAGGCTATTTATTTCTCACTGGTACCTACTGTAGCAACGTTTTTGTCAATTGAACATATAAACATTGATGAACCCTGTTATAACCTGGTATACCCTAAAAGAATTGTTAATAGTTTCGTTATAATTCAACAAATATAAAAATCTTTTTTTAAATAAACGGCATTGTTTTATATAAGCTCGTTGAAACTGCGTGTGAAATGTGTGCAAACATACAAAAATAGTTTTTCATAAAATCAGGAATACTACACTATAATGGTGTGAAACCACAGCAGTGTTAATAGTGGTGTAATTGGACAGTATTTTTCGCCATACAACCATTTCTTTTTTCTTTTTTAATTTCGCCTGAAAAGTAAATCTCTGTTATAATAATTGCATGCGGCGCGTAGTAAATGTTTCGTATTCAAAATGTAAAATGGAACGTTATTCTGAAAAGCGTTCGTAATGACAGAAAATGATGAAGCCATTACGCCATAAAAGGCTCGTGAAACTTCGGTGTGGAGGTTTTGTGGATTTAGTCTCGGTTGACCCTACGCTTATTTTACGTCTGTGTTTTTTTGTTGTAAGATAAAAAAAGCCTTCAACGAACTTACTTGAATACATTCAGCAGCTGTGGGCTGTATTAAGTTTAATGTATTGAGGGCACAGCGGCTAAGGCGGTTGGATTATATCGAACCCGCATCACCTGGGTACTAACCAAAGTTTTTGGATCAATCACAGCACAGAACAGCTGTTTGTGGAATCGATAGATTTTTTTGTAGTGAAGTTCTCTTTGATAAGATCTACCCAATTCAGGGACGTATCTAAAACGCGTGTGGAATAACAATTCGGCAACTATTTTTCAGCAAACTATGTAAGATTTGATCTATAAACAACTAGCTGCTGCGACTTCGTCCGCGTGAAATAAGGGTTTAGTAGGCTATCTAACAATAAAATCGGTACCACCGTTTTGGAGATTAGGCGGAATACGCGGACAAATTAACATACAGACAAAATAAACGATATTATTTCTATTAACCAGTAAAGTCCCAAAGGAATCGGCACAGCCGTTACTGAGATTAACCAGAACAAATACACACACAGAAGGTCTTTCTGAGTGTGTTTTTGTTCTGGTTAAGCAACACAACACAACAACATTATATAAATTCATATTCCATTACAAACTGACACATACATTTTATTTATTTGTATAAATAAAGTACTAAGGCAATTAAAACTTGTTGGTTCGAAATATATTTTACATTTCTCAAAGAGTCCAATAATTGTCAAAATAAAGTTTATTCGACAAAAAGAAGTGTTGATTCCATTAAAACTTATAATGGAATATAATTGATTTCCCCTGAATTTCAACGTTTCACCAATCACAACCATTGATCCATCACAGGCCATTATTATTTGTCGTTACAATAATTGACATGTCCTACGGTCAACTCGTAAATTAATTTGTGCGAACAATCCAAACTGTATGTTGAAATGATAAATGTATTAAAATAATTTCCATCATTAAAATTGAATATTGATTTTGCCTTGAATATATTAAAGTCAATTCAGGGCTCATTGATATTAAATAAGGGCGTATAAAGTGTGAGGATTTTATCGAAGCTAATTTGCGATCTTCTTTCGTGAATGTTAACTAAAGAAAAATAATTTTCTTAAGATTATATGAATAATTTTATAACACCTTGCAGAAGGACAGTCTGTTGTGTTTCTCCACAGAAAATGAAGATCTTATTTGCCGGGTGAAGTCAGTGGCGTAGTTATCAAGCCCGGTGGTGCAGTGCACCAGGACCCCGGACCTCAGGGGGGCCTCTAACCTAACCTTTGAAAAGAGCGGATCAGCCAACTCGCTAGCTCTTGAAGCTATGCACCGGGGCCTTGCCCACCTAGCTACGGCCACTGGGTGAAGTGGTATGCCTTGCGGCCAACGGCCATTTGTTAGTGCTCAGAATTTGTACAAATTCGAATTGGCTTGCGAACTTGTATTGCGCGATATAGGTTAGTTGTTCGCTGCTAGATGGCGCTGCTGATCTTTTAGTGATATTTGTACATTTTATTTAGGGATATTATAAGTCAAGCCACAAAATTATTTATTAGCCACGTGATTAAACTTCTAATTTTATAACTAAGCAACGGGAAAATGACAGCCTCTAATTAACTAATTCACGTTTATTACAACGCCAACTAAAATATTCTATAGAAAGCGAACATTACGGCAACATAACTCTACGTCAGTGAATGCTTAAGTTAACGACCCGACTCGGATAGGTTAGGTTAGAAGGCTAAGGCGAGAGCGAAGCGGAGCGGAGCTCCCGTCTTAGCTTTCGTAGATATTTTTTTTTAAACCACCCAGAAATAGGAGCATCGCTAAGCGGGGCTCAGAGTTATGCTGGAAAAACTTTCATGGATAAAAAGTCCTTTGGATGAAAAGTTAATGGTTTAAAGATAATGTTGACCAATGGTCCATGGACCGTTGGTAAACCGTTTCAGTTTCTATTTGTAATTAAGTTCAAGCTTTCGAAGAGTTTTAATTCGTTCTGATTAGGACGTCTAAGTGAAAATGAAGTACCTTTCTTTTGATTAGATACCTATACCTACTATATGTTTCTATTAATTATCTACTATAACTGGATGGTATTTCAATAAACGAATAGATTTCTTAAAAATAACGTTTTTTATTTTGTATTCCCTCAATAGTTTCTACGTGGAGTAGCCATTATTTACTATTTGATGACCATTTCAGCAAAATTTTGACGATCAATTAATGTGGGATGAATTACACATTTTAAACGTACTGAGTCAAAAAATTAGAAGTCAATAGAATTAATTTTTTTATGTCATCTATATATATAAAAGAAAGTCGTGTTTGTTACAACACTTATAACTCGAGAACGGCTGGACCGATTGCCATGGTTTTTGATTTGTTGGATTTGTTTCCGTCCCGAATAGCAGAATACATTTTAAAAACAAAAGAAAGTCGTGTTAGTTACACTATTTATAACTCAAGAACGGCTGAACCGATTTGGCTGAAAATTGGTAGGGAGGTAGCTAAGAACTGGGAGAAGGACATAGGATACTTTTGGGTAGGGGTAGGGTAGGGTAGGGTAGGGTAGGGTAGGGTAGGGTAGGGTAGGGTAGGGTAGGGTAGGGTAGGGTAGGGTAGGGTAGGGTAGGGTAGGGTAGGGTAGGGGTAGGGGTAGGGTAGGGGTAGGGTAGGGTAGGGGTATGGTAGGGGTAGGGTAGGGGTAGGGGTAGGGTAGGGGTAGGGTAGGGTAGGGGTAGGGTAGGGTAGGGGTAGGGTAGGGGTAGGGTAGGGCAGGGGTAGGGTATAAAAGTCCACCCGTGCGAAGCCGGGGCGGGCCGCTAGTTTATCAATATTTTAGAAGTATACTGCTTGAATACATGTTACAAATTTAGATGCTAAAAAATAACCATCATGCTGAGTTGTATTTAGAGTGGCTTACATAGAAGACAACTAGTGGCTAAAATAGTATCATTCAGACGCTCGTTAATTATATATATATTATATTTTAAGGACGCAATTTTATTAATAACGAGTATACATTAATGCATTTACACATGTATCTACTATTTGTTTAAAAAAGTAGGTATAGTGGCATCTTAAAGTGTTTACATGACACCAACCAAACAGCTGAAACCATTGAATATTTTATAACACATAGAGGATATTATTAGGAATCAAAAATATTGAATTTCATAATTATATTCATACACATTAAAATATCGAATAATATACGTCATTAATTGTGACAAGAATTACCTTGAACTTAACAAATCATTATAGATAATAAGATATGAATTAATTAAGTTGTTTTAAATAATATATTCATTCACACCTAATTTAGGACGTTTCTATAAACAAATTCAGAGCGATATTATGTCATGGTCGAACTAAAGTGCAATCTTATATCACTTGAGTCTGATTAAATAAATAGTCTGAATTTTAAATTGCTTATTATCAGAATCTGTGTGACATAGTTCTCTGTGCTCTAATTAATATTATGTATATTGGAGCATAGAAACAATTGAACAGGTGTAAACAACAAAGAGTCCGAAATTTGGTTTGGTATTAACTCTAAAATTGAATAGAATGAATTAAGTTTTTTTTAAACTTGATATGATTTTAATTAATATATTGAAAAACATATTTTGAAGATTCCAATATAAGAAAGAGCCTAAGTCAGTTGACGCAGACATCTGACAAACAAAGTCTGGATTGTGCTTACTGTTAATACCCTGACGTTCAACGTTTGCTTCGATAGGGTGGATTTATGGCAGAAAGCCGTTTTCTGCCTCGTTGCGTACGTCTTACGAGCTAATCGAGGACAATGGATTACTGCAGGATAGTGGGCAAATACACTGATCCCTATCATTAATCAGTACAACGCACGGGATTAAAACAATACTGAACCATCTAAGCCTTTTCAAGTTGCTTTTAAAGACTTCGTTTGAAGGGAGAGGGAGCCTTGTATTTTGATGCTCGTATATGAACTTCAATGCCTTTGCGTATGAGAAGTGCAGATGCGTGAACAGTAGAATTCATGCCCAATGAATGTTGTAAAATATCAAATAGATACTTTTTAATTTCCGAAGTTTTGGTTCTAGACTTAAAGAAAAGTTAAGTTGTTTTTCTCAATTGAACATTAAACATTAACGAACCCTGGCACACGAAAGAATATTGTTAATACTTTTGTTATAATTAAGCAAATATAAAAATCCTAGCTGTTGCCCGCGACTTCTTCTGCGTAGATTTTGATATTTCCATACAAACTTTGACAACCTCCGTAACGTGGGACAACCTCCGTAGCGTAGCGTTATTCGGCTCGCTTTAAATCTCGGAGGTCTGGTTCGATTCCCACGCCGGACAAGAAATCTTTGTGTAGATTTTAAGATCTACACAAAGATTCTTTCCGGGTCTGGTTGGCTGAGGGACTACCCTCCGTGCCTCGGAAAGCACGTTAAGCCGTTGGTCCCGATTGTTATAACATCATCTTTAACATTTGTATACCGAGGAACGGGCAGCAGCGTTTCCATGTGTGTTACAACATAGTACTGCGGTCACAAACCCGTCTGCCAAGCGTGGTGACTATGGCTAATACCCTCCCCCAGGAGGAGGCCCATGTTCAGCAGTGGACGTTATACGGTCTAATGATGATGATGATGATGATGATGATGATACAAACTTTGCCAATCCCTTTCCATCCTCCCTTCTTAAGAATGCCTGTGTCACATAGAGAATATCAGATTTCAAGTCTCTACGGTCTTCGATTAGGGGCTGAATTTTGCAAAGTCCCGTCTTAGTGAGCTTACCTACATTGCCAAAGGAACCTCCGTGCGAAATTTGAGACAGCACTTGTAATTTCTGAGATTTCGTGATGAGTGAGTGAGTGACCTTTCACTTTTATGTTTATAGATAACTAGCTTCCCGCGCGCGGTTTCACCCGCGTAACTCCCGTTCTCGTAGAAACTTTATAATAAAATATAGCTTATAGCCTTCCTCGATAAATGGACTATCTAACACTGAAAGATTTTTTGAAATCGGACCAGTAGTTCCTGTAGTCCCTTTAGCGCGTTCAAACAAACAAACTCTGCAGCTTTATAATATTAGTATAGATATGTAACTATATATATATGTGTGTTATAAAAGTAAGGGAAATTTAAGTCTTGGAGCAAGTAGCTAAATGTGACTCTGTCCACATTAACTGGCGTTTGTCGTAAGTATGCATGTGAAACCCGACTGTGTTTAACATCAGTCTAGACTAGATAATAGCAATGGAGGCGTATAGGAGACAAAACAATGCATTAGATATAAGAATGGCTATTGCCAGTAGAATAAACAGTACGTATTCAGTTGCTTTCCTAGAATAGGTCTTACGACGTCGTTACATATTCTATAACATTTTCTCCAAGTTTTTGCATTTTAACAATAGGTTTTAGATGTTGTGTATAAGTTTCTAGGAGTCCGATATGGTAATTGACTCACGTTTTCCCGTTCTGGTTTTTTTACACTTTCATTCTTAGTACCATCTAATGTTGTAGGTACTTACGCTGTTTATAAATCCAGATGCTTCAACAACAACTAAGCAGATGTGTACTACATGGTTTAGAATGTACTACAGTTGCTTTTATTTTCAGGTTCGGTTAAATAAAAATAAAGTTATAAGATTATTGGTAGGCACTCAAGTCTCCTTTAAAGAAAGATCAATTTTCTCAAGGTATTTAAAACATTTGCTTGTGCTTTACAAATGCTAATGTTTTAGTATAACGTCTACAGTCACCACAGCTCCATATGCACCTTTGTATTATGTTGATATACACAAGGGAAGGCGCGCTTTTCACTGGTCTCTTTGGTAATGTTCTAGTTAATAGAGTGTCGGGGGAGGCCCATCTTTAGCAACAACAACTGTTCTGACTAATCACTGCACTGAAGATAAGTCCCCTGACACTATTACTACGTTATACCAGCTATTGTGATGATTATGAATAGTATCGAATAGAGTTATCGGAGAGCGTCGTCAGGACTGGGCTTTAATAGTGGCTCAGGAATTAAAGTTTTTGAAAAAAAAAAGGTAGTAAAATGTAAAACAAATACAATGTATAAAATGTTCAAAAGTTAGCTTTGTAAAAATAGCAAGTCTACAAATAACAAATTTTACAGACGGTAACCCTATTCTGTGGACACAATTGGATATCGCTTCGCTGGTCGCGAGTAAAATTTACAATGTATTAACCTTTTGGCCTCCCATTTTTATGCTGACATCGAACCAAAGCTACACAGTGACATTAAAAAAATTGTTTACAAACGAGTCCACAAGAAATTTAAGGCTTTATGATGTTTTGTTTTTGTATATCACTACAGGATACTACAAAGTCACTTCCCGCTGTCTGTCTGTCCATATGTATGCTTAGATTTAACGGATTTTCATGTATTTTACTAGATAGAGTAATTCAAGAGGAAGTTTTATATGTATAATACATCAGCATTGCACCCGGGGCGGGTCGCTGGTGAAGAAATAAATAGGTCGTGTTGTTTCCGGTTTAGTATACAACGAAACATATCTTCCTATTGGTATCGTAAGAGGTAAATAAGGGACATTCACCTGATGGATATGCAGCAAGATCCTATTTTACTGCGATCACCAATCCGCCTATCAAGCGTGGTGATTGCGATATTTTCCCTCATCGATCCTGTTTTGCCAAGGTCTGTTAAAGAGGAGACCCGTGTTCAGGAGTAGACGTAAACGGGTATCAACTGTTTTCAAATTCCCCAATACAGAGGAACATTTGCTATCTTTGGATGAGGCCTTCACCCGTAGACGGGTTCGTAGATTTGTAAAACATAATCTATATTATACATAAGTAGGTACTGTAACATTAATAACATTTAAATTAAAGGTTTTTTCATTACTTTATTTATATAGTCTGTAGGTGAAGGTCAATATCTAGCGAGAGATTTACTTGGCGTACAAACATGTACCGCTAGTAAGATGTATAAATCAAAACACTATTCGGCTACATATTTCATAAACTAATATTACCTACACATAACAATTTCTGCAGAGCTCGCCCAGACATCATACATCATTTATATTAAGGAATTGGCTAGTATTTCTTCCATTTCTTAGTTTCATAGACCGAGAGCCCGCACAATTAAACGGCACATCATAATATCTCACCCAGCGGGTGACATCAGATATCTTTATTACTTACTCTGATAAACACAACTAGAACTATCATATGAATTAATCGTTCGTTCACCTCTGTTATACATGTCAGACCTATATATCTTGACGTATAAGACACATGTTTTGTTTATTACATAATTTATTAGATATTTTGTGGGAATTTCTGTAAGGTTTGTTGTTCAAATATGTCTATTAAGTAAACTGTGTTGTCGGGAAGATTATTTGATAATGTACGAAGGTAGACGCGACGCGCCGAAGCACGCTCTGTCTGGATTTCAAAGGACCATAATTTAAAAGACGTTTTCTTTGCGACTGTCCCAAGTATTTTATGGGACATCACTTATTAAGTTATTTATGCTTAATGGTGGCTTTTATTCTACACGGGTATCACGTTTTATTGACATTAACAAGTCAATTATATACATTATACAGTTTATCTTTTATTACTATTAAAATGATGTAAACTACCGTAATTGTCGCAGTTGGTTGATGTAAACATATATTATGCGGCTTTATAAGCAAATTGCAACTGAAAATCTTATACTTACTTCGTGTAAACGTATAAATAACTGGCAGCGCTGATTTGAAAGTAGGTACTATATAGGGTACTAATAACAAAAACACAATTTTAAAATGTTGTCTGACTGTCGGTCTGTCTGTATGTGTGTCTGACTGCTTGTTTGTATGTTCGTTCCGGCTAATCTCAGTAACGGCAGGACCGATTTCAACGAAACTTTCACTAGTAGATAGCTAATTTTATGACAAATACACTAACATTTTACGTAGGTATTTGTCATCTATATATAAAAAATGTGTCTTTGTGAAATCAAAGAAAATTTGCCGGAAAAACCAAACATCTCATTTTGCGGCTAATTTTTGGTTGATTGATACGAGTTAATTAAAACAATGCTAATAAAAATAGAAAGTTATTCATAATTGTGATTCAGTAATTGTAAAATTAAATTTACTTTTATCGAACTGTCAGAAATATAATTATATGACTGGTATCAAAATAGCACTATGTTCCGCGTATTTATAAATCATACGCGATTAGAAAGCTATTAGTGCAACGTACCTATCTTCAAGTAATAATAATATGTCGGTGTACTCGACTATAGTGATCGACAAACTTGCAACGCATGGATGCATCATTGCACCGTGAGTGCGGAGTCACTTCGTCAACGTGTCCGCTGGGATGTAGAGAGGGTGTCTGACTGCGAGCATCGAATTATGAACAACGCATGTTCATATTTATTAATTACTTGCTGTTGTCCGCGACTTCGTCCGCGTAAAATCGGTTAGGCAGACCGACTGACAGGCAAACAACTTTTGTTTTTTATTGTGTTGTTGTTATTAGTACTTACTCTATATATAAAAATATGCATTTAGTATAGGGTTGCCGTACGTCCCGGTACGCCGGGCCATGTCCCGGTTTCGAGCGTCATGTCCTGGTTTCCCGGCCAACAAAGATATGGCGTTGACGGGGGAGCTAACAAAAAAAAATTCGTTCGCAATACGCGCTCCTGTTTGTCTTGTCGTCCCGCGTACAAAATGGGAGAACCATCTCGGCTCTGCGCGACGTGTTATTGTTTCATCTCCACTTTGGACGTCAGACTGTCTTTTTTTATTAAATATGTCTTAAGGAATTATACAAGTCACTTTTGCGTATCAGGGAAGTTTTATTCTTCGTTCTTTGTATGTGATATTATAGTGGTGTTAACAAGTTTACCAGTTCAGGGTCGAATACATACATGAGTTTTAATTTATACACCACACAAAGAAATTTCTATTTCAATTCTTGAGAACATGATCATTAACAGCCCGTATAACGTCCACTGCTGAACTTGGGTCTTTTCCCGAGGGAGAGTTTTGCCATAGTTACCGCGCTTGGCGAGTGAGTTGGTGACCGCAGTATTATATCGTAATACACAGGGAAAACGCTGCTGCCCGTTCCTTGGTATACAATTGTTATAGATAGATGATGTCATAACTATTGAGGCTAACCGTTTAAGGTGCTTTCCGAGGCATGGTGGGTCGACCCTCATCCTAATCGGGAAAGAAATCTTAGAATTTCCTGAAAGATTTCTTGTGCGGGGTGGGGATCCACGAACTCCGAGACTTATACCACTACGCCACGGAGACTATGGCTTGTCAAACATACGAAATTATAAACTAATCTCGCAAATAAGCAAAGCGTAATTCAATTTGCAATAGAATACATAGTAGACACGTTGTTACTATGACAAACTTAATAAGGACAACATGACATAGAAAGGGGCAAATTGGGGGTTGTAGGGTTGAGATATGTGCAGTAATGAGTCTTGATATGTCGTTAGTCATGGGGTTGTGTCAACTTAAGATAATTGAAACAAGAACGATATTCCGATTCAGCGTGTAACACATATTTTTGTTATTATGTAGCTGTAAATTTATTTGTATATAGGTGTAAGGTTAAAGAATACCTTGCACCTATACAAATAAGTATAAGTGCAAGGTATGAGTATAAGTAAGTCATCATCATATTCTTCCTGCCCTGCTCTCCCATCATTTTGGGTCGGTGCAATGTCATCCTCTTCTATTTCTCCCTATTAAACGTCACTTCCATACTGACACAGTCTTCTTACACCTTTTTTTACACAAGTCATCTTTCACACTGTCCATCCATCGTTTTTTGGCGTTCCTCTTCCAAAATATCCATCCATCTTCATATTCAGCACTCTTCTTGTTAAATGCATGTCATCCCTACGCAGAACGTTGGTGCTAAGCGATTTCATCTCAATTTCTCTGTTACTGGCGCCATTTTCAGACCTCCTCTTATAAACTCATATAGAATCCGATCCATTCTTGTTACTCCGCATATCCATCTCAACATTTGCTTCTTAGTTGCATGCAGTCTTCTTTTATCGGTCCCCTTACGACCCAACATTCAGTTCTATACATGACGACGGACTATTCAGTTCTTGTCCAAAAACAAGGACTGCAAAAGTGTTTGTACATCACTGACCTCCCTCTTCATGTTGCGTTATAGGTACGTAGGTACCTACAGACGTAATCCCATATGAACAAACTTTAAACTATTACAGAAAAAAAAACGAATTGGAAAGAAACCTGATATAGACATTAGCATCACATGTTACAGTAATTAATTATCTAATAATGCTAAATAGATATATGATACAGATATAGATTATGCTAAAGAGATCATCTCAAGAGCGTATAAGACGCTTTATAAGCCGTTCTCATCGGTATATGTATTTTAAGTTGACAAATTAACCCGATAAGCTGATACTCAGATTAATTTCTAAACTTGAAATTAATCGGAACGATTAAAAAAACTATAAGCGCTATGAATGACTTATTAGTTTATTAGTCTTAGAGGATTTATATGAGCTCTACTTTACTTAGAATTATATAAATTATTATTTGTTTATTAACATCTTTTTATTAATTTTCATATTTTTAACATTAACATTGAAATGTTGATACAGTTTACTACACACAGATATATATTATTATTTCCCACAAGACCGTGTTATCGGTATGACTGCCATCGAGTTTATGTGCAGTAATTATGTTTATAAGATAATTATGACAAAAAAATACAAAATTGGCATAAGAATGAAACAAGACGGTGTTTTGCATTACTGATATTTGTCATATGTATAAATTTGGTCTTCAATCTATCATTTTTCATTTCAGCCGTAGGACGTCCACTGCTGGACATAGTTCTACTTCAATCTATACTATGCTATGCTATATGTAATTTCAAAGCGAGTATAACATATTTCACAAATGCACGTATGACATTTGTAAAATAAAAAACTTAAATTTATTATTTTTGACTTTCATCTCGGGCATATAATTTACTTTGGTAGTATGTGTGATACTCGCAAAAGACTCATTTATTATATAAATGAGTCTTGCATGTATTTTTTGTGTAGAATATAAATGAAAATTAGTTCAAAACTTTAAATGAGGTTCATTTAAAGTTTTGAACAAATTTTCTATATAAGCTTTTCTCAACGGAATGTAGAATGTATAACTGGGACATTCAGTCGCTTATTCTTTTAAAATGAAAACCTTCTTGTTGCATTTCATTAAATTTATATTAATGTACTTATTATTATTTCAAATATTAACACGGCAAATATCTTATTTAACCTAACCTAACAGTATAATTTTGTTTAATTAATGTTTATATTAATAAGGATTGCCGAAAGTAAAAATATATTTACATTTGTAGGATTTCGCTAAATATAGATTTATTCAGGAATATAAATAAGTTTAAGAGCCGGAACATGCCTTAATGTAATGAAAAGCTGATAAAATATTTTCTGTTTACATTTCATTAAGGCTAATTAAGAGGCAATCGTATAATTACTTCCATCTGTGAGGTCTGGAAGCCCCGCTGTGCGCCTACGGCTCGTTTATTGAAATATGTGTCAAAGTATTTTCCGAAGACTGAATTTATTATATATTATTTTTATGGATATGAACTTTTTTATTCTCAGTGTAATATAATAAAGCTTGTTTTAAATGCGGCCTAACAGTTAAAAACATTCGTAATAAATTACCTATAAAATAACAATCATTTTTAACAAGCATAAACTAGTACATATGAGAAATTTTAAATTCAAATGCTTTGCATTTAGTAATTGGGATTGGTTTATACATATATTTTAACTACTGTGATTTTAATCGCAAGGGTTTGTTATAAGTTGGCCCTGTATTGAGCATGTTATTTATTTATGGAGTTGGTATTTATTTTATACATTATTTTCAGTTATGACATAATAACATGTACAATGTGATCTTACCTAATTGATGAGTTTCATTACAGCAAACTATAGTAGGTACGTGTTATAGTTGTAATGTAGCAATGACTTCTGGCATTGGCGGACCATAAATGCGTTATTTTATGGGTATGTTTTCCATAAACAAGGCCGAAAGGCCCGCGAACTGCAACTTAGAGCAACAGTCGCACAAAACTTCTTTAAATACTTAAAGTAATAATCTTTCACCACTGAGCCGAGGTGCAAGTCCAACAGAGCCTCTAGGCCTGGAGACCCTGCTCACCTTTATGCCCGATGAAGTAGCAAAAGCCTCGTGGCTGCCTACAAAAACAAAAAGGAAATGAAATATCGACATAAACCTTTGTTGTCAAATATTTGCAATTGAATACATTGGCATTGGCCTTGTAACATGATTTTACCTTTTTAATTGGATGCACTAAGCAACTAAGTAAGTTACATGTTTTGTATCCTCTATCCAACAGCTCTTAAGAAGTTTCTGTTGAATCACTTCCTTCGACTATCGAGCTGGCCGTTAATGTATTTCCTTTATGGCTAACTGTTAAGTGCCGCTTTAAAAGTTTTGCCTGTACTGCTAGTACATAAAATCTATGTATGTTCAGTCGACAAGGAGATAGGTACACCTTCTGTATCAATTCATATAAATATAGAAGTATATGTTAGAACGACAGCCGTCAATTCTTTATGGGTGAAGAGTTTTCTGCTAGCAGTGTACAAATATCTCATAAACGTGGAACCTTCTGATGCCTTCGTAGACCCGAAGTCCTAGAGGCCCACGAACTATGGTGTGCCACCCCCGCTATAAACGGTCACATGAACCGCAAAACAATATCTAAGTACTTGTAATAGATTAAGTTGTGATCTCAAGTTGTCTCAATTAACAATATTAATCAACCCGACTCATTACAAACTATAATATCTAGTAATCTTGCTAGTGTGGCTCGATTAGAACTGTCATAATCTAGTTTAGTGTATTCGTAAATCTCGAACAAATTGGATCCGATCCAAACATGAAGGCGTTGCAATAACTTAAGTGACCGTTCTAAAGCTGACGGATTGTTGTTGTTTGGGTTACTAGCCTTTGAAGAATTGGCATAAAATTTGTATTTATAGTGTAGACTAGCTGTACTTGCGGTTTTCCCCGCATACAGATTTTGGGCTGTTATGGATCATGATGTTTTCAAAGCAATTATTGTTTAATATGAATAATACAACTTTTACAAATAATATTCAATACAAAAAACACTATAATATAGTACACTAGTTGGCGTTCGACGTTCACCCGCGTAGATCCCGTTCCCGTGGAAACACTCACAAGTGACGTGGTGGCTTTCTATTGGTAAAAGAATTTTTAAAATCTTTTCAGTAGATCTAGACCAGACCTCTTTATAATATTAGTCTAGGTACATATATATACTATTAAAAGTAAGACTTTTATAATACTTACTTTAACGAATGTATAAATATTGGATTTTGTTACTAAATATTGTGTATATAGTCCTGCCGACCGATTTAAGCCACGGCGGCCATGCGGCCATAAAAATCGAGAGTGCCAGAGAGATCGGTTTTTTGCCAGAATGATGTAACTATGGTTTCATTGTTAGGGATCCTAAAATACTCGTAGTTACAGGCCAATAAAATATTTATGACTGAGATTCGTTTTATTCACAGACAAGCTTGTTAACAAAATAATTAAGTTTAGTTCAATGTATGCTTTTTAAAAATACTCGATCCGTATTGACTAATACGGATCGAGTATTTGTAAATTTTTAAAAAGCATAATTTTAAAATTATTAATGTTAGCAATTAAGAAATTAAGTTGTATGTTCACTTCAAATATATATATTTTTAATTAATATTAATAGCGGATTCATTGCGTTAAATATTTGGTTGCGGAAATAGCATAGCTATCAATTTGCTGCTAAGTTAATAAACATCTATAGGTACTAATATTATAAAGAGGAATTATTTGAGGATTTTTAGTTTGCACTAAATAGATTCCAGAACATGATAGGTACCTACGTTATCCAGGAGTAACATAGGCCATATTTAATGATGTAGTTCCCACGGAAAAGGGGTGTATGCAGGTGAAACCGCGCGTTCTTTTTAAATTGCTTTTGCCGGTGTTTTTTATGTGTAATTGAGAAACAAAGGACCACATTTTCACATTTATTTATAAATAATTACATTAAGCGTGGGATACAATACGTGTCTTTTAAATTTTTTCTCAAACGTTGACATCTCGCAGACTCCAGTTCTTCTAGAGGAGCAATTACTTTAAGGATTATCTGCTATTTATTTCTCACAGTCCATGTGTTTTGTCGTAGTCGGTCCTAACAATAAATTATTATTATTTAAAACGCGGTATGCTACATCTGGTTTTGTTCCTTACGGTTTGTTACAAGGGCGTGACAGTTTCACACTTAGTTTACCATTTGATCTATTAACGCAATCTTATCTACGGTAACCTAAATTTAACCGTGTGTTATTGTGATAGGTGAAATGTTGGTACTTATTTTCCAACACCTATACTTTCTGATTTAATTCCTTGTTGGATCGAAGACATTTATGTATCGGATTGAGCCTAGGTCTTATTTTAAAGCCTCTTACAAGTGTGGCGCTGTTGATCCTGGTACGGAATTACCGGCGCGTGGCGTTGGGCAAATGGTTGCATTTAAACAAATGTATACATACGTTTCTCTTTTTCCGAATACTACTCGCATATTCCTATTATTTTACCGATCTTGCATCTTAATGAGTATAAACGACATCGTAAAACTTATGTTTAACTTTACGCATGCGACGATAGAGCCGCTTCACGTTAGTGGTGAGCGTTGAATGAACGAACTGTTTAATTCGACCGTCGACGTACTGTGAACGAATCGACGGTTCACCGTTATACGATGGACTAGTCGAATCCGTAGACGCCTCAGAGGGGTAAACTGAAACTCGCAACGCGACGACCGACGACGCGACGGCGAGACGAGACGAGAACGTAGTCGGGTGATAGAAATTCATTCGTCCGTTGAAATATCGTGCAAACAAATTTGAACTCTAAATCTAGTTGAAGGATGTTGATATTTGTTCGGGTCGAATGAAATTATTGTTGTGCTATGTGAAGAAAGAATGCCGAAGGAAAGGTCTATTTAATAAAAATAATGTAGATATATAAAATCAGTTGATGTTCTAAATACGCCAGAATAGTGAATAAAACTTTATAATTAATTCGATTCAGTATTCACCCAGTCCTAAGCATACGAGAGACTAGTCTAAGTCTACCGCCTACGTCGCCGTCGCCACGTAGACTTCGTCGTAATGTGTACCAAGTTAACGCGTAAACTAGTCGACGAATTCAACTACTTGATCGACTAGTCGATGAACGAAATTGGACTGTCTAGTTTGTTGACGTCAAATACGTCGACGACCCATCACTACTTCACGTTACTGTAGGTACCTTGAACGGAAATAAAACGTCCGACGCGAGACGCCACGCGCGACGCCCCGCGTCTCCGTTAATGAGGCCTTATGTGTATTATATTTTGAATTCATATTTAACATGGAAAATAATATGTTTTTACAAATTTTTCCCTAGAACTCTTTTAAAATAACTCGATATGAAGGCGGTATTTCATTAACCTTAGTAAATAAACTATTTCCTTAGTTAAAAATAATCTTATCGATACCATGTAGATGATAAATACATATTTGAACTGAGATATGGTTTAGTTGGTGCATGTTTGTTGATTGTACGCGGCACGCGTCTCCGTCCCGCGGCTAGCCGGGCCTCTGTTGGTGTTGACGTGTCTAATAAATTAACGACAATTGCACTAATTGTGCAGCTAATGGGCCTGCTCACTGACGCATTGTCTAGCTTTGCTATCCGAACATTAATTACCGCGCTATCCGGAAATATTTGAAGCGTGGGAAAGGCATGCACGTTCTTCTCTAAGCCGCAAACCGTCCCTTGTCATCAGATATACGAACCTACTTATATCTTTCCTCATATTTATTACTCGAGATACGTGATATGATTTTTTCTGCACGGCTTCCAGAAAGTTTCCTTACAATATCGATAGACGTAGTAGCGTACAAATCAAATCAATGTTATATTGCAGTCGTACACACCCCACGGGGTGGAAATAACTGATGTTTATATTCGTCGGGATCAGTACTAGCAAAGCGCATGTGGCCGACACTGAAATTGCTTTCAGTGTATAGAGCTCGCGTGAGGCGCGCCGCCAATCTACGGCCGATATAAATCTACAAGCTCGCCGAGTTTCGAATAAATTGCGAACTATAAGGATCCATGCAATTTTCCCTCCCTTGTACGTAAACCTCTGGCGGGACGCCCATCCATGCGATTTCAACGATTTGTCATTCTAACTATCAATGTTTTTTGGTTAACATATGTAGCAATATTTTTACATTTGTACAATATTTATTATCTGTCTTAATTCTATTTACATGAACTTTACAGGAGTGACAAATAGTATTTATTGAAAAATACGCACTTATAATTTTAACTAAGTTCTCGTTTCCATTCTTGTTTACGTGAACGCAGGATTGCCAGTAAAATGCTTTATATTACGTGCAGCAAGCGGCCAAGAAATAACCTAGTTGGTATAAGTGTTCCCTTCCTTGTTATTTACTTTTATTGCAGATCCTACATAGATTCCGTTAACCGTAATAAGTAACCAATATAACCGTAATTTGTCGGTTATCATACAATCCAAATTGCCCATATTATTTATGAAACTGTATAGATTTTCTTGTGCTATTATATCTCATATATTCTTTTCGTTTTACTAGCACATGTTATTTTTTATGAATTATAATATGCTTTGATTGAATTTACTGTATATTTCTGTGATAAATAGTAATTCTGAAGGAATGGATCCACTCCGATAATGTGACTCTTAGTAATAGGCAATTTGACTTTTATGGTGCTATTAAAACCCTCTTAGGTTGTAACGTATGATGTGATCATATGGAAAACTTTGCAGAAATATGACTCTTACATTGTGCTTGGTTACTCGAACGTCATAAATCTAAGGTGACACGTAAATTGAGTAAGCAATTTTTGAATTACTCTAACAAGAGGTATCGATTTAAATGTGATTAGGGTCATCTCAATGATATCTTGATTTCGAATGCCTAATAAATCAAATCTGTCAATGGCTTTTTATTCTGATATTGACTTAGGGATAAACTGTTTTCGACGTTTTGCATATGTTCTTTACTGTATAGATTTTTTAATATAGATTCTGAGAATTCCAGCCACTATGAACTTAGTACGTATAATAGATGAGACCTACCATTAAGACATTCAATTTATTCTAATCTATTTACCACGAAACGCGTATAAAAGCATGTACCAAACGAGATTGCATTCTTACTGTGAGAAACGTATTAAGCTGAAGAATCTTTTACTGCTATTAAAATATAAATTGATTTAATAATATTGTATTCATCTTGAACAAATTATATTGGGAACTTAAGCTGTTGACAAATTGTTAGTGCTACAAATCGTTATATTTCTTTTAAACTTCAGCACAGCAGATATAAATCAGAATTCGGTGTCGGAGAAATACGATCGCTCTGTTGGCAATTTTACCGCCTCATAGTATTCGAGTCTTGATAACTGCAAAACTTACAATTTTCCAAGATACCGTATTACTCTAGTTTTAAAACAAACTGGCACGGAAAACAATTCATTTCTTAGAGAGGACGAAGTTACAACTTCAGTATCAAGTTTGCGACCACCCGAAAACTTGTAATCTCTTAAATTACTGACTTTCTATCTCTGAGCCTAATTAGTGTTTGTTGCTATCTAGGCTTTTGAAATATGTACATTCCCTACTAAGATTTCAGTATCCAGACGCTAAGAAAATTGTATTGTTGCAAATTATTTGAGTTACCGATACTATTTCCGTACTGAGTGATTTATGTTATCTTCAACTTTAATTTATGTCCAAATTATACCGTATAATTAGATTTCTTGGAACAGCTATGCAACAATATTGTCGCGGTCGTCACTTATTCAGTGTTCTGTTTGGATGTTCATAGTCGTTTTGTGATTTCAGTTTCGTGCACATTTGCAGATAAATTGCTATTTAATTAATACGTTCTTTCCGCTTGTGTCCTGCATCAGTCGCATGACCGTTTCAATATAACGCTCTGTTGACTCATGTACCTAATCAATCGGTCACGCTGTTGATTTCCAATAAACTTATTTCTCTTGTCGTGATTTGGATTATAATGGAAACCTTTTTTTAACTTTATTGATCCAAGAACATTCAGGGCGTAGTTTATTATTCTATTTCATTGGTGGCGTTTTTATTTATGTTCTTAGGGAGTATAAAATGGGATACGTCAACGAAATCGTTATTCCTCATGAATGATTTCACTGTCTACATAAGTTTTTATTATGAGGGTGTGTGAGAGATGCCGGGTGGTTCTGATCTAATTGTTATGGTTCGGAGGCGGACACATGGTGCAGACACGCGCTAACAAATAGGGCTGTCAGCGTATAGTGAATATGAAGTCATTAGTTGAATGCCTCGCAAACTGACAGCCTAATTAGCAGAGATTTGTTCTGCAAAATTCATAGCATTGATGTGTGTTATAGTTTATTTTGTTTATTTTTTTATTGAATATCGTCTGAAAAGTACAGTTAATTAAGGTTGCTTTACGTGTTAAAATATATACATAATAATATACTTAATTTGATTACTTAATAAGTTGCAGCTGCAAACCCCGCTCGGCGTAGCATTTCTATCGATTTGAACTTGTTTGTTTACTGGGCCAATAGTTTGTGGGATAGTGTTAAATATAAGTGCGTGTGTGCGGCTGCTGTTGAGTGACAGCTGTGAGTTTCATATTGCAGCTCGTTTAGTGAACTCCTTTTACTTCCGTCCTAATTGAAAACATTAATCAATTCGTTCTTGTTTAATCCTTATTAAATAACTACATTAGGTAAATAATACAGAGATGATAACTACATGTACCCGAGTATGCTGTCATCGCAAACGTTCTGAAAATCCCTCAAGACACAACTTACGTTCATAAAAAATTCACCACGTAGCGGTCGTCTAACAAATAGAGGACAGTCTCAGGGTCCCAGGAGAGGTAGCGGGTAACGAGCTGCCAGAGACTAATGTTTCCACTTTGCGCTTGTCATTAATGTTTCCACCGACTTGACCGCCCGCATCAACCGCTGCTCATGGCGATATAACACCTTTTCATAATGTCACACATTTATCTACCAAAAGGACAGCGTAGATCCTTTACTTAACAAATGGACCCACTTATATTCTTCAGAAATCTACTTTAAAACAGCAATTTGAACATAATAAATTCATTTTTTCTTAAGACTGTTTTCAAAAGATTTCGTCAACTTAAAAAACATAATTTTAGGCGTAATGTTTCCGGCTGTCCCAAACGGAAAATGTCTTTGTTTGCTCGCGGATGCTTATTACGACAAGTCCGGAAAATTCGTTCCGGTATGAAAGCGCTGGACCGTACTTAAGTGGAGCAGCTATTGTACAGGTCGCCAGTGCTGCTACAATATAAAGAGCCTTTTTGTTTTATTACACTGATGTATCAACATCGTGAACACGCGTTTATTTAATGGACCGCCTAATTCGACAGCCCGCTGGGTTTGTTTCTGATGGGAATAACGTGTATGTTGTGAACAAAGTGCCGTCCGATTAAGATTTTAATGATATCTGATACTTTATTTTATCGTCCGAAACCCCCTATTTCTAATAGTCCACTATCTGTCTGTCACCAGTATAAGCAGTTGAAATTTTTACAGATAATGTAATTTGGTTGCCGCTTAAACAAACGACGATCACACATAATTAAATCGATATTTAGGTGGGACTTCTTTTTTCTCTCGTGATTCTTGTTTGCCATTTTTTTTGCTTTATAATTAATAACGGCAAAAGGTAGACACTTGAAATAGTGAAACTAAAATGATACAGTGTGTAATGTTGTATATGTACATATGGTACATGGCCGGTTTTTTAAGACAAACACACAAGATATTTAAATTCTTACAACGGACATAAAGCACACTGAATATCTGAACAACTATCTGTGGATCACAAATAAACAAATAAGTAGTTGTCCATATTGTGAATGTACAACAGTAGGTCACCGAAGCTACCAAGATATCATGAACGTTACGTTTCCTCTACAACAATGAAATATAAAACAATGGTCAATTCTAATATCACATACTGCAAGCGTTAGATAATATCTTAAAGCCGATACAAAAATGCCAAGTATAGTCTCTGACGCGAATAGTATGCTTTGTGTTGAGTGTTATATTGTAGTGGTTTATCGGCTCGGCATCAACAAATATAGATTGGGAGAGGTCAGACGCCACTCGGGGGCCTTCGGGCCTACTCCACTAAGCTGAAGATAACCACTCGATATATTGAAACATTCCACTAGATTAATTTAAACTTGCCGAGGATAATGATAAGGGATATATGGATTCTAAGATCGCCGCTATTTTAAACTGTCATGGTGTAATAATATACATAAGGAGTAATAAGCCGTGTGGTTTTCGGCATAGAATAGACCACCCCATATCTTCCTATAGATTTCGTAAGGGCATACACCTGAGGATGGGCAGCAGCATCTATAAGCTCAAAGATACTTCCATCGTACTGCGACTGCCAAGCGACTGCCAAACCAAGGTGATTACGGCAATATCCCTCAACGACCCTGACTTGCCAAGGTCTGTTAATGAGGAGGCCCATAATCACCAGTGGACGTCAACTGGCTGACAAAGTGAAAAAAGCAAAGTAATCATTTATTAAGCGATATGTTCTTTTAGAAATTTAATGGCATTCATGTTTGTATTCACGGTATACGTTTACTATCTTATTGATCTTTAACCTTTGTGAGTTGATCGGAAGTGGCCTATTCCACATTTACAAAGGGACTCACAGTACGCATACTTGTTTCCATTAAGATAACCGTTAAGAATAAATAAAGAAATATTGTCGAACAGTCCCTCGACATAATGTATTATATTCGATTGTGATTTCTTATAAAATCGGTAATATCTAGACACGCGGCAGCGTGTCAAAGCCAAGTTCAAGCAAAGAACTGGCTAGCCAGCGCCAAGTGTAATATTACACGAACCACTTGGTGCCACTTTTGACCCTTCTATAACTCAAAACCTCTTTAACGTAAACAAATAAAACTACGTGTGTTTAATTATATCCATAAGGACATGTAGAAGCCCAAATTGCATGAAGCTAGCTCAAACGGTTATAAAGATATGAAGGTCAAAAAGTCGTTAATTTTAGCACTGACTGACTGACTGACATATAGTACCTAATTCTAACCTACTTCCAGATGACCTAGAAGGATGAAATTTGGAATCCAGCTCAGTAATGGTGTGTAAGCCCAGGAAAAAATCAAAAAAAGTAAAAAAAAAAAGTGTTGTCCCCATAGAAAAAACTTTTAATACGCTCTTAAAAACCGACCAACGGTGTGTCGTCGGCGGCGCGCGGCACCATATTTATACATAGAACAGAAGTAAGTCTACATAAAAGTGCTCCCGAGCAACACATAAACATAGGCATCGCTTACGAATACCGATTTAGTTATTTATTGTTTTATTACATTTATGTTCATCCTGCTTCTTTCTCAACGGTGAATGAAATGATTGTCATACTATAACCACAAACGTTCTTCGTGCCTAAGCCAATAACAGTATAAAAGATTACATAGATGAGATTCAATGAATAAATAAATACTTTATTTATACCTAGAACCCGTTCGCTATAAGTTTGCCGCTGTCAACTGTCACGCGTTTAGCGTTGTCTCACACACTCAGTTCTAGTTCCAGTGAGAAAACGCTATACTGACGTCATAATAATATTTAATACATAACATTTTTTAATATTTAATAAATAATATTTTAAGGTATAAATTTAATTTAAAAAGACAAAATATCTAGTGTTAATTCCGCTAAAAATTTTAGCGGAATTAACACTAGATATTTTGTCTTTTTAAATTAGATTAATATGGATTTCCGCAAAGTAACGCCTGATTCTATTAATTATAGGTATAAATTTGTTAGTTCGAACTCTTTGTAACTTAAAAGAAAGTCCAATGTGTATGTATACCAAGGTCAAGGCAATAGCGATGTCTTATTGTTACCGATATAGGTATGTATGTATTGACTAATTTAAGAATGCTGGTTGAACTCGCTCGCGCCTTGCACTTGGACGCGCGCCCGATGCCCGCGAGGCTCACAAGAGCTATACGACTTAAAATGCGAACGAACCAAAGTATGCTGTTAGCGGCGGCGGCGCTCATTCGCGCCAGCGTCATCGTTATGCCCGGTTGTTTAGCGGAAACCCACCTATTAGATTGCGTTTTATGCTGCGTCGTTCGACTAAATTTATTTGACTAACACATTAAATCTCAATACCTGCCTTGTTTTCTTTACAAAAAGCAATGATATCCCACCAAAAACATAAATGAAAAAAGGAAAGCCAAGTTCAACACAAAAATTAAGCTTGGCTGTGGGCTTCGCCGCAAAAAGAATGGAGATCTGAATGAGTGCCAAGTTCTATGCAAAATCGAAATATGTATTTATAGGAACAAAATAACATTATGAACAAGTATTAAACTCTAATTCTTTGCTTTAATGGATACCTATAACAATTGCTGTTATTTAAAAATGTGAGATCTTAAAGTAGGTTAGATTTGAATTGGCCAGTTTTCATTACATCAGTCATTTTGTAGTTATTCATCATTTGAATACTGATAAAAACTGGCCAAGTCAGATCTAACCTACTTTAAGATCTCACAGTTTTAAATAACAGCAATTGTTATAGGTATCCATTAAAGCAAAGAATTAGAGTTTAATACTTGTTCATAATGTTATTTTGTTCCTATAAATACATATTTCGATTTTGCATAGAACTTGGCACTCATTCAGATCTCCATTCTTTTTGCGGCGAAGCCCACAGCCAAGCTTAATTTTTGTGTTGAACTTGGCTTTCCTTTTTTACATTTATGTTTTTGGTGGGTATTAATGTACAAATGACAAAGGAGATAGGTTTACACATAGTGAAAGGCAAAATGTATAGTCCACGTTTATGAGACTGCACTATTATGTGTATGCCATCAAAAACATAATTTGTTCTTCTACCGTAAAAAGTTGTTAGATCCATGTAATACCAAAAACGTTAATTGATTCTGTCCCTACTTAAGGGACCTTCTGCACAGATCAATAAATAGTTACTCCTTCTGTCTTAAGTTATTACGTAATTAGCTAACCTAACATCTAATAGTGACCACATCACTTTGTACATAGCTAGCAGCGAAATTTTGACCCTTAAAGAACTACCGACAACCGTGCTAACCATATTTATTTATATAAATTGATGCAGAAGGTGTAAACGACTTTGTTTAGACGACTGTACGTTCATGTATAAAGTGATAAAGTAATAAATAAAATAAAAAAAGTTTTTATTTACGTAAACCTATTACAGGCATTTGCAAATAGTCAAAACATATTTGGCTCATTAATATAATATATTTCATTTATTAATTTAGTTTAGTTATTATAGTTATAATAATAATAAATAGTTTGTATTAGATTTTTTTATAGCTTTAGCGTAAAAGCTGTCAGGTATGAAAATAGAATTTTATTTTTTATCTATAATTTAATAGTAATATACCTATTTTTATCCGAATATAATGCAAATAAAGCTAATAAGTAAATAACACAATAGTATTGCATGTATGAGTATGAATGATAAGGCATAATCAATCACTTTTGATTAATTGGCCTGTCCTTATCATTAAGTGTGTATTATTGAAGCATATGTTCACCGAATAAAGCTGTAGGTATACGTACGTTTATTGTTATCCATTTCATTTTGTACCATACAGACAAATTACGGAAGGTTAATCATTATGTTTAGTACGTGCTACTAATTCCTTATTGACAATTATTATTATGAAACAATACTATAATTTATTTGAGGTAATTAATGGTCGTTAATTGTAAGGAGATTGGTGGTTACAATTAATCGTTAATGTGCGGTTAACACCAAGCATTGCTTAGGATGTTGGTTTACCTGTTTCGCAATTAGGTATAATCAATAATCAAAGCGTCTATTTTCCTTAGGGATAAGAACACAAAACAATTTTATTTTATTAGCAACTTATGAAAGCTATTTAAATTTGGGGGCCTTTGAAAAAACTTAGTACTTACATACGTATTTTTTAACAAGTGTAAAAACTTTGTTTCCAAACTTTGATAATAGAGTTAGAGCTCAAAGCTCAATAGAAGCTAATAGAGCTAGAAGCTCAAAGATAAAGAAACACTTTTGATGTTAAAAGTTTTCTCGATGGATTTATTTATCTAAGTTGAGCGTATACATGTAATATATCGTTTTTGTCTGGAGTTCAAAGAGATAAACTTCTTACGTTTAATTTATTAATATAAACAATGTAAAGTCTTAATGGTTCTAACGCGTAATAAATCGCTTCGGGTCATACTTTACTGGATCCATAAATAATGTGTGTAAATTTGAACCATAATAATATATACCATAAGGTTAAAATTGACCGGTTTTTTTAATTTAATTTTAATTAAAATTAGAGTAAAATTTACTCTGTAAAATGTACGTTAAAATTGGGAGAATCACAACTTACATTTAGACACTATAAAAGAGCGAAAAGAAATAAAATCTTCCAATTTTTACCTAGTTTCCCTTTTTATTTATTTAACGTTCAATACGAAGATGTTTCACTGCGGTATGTCTGTACAATGCCAGTGATCAATCACCCGGGCATACAAATTTACTGAACCTCTACGTTCGGAAACATATTCGGAAATAGGATGCAAAACAATTCGCTTTATTGCTTCTACATACCCGTACATGCTACTTTTTATAGATTCTTATTATTGTAAAGCTGTCAATATTTGCATACATTTCTGAATATATTGTTGTGTTGATGTATTCGGTTAATGGAGGTCTTATTTAATTTTTTTAAAGATTTACCTTGTGTTTGTTATTATGTCGATTAAAAACTTGTTAACCCTTAGCGTATTAATATTCCCAGAAGAATGTCAAGTATCTAATTTATTGTAGGTGGTAGGTAAGTGATAGCTAACAAACTTATCAAGAAAATGAATGTCCCGACATTTATTAAAATGAACTTGAGGTAACTCGTTTGCTTCGTCATGCAACCACTTGATTAATCTTCGTGCCGTAAAGAATTTATTTGCAGTTTTAAATCTTATATTAATTAAAACACATAAAATTCAATTAATGGGCTGTTCATAAATAGAATTTTCAAAGGAACAGTCTAGTGTTTCACATAAACATGTCGTGTATACACGCCATAAAGGCAATCAGAGACGAACGCACGGTTTCGTTACGTTTCCCATTAGCATCGATAAACGTGAAGTAATGACAGGTCGGACCGGTCTCTAGCTAAAAATTAAGTTCTTCTGTCTACCAGATGCGATCGCGGCACGCATCTGTGGACGACGATACGACGACATTGCTTTCCCACGGATCATTGAAAAACCAGATATGCCGAGATATCATCGTGCTTTACTATTATTGTAATCAGCGAGCGAGGAAATATCAATTATTGTACGCCCACCGAATGATAGGATCAGCTACGGTTTGGTAAACAGGAACTAATTGGTCCAGCCGTGATGACGTCTGATTAGACAGACGGTGATGTTTGACCACTGATTTGTATTAGATGATATCGGGTTTCAATTAGATAGGTTACTAATTAGATTAGATTCATTGGCCACTTGTACGTCAACTAAGATTTCATAGATGGGAAAGAATTCCAATGTCAGCCGCATTAGCTGTATACATAAAATTGGATACGCTATTAACCAATCAACCGTTGTAAATAATTTTGTATAAATAATATATTCATAGTTTTTATTCATGCTGCCTATTCTTGTGTTAAGGTAATAAGTAGTTATGTCGTTAAGCAATAACACACATCGGTGAGATTTATGTCATCCGCTGCACTTAACGACTTTTTTGATATAATTAATTATGAGCCTATAACATTCACAGGCACGAAACACATTTTTATTAACACGTTGCATTGTGAGAAAATATTTGTAAATATTGAATTTTAAGTAGTTATAAAAACCGGCCAAGTGCGAGTCGGACTCGCGCACGAAGGGTTCCGTATCAGTTACAAGTGCGTACCTATTTTTGATATCAAGAATAAAAACCGGCCAAGTGCGAGTCGGACTCGCGCACGAAGGGTTCCGTTTCAGTTACAAGTGCGTACCTATTTTTGATATCAAGAATAAATAAAAAAGCGTATGTTTATGAAATGAAATGTTATTTTATATTTTTATATTCGAGTTGATTGAATGAAAGCTAAATTGCGGTTTACGATTTTTGACGTATTAAAAAAAACTACTTACAAGATCTCGTTCAAACCAATTTTCGGTGGAAGTTTACATGGTAATGTACATCATATATTTTATTTAGATTTATCATTCTCTTATTTTAGAAGTTACAGGGGGGGGGGGGACACATTTTACCACTTTGGAAGTGTCTCTCGCGCAAACTATTCAGTTTAGAAAAAAATTACATTAGAAACCTCAACATCATTTTTGAAGACCTATTCATAGATACCCCCCCCACACGTATGGGTTCGATGAAAAAAATTTTTTTGAGTTTCAGTTCTATGTATGGGGAACCCCAAAATTAATTGTTTTTTTTCTATTTTTGTGTGAAATTCTTAATGCGGTTCACAACATACATCTACTTGCCAAGTTTCAACATTATAGTTCTTATAGTTTCGGAAAAAAGTGGCTGTGACATACGGACGGACAGACAGACAGACAGACATGACGAATCTATAAGGGTTCCGTTTTTTGCCATTTGGCTACGGAACCCTAAAAAGCGTATGTTTATGAAATGAAATGTTATTTTATATTTTTATATTCGAGTTGATTGAATGAAAGGTAAATTGCGGTTTTCGATTTATGACGTATTAAAAAAAAACTACTTACAAGATCTCGTTCAAACCAATTTTCGGTGGAAGTTTGCATGGTAATGTACATCATATATTTTTTTTAGATTTATCATTCTCTTATTTTAGAAGTTACAGGGGGGGGGGGTGGGACACACATTTTACCACTTTGGAAGTGTCTCTCGCTCAAACTATTCAGTTTAGAAAAAAATTATATCAGAAACCTCAACATCATTTTTGAATACCTATTATAACCCACGTATGGATTCGATGAATGGGGAACCCCAAAATTTATTGTTTTTTTTCTATTTTTGTGTGAAAATCTTAATGCGGTTCACAAAATACATCTACTTAACAAGTTTCAACATTATAGTTCTTATAGTTTCGGAAAAAAGTGGATGTGACATACTGACGGACAGACAGAAAGACAGACAGACAGACAGACAGACATGACAAATCTATAAGGGTTCCGTTTTTTGCCATTTGGCTACGGAACCCTAAAAATTAGGCCGCTACAGTCAAATAAAAATTATCAGAGGAATAAATTTGAATGTTGACTTAATTTCCATACAAAGTCTTGTCCAATTTAAAATTTACATGTCTCATATATTTTACACGTTTACCAAATCAGCCCAAATAGTATTTGTATTATACCTATTCTAGCTTCCCGGGCGCGATTTCACCTGTGTAACTCTCGTTCCCGTAGGAACTTCATGATTAAAATTGGACACAATTATGCATACCAGAACCAACCTAAAACTTTGGTTAAATTGAGTTAAATTCACGGTATGGTTCAAAATCATCTAATTTATAAGTATATAATATATTACATAATAGATAGGTAATCTATAATAGTACCAATAAAGTTATATTTGAAAACTTTCATTTCTAGACGGAGACTCAGCTTTTTATGTATGTAAAATCTTAAATATCTAAATAGTGTAATCGAGTGAGTTGGTTCTGTTTCGCATAATTGCGTCCAATTAACCTATAGCCTTCCTCGATCAACGGGCTGTGTGACACTGAAACACCGGTTTTTTCATATCGGACCAATATTTTTTATATTAGCGCGTTCAAGCAAACAAACTCTTCAGCTTTATATAGTAGTATGGATTATCTATTTATTATTAAATATAATATTGACATTACTGAAAATATTTTTACCATATTGTTAGAATTTATAACAGAGACAGGACGCGAATTTTTGGTTTTGATTGTACGTAAAGTCAATTTATTTATACACTGAGGATGGTAACAGCCGACAGCTACGTTTATACGTTACGAATTCCAGTTTCTAAGAGCGATGACTAGTGTTTCTTTTAGATTTTTGTTATAGACTGAAAAGGAAAGGCGGAGACTACAGAAGCCTTTTGTATGTCCCCCGTGGAGTTTTATGGTTGTATGACCGCACAATCAAAATGTACGGCCATTTGCGCTGCATTTTTTGTCTTGTAACTTTAAATTTGAAAAAGAAAAATTCATTTTTTTCTGTCGGATATTAGCGGCAAGGCTTTTGCTCCTTTACCGGGCATACCGCGAGTAGAACTCCAGACTAATTTAATAACTAGCTGGGCCCCGCGGTTTTATCCGCGTTATTCTGCTCCAGTGGGTCGGAGCGTGATTTTTTGTAGCCTATATGTTAATCGAGCTGATTAACTATCCCCGTGCAAAGATTCAGCCAAATCCATTCAGAAGTTTTTACGTGAAAGAGTAACAAACATCCATCCATCCATACTTACAAACTTTCGCGTTTATAATATTAGTAGGAAGTAGGATATAATAACTAACAACCATTAAGTTCAAATAAAGGGATAATCGGAATATTGTTCATTTCTAAATAAATTAAAAAAAAAAAAGTTTTACATCGTTTGGTTTGCCTACCATATATGGACATTTATCTCGTTTGTCCTTCACGGTCTGGATTTACTAATATAACTTTACGTTTGAGAAACTTGTCCAGTTTTCATGAATTATAAACGTCTGTGTTAATCACTTTAATGAAATTCGCTGTGTATTTGTTTACTACAAACATAGAGCTAACTACAAAATACAAATGAAAAATCTTACTTCATTAAAATCTCGGATAAGAAATCTTTATATCGTTTTGTATCATCATTACTGCAACAACATTATCAATGATTTGTTTCTTAAAAAAGCGGACTTCCTATAGGTGCTGTGTTAACACGTCGAGTTATAATTAACAACTGCGACGTAGAGTCACAGCCAAATAATATTATTAATTGATGTTGTGTTTTTATGCGTGAGTAAGGTTGCTTAGCTCACGGGGGATAGAGATATTACTGTATAGGCAATAACTCTCTTGTATTTGGAACACATCAGGTGGATACACGTAATTTGCCTGGCCAGAAATAAAAAGATAAATGTTTAATTTAAGCATGTACAAAATTTACGCGTACTTACATCCGTTGAGCCTTAAAATTTTGAATAAATTACGAAAAATAGTTAATCTAACCACGATAGTCACATGATTTGCATATTCAAAGATGTCCACGGTTTGTACAATTATAATGGTGGGCCACCTACGGCTTGCCAGCACGTCTGCCGCGCCATAGTGTGGGATAACGCGGCTTTGGAAGATCATTAACAGCACGGGTCACGTCTTCGAGACATCGAGACACGAGACGTCACGCGTCCCGCTTCCGGCGAACATATAATGACATTTGCTGTCGTACCCAGGAATGTTAAAGCCATGCAAATTTAATAGTCTTAGCCATACTCTTTTCTTCTTATATTCATATACTAGCTTTTGTCACGGAATATTTTTTAAACTTTAACAGGGGAACAATTCTGTCATACATGATTTTCGCTTAATGCAGCGCACGCAGCAAAAACGCTTTAAAAAAAAAACTCGCCATTTTAAAATGTTCTTCATTGGTGCTACGCTTGTCTTAGCGTATAATATAATAGACGATTGTCTTCCTCATCGATAAATGGGGCTATCTTACACTGGATAAGCGCGTTAAAGCAAACAAACAAACTCTTCAGCTTCATATTTTTATATATATATATGGTACACAGAAACGGGACTGCGCCTTGTCTAATAATATGCCCAGTGAAGTATCAAAATCCACGTGGTTAAGTAAATATGATCGTCCGAAAAAAAAACTTGTATAATAAAATTTCTACAATTTTTAAGACAATTAATGTCCTCGACTCGACCCCTTCCCGTCGGCAGCTTTGTATGTTTTTCACTTATTCTGACTGGGGTGTAATTTAAGTTAGCTTTTAGTACCGCAGCGGACCGAAATGGTCGTCAACTGGAAAATTCTTTTACCAAACAACTTTTTGTTGTTATAACCTTTGACAAACTTCAGATATGTCTAGGTTTGTAACTTTTCAATGTAGTACGAAATAAGAAGCATAATCTTATTGGTCAGATATACTTAACTGTCAACAGCGCGGCGGCGGCTTATGGCAGTGGCTACTGACGTGGTGTTCTACGTTCGATCCCACCAGGTATATTAGCCGTGAACCACGAATAGTTATTCTGAGTCTGGGCTTTGGATGTTGTTTGTGTCCGTGAATTATATGTTTGTAAAGTCCCCTGTGACACAGAGATTTATTCCCATAGTGCGGGGTATGCTTTTAAAAAAAATATCCAATTCACGTTATATCTGTAGCCAATTTTTTCTGAAAAGTTTTATGTAGCAGCCCTAAAGGTGTAACCTAAATTAATCAGACGCCGAGACGTTACGTAACTTGAGTTCGAGTTAAACATCAACTTCTCCTGAACAATTTCCTCTGAAATATTCTAATATTGGCGTTACAGTTAAATTTATATGAATAGTTATACATGGGGAGAGTTGGTGTTGGTAGTAGCCACAACCATGCAATATTGCTGCAATTAACGTCTACGAAACCCGTCAGCTAACGTCATAGTTTCATACTTTGGTATTAACTTGGTTGCATGTTGTTCGTGCCTGAACTGTAAAGATACAAGAAGATTTGCGCGTTCAAGAAAACAATCTAACTCTTCAGCTTTATATACATATTAATATAGATATAGGGATATAGATTTCATCAAAGTTAGTAAAGTATATTGACTATTAGCAATTTATAAAGTTCATGAGACGGAAGATTTGTTCACGCCATTAAAACGAGTATAGATGCGCGTGACGGACAGACAAAGGGATTCCTGAGACGAATAGTCTTCCCAATACTGAACCACACCCGTGGCGAACCCATCCTATTGTTATATGCTAAGATAACATTCCCTTGATTGTAAACTACTCAATCGCAATGCTACGCCACTAAAAACTATAAAATGTTTAAAAGATTTTAAATTTGTTTTTTTCGCGGCTGAAATTACACAAGGGTTCATGGTCCTGACAACCTTATTTGGCTGTTTAATAGCTTTTTTTTCAACTGCAAACAATGTTCCTGATGTTTGCCCAACAAGCAGAAAATTAAAAAATTACAAACCACCGCAAGGGATTTTGTTTCGAGGAATAATTGTTTTGCTTTCTCCCAAGACTCTCAACTTTTAGAAGTGAAATAGAAATGAATACCTACATAATTAATTTTGACTTATTATCTGACTATCGGTGTTTTTAACACCATGTTTTGACTTTCAGTACATTACGCACCCACCCGACATATTTATTTTTAAGTTGTTGCAGCCCGCGCCTCTTCCGCGTAAAATAAGGATTTCTAAACGTTATGACTGTTTTTTTTGTCCGTGTATTAGCGTAATCTAAAAAACCGAGCTGCAACAACTTTTGTTAGTACCCCATAGGTATACAGGGTGTCCGGTAATTAATGGATAACCTTAAAATGGGTAATGGTAAAACTAATGACCATTCAGAAAAAAAATACAAATAAAAAAAAATACAGTTGGTACCAAAGATATGATTTTTTTAATAATAATCGGTGTTTTTTGTTACCTTATTTCACATTTTTATACACCACGGCCACAAATTAAGGAATTCTATCGGTTTTTTTTTGTAATAGTAATTTACGTTAACTGAGCTGATAGATAGGTAATAAATAGTATGACTACTATTACACGGTTTTTTTTTTAAACAACTTGAATGTTTGTTCTGGGGAAAATTTGTGAAAAATATTCAATTTGACAAAGTTTGAGCAACCGTAACTTAAAAAAAAAGTATCCAGACACAAGTGACTAATTATTTTAAAATATTATGTGCTTCAAGCCAATTTCAAAATGGTATCATTCATTATTGTATCTAATGTAAATTCTGAATTATTGCTATTAGTGTAGAAAAGTGTGAATTTTGGATAAACAACAAAATTTGCAATATTGGAATATTTATTTACATTGAATGTACCTGACCATTCGGGGTTAATAAAAACATTAATAGACGTAAGTAATGAATAGTAATAATTAAATAAAGTCTCTTTAAAACCAGAAATATTTTAACAAATACAAATTGGCTTTGCAATAAATGTCGTGTGTGTAAGTCGTGTGACCGCCATACTAGCTACCTGCGCGCACCCTGCACCACCCGTCTTTTGTTCATGTTAGACAAAGAGGATATGAGTTGGATGAGTGCGAGCGAGATAGTAAATGTAAAAAAACCGGTAGGGGACTAACAGAACTTACAGGAACAGGGACTTAGACTTAGTGCGTCACTCGACTTGCTCGACTTCGCATGTGTTTATTTCGTTTCCGGTTGCAATTGTTGCTAGTTACTGTGAATCAGTGTTAAAACGACGACCTGGCTATTTTACTGAACTATTCGTTTTGTTTACCGATTTGGACTTGTTTTGTGTGGTGATATTTGCGACGACTTGGCTTGTAACTGGATTGTTTATTTTGTGAATCAACATGCCACGTGTTGAGTATACGCCACAAGAATATGCAAACATGCATTTTATTTATGGGGAATGCAGAGGCAATGGAAACGCAGCCGCAGCTCTTTATAAGGAAAGATACCCTAATGCGCGTCATCCAGATTACCGCGTATTTATAAGAGTCCACGGTTGTTACTCAGAAGGAAGAATCCCTGGTACTGGTGTTGGTGGTACTAGTGGTGGAAGAAGCGCTCGTGCTGATGTAGAAGACGTGGTACTTGAGGAAATTGCGCAAGATCCTTCAATTTCTACGCGATCAATAGCTCGACGCACGGGTATAGGGAAATCGACTGTGCATGATATCTTAAAAAAGAACAAATTTCACCCGTTCCACGGTACGCGCGTGCAGACCCTTCAACCAAGAGATTATAATGCAAGATTGCGTTTCTGCCGAAAAATGCTGGGGAAGATGGAAGCAGACCCGCAGTTTTTTAATAAAATTCTATGGAGTGATGAATCAACATTGAAAAGAGATGGCTACATGAATTTACACAATCTCCATAGCTGGCAACTAACGAACCCTCGTGCTATGCGTGAAGACAGGTCACAGTACCAATTTAAAATAAATTATTGGACTGGAATATTAAACGGAAAAATAATAGGCCCATTTGAATTACCGGGGAACCTAACTGGCCAAAGTTATTTAGAATTCCTTGAAAATGATCTTCCAAACTTATTGCAAGAGGTGCCCGAGGTGGAGAGAGAATCATATTGGTTGCAAAATGACGGCTGTCCTGCGCATTATGCTGTATCTGTTCGTGCATACTTAAATAGAACATACCCAAACAGATGGATTGGCCGCCTGGGGCCAATTTTGTGGCCCCCACGTTCACCAGATCTAAATCCACTTGATTTTTTTTACTGGGGCTGTCTTAAGGAAGAAGTTTACGCAAAGCCGATCCGTTCCTTGGAAGATTTACGTAGCCGTGTCCGGGCAGCCGCATCGAAAATAAGCGATCGACGCTATACGCGACTGCTCAGGAGAGCATTCATTCGTAGATGTAGAGCCTGTATCAGAGTGGGTGGCAGACAATTTGAACATTTATTGTAATTAATAACGAATACAGTTTTACTAATGTCAAATGTTGTTTTTTATTAAACTCCAATGGTCAGGTACATTCAATGTAAATAAATATTCCAATATTGCAAATTTTGATGTTTATCCAAAATTCACACCTTTTCTACACAAATAGCCATAATTCAGAATTTACATTAGATACAATAATGAATGATACCATTTTGAAATTGGCTTGAAGCACATAATATTTTAAAATAATTGGTCACTTGTGTCTGGATACTTTTTTTTTAAGTTACGGTTGCTCAAACTTTGTCAAATTGAATATTTTTCAAATTTTCCCCAGAACAAACATTCAAGTTGTTTAAAAAAAAACCGTGTAATAGTAGTCATACTATTTATTACCTATCTATCAGCTCAGTTAACGTAAATTACTATAACAAAAAAAAACCGATAGAATTCCTTAATTTGTGGCCGTGGTGTATAAAAATGTGAAATAAGGTAACAAAAAACACCGATTATTATTAAAAAAATCATATCTTTGGTACCAACTGTATTTTTTTTTATTTGTATTTTTTTTCTGAATGGTCATTAGTTTTACCATTACCCATTTTAAGGTTATCCATTAATTACCGGACACCCTGTATATGCGTATGCATTTAGTAAAAACCTGTGGGTTTTCAATTACAAACATACAGTGAAATTATATTTGTTTCTATAAATAAAATTCCATTTTCAATCCCAGAATTCAATATCTGAATGGGACTTAAAATGATACATTGCAGATGTGTATTTCAATATATCTGGTGACTAGTTGAGAGCTATTTGACAGTTTATCTATTTAGTGTGGTACAGGTGAGACGATTCTGGGAACGCATTGCAAATGCAGCCCACAATAGTGTTCGCTTTATGTTCAAAACCGCCCGCTGTCAAACGCCCGGTTACATGACATCAAAATTCAACCCGCATATGCAACCGCGACAACGCTACCGTTTTTTCCTCATCTCCTTTATTTCACAAGTTAAGCTAAACTTAACATGTCGGCCGAAGGAAGTAGAAAAAATGGAAACTATAAAAAAAATATTTAAGTACGTAGAAACAAGCGAACGCATTCAAACTTTTAATTAGCACATTTGCAAAATTATCGGCGGCACTTTGCTTCTCTGACAACATTGACATATACCTTTTTCTCTCCGAAAACAATTAGTAGGTAATAATGACATCGTTTATGATGAGTAATAAAAATGAAGCGGCGTAACGTTATAACATTTTAGTCGAATCCACTCTGAAGAATTTGCGTGAGCTCGCGCCGTCACAATAAATACATTTAATTTTATTATCGCTCATATTTGTGCTTACATGCCGTGAATTAACGTGTAAATGAAATCATTACATGGAAACGAGACCTTTGTTGTTAAATCACTAAAATCATCCATTGTGTTAAAGACAACATTAGTCACACGGAGTTATTGAGTTAATTATCGCATGCATAATAATAACGTGGAAAGAGCATAATCTGATATTATGATGTGAACAGGCTCTGATCGCAATAGCGCCTCACAAAGGAATTTCTAAAACAACATTATGATATAAGGGATATTGTGTTCAATAGCGTTGATTGGATGGTATTAATTAACTGCTAGTCAGCGATGTGTCGATGATTGAATCAAGACCCGTTCATTCCCTATTGTTGAGTTTTGAAAATGATTAGCAACGAACGAATCATACTCGCAGCTCATCGAAGTGGAGAGATAAGTGTAATTCTATTAGCAGCCGGCAGAAAGATTTATACCGATGGTTACATAATGACATGATCAGTTAATTACGAGTTGTTTGAACGTGTCAGCTTTATATAGACCACGATGAAATACGCGTCGCGTTTTGGTTCTACTACACATCGGGATATGCGACGGAATAAAATAAAATATTAGGTTTTAACACGTTGATATTTATTGCTTTTAGTCAAGACAAGTTTCTGACGGTGACGATGTTTTGAAATAATTTGTTTTTGCACAGAGCAATGACACAATATGAATCAGTACTTACACTGAAAAGTAATTATAGCCTATAGTCAATGTCACCGGCCAATGTGTAGGCCGAATTTTGACTGGTGTAGCAGAAAAGCAGATCATTTTTAAATAACGTTAGTCAATAACGATCTGCTATCCAGAAATACACAGCTAGCGTTAGGCATGCTATTTTTATCCTCTCCATCGACAGGTATGTGTTATGCATAACGGACACCACACTTCACACGCCAGTCAATGAATTGTAATACACATTAAAACTAACTACTGGTTTATTTTCACGTAAATAAACTTTTTAATCGCAAACAAGCTTCCGCTTCAAGCGCTAATCGCTGATCCGTTTCAGTAAGCTATTTTGGTGCCACAGACTTGGCGGTTATAGAGTTTGGAGTAACTGTTTTGCAAACATTAAGGTTTATGCCTTTTGGTGCTTGATTTTTATTATGTAATTTGTGGGATAGAGTAGATTACATTGCTTACATTTACTTTGATGTGGCTTTATTTGATATCCGCGTTTTTTCTTGTCTTGTCATAGAATAAGAAAATAAGTTGTATTAGGAAACAAAGTGGTTTTTGCAGCAAGAAGTAAGATAATCCTATCCTAGAAAAGTATCCTATATCACTCCAGTCTGACTGACTAATAAGACGAAAACACATCAATCTGTCAAGCCCTTTCAACGAGAAAAAGGACAAATACTTTCCCGTTTATAATGTAAAGTATGATAGCATCAGTAAAGTTGATTCTTTACTTTTTTCGAGTTAGAATATAATCCTATTTCGTTTTACGTAGTGTTTAACAAGAGCTGTATTCAACAAAGGAGTGGGCTCACGAAGTTGTGTCGGGCAACTTGTCGGATTATCCGGATAATGCCGTAGCGTTGCCGAGTGATACTTCTTATCGGTACGCGATGAAAACCTTCCACTTTGTAATATCCTTTTGTAACATTATTTTATCGGATAACTGGAAAACATTTATCCGGAACCGGTTTACTTCATAGTTTGTCTCTTAACAAGTTTTTGCTATCTCTATTGTCAATGATGTTCTATAGTTAAAACGAAGGATTGATTTATATGAACACTTTCTTTGATGTTTTCTGTAATTATTATTATGATTAAACAAACTTAGTACGTATAGGTATTTTACGCGGCACTTTTTATAAATTTAAATTGTAATTCACTTTCAAACTGTGCGGAAATCAATTTGACCACTTTTTAACTTGATAAAAAGGTGTAAAAGAAAACGGCTTTAATTTTTAATATATATGGTAATGGTATCTTGAGTCGATCCACGACTGTTTCAATCTGCATCGATACAAAAAATGCTTTCGACCAAAATGAGTATTTTTTTTATTTCTTATGAATTATTTCATTTGAATGCAATTTAATTATGAGCTTCTTCAAAATAAATAAATAAGAAGTATTTTTAAAGCCAAAATTGAAAGCAGTAAACGTTATTTAATACACACGAAAGGATTTAGGTACTAACTTTATAAACAGCGATAAATAAACTAGCAATACATTACAAGTTGTTCGCTGTAATAACCTATAATTCAGTTAGTTGCTACAAATTACCCGAACAACTAAAATACAGCACCTACATTTATTTATTACAAAGGGAACAACGCGGCAACGTTAGAAATATTTTCACGAAGCCTACACTTATTCAGAGTTCTATATCACGTTTACGAGTATATAACGTACAAATAGTACGGTAGAATATCCACTTGTGTTTGGACTAACTAAGCGTATATCAAAGACGTGGAAATTAGCGACTGACTCCACTAATCCTGTAGTCGAGGATTACCGCTGAAGGTTTTTATTAGAGGGAGCGACGCGGCTCAAATAAAAAGAGATGTAAGTAATTTCTCCCTCGTCCCGAAACCGCGTTAATACGACTGAGGGTCGGCAAAATCCTTTCTGCCCATCAAATTAGTCTTTTACATCACTAAGGGTTCTCGTTTTCTGTTATTAGTAAATGTGCCGCATGCCGTAATGTAAGTAACACGTAACTCAGCATCGTTACTATGTTGATGTTTATTTTTTTACGACGAGTACAAGCTGTGAAAGTACTGTTAGTAATTGGGATTAGACGTGTTAAAGTTCACTCACGCGTTCCTCATTTCATTATCGTATAAATCAGCCTTGACTTTCCGCCAGGCGTTGTTTTGTGTGTGGTTCTGAATTATTGATGTCCAAGTCACCGATAGGATAGTTTGATTTGTCGCAGTATAAAGTGCCTTTACTGAAGGACGTTAGCTTAATATTTTTCGTAGTATCCTTTGTTTCAATAAGATAATATTCGATAAGAATTTCCAAGTAATATAACGGAACTACGAATTGTATTGTCACGAAGCAGATATAAACATACAAAACTCTCACGTTATCAACCTAGTTTGCGTTTTATTTCGTTTTAACATTTTTATTATAGCTATAAGCGCAACGGATAATACAGATTTCTCACGTAAAGCGCATCTTACCCGGTTCGCTACACCACTTAGTACTAAATAAACACGTCGTTTTATATAATACTTTGACCTCACTCATCACTAAGTTACCTTGCACTCAGCTAAATAGGTAGTCACAAGCTTGATAATTAAAGATATCTAGACCTTAGAAGCATAAGGGCGGATGTACTATTATCCTTCAGAAGCATTTTGTCGTAAGTGCCAGTTTACGATAAAGGCACATACAACGAATGTTTCTGACGTATAATGGCACATCCGACCTTATGCTTCTGAGCTCTAGATATATTAGCATCTTCACGGCTAGCGTGGCTGGCGCCATAAATCGAATATAAGCAGAAAATAACATAAGAGGTAATAAATACAAGATTATAATAAAATTAGAATGTGCCGACAGCTTGTGATCAAATAATTCAATCGGCACACAAATCTTTGACTATGTTTTCTTTCATTTGTATGAGTTAGATCTAAATCTTAAATCCAAAAGCCGTTGGTTATGGCTTTATTTGCCCGCCTGTTCGGATTATAAGATTATGTTTGCTTTAAGTTGGCAAATAATTTAGTTACCTACTTTGCATTTATAATATAGATAAGAGGACTACCGGATTTACTTCGTCGAATTGCCAAATTGAATTGGACGGCATTGGAGTATTAAAATTAAATATTCTGTGTCATATTCTAACTGAGGAACATGACTGACATTAGGGATGATAAATGTAATTGGATTGCTGTTCTTATACAGTTAAAAAAAAAAGTTTCAGATTTTCTATGTTTCCACTTTGTATGTATCACGAAGATGTACGTACGCAAAGTCAAGCCTTAAAAGGTATCGGCCAATAACATATCAAAAATATTTGTTAAAAAAAAAGATTCTATTTATTCATTGATAATAAAGTAGACAAAAATGAAACTTAAAATCTCTTTTATGAGCCACAATATTGACCCTTAAACCTCATGAAAATCTATTAAAGAGTGCTACTTTATAACAGTCTCCGTAACCATGAGCTATCTGTCGTCTCATCTCGGTTGCAACACAATACGTCGTGAAAGACATTCGGCTACAGAGTCGACACTTCCGTATGCATATAACACGGTTCCATATACCACTCTAGCTACTCTATTATTCTTTTTGAATGTTTGTTTTACACAGATGTCGACGCGCGGCGACGACATCTCCAAAATTTTCTTCAACAAGAAAAATAACTTGTTTTTAGAATGTAGATAATAAAAATAATATGTTTTTCAGAATACATTAAAGGATACACATTTTATTCGTACAACTCTGGAGGATAGGATCAGTTGACTGGCCCACTTTCTGTACCTATGCGAAAGAAGAAAATTGAAAACAAAGTTTGCGGTTTTGCAATCCAACACTCGCGGAAAAATGGTTTTACTAGCGATATAGCTTTTGTTAGCGCGGCGCTGCTTTTTACTGGATTTGTTTTTGTCGGAAGCAAATCTCATTAGTCTTTGTCTCCCGGTTAACGCGACCCCACATGTGCTTTTATACTTCGCTTCCAACTCCATACAGACGTTATGAAATGACCGTCGTTCCACTAATTATTTTAAGACTACGGGGTCTCTTTGATCGTAGCACGTAGCTAATCGGTTTAAGTTTTTGTGCCACAAAGAAGTACTATAAAGTCATAAGGATTGTGTTTTTTGCTTTTTGGTGTAAAGTTTTATAAAATGTTCATTTTAATAACCAGTATGTTCTTAATCTTATTCCTTTATCGGTCACTTTTATCTGCTCTATGTTAAAACCGCCTATGCCTAAAACTGCCTAGTATTTTAGATATACTAGCGAATATTTCTAGGAAGCTCCAACGTGAATTTTTAAAAAAGCAAACAGTTTTGCTAGTTCACTAAACTTTACTAAAAGCCTAATGTTTTATTTCTAGCTTAACTGAGTCTGACGTCCGCGCTATCGATCGATCAGTAGGACCATTATGTTTTTGTTCAGTAATTAATGATTATCATTCTTTGATTTACAATAATGTAGGGTGTATTTAATCTGTTTTACGATGATTGCGAACATCATAAAAAAAATACATTGTTTAGTCTGAACAGCCGCCCGCAGCATATACAAAAGGTGCGTTAGAAACAAGATATGTTACGTTAACGGAACATTTTTGTGCAGGGAATTTAGATCGGAAGGGAGATAATGATATAACGACTGTAATATATTGGGACGTTTGGCAGAATTGCTGTTAAGCGTTAGCTAATTCAATGCGTCGGGGACGCGTGGTGTTGGCATTCTATCGGTGAATGAACCGCAGAGAGAGCTCGTCGACCGACGCTCACGATCATACAGAAGTGGCGTATTGCCAATCCGCGCTCGAATATCCTACGGGGACCGTTATCATCACATTTTGCCTTTACGTGTACATTGTGCTGTACCTACTACGGCAGCTAGTAAGCTAATGGACAATAACATTTGTCAACATGTCGCGCGACGCGCCACGCGGACCCAGATAATGTCGCGTTACATTTATGGACATAATACGGTTTAAAGGCATTCATTTGGATTTGGACAATGCTGTTAATTTTACTCACCGCTCGCATACCTGTGTAGGAACGTGGAAGGAGATATAAAGTGTTACGTCCCGTTAGGCAATATATTAGAAAAGCTTAATATTGTTTGTACAAACTGGAATGTGAAACATAATTATGTCTGTAGAAATGTTGTTACTGCAACGTTGCAGCGAGATGTAGGATTCCTATCTGTTTCTAGAAAAATATGTCATCACTATACAATAATTTGTATTATCCGCTTCGCGTGTAAGAAAATATCTACATTTATATGTAGATATTCTTATCTTTTGACCTTGACAAGATAATCATTTCCACTTTGCATTAATTGTCAAGTTGCAATGAGCATATTCATGAAACTCAATTTACATGTTTAATGATAATCTTTATGTATATCAATTAAATTATATAGTTGTAAGGAAGTTCACAATTAATTCTCACATCAGATTTAAATATATTTCCAATTAAGAGGTAACAACGCAGTGAAATATAATTGTAGGCTGAAATTCTTCATGTATTTTCAACAAACGATTTTAATCCTTTTAAAATTATCGTTATTAACTTTTTTCTCTTTGATTAACGATAAAATACATATTATATTGTATTCATCAGTTGACAGCACTGACGATTGACGGTCATTACGATTGTACACGATATTTTTTTTATCCTAAAATACATTTATTAACTCATAACGCATTCTCATTTATTTCATAAACAGTCCACTTCTACATAACAATAATGATGTAAATTTATGATGAGCAAAAACCTGTAAGTAACTGTCAGTAACTAGGTGCATGGGCGTGTGCCAGACATCAGTACACGATTATGTGTCTTGATTAAAAGCACGTTTGCTATAAAGATTATATAAACCCCGCCAGTCCGCCGCCAAGCAGTCTGAACATACCGCTTACCTCATAAACGATAAACATCGAATCCGATCGATATTCGTAAATGAGCACCTATATACATAGGTCATTTAGGTATCGATGCACAATGCGTTCGCTATATGTATCGTGATATGCTTTCATGTATCTAAAGATCGTTTGATGTCAATCACACGTGAGAGCAGCGGCCTAAGATCTATCTATAGTAATATTACAAAGAGAAAATATTAGATTGTTTGTTTGCAATGAAGGCTCCATACTACTAACTATAACTATAATAAGCGGCCTTAGCCCGTCGGACTTGTGATCTTGAGGTCGCCGGTTCGAACCCCACCCATTGCACTACCGACGTGAACCCATTCGTAACACAAGCATTTTAGCTTAGCACGAGGGGCTAACAAGAATACTAGTAGAATGCAAAACTCTGCTAGTAAACTTTTTATAAAAATTAAAATTAAAAAAACTGAAGACCATACTACACCGAATTTAAAAATTCTTTCTCTACTATAAAGCTGCGGATTAACATAGGTTATATTTAATGTTGAAACTCCCAAGGGAACGGGAGCTGCAAGTGAAACGGTGCGCGGGAAGCTAGTTGATTATAATATACATTCCAATACAAAGCCGAATACCGAAATCTAGTTGGCAACCTCTGCATATAAACATTATTGGAAACCAATGTAATTTATGCTGCAATAGATTATGCATTTAATATGTCGAATAGAATATGAACGCTTCGAGCAATAATGAATACTAAATAAGGTGAGCAAGATTTATACGTGAGAAATTATCGGATGGCCACAGATTCAATTCTGATGCGGGCATCGGGTGTGGAGCGTTGTGGCGACCTATCTATGACTTCATGCTTCGGTAGACACTGCTCGCTCTTCACCGAACATTGTGTTCCGTCGTCAGAATTTATAGTTCCCACTAGTAAAATATATCCCGATATCCTACTTGCTTGTACATGTATTATAACTTATATGTTATGATTCCTATATTTGCTGTGAGGAAAGAAATGTAAACATACTTAAGACTTTATCTGTCTACATTTCTTTAAACTTCGCTGTTTCAAAACTATATTGCATTTTCAATAAAAAAACTTCGGCTATCTTTGGATCGTGTTTAAACTTTGTGCAGCGATAGCTTCTAATGGATGTTATAATATTGAATTTGTCGTCAGTTATAATACAACTAGTAAAGTTTAGGAAACACCTAACAATTTGCATTATAGTAAGTCGGTCCTTCCAAGATTCTGAAGTAGGTCGAAACCTGTAAAGTAATAAGGTTGTAGTTCGGCAGGTGTGGTTTTCAAGCGGATTTCGAAGTTGCCAACGTATAATAGTATTATGTTTGTACACAGCTCTCAAGGAATTGACAAAAGAGCATGTTTACATTTAATTTTAACATTTTGTATACTAACTCGGTCCTTTTGAGTACCTAGAGTATAAATTGAGGTTGATATCTGAATATTAAATATGGTATTTGTTTCGCAGGTGTGGACTTCATGCGGATTTTACGGAGTTGACAGCGTGCGTTGGAGGCGAGCTGGACAGGCATGAGGGATCAGCAGTTCACAGGCGGTACTTTTACATAACGTTGCTGCGGGAACCGGTGTCCAGGTATGAATATATTTCTAAAAATAGATATACCGGCCTTATGTTAATATGACCATAAAAAATGTTACTGTATCTGAAAATCTACAGCCTCTGTAGCAAAATAACCTACGTTGAGAATATGAACCCGGGATCACCATCAAAAGAAATAAGACACATTAATACTAAATCATTATTAAACTATGTTTATAGCAACGTTACCTGTTTCTGGGACTAGTGGGTTCGATCTGTGGGATCAATATTTGTGTGAACCACGACCAGTTGCTCTGGGTCTGGGTGTGTTTTGTGTGGGTTTCGGGCTTAGAATAGCTCATCCTATATCTTCCTAAGGGTGTCGTAATACGCAACTAAGGGACATACAACTGATGGATGAGCAGCAGCATCTATAAGCTCAAAGTTACGTAACATGTTACTGCGAACACCAATCCGCCTGCCTAGCGTGATGAATATGTCTCAACGATGTTGGGTCTTGCCAAGGCCTGTTAAGAATATGCCCATGGTCAGCAATGGATCAAAACGGGCTGTTGAAATGAAGAAGAAGTGCTTTGTGTCCGAGAATTAAGTGTTTGTCCCCGCGACATAGGGATTGAATTTACAGTGTTCAGGTATGAAATGAATATTTCCATCGTAAAGTGCTAACGATATAATAAACCGAAGTACATTGCTAGCACTGCTCAGGAGTTATATGAAGTCGATTAACCGATTGATAGTCAGCTGATTTGACTTAATCTTGTTCTCGTTAATTGTTTGCCTACTTTAATTCAACAGTATTAACGATCACTCTAGTGACCTCAGCACAATAAATTTGAATAAGAGTGTTGTGTGGTAATACGTAATCTATACTTATATATAAAGCTGAAAAATTGCCGCCATAACCGTAAGAGCGGTTTCGCACTACGTCCGATCCGAATCCGATCCGAACCCGATCCGAACCCGTGAAAATATTGGTCTAGAAATTTGGAAAGAAATCGGATGACGGATCTCGGATCTAGTGCGTAAATTAACGTGCGGTTTCGCATTACGTCCGATCCGAATCCGATCTGGACCCGTGAAAATATGATTCGTAGTAGCCGTAGAACAATTTCTATGGTAATTTACGCAATAGATCCGATCTCCGTCATCTGATTTCTTTGCGATTTCTAGACCAATATTTTCACGGGTTCGGATAGGGTTCGGATCGGATTCGGATCGGACATAGTGCGAAACCGCTCTTATCGATCAATAGGTAAGACATCTCGCACACTCCATGGAGTCCATGGCATACCTTGTAATTGCGACATTCGATAAAAAGAACGTCTCCGGAACATTTTCTAAATTGTCAAAAGAATAATAAGTATAGGTATTAAAGCTTATTTTAGGAGATTTTACGCTAAGTAGTGAGGTATATTATCCGTATTGACCAAGCATGATATGTCACAGTGTCGCAGCCCGTTAAACGTCGTCGTCAACGGTGACTGGTAGCCAAGCTGGTAATAAAATACATTGGAAAACTGTCACAGACCCTCGTCAATATTATCTATCGTTTAGTGACCGTTTTCTAATACTTGCCTACTGATCATATTAAATGTATTTTCTTGGCGAATGAAAAAAATATACCTAGCGACATTTTATTGCTGTCTTGGAAATCTTTGGGCTATTTTGTACTGAAATGTAATGACAGGTGGACGTCGAAAACATGACGCGACAGCTACCCAAGGGAATGGTCAGATTCGGCCTAACTAGGAAAAACGCGAAAGTAATACCTTTCTCCAGAAATGAAAATGAAAGATGCCTATATTGATATAGTAGAGAAGTAATAATTGAGAGTAATATTTAAAGCTGAAGAGTTTGTTTGTTTGCTTACGCGCTAATCTCAGGAATTATTAGGCTGATATTTAAAATAATCTCTGTGTTAAATAGCCCATTTATCAAGGAAGGCTATATATAGGCTATAGTTAATTATGAAGTATGGAAACGGAAACGTGAGAATGTAGTCGTTGCGGACCCAATTAACCATAATTTTGAAATCGCTATCACTAAAATTTATGAAATTTCACATAAACTGGCAACCCCTGTTTTACCACTTATAAGGGTAGTGTCATAATATTAAAAAAAAAATCCCTCATTCATTTTATTAAAGCGTATATTATGTGAGTTTGGAGCCAATAGCTTTAAATAGAAAGGGTTTTCTATACAAACTTACAGCCCTCATTTCCCCTTTGTAAGGGTTGTTAAGAAAAATAATTAGCTACATTTTAATTTCTTTCAATAAGAAGTATTTTATAAGATTTTGAAAACCCTACTATTAAAACTATTGAAATTTCATACAAACATTGATACCCCTTTTTACCGCTTTAGGGGTTTTGCAAAATTCAACCGGGATAAGGAACCACCATGCAAAATTTGAGATTCCAAGCATTTGATGTTTTTGATATTTCGTGATGAGTGAATGAATGACCTTTCGCTTTTATATATATAGATTGTAACATGGATTATTTTGTTTCAGATATCTGTCAGAGTACAGGCACGTTAAGCGCGGTGCAACATGGAAGGGTTCCCGGCACTGGTGCCAGGGTCGCACGGCTACGGGTAAGTTATTATTCAATTTTACACCCATATCATTTGTGATCGGATATCATTTGAAACATGGCTTCCTCAATGGACTATTCTAATAACGTTGTAATTGTTTACATCCATGTGAAGTTTATATTTATACGACTTAAAAATAGTAGCCGGGGAAGAGTGGAAGTAGAAGATGAACGAGCGTTATGGTGGAAAAGGCGCTTCTAGGTCTAGAAGTGCATTGAGATAGGCTGATATTTCTATCCGACACATCTTTAGATGGATTGGATTGCAACATAAAAATTGTTGGGAAAACCTTACGGGTCATCTTAATAAGGGTTCCATACCCTGTTTTTGCTCGACATCTGTAACGGCAAAAGGTAGACGCTTGAAAATGGTACGGACCCTGCGTGCGCGAGTCCGACACGCACTTGACCAGTTTTTATATCTTACTTATATCGTATTTATAGGTACTTCGTATTGTTTGCTAGGCTTCATCAATTTCATGCTAGTTATGGTTTTATTAACTACTCCTTAGGTAAACTTAACTTTGATTTTATAGCTATTCGCTAAAGCTTTGATTTTATAGAGCAATTTGCATAGCATAATGTCAAGGTCTATTTCGCGAATCGATTGTTATTGGCAGCAATCAATCAAATGTGTGTGATTACCTGCATTTATTGCCATCTATGTACTATAGTAGGTACCTCTGTGGCGTAGCAATGTAAGTCTCGAAAGTCGTGGGTTCGATCTCCACTTCGGCCATAAAATCTTTGTGTAGAATCTAAGATTTATTTTCGAGTTGGAGCCACGTTAAGCCCTTGCCGCGTTGGTCTAAACATAACATTTAACAAGCATATACCAGAAAAGCGTTTCCCTGTGTTTTACAACATAATACTGCGGTCACCTATCCGAATGCCAAGCGTGATGACTATGGCAAAACCCTACCTCGGGAAGTGGCCCATGTTCAGCAGTGGACGTTGTACGGGTTGATGATAATGATGTATGTTTGTTACGAATAAAGTGAAAAACTACGGGACGAAATTAATTAAGTTAATTCTTTCATCACTAGAATGCTACATTATCCCTGAGTAACATCTTACTTCCTACTAATATTATAAATGCGAAAGTTCATATGTGTAGATGTATACAGGGTGTCCCAAAAGGTTAAGTAGCTGGGAAAGGGGGTGACAGGGGTGGACACAATGGTCACTAGAAAAATAAAAAAAAAATCAGCTCTGGGTATTAAAAAAAAACCGGCCAAGTGCGAGTCGGACTCGCGCACGAAGGGTTCCGTTTCAATTACAAGTGCGAACCTATTTTTGATATCAAGAATAAATAAAAAAGCGTATGTTTATGAAATGAAATGTTATTTTATATTTTTATACCTATTCGAGTTGATTGAATGAAAGCTAAATTGCGGTTTACGATTTATGACGTATTAAAAAAAACTACTTACAAGATCTCGTTCAAACCAATTTTCGGTGGAAGTTTGCATGGTAATGTACATCATATATTTTTTTTAGATTTATCATTCTCTTATTTTAGAAGTTACAGGGGGGGGGACACACATTTTACCACTTTGAAAGTGTCTCTCGCGCAAACTATTCAGTTAAGAAAAAAATGATATTAGAAACCTCAACATCATTTTTGAAGACCTATTCATAGATACCCCACACGTATGGGTTCGATGAAATTTTTTTTTTTGAGTTTCAGTTCTATGTATGGGGAACCCCAAAATTTATTGTTTTTTTTCTATTTTTGTGTGAAAATCTTAATGCGGTTCACAACATACATCTACTTGCCAAGTTTCAACATTATAGTTCTTATAGTTTCGGAAAAAAGTGGCTGTGACATACGGACGGACAGACAGACAGACAGACAGACAGACAGACATGACGAATCTATAAGGGTTCCGTTTTTTGCCATTTGGCTACGGAACCCTAAAAATGGCATTTTTTTAAAAACTTAAAATTTTACACCTTGTTATTTTTGATGTTGATGTTGATGACCTTGTTGTTATTGAAGATTACATATCAGCATTTTTTTTAAATACAGCCATATTTGTACAGTTAGCACAAGGTGTAAAATTTTTAGTCTTTTAAAAAATGCCATTTATTTTTTTAAACACCCAGAGGGAATTTTTTCTATTTTTCTGGTGACCCATGTGACCATCCCTACCACCCCCCTTCCCAGCTACGTAATCTTTTGGGACACCCTGTATATGTTTGTTACTCTTTCACGCAAAAACTACTGAATGGATTTGGCTGAAAGTTTGCACGCGGATACTTTATAAGCTGGATTAATATATAGGCTACAAAATATCACGCCCTGACCCACTAGAGTAACGCGGGTAAAACTGCGGGGTGCAGATTGTAGGCTATATTTATTTATGAAGTTTCCATGGGAACGGGAGATGCGCGGGGGGAAACTGCTTGGTAATTTAGTTGAATATAATACTTGGTGGAGTATACACCTGCTAGTAATTCTACTACATCGCGACTTCTGAGCGGGTTTGCATGTCCCACCCTATAATATAGTACTAGTCTATAAATTACAAGAGTTATAGCGGAACTGCGCGAATGAAATTAAATGCGATATAACTTCGGCGCTCGTATGACTCTCATTGACTTTTAATGGGTCGAGCTGCACTTTATTGATGCTGTTAAACTACAAAGTATTACCTAGTTCCAGCTTGTGATATTGGCCGTGTTTGGATGTGTCGTTAATGCAGTAATGTGTGAACTGTAAACATATTATCGTAAATGGGCTTATATCTAAGACTAGCGTAACTCCCGTTCCCGTAGGAAGTTCATAATTAAATATAACCTATAGCATCCCTCACTAAATGGGCTATCTAAAACTGTAAGAATTTTTCAAATCGGATCAGTAGTCCCTGAGACTAGCGCCTCCAAAGAAACACACTCTTCAGCTTTATTTATTCAAGAGTGAAGAGATTTTATTATATTTGTATTCCAATAAAAAAATTACAATATCGGTTAGAAGTTCAGCAGTAAAATACATAAATGATTTTAGTCGAGTCGTGTCGGAATGATATCCCGATGGATTATGGGAATAACCTTAAAGTATAATATAAATACGCAAGGTAGCCCTACAGAGGAATCGGTGGTACGAGTACAAACAACACCGTGGTATCTTGATCATAAAATTTGTCGTTATATTAATGCGATGACCTATATTTCATGTATAGAGATTAATATGATGAAATCTACAATATCAAGTCGCAAAAGTGATTCGTGGAATCAAATTAAAAGATATATAAATATTTATTTTCGCTATAAAAGCGCCTTGCCATAAATAACATCTGCTTACAATCAATACGACGGACCGCAGTGATATACGGTTTCTAATAGTTTATGTATACTCTTAGGACATAGAAGTATGCAGATTTGGTATTGAGAGTGGCATTCAAATAATTGAATGTAGATAGATATATTGGTTTACAGTCTGCCAGTCTATGGCTATATACTAAAAAAAAAAGAAGCCAATTGTTTAAGTAAGTAATCTTTCTTACTTTCTTAGTTAAACAATTGTTTTTTTTTACAAAGCTTGATGTAGTTACAATCTATTTTTTAACGTTTAAGTTGACTACTAAGTAGGTTGATATTGGCTAGTATTTCAGGTAGTCCATTCACTAAAAGTGGGCGGTTCTCAGGCAGTATTCACTAAAATAGTATACTCGTAAAAGATGCAACGTTTTATGCAAACCAAAAACTGCTACATTCAAGGATTTTATTCAGCACTCGCTTCCCATTATTGTAAGAAGTTCATAATTAAATAAAGCCTTTAGCATTCCTCGATAAATGGGCTATCTAACACTGAAATATTTTTTTGAAATCGGACGAGATGTACATTATATTAGCTTGTTCAAGCAAACAAACAAACCCTTCAGCTTAATATATTAGTAGCTAGCTTTCCGCGCGCGATTCCAACCGCGTTGTTCCTGTTTCCGTGGGAAGTTAATAATAAAATATATCGTATAGCCTTCCTCGATAAATGAACTCTTATAAAATCTTACACTGAAAGAATTTTCAAATCGGAAGAGTTGAGACTTGAGATTAACGCAAGCAAACAAACAAACTTTTCAGATTTATATATTAGTATAGAACCATAGATATGAGGCAGAACAATCTGCAGAATACATTTTCTCATAAATGACGTATTATTTCGCGACACTGGGGTCGAAGTAACTTAGTTGAAACTATTAATCATTATAATACTGTTTGCTCCCCCAATATGCCCTCAGCTGGAGCAAAGTGCACCCACCGGAGTAAAACTGCGCCAGACAGTAATCCTTGGTAAACGGTCCTCAGAGAAATAAGCACATGTGGACATTTCGAATCCACATATTGAGTTTTTCTCCTATTGTGTACGTTCGTACGTTTTTTTTTAAATTCATTTGGTTTTAGTTCATTGAATTTCAGAGGCGACGGTTATTGTCTTCATTAGGCTGTTGTTTTAAGACGATACGAAAAACACAGCTTACACAGTTAAAGTTTTATATGAGAACTAGCGACCCGACGCGGCGTCGCACGGCTGTAATGCTGTAATGCTGATGACATATAAATCTTCCACTCGAATCACTCAATCTATAAAAAAACCACATCAAAATCCGTTACGTAGTTCTAAAGATCTAAGCATACATACGTACAGACAGACAGCGGGAAGCGATTTTGTTATATGTAATGACGAGCTACCCGCGCGCGATTTCATCCGGGCAACTTCCGTTTAAAACGAAATATACTTCCTCAATAAATGGGCTATCTAATACTAAAAGAATTTTTCAAAGCGGACCATTAGTTGATGAGATTAGCGCGTTCAAGCAAACAAACAAACTCTTCAGCTTTATATATTAGTATTGTCTTCATTAGGCTGTAGTTTTCAGATCATACGAAAAAGTATAAACAACTTGAGTTTAATTTGAGAAATTGTGCGAATTGTTTTTATAATGAAACTAATCTTTAATAGGATTAAGATTTTTTGTCATTAGCAGAGTAGTCAGTGCGGAAGGTATATTAAGAACATAGAAAAACGACGAGTTGTTTCAAATTATCAGCTTTTGGTATGGCTCTCTTTGGTGAGCGTTTGGTAACTCAAATATTATTCCTTCTTCATAACCAAAAGTATGATAATATTTACAATCTATCGTTACTTTTTTTTCTGTAAATAAGTACGCTTACTGCTTCCCTGTTTGTTTAAACCCGATATTCGTAAACAAAGATGAATGCTGAATAAATGTTGTCTCAATCAGTATGTAGTTCCGTATGGTACCACACGTGGTATCCTTTAGATCTCCAGGATTTTGACTGTTAATTATAGAAAAATAATAATCGTTGTAGATAAATATTTTTCTTCACGTGCATTCTCATAAGAAAGCTCAAAGTCGCTCAGCGGGCTATGGAAAGAGCTATTCTCGGCGTTTCCCTGCGTGATCGAATCAGAAATGAAGAGATCCGCAGGAGAACGAAGTTCGCTGATATAGCTTACTAATCCGTTGTAAGCTGAAGTGGCAATGGGCAGGACACATAGCTCGAAGAATTGACGGCCAATGGAGCACTGGAGCAGAAAGGTTCTCGAGTGGAGACCACGAACTGGCAAGCGCAGCGTAGGCCGACCCCCTGCACGATGGACCGACGACCTCATAAAGGTTGCAGGGAGTCAGTGGTTGCAGGCCGCTAGCAATCCTTCCTGCTGGAAATCGATGGGGGAGGCCAATGTTCAGCAGTGGACTACAATAGACTGATGATAATGATTCTCAACTTTTTTTTTTAACATTACTTATTCTGAATCAGTCGGTGTTGCGGGGGATTTTACATACATTTAATTGTACGGACTCAGCACACCCAAACTGAAAGCAACTATTTGTGGTTCACACAAATAATTGTCTGGGTTGGGAATCCAGAACATCAGGTTTAAGAAGTTAATTCCGTAACCAATGAGACACAGATGCAGTCAGGAATAAAAATGATCGCAACGGGTCATGTTCGAACGGATGGTATTCGTACTAAATAATGCTACATAAAGACTTCGCTTCTACCTGTTACCTCGTACCAACGTTTTGACTTGTTTTCCGAGGCACGGAGGATAGTCTATCCACCAACCAGACATAGAAAAAAAGTCATAAAAATAGTTATAATCCTTAAACTAATTATGATATAATTGTTCACGTGAGACCTATCGTTTTTATTTAAGTAAGGTTAATACTATACTATTATCTACACTAATAATATTATAAAGAGGAAAGATTTGTACCTATTTTTGTATGTTTGTATGTTTGTAATGAATAGGCTCAAAAAGTACTGGGCCGATTTAAAAAATTCTTTCACCAATAGAATGCTACATTTTTCCAATTTGACATAGGCTACATTTCATTTTGAAAAAAATTAGGGATCCTTGGTAAAATTTGAACAATGTAACCGAAGGTGTAGAAAAATGAGTCTTAAAATGTCTTTCGTCGAATGCGCTGCCGAAACTATTAGCGATAGAACAAAATAATGTACAACAATATTGAAGAACATCATAATGTCTACAAAAAACTCCGCGGTAGCATATGTCCAACTATTGTAGTTATGTCACTACAACAACTTTTTTCATTTTAAACATTAATGAAAATGCTAACCAAATTCAAACCATGCTATTTATGTGTTTATATTAATCCTTATCCAAATGAATTATTTTATGGTCAAGACCATTTAACTACCTATAAAATAGTTTTTGATCTATCTATATATATAAAAGAAAGTCGTGTTTGTTACAACACTTATAACTCGAGAACGGCTTGACCGATTGCCATGGTTTTTGATTTGTTGGATTTGTTTCCGTCCCGAATAGCAGAATACACTTTAAAAACAAAAGAAAGTCGTGTTAGTTACACTATTTATAACTCAAGAAGGGCTGAACCGATTTGGCTGAAAATTGGTAGGGAGGTAGCTAAGAACTGGGAGAAGGACATAGGATACTTTTGGGTAGGGTAGGGTAGGGTAGGGTAGGGTAGGGTAGGGGTAGGGTAGGGGTAGGGTAGGGGTAGGGTAGGGGTAGGGTAGGGGTATGGTAGGGGTAGGGTAGGGTAGGTGTAGGGTAGGGGTAGGGTAGGGGTAGAGGTAGGGTAGGGTAGGGTTAGGGGTAGGGTAGGGGTAGGGTAGGAGTAGGGTAGGGTTAGGGTAGGGGTAGGGTAGGGTATAAAAGTCCACCCGTGCGAAGCCGGGGCGGGCCGCTAGTAATATATAAAAGAAAGTCGTGTTTGTTACAACACTTATAACTCGAGAACGGCTGGACCGATTGCCATGGTTTTTCGATTTGTTGGATTTGTTTCCGTCCCGAATAGCAGAATACATTTTAAAAACAAAAGAAAGTCGTGTTAGTTACACTATTTATAACTCAAGAACGGCTGAACCGATTTGGCTGAAAATTGGTAGGGAGGTAGCTAAGAACTGGGAGAAGGACATAGGACTTTTGGGTAGGGTTAGGGTAGGGTAGGGTAGGGGTAGGGTAGGGTAGGGGTAGAGTAGAGGTAGGGTAGGGGTAGGGGTAGCGTAGGGGTAGGGTAGGGGTAGGGTAGGGCAGGGGTAGGGTATAAAAGTCCACCCGTGCGAAGCCGGGGCGGGCCGCTAGTACTATATATAAAGTTAATACTATAATATTATAAAGGCGAAAGCTTGTGACTATGTGTGGAAGGATGTTTATTACTCTTTCATTCAAAAATTACAAACCGTATCTCGCTGAAATAATGCACGGGGATAGTTTGAATAGGCTAGGCTACAAAAAATCACCCTAAAACCCACTGGAGCCGAGTAGCAGTCCAACGCGGGTAAAACCGCGGGGTGCTAACTAGCTGTTTATATATATGATGCGGCCTATTTTTCTAGATTCGCATAATTTAAAGCGTGAGATCTTATAATCTGACATTCCTCATTAAGTTGAATGCTGATAAAAATATACCTATTAGAAATATTTTACTACCCTGTAAAATTCGCCAGTCTTTTTCATATCGGAGATTTCCCATATAAAAAACGATGTAATTCAAGCATATCTTTTTTATTACCTATATTTTTAAACTACCATTGGCGCCGCAATAATCTTGTCTTGTGTTATTTAATAATATGTTAATATATTAATCTTGAAGTCAGGAAGTTATCAAGAACCTGATTAGATATCAAATTAATTGTGGATTAAGCTGATCTGAGAATTCTGTGTTTGATTTAATGATAATCTAAAGAAGTAGTTGAACCAATATACGAAGGCAAAAAAATAATTACTTATTATTTTAGTATAATATTTCAATGTTTGAGATTAATCTTATTAGTTTGAAGAAACCAACCATCCTGCCTACCTTCTCTTTGTAATAATAATCTTGTTACTAATAGCTTAATCCGTCTGAAGGACCATATTTATAACATAGAAGTAGTTTTTGCTCGCGACTTCGGATTGCTCAGCTAACTCATGCGGTGCTCGGTCTATGGCGGTTTTGTCACGGCACCGCGCTGCGTCGCGTTGTACGGGAACGCAAATTTAACGTTGTATTTAACTATCTTAGTTCGTATGGACCCCCTCGCCCTCCTGACCCTAAGTTGGCACAGAATCTTCCGCAGTTTAGGCCTGAAGTCCGAGAGGCCCTCGAACTGTAAAGTAAAGCGACAGTTGCCCAAAACTCTTCTTAAATCTATAAGTCATCATTCCTCAATTCTCCCGCCAGTGACTGCCCTGAGTCAAGGTCCAAGTCGTCGCCGTCCTGCGTGGGTTGTTTTGTTTTTAGTTTTTAAGCCATACATTTTTAAGTTCGGAGCATTGCTCGCCTTTATGCGTAATGTGATCGCCTGTGAAGTGAGGATCGACTCTATATGTCGCGGGGTCGTCGTACAATGGCGCCCCACGAGGACACACGAAGTAAACCGCGCGGTGACGCAGGCCTTCTCCGCCACTGCGTGCATATAGTCTGCCGTCCAGCTCTATGTGACTGTCCGCAAACAGCGCCTATTTTGCAGTGTTGAAAATGTTAAAATATCTTGTAAAATATCACAATTTTTAAATGTCTATTCAAATCACGGCATCTTGAAACATGTAACTTGTCTGTATTTTTTTTGTAGGTATTTGTTTTCTGTATTAAAATTTTGTTATAAAAATTCGCGTATGCAACCATTAAGATTATAATTCAAATCCACATTAATAATACATTTCTTTTATATTTTATTTATTTGCAAAACGCTCAATAATCTCTCACATTACATATTCATTAAATTCACATTAAATTGCTATTAATCTGTATTAACATAAATAGTCGGAATACATTAATTGGTACTAAATAGATAAGAGTAGTTAAATAAAATTACCGAATAAATTTAAATTGATGATAGTTTTTGGATATGTAGGGGAATTAATGAGATAAACGCCGCTACCTATTAATTTACGAGGATTTATTGGATATAAGCTTTTGCCCGTGGCTCCGTTCTCGTGAACCTTGCATGTTTAAAAAGTAAACTGTATATTCATCATCAGGCCAATCAGCGACAGTTACACAAAACTGCCCTAAAAAAATAGTTTCCACGTAAGTTAGGTAATTACTTCATAGCTTCTTTACGTACACTGCTACCGTCCCTTTGCGTCCTCCTCTAAACAGACATTGGCAAGCCTGGGTCGTGGAGAGATATTGCTATAATCACCACGCCTGGCAAGCGGATTGGTGATTGCAGTAAGATGGTAAGTATCCTTGTGCTGGTATCCATCAGCTGTATGTCCTTTGCCTCTTACGACACCCATGGGAAGACAAGGGTGGTCTATTCGAAGACAGAAACCACACTCCTTAGTTTGTAGTATTTAAGCCATTTAGAAAGGCTGGAGATATATATATATTTTTATGTTATCCGGGGGGAAATGCCCCATTCCCACCGCCCCGCTGCAGCGTATTCGCGCGCTGGCGGTAGGATATGTGGGACTCGTCCTGTTCATAGCGTGGTATGCTAACTCATACCACGAGGAGAGGACCCTACACCACGCATAAGCAATCCGGCCCAAGGCTGGAGCCCTGCTCGCCTTTATACCCGGTGAAGTAGCAAAAACCTCGTGGACAACTAAACTAAGTGTACCAATCGGTTCTATCTTGATTGAATAACAAATCCAATCATCTATCCCATCTAACATTCGTTTAAATAACACCCGGTTTCTCAAACGTCAATCAACTAAAGTAGATGGTTCGGTTTGTTGAGGGACTACCCTCTATGCCTCGGAGAGCGCGTTAAACCGTTTATAATATACAAAGAAACAAACTCATCAGCTATAATATGAGTATAGATTAGTAAAAATACATTATTTTATAAATAGTTTCGGTATCCAAGCTCAAGGCATGCGTGACAACGATAGATTCAATAAAATTAAACCGGCAGCTTCGAGAATTAACATTGATTAAAAATACGTAAACAATAATAATATTATGTTGTTGTTGCGTGAGAGAATTCTGTTATTTTTTCCGTTACAGATCTTTTTTCCCATTACTGTTTAATTTTAAGAGCACGCCTAATGCTAGTCGGTATCGTAAATGAGAAAGAAGTTTATTAGGCGAAGGTCACACGTCAAAGTTACCAAAAAATGTGAGATAATTTACAGGATATTTTTTAAGGTCGTGTGCGATCAAAAATATACTATAACTAGCTGATGCCCGCGACTTTGTCCGCGTGGTGTTTGTTACTTCCTTAGTGTTTTCACTATCCCACGGGAACCCCCATTAATTTTCTGTGATTTTAAATGTTTACCGGGGATGTAAGGTACCACAAGGCAAAATTACATTTCAATCGGTGCAACAGATTAGCCCGTACAAACAGACAAACAGACAGAGAAACAAAAATAAAATCTAGATGTCATTGTGTTATATTTTACTTCTAACATCCCCCTGACTCGGTTTTTTGCGATTTTTTTTTTATGTACAGACATCTACAATTTTATTATATGTAAAGATAGTTAAAGATGGCTCGATATAAAAAAACACAAAAGTTCCACCTATATTCTATTTTTTTTTTCGTTTTGATACATTAGGATACAATTGAGATATATAAATGAATCAATGCGTAAGTAAAGGTCTTGACTAATGTTTGTTACTTATTATTTTTAGTATTTTATTCAGAATTAACATTTTCGGTTTTCTTCAATATCACTCCGTGATATTTTGTTTCATCTAACGCGAACGTCGCGTATATATTTATTTGATTCTGTAATCTGGAATATTGCTGGCTTTATACGCACTCTTTAGATAACTTTGATAATTAACATTTTGTTCGTAAAATTCCCTATAAAATTGTATTATTAACTCGACCTTTTCGAACTGTTGTTGATGTTATATCGTTTCGGCAAGTTTTTATGCGAGGATTTTTGGCCTGTCTTAGAAACTTTTTTATGAGTTTATTAGAAGTGCTGTTTTCTTATGCCTCGTATTATACGGATACTCTTCATGTGTTCAAGGGCTTGATACTCGTAGGTAGTTACTTTATTTATAGCTTTTTAATCCCTTCCTTTCTCACGGTAGGTAAGTCTCTATTGAGTTTGCAATTAATATTATTATTATGCTCTCAAGCTATTGAAAATAATTTTGACTGAGTACTAGAACTGTAAGATTGCTGTACTACTACACTGTTATAGCGTGATGTTTCATATGAGAATCTCAGTTAAAAACTCAGTACCAAATTTTATCCGAATCCATTCAGTAGGTTTAAGGTTTATTTGCTACTTCTACCTCCATCCTTAATAAACGGTTTAAAAACTATAAACTAAGCAACCTTCCAACAGGGCACTGTGAGACCTCGACTCAGGGCGGTCGCTGGCGGGGGGATTGAGGAACCATGACTTTGGTTTTTAGGGGAGTTATATGCAATTGTCGCTTTACTTTACAGTACGCGGGCCTCTCGGACTTAGGATCTACGAAGGATTTTATTTATTTTATTATGCTGTCCTAAATAATGGGTCAACGCAAAGCCTAAATTACTGATCTTAGAGACTTGACACTTGTAGTATTGCCTTAATAAAGTAGGCGTTCGATAAAAAAAAAGATGAAAAGGGCTGGCAACATGGAAATCGAAATTTAAACAGACTAATTTCGGGCAACAGTTATAACTTTATTAATATTCCTTGACAAAAATATAATGTTTGCAGTACCAAATATGTGTATAACAACTCCATATTTTTTCCACAGCGGCAGAGGTGCCACCCTGCTACACCGGTGATTCCTGGCGTGGTGTGACTCTCGAGGAGTTCATGTCCTGTCCATGGAACCTGGCGAACAACCGGCAGACCAGGATGTTAGCGGACCTAGCGCTTGTGGGCTGCTACAACGGCACCCTGCGGCATAGGACCGCGGAGACTGACCGAGTGATGTTAGCGTCAGCGAAGAGAAATCTTGCTGCTATGGCGTATTTTGGACTCACGGAGTTTCAGAAGGTGAGTGGAGTTGCACTCTTAACTTAATACGAAAGTTTTTGCATTTTATTTTATTTCAATGGTATACATACTAGACTATTAACAATACATCTATGTACAAATGGTGAATCCCGAAGCCGAAGAAATATAGCTGTACACAGAATCCACAAACATCTACACCGCATCACTAAACTATTCCATCCTTAATGCAAACGCAGTACTTGCAAAATCGCGATTTCGAGATAAACGCGGTAAACACATTTTTTGATATCTAAACAAGAAGACTATTGTACATGACTTTTAAATTGAACCTTAAAAATAAGAAAAAAACAATCTTTTTACATAAAGATTAGAGTCCTGAAATGTAATTTTCGCAAAAAAGGGAAAATACCAAAAATGTCGATTACTGCAAGTAATTAATGTCGATCCTAAAATGACGGGTAATTGTCCACAACGACCAGACTCCCACGGGAATGGGAGTTACGCGGGTGTTACCGCGTGCGGGCAGCTAGTGACCTTATAAACCTATATTTTATGAATAACGATGATTACGAATGTAATAGATTTTCTGATTTATTAGCTTCTCTTGTTTGTATTTTATCTCTGACTGAGTTTTGCTGTGATAAACATATTGTTCATTATGTACATACATATTAGTTTCGGTGTAGATATAGGCAAATAGTATTTAGATTTGCAGATTTTTACAAAGCAATACCTAAAATAATACCCGTAATTCTCGTTATTGATATGGAAATCTTTAATACATGTTTTTAAATTCTGTAATACCAGTGTATGCGGCTTTGAATCTAACATTCGTTTAGTATATTTCAACACTTCTTAACTAAGTCTTGCTTTCGTCGAATCCATTTACAATATCCCGCTTTAAAAAACACGAATTCTGCCAAAGCTTACACACACTCAAGTACAAAATGTGACCTCTTCTCCTTATATAAAGTTGATGTGCCCTAAAATTCCATCTTAAAATTCTCGTCTCAACTACGCGATTTTGCACTTAAGCCATCGATTTTATTTAACCAGGTAAGCCAAGGCATCTTGTGCTAGTTGTCTAAAGCGTGTACCCGACATCCCAAATCTATAATTTAGGAAGGTAAGGCGCCTTCATATAGCTTTTAAGTTGGTCGTAAAAGTAATACGTGAATTTTACTTACATATTGAAACGGTAGTTTGAGTTGAAATGAGTTTGAATATTATGTAGTAGGTACCTTTTATTCTAGATGTCATCCTGATACTAAACGTTTTATGAAGGGTGTCGTAAGATCCATTTTATATATTCAAATTAGGGAAGAGCTGTGTATATTTAAATTTACCTAGTTTTCAGGTAGCATCTACTTATTACTATTGAGAATAAAGGGGGAAAAGGATAGCTTACGATTAGGTACATCAAGTTATTCTTTGCAATATTGTGTTTTTAGTAGTGTTGTCCGTAGAAATACTGTTCGACCATTAGTTTATAACAAAGATGGCGTGACGTGATGGTGCCCTCGTGTACCCAAACTTTGAGAGACCCGCGAACTGTTAAGTAAAGCGACTGTTGCATAAGTCTCCCCTAAAAATCCTAAAGTATATCTGCCGCCTAACTTGGCGCTCTCATGTGTTAGGTACTTAGTATTTAGTAAGTCTATATTTAATAAGCCTGAACCCTCGCTCGCCCTCTAATTCTGGGTAAATAACAGTAGGAACAAAGGCTCCCTAAAAGACATAAAGCCTCCTCCGGCGACCGCCCTGAACCGACATCCCACTAGGTGCGCCCTCTTGCGCAGGTTGCTTAGTTTGTAGTTTAAAAACTATTTAATAAGGCTGGAGCACTGCTCGGTGAATTAACAACAGCTTCGAAAATGAATTCGAGAGCTCTAGCCGCAATAAATGGTTTAAAAACTACAAACTAAACAACCTGCGCAAGAGAATGCCCCCTGTGGGGCTTGGACCTCGTCTCATGGCGTTCGCTGGCGATGAGATTGAGGGATTATGACTTTTAGTGTTAGGGGAGTTTTGTGCAAAGTATGGACCCTGTCGGGCACGCCAAGTTAGGTTATATCATCCATAGTATTCATACAGGCTGGCTTTAATACACGCATTGTAATCGTTAAGCGTACTGATAATAATCTATATATTTAGTGAGTTAACACCTCGCTGATAAGCTTAATGTTACCATTGTTACACAATTTGGACTAACAGTTTAGACAGTCCGGTCGATATCATATTCATATTTAGTTCTCTACTTTGGTTACAGAAGTACATTGTACCTTATATACAACATCGTTTATAATCTACTATATTCCCGCGCGCGGATTCACCCGCGTGTTTCCTGTTCCCGTGGGAACTTTGTAATTAAATACAGCCTTCCTTGATAAATGGGCTATCTAACACGAAAATATTTATATAATATTTTTTCAAATCGCTCCAGTAGTTCCTGAGAGTAGTGCATTGAAGTAAACAAGCAAACTCTTCTGCTTTATATATAAGTTTTTTTTTTCATTAGCCTGTACTGTCCCACTGCTGAGCAAAGGCCTCCCCCAATTCCTTACAGGAACTCTTCACCTGGGCCGCTTCGAACCAACCCATGGTATGCGTCTAGGTCGTCTCGCCACCTTAGTTTATATAGATTTAAAAAAAAGTTTGCCTGTCTCTTTGTGTCTGTTTTATCTGGCTAATCGCAATAATGGTTGGATCGAGATTTTAACTGGTAGATAACTTAATTTATTAGGTATAATATTGGCTACTTTTTATATTGTCTGAGTGTTTGTTTATCCGTGTATTAGACGGGGCTTTCATTGTTCGATAAAATCTTCATGCTCCGCGGGCAGAGCAGCTAGTTTAATAATATGAAATGTATTCAAGTATCCATATAGAATTGTCGCATTTATTCCGTAATCCCCGTATAACAGTGGGACCACAATTTAACTGCAAGTGAGTCGTGCACCGTCGCCCGGCCCTAGATAAGCATTATGCTCCTGAATCATTGTCGGGGTATCTGGGGTGCCATTTGTCGCGGCTCCGGCCCGCAATGGTCTTCGCCCCAATGTATATTCATTGCTCATCTATTTAAAGTTTGTCGGTTTTGAGCAACCGTTTTGTGGATACTTGCTTCCGGGCAGTTTTCCTTGTGAAGTCATTCTCTTGAACATTTGAATTTTGTATTTGTCTATCTTGTGTATTGTGGGTCATGTCTTGTTGTTCCTTGCATCCCTTTTGGCTATAAAACTTGACGTTTTTAGCGTTTCCGTCTATACCCTCAATTATTTATCACAGCTTTACATTTTCCTAATATTACACTATCGCTAACTCAACCTCCGTTGTTGTAGCGGTATTAAGCTTGCTTTAAATCTCGAAGGCCGTGGGTTCGATCCTCAGGCTAGACAAGAAATGTTTGTGTAGATTCTAAGATTTCTTTTGGGGTTTGTTTGAGCTTCCGTGCCTCGGAAAGCACGTTAAGCCGGTGGTCCCGATTGTTATAAAATCATCTATAAAAAGCGTATTACCAGGGAGCGGGCAGCAGCGTTTCTTTGTGTACATAATACTGTGGTGTGAGTAACACGGTCACCAACCCGCCTGCCAAGCGTAGTGACTATTGCAAAACACTCCCTCGGAAGGGAGCCCATGTTCAGCAGTGGACGTTATACGGGCTGATGATGAATAATACTATTCACTGTTATGTAGAGTGATTTTGAAAAAGATAATAATAATTATTATAAATATGACTTAGAAGCATAATTTTAATAAATTTAATGTAGCACGTCAAGTCCATTTATTTTTTAACCTTTAAAACGATGACTAACTAGCTAGAATATAAATTTTCTTTCCAAAATTAAACGTAAATTCCGTAAGGCCATCCTAAAATAACGCTTAAAAGCTCCGTCAAAATTGAGTCACGTAGTTTTCATCATAAAGGTTAAAAGACGTGATAAATATTGACGTCGATATTCATAGAGTAGGCATCGGCCATTAAACTAATATTGTTGCACAAAACATTTGGCCGCAAGTCCTCACTACTTTATTTGAATTCATTGGAGTAAAGTAGAACAATCGTTTTAAGATGTGTCTTGCGGCACGTTTTTATTTGAAGCTATCTGACCCGAAAGACGTTTTCCTGTCTTAACCAAAACTCAATATTAAATTGAACCGTTAATATTAGGCGTGATAGCTCTGAACTAACGATAATGTGCAATAAGAGCGGCATGCATTCTGACAATGTTATGGCAAATGCCATAACATTACATTAAAAAAGTGTATATTGTAAATAGCGCTAAAGTTACATTAGAACATTTGATATGGTGGTTAAGTATTCTTATTTTTTATAAATAAGACTGAAATTTCAAATAAATGTTGAAGTATTTATGAATGAATACTAATGCAGTTTCATCCCGTTGAGACTGTAAAAAAATTGATTTCCAGGTATGACAATTTATTTTATAATTAACTCTCAATTTTTTTCAAAATTTAAAATAGTATTAATATTTTTTTAATATTAATATTATTTAATTTTTTTATCCAATACGAAAGAATATATCTACAACTGGACTAGTACTTTTTCTTATTTTTTATATTTAATTTTATATTTGCTAATACTTTATAGTTAGTAATATCTTTATAATAAGTAATAGTTAGTCATGGCATCATACAGATGGCATCTCTTTCTAATTTTGAAAGAATTTGTTTAAATCAGAATCAGATTAGTATAGATGTGAATGTGTAATGTGTTTGTCTATTGCGCCTTCATCGAAACTTCTGAACCGATTTTGTCGAAATTTGGCATAGCTATAATAATATACTCTTTGGAAAAGAAAATAGGCCAACTTTTATCACGAAAGTTACCGAAAGTAAATATTCCACGCGAAATAGGTTGCGTACACAAGCTAGTCAAAAATAAATGAGAAAGAACATTCTAGACCCACAGTACCTTTTGTAAAGCTTTAAGGAAATGTTTTGATGCTGGAACGTTGGAACACACCCTCCGGGCAACTATGAATTATGTAAGAAGTTATGTTAAATGCTGGCTTCAAGAAAACTAGGTTGCACCGGTAGCGGTGAAGCGTATATTATGTACTAACGAGAGATCTCAGTTAAGTGCCGAGCTTTCAGAGTAGACGTAGTGGCGTAGCGAGACCTAGACAGAGACTGGGGCCCTAAATGTGGTTGTTTGGGGCTTCCGTCTAAGGCTCAGATTTCTGATAAAGACCTATAATACAGATGATATCACAGATATTGTGATATTATTAAATGAATCGGCATAGTTATGAGATTTTGGGAAATAGCTTGTAGCCTGTGACTTCGTCCGCGTAGATTTCTTCAGCCAAACCTTTGCACTCCATTTTATCCGCCTTTTTTTTTTGGACGGACATATGTTGTTAGCCATGGCTAACAAACAACATATGTCCGTCCGAAAAAAAAAACGAATCTAGGAGTCGATTGAAAAAAAAACAACCTATCGTATCGCATAGGCACCTGACGTCATATAGAGAATACGCCCAGTTTCAAGTCTATACGATTAACGATTTTGATCCTTAAGTCAGGACAAAAAGCGTTAACTTAACATTTTAGGAATTTTGGTTTATAAACTTTTAGGGCCTCTGTAATTCGGGGTCCCGTGTCATTGATGCGGCTGAAGCTACGCCCCTAAGCCGAAGTTTATAACGTGGTGTTGCGTCTTGTATAAGACGGTACCTAATTAGATGTCTTATTACTGTTACCTTTTAGCAGACAGTGTTCTTTAAGTGTCTGCTTGAAATAAAGTTATTTATATCGTAACAAATGGAAGTTACACGTAAATGAATAGCGACACTTAATTAATGTAACGTGGTAACCGCTTTATAAATATATCTACCCTATTTTACTCAAATAATTATGTTTCTATTTGTGAATATTATTTTTTTTGCTTCCTACAAGCAAACACTTCGTAGCGTAGGGGTATTTGGCTCGCTTTAAATCTTGGAGGTCGTGGGTTCGATTCCCACACCGGACAGAAAATCTTAGTATAAATTCTAAGATTTCTTTCCGGGTCTGGTTGGTTGAGGAACTACCCTCCGTGCCTCGGAAAGCATGTTAAGCCGTTGGTCCCGATGTTATAACATTATCTATAATAATCATATATCAAGGAACAGGCAGAAGTGTTTCCTTGTGTGTTACAACATCATTCTGCGGTCACCAACCCGCCTGCCAAGCGTGGTGACTATGGCAAATACCCTCCCTCAGGAGGAGGCCCATGTTCAGCAGTGGACGTTATACGGGCTGATGATGATGATGATGATGACAACCAAACTCACTTACTTTATCTCTTTATAACATTACTCATATCGTATAAAACTCTTGGAGGTATAGATCTTTACGCCGGCCACGAAATCTTTGTGTAAAATCTCAGTTTTCTTTTTTGGTTCTGGTTGGGGGACTACCTTCCTTACCTTATGACTCGGGTTAAATCGCTGGTCCCGATTGTTATAATATCATCTATTACAATTGTATACCAGGGAACGGGCAGTTTCTCCGTGTGTTAGGTGATACTGCGGTCAATCCCCGCCTGTGACCGCCTAGAGCCGAAGTCCAAGTCCCACAGGGGACGCCTTCTTGCGCAGGTTGCTTAGTTTGTAGTTTTCAAATCATTTATTAAGGCTGGTGCTCTGCTCCCTCTTATGTTTGGTGAAGGGAGCAAAAGCCTAGTGGATAATGTTCGTTCGAAAAAAAACTGCGGTCACTACTCCCGCTTACATACAGTGGTGACTATGGCAAAACCCTCGAGAAGGTAAATGTTCAGCAGTGGACGTTATAAGGGCTGATGGTGATGATGATAATATAAAATACACATTATATTTTAGACTCAAATCATCTTTCTAACTATTTACATACAAGCTTTATACTTTAATTGTTCCCCGTTCCCTTATCGGCCTATCTCTCGTTCATCACTATGATTTATTTTAAAAGTAATTTAAAGGGGAATTAACGTGTTTTCTAAAACACAGTAAATTACTACCGTCGCAATAATGGCCTGTAACACTGGCGGCTAATGGCCAACTAATCAATCTTCGCTGTCAACTTAGACAGTAAAAAGGTGACACATAGTGCAGGTAACGGCTTAATCGATGCATATACATTATAGTATCATGATTGACTAGTAAGGTTTTTGTTGTTGCTATTCAATTCTGCACTGTGATATTTGAGTCGTTGCTGATTGAAGCGAAATGATTTATTTTGGGAGTACAATCGACCTATGTATGTACTTCGTCAATTTCTCTCCCCATTTGTATTCTGGTGGCTAAGCTTCCCATATGGTGGTGGGGTCAGCCTTTTTTATCAGTCTCTTCTACTTCGCCATAGTTTTTCAATAACAATAAAAAATACAGATTAAAATGACTTCGAACCTATGTTAGGTGCGCTGGTTCATAGCTTTTGTTACAAGACACTAGAGCTCATTTTGCCATGTACATTTATCGTTACCGTCGTCCATTGAGGGCAACAATTTGAAATGTCTTTAAAAAAAATTTAATGTCATCAAAATAAATTCAAATGAAAAACAACCAAATTAGTCGACTTTATTGTCGAATAATTTAGTTATTCTATCCTAGCACGTATTATGTAGGTCTTCATTTAAGATTGTTAAACATTCTATTTTAGTTGTATGATTGATAAAATTCTATTTTATCTAATCCACAAGGAAAACTTACTAACGACGTGGAAGTAAATATATATGATAATTCATATATATTCACTTCCACGTCATTAGTAAAAAAAGAGTTGAATTTGTAGATATCACCAGCTTCAAACAGAGCCCATTTCAGCTCACTCCTGGACATTAGCCAAAAGATACCGAAGCTTCCGGTGCTTCGCTTCCCACATCTATTTGTGCCTTTACCTTATAGTAATCTGCAAAGACAGATAATTTTTTTACAAAAGAGGACTTTTAAAACAGTAAAGTTATGTTAAGTGTAAAATAAAAAAAAGTAAAGTGGCCGTAGCCCAATGGCTAGGGCGTTGGACTTGTGATCTTGAGGCCGCCGGTTTGAACCCCACCCATTGCACTACCGACGTGAACCCACTCGTAACACAAGCATTTTAGCTTAGTACGAGGGCTTAACAAGAATACTAGTAGACTCCAAAACTCTGCTAGTAATATAAAAAAAAAATATATAAAATCCATTGTCAAAAATGAGCGTTCGCGCATAACTTGAAAACGACTTTACACACCTTCGCTTAAGATCTAACACCACATATATCAGAAGTAGTAACTGTTGTTTGGTTACGTGTGGTTACCGGCTTTGAATATACCACACCATATCTTCCTACAGGAGTAGTAAGAGATCGAAGTAGTGTCCGGGGGGTTTTAGTGGTGTAGGGTCCTCTCCTCGTGGTATGAGTTTAGCATACCACGCTATGGAGAGGGCGAGTCCCACATATCCCATCGCCAGCGTGCGAATACGCTGCAGCGGCGGTGTAAATGCGTAAAGGCATTTCCCCCCGGACAAAAAAAAAAAAGGGACTCGTAAGAGGCGACTTAGCAACATATAACTGATGGATAGGCAGCAGCATATATCAGTTCAAAGATACTCCCATCTTCCTGCGATCACCAATCCGCCTGCCAAGCGTGGTGATTACAGCAATATGCCTCAACGACTCTAGATTGCCAACGTCTGTTAAAGGGAGTTTTTTTAATTTCATTTACATTAATAATTTTAATTAGATTGATAAGGGACATACTTATGCAGCTATTTTTAATAACATTATTATAATTAAAACTAATGGGATTTTTGCATCAATATTAATCATTAAATAAATTGGTTAGACTCCTGTCTCGATAGTGATTTGTTAATTATTAGTTACTCGCATTATATGTATAATTACATTATAACAACGTATACTATTAATCCAATTATTTTGAAGCTGAATTTGATCAGGAATTGGTGACAAGTCAAACACACAACTTTGGTTCGATTACGAACGTTTTTCAAATTAAGAATTAGCCATTGGCAGACTTCTTTTTGAGCTTTTCGTTTCATCACATTTAGTGTCTTATTTTTCTTTACCTACATAATATAATATATAATGATAAGTAATGTCGCAACAACATAATATAATAGCACTGTCAGACGCATATACTAAGCTCTCAAGTGCTCCAACTAAAAGCCGCGACACTTGAAAATTTCCAGAAAAGACGTCGTTGCAAGCTTTCTACTCTCAACATTGTAGCAATAAGATATTGACAGCACTACCTTTATGTATTTTTCATTTTGCAATTCGCAACTTTGTATTAAACATGTCATCTTCACCTTCATCTTTCACTCTATGCTTTAGCTTTATCAGTTCTCGGTTTTTGGGAGAGTTAGGATTGGGAGAGTTTGGTTTCGTATAACTGTAGAATAGTAGAATGGCGCTCAAGAAAAACATGAAAAGGAAGATTACTTGTCTTCTTTTTCATACTTTTTCAAGTGATGGGAAGATGATTTTAAGTAACTGAACGACATTTGAAATAACTTAACGACTGGAACAAAGGCTAAGAGACCTTCGTCGAATAAAAAGTTAGGTAAAAATTAATCAGTTTGTATAGTCTTTGTCCAATAAATAAATGTATTTTATAAAAGTTCTCAATTTTTTTTTCTCTTTTGATACAGATATCCCAGTACGTTTTTGAAGAAACGTTCAACCTGCTGTTCGCGGTTCCGTTCACGCAGCACAACGCCACAGTGTCAGGGGCTACACTGGCGGCGCTCTCCCCGGCTCAAATAGCGCACATCAGGCGACTCAACTCACTCGACCTGGAGCTATATGAGTTCGCGAAGAACCTCATGTTCAAAAGGTAACTTACATATACACTTACTGCATACGCTACTCTGTCTGGGGTTACACTAGCAACACTCTAACTGGTGCAATTAGTCCACATTAAGCGACTCAACTCACTCAACCTAGAGCTATATGAGTTTGCGAAGAACCTCATGTTCAAAAGGTAACTTACATATACACTTACTACATACGCTACTCTGTCTAGTGGTACGCTTGCGGCACTCTAAGTGGCGCAATTAGTGCACAGTAAGCGACTCAACTCACTCGACCTAAAGCTATATGAGTTCGTGTTGAGCTTCATATTCAAAAGGTCACATTTGAAACTGATGTGGTCAGATTCCGTCATGTGAGGGAATAGCCAGCTTATTGTTCACATAAATCATAATACTCAGTAGGTCCTGAAAGAAAATTGGTGTAATTAGTGCACATCAAGCGTCTCACCTCCATCTAGAGCTGTAAGAGTTCGCGATGAGCCTCATGTTCAAAAGCTCACTTTTCAAACTGATGTCAGTCAGATCATGTCTTTAGTTATATGATGGAAGAGCCAGGTTATTTTTTAAGTAATTCATAAGCCTACTAGGTTCTGGAAAAAAATACACAATAAGACCTGTGAGGCAGGGAACTACATAACAATACACGGACACAAAGTACACTCCCTCCGCGGTTCTAACATATCCAGGGTTGTCCAGTTTGGGAAACGAAACCACTAAGTATCATATTGTATCGTTACTACTTTACCACTAATTAAAACATCTTTGCCTAGAATTGATTTTTAACCAATCGCGAAAATCCCATCGTTTTAATTTCTTAAACGACACTTGAAAATAAAAGTAATAGTTTTATTTCTTTATTTCCCACTGGCACATGTAGCTTACATAAATCCATTTCATTTACTCGATTACGAGTCCGTTAAGAATCCCATGTTGCAATACAGCGAACATGGTGTGTCCGACGTAAATCTAAGTCCTCAAGCTCAAGTTAAGTGTATGTTTTTATTTATCTTTTCCATTTTATTTACAATGGAATGGTAATCCATTAAAAATATTCTTCGCTAAAAATTCTAGCTGTAAATATTCTGGCTCTTACTCTCGAAGGATGCAATTCATGCTTAATTTACTTAGGTCGTTAATTTATAAAAAAAATCTCAGCGTCGCGGCACTTACCCCGAGGCTGATAAATACCGAATCAAAAATTAATACTTTGCACAGCAGATAAGCATTGTCATTCAAAGGAACAATGATGCCAGCATTCTGGGAACGTGGCCCAATACTGCGCTAGCATATTTTGGAATAGTTCGTATTTTATAAGATAGTTTTAGTTAAAATTACCAAAAAAAAAGAAACTACAGTTGTATATTGTATGTATTATATTTAAAGTTGTTAATAGACTAGGTAATGTTTTCCTTTCCTTATGAACTATGTGAAAAATTATGTAAATATAAAGGCAATGTAAACGTTCTTGCACTCGACCAAAGCGCTAACCGCAATTTTTTCGCGATTTCCAATTGCAGAATCCACTTTAACATAAAAACCGAATTTTCATTCCGCCAATCTCGGCTCAGCAATAGCAGTCGCAATCCAATTTCAAACAGGATAGCGTCATAACACTAAGTTCGGTCTTTTACATTTGTATCGATAGATAGAGCGAGAATTGTTATTTGTTAACACTTTTATTACATCGACATTCAGAACTGAAATTAGACTAAATTCCTTATGAACCCGAATTTCACTAAGCTTAGCGAATGCGCAACCCCCTTTTACATTCACACAAAACGAAATGTTATCAAGTAAAGATCGGCAGTTTAACGTCTTGCACGGCTCACTAATAATACGGTTTAACGACATAAAAGGTTCAGGGTTCCATATCGGGGCGTGATAACGAAACCCTTATAAAGGACGAGTGACGCGTACATCTGTTCACACGTAGTTAAAATACAATTAATTTTAACCACGGAGACCTCGGCACGTATCTGTTTACAAAGAGTTAAATTATATTTGGACATAAAAATAATGCTACAAAAAACCTAGGCGGGCGGCAAATTCACGCTTGGCCAGATTTTCTCCGCAAACGATACATATTTATTTTGCGACCTCGACATCGCCGTGACCCGAGGATATAAGTTGAGAAACGTCGCTTTAGATTGGGTTTCTAATCTAAGAGGATATCAACTGTGCCCTTTATAACACATTTGCGGTACCTACTCGGGTATAGAAATAAAGGAATTCTATTGACCTTGGGGTCGATAGAATTTCTTTTATTTCTTTAGTACGGCCGACTGGGGCGGAATTAAGTCCGATAAGCGTGTCAAAGTAATTTCAGTAGGAATTTTAGTCGCCTTTCGTGCGTATATGATTATAGGATGGTGTAAACGTTTCGGCGTGTTTGTGTTGTTAATTGAGCTGTGCCTTGTGATTGCAGAAGCAATTATATTTGTACATGCAGCGCGAATAAGCTCGCTACGTGTTCTATGTATCAACACCTGTGCTATGCAGTACGATGACCTAATTACCTTTCCTTTTCTCCGTTTTGAATCATACTTGTAGTATCTGTACTAATTATAAAGTAGTAAAGTTAAAGTTTCTAGCGGTAATTTATGGATTCTAGCGGTAATACTGAACCAATTTTGTAGATTATTTAACAAAATTAAGGTGGCTTACTATTTAAAAAGTACATTATTTGGGAGTGTCATAGCCTATTGACCTATGTCCAACAGTGGACGTCCTACGGCTGAAATGATGATGATGATGATAGCCTATTTACGGGAAAGATCAACGCGGGTGCAACTGATTCTTTTGCTCAGTGTATCGAATAATTAAATATACAATACTAGCGACCCGCCCCGACTCCGCACGGGTACAATGCTGATTTATTGTACATATACCTTGCTCTTGACTCTCTATCTATTAAAAAAAACCGCATCAAAATCCGTTGCGTAGTTTTAAAGATTTAAGCATACATAGGGATATAGGGACAGAGAAAGCGACTTTGTTTTATACTATGTAGTGATATTTATTGAATACCTAAACTCTTTGCACCATAATCGTAAAAAAAGCACTAGTATTACAGATTCGCTATAATTTATCCGTGTCATGTGAATAATGTAAAATATTTCTGTACAGATTTGAAGCATTGAAAAAGCGAGATTCTGACTTTGAGTACCGATGGCGGCATCTCGGTGAAGTATCGCGGACCGGAGTCACCGAGTTCGATTGGGACAGCAACCTCGAAGACGCCACCACCGAGAAGTATCGAGGCAAGTAACTGTCCACCAAGCCAAGGCGATACCAGCTACCCTAGTGCATTCACTAGTCATAGATAACCACTGTTGAATAAAGAACTTATTTTTTATTCATAATCGTCTCGTCGAGACAACGTGTAAATAATGTAAGCGTTAAGTAAATTTGTCAGCGTCAAGTACGTGCGTAACGAATACGATATAACTACGCGGTACAAATCATTTTATTTACTAATCGTCGTGCATTTATAAATGTATTCTAAAATTGTAAAACTTTATTAAGTATATACCTATTTTTTTATTTGCTTTGACACTGATTTTATACTTTATTATTATTGTAGATGCGCTCTAAATCCATCCCTTATTATTAAATGTGAACATACCTACAGTATATAAATGTAACTGTAGTTAGTGTTGTTATGCTATATTGTTGAATGAATGTTGAAGTTTGATAGAAACAGGGTAGGTGAAGCATCTAGGTTGAACCCAACGAAACGTAGAATTATTAGAGTAATCGTTAGCTCGGTGAACTTCAGAAAACTTACTTTGAGCTTGAATGCCAAGTTTCACGTTCTTAAGATTTATTTTAAAAAGTCTACACGTCTACTATTTAATCGAAGGTTCCAAAGTTCAGTTAAATGAAAATGAATTCTCAAACTTGAGTTATATTTCATTCTTTGGCAGTAGAACTTCTTGACGGGTGTTCTGGAGCACAGAATATTGAGAAGAGTAAGACGTTGTAGAACGCTTTTTGTGAAATAACTTTCACATTTCATGTCAAATGTTACGTTGTTTACGTTGGATTCTGACAAACTATTTTTCTGCGGAACCATTTTAGTCCTAAATTACATAAATATCATTTAGGATACCACATAAAAGATAAATTACTGTATGGGCGCAAAGCGATCAATTCTCTTATGTGTTTCGGCTGAGCATTCCTTACATCCCGCGGTCGACAGCCAAATTTATTTCCCGACTAGTTTTTCTCATTTATATATAGAACAGGATACGGTCAATTGCGATTGTTTGTGATTGAATCGACTCGGGTGATCGATCGTGTTCTACTGTGGGAGTTTTGTAAGTGACCTCAATCAATCTCGCCAACGTATCAACGTGTACTGATTACTCATCAATTGAATTAATGGACTCTTTCAGCGGGAGTCTGCCTCCGGGCGTCGTTCTAAGCATCGAGTTAAAACAATACGAATCGATTTGCTCAGAATACCTCAAATATGTCGATAGAAGTAATACGAGTATAATTTATATGAATATACAGTAGTAGTTTCGAACGATAATGTTGCGAATGTCTATGCATGAGGTAGTGTTATGCTATCTGCCGTTTCCAATACGAATCCCAGTGGTGATCTAGTGACTGTGTGCATGTTGGCACAAAGGGAACGTTCCATTAATATGCATCATACGAGCACAGCCGAGCATAGACAAAGGAAAAGTGTCAGAACCTCGGATATCGTTATATAAGGAGTCATCAATACAACCTGAAGTGCACAGGCCGTAGACATCGTTGAATAGAGCGCCCCAGTTACATTTGAACCTTTGGAACCAAAGCGCCACTTGTGAGTTTAACAAGTTGTGGGCGTCTTTGACAATTTTGGTTCGAAAGATGTAAGATAGAACATGTTTGGAATGTATGGTACGAGTATGTCCATCGTGGCTGGTTCAAAGAGGAAATAGTGTATGGATCAATGTAAAACATGGTTACTTTAATGCGATATGATTTAATCCACGTAGAAAGGCCCACTCAAGAGGCAAAGTGCAGAAATCCTTTTGCCCAATCAATTAACTAAGATTTAATTACAAAATGATTAATGTTTTTTGTCTCATTGATCAGACAAAGCACTTCAGATTTGTCTTAAAGGCTCTGTGTAGATAATGCGTTCCTATTTCTAACAACAGTTGGAAATGTCTATAATTCTAGTTAAATAGGTACTCAAGCTTGGTTTAAATACAATGGGTTATTGTTTGAAAATTGTGCTTTCGATTCAGATATAATTACATACATAATATGATCAATTTATGTCTACGCTAACTGTCTTTAAGTTAATTTATAAAAATACGTTATGGAGTATTATTATTTTTCTTTTTTGATATTTTTTTTGCGAGTTTCATATTTAATTGGTGAATATCAATAAAATTTTGACCAAAGAACAAAATGAGTGCTATGTGTGTTTGTTCTCATATCAAAGTTAAGTTTGTGGTTAGGTTTTATATTAAGAAAGTCTATTGTTTGGTTCTAGTTTAATTTAAAATGAAGCATGAAAAAATTCGACCAATAAATAAAAAAAATTGCTCTCAGAAAAAAATAACAAATTAATAGTTTTAAATTGAACTAGATCCAGAGTAGGACCATTTTACTCATAATTTTATGTTTTCTTTTTAAGCAGCTGTAAATAGTGAAATCAATGATTGTGTTCTACTGTTGTTATTAGTTAGTTATAGTCGATACTGTTATTTGTAGGTACAGCATATAATTGAATGTGAATTTCATAAGTTTAAATTAATAATGTGTTTTACAAGTAATTTAAGTCTGATCTTCTATTTGTTGCTCTTGGTTGTATTGTGAACATATTTCAGCTTTATTTTACAATACCTACTTTGGGGTAATCAATGTTTTATGTGTGTAAATAATTAATGTCAATACACTTTATTTATGGCGCCATTTCAGTTAGATTATTCGAAATACAAATTCTGAAGTTTTTTTTTAAATTTAGATTTGCAGCAAAGGCTATTTTGAATTGTATGTTTTTATAAATTGGCCTTTTTTATTCTTAGAATCCTTGAAGTAAAGGAATGGTAGTGAAAAACGTCGTACAGTCGGAAAGCAAGCAATTACACTTTATTTATTGTATTTTTATACTTTTAAATCAGACGTGAGAATTGAGTTTATAGTTGCTGTCCAAGTATTGCTTACCGCCGTTCTGCAAACTAAAAACTAAAATAAAGAAATTTGATTTATTAGAAGGCGTAGGTATTTGTTTTTGATACTGGAAGTTCCGTTGTGTAACACGAAAGTTTGGCACTTGTATAATTAATAGCGTTTCCGATTGTACTTTTTTATTGTCGATTTTTCAACAATCACTTTGAACTCTATAACATTGGAATAACGATCAAAATGCCAAAATGTCACGCCATACTCAACAAACATTGTTTTAAAAAACATTTCATGTTTTATTAAGTATTTTTATCGCCATTTTTCTATTCCATAGACAATGCATTTAAAGTTTTTTTATTCAAAGAGTTTTTATTCATTCTGGTTTTTATATGAAATGTAATGCATTTGATGTTTATTATTTTCATTTTATTGTTGCCTTTTATGTTTCTACACATAAAGCATGTAATTAAATTTAAGTTAAAAAAGTTATTTTGAATGTTCACTGTTCTGGTTCAAAGAAGAGGTTGTATGTAGCCATTTTATAAATTGGATTTTAAATAGGGTGTAATATTTAGGGTCATAAATCATTCATGAAAATATAAAATCGAACAATTTTCAAATCATTCATTTGAAAATATTAATTCATACCACAGAGGTTTCGATATTACGTTACACTTCGTGTGAAAAGCTAAAATCTATTTGCATATTCGCCATGTTTAATTTCATGAATTATTATAACTACTTAAGTATTACGCACTATTTGTATAAATAAGTTGACACCATTCAGTTCGTCTTTTTAAATAATTACCTATATTTTGAAAATTGTGCTGGTTGTATAAACGTGTATATTATAGATATATGTGAATATAATTTTGTAATGAACATGTTCTGAGACCGAATGCAATTAAATGAAGGACACTCCGACACGGAGGATTGTTACGGCTCTTGACAATAACGTTTTTAGGTCGCATCAATTTAGTATCTGTACTGAGTTACATGTAACCATGTGTACGAACATTATTACTCTAGATACATAGATAAAAGACATTACGAATTATTTTATTGAATTATATTTGACACCTGTCAAATGTCCGATCGTCATATAAATTATTTCATAGATAGCTCTATGACGTCGGACATTGACAAAGGAATTATGTTGCTAACTGTATATTTTTATTTATCTCATCTGAGATTTGTCTCGGAATCAATGTTACTCTCATAATTAGTTTATCGACTAGTATAAGTATCAATAAATGTATGTATATTTTTCTGTGTGTATAATAACGCTAAGCCCTGTGATAAATATAAAAAAAAATATTGCACCCAATGTTTTGCGGTCATATCCTTTAAAATTGGCGGAAATAAATTAATTGGAAAATTGCATCTATATTTTTTAAGCTTGTCATGTAAATAGCGGTTTCATAGTGAGTACCTATATTGGTATAGTGTGGATAACTTATAAACGATGGGTGCAGAAGCCATGAAGTAAGTTAGCCATATAGAGCATGTAAACTTGTGGTGAGATAACCTATATGATAGAGTTCATTATAATCAAAGTAACACGTAGAGGTCTAAAAGGCTGGCTTTGAGGTTCAGAATAGGGCTATTTCATTTAACTTTTAATAGAATTTGGCAGTTCTCAATGGCGTATTCACTAGCAGTTGATATCCTGATGAAACTCCCTTTAGTCGATGAAAATATTACTTTCATTGTCTCTTTTAAAAACATGTTTATTTATTCAAGACGTTTATCTGTAGAACGTTATCTTAACTGTATTTTTCACATTAAAGATACAAAAGATTATGTAATTATTTTTTTTCGTAATATTACCTGGACATAAAAAGTAAAAGTAAGTTGACAGAGTAAACTAAAGCACTTCTTGCTTAAATAATATGTTTATATTGAATGATTATTTAACAGGTCAAGCTTATATTATTATAGTAACTTCTAAACCTAAACACTCATCCCCTATTAGTACCTCAACGCTTGCTACAGACATCAAATTATACCTAATTGTATTATTATACCTACTAGATCTCTCATATTCTGATTGTAATGTCCTCAAGTCAGGTGTATAATAGTTACTATAGTCCATTTCAAACTGAAATCGTACGGTGACAGTTGTTATTGTTATGGGAAATTGAAATTTTTGTAATGAAAATGATGTACAAATTGCATGTTTCAAGATTTCTATATGTTTTGCTCTTCAACCCTTTTTTATATTTTAAAAACACTAAAATTGGAAAGATCACCCCTTGGCCATTGATGAAAGATCATCATGAATCTTAATGCAAACGTTTAAAGTCCAATTTCCTACGACACCTGTCACTGTATAATTATTTTATGAAATGGACCTTATAAATCGTTTACCTACAGCACCACCGGTACATTTCGCGTTCTAGTACCAAAATTAGCGTTTAGTTGTTTTTTTAAGTTCCCGACTGAACCAAATTATAGTACTTTATATTGTGTTAACAAACACCGAACAATAAAAACAAACGAAAATATTACTTTGTTTTATTTCACGACATATGGGGAAAAAGTTGTGGCGTGCGATTTATGGTGTGTCTAATGCGATGGCTTGCCATTGCTTTATCCTTTAGGTACCAAAGATTTATCTCATGGAAATGTATCGTTTACTTGTCAAATACGGTTTTAAGGATACATTTATTTTTTGTATTGTTCATAAGTCTTTTAGTCGGATAATTTAGTCCACATTTGACTAATTTATCCGCTTTTCATATATTAGTTTTAGGATACAGCCGAAAGTCGATGTTAATTGATAAATGCCGTGATTGATTAATGTAAATGTAGCTCGTGAAATAGTTGGGGAAATTTTAATGTTTATTTAGGCAAATTTAAAATCTATAAATTTATCATTTGTTATTATTTTCAACTCCTCCTTTTTTCTTTTCTACAAACGTCCCCATACATTGAATACAATCAAATAAATGATCCAAATTGGCAAAGTTGTTGTCAAGTAATGCGCATACATACATTTTGGCAATTCATTTTATTTATAGATTTATTTAAATTCAATTTTACGTTTCAATTTTACGTACGGGAATGTTAATCATAGATTAACAAACACGGTATTGTATAAATATTAGCTAATCATACTTCCAAAACTCATTAGATATTTAACAAGATTTTCGCGAGCTGATTAGTTTCAACGTTGCGCGTTGCAACGCGTTGATTATCCATTCAGAAAGTGGATTCTGCTAACTTGTTTAGATATTGCAACGAGTATTCTATGAATTCAACAGATTTTCTCAGTAGTTTACTGTTTAATCATCAGCCCGTATAACGTGCAGTGCTGAACGTGGGTCTCATCCCGAGGCAAAAACCCTCTGTTTTTGCCAAAGTCACCAGTCATGTCAGGCGGGTTATTATGTACACACAAGGAGCGTCGGACTTGTGATCATGTGGTCGCCGGTTCGATTCCCACCCATTGCACTACTGAAGTGAACCCACTCGTAATATAAGCTTTTTAGTTTAGCAAGAGGGGCTAACAAGAATAGTAGTGAGGAAACTCTGCTAGTAACCTTTAAAAAAAACCCTACTACGCAAGGCTTTCTTGGCCGGCGGCGTGGTGATCGAACCTTACCCAACCGCCGATTTTTATATTGCTTTACTGTTATTTTTTATTTTAGTTAGTTTAATATCCAATATAAATAGCATTTCGATCCTATTAATTTTATAGTTACGCTGATGATGTTGCATTCCAATAACTAGGCACGTCTTTGGAATGTATGTTAACCATACCATCTGTGAAATCTTAGTGTGAGCTTTCAGTATGTGGAGTTTACGAAATCACATCGATATATATCACATAAACTCTTAATTAACTAGAAAAGGTATGAGAAGTATGTGAAGTAAATAGTCTACGTCTACTGTCCAATTAAGCGTGGTAAGTAAAAACTTGAAGGTTCTTCATTCTTTCGAAATGTCTGTTGTCCGTATATGGGCCTTGTACTGGATGGAAACAGTGGTTCTTGGTTATTTTGTTATCTATTATAAAGGGAAATTATTTGTTTGATTTGAAATAATGGTATTTGAAATTAATGATCTGATTTTAAGAATTCTTTTGCAATTAGTAGGTAATCCTTGTTATTAAGAAATAATAAAGCCTGTATGATTTCTAACGAATTTGACGGGTGAAACATAGCAATGACTTGACTCGAACATGGACCTTCTCTTAACAGACCATTGCAAGCCTTATTCGTTGAGGGATAGGTATAGCCAAACATGGCATATGTATTTATAAAGATCTGAGTAGTAACTTGGAGCTCGTGTATAGAACCGCTGAGCACCGCAATCTACAAACCACATTAATAGGTAATGAAAAATAGAACTACAAAATGAATACGTAGGTTCCTCTCATCACGGCCAAATATTCATTCATTTCTCCAATACGCTGGTAACCATCCTTATCTTTATTTTTGTTGTTGTCCGGGAGTAAATGCATTTACGCATTCTCACTGCCGCTGCAGCGTATTCGCGCGCTGGCAGTGGGATATGTGGGACTCGCCCTCTCCATAGCGTGGTAAGCTAAACTCATACCAAGAGGAGAGGACCCTACACCACTAAAACTCCCCGGACACTCCTTCGATCCGCCGTTGGCGGGGGTCGGGTACGCATGAGCAATCCGGCCCAGCGACGGCACCATACGCTGGTAACCATCCTTGCGCAAGAACATTACTACTAGACAAAGGCTACACACGCACCGGGCTTTTCCATAGCCATGACGGGATGGCGAGTTAGTGGCCCACGCCGCCGTCATCAGCCTGTACGTCCACTGCTCAACATGCGCCTCCTACCAAGGGCGGATGATGCCACAGTCGCTTGGCAGAAGTATTGGTGACTTCAGTATTATGTTGTAACACACAAAAAAAATTACTTAAGGCATCAACGGCTTAACCGGCTTGCCGGGGTACGGAGAGCCATCCTTCAAATTTTAGATTTTATACAAAATAATAATACGTTATTTTAATACACAGGTAAATATTACTTAGTAGCTGTTTGCGTAGCTCTTTTAGATAATGTTGTGGAAACCGGATAAACAAAGTCTTACTCCTCCTAGTACCTTTCTGCTGAAATTGGTTGCAAGTCCCTCGGCAGCAAATTTTTCCTCGGGACTTGGTAGGCCTCAGTGCTCAATGCTATTTCCAGTGTGTGCCACTTTTGATGTCGGCTTACATGAATAAATGAATGAATGAAGTACACTTTATTGCAAAATAAAATAGTAACACAAACAATAAATAATTATAACAATTATACATATTTTGCAATTGGCGGCCTTATCGCTAAAAACAATCTCTTCCAGGCAACCGGTAGAATGAATGGGGTAGCAAAAGGTGTACCTAAGGATAGAATATATATATGTGCAGACTCACTCCGCGTACAAGTACGCATTGTAAGTCTGTAGTTAAATTACTTAAAGTGGGTGTATATCTACATATATAAGGCCTATGTTATACAATATTTACATATACATCTACATACATATAATATTAAAAACCTACATAATAAAATAAAAATATATTTCTTTATTTAAGAAATATTTATTATAATTAACAAACATGAATAAAATACAAACTAAAAGTAACTAATTAAAAATAAAACTAACTTATATACAACTATTCTAAATCTATACTACTTGGCAAGGTATAATATAAATAATAATATGTAACGCGATAGCTCTAGAGACCATTCTGAGTTAGAAAGTATTGTCTTACCATGTTTTTAAAAATATATAACGATTTCGCCTGTCTAATCTTTAAGGGTAAAGCATTCCATAATCGAACCGCTTTAACACTAAAAGACTTATCATAAAAAATGGTGGAATGTTATATATAATATTCGCAGTTATGGACAAAAGTATTAACATTATTAAAAAGCCGGGTAAACATTTAAAAAGAAGTGTTTACTAAAACTGTTTACTACTGTTTCTGTCTGCCTATTATATCCATTGTGTCTCTGCCGTACAGGAAGCTAGAATGGTCCGAATTTGCATTTATGTCATTAGGCCGCGTCCGCTTGTTGTCGAGGCGGAGCACCCTACCGTGTTACTGTGACTTAATGCTGTTACGTCTACTCGAGTACAGTCAACTACGGTAAAAAAAAATAACGTCTAGTCAGTAATAATATAAATAACATCTATTATGTTACCTATTGTACCACAATAAAGACTTTTACTCTGACTTATTTGTCATGGTGGCCAAAGGAACTTTAGAAGACGCCCCTGGGGGATATGGACCTCGGCTCAGGGCAGTTGCTAGCGTGGGGATTAACGAATGATGGCGTTAGATTTTTGGGGGAATCTTGTGCCACTGTTGTTCTACGTTACAGTTTGCGGGTCTCTCGGTCTTCGGGTCTGCGAAGATATCGGAAGGTTCTAAAAGCAGAGGCGGATCTATAGATAGGCATTTTGGGCTACATGATAGAATGGGCCTCTTTTCTTCAGGGGAAAATGCATTAGGTACGCATCCCATCCGTCGCAGTCGCAGGTATGTACCTTTCTACGTGGCTAACCCTACTTTCTACTGGACTCGAACCTGCACTGCTCTACAAGTGTTGTTCATGGTTTATGCCTCAATGTAATAGAAGACGAACTGTATCTACTCTCACACTATACACAGGCCGACAAAGTGAATTGATCTCCACAGTGTCAATCATAATTTGTCTATGAAATTTAGAAGCAATTAGATAAAAGAATATAATATAATAGGACAAATGTTTTAAATTTCATATTTTCTTAATAATTTGAGATTTCTTAGAATGTATGTTAAAACTAGCACTACACAGTTTTACCGACCATTACTTCGAGAGCACAGAGAATTTAGACAAATTTAATTTACTGTACCTACTTATGGCAAACGCTTTGGAGAATAATTAATTAACTAAGCGGCCCAATGGTTAGGGCGTCGGACTTGTGATCTTGTTGTTGCCAGTTCGATCCACACCCATTGCACTACCGACGTGAACCCACTCAGTTACAAGTGTTTTAACAAACATTTTAGCTTAGCACGAGGGGTTAACAAGAATAGTAGTAGAAGGCAAAACTCTGCCAGGAACATAAAAAAAAATTATGACACCACTTTAGTTAACCCTCCATGTGGTTATGGTTATGTCATTTGAAGAGAATCGATTGTCTCTGAGTTAAATTTTGTTTATTGTGATTATTTATTGTAATTTATTGCTTTTGATCAAATGAAAAAAGCGATTGTTTCGTATTAATAAGCTAGCCCTTTTTGAACGTAAGCCATAGCAGTAATGTCGTATTGTGTACCAAACGAATATTCACAAAGAAAATCATATCTTCAGAGAGAAAACATATTGCTTTATTAAACGTCCATATTTATCAATATTGATGATGCCGCATCATAACTGTTAACTCAACGGAGAATTAAGATGATACTCGTATGAATGGCGAATATAGGTCGAACGGGAGCCGCGGCAATATATCGCTACCATATTATACCGAACAGTGTAAATAATTCAGCCTCTCTTTATTTGAATAGGCACTTAACTGTCAATATCGTTTCATTCAACGATTCAGTAAGCATTTTAGTAAATAATTGCAGTAAGAGGCTTAGAAACGTGGATCTGGATATTTTAGACCTCAGACGCATAAGGACGGATTTACTTTTTTTTTTGGACTAATCCCTCCCACACTCCCGCCACTGTAACTCCTGTAAGCCAGGATCAACAGCGGCACACACGAAAGAGGCTCTAAGCTGTTAGGCTTAGGCTTGTCCCGGGACACCTAAATGTCTTGGATCCCGCATCGAATTTAATCAGAAAGTTTATAGGAGGAGTTGGAAAGTAAAATTCCACTTCCCTCCAGCGCAATCGGGAGACATAAATGAACGAAAGAGATATTTAACCTCATGAAGAGACACTTACAATTGGATAAGCCAATTGCAAAGCACCACGGATACTGTGTTTTTTTTAATAAAGGGTCCTATTTTAACGGGTGTACTATGTACTTCAGAAGCATTTGATCATAAGTGCCAGTTTACGATAAAGGCACATGCAACGAATGTTTATGTCGTATAATGGCACATCCGACCTTTTATGCTTCTGAGCTCTAGATTTGTTACGAGGATTCCATAACAAAATTGCTCTGGTTATGTCTTCATTGTAGGTTTTTTGTTTCTTGGAGTGGGAAATGCATTACCCTTCCGCCGCATCCTCCTTTCCATTGAAATGGTATATTCATACTAAGGAGTGTTTAACCCCTTCCCCCCTCCGCGTGTCCCTTATAAATGCCAGTATTGTAAGACCTCGCGTACTGCATTAATATAATATCCGGTGACTCTCCACGGTACTCAATATACAAATGTCTTTTACTATGGACTTTTGACTTATCCTACTAATATCATAATTGTGAAAACTGGTAGTCAGTATATCTTATTAATCGTAAATTGGTATGAATCTTGGTAAATATGGACAACCCCCGTTGCGTTGCGGTTGTTGTATCGCTTCAAATCTCGGAGGTCGTCGGTTCGATCCCCACGCCGGACAGGAAATCTTTGTGTATTTTCTAAGATTTTTTTCTGGGTCTGGTTGGTTGAGGGCCGTTGGTCCCGATTGTTAAAACATCATCTATAATAATCGTATATCAAGAAACGGGCAGCAGCGTTTCCTTGTGTCTTACAACATAATACTGCGGTCACCAACCCGCCTGCCAAGCGTGGTCACTATGGCAAATACCCTCGGGGGGAGGCCCATGTTCAGCAGTGGACTTAATACGGGCTAATGATGCTGATGATATGAATATGGGCCTTCCTTGAACTTTTTGTTGGCATTGTCACCACGCGGCCTTTTGTTGAAGATATAATCATATAATCCCATATTTGCTGTCTTGCTATCCTCTTAAAGATTATGAATAAAATCATTCAATTACTTGGCTGCGGGATTTGATCGTAAAACTAATGTACCTACCTACCTATTTTTATAAACGCTACCTGTGAATGCCATTTTAAATATCGATTTCTTTTAACATTTACAAATTCTGGTTAAAAAGTCAATGAAACTCGATTCTACATTTACTGTGCAATAAGCAATAAGCATTATTATAAGCAGATAAATGTTAAGTATTTTTAATATCAAACTGGATGGGTCGTCAACGCCATCCGTCAGATAAGATCACGTGGCGCATAATAAAACGATCGTATTTCCAGTGAACGTTCGGTGATGCTTATGAAACATTAAGATGCAACCGAGGACGTTTCCCGTCTACCGTTACCGTATTCTAAGAAACCTAGATGGAAATAAGACATAATCGTCCCGAATTCTAATTTCAAAACGGAGTTTTAATTTTTTCATGTAGGTATAGCTCTTGTGAATTAACATGACACCAGGCCCCGCTCTCGTCTTACAGTAGCGTTAGGATGACTTGCATGCAATTCTGTATAATTTCTTGGCTGTTATTTGATACTGTTATCGGATTCTTGTTAAGTTTTAGCCATTGTTATGTTTGGGTCTAGTAGGTACTTGTTACTGGATTTAAATATTTTGTTTAACTTTACGATATTTAAATAGACTATAGATTTGTTGTTGTGTGCACGTAGACAATATGTTTAAGACTGATTGACTTCACAGTCAGGATACTCGTAGCTCACCCAACTAATGCCGAAATGGTGACCCTTTCGTCTGGATATGCAAGGTATCGAGGCGTAAAAGGTTAATTTATCTAAGCGACACCAAAAGTGATATTGAATTATACTGTATTCTATAAAGGGATTAAATTAAATACATATTACAGTATCACCGCTTAGCTGAGTTAGTATTTTAGCTGTCGATATAATGAATCTACCAATTTATTATTATTTGCTTTTTTGTTCTTATTTGCACAAAACTTCCCTTAATTCTGAAAGTCAGAATTCCTCAATAGCCGAAGACCAAGTCCAGAGAGCGCCCACCTGCAAAAGTTGGTTAGGTTGTAGTTTATAGACTAATTTGTGACAATAAATGGTTTGGGCAATAAGTGTTTTATGTTGTATTTTAATTAACACTCATGCTGCAATAACTATTATGTTAAAATAGTAAGTAGTTCTCCCAGCCCACAATTATTTTAAACGGTAAAACAGTGCCTAAGTAAATAAATAGGTACTTTAGCACAACAGTAAAGAACATAGAAAGTATCTTGAAGCTTCCACTAAGTCACATTATCTCTTAAATATCTTTGTAAACTGTCGCTTGGGCAAACATGCAGGACGCACAGACCAACAATAGCCAAAACTTTAGATACGAAACAATACGAGTTTGTTAAAACCGTTGTTTTGAGTAAATTGAACGAAATGCATTAAGATAAAGGGGAGGGTTTTATTTCTGTGCGAATGAGCGATGTTGTTTCCGCGAAGACACTTTACAATTTAAGCGTTTGAAGTTGGAGTTACACAAAGGCGAGGCGTCTTAAAACCTTTCTGTCCAAGTCTCGTCGTAGGTACTCACTGAGTTTTCTTCTTCTTGTAATTCCCATTGTAACGTTATCGCGACTGGCTTCCCTTCAGTTGTTAGAGGTACAAATTTATAGTTATTGTACGGCAGGGCCTGAGGGCACGCGGGTTATTGCGGTGCCTTTGTTGGCGGATAAAGGGTTGCGTTGTAAGATGCCTATTTGGAAATGAATGAGATTAACTTCGATTTAAGTAATCCAGTGGCTGTCCAATTGGATTGTAATTTGTGGGTTACTTTTTGGAAATTAACTGTGTTATCATTTATTGTAGCCAATATGCTGTTATTTTACGACAACTTAGATTTTTGCTCTTTCTTGAAAAATTTAATCTCTCGTAAGGTGCTAATAGGGACACTACATTCCTACGGTGTTTGCTAGCCGCCTTGTGGCCGGGATACGGGATCTGCTCGTATGTGAGGATCACACGAGCACATCCCGTGACCCGGCTTCAACCATAACCAATAGTACCTACCATACCTACACTATCGGAAAGCAAATGGCTTTATTGACTAGTCTGTTACTGAATGTTTTAAACTTATGAAGCTTGTACCTGAGGTCTTCACTTCATTATCTGTTAACAAAAATACCAAATAATGTCATAAATTCTAAATGTTATAACATTTGGGTAGGTATTGAAAAAATCATAGCATCAATCAGTCAGTTCTTTGTTCAACAGCGCTCCGTGTTTAAGTTTTATTTTGGCTGATATTTATTAATTAGTTGCTAAATAAAATAAATGTAAGTTCTAATATACATACCCTATCCATTCCCGAAGTTTTTAACCAGTGCTACATAACACCTGGTTTACTTTACCTAACTTTATTTTGGTTTCGGAGGAGTTTTATTTTCGTTCAACATCTATTAAGGGCAAGTAAACACAGCTGTTACTTTCAAAAGTGTAAAATAAATATTTACTAGGAACCTGTTAACTTGTTGAGACATGTGACTACCTTGTTATGTATTAGATAATGCTACAAAGTTTTCCCATTATGCTACGAAGAAAGTTCATTGTGTCCCTTCCTACGTAATAAAGTGTACAAAATAATGGATTTAACTAATGATACCGACTGATGACCTGATAGAGGAGAAAACGTCTTTTATCAGGGATAATAAAAAGAAAAATACTAACTAATAACTAGTCTTATTTTTTTACTCAAAACCATATCAGTTCAAAGAATCTGTCAAATCGCTCTCGCCGTTCACTCGTTTTAGTGAGAGTAACGAACAGAAATTGATTGTCATATTATTATAAAAGTAATAGTTTACCACCGTTTGTGTATGCGTAGATTTTGATGAATGTAAAAATCTAAATTTACAAAGAATCCTCCCACAGAACATTGTGCTGATATGATGTAATTTTTCGTGTAAATGTTATATTGTGGTGAGTGATACAATAAATGAATCACCAACCCGCCTGCCAAGCGTGGTGACTATGGCAAATACACTCCCTCGGGAGGAGGCCCTTGTTCAGCAGCTGTAGACGGGCTGATAATGATGATGAATAAATGAATTATTTTTATAACTAGATTCCCGTATGCGCACATCGATGTAGCCCCCCTTGCCATACAAACTTTCTCATTTAAAGCAGCTTGCTATTGGTGGAATCTCCGTAGCGTAGCGGTATTTGGCTCGCTTTAAATCTCGGAGGTCGTGGGTTCGATCCCCACGCCGGACAGGAAATCTTTGTGTAAATTCTAAGATTTCTATCCTAATCTGGTTAGTTTAGGGACTACCCTCCGTGCCTCGGAAAGCAAGTTAAACCGTTGGTCCTGATTATTATAACATCATCTATAATAATCGTATATCTAAGAACGGGCGTTTCCTTGTATGGTACAAAATAATATTGCGGTCACCAGTCCGCCTGATAAGCGTCGTGACTATGGCAAATACCCTCCCTCGGGGGGAGACGCATGTTTAGCAGTGGACGTTAAACGCGATGATGATGATGATGATGACTGGTGAAAGAATATTTGAAATCGGTCCATTCGTTTCAGAGCCTATTCTATGCAAACAAACCATCAGTAGCAAAGCTCTGTAATAAATTATAGATTAATGTTATGGATTCATTAGTAAATGCAAGCCACTGAATAATGGTAGCTTACGTAAACCAAGGGTCCGCATTATTGTCTATAAGTAACACATTATTAAATATACATTTTACATGAAAAGGAGAGATGGGAACCACTTTCCCTCTGTAGGTATTGGTCTTGCAAGTTGATTTATGTTTAAAGCTTATGTTTTACGAAGGTGGGCAAGGTAGATAGATAAAAGGGCATTATCGTTAACACATTTGCTGTCGGCATATAAAATTATGCTTAAAATTTATGTGATGTGACCGGACGGTCAGATGCTCATTAATTCGGAGGGAACAAAGGGATAATATTTGAGAAGGTTTCCGCTTAGTAATAAAATGATATTGTCGCTAAGGGGTAGTCTGGGGACGGATGGAAGCTTGTGGTGTAGGTACGTGCTAAAGTAAAAAAATGAATGCCGCAAGTCGCAAATTTGTGTGGATTAGTTTTTTAATTTTTTTGTAATAGATAGTACTTACCTCAAGATTTTTTTATTAAACTATTGGGCGCCATACCGTGCCTGCCAAGGCCGAAAATCGGTTTATATAAACAACATAATTATATATATAATTAACTTTAATATAAGTAGTTATTTTTGGTTTCTGTGTAGAATAAGTTAATTATTGGAGATTCAGTTTGGAGCTTTATCAATAATTTTACAATACGATTATTGTATACTATGTGTTTTTCTTTGCCTTCTTCAGTGTCGAGTAAAGCTGACGTTGGCGTACAGTACATGATTTAACTTGTCGAGGATCACCGACATTGGCATTTTAAAGGTTAAGGAAATACAATACCTACATAGAAAAGAGAGATTTGATTCTATAAATTTGATAATTTATGAAGTGGTTCATATGAGAATGCTTGCGGAAAGGTTAACAAAATTCTACTAAATGTCTTAGAATTCATCACTCCACAATCCGCCCTGCCATCGAGCGCGAGTTACAAACGGAGACTTAGTTCATGATTTATAAGCCCTTAAATAAAGCTGAATTCCTGCATACCTTTATGCCCCCTAAAGTAACAAAACCTTCGAGGTATACAATCTTCGCTAATAATCGTAAACATCATTTGGCAACAAACACATAAAATACTACTAACTGTAGCAACACGAACTTTAAACACAATTAACTGTTTCAATCAAAACTTGTATAAAACAATTGAAAGTTTGCTCAGTTATTTGTAACTATTTGTCCGAAACGATTGTCGGACTGTCTCCAAATTCCCTGCGCGATTTCGAGTAAATACAATGTCCAATTGAACTATACACAGGGATATGCCATGGGAACTTGGCAGATGTTAGGTACGTATAGGTATGTATTACTGGACGGGCGCTGGGAATCAAATCTATACTTACAGTGAGAATTGGTTTTTTTTATTTTAATTTAGGTAGCTACCTAATTAAAAGGAATGAATCTTTAGATATATATCTCTGCTTTGCGAGAATAAAGACACAATTCAAAAAGAGTAAATATGGGAAAATTACTTTTAATGTCCGAAATCTTAAGAGCCGTTTTCCCAAAATTACTTTATTTTGAATTGAGTCGTTCCCCTCGCATAACCGTGATATAAAACTATAAAGCGCGTTAAACGCTTGCAATCATTGCATTGATTGTAAAAAGTTGTACCTAATGTATGGCATGGCGCTTCTAGAGTGGAAAAACGAAACAAAAAAAAACATTCAAATCTATGGGGCCGTTTGTTTGACTTTTTGCGAAACAATGTAGGAACAGCAATTGTTTTTTATAAATCCGTTCCATCGAGGAGTTCCACATAAAATATAGTTGATGTTACTCCTGGATAAAATATTGTCTAATAGTGTTTTTTTTATCCGCTTTATATTTTTTGAGTTTTACCGTTACAGTCAAACAATGAAAGCTATATGCATCCGCTGTTTTTCAATAGAACTAATGTACACCCGGTGTTAGTACACCTACGTAAAAAATGCGACAGCATTTCGCAAATTAATCGCAATACGTCAAAAAATTACGTTTTATCATAGCAACGCGACATTTTTTTATGTTGTCATAGCCACTAACAACATTAATCTATACGTACTAATATAGAAAGCCGAAGAGTTTGTTTACTTGAATGCGCTTGAAATCTCAGAAAGCAACTACCGTCTGTGAAGTCACCACCACTTGCTAACTACGTTCAATATTTCTTCGTTAATTATTCAATGATTGAAAAAAAATATGATTATATACAAATTCAAGGTTCCCAAAACTCACAGGGCAAGTAAAAGGCCGGCACGATAAGGATGTCTAGTGTTGTACCTTTGGACACATATGCCACAAAACATAAAACGGATCTATAGGGATGATGTAGGGATTATTATTATATCAGCCTTTAGTTGTCCACTGCCAAACATAGGCCTCCGTCGTCAATTTGTAGCGTGAACGATTGCTAGCGGATTGCATTCACTTCCTGTGACCTTAATTACGGTCGTTGCGTCGGTCCATCGTGCAGGTGATCGTTCTACGCTGCGCTTGCCAGTGTGTGGTCTCCGCGTGAACCTTTCTACCCCTTCGGCCGTCAGTTGTTTCAGCTATGTGCTCTGTCCATTGCCACTTCAACTGGCTCGTCCGTTGAGCTATGTCAGCGACCTTCGTGCTCTTGCCTGACCAGACGGTCAAGAATAAAAAAAAAACTATTGACACTGTCGCTGGATCTATTCAATGAAATCGGTCTTAGCTCTAACGTTCCAAAAATGTATCCGTACCTACTTAAATAGTATAACAAAGCGTCCTAAAGCTAAATCGGCAATTACAATCTGGGATTATGAAAGGATGAATTAGACTTTTCAAAGGGAGGGCTGTAAGGCGAGTCATTAGCCTCCTCGAAAAGGCTCTACCAGACGTGCCGCTTAGTCGCACTTACGCCGTCGCCGGTCTGAAGCACCCTCACTAAGAGATTAGGGTAAAAGTTAGCCTGTAGTAAATGCGAAGCGTACCTAGCTAGCAGGGGCGTAACCACAAAGTCAGGGGCCCAACTGGAGGCGAGACATTATCATTTAGACATAATTTTAAAATGTAAATAAGTATTAACAAAAATATTATCTTTTGTGTTTCTGTTAAATGTTTTAATTATATCGTATTGCATATGTATCTAAGTGTAAGTATGTATTCTTTTTCTAGAAATACAATACTTCAATGTTAATATGTCATCTTTACTCTATTCTCTCGCTAATAACGGGCCGGGGACCGAGGCATTTTGCCCATCTTCTCACCTTATTGTAACGCCACTACCTAGGTACAACTGGTAAGCACGTAGGGGACTAAAAATGATATAAGTATACATAGTTTGTAAGTAATGTCGCAGGGGAGGGGTGACATTGTTACTGTAGAACATCATGACACACACCTTGCTACCCATATTCTTTACCATTATCTTGGCACTAGTAAACTCCGTGGCCTAATGGTAATAACTCTCGAAAGCCGAGGCTTCGATTCTCGCGCCGGAAAAAAATAATCTTTGTGTAAAATGATTTATTTGTTTTAAAAAGGATTCTTTTGAGCTCCTTGCCAGTTTTTTTAGAGTTGCCACGTCCAGAACTGGTGGAAGGAAAAAACAAAGAGGACGCATCATAAGAACATTATTTAAGAAATAGTTTTAGATGTAGGTATCTATGTTTATAAAAGTATATTGATTTTGACTTTGACTACGTTCGGCAGAGTATATAAAAGGTATCTACCTACGCGGTGACGATGATGATGAAATAAAAAAAAACTGGCCAAGTGCGAGTCGAACTCGCGCACGAAAGGTTCCATACCAGTTTCAAGTGCCTACCTATTTTTTATATCAAAAATAAAAAAGCGTAGGTTTATGGAATTAAATGTTTATTTTTTATTTTTTTTTATTTGAGTTGATTGAATGAAAGGTAAATCGCGGTTTACGATTAACGTTTTAAAAAAAACGACTTACTAGATCTCGTTTAAACCAATTTTCGGTGGAAGTCTGCATCGTAATGTAAGTACATCATGTATTATCTAATATTTTTAGTATTATCAATCTCTTATTTAGTAGTTACAGAGGGTGGGGACACATTTTACCACTTTGGAATTGTCTCTCTCGCAAACTATTCAGTTTAGATTTTTTTTTATTAAAAATCAATCATTTTTGAAGACCTTTCCATAGACACTTATGAGATGAAAAAAAAATGAGTTTCAGTTTCTAAGTACGGTGAACCCCCAAATTTTTTTGTTTTTTTTTCTATTTTTGTCTGAAAATCTAAATGCGGTTCACAGAATACATCTACTTACAAAGTTTCAACAGTATAGTTTCGGAGATAAGTGGTTGTGACATACGGACGGACAGACAGACAGACATGATGAATCCTCCGGGTTTCCTTTTTTGCCATTTGGTTACGGAACCCTAAAAAACGCACATAAAAAAGCTTTTAGTATAGAAATGTACGCTACATACACACATCGTCCTGTATAAATAAATGTTTAATGTCCTCAGCATATGCGTCGAACTGAATTCAGTTAGTTCTCAGTTAAAAACTCGTAAAAGTTCGTATTTTATAGGTCTCGTGTCACAAATGTCTTAAGTTCTGAACAAGTTATGCAGTTCTGTTAGATAATAAATTTTAAGTATATTTCACTATTTTATAGAGGAACTGAAGAGTTTCATACTTTACTATTGAATATATTGATTTTAAATTTTATTGTAATAAATGTAGGTAAATATTTTGACGGCCAATGATGAGTCGAAATTCTATAATCTGCGATATACCCGCTTTAAAATTTACGCCCTTATCGCAAAACCTTTTTTAACCTGAGACAGTGAATGTTTCTTTAAAATACCTTACTATCATTTTATTTCTAGTTTTAAGTCACAGTTAGATCATTATTGCAATAAAATAAATCATATTGAAACCCAGTTTCTATAATAAATTAAGAAAAAATAAAAACGTGCATCATTCCACGTTCGTTTATCACCTCAAATTTATCATTCAACTACATAGTTAGTTTGACAGTCTCAAATAAATTATCGGTTCTAAATCTAGAACTTATGTAGGTAAGCATTAGCTCAGCATCTCAATTCTGCTAATTTAAGCATAAAGTACTATCGAATCGACATTTTAGCGTCACTGTCACAATAGCAAATTGTGACATATTCAGTATTCTGCTAAAATTATTCTGAAATATTCAAAAATAATATATGAAGTCACTCTAATAAAGAAATAGCAAGAAATTAAGGGCTTAAATAATAAGAATCACGTCTTTTGTTCACTTATAAATGTTTCAAAGGAATTATTTTTTTTCGGACGGACTTATTTAGTTAGCCACGAGTCTTTTGATACCATACAATTTACCTAAGAAGGATGGAGCCACATGGATAACAATATGACATTTGAAAAAAAAAAGAGTTTTGTTGGACTGTCTATGGTAAAAAAAATCTTATATTAGCAGAATAGAGCTTCAACTACTTACATTACCAAAAGCTCATTACGTAAGCTAACATACGAGTATATTTGTCTTCCAACAACTTCTATCTAAATTGTGCAAAACGGGTTTTCAATGCATTTCCATTAGGTGTCAAACCAATAAATCGTTCGTTTAAAAATATTTGAAACAACAGTAAGTTCGAGAAACTTATTTCATTTTTATGTATCAAGAACTATAACGATATTTGTGAGAAAATCGTAAAAATTTTACGAATTTGTTTTTCTCATAAATATCGCGTGACTTGGTGACCTCTTTGGAGTTGATTGCTTTTATAATAACGAAATGGTTATGTGTTTTAAATGGCAAATGTTATTAGTAAGTTTCGATTTACGGTACCTATAAGAGGTGCGAATTAACATGACACCTGACTACCGACGTGAACCCACACAAGAATTTTAGCTTAGCACGAGGGGTTAATTAGTAAATTGCAAAGTTGTGGTAGTAATCATTAAAAAAAATCCTGCCTCGAAAATCAGCCCTTCTTCCGTTACCCTGCGTGAGGCTTCTCTCGTCTTACTCTAGCGTTAATTTCGGCATGCAATTCGGAGTAATTTGTTTGCTGTTATCGTATGTTTGTAGGGTTGTAGGCTATTGTTACGTTTGGAATTATTGGCAAAAACTTTTTTTTGCACTCCGTAGGGTCATCTGACTCGAATCACGTCTGTTAAATTATGCATGTAATACCTATATGTATACATAGTTAGTAGCGGGATAGTACCTAATATTTATTTATTTCTAACAATATCCTTACATACTAATCCAATCCGATATTGTAGTTACCTACGTATTTTCTAAATTACAAACTAATTACTTACGAACAAATAACAATATATACAATTTTTGGGTAGGTATTTGAAGCAAGCTGAAAACTTGACATATTCCTCTCCTTCTATCCTCCAACACGGAACTACAGACCTGACTAGCGGGGCTAACACGACCCCTAACTTTTTTTAACTTTTTTTTTCTCTAGTATATTTGAGTCAACGGTATTTTCATTTCGAAAATCTAATTTTTTTGTTATAAATAATACTCTTTTAAAATTTTAAGTTGTCTTAATACATTTTTATATGCATATTTTTGCAAAATATATTTGCATGCGTCGACTAAATCATCTGGCTTATTATTTTTTGATTTTTTTTAACGTCAATCTACAACATATAAAAAATGCATACTGCCTCAAATATCACCTATATTTAATAATTTTGAACATTAAGGAAAAAATTGGGGTCTTAGCCCTGCTACTCATCAGCCAGGTCTGCAGTTCCGTGTATAATAGGAGAGGAATGTGACAAGTTTTCAGCTTGCCTCAAATACCTACCCAAAAATTGTTACCAGCTCTCGTACTATATATGTATACCAGCACGAGAGGCAACCAAGAATAAACTCACTAAAATACTGTGTAGAAACTTCTAGTAATCTTAAAAATAAAAAAAATACCGAAAATTTACTATAAATTTATGATAAAAATAAGAAATACAATAAATTTTAAACTAGCTGTTGCCCACGACTGCGTAGATTTCAATTTCGCCATACAAACTTTTTCTTTTACCAATAGAAAGCCACATAATTTTTCAATGTCATAGGCTATATTTTAAAACGAGGTTCCCACGGGGACGATATCTACACAGTTGAAACCGCGCGGGACAGCCAGTAAAAAATAAAACAAATATCTCAGAGATGATACCTACCGACACCAAGCCGTTAGTTAATCAATGGATCATATTTAGCAACTTTATGTTTTCTATTCCTCATGCATGCCTAGACAGTTTTTTTTTCAGACAGACATATGTATTTAGCTACGAGGCTTTTGTTACTTCACCGGGCATAAAGGCGATCAGAGCTCCAGCCATAGATACAATAATCTACAAACAAAGAACTTTCAATTAGTAAATGAAATGAAACAGTAAGCTTAGCTCCCTCGCATGTTGAGAGAGCGCTTCGTTGATAGCCGCTGATAAAATCTCTGGTTCATAATTACACAGATATAAGCCGACGACTTAGTAGGAAGACAGAATGATTGCCCACCCACGTTGGGATATAACCCAGAATTTAACGTATTTAACACATAACATACTTTGTTTTTAATTAGAAACCACAATGATGACCGTTTTTCGACCGTGTGTCACATGTAGACGACGGGTAGGGGGTAACGCTCGAGGAATGCACACGCTAAATGAAAACTAGCGACCCGTTTGCATATGGGTATAGCAGGTATAGAGCGAGGTGACCGGAACGTCATCATGATATCATTATGCCAAAAATGGTAATCTGGTGTCAGAATGGTCTCGTGTCGGAATGGTCTTGGATCGACACTCGATGTTGCTACGCTGAAAAAGGCCGGCAGCGGAAGTAGCTGGGTAGATGGCAAGAGAGATTTTAATGTTTATTTAAGCAATTTTAAAACTAAGTATTGTATCATTTGTTATTTTCAAATAATAATATTTTTTAACAACGAAAAATATACATATTAAAAGCAAAATTTTTTTGAAAGTTCATTATATTTAATCTGTAGCAAAATGTTATACTAACAACAGTAATGTTAAGCGGCCCAAACAACAGGGCAGTTCTGTTTACGTACTGGTTACTTTAGATTTCTAAGGGAATTTGTGCAACTGTCGCTCTACGTTACCATTCGCGGGCCTCTCGAATTCTACGAGGGTATCGGAAGGTTCTCTGCAAACTACGGTTTGGGTCAGTTCACACCGCAAACTACAGAGTAAAGATATACTTTGTTAAATTTATATTGTTTCTCTCGCTGGCTCGCTGGTTGGCTATAGGGTCTGTTTTTTACACAAAACCTTAAAATATTATAGTACTTGAGTATAAGTACCTTCGAAGATAATAATTGCGTCACTATCATCTAATAGAGTAAATAAAAATGACTGCCTAATCGAGCAGCTCTTTGAGCGTATTAACGCTATGTTCTACCTCCCTAGCCCATTGTGAATAAAGTACCTAACAATTTAAGGTAGTTCCTGCATACCATTAAATCCGGGCTTTTATTACTCTTGCAAGGTCATAAAAAGTGACATAAAATTATCTTATAAACTTGAAGGGAGTTTCAATAAAGAAAGAAATTAAATTTTAAGGTTCTGTTAACCTGAAATAATTGTTTTTTTTTTTTTTTTTTTTCTACATATAGGCATACGTTTGACCATAATCTCGCTTGATGGAAGGCGAAGATAAGGCCTAAGATGATACACGCTTGCCTAGAAAGTGTCTGTTCACTTTTGCCTTAAAGATGTCCAGATTATAGCGTTCCGGAAAAACTGACGCCGGCAGAGAATTCCACTCCTTAGCCGTCCGCATTATGAAAGAAGAAGCAAATCGCTTCGTGCGTATTGAAGGAATGTCTACAACAAAAGGGTGAAACCGCTCGCCACGCCTAGTCGTCCGGTGATGGAAGGGTGAAGGGGGTATCAGGTTATGTAGAACCTCCGCACACTCCCCGAAATGCAACCGATAAAAAACTGATAGGCAGGCCACTCGTCTACGGTGTTCGAGGCTCTGAAGACTTGCCTCCACCAGTGAGTTATTGCCTATGACTCTCTTCGCTCGGCGTTCCAATAAGTCTAGAGCATCCAGCTGATATTCAGCAGACCCATCCCAAAGATGAGAACAGTATTACATTGAGGAGCGAACTTGAGCTCTGTAAAGACTTAAGAGCTGCTCCGGTGTGAAGTACCGCCTCACCTTGGAGAGAATGCCAAGTTTTTTGGCTGCAGTGTTTGCGATGGACTCGATGTAGTGACCGAAGTTTAGATTAGAAGAGAGGTCAAGCCCTAGGAGCTCAAGATGGTCGCTGATCGGAACGGAGACATTCCGGAAAGTCGGAGTCAGTTGGAATGGACTCCGTTTCGCCGAAAAAAGACACGCCTGTGTTTTTGAGGGGTTAAACCCAACCAGGTTGGCATCACCCCATAAGGAAACAGCCTCCAAGATCGAGTTCACCCCCTCAATCATCGACTCCCTGAACGACTGGACCATTGACCCCGACTTCGCATCAGACAAATATCTCACCGAGACTGTGCTGTCGTCTGCATACCCAAAAATACCGGAAGTAACTAGCAGGTCGTTTATGTGCAGCAAAAAAAGAGTCGCGGAGAGAACAGATCCCTGAGGGACACCGGCATTAATACCAAGAAGATCGGACGAGGCGCCATCAATGACAACTCGTATCGACCTTCCCCTCAAGAAATCCTGAATCCAGGTACAAAGTACGGGAGCAATACCGTAAACCGGAAGCTTACCAATGAGACTTGCGTGCCAAACCCTGTCAAAAGCCTTAGAGATATCAAGAGACACGGCAAGAGCCTCACCGTGTCTCTCAATGGCTTCGCTTCAGAAGTGAGTAGCATATACAAGAAGATCCCCAGTAGACCGGCCTCGACGGAATCCGAATTGACGGTCACTGAGGAGGTCGTTGTCTTCCAGGTATGCCAGGAGACGGTTGTTTAAAACACGCTCCATAACCTTACAGATAGGGAATGCAATCCCGCAGCAAAATTTCAATTGCTGGATCCCGCGGGATTGACAGGTTCGATCCCGCGGGATCCAGGTATTTGCGGGATCCCGCATGTTTTTTGAAAGTCATTAAAAAAAGAGAGGAATCCTGTATCATAAACGAGTCTATAGAACTTAAAATGAAACTAAAAAAAATATTGACACTATTTATTAAGTAATCAAATATTTAATCAGAAATAACAGTTTCAAACAAAGGTCAAAATCTATTATTACAAACAAACAAAAAACAACTATCCATTATTTAGGAAGGAGCTGCGCAAATGCACATAAAACATAGCGTCTCAATAGTTTTGTGAAAGTGAAACTATTTATAAGTAAGAAAATCAATCACTAATTAGAAATAAGAATAACTATTACAAATAAATAAAAAACAATTATCCATTATTTTGGAAGTAGCTGCGCATGAAACATAGCGTGTCAATCGTTTTGTCAGCTAAACGGCTTCTTACTTTGCATGCTAGGTATCCGGCAGCAGAAAATGCCCTTTCCGCTTCCACGCTGGTGGGCCAATATAAGTAAATGGCTCAAACATTAATACATTTTGGTCTTAAAGATTTATTTGTCCTTTAAACAATATGCTACAATTACTTTTGCTATGGCAACCCATAGCAATAGGGGGTCCAGGGGTTCTGACGTTAACAATTGATAGATATTACTATATTACTGGACCAATTTCTTAATAAAGAATATTTTCTTCAATTAATTTGATAAAAACCAAAACTCGCAACCATTTAGGTACAGACACTACGGAAGGATTACTCTTGACCAAACAATTATTAAAAACTAGCCATGTTTCAAGCTAAATGTTAGTAAAAATGTATGATTAATAAAATGAATAAAAGTATGTATTAACAATAAATATGATTTTAACTTGTCTACTACTTTATTAAAATTTTAATTAATACAGATTTTATGCAGATTTTAGCTTTTTCATCGTATACACATATAATACAGATTTTCAGACATAGTGATTCAGATTTCGAGGTTTAAGATATGGCAACACTGCGACTCAGTTCGCTTCGCGCGCTTCCGCGTGCCGAACAACACATGCCGTATGTCGCTGCGCAGTCCCGCAAATCCCGCGGGATCCCGCACGATATAGGCGCGGATCAGTCTTCAGGGATAAACGATAGAGGCGAGTCAAAACAGGAGACAACTCAGGCGCACATGACCGCAAGACAATGGCAGGAATGCCGTCAGGCCCACTAGCCTTATTCACATCTAGAGTGCTGAGAATTTTAAGTACTACTTTTTGCCGAATGTGCACCTCAGGCATAGTGGAAGTGCAATGTGGTAGCCTGGGTGGACTTTTACCAGCAGCATCTAGTTGTGAATTCTTCGCAAATAGAGACGCAAACAAGTCTGCTTTCTCTTTGGCGGTGTGAGCTAATGAACCATTCGGCTTCTGCAGTGGCGGCAAAGAGGACCGACAGAAATTGGCTTCGACCGATTTGGCAAGAGACCAAAAAGCTTTACTCCCAGATGGGTAAGATGCTAGTCTGGCTCCAATGCGGCCAATATGGTCAAAGCGGGCCTTGCGTAGGGCACGTTTGCAAGACTTGGCAGCACTATTGTAAGCTTTCTTCAGTTTCCGAATATTTGGCGCTTTGCGGGCTCGAGCATCCGCCCACGCTTGGTAAGCAGAGTGCTTATGTGCTTCAGCACTATCACACTCAGCGTTGAACCATGGACGGGCTTTGTCTTGGAGTGAGATGTCAGAAAATGGAATGAAATATTCCATAGCCTGACATATCACCTCAGAAACAGCCTCCGCGCAGCGAGTCGGGTCGTCTGAAGAGAAGCATAAGCGTAGCCAAGGGTAAGACGCGAAGAAATGCCGCATCTCATCCCAATGACTTGTATCGCCATAATCGCCTAGTCCCCTTGAGATCGGGATCGGGTGGCGAGTAGACAGACACAGATTTCACCAGACAGTGGTCGGAGCTACCCAACGGTGAGGAAACCGCGACTTGATATCGGTCTGGATCAGTTGTCAGCAGAAGGTCTAAGCAATTGGCCGTATGGCCATCAATGTCAGGCACCCGTGTCGGCCCAGTCACCAGTTGGGAGAGACCAAGCGTCAGTGCAGATGCATACGCTAATCTCCCAGCATGGTCGGTGTTCTAGTATGGGTACAGCCACTCCTGGTGGTGGGCATTGAAGTCCCCCAGAAAAACTAGCTGCGCCGATGGGTACCTGAGCTGAGCTAATTCAGCCGAGTCCGAAAGGTACTGAAACAACCTGGTTGTCTCCATGTTGTCGGTGTGCGACCGATAGACACTGGCATAGAGTATCTGCTCGAAGCCAGTGTCCACCAGAACCCATAATACGGAGAAACTGGAATCCTCAATGTTACGGAGACGTCGAAAACAGATGTCATCGCGAGCATACACGCAGGTGCCAGCGCGTGGCTTAAAATTGTGCTCCAGGGTGTACCCTGGGTAGCGCAAGTATGCTGCGTCAGCTGGACATCTGATTTGCGTCTCCGTGAGGAACAGCAGATGTGGTTTTTCGGTCTCAAGGTGGTGATGGACCGGGATGAGATTGGAGTGCAGACCTCGGATGTTAGAGAGGTGCACTTTAAGTGCGAGGGAGTGCAACCGCTGTTTTACCAGTTTTCTATTTTTTGATTTCATTTAATTTTTGATGGCGAACAGACAAGCAGGAAAGGGACAGTTGGGCGAGGTGTAGCAAGAGCGAGTACCGCGTAATACATTCGTAATGCTGCACCGACGGGAGACTGATCTGGAGCGCGCGGGGACGCCCTAACCCCCCCAGAGATGTTCACCGGGCCCTCGCATCCGGTCGCCAACCGGCACGGTGACGCATCCTGGGATTTTTCGCTAGTTGGCGGGGCAGCCTTTCATAGGTGGCTTTCCTACTAATTGGGCCCCCTACTACCTGCGCTCGGCCAGCGGAAGACCGTGCTTAGGATCCCGCTACCCTCCGCGAACAGTCACCCAGCACAGACACCACGCAGCACCGGAATCGGTTCGCAATACCACACAACTGCCCAGACTCCCCTTCCACGATGGCTACTCAAGGTAACATGCCGGAACGCGACAAAAATCACTTGGCGGCATGGCTTTGCCTTGAGGGTGGTGACAAACCGCGGTCGAAACCTACCACCAGATGTGCTGTTCATTTGGCGCTACCCAGGGGACACGTGTGGGTGACTAGAGCTAAAGCCCACGGACGCGAACAGCATTATCAATATATTATATTAATTGTAGGATAAGTGTGGGTTTAGCTAGCCAAATTCCGGATTTCCGAGTGAGACAAGCTTATACACGATCTTTGTGAAACATGAGACGAAAGAGCGTGGAGTCAGAATCCAGAAAACCATTGTTTTTCCGGAATTAATGTAGAACTAAAGATAATTTTATGAAATATCCCCAGCCATGACTGTTGCATGCATGGGCTTGCCTAAATATCGCAATTTTACCTTATACATTACAATTAAGTATGATGATTTTAATTAAGAGGTACCTATTTAGGAACTTTCGTAATTTATTCATCTATTTTTCAGATTTGAACTGTGTTTATGTGTTCCAGCACATTAAAAATAATATGTATGTACCTACTTAATTGTAAAGACAATTATTTAATTTACGGCACATAAAAAAGCACTAAATTTATATGATAAATACACAAGAATTATATGCAACATAAATGGGCGCTGGCTACAGCATAAATCTCATCAATAACCTAAAAGATTATTACGGCAGCGCTGGTATTCTAGCCAGCCCCAGTTATGACGGCACACATGCTAATTGTCAAAAAAAAAAAAAGTAATTTGTTATACAAGAGTGCAAAGTTGCTTTTTAACCGCGTGTTCAATTTTGATGACCGAGCAAGCGAAGGAATCTAAAATTAGAATCCTGAGCGTTAGCGAGGGAATCAAAAGAGCACGAGGTGAAAAATCTTTGCACTCGAGTGCAACACGTAACTTTTCATTCCACCTCAGCGAGGAAATGCGCATTATTAACAGTTTCAGTCAATTCTGTTGGCGTCAAACAAACTTCCTCGTCGCTAGAATCACTCATTTTAGTTTTTTCACTTGTTTTCAAGTTTCTTGTTTTTAATAAGGTTTAACAATGACGTGAAAAAATGCCGCGTAAAGAACCGCGTACAAAGCAAATTGAAAAAAGAACACCAAGAAGGTTCCGAGTCTGAGTTTTTAACAAATTAAAAAAAAGTTGTATGATATATTCGGCACCATAGAGGTAGCAGTAAATAGGTTTAATGTTTTTTTTAATTCACAAGCTTAGTGCATACGATGTTCTAAATTCAATTTACTTTATCCTCTAGAGAATAAAAACGGCTTTTCCAATCAGATATTGAAGATTAAAAATACTCTTTCCGAGATGGTGGGATGAAAAAAATATTAAAAACAGTAATAAGAACAACAATAGGAGGCTAAAAAATAGTTTTTTACATAAAAAAAAATATAAAACATATTTATTTAAAATAATAAATGTAATGAAATTGGAATTGTAAATAATAATAATCGAATTTTATAATATATGAACTAAAATAATAAGTAAATGAATATTAAAAATAAATAGCTACTTATCGTTATCAAATATTTTTTTATCAGACATTTTATATAGTAAGTATGTCACATAATGTGTAATCACTTGACGTGAAAATTGTTTCAAATAGCCATAAAATAGATTAACGATGTATTCAAATGGGTTTCTTTTTAACGAGATCTGTTATCAAACAATCTATTTTAATATATCTATTTTCTATTTGATACTGAACTGAAATAACCTATCTTGTAATTATTTATAGGTACCATAGATACTTAACATTTATAAAAAGGTAACGACCGGAATTAGATAAGGAGGGTCATAATCTACGTAACGATATGACTCCGATAAAAATGTCTTCTTTATTGATATTTTGGGTTATTTTAATTGTGACTTATGTGCCTGGCTGGTAGGCTGTATTACCTATACAGCCAGTATTCAAAGATAGAACAATGACGGAAATGTCTTGTTTTGCGATTTAAAAAAAAAGATAAGACTGTTTTATCAAGACATCGATATTACACCATTATAAAAAAAATATCAGCATCCTGCACTATATATACTCTAAGGCCCGTATTAATAGATAGGTCTCAAACGTGATCTCAAGACCGGCATCAGTTGATACGTTCTCAAGATGGGACCAGCATCTTAATGTCGACACTAATTAATAAACCCATATCAACAGCATCTCAGATGATACCGAGCTTAAGACCACGATCTTAAGATTCGTAATTCGACACCCAATGAAATCCTGATCTTAAGACTTACTACGTCACAATGAACGAACTATTTCATCTTTTGTTCATTACGTTTAGTACTTTCTTAGTAGAAGTATAATGTTTAACTCTGTGTGTGCACGAATTAAATTTCTTCTTCGGTTTATATCGATTACATTTTTAGAAAATTTTATCGCATTCATACTTTTAATCTTTAAACACTATCAAAAAACCGGCCAAGTGCGAGTCGGACTCGCGCACGAAGGTTTCCGTTTCAGTTACAAGTGCGTACCTATTTTTGATATCAAGAATAAATAAAAAAGCGTATGTTTATGAAATGAAATGTTATTTTATATTTTTATATTCGAGTTGATTGAATGAAAGCTAAATTGCGGTTTACGATTTTTGACGTATTAAAAAAAAACTACTTACAAGATCTCGTTCAAACCAATTTTCGGTGGAATTTTACATGGTAATGTACATCATATATTTTTTTTAGATTTATCATTCTCTTATTTTAGAAGTTACAGGGGAGGGGACACACATTTTACCACTTTGGAAGTGTCTCTCGCGCAAACTATTCAGTTTAGAAATTACATTAGATGAAATTTTTTTTTTTGAGTTTCAGTTTTTCTATTTTTGTGTGAAAATCTTAATGCGGTTCACAACATACATCTATACATCTACTTGCCAAGTTTCAACATTATAGTTCTTATAGTTTCGGAAAAAAGTGGCTGTGACATACGGACGGACAGACAGACAGACAGACAGACATGACGAATCTATAAGGGTTCCGTTTTTTGCCATTTGGCTACGGAACCCTAAAAACACAATATTATCAAAAAGTATTGAATTTTACAAGTCAACAAAACGCATACCTATGCCTGTCATTACGCGTCACATAATTATAATCTGTGGTTGTACCAGTCAAGTGTTTCGTATTTGTTTACTTATAACTTAGCTAAACTTATTAAATACTCGAATAAAATGGATTCGAAAAAACATGTATTTAGTCCGACAGAAAAAAAGAACTTCTTAGATATATAAAAAAATATATAATAATAAATTTTCACCAAATAATTTCTTATAACGATACAATAAATAGCACTGATTCTTGGTAAAAACGAAATCGTTTTTTAAAGTTTTGCAGAGGTAATTCGAAGGGATTTGTCGCGTCCCTTATATAAACTTTAGGTAATCGAATTAGAAAAGGCCATATAATATCATCATAATAGTCTAATTCATCGTAATAATTAATTTCGGAAAAAATATTTTCGACGTCCATAGTTCCCGCCACTACAAGTTCACGATCTTAAGTCACGGATCGACTGAACTCAACTATTATGATCTTGAGACGCATCTTAATACCGCTCTTGAAACTCGAGTATTGTTTATTAAACAACACGATCTCAAGTGATGACAGAGTATTAAACCGCATCTTAAGTTTTGTTTATTTATATGCCTGGATCTCAAACCGGGTCTTAAGATCTTACTCTTACGCTGATATCGGTTTAAGACAGTACTCCAGACAGTACTCCGCGATTCATCCAATTTTTGTCAAAAGGGATACTTTTGATTTACGTAATTATGTATTCCTGAACCACTGACTGACTGATGGATCAAGGCATAGCATAAACTGCACATCGTATAGATGAAAATTTATTCATGAAAAGGAGAGATGGGAACAACTTTCCCTCTGTAGGTATTGGTCTTGCAAGTTGATTTATGTTTAAAGCTTATGTTTTACGAAGGTGGGCAAGGTAGATAGATAAAAGGGCATTATCGTTAACACATTTGCTGTCGGCATATAAAATTATGCTTAAAATTTATGTGATGTGACCGGACGGTCTGATGCTCATTAATTCGGAGGGAACAAAGGGATAATATTTGAGAAGGTTTCCGCTTAGTAATAAAATGATATTGTCGCTAAGGGGTAGTCTGGGGACGGATGGAAGCTTGTAGTGTAGGTACGCGCTAAGGTAAAAAAATGAATGCCGCAAGTCGCAAATTTGTGTGGATTAGTTTTTTAATTTTTTTGTAATAGATAGTACTTACCTCAAGATTTTTTTATTAAACTATTGGGCGCCATACCGTGCCTGCCAAGGCCGAAAATCGGTTTATATATATATATACATAAACAACATAATTATGTATATAAATAACTTTTATATAAGTAGGTATTTTGGGTTGCTGTGTAGAATAAGTTAATTATTGGAGATTCAGTTTGGAGCTATATCAATAATTATACAATATGGTTATTGTATATACTATGTGTTTTTCTTTGCCTTCTTCAGTGTCGAGTATAGCTGACGTTGGCGCACAGTTCATAATTTCACTTATTGAGTATCGCCGACATTGGCATTTTAAAGGCTAAGGAAATACAATACCTACATAGAAAAGAGAGATTTGATTATATATATTTGATAGTTTATGAAGTGGTTCATATGAGAATGCTTGCGGAAAGGTTAACAAAATTCTACTAAAAGTCTTAGAAGTAATCACTCCACAATCCCAACGGAGACTTCGTTCATGGTTAATAAGCCCTTAAATAAACCTGAATTCCTGCATACCATATACCATAATATATATATATATATATATATATATATATATATATATAGTTATACAATCTTCGCAAATACTCATAAACATTATTTGGCAACACACACATAAAATACTACCAACACGAACTTTAAACACAATTAACTGTTTCAATCAAAACTTGTATAAAACAATTGAAAGTTTGCTCAGTTATTTGTAACTATTTGTCCGAAACGATTGTCGGACTGTCTCCAAATTCCCTGCGCGATTTCGAGTAAATACAATGTCCAATTGAACTATACACAGGGATATGCCATGGGAACTTGGCAGATGTTAGGTACGTATAGGTATGTATTACTGGACGGGCGCTGGGAATCAAATCTATACTTACAGTGAGAATTGGTTTTTTTATTTTAATTTAGGTAGCTACCTAATTAAAAGGAATGAATCTTTAGATATATATCTCTGCTTTGCGAGAATAAAGACACAATTCAAAAAGAGTAAATATGGGAAAATTACTTTTAATGTCCGAAATCTTAAGAGCCGTTTTCCCAAAATTACTTTATTTTGAATTGACTCGTTCCCCTCGCATAACCGTGATATAAAACTATAAAGCGCGTTAAACGCTTGCAATCATTGCATTGATTGTAAAAAGTTGTACCTAATGTATGGCATGGCGCTTCTAGAGTGGAAAAACGAAACAAAAAAAAACATTCAAATCTATGGGGCCGTTTGTTTGACTTTTTGCGAAAACAATGTAGGAACAGCAATTGTTTTTTATAAATCCGTTCCATCGAGGAGTTCCACATAAAATATAGTTGATGTTACTCCTGGATAAAATATTGTCTAATAGTGTTTTTTTTATCCGCTTTATATTTTTTGAGTTTTACCGTTACAGTCAAACAATGAAAGCTATATGCATCCGCTGTTTTTCAATAGAACTAATGTACACCCGGTGTTAGTACACCTACGTAAAAAATGCGACAGCATTTCGCAGATTAATCGCAATACGTCAAAAAATTACGTTTTATCATAGCAACGCGACATTTTTTTATGTTGTCATAGCCACTAACAACTTTAATCTATACGTACTAATATAGAAAGCCGAAGAGTTTGTTTACTTGAATGCGCTTGAAATCTCAGAAAGCAACTACCGTCTGTGAAGTCACCACCACTTGCTAACTACGTTCAATATTTCTTCGTTAATTATTCAATGATTGAAAAAAAATATGATTATATACAAATTCAAGGTTCCCAAAACTCACAGGGCAAGTAAAAGGCCGGCACGATAAGGATGTCTAGTGTTGTACCTTTGGACACATATGCCACAAAACATTAAACGGATCTATAGGGATGATGTAGGGATTATTATTATATCAGCCTTAAGTTGTCCACTGCCAAACATAGGCCTCCGTCGTCAATTTGTAGCGTGAACGATTGCTAGCGGATTGCATTCACTTCCTGCGACCTTAATTACGGTCGTTGCGTCGGTCCATCGTGCAGGTGATCGTTCTACGCTGCGCTTGCCAGTGTGTGGTCTCCGCGTGAACCTTTCTACCCCTTCGGCCGTCAGTTGTTTCAGCTCTGTCCATTGCCACTTTAACTGGCTCGTCCGTTGAGCTATGTCAGCGACCTTCGTGCTCATGCCTGACCAGACGGTCAAGAATAAAAAAAAAAACTATTGACACTGTCGCTGGATCTATTCAATGAAATTGGTCTTAGCTCTAACGTTCCAAAAATTTATCCGTACCTACTTAAATAGTATAACAAAGCGTCCTAAAGCGAAATCGGCAATTACAATCTGGGATTATGAAAGGATGAATTAGACTTTTCAAAGGGAGGGCTGTAAGGCGAGTCATTAGCCTCCTCGAAAAGGCTCTACCAGACATGCCGCTTAGTCGCACTTACGCCGTCGCCGGTCTGAAGCACCCTCACTAAGAGATTAGGGTAAAAGTTAGCCTGTACTAAATGCGAAGCGTACCTAGCTAGCAGGGGCGTAACCACAAAGTCAGGGGCCCAACTGGAGGCGAGACATTATCATTTAGACATAATTTTAAAATGTAAATAAGTATTAACAAAAATATTCTCTTTTGTGTTTCTGTTAAATGTTTTAATTATATCGTATTGCATATGTATCTAAGTCCTACCTAATGTAAGTATGTATTCTTTTTCTAGAAATACAATAAATGTTAATATGTCATCTTTACTCTATTCTCTCGCTAATAACGACCCGGGGACCGAGGCATTTTGCCCATCTTCTCACCTTATTGTAACGCCACTACCTAGGTACAACTGGTAAGCACGTAGGGGACTAAAAATGATATAGGTATACATAGTTTGTAAGTAATGTCGCAGGGGAGGGGTGACATTATTACTGTAGAACATCATGACACACACCTTGCTACCCATATTCTTAACCATTATCTTGGCACTAGTAAACTCCGTGGCCTAATGGTAATAACTCTCAAAAGCCGAGGCTTCGATTCTCGCGCCGGAAAAAAATAATCTTTGTGTAAAATGATTTATTTGTTTTAAAAAGGATTATTTTGAGCTCCTTGCCAGTTTTTTTAGAGTTGCCACGTCCAGAACTGGTGGAAGGAAAAAACAAAGAGGACGCATCATAAGAACATTATTTAAGAAATAGTTTTAGATGTAGGTATCTATGTTTATAAAAGTATATTGATTTTGACTTTGACTACGTTCGGCAGCGTATATAAAAGGTATCTACCTACGCGGTGACGATGATGATTAAAAAATAAAAAAAAACTGGCCAAGTGCGAGTCGAACTCGCGCACGAAAGGTTCCGTACCAGTTTCAAGTGCCTACCTATTTTTTATATCAAAAATAAAAAAGCGTATGTTTATGGAATTAAATGTTTTTTTTTATTTGAGTTGATTGAATGAAAGGTAAATCGCGGTTTACGATTAACGTATTAAAAAAAAACGACTTACTTGATCTCGTTTAAACCAATTTTCGGTGGAAGTCTGCATCGTAATGTAAGGTACATCATGTATATTTTTTAGTATTATCAATCTCTTATTTATTAGTTACAGAGGGTGGGGACACATTTTACCACTTTGGAATTGTCTCTCGCGCAAACTATTTAGTTTAGATTTTTTTTTATTAAAAATCAATCATTTTTGAAGACCTTTCCATAGACACTTATGGGATTGATGAAAAAAAAATGAGTTTCAGTTTCTAAGTACGGCGAACCCCCAAATTTTTTTGTTTTTTTTTCTATTTTTGTCTGAAAATCTAAATGCGGTTCACAGAATACATCTACTTACAAAGTTTCAACAGTATAGTTTCGGAGATAAGTGGCTGTGACATACGGACGGACAGACAGACAGACATGATGAATCCTCCGGGTTCCCTTTTTTGCCATTTGGTTACGGAACCCTAAAAAACGCACATAAAAAAGCTTTTAGTATAGAAATGTACGCTACATACACACATCGTCCTGTATAAATAAATGTTTAATGTCCTCAGCATATGCGTCGAACTGAATTCAGTTAGTTCTCAGTTAAAAACTCGTAAAAGTTCGTATTTTATAGGTCTCGTGTCACAAATGTCTTAAGTTCTGAACAAGTTATGCAGTTCTGTTAGATAATAAATTTTAAGTATATTTCACTATTTATAGAGGATCTGAAGAGTTTCATACTTTACTATTGAATCTCAAATATTGATTTTAAATTTTATTGTAATAAATGTAGGTAAATATTTTGACGGCCAATGATGAGTCGAAATTCTATGATCTGCGATATACCCGCTTTAAAATTTACGCCCTTATCGCAAAACCTTTTTTAACCTGAGACAGTGAATGTTTCTTTAAAATACCTTATTATCATTTTATTTCTAGTTTTAAGTCACAGTTAGATCATTATTGCAATAAAATAAATCATATTGAAACCCAGTTTCTACAATAAATTAAGAAAAAATAAAAACGTGCATTATTCCACGTTCGTTTATCACCTCAAATTTATCATTCAACTACATAGTTAGTTTGACAGTCTCAAATAAATTATCGGTTCTAAATCTAGAACTTATGTAGGTAAGCATTAGCTCAGCATCTCAATTCTGCTAATTTAAGCATAAAGTACTATCGAATCGACATTTTAGCGACACTGTCACAATAGCAAATTGTGACATATTCAGTATTCTGCTAAAGTTATTCTGAAATATTCAAAAATAATATATGAAGTCACTCTAATAAAGAAATAGCAAGAAATTAAGGGCTTAAATAATAAGAATCACGTCTTTTGTTCACTTATAAATGTTTCAAAGGAATTGTATTTTTTTCGGACGGACTTATATAGTTAGCCACGAGTCTTTTGATACCATACAATTTACCTAAGAAGGATGGAGCCACATGGATAACAATATGACATTTGAAAAAAAAAAGAGTTTTGTTGGACTGTCTATGGTAAAAAAAATCTTATATTAGCAGAATAGAGCTTCAACTACTTACATTACCAAAAGCTCATTACGTAAGCTAACATACGAGTATATTTGTCTTCCAACAACTTCTATCTAAATTTTCCATTAGGTGTCAAACCAATAAATCGTTCGTTTAAAAATATTTGAAACAACAGTAAGTTCGAGAAACTTATTTCATTTTTATGTATCAAGAACTATAACGATATTTGTGAGAAAATCGTAAAAATTTTACGAATTTGTTTTTCTCATAAATTTTGCGTGACTTGGTGACCTCTTTGGAGTTGATTGCTTTTATAATAACGAAATGGTTATGTGTTTTAAATGGCAAATGTTATTAGTAAGTTTCGATTTACGGTACCTATAAGAGGTGCGAATTAACATGACACCTGACTACCGACGTGAACCCACACAAGAATTTTAGCTTAGCACGAGGGGTTAATTAGTAAACTGCAAAGTTGTGGTAGTAATCATTAAAAAAAATCCTGACTTTGAAAATCAGCCCTTCTTCCGTTACCCTGCGTGAGGCTTCTCTCGTCTTACTCTAGCGTTAATTTCGGCATGCAATTCGGAGTAATTTGTTTGCTGTTATCGTATGTTTGTAGGGTTGTAGGCTATTGTTACGTTTGGAATTATTGGCAAAAACTTTTTTTTGCACTCCGTAGGGTCATCTGACTCGAATCACGTCTGTTAAATTATGCATGTAATACCTATATGTATACATATTTAGTAGCGGGATAATACCTAATATTTATTTATTTCTAACAATATCCTTACATACTAATCCTATGCGATATTGTAGTTACCTACGTATTTTCTAAATTACAAACTAATTACTTACGAACAAATAACAATATATACAATTTTTGGGTAGGTATTTGAAGCAAGCTGAAAACTTGACATATTCCTCTCCTTCTATCCTCCAACACGGAACTGCAGACCTGAGTAGCGGGGCTAACACGACCCCTAACTTTTTTAACTTTTTTTTTCTCTAGTATATTTGAGTCAACGGTATTTTCATTTCGAAAATCTAATTTTTTAGTTATAAATAATACTCTTTTAAAATTTTAAGTTGTCTTAATACATTTTTATATGCATATTTTTGCAAAATATATTTGCATGCGTCGACTAAATCATCTGGCTTATTATTTTTTGATTTTTTTTAACGTCAATCTACAACATATAAAAAATGCATACTGCCTCAAATATCACCTATATTTAATAATTTTGAACATTAAGGAAAAAATTGGGGTCTTAGCCCTGCTACTCATCAGCCAGGTCTGCAGTTCCGTGTATAATAGGAGAGGAATGTGACAAGTTTTCAGCTTGCCTCAAATACCTACCCAAAAATTGTTACCAGCTCTCGTACTATATCTGTATACCAGCACGAGAGGCAACCAAGAATAAACTCACTAAAATACTGTGTAGAAACTTCTAGTAATCTTAAAAATAAAAAACATACCGAAAATTTACTATAAATTTATAATAAAAATAAGAAATACAATAAATTTTAAACTAGCTGTTGCCCACGACTGCGTAGATTTCAATTTCGCCATACAAACTTTTTCTTTTACCAATAGAAAGCCACATAATTTTTCAATGTCATAGGCTATATTTTAAAACGAGGTTCCCACGGGGACGATATCTACACAGTTGAAACCGCGCGGGACAGCCAGTAAAAAATAAAACAAATATCTCAGAGATGATACCTACCGACACCAAGCCGTTAGTTAATCAATGGATCATATTTAGCAACTTTATGTTTTCTATTCCTCATGCATGCCTAGACAGTTTTTTTTTCAGACAGACATATGTATTTAGCTCGCCTTTATGCCCGGTGAAGTAACAAAAGCCTCGTGGCTTTTGTTACTTAACCGGGCATAAAGGCGAGCCGAGCTCCAGCCATAGATACAATAATCAACAAACAAAGAACTTTCAATTAGTAAATGAAATGAAACAGTTAGCTTAGCTCCCTGGCATGTTGAGAGAGCGCCTCGTTGATAGCCGCTGATAAAATCTCTGGTTCATAATTACACAGATATAAGCCGACGACTTAGTAGGAAGACAGAATGATTGCCCACCCACGTTGGGTTATAACCAAGACTTATAAAGTATTTAACACATAACATTCTTTGTTTTTAATTAGACACCACAATGATGACCGTTTTTCGACAGTGTGGCACATGTAAACGACGGGTAGGGGGTAACGCTCGAGGAATGAGCACGCTAAATGAAAACTAGCGACCCGTTTAGCCGGTATAGCATTGTTTAAGGGCACCGCCAGCAAGAGAGCGAGGTGACCGGAACGTCGTTTTACCTCTTTTCATACTTCGGCTTAAAAATTACAAACTAAGCAACCTACACAAGAGGGCGCTCCCTGTGGGACTTGGGCTCGAGTCTGCTATTTTTTACGTTTTGTCATGTTTTGTGCCATCATGATATCATTATGGCAAAAATGGTAATCTGATGTCAGAATGGTTTCGTGTCGGAATGGTCTTGGATTGACACTCGATGTTGCTACGCTGAAAAAGGCCGTCAGCGGGGAGATAGTTAGGGAGATTTTAATGTTTATTTAAACGATTTTAAAACTTATAAATGTATCATTTGTTATTATTTTTAATTTATAATATTTTTGACAGAAAAAAGATGCTCCAAAAACGAAAAATACACATTTTAAATGCAAAAAAATCAAGAAAATTCATTATATTTCATCTGTAGCGAAATGTCATACTGAAAACAGTAATGTTACGCGGCCCAAACAACAGGGCAGTTACTGGTTACTGGGACTTTAGATTTCTAAGGGATTTTGTGCAACTGTCGCTCTACGTTACCGTTCGCGGTCCTCTCGAATTCTACGAGGGTATCGGAAGGTTCTCTGCCTGCAACAAGGTTTGTGTCAGTTTACACCGCAAACTACAGAGTAAAGATATACTTTGTTAAATTTATATTGTTTCTCTCGCTGGCTCGCTGGTTGGCTATAGGGTCTGTTTTTTACACAAAACCTTAAAATATTATAGTACTTGAGTATAAGTACCTTCGAAGATAATAATTGCGTCACTTTCTATCTAATAGAGTAAATAAAAATGACTGCCTAATCGAGCAGCTCTTTCAGCGTATTAACGCTATGTTCTACCTCCCTAGCCCATTGTGAATAAAGTACCTAAAAATTTAAGGTAGTACCTGCATACCATTAAATCCGGGCTTTTATTACTCTTGCAGGGTCATAAAAACTGACATAAAATTATCTTATAAACTTAAAGGGAGTTTCAATAAAGAAAGAAATTAAATTTTAAGGTTCTGTTAACCTGAAATAATTGTAGGATAAGTGTGGGTTTAGCTAGCCAAATTCCGGATTTCCGAGTGAGACAAGCTTATACACGATCTTTGTGAAACATGAGACGAAAGAGCGTGGAGTCAGAATGCAGAAAACCGTTGTTTTTCCGGAATAAATGTAGAACTAAAGATAATTTTATGAAATATCCCCAGTCATGACTGTTGCATGCATGGGCGTGCCTAATTATCGCAATTTTACCATATAAATTACAATTAAGTATGATGATTTTAATTAAGAGGTACCTATTTAGGAACTTTCGTAATTTATTCATATTTTTTTCAGATTTGAACTGTGTTTATGTGTTCCGGCACATTAAAGATAATATGTATGTACCTACTTAATTGTAAAGACAATTATTTAATTTACGGCACATAAAAAAACACTAAATTTATATGATAAATACACAAGAATTATATGCAACATAAATGGGCGCTGGCTACAGCATAAATCTACATCAATAACCTAAAAGATTATTACGGCAGCGCTGGTATTCTAGCCAGCCCCAGTTATGACGGCACACATGTATACACAGTAATAAGAACAACAATAGGAGGATAAAAAATAGTTTTTTACATAAAAAAAACAATATAAAACATATTTATTTAAAATGATAAATGTAATAAAATTGGAATTGTAAATAATAATAATCGAATTTTATAATATATGAACTAAAATAATAAGTAAATGAGTATTAAAAATAAATAGCTACTTATAGTTATCAAATATTTTTTTATCAGACATTTTATATAGTAAGTATGTCACATAATGTGTAATCACTTGACGTGAAAATTGTTTCAAATAGCCATAAAATAGATTAACGATGTATTCAAATGGGTTTCTTTTTAACGAGATCTGTTATCAAACAATCTATTTTAATATATCTATTTTCTATTTGATATTGAACTGAAATAACCTATCTTGTAATTATTTATAGGTACCATAGATACTTAACATTTATAAAAAGGTAACGACCGGAATTAGATAAGGAGGGTCATAATCTTCGTAACGATATGACTCCGATAAAAATGTCTTCTTTATTGATATTTTGGGTTATTTTAATTGTGACTTATGTGCCTGGCTGGTAGGCTATTTACCTATACAGCCAGTATTCAAAGATAGAACAATGACGGAAATGTCTTGTTTTGCGATTAAAAAAAAAAGATAAGACTGTTTTATCAAGACATCGATATTACACCATTATAAAAAAAATATCAGCATCCTGCACTATATATACTCTAAGTGTGCGAATTTTCATACTCCGCGGTCCACCCAATTTTTGTCAAAAGGGATACTTTTGATTTACGTAATTATGTATTCCTGAACCACTGACTGACTGATGGATCAAGGCATAGCATAAACTGCACATCGTATAGATGAAAATTTATTCTCCAAATGATAAGAAAGGATTTTTTAATTTCACCCCTAAGAATATAAAAAGCGAAAGCGAAGTATGTATGAAGAAATCCTTATTAAAGTCGCGGGCAATAGCTAGTCCCTATATCATAAAATACTAATTCCTTTGTTGTTGTTACTGTTTTATAGAAGCTATATTAGTTTAATAATATATTGGTATAATTTAAATATTTGCAAGCGTAGAAACCGAGTAGCAAAGCCATTCACAGCCATTGCTATCGAATTGTTACATATTTGTTTCTAAGTATAATTATGATACAAACAATTTTGGTAGATTTTTTATTAAATTTAATTCATGAGGAAATTAGCTACTTTTAGTTGTATAAATTTATTTTATTCTTGTAATAAATAAGTAGGTACAATTTTTGGTAGTCAATAAAAGATTACTGCAGAATCCTAATCTAAATAAAAGACTAAAACATTGCATAGACAATAAACACACCTATACAATATAAAAACAAAATCGAATTCTCACATTCGATTAAAAACTAAATTAAATCGAAACGAATAAAAATGTATTTATCTAGAAGTCAAATGACCGTCTTTTATATTCGAACGGCCCGTGTTGTATAATAATATGTTGACACCATTCTCAGAGGTTCACAAATTATAGTATGTTGTCCAGATTAGATATTGGTTAACTAAATACAGATACCTTATAGGAGCTCGACAACCATTTTTATTTATTTTTATTACGGTCCGCTCTAAACGTAAATTGACAATAAATTTTAAACAGGTGTTTATTTTGGAGAGATAGTGATGCCATGAATGGAATATGTCCATAAAGTGGGGCCAGCACTTCACGTTAATAGACTATACAAGTAGTTGTTGAGAGGAATGTAGTTACGCTATCATTGTATGAATGAAACGATAGAAAAAAGCTTTTACATATTGCTTATGAAGTTATGAATAAACAGATTTTGAATAAAGAACGAACGATCGAATGAACCACTTATTTTGGTTTCGCTACACAACTGAAAAAAAAAGCACTGACAGAATAAATTAATAGAAGATAATCTTTTTAAGTACAGATAGCAGAAAAATCCTTTCTGTGACAAGCGCTTTCTAGCAAACAAACAACCAACTATTCAATTTTATAAGTATATTAGTATAAAAATATAAATATATACATATAATTCAGACGGAAAATAATAGCCTTCTCACCTAGGGTCGCCCGTCATTAGGTGAAAAGGCTAGTATTTTAGTGTTTATGTATAATACTGACCATTTATGTAGGTCTCAGTCCCTATACGGTATAGTTATCTATCGTTAATACTTATTATAATGACTAGCTGCGCCCTGCAGTATTAGCTGCTCTGGAATTACCTGTACCGCAAGTACCTGCCCATTAATTACGTAACTTAAAAGTAAAGATTTAAGTAAATGTCTTTGCTACTCAGGGTCTACGACTGCCACTTAAGCTAAGTAAGTTAATGTAGCTTACCTAACACTTTCACTGTTTTTAATGTACGTATGTTGTTAATTATAGATTTATATATTCTCTTTCTAGGGCTTGCCTGAAATTTGTGAATTTGCAATCAATATAAAACATTGTGCATGTCGTCGAAATTAACGCACAAAGATAAAATAAAAAATGCAATAAATTTTATTATTATTGATATAGGCTCTTATTAAATTATACTAAAAAGTCCGAGCCCGATCCAGCCAGAGTCCCACCACGCCAACGAAACCAAATAAAAAACAACAGACAACATAGTAGAAACAAAAATAAAATATAGGTACCTACTCATCATTATCAATAACTTTTACTATATCTCTGAAAGCTACTGAAATCAACAAAAAAAAAATCAGCTGTTCCCTGCATTTTGCCGAGTTAAACGAATATAAATGTAGGTAACAGCTGATTTTTTTTTCGTGATTTCAGCTTTGCTCCCATAGTAATTAAAAGTTGTTTATAATAATTATGAGTACAATGATCTGTTAAGAGGTTGTTGATGTTTTACAAATAACCCTGTATATATTCCACCTAGCCCATACTATGTCACAGCTGGGCAAAAGGCTTCCCTCAACGCGCCACCTCTTTCTGGGCCATCCTCGGCATCCATTACTTGGATCCTCTAAAAGCATCGTTATTTATAAATCGTTACTACAAGTTGGTTAGACGATTTGCCATCAGTATTACTTCATTTAAATGTAATAATAGGCATATGCATTTTACAAAAGAAGTTTCTCTCAAGAAGACGACAATAAATATAGGTACATGGCAAAATGAGCTCAATTTTTTTTTCGGTTGGACATACTTTGATCGCCACGAGGCTTTTGCTATTTCCCACCAGTTATAAAGGCCAACTACAAACTAAGCAAACTGCGCAAGGGGGCGCCCCCTGTGGGGCTTGGACCTCGGCTCAGGGCAGTCGCTGGCGATGAGATTGAGGGATTATGACTTTTAGTATTTTAGGGGAGTTTTGTGCAACTGTCGCTCTTCTTTAAAGTTCGCGGGCCTCTTGGACGTCGGGTCTACGAGGGCATCGGATGGTTCTTTGCATACTAAGGGCCAGGAGGACGAGGGGGGACAAAAGCTCTAGTACTTTGTAAGTTGCAATACAAAACAATCAAGGTTGTACGAACGGGCGCCTCTTACACAAGTTCGAAGTCATTTTAATCTGTGTTTTCAGACTATTGAAGAAGTACATACCAACATAAATGGTAGGACCACAAAAAAAAATATTTAGTATTAGCAAAGACAAAGAAATCATGGTATAGCTATGTATATGTTAAATTGATTTGTTTCTTCTTGTAAGTTCATTTCAACGTACTTACACAGTGTCATATTTTTTCCAAATTTACAATCTAATTTGTAATATTATCTTATCACTCACATTTTAATTGGAATTACTGCTTTCACATGGAAAATATTCCAGTTCCAATCAATTTCCCAAGCGTGTAATGTGTTCTCAGCGGCGTCGTAAACTTACCTTGTGTAATTTAACGTTTTAATTATTAAATTGGGACGTAACTCTGTAAGTAGGCAGTAAATTAAAGTAGGTGCGGGGTAAGTACGAACATGTTATGTTAAGTATTACAATTACACGCATTCACACTTTAGTTGAAAGCAACTTATTGTTTGAAAATTATACTTACATTTGGTTGCTATCGCGCCAAAATGAAGGTTCTATATTCTACTGCATGTATTTCTTTTTAATAATCTATATTTGTACAAATAGTTCAATTCATCTGTGTAGGGGGCGTTATGTGTGGATAAAACTTATCTACATATAGGTTTACCCACGCGAGTTGAATTATTTGTTGAATGTGTGCATTATTATATGATGTGCCATGTCGTTCCGGCTTCGAATAGACCACCCCGTGTCTTCCCGTGCGGGACGTGAGAGGCGACTAAGGGATACATACAGTTGAAGGATGGGCTACAGTATTTATCAGCTCAAGGTTCCTTACAATCTTATCGCGATCACCAATCTGCCTGCCAAGCGTGGTGATTACGGCAATATCGCACAAGGACCCTGGCTTGCCAAGATCTGTTGATGATGATAATATTATGTCCTGTGTTTAACGATTGGTCGCCGTGGCCGAAATTGGTCGGGGAACTGTGTGTGTCTGTTGTTGTAATTGTACAGGAGTAGGTACTATTTTAATATTATATTTTTGGCTTTCAAAAAGGTTTAATGAATTCTACGTTGATTTATTCTATGTTCCAAGAAATACCTCTATCACGATCATTTTATAAGACAAAGGAAAAAGGTACCTACTGCCCGTTCCCTGGTATGTGATTTTATAGATAATTTTATAAAAATTGATTTAATTTATATACGGGAGTTACGCGAGTATAACCGCGCGCGTGTGATAAACCTTGTATATGTACAACTGCAAGCTACGTAGCTATAAAAGAAAATAATTTTATTGCATACGTTAAAATTAAGATAATTATTAGGATTTATGGTTGATAGGGGATCGGCGGTAGGAAGTGCCGAGTAAAACGTTTGTCACGCATGAATGGGGATTGATATTATCGTACGTAAATATGGCGATAAAATGTTATAGTGCTTTCATACTTCGCAAAAAATATTGAACAACTTGATCATATTTTTTATACAATTTTATAATTTTGTACACATTTATCTTTTTGGAGAATTATCTATTGTTAATTTTAGTCTGTCATATTTTAGTAGGTATGTTACTTTTTATCATTGGTAAATAAAAAAATAAAAAAATGCCATAGTGTAACTAAGCGCCATTTTTTTCAATATTAAAATACCCACTATTTACACGCGGTTAGCGATATTTATCATTACGGGTCAAACGGAAATATAATTTAATGATATGATAATAAAGACAATTTTCTTATATATTTTTCTTGTGAATAGTTAATAGGAGGTAATTACAGAACGATATCACTATGACTGGAATTAAAATTTCTTAATAACTAACTTTGATACGTAGTGAACTGATACGAGAATACCTATACAGTAGAAAAGTCACTTCACTTCAACAGTCCGAATATGTCCACAGCTGAATATGGGCCTCCTCTTAGCCGATCTTTTTTTTCGGACGAACCTACTTGTGTAATAAGCCATGAGGCTTTTGCTACTTTTTGATATTGCCTTTAATAATCGCGCTTGGCAGGCGGATTGGTAATCGGAGTAAGACTCCCAATTTGCTGATAGATGCTGCTACCCATTAATGAGCTGTACTTATGTCCCTTAGTAATTTCATTCATTCATTTCTAAGCCTGAATCCATATGTCGACAAAAAAGTTTAGAATGCTTAGAGAAGCAGCTAGAGACAGTAGCTACAATTAATTTAGGGATTTTGTTTTCAAAAAACCCTTTCTATTGTTACAACGCCAAATTATTTTAACTATACCCTATTCATCGGGGCTTGAGACAAAATGCAAACAAAGAAAACATTGTTTCTCAAACTTTTTTCAATGTTTTTTATTGCTATTTAATTTAATGTAGGGTTTCCCATTTGTGTGTCTAGCAGCTCGGGTTAAGATAAGGTACTTAACTATGAAGATAATAAAAACATAAATCGCTCTTATTGAATTAATTATTCGGAGAATTAGGAGGATTCTGAAGAACTGTCGCCATCGGGAATAACGAAGCGGTCAACTATATTCAACTATCAATTATTCCATCAATTTTAAGCATAATTTGCTCTTCTTTTTCACATTGTCTCAAGCCTCTACTGTTATATTTTTAATTGCATCGGCTAGTAAAATTTGAACTTCACTTAACTTAAAGCTTTTGTTATTCTCAGCAATAAATCCTTGAACTTGGGGCCATATTAACTCAATAGGATTTCATTCACTATGTCCTTTTAGAACCTGTTTACTGTGGCTTGCGATATTCCCATAATTTCAGTGGTTTAATTGATACCTTTGTACGGATACGAATCCTTCGACCACGTTTCTTCTATGAGTTTGAACACATTAATAACAGCCACCTTTTCCGTTGAATGCGTTGGAGTTTTCTTTGATCGCTTTTTCTTTGGCGAAGAAAAAGTGCAAGCGTTGCTTGGTCCAGGTGCACTCATGTTTTAAGCTCGAAAACGTAAATATAACAAAAACAAAACAACCAACAAATAACTTTAAACTTCATAAAAGATATAAATTCAACGAAAATATCTATAATAATAAATAAGCAGAACTCTCGTATCAACAAGTTGATCTATAGTAAAAATAGCGGATATAATCCGACCGATAACCAAACGTCACATTTTTATGTAAAATGTTCGGGAGTACCTGTGGTCTATAATTTAGTCGTATTAAAATACATTCGAAGTTTGGGAATCAAGTCTTTTTTGGGTGTTTTTACATGTAAACGATTTAATAAATCATTATACTTCATAAAAGATGACATTCCTAGGGTTGTTAAGATTTAAACAAATGTCGATATTAATTATCGACTTTTCTTACTATTATTTACGATAATGTAACAAATAATTGGGATTAATTTAATTACAAACGTTACTAAATTAAACAAATATTTTAATATAAGATACATTTATACACTCTGAAATCCAAAGTTTATTTTTAGAAATTGGATTTTATTTACTCACTATTATTTTAGATCAAGTACGCGTACATATGTAAATTGTATTATGATACTAAAATATATAATAAAATTTAATAATTAATTTATTTTGAATTAAGTTTTATATAAAAATATCGATAGTTTATAGTCGATGGCCACGATGATTCATTGCACATCACTTATTAGGTCGCCATGCCCATAAAATATAACATTGGCAGGTACTGTCTGTCAGTACTACTAAATTCAAAATTTCATAGGCGTGATTGTACTGACAGCTGTAATAAAATATATTCACTTCATCAATCGTGACCCTTAAAGTACCCTTTTTATGGTTTGTTTACATTTAATCTCACGCCTCGATGAATACGGTATAGTGGTTGCCCATTCACCCCCCTCTCCCTCCCGACCCTTAGTTTGCAAAAAACAGGTTTGCAGAGCACAAAACTACCCTAAAAAGCCTAAAAGACATAATCCCTCAATCTCATCGCCAGCTATCGCCCTGAGCCGAGGACCAAGTCCCACAGGGGACGCCCACTCTTTATAAACTATAAGTGTGTGAAATTTCATATTCCTCCGTCCGCGCAATTTTTATAAAAGCGGTATAAAATGTTTGCTTCACTTATTAATAATTATGTATATTTAATCAAAATTACTAAAACAGCTTTTTATAGAAGACGATTCATAATAAAAAAAGCAACGAAACCATTACTAAATACAAACAGATACTAAGATAGATAAAGCCATTTGTCTAGACATGAATAGGTAATCTAGATTGAAACGTAGCTCGTCATAATACTAAGTAGCTCAAAGTAACACAAGCAAGCAGTAATTTTACCATTATTCCCCAAGGAGGCGAGCTGTCGCCTTTCATCGCACGCGTTTAATCTTTTACGTAAAAGGAATGCAGGATTTTAATCTTGGACGCAAAACGGATTCAGAATATAAAAGGTTATCATTGTAAAGAAAAGACAATTAACAATTGAGAGTTTAAGTAGGTAACGCTTTTAAGATCTTTTGTCAAGACTTTTAACTACGCTGATTACAATTTTGATAATTACTTACAAAGAAAAGGTAGAACCTACTCTTTATTAAATAATAAAAACTTAAATAGTTAAAGTAACTGGTTAATAAATAACTTATCATCATCAAATCAGCCTGTTGACGTCCATTGCTGAACATAGGCCTCCCCCATCGATTTCCAGCGGGAACGCGGATTGCCGGCCTGCATCCACTGACTCCCTGCGACCTTTATAAGGTCGTCAGTCTATCGTGCAGGCGGTCGTGGTCTCCACTCGAGAACCTTTCTACTCTATCGGCCGTCAGTTCTGCGAGTTATGTGTCCTGCCCATTACCACTTCGGCGTGCTAATCCGTTGAGAATGGCTCGGGCGTCGGACTTGTGATCTTGAGGTCGCCGGTTCGAACCCCACCCATTGCACTACCGACGTGAACCCACTCGTAACACAAGCATTTTAGCTTAGCACGAGGATAGGTTAACAAGAATGCTAGTAGAATAAAAAATTCAGCAAGTAATCATTTTTTTTTTAATAGCTACCTATCATCAACCTACGTTCTCCTCAATAAATTACTACTGTAAGATCTCTGCCTGCCAGACGCTACTTATTTTCTCAGTAATCAAATGTACGGTGTATGAAATTGACTAAGGTGGTACTATCGGTTATGGGAGAACAGTAGGCACAGCAACACTATTAGGTGGAACAAGATGAGTCACATCCGCATGTATATTTGGTCTTGGGTATGATATACACCTGGGTTCATTCGAGAGGTTCATTTGAGCTCTTATTCACTCAAAAGTTGGCAGGAAAATATAAAAAATTGGCAGTAATATTTACTCTTAGAAAATTCACGCTTGCCAGTAGGTAAAAATCGGACTAACTTTAGTACTTATATTCTCTGATTCTTCTATTTTTTTTAAAGCATATGACACTTGACCAACAAATACTGTCTGGTGAAAAAAACTTCGTTATTTAAATCAAAATCAGCGCTGGGAACATATAAGTTATTTAGATTTTTACCTCTCTGGGATAGATCTGTAGATATTTGTATGGTATCATTAGTATAATTCTCAGTGAAGCGGCCGTAGCCCAATGGCTAGGGCGTCCGACTTGTGATCTTGAGGTCGCCGGAACGAACCCCACCCATTGCACTACCGACGTGAACCCACTCGTAACACAAGCATTTAGCTTAGTACGAGGGGTTAACAAGAAGACTGCAAAAGTCTGCTAGTAATCATTTTAATAAAAAAACGAATTCTAAACCCAGAAGGCTACATCACTTAAGTCAAAAGGATTATCCTTATTGTCGTCGCTTGATGTACAGTTTAAAAGCGGCCGTAGCCTACTGGCTCGGGCGTCGGACTTGTGATCTTGAGGTCGCCGGTTCGAACCCCACCTAGTGCACTATCGAAGTGAACCCACTCGTGAAACAAGCATTTTTGCTTAGCACGAGGGGTTAACAAGAATACTAGTAGACTGCAAAACTATGCTAGTAATATTTTCAAGAAAATAAAAAAAGTACATATTCGGTACATCTTGAACAGTTGATTAAAAACGCTATCCTATCTTTAAGGTATAGCTAGACCTAACTTAGAACGATTAAATCGCTCGTTTCAAAGAAGAATCAACCAATAAAAGCCATTTTTTTTAAATAAAATCACAACCTTCGTGTGATTTTATGTTGGCGATCGCTTTGCTATAGTAGCATTTTGTCTGAGCCCTCAGGCATCTATTGCATATGTAATAAGCCTCGGTAACTCATGCGCTTATTCCAGCCAGTGTAACGTACAAAAATTATGGATTTTGTAAATTTTAACAAAAAAATTGTCCCAAAATATTTTGCCGCCATAAAAAATGATTTCATAAATATTTTTGAATATATACTTTTTATTTTGAAGTTTATTACATGAATAAAATACCTAAATATACATACAAAACAAGGGGTCGTGACTTTTTATTGGCTATTTCATACGTCATAATAACTTAAAACGAATAAAAGTGAAAGCTTCTAAAACAAAATTTATGTCACACAAAAGAATTATGAGCTATATTTTTTCTTTGTTTGTTGATTTTATTGTGATTTTTGTACATTTTTTTTTTATTACAAAATGTTTGTGTTTATTAAAAAGTTTTGTAAATGAGAATGAATTAATGACAAAATAAAAGAAATTCACAGCTTACAATGTAAAAACACATCGTCGTTAATGAGTTATTTCCCTAAGGACTATACCAAATAACTTACAAATCATATACTTGTTTGTACTATCTCACTACACCTGTATGTGTAAACTTCACTTCACTTACTTTACTTCAACGGCCAAGTTACGTCCACTGCTGAACATGGGCCTCCTCTTAACAGACCTTGCCCTGATCTTAAAGGACTATAGCCATAATCACCACGCTTGGCAAGCGGATTGGTGATCGCAGTAAGATGGAAACTAACCTTGAGTTGATAGATGTGCTTCCTATAAATCAGCAGACTTGCGACACTTATGGAAAGACATATTCTGAGTCGGAAACCACACGGCAAATATGTAAAAAACCTTAATATAATAATTATTTTGGTGCAGCACTTCGGTATCTACATACACTCGTACTTGTCAGAACATATGATGCAGACGGCTGTATTACTCTTAGGAAAAGTCCCATGCAGTCCACAACGGAACAAAAATGATATTGATTTATTCCTATTAAATCCCCGTCAATAAATTCACCCCAATCAAAAAACAATTTGAATTTATCACGCAAGGCTCGGCATCAGATCCATTTCAATTTAAACGACTCGTCGTGGAACTATCAACGTCAATAGGTACATTCTGTTAAGAGGATATCACTCATAATCTTATAAATCTTCGAGCTGCATTCATCTGCAGTTAAAACGACTAGACTCCATTTGTCTGATAAACTGAGGAAACGAGCACTGAACAGTGTCCTTACAGCGGAATGCATCGGCCATTGTAGTTTAGTTTACGCAATGAATATCAGTTGCGGGCTAGCTAAATTGATCGTGGGCACATTTTTGCAAGCTTTATTATGCGCAACATATATTATTTGCAGTCATCCGTATTCATCATCGCCGGTGACAAAAACAAATGGAGAAATACGAGAGAAAGTGATTCGAAATAGTGGTCTTCATCAGTAATGTCGCTGGTGTGAGTAATTAGCAGTTACATACTTTTCCTTTGGCTTCATTCAGTATTTCTTAATCTTATCTTATAGCATTGTCCTTTATAAGAAACAAACAATTTAATTGGGAAGATTTTCGTATTCGCCGTGTGGTTTCCGGTTTAGAATTGACCACCCAATCTTTCTATGGGTGTCGTAATAGGCGATTAAGGGACGTCTGATGGATGGGCAGCGGCACCTATCAGCTCCAAGATACTCCGATCTTACTGCGATCATCAATCCGCCTGACAAGCATGGTATTACGGCAATATCCCTCAACGACAAGCAAAATCAAGGTCTGGTAAAGTAGAGGCCCATGTTCAGCAGTGGACGAAAATTTGCTCATAAAGTATGTAAGTAAAGTTTTGCTTACTATACGTCCAGCGCCTAACGTTTTTGGCAAGGGAATTACCGTAGTTGACAGACATAACATACACGTTGTACTGACCTCTCCTCTTTGTTCTGAACTCGGGCAACGGTTATTTGGCTACGACATATTGTAAACAAGGACGATAATTTAGTATTGTTATCGTTGGCCTAGGTAAAATACCGTAAAATGGTCAAACCTAAAAGCAAAAGCCTCTTTATCAAAATATGCTGTTGTATTTTTACCCACTTCTATATATAATTAAGTATCATGATCATGTCACGAATTCCGCTCAAAAATAAGCCAATATTCGAGCAAAAATCGACGACCAACATAAAATTTCAACAATGGCCGATACTAAAATACATTTTAAACCAAATTTTCGTTGTACATACAACCCCGTATGGCTACGGCAACGGGATATTGACCCAAAAGGCTTCGGATCAGTAAAAGGGTTATATTTACAAGGGAGATGACGCGTTGTTTACCCTCCTTAACCCTTCAGATACAAACAAGCTCAGTATAATCAATGTGCTGCCTCGGTTGAAACTCACCGCCATTTTGCTGCGCCACTAACCAAACCATTGGGGTGTTATCACTTGAGTGGTCACGTACTTACGAATCAGCTGAAACTTCAGATTCTGTGGACTGGCTTTTCTCATAAATTTAATTGGTTGTGTAATAAATACCTACGTTTCGTTTAATTGGCTTTTTGGTCTGGTATTCTTGAGGAATTTGATATTTTTATTGTTAGTACGTTATTTTTTTACAAGTGAAACAAATAACTACACTCGGTTCCAAAAATAACGGGTCAGTCACATAAACCCGAATATCTCCCGAACTACGTATGCCATCCTAATGAAACGAAGACTGTTCAATTGAGAATTTAATTATACAGATAAAAAATAAAATAAAACTTAGTTGCACCCACAATATTAATCTCTAAATTAAAAAAAACTAAAGTAGTCATATTTTTCTAAAGATTACATTTTTTTAATGATTGTTTTATTGCTGTTTTTCATCACTTTCTTCATTTAATACTTTGTATTGCCTCCACGAGCCCTTCTGACAGCTTCCAGGCGATTAGGCATGCTGTACACCAAATTTCGGAGCCGGTGCTGAGGAATACCTTCCCATTCCTCCACCAGTGCTTGTTTGAGCTCGGGAAGCGTGATTGGTGGGGGGTTTCGACCTTTCACGCATCTCTGAAGCTCGTCCCAGGCGTGCTCGATGGGGTTTAAGTCCGGGCTTCTCACTGGCCACTGCATGAGTTCGATACCGACCTCTTCAAGGTAGTCATGTACAATTCTGTGGCCATGAAAGGACCTACATGTTCATTGAGGATCTCTTCCACGTACCTCTCTGCATTTAGAGTTCCATTTTGAATGAGTACCAGCTCGGTGCGGCCCTCAGCAGAAATCCCAGCCCAAACTTGTACGGAGCCTCCACCGTACGCCACTTTTTCCTCCACACACGCTTGATGGAAGCAATGGTTTCAAATTTGCTTCAGCAAGACGTCTTCTTACTGTTTGAGCGCTTAAATTGCCACCTCCAAAGCGAATAAAGTGAGTTTTTAGACCAACAGCAGTTTGAAAACGATTTCGGAGCATTGTAGCCACCAGTTGTCTGTCTTCCCTGGCCGTTGTGCATCTTGGTCTGCCATTTCCTGGTCTTCTAAGGTGTGATCCGGTCTCTTGGTACCGCTGGACTACCCGCTGAACAGTCGACAAAGATACACCAATGTTTCTGGCTGTTTCACGCTGGCTCCGCCCAAGTTCCAAAAAAGTTAGGATTCTGTTACATTCCTCTAGCGTGACTGCCATGCTTCACCTCACAGAATAATAATTATGCACGTGGAAGACGTTCACGATATTTTTTTTTGTGACAGAATAGAAATGGAAAGCATCCATAATGACATGAAACAAAAATATTGTTTTTAAAAAAGTCATTATTTTAAATTTTGTTTTTCTAATTAAGTTTTTTTCATCAACCAGTTTAAATAATATGCTATTAGAAGCGCAACTAAAAAGTCTTTATTCTGTCTTTTATTTCATTGATCTAACTTTTACAGTTCTGAAGGTATTTCAATTTTTGTGACTGACCCGTTATTTTTGGAACCGAGTGTAATTGTAATGTGAGCTTAGAAGAGTTTAGACTACAAAGAACTATGAGTTTTATCACAGAGCTGCTACTATTAGAAAATCTTTATGTAATTGGAGCATACGTTTTTATTTTAACCTTTCACGATTTCTATTGTAAGGAAATTGAGATTTATATGCTGCTTACATTGGCCGTTATTAAAATATTTGAAAATCGTATAGAGTGTTAATATCACACGTAACACACATAATTATTATTTCATAAGAGTGATGTGATAATTTTGTGTGAAACGATAACATAATCATTTAAAGTGTTCTTGAATGTTTTATTCTGTAGTAAGTTAGGATCTCTGCCGAGCTACGACCCCCAGCCATGGGCTCACATGGTTCGCGGGCGCAACAGTATTAATGATTTCGAACGGGCGTAGGTCTCGGTAGATAGCGGATTAGGGGTGTCCACTTTGAAAAAACATCGATGTTTTGTTCGATTCGATAAATTGGAACTGTACATCGATGTCTTTCGATCTATTGGGTGAAAACATCGATATTTTGAAAGCATCGAGTACTTTTATTGGGTTCCATACCCAAAAGGTAAAAACGGAACCCTTTTACCAAGATTTCGCTGTCCGTTTGTATGTCAGGTTGTATCGCAAGAACCGCGATATCTTAACAGTTGATTTTTTTACAAATTATGTATTTTTGTTGCAGCTATAACCAAAAATATTAAAATTTAATAAGTGCGTAATGCTCCCAACATATTTTTTAGTAGGTGCACGTCGGCCGCGTCGGCATTATATTGTCAGTCCACTATTGAATTATAAACTTTTCTTTTTTACATAATCAAATACGAAAAAAGGTGTTAGATAAAATTTTAATGGTCAAACTTGAGTTTTTATGAAAGTGATGGGTTATAATCGATTCGATGCTTAAACTGAAAAAACATCGATACATCGAGTATATCAAAATAATTTTAAAACATCGGATCGATTCGATGTATTGCATTGTAAACATCGATGTTTTCAATACATCGATGTATATCGAATATCCCTATAGCGGATCCAAATACATTTATTATCTTCAAAAGTTTAATATCGTAATGTATACTATTATTATAGAGAGGACATATTTGATTGTATGTTTGTTTGAATTGATTAGGCTCAGGAACTACTGAACCGATTTCAAAAACTATTTCACCATTAGAAAGCTATGATATTCAAGAGTAGCATAGGCTATATTTAATGATGAAGAACGGAAGCCACGCGGATCACACCGAGGGAAGTTATAATTTCTGATGAAGTACTTACTCTCTATGCAAAGGAGTACTTCATTGAATACATATATATGTTACTGTAAAAGCTCTAACTACGGTAAATCCAAAGATTTTCCAGTAAAACCTAATATTTACCAACTATTAATGAAAACGTCCAAACAGATTTGGGATTCGAACTTTACTTTTACCACCATTCGTTTGGTAAGCGTTAACATAACCTAACCTAACCTATGATGTACTAAATTCTAACCGTAAAAGCCCGAGAATATCGTCCCTTTTTCATAAATCCTTACATTTACCGACTCATGTCGGTAAATCCTAAGCCTTCCTCCTAAATCTTAGGATTTCCCGTAGTTCGAACTTTTACAGTAACATATACAACTAAAAGTTGCTTATTTAAAATTATATTTCTGATGAGGATGTCAAATCATTAGTCGTTTAATTTTGAAGCCATAATAGAGCATTGCGGTATAATAATTACTTCCGAAAACTATTATTACATTACATAAAGGTAAGTGTACTCGTATAGTGAGTCATTCCTCGTTTCCATAATCTTCGGAAATTTTAATTCTTGGAACTATTTGATTGTCTAATGTCATAACGAAGATGATTTAATCATATAGTTGTATTATTTTAATGGTCAGTTAAGGAGAATTTGTTCTAGTACCTTCTGCTAGTTTCTTCTAGCAAAGAGTAGAACATAGAAAATAAATCATATTTTAGCTAATAACTAAAGTCATAGCAATACATTTTATACTTTGTAAATAAAGCAAATTTTTTTTGCAGGATTTACATTAATGAGATTAAGTTTTACACTTAATTTTCTTTTTCTTTCGCTTGTGACAGTTAACCTATTGATCTCTGTTATAAGTACCTCTACTCTTTTGAGTTCTTTTACTTACTTGTAGAAAAATTTAAGGATGTAGAGCAGTGTTTTATCTGTGGGCTCAATCGTGAAGCCAGACTCGGGGTGTCGCCAAAACCTTTGTCAACTTGCGTCGTGCTTTTTTTCAAAACTCTCGCAGCTTATTACAGAATACCATTTATATGCACAAGGCACTACGACGGGGTCGCCAGAATTTTTCAACCTATAAAAATCGCGAAATCAAAAGGATTGAAACACTGATGTAGAGTTTGCATATATTCGGATGTCGCTAACCTCGAGGGACACAAGACGTAAAAGGGTTTGGAAAACTTTTAGAATATACAAATATTACCTTTTTATGTGTATATTTTCCCTAAGGGCGGATAAAACATTGCACCTATGGGCTGCACCTTTAACCCGTGCAGTTTTACATATGGTGGAACCGATTTTTTTATCAAATATAATTTCTATACCGACACGTTAAGTTATGCATTTTTTATAATAGTTTTTAAGTTTATCGAATTTATATATCATATCTTGTTTTGTGAGATTAAATAAAATTGAAAATTGAAAAAAGTTTGTGTTGAAAAAACCGTCTAAATCAGTTTTACAGTTTTGGAAGTTGGGAATACACAAACAAACAAACAGACAGATTTTTATTATTATAGCGTCTTTTTTATAAATACCCTATTATATAGATATGCATTTAGAAAAAAACTGTTATTTTTGTATTACAAACTTCAATTCTTCTGGGCAACATATTAAAGCAAATACAAATACTTGGAATTCTCCGTAGATTAAAAAAAAAAATCATTCACGCTATCTTCATATGAACGAACACAAAACAAAATTCTTTTTTTTATTGTGTCCAAGTTTGTCGTTTTTCGTACTGGATTTTTAACTATACCTTTATGTATACTGTGTTTAAGTTTTCTATGTACCTACCTAAACCGCACACTTATAAATCTTTTTTTTTAATAAAGACTATAATATAATCTATAGTTAATATATTCGAAAAAGGTTTTACTTTACCAAAAGTCTATTATCTATAATATAAAAATGAATCGCAAAATGTGTTGGTAAGCGCATAACTCTACAAAGCCTGGACCAATTTGGCCAATTCTTTTTTTTTAATGTTCGTGAAAGTTCAAGGATGGTTTTTACGGCGAGAAAAATTCGAATAATTGCCTGAAAACCCCTTAAAACAGCCTTTTTCTTTTTCCCATACAAACGTTTTCTAACTAAAGTGTAGAGTCAATTTGAGCTTTATTTTGTTAATTAAAAACTTGAATTTTTTTGCCAAGATTTTTTAGGGTAGGTGTAGGGTAGGGTAGGGGTAGGGTAGGGGAAGATTAGGGGTAGGGTAGGGGTAGGGTAGAGGTAGGGTAGGGGTAGTGTAGGGTAGGGGTAGTGTAGGGTAGGGGTAGTGTAGGGTAGGGGTAGTGTAGGGTAGGGGTAGTGTAGGGTAGGGGTAGTGTAGGGTAGGGGTAGTGTAGGGTAGGGGTAGTGTAGGGTAGGGGTAGTGTAGGGTAGGGGTAGTGTAGGGTAGGGGTAGTGTAGGGTAGGGGTAGTGTAGGGTAGGGGTAGTGTAGGGTAGGGGTAGTGTAGGGTAGGGGTAGTGTAGGGTAGGGGTAGTGTAGGGTAGGGGTAGTGTAGGGTAGGGGTAGTTTAGGGTAGGGGTAGTGTAGGGTAGGGGTAGTGTAGGGTAGGGGTAGTGTAGGGTAGGGGTAGTGTAGGGTAAGGGTAGTGTAGGGTAGGGGTAGGGTAGGGGTAGTGTAGGGGTAGGAGTACCGCATAAACGAAGTCTCTACGGCCCAGTTTATTTTATACAAATGTTTAGGTCTTTTATGTATCGATTGAGGCAGTACGAAGTCTGCCGGGTCAGCTAGTATTTTTATAAAAATAAGTATGTTTTTTTAAAAAGTCTTTTATCGGAAAAAAGAGCTGTAGGATTAAAGTTTCTATGGAAGTGATGAAAAGACAAAAGGGGCGAACCATGCCAGCCACAAGCAGAAGTATAACAACTAGCGACTCGCCCCGGCTTCACACGGATATTTAACCTTAATTAACACAAAACCTTGACAAATCATACACCTACCCCTTCTTAAAGAATCAATCTATTGGTCAAAACCGGGTGAAATCCGTACAGTAGTTTTTGAATTTATCGCGAATAAAGACTGACGCGGCGGGGAACTTTGTTTTATAATATGTAGTGATTTAATCGTTCGAATCAATAATATAATTGTAAAACACCATCGGAATAAAATGGAGCCGTTAGCGAACAGGAAGCAAGACATTACGATAACCATTTCAACAAAGTGACAACTCTAAACGACTAAACATAATAATTAGTCGTCATCTCGAAACATGTCACAAACCACTGAGTTATTTTGATGGAGGCACACATTGTGAATGAATATAGCGTTGTCGAACAAAACGTGCTGCAGTGAGGTTTTATATCAGCAGGCTGCAGGTCTGCTCGCTTGAGTAAGTAACATTATCCCCCGGTTGCGATTTCACCTGACAAAAATATAGGAAAATAAGTTGCGTTCTAACTTGACTTTTTCGGGTGAAATCTGAACTGAGGGATGCCTTTACTCAGGGCCGGATTTAGAAGTCCGGAGGCCCTAGGGCAACAAAGGAGAAGAGGCCCACTGGCCACAAATTAGTTTCCCTCTAAATGTGTAGAAAATTCGAAGTTTATACCTACTATTCAGGACGATTTGAATTCTGATATTTTACTGATTGTTTAATTTAAGTGAACAAGTATAGATGAATAACCGTTATTACAATATTTAAGAATTAATCATGATTCTACAAAGTACTTTACGTAAAGGTACAACACCGAAAACATAAATAAAATAAAAGTTGTAGAGTTTACTCGTCAGAATTTGAAAGATCTCTATTGTGGGGGCCCCTCTATTGTGGAGGCCCCGGGGCAGTTGCCCTGGATGCCCTCCCTTAAATCCGGCCTTGCCTTTACCTTTATGCAAAAAGTTTAAAATCCCTTTGTAAAATATGCTGTATATGTATATGTGCTTTCAAATTAGTATTTTATATACGGATTTTTTCTAAACAACCGTTACAAAAATATTTTATTTCACGTGCAACTTTAATAATGATAACATGGTGATATAAATATTTCACTGCTTGACAGTTATGGTGATTAAGCGGCGGTGATTATTATCTATCATTGAGTCTTTTTCAGATGACTGCTGGACTACTCCACCGTAGCCTCATCTCCTCTGATCTCTCTCAATTTGCGCCGTAATGTTCGGTCCACCAAACAAATACCCAGATCAAGAATCAACTGTGTAACGCCAAACATTTAAACAGCTCATTCGGTTACACGATCACAACAAGTTGTGAACGGATTGAGCATACAGCTCAGTAAATGAGCTAACAATCGGTTGACAACCCCTCATAAAGTAGATTTGCCACAATGGACGGGACACGGCGCAAGTGATGTATCCGGGCGCACAGTCTTTGGCACGCGGCGCACGGGCCTCTCATTTGCACTTCATCACATTAGCATTTTTGCACCGTGGGAGCTTTGCACTGCATATTTGGCAAGGATCGGTACACGCTGTAGTGTACCATGTCGGCCATGAATGTGGAATTGCGGATCAGCCGGCGGATTTGAAGCGGTTGTATCTTTTATTTTTTGTTTGGTACCTATTCGTGAAAATTCGAGCTGAAATGTAGTGCCTACGTTTAGGAAGTAAATTTGTAATGTATGAACGACATGACAGGTGATCTAATTGAAGTATAGGATTTGTAGATGACAAACATTGAAGTTGCCGATTTTAGTTATGATATGCATGCATTCAGCATCCACTGCACGTGAGTGCGTTTTTAAATACTTGTTATTGTGTGTTAATTCTTGAGGTAGACTTTTTGCAAGGATTATTATGTATAAACAAAACCAGCAATATTTTTAGTGTTTTCGTATGCGTATAATAAGTTCTTTGAGGTTGTAATGTTTGTTTATTAAAATGTCTTTAAAATACCTCAGCATTAGTAGCATGATATACCTACGTGGTTCTTTTTTTAGGGTTCCGTAGCCAAATGGCAAAAAACGGAACCCTTATAGATTCGTCATGTCTGTCTGTCTGTCTGTCTGTCTGTCTGTCCGTCCGTATGTCACAGCCACTGTTTTCCGAAACTATAAGAACTATAATGTTGAAACTAGGCAAGTAGATGTATTTTGTGAACCGCATTAAGATTTTCACACAAAAATAGAAAAAAAACAATAAATTTTGGGGTTCCCCATACATAGAACTGAAACCCAAAATTTTTTTTTTCATCGAACCCATACTTGTGGGTTATCTATGAATAGGTCTTCAAAAATGATGTTGAGGTTTCTAATGTAATTTTTTTCTAAACTGAATAGTTTGCGCGAGAGACACTTCCAAAGTGGTAAAATGTGTGTCCCCCCCCCTGTAACTTCTAAAATAAGAGAATGATAAATCTAAATAAAATATATGATGTACATTACCATGCAAACTTCCACCGAAAATTGGTTTGAACGAGATCTTGTAAGAAGTTTTTTTTTAATACGTCGAAAACCGCAATTTACCTTTCATTCAATCAACTCGAATATAAAAATATAAAATAACATTTCATTTCATAAACATACGCTTTTTTATTCTTGATATCAAAAATAGGTACGCACTTGTAACTGATACGGAACCCTTCGTGCGCGAGTCCGACTCGCACTTGGCCGGTTTTTTATTTCGATGTGTATCGATTAGTATGTATTATATGTATGTATATGTATCGATTCAACTATCGCGGAAATTGGATTTAATAAACATGATTCGAATTCAGATTTTCAACTTGAGCTTTTATTTTATACAGGTAATCAAAATCATATTTTGGTTTAAGAACAATGTGGAATAAGATTAGCTTTTCTTGCAAAAAGATCTAAGACAAGAATTTGGTAAAATTATAATTTTACTTCCTGTTCCGTGATAAATAAACGTTTGTACTTTTAAAAAAAGTAAAAAATATCATACAATCACCGCCAAAATGGTAGCTAGAATGAATTTGAAAACTAGTTCCAATTTCCACCCACAGCTAAAAATTGGCGTTCCATTTATAGTCCGATTCTATTGGAGTTGCCGAAACAGAACAATTTGTTACGCGATAAACTTTGTTTATATCGAAGGATTAATTGAATCAGTTATACTTACAAGCTTTTAGTTGGTGACAAATGTTTGTGTTCTTATAATTAAATACCACAAACAAAGTTATACTTAATACAATACACTTTTTCCTCTTCTGATATTGCTAAATATTGTATTTGGAATAATGGAATGAGGCAAAGTAATTTCTGGTATGTTATTCCGCTGGACGAGGGAACGGAAAAAGAATCTATGGGCCGTATTCAGTGGCATAGTTTAATAATTATTTTTCTTAGCAGTCTGCGTTTAAATTTTCAACATTATTCAATTTGTGTAGTCCTCTTGATCGACTTCGGTGACGGTTATCGAACTCTAAAGAGATAGGACAACTGTGCAGGACATATTATATGGTGCACAAGCAAGTGCGGTTAAGTTGGTGCACTTTCCTTAATTTAGATTCCTACAAAACATACCTACTCCTAAAATCCAGAGGTTTTACGGTTTACCGTTTCACCCACACGACACGGGAAAATATAGTTCAAATTATAATCGTTAGTTTGCTGTTTACATGTGCACTAATGTAATAACTTAAAATCACTATATTAAACATAAAATATATCATGTTTTTTATATTTAACAACGTGCGGTTTCACACGCGTATTTTCGGTTCCCATGGAAACTTCATATTTAAATATAGCCTACTAGTTTTTCCCGTGGCTTCGCTCGCATTGAAGCCAATTTCCCTATGTTACTTCTAATACCTCCAAGAATATATGTACAAAGTTTCATGATGATCGGTAGAGTAGTTATCGCGCGGAAGCGTAACAAACAAACGGACATTCACATTCATAATATTAGTAGGGACAAATCAAATCATAAAAAAAAGAAATCACTCGTACGTGTTTCACTTGGGTTGCCAACTGAAAACTAGCGCTTGGTGTTGCCTAGCTAACATGGAGATGGCGACTTTTTCGGTAGAACATGCATGGTTACCTACTTGCTGTTGTTTTTTTGCATATTTATATTTAATATGTACTTTGTGTGACAACTTCCGTAGCGTAGCGGTATTTGGCTCGCTTTAAATGTCGGAGGTCGTGGGTTCGATCCCTACGCTGGACAAGAAATCTTTGTATAAATTCTAAGATTTCTTTCCGGGTCTAGTTGGTTGAGGGACTACCCTCCGTGACTCGGAAAGCACGTTAAGCCGTTAGTCCCGATTGTTATTACATCATCTATAATAATCGTATATCAAGGAACGGGCAGCAGCGTTTCCTTGTGTTGTACAAAATAATACTGCGGTCACCAAGCGTGGTGACTATGGCAACTACCCTCCCTCGGGTGGAGGCCCATGTTCAGCAGTGAAACGGGCTGATGATGATGATGATGTTATACCTACTTTGTATTACCGTGTGTGTTGTGCTCAATAAAATGTAATTTCTTTCTTTTAATTTAAATTTTAAAATAGGTATTTATTGTTAAAACTTAGACAGATATTCTATGCTAAAATCGTAACCAGAACTGAAACAATTTGAAAATATACAATTACTTATCCCCACCACATAAAAATCGTCCGAGTCGGCTTACATAGACAAAACAATTTGTTATGCGATAAACCGTGTTTTAAGTATATCGAAGGATTAATCGAATCAATTATTATACTACAAGCTTTTACTTGCTGACAAATGTTTGTGATCTAATGGATGAGTGACTTTATTTAAGTGCATGTCAATTTGTATCGATGTAAGATTGCCCTATAATACATAATGTTGCTATGCTCTTATCTATGACATAAATTATACGTTACTAGCATAGGATTATGATGTATATGTAAACACATTAAAAAATATGATTGAAAGGTAAATAGATCATGTGATCGATTTTTTAGTAATAAATTTGTCACCGTAAGCCAGCTTAAACCTTTTTTTTGTTTTTTTTTTTGTCCGTGGCGATATGCTTTTTCCGCGACTACTTATATCCGCATACACTTAGTCTGGCCATAAATACTGTAACAATTTAAAATAAACAAAATATTACATTTGAATTTGGAATCTGTTATTTTTATATGTTTGTTCATTGTGTTTTCTCATTTTCGCGTCATTAAATTATCAAATAATTTGAGATATTAAAGTGGGGTGATAAAGAGAATCGAATCGCTGTGATTGTATTACACAAAGTTAGACTAAGGATTTGTATTTTTCTATACAAACTATGACCCCTCATTTCATTGCCTTAGGGGGTGACGGATACTCACGTCATTATTAATATCTGAGTGACAAATTTCAGCTCAATCCGTTCTAGCTATGTGTGACATAAATAACGTTATGACGATCGATCCGGTCATATAATCGGGACCAAAGATATTATATCATTAATAGCCCTTTTATACATACACAACTGAACATGGGCCTCCTCTAAAACGAACTTGGCAAGCCAGGATCCTTGAGGAATATTGCCATAATAAGCAAGTTTGGCAGTCGGATTTGTGATAACTAGTAATATGGTGAGTAACCTTGAGCTGATAGATACTGCTGTCCATCAGTCGTATGACCCTTAGTTGCCTCTTACAGCACCCTTGGGAAGACATGAAGTGGTACGTTCTAAGAAACCATAGGATAGTACTTACAACAATTGATTTAACGGAAACAGCCTATTTTCTATGTAAAACAATTTAATTTATACTTAAAAATAATGAAAGGTAATAAAAAACATCGTTTATTTAAGAATCTTCGTTATTTAAAAAACCCCGTAGATTTTTCTTGAAAACTTGCAGCTTAGCGTTTGAAGTGTCTTGACGTTAGCGTGGATTTACTCGAGGGTTTACTTTAGACCGTCTAATGGTGCCGGCTAGGAAGCAGCTAATGAAGAACTAACTTAGTGTTCTCATGCTTTATTTTAATATATTTTTAATTGTTTTACTGTAGAATCTCGGACAGTCTCTGCTGTATTATTTTATTTACTATATAAAAGCTTCCTGAGCGCGATTTCCACCACGTAGCACCCGTTCCCTTGGGAATTTCATAATTAAATACATAAAGCCTATGTGACACTGTACTGAATAAAGTAGCATTCAAAAAAAAAAATGGAAATCGGTAGTGCTGGAGCATATTCATTGCAAACAATCAATAAAATCTTTCCTCTTTATTATATACTAGCTTTTACCCGTGGCTTCGGCCGCATTGTTTTTTTTTTAATAAAAAGTATCCTATGTTACTTCTGATACCCCCAAGAATATGTGTACAAAGTTTCATGATGATTTGTTTTACGGTTGAGTAGTTTTCGCGTGAAAGCGTAACAAACAGACGGACATTCACACTTATAATATTAAGTAGGGAAGTATAGACATCGTACGATCAATAATTACGAAATACTATGAACGTCAAGATGACGGGACGACATAAATTGTTATTGTATTAAACAATAACAATAAATTTTCTAGTTACGTTCAACCGTAACTAGAAAAAACTTGTATTTAACTATAAATTTTCTCTGACAAAAATCTAAGTAAGTATCTTTGAGAGTGGCCTGAAACTGAGTATATTGGGTTTTCTATGCTTGCAACAGTGTTTAGTTTTTCTATTTGGCATTCAGGGCTCCCACACAAAACTGCGATGCGATGCGATACGACGCCGCATGCAGCAAATATCTACGTGCAAGCTCGCAGATATTCGCGGTTTTGTGTGGGAGCCCTATTGGTCCGAGCGAACGCCGGCTACCAAACACTTATCTGCTTCTTCGAAGCCTATTTAGATTTTTCTCAGGAAGTCGGTAAACGGTTCACCATTCGTCTGATTTCTCACCGGTCTTGTCGATATAACCGTCTCACCGCAACGTGTATTGTGTTTTCCAATGTCAAATCTCCAATCTCTAAGGAGTTTGACCACCGTGGGCCAAACCTGTTGGAAGAATAATACTCAGAAAATTATAATATCGTGTTTCTCTATATCAAACTCATAAATGAAAACACTTGCTTCTTATTATTTCATTGGTTCAATACCTACTTATTAATAAGTCTTTACTCGAGAGGGACACTATAATTCTATACCTTTATCATTTCATTCGTCTTCAGAAACAGTCTTTGCAATATCAAAACATTGTAATACCAATTATATACAAGTCTATGACGGAAACGTGACGAACCAACGGTTAAGTTGTTTACATATAATTTACGACGCGACGTCGCGTCGGTATCAGCACGTCGCGTCGCATCGACGCCCGGTGTCAGGCGTCACATCGCCACTACTATGATTACGCGATCATCCACGAGCGCAGGATTACGCTTCCTATATGTCATAGAGCGAGTTTGAACGCCACCAACTTCATTAGCGTAGCACGTTATAACTAATAATAAAATAACTGACATTCGGATGGATTAGCAGCGGCACAGTTACACATAACATGCTCAGAATTCAGAAAAAAAACTTTAGCAATATGTTGTGCTGAAGGGGAAAGGGCCGGCAGGATAAGGATTGCTATTGCTGTTCATATCTACTATAATTGCACTTCCTTCACTTCCATTGCGTTTCCTTTGAGTGTTTTTAAATTAACAGAATCAGGAGCCGGAAATAATAGGCTCCTGAGTGTCTTTGTGAGCGAGCGTATAATTACTACGTTATATTTTAAGAGTGCTGATAGAAAGTAACTTGTAACAATTACCTAGTACATGTTTGATTGAATTAATAAAGAGACTCGCAATGGCTGGTACATGCTTAATTATTTATTTATTTAAAACATTAGCACATCTTTGTACATAGGCGGACTTAATGCCAGAGGCATTCTCTCCCAGTTAACCTTTGGGTGGTGCAGAGACAAAGTGGTAGGTACGCTTAAATTGTAAGCATTCGTTATGATATAAAAACCGTCAAGGTAGGTATACAACTAATTAACGTAAAATAAAGTATAATAAAAACATAAAGGTAATACAATAAGTATATTATAATACTATATCATTTAATACACTATACTATACATCACACAAACATGTTCATACATAATATACATATATATAAATATATATAAGACATCTATGACTACCGAGAATAGTCATAGATGTGATTCATTTAGATCAAAAATCAGAATGCGAGACACTAGACAGTGACTCTGAGCGAGGTGCACGACACATAGGTACGGCCGTAGGCTGCTATAAACTTACACGAACATGTGGTGAAAGGTTCGCGTAATGACGTTAAATAAAGATGTTAGGTAGCTGAAAGCCTCTTTCGTTTGCAGTACACCGGAATACAAGTACACTAAACTAATGCGATTAGCAGGCCGCGCCAAGGCTTCCCTTCTTAAACACACTTATAGCAAGCTAGGCTAGGGATATTGCAAAGGAATTCTGCATGTTACCTGCTAATGTGTTGGTAATTTCTATGGCGTATATCCAGCAGAACTTAGTGATCCGATTTGAAATAAGTAATAAGTTTCTTTCCGAGTCTGGTTGGCTGAGGGTCCGTTGGTCGCGATTGTTATAACATTATCTACAACAAATGGTAGGTATATATAACAAGGGAACGGGCAGCGGCGTTGCCTTGTGTTACAACATAATTCTGCGGTGACCAACCCGCCTGCCAACCTATGGCAAAACCCTCCCTCGGGAGGAGGCCCATGTGCAGCAGTGGATGTTATACGGCCTGATGATGATGATGATGGAGCACTGCTCGCCTTTATGCCCGGTCAAGTAGCAAATTAATCCTCCTAGACATATTATGTCCGTCTGAAGTTCTATCGCATTGGTTTCGGTGGTTGTGCACAACCTAATTGACTAGTTAGTGTTTAAATCTATATTCATTGTCTGCGTAAATAATAACAGATTATAATTTGAAAAAAAAAACAATAAAATACAGAGCAAAGTATGTTTTAAACTCATTAAATATTCATTTAAAATTAATTAAATGAATATAAGAGACAAAGAAAATAAAAATAAAAAATAGCTCATTTGCTTTACTTGGAATATTATTTCATATAGCCATTTAATATCAAAACCTTCCAAAATTGGTATAAGAAGCGAGAGCATGATTCATTAATAAGAATCTCGAAAATAAATACAGTAAAACCATTTTTTTTTTTAATTAATCAATGTTTGTGATACCTCTCTGTTTTATATTGATATTGCCAAACTTGCAAATATATAACTACCACCTATCATTCTATAAAGCGGCCAGAATCGACGTGAAGGTATTTCCATCGGTGATTGTCATGCAAGTCTGCGGATAAATTGTATCTATCCGGTCGCTGAACAACATCGAAAACCTTTTAGCATTGACCGAGGTTTCCTTAAATCGACATCGATGTGAATATTCGACGTGTATTTCAGTTGTTCGCTTTAATTGATACTAGTATCTTCATTAAAATTTTTATACGATGCGGAAATATTATTTTTGTTTGGATGGACATGTATGGTGGGTCACGAGGCTTTTGTTACTTCATCGGGCAAGGGAAAATATTTATAGGAATAAAAATGAATTCCGTATTTTAAAGTAAAATTGCTTCATTATCATTATTTTGTTAATAATTCTCTACGAGTTCAATTTTCCAAGAATTTTCCGTTGCTTGCTATAAAGTAGTGCCAAAAATTTTGCTGGCATTTTTAAAACAATATTATTTCTTGATTATATCCAGTAGTACCATCTCTTACTTATGTCACTCTGGCCATGAATCTTGTCCCAGTTTAATGATAGGAATGTAATTCTTAGGATATAAAGTAGGTAACTTTCGCTCATTCAATTTCACTCACACTAATAGAAACGACAGCAATAACTTTTTCTTTTACTTATTTGACATCATCACTCATAGGGGACCCCGTATATTCTACGATGTTAACAGCAGATGCTGAACCAGCTGTTCGGACATCTGTCTCTGTCTTCATTCGTACCTACTTAACGTCAAGTTAAGCATCTATTAAAACCCTAAATTTAAAACATTTTTTTTTGCATTTCTCTAAAAATACAAATTTATTTTTTTATATTTTTAAAGATTACTCGCGAAGTTTATGCAGTAGTATTATTGTTAACCCCTAGTGTTAAGCTAACATGCACGTCGATTTCACATCGGCAGTGCAATAGGATCCAATCGCAAGCCAACGCCCTAGCAATTGGGCTACGGCTACGGCCGATTAAAAATAATTTATTTAACGAAAATTTTCGAAATTCCAAATAATAAACGAACTGTTTTCTTAAATTGGGGAGTTAACAACTAGTTTTTCTTTCCATTTCGGTAGTAAGGAGTCGTAATACATCGATGGACGTTCTTACTCGGCCCTGGTCTTATTCCCAATCAAGAATTTGGCAGGACAATACCGCGGCTCCGTGGTTCAAAGATCACGTGCCATCTCGACTTAGTACGTGCCTATTAGAATTCAAAGGCCGTGTATTCGATGTAGGTTAACAACTTTGCCAAGTCTTATTATAAGCCGGTCTGTGTCGTAGACTTGAAGTCCCCTTAGAGTCATGGGGGAACCCCATAGCGTGATTGTAAACGGCTAAAATTATTGTCGAGTTCCGATTTTGGTTTTTGCTAGTGGTTAGGGTGGTTAGTTAATTGTGTTCAATGTATTCCTTATTTTATTTATGATTGGTTTTGATTATAGTTTGCGTGTATATTTCGTGTAAAGTCCTGCAACAGATTGCTATCAATTCAAGGCTAGTTATCACCGTACTGCGATCACCAATTGGCCTGCCTAGCGTGGTGATTATGGCAAAATTCCTTAACTTAGGTTTGTTTAGAGGAGATCCATATTCAGCAGTGGCTTTAAAAGGCTGTTCAGCTTAATTCTGAAAAATCAGATATCAATATTTTTTTCAATTTCAATTTTTTTTAGGTACTTTTTATCGTAATTAATCAAATAGATTTGTTGCAGATGCAAAGACTTTTTACTATTATTATCTACTAGCTTCGCCCCGCGGTTATACCCGCGTTACTCTGCTCCAGTGGGTCGGAGTGTGATGTTTTGTAGCCTATATGTCAATCCAGCGTATAACCTATGCCGGTGCAAAAATCATTTCAGCCAATTCTGTTAAGTAGTTTTGACGTGAAAGAGTAACAAACTTCCATCCATCCATCCATCCATACTTAAAACTTTCGCGTTTATAATATTAGTAGGATAAAGAGTATTACCGCTCTGTAATCTTTGCTTTCTTTTTTACTTTAACCTTTAAGAATTTATTTTTTGTTTCGTTCTTTTAGTAGATCGAAATAGCTCCACAATTATTTTATGTAGTTAGTAACTTGTACCTACTATCAATTGCAGTATACAATATCATATTTAGACTACTATCAGCACCCTTTTTAAAACCGTGGAATTTTAGTGCATATTTTCAGAACGTTTTATTTGAATGTTGGACATGTGAAGATCGCCACTAGGCTTTTGCTACTTAACCGGGCCGACAAGATAACTTTTATACTTTTACTTTATTTTTTCTCAATTTTGAAGAAAAATAGTAGGTAATTGGTTAAATTTGGTTTTCAAAACTTTTTATAATGATAGAATTGTATTGAAATCCCTTGTTCTATACTTCTTAGTATAACTTATTTTTAGGAATTAAAAATAGTCCCATTATAGTAGTTTATGTTGGCGAAATAAATAATAACCTATTTATTTGACTGAATTGCCCTATTCAGTCAAATTATCCTAAACTTTAAACTTCTTAATACAACTACATGAAAGTACCAAACAAAAATTATTTATTTATATTATTTTATTTTAAACTTTAACCGTTTCAGTTATATGCGCCCATATAAGTAGGTAACTAAACAAACGAGTCAGATTTAATATGCGCATGAGTTCCGTTCTATAGTTAACGTAACTACCTACAATAAAACCCTGTTTATTGCTGTTTGTATGCGTCCGAGTATAGCTTCCTCATAAACTAAAATTCTAACAATCCTTAGGCTGAATCTATATTGGGCGTCGAGCTCGTCGAGCGTGCTCGCGCTCGCGTCGTTCGCATCATTCACGCGCTCAATGAACGCGCCCATTGTGGGTTCAAGCACTTCAAGCATACAGTTAGGTAGGTACCTAACTGTATGCTTGAACCCACACAAGTTATTTTCAAAGTTAAAAAAAAAACTGAGATAGCTATACATGGTTATTTGTAAAACACCGGTATCCTCTCAGGACTATATTACTAACATCATAAACAACAACTTTTGTTCTACGACTTTTTACAAATACATTTCCAAAAACAAACCTTCAATATTTCGTTGTCCTATCTAACACATTTCAACTCTGTATTACCCGCTCCCCTCGCTATTGTCGGTACTATCGCTCCCTTTTGCTTCGCATAGACTTCGTAACATTTAGAGCGTTGAATTTAAATATTTTTATTTTTGTGTGTAAATCTGATGAATTAAAATATGATGAATTTTTAAAAGTCATAGAACAAAAGTTGTTGATTATGATGTTAGTAACGTAGTCCTGAGAGGTTACCGGTGTTTTACAAATAACCCTGTATAGAGTAATATTTTGAAATTATCTAAAGTGGAAATTTTATTTTGACAGATTTTATATGGATGTCCATCTGTCAAAACCGGATCCGTTCCGCTGCCATACCTACTTAAAAACATTTAGTTAGTTAGTTAGTTTTGTTTAAGATAAATTTATAAAGTTACGTTAGGTCCATAATACAAACATTGCAGTAGTTTATTTAAAAATATCGTTTATTGAAGAAGATCTAAGCATACTGTGTCTAAGCCTAGTTACCCTATTGTGAATTTCTAATTGGCGCCAGTGGATTTAATTTAAATGACTTTCACATTGCTTATACGGCCGCGGGTATGAATAGGCTAGTTGACCCATATAAAATTATGTTACAATGATGTTTATTTCTGAAAGTATTTGTCATATGGAACCTAAATATAATCTTTTCTGTTCAAAAAACTGGAAGAATGTTGTATAAACTTAATATGTTTTTTTTTGTTTATGTCTAAAAACGCGATCAGCTATATGTAGACGTCATACCTACGTCTAGTTAAAAATAATAATACTAATAATTCTTTATTTCTCTCAAAAGGTACAGAGGATCGACAATTTAAATTACATAAACGCAAAACAAGAACGCAATTCTTTACTATTACATTTTATATACTTAAATACTATGTATTTAAGTATTTATCTATCTATGTATATAAGTATGTATATCGTCGCCTGGTACCCATAGTACAAGCTTTGCTTAGTTTGGGGCTAGGATGGTCTGTGTGACATTGTCCCTAGATATTATTATTATTTTCTGTGTCATGACGTCATCAATCTAGGATTGATTCTTTTTTTGTTGGAAAAAAAATATTTCAAAGGTAGTCCCATGATAAGGAAATCCGGATTTGATGATGACTACCAAAATGACTGACATCGTTTTCATCTGTAAATGTCGCATTAATTTTAAAATATTTATTTTATCGCTTTCTGGATCTAAAATCTAAAATGCCATATTTTTCTTAGTCTAGTAAAACCATTCTTAACCATATAAAAATGTTTCAAAAAAAATTTAACAGTGGACTGGAGGCTGGTGGCCGCGCGGTGAAGAAGACGCGAACACGAAGTCAGCGGTAACGCATTGCTTTAGTGCGAGTCCTGCTGCACGCTGAGTTCGTGCCCTAGACCTTAAAATTACATGGTTCGTTTTAATAAGCGGCTTCTACCTTCCAACGAGTCGCCAATTAGCTCTCCATTGCACTGCAGTACTAAAGCCTATTATTATTTCACTCAGTCAGTTGACTCGCTTTCAGCATTAAAATATGTAAATATATGCATTAAAATATGTACAGTATAACAAAAATGTTCCAACTGTCTATTTACTTTCAATTGTTATGCATAGTTATTATAGTACCTACATATATATTAGTTTATGTACTGGGTCTAATCTACACTAATATTATAAAGAGGAAAGATTTGTACCTATTTTTGTATGTTTGTATGTTTGTAATGAATAGGCTCTAAAAGTACTGGGCCGATTTAAAAAATTCTGTCACCATTCGAAAGCTACATTATCCACGAGTAACATAGGCTAATTTTTATTTTGGAAAAAAATAGGGTTCCGTAAGATATTTGGGTTTTTCTGACACAAGGTGTAAAAAATCAACCAGAAAAGTTACTTATTTTGCGTACGCTGCCTAAACTATAAAAGATAGAACCATAAAATATTCTAATTAATTATAGATCTTATAAATATCTACAAAAAAGTCCGGGACACACTATACCTATCTATGTCGAGTGAGGCACAACGACCATTTTTTTATTTAGAAATCTTGATTTTTTTTTGGACTACATTTAAACGCGTTTATTTTACTCATGCTATTAATCCTTATCAAAATAAATTATTTCATCACTAAGTACAGTTTATGTAGATAATGTTTGGTCTTTGAATGATTAAAATTGGACGTTTGGTTTTAAAGTTATGGCGAAATTAAAATATTACGATTTCTGCTGCACGGCCCGTTGCGAAGTCTAATAATTTTCGTGCGATTTTTTTTAGATTTCGTTCTTAAAACTACACCTACGCAAAAGTTCTTCTCAGAGCTAATCAACAGTTCTTCTCAGAGCTAAACAACAGTTCTTTTCAGAGCTTTGAAAATGTCTAAAATGCCTAATCCCTAAAATGCCTATTAATTACATCATTAATTATATTTTCATCATTAACAACTTTAACATCCACAGAAAGACAATCTGTGCAGCCTGCGGATAATGACTGCGTTGTCGGTGTCTGTGAATTGACCTGGGAATCATTTTGCTGACCGTGTCTTTCCTGGGTAGGCTTTTTGCAGCGGTAACCGACATCCGCACGGAGCCGCGGGCGACCGCTATCACTACATCACCACATATTATAAACAAAGTCCCCTGCCGCGTCTGTCTGTCTGTTCGCGATAAACTCAAAAACTACTACATCGATTTTCATGCGGATGTTACCAATCGATAGAACGATTCTTCCGGAAGGTTTACGTATATGATTTGTTTAGTTTATGTGTACATTTGACTAATATATATTGATATTTGTCAGAGGTGTCGGAAAAAATTAAGCCATTTGGGAGCTTTCAACGAAAACGCTGCCTAAACCCTATGAGATATAACAAAACAATGTATGGTGGCAAATATTCTTCTCTTTTAGATCTACAAAAAAGTCTGCGATAGCGTATGTCTATCTTTCAAGGTTAACTTGCTATATCCATTATATCTTAGAAAAATGATAATTTCTAATGCGGTAATTGTAAAGCTAATCAGACAGATTCAGTATTTATCCTTATCATTTTAAATGAGTTAATATTCTTAAGCATTTCATGCAGATTATTTTACCCCTACACTATATACTTTTAATGAATAACTTAGAAGTTATCGCAAAATAACAGCGCGTATTTTAGGTAGGCCTAATGCGATTATGCGCGCTCGATCCTTAAGAATTATAGGGCAATTTTTTTGTTTTGTGTTCGTTGTAACTATGATGGATAGATACTTGAATACCTATTTATTTAGTGTTTGTTGTATTGTTAGTCCTGAAGAGTATAGGTATTTCATACGATAAAAGTATACCCACCTACTTATTTCACTGAGTTTTAGTAGGTCATCATCATCATCAGCACGTATATCGTCCACTGCTGAACATGGGCCTCCTCCCGAGGGAGGGCATTGCCATAGTCACCACGTTTGGCAGGCGGGTTGGTGACCGCAGAATTATGTTGTAACACACAAGGAAACGCTGCTGCCCCTTCCTTGATATACGATTATTATAGATGATGTTATAACAATCGGGACCAACGGCTTAACGTGCTTTCCGAGGCACGGAGGGTAGTCCCTCAACCAACCAGACCCGAAAAGAAATCTTAGAATTTACAAAAAGATTTCATGTTCGGTGTGGGGATCAAACCCACGACCTCCGAGATTTAAAGCGAGCCAATTACCGCTACGCTACGGAGGTAGGCCGAATGCGATTATGCGCGCTCGATCCTTAAGAATTATAGGGCAAATTTTTTGTTTTTTGTTCGTTGTAACTGTGATGGATAGATACTTGAATACCTATTTATTTAGTGTTTTTTGTATTGTTAGTCCTGAAGAGTATAGGTATTTCATACGATAAAAGTATACCCACCTACTTATTTCACTGAGTTTAAGTAGGTACATATATTAATTTGTTTCTGTTTGTTTTGACCAAATTTTGCCCGTTTGTTAGAGGTTTAAAGACATTATGTAGTATAATTATCAGTATTGTACCCGTGCGAAGCCGGGGCGGGTCGCTAGTACTATTTAATTTAATAAAAAAACAAATAAACTACGGTCTAAACATAATAGCTATACTTTTGATTTTTAGGGTTCCTTACCCGAAGGGTAAAAACGGGACCCTGGTAATAAGACTTAGCTATTTGTCTGTCTATCTGTATATCAAGAACAAATACTAAAAATAAAATGAAATAAATATTTAAGGGGAGTACCATCTAACAAACTTTTTTTTTGCCCTATTTTGGTCGATATCAATAAGGCAATAGGTAGGCACTTGAAAATGGTACGGAACCGTTTTTTTGTTTGTTTGTACTACTAAATTACCACTTTTTCAATTCTGAACGAATTGAAAAAGTGGTAATTTAGTAGGTAACTTATTTTGCTAACCAATAAAGGATTTGACCGCCAAATGGATTGCGAGTTTTTTTTTCGGACTGTCCTGTATAGCTGCTGCTTTGCTACTTCACCACTCATCACTCCAGCCTAGATAAATGGTTTAAACACTACAAACTAAGCAACCTGCGCAGGTCCCTTGTGGGACTTGAGCCGAAGTCCAAGTCCCACAAGGTACGTCCTCTTTGGGGGGGTTTGCGATGTTTAAGCAATCCCTGTACAGTAATGTCGTTATGTTTTGTTGGCTCTCTACCTCTTCTCGCGGACGACGACGCTAACTACTCTGAGGACCTAGACAACATGCTACTACAGCAGAGTGATCGCTAACTCAAATGTGTAGATACTTGACATTTGTCATGTAATTAGCCTTTTTCCGGGGAAGATTTAAAAAAGATCCGCTAGGGGCAGCACCGGGGGGGGGGTATATCACCGGTGCTGCTCCTAGCGGATAGCGGAAAAAATTACGGGCATTCATTGATTGATTCTTATTTGAAATAGCTACCCGTGCGTGGTTTCACTCGCGTAGCTCAAGTTCCCGTAGGAACTTCATAATTAAATATAGCCTATGTTACTCAGGGATAATGTAGCAATCTAATGGTGAAAGAATTATCGAAATCCGTTCAGTAGTTTTTGATTTTATTTTTTACAAACATACACACACCCAAAAACACAAATCTTTCGTCTTTATAATATTAGTATAGAAGAATAGACAAGCGAATCGATCGTTAGGATAACCATATATTATAAAAGTAATTTTAATGCTATTGAAAAAGTATATAGGTACAAAGATCGATTGTACTATCAAAAATAGCAATTCGCTGAATATTAACATCACGGTGTGGCATTATCGGCTTTGGCGGTGTCGTAGACTAATCTCGGGTGATACATCATTATGTCAATTGGCTCACTTTTTGCTCCCCAGCCCAATATATTAGAGTGCATTATGTTATCTATCTTTCTTTGTCAGTGAAACTCTCATATATATCTATTATTTAATTGTTAAGTACTTCCCTTTTGATGTTGACGGCAGCTTAACCATGTTATTCCATTAGTAAGGGAATAAGTCTAGCTCCGTGTCGTAAGTACAAGTCTCGCTTTAGGTCGTTGGCTGTTATTCCCACATCCGTACAAGATTTTTAAATAAGTAAATTAAATTCAAAGATTTCATTCCGGTTCTGTTTGGTTGAGTTTATAACAATATCTATAACAATTGTATAACAAGGAACGGGTTTCACTGTGTTTAACGATATAATACTGCGGTCACCAACCTGCCTGCCAAGCGTAGTGTCTATGTCTGAACCCTCCCTTAGGAGGAGTCCCATTTCAACAGTGAACGTTATACGGGCTGATGATGACGAAGGGTATAAAATAAATACTTTTATAAATAAAATACAGACTAAAAGAATGCCTGGTTGGTCTAGGGTTGACCGTAACAATCGAGATGCCGGGGACTCGATCTCGAAGAACGGAATAAAAATGTGTTTCCAGATTTTTCCTCTCGAGAAACATCTATGTACAATCCCGAAGTTAGTAAATTCTGAGACTACGTTAAGCTTTATTTCGGTCTAGCACCTGATCTCTCACCAGTCGATAAAGCAGTCTTACCGGATTTTAAGAATAAGTGAAGGTACAGGCAAAGAACAGGCAATGTTTTTTTTTTTTTGTCTATGTCTTATTTAAAACATATCTTTATCTATGGTTACTTAACCAGTCACAATCTTTTAAAAAAAGCAAACAGATTTCGTGGAAAAGACGTTTTTATTTGTGACCGAAACAATAATCTCAATAAAAACAAAATACTTCCTAACTTTTAATTGCGTTTTATTGAAAAATGTTTTTATTTGGACATTCCCTGTTCTTTGCATGTACCCTTCAAATTAATAAAGAGAGCACCTGCGCATACACTTGTGCACTATAATATGTCCTAAATGATACATGTTGCGATCGAAATCAGGCTGATGCGTTTTTGCTACAAGAGGTCACCCGTTAATGTCCTTCATAAATCGACACCTACTCCAAGTTTACTTTGCACAGCAGTTAAGCATTGCCATTCAACGGGGCAACGCTGCCAGTATTCTGGGAACCTTGACAAGTTGTATAGATTTAAAATAGTCAGTATTTTATAATTAAGTTTTAATTTAAATTGCCAACTTTCGGTTGTGTATAGGTATTATATTTTCCTTCATAATACATACATACTTCTACATAATTTATTAGCTCGAAAATAATATTCAAGTTACAAGAATTTGAATTTTTATTTCGGGCTAACGATGTCAGTAGATCAGGGCCAAAGTCTGCTAGAACTTAGTCTTGTAGCAAAACATTAATTAAGAATACTAGTAAAAAAAAAGTGGTTTCACAGCTAACCAAATGAATACAAACAAGACAGAATATTAAATTAATGCTGAAAGACTTCAGCATTAATTTAATATTCTTAGAGTAACTTTTGCTGTTATTTCACATCTCTTTTTTATACTATTTTTTTAATTGTGTGCTATTAGGGTTGGTATGCATAAGGGCAATTTATTTATTAACAGAGAAGAGAATTTTTATTATAACCTATCTACTAGGATCCAGATATTACCCTCTACAACACAACGCGCACTGAAACACATCGCTCATGCTCGCATCGAACGCATGCTCGAGGAACGCGCTCTCTAATGTGGCCTAAGCTTACAGGGCGATATTTGTGCCCTAAAGTTCTACGTTCCAGTATTTTATTTATAAAGTGCTTCCAATATATGCCGTCTCTTTAACGGTTGAAGATATCATGAGTAATGATTACGACAGTCAAAAAAATATTTTATTACTTATATATAAAGCTGAAGAAATTGTTTGCTTGAACGCGTTAATCTCAGGATCTGTTGATCCGATTTGAAAAAAATATTTTAGTATTAGATAGCCCATTTATTGAGGAAGGCTATAGGCTATATTTTATCATGAAGTTCCCAAGGGAACGAGAGATACGCGGGCGAAAACAAGCGTGAGGTGAGTGAGTCCCCCTCACACCGTAAGGTTCGACCAGTACATATTGTATTAGAAAACGCCTCTATGCAAGTAAAACTTATATTTGAAAATAATTTAAACTTTGGTTGATTTTTTTTTTCACAAAATTTTATTAACTGTCACAACCACTATACGTGACCCTGTTAAAGGAATAACATTTTTTGCTTAAAATTTAATACTGTAAAAATATTTTCAGTGGGTACTTGGCTCGTTTTACGTGTAATATATTTGCTGCTCGATACACGGCAGAAGTATCTCGGCGGCCATAAAATTGTGTACGCTGTTTATCTTCTAACATAAGACTTGCCTTGTAAGTAATGCCTCTGAAACCAACCGAATTTAACTTTATGATTTAAGTAGGCATCTATAGGGAAAAGGTCTCATAATGAGATATGAAGCCTCAAATAAATTTTGGAGGGAAAATGTAAAAATTAAAATAATTTTTTCTCATCTATCACGTTTTGTTACCCTTATAATACCTACACGTGATATAAAATTGTACAAAAAAACGACTTTTAAAAAACAACTATTCCAAAACAAATTAATATGCACTAAAATGAAAAAATAATTCCCATTTTCAGAACCTAACTAAACTATTATCAAATTACCCTTGAAGTTTATCCTTTCCAATTAAAAAAAGGATCATTGAAATTGGTTGGTGTCATATTAAGTTATTCGTCCTTTTGTCACGCAAACACTTAAAATGCAAATTTAAGACTTTTATGGTTTTCTCAAAGATTCCATTGTCAGAACTAGACCAGCCAGGGGCCATATGGCCAGGAAGACACGGGAAGCACCAGCTATCAAATAAAAGAAGAATCATCAAAATCAGTTCACGTGGTTGAAAGTTCTGTGGTAACCAACATAAGGTTTTGCAGTCGGTTGAAAACATATTTTACGTTAGCAGTCCGTTTATAATTGAACATGGGCCTCCTCTTAACAGACCTTGTGACCCAGGGTTGTTGAGGACCTTTCGATGCCCTCGTAGACCCGAAGCCCGAGAGGAAACTCCCCTAAAAAAAACCTAAAAGCTATAATCCCTCAATTTCCCCGTCAGCGACCGCCCCGAGCCGAGGTCCAAGTCCCACAGGGAACACTCTCATGCGCAGGTTGCTTAGTTAGTAGTGTTTTAACCATTTATCTAAGCTGGAGCTCTGCTCGCCTTTATGCGGTGTAGTAGCAAAAGCCTCGGGGACAACTACATACGTCCGTCCGAAAAAATAAAGAAAAAAAAATTGTTGAGGAATATTACTATCACATATTCACTGCGATGGCAGAAAGATGAGTGATCGCAGTAAGATGGAAAGTACGAGTATCTTTGAGCTCATAGACGCTGCTGCCCATTTTTTAGCTGTATGTCCCGTATTCGTCTCTTACGATACCCTCGGGAACGACGGGGTGGTCTATTCTTACCCGGAAACTATACCTAAGGCTATAAAACGTATAGGTACGGATATTGAAATAAAAAATTATGGATTGGATTTCAGCAATAAACGCTAAATGATCTTATATAGCGATAAAGCCGTTCATTGCTTTAACGTTACTGTAGAGGAAATTGTAGAGGAACGGTTGATGGTGTTCCTCCACAGAAAATGAAGATCTTCTTGGTCGGGCGAGGTGGTATGCCCGGCGACCGACGGCCATTTGTTACTGTTCGGATCTTGTATATGTTCGAATTGGCTTGCGAACTTGTATTGTGCGATACAGGATAGTTGGGATGCTAGGTGGTAGATGGCGCCTTCGAGGCTGACCCATGAGGAGAAAGGACGCCTCTACACTCCGGGCGTCCCTATTATAGGGCCAATGGGCCACTATAAGTGTGGCCCAGAAGATCGGGTCGTGGGGCTTTTAGGACCGGGACCGCGGTCCCGGATTCCACCTATAAATTAAATATTTATTTTTCAGTAGTATTTTGGGACCACAAATATAGATTAAAATATGTCTTACGAAAGTACGGTCAACCAAAAAATTTTGAATAAGTATAAATAAAACTATTTTTATTAAATGATAAATTGTCTTTTATTGCTAAAATCTCAACTTTCTATTGGAATGAAAAAATATGTAGCTACTTATTAAGAAATATAATTACTATAGATACTATATAGATATGATAATAATGTTCAAAAATGAAATACAACAGTTTTTATCCCTTACTTCGCATACACATTGCACATAACAATCTCCTACCTAAATTTAACGTCCAAAATAAATGACCAGGTAAGTATTGGTCATTGTCTAGAAAAATTTAGATTTTAAAGCTAATCAATTTTCAATACTTTTAAAACTGATGCAAAATTATTTTATATTGTTGAAATGTTTAATGTTAAGTTCAAGACTGTTGATTATATTCAAATAATTATTAACATGTATGCGAGACTAATTTTAAATATATTAATAGGTATAGCGGTTTTATGTTGTTGTTTATTATTTTTAAGTTAAGACAATGCTGCGATTAAAAAAAAAAGAAATATTTTATCATTTTATAAAAATTGTTGTGAGACTGATTTTATATATTGTAAGTTAAAAGATCTATATTTTTGTCAGTTTTTTGCCGTCCGTAGTAATTGTTTTCAATAAGTGTAGAGATTTTTATTACTGCTGCCATGTGCTCACTAAGATACTGTTTATTTTTGACGTTAAATTTAGGTAGGAGATTGTTATATGCAATGTGTAGTGAGGGATAAAAACATTGTTACTGTTGTATTTCATTTTTAAACATATTATCATATTTATATAGTATAGTAATTATATTTCTTAATAAGTACCTACATTTTTTTATTCCAATAGAAAGCTGTGATTTTAGAAATAAAAGACAAATTATCATTTAACTAAATTTTTGTTATACTTGTTCAAAATTTTTTGGTTGACCGTACTTTCGTAAGACATACTTTACTTTTTTTATTTGTGGTCCCAAAATACTACTGAAAAATAAATATTTAATTTATAGGTGGAATCCGGGACCGCGGTCCCGGTCCTAAAAGCCCCACGACCCGAAGATCGCGCGGATGCCGTCGGGGGGCCGGATTGCTTATGCGTGCCCGGCCCCCGCCAATGGCGAATCGAAGAAGTGTCCGGGGGGTTTGAGTGGTGTACGGTCCTCTCCTCATGGTATGAGTTAGCATACCACGCTATGGACAGGGCGAGTCCCACATATCCCACCGCCAACGCGCAAATACGCTGCAGCAGCGGTAGGAATGCGTAAATGCATTTCTCACGGGAAAACAAAAAAAAAAGGTGGTGGATGGCGCTGCTCGTCTTCTTGTAATTCTGTGCGGTTATTGAAGATGTCGTTTTTTAAATTCCTCGGAAATCGTGTTAAGCCACCTTATTTTTATTGTTTGTTTTAGAAATAACATTGTATAGGTAAATAATGAATAGCTTAAATAAGTACCTAAATTATTAATTGTATCTAGTCAACAATTGTTGTTTGTCGTCTGTAACATTAATGATAATAATTAGACGTTAATGATATTAATTTAATTAAGCACAGGCGCCTGTTTATTATAAATAGCACAGACAATACTACGATTTCCTGCTCTTATATATGTATATTTATCTCATCTCATAATACACTTAAAAGCGTAGCTAGCTTCCCACACGCATTTTCACCCGCGTAGCTCCCATCCACGTGGAAACTTCATAATTAAATATATCCTATATTACTCTTGGATAACGTGGGTTTATAATGGTGAAATAATTTTTGCAATCGGTCAAATAGTTCCGGAGGTTATGCAATGCAAACAAGTCCGCTCGTGACTGTGAAGTTGGGCGTGCTCGTTCCTCGAGACATACCGTCAGGTGGTGTGTTCGTCGGCAAAACAAAGTGTTGTTAATCCTAAGCAACACATACTACGTTTCTATCACATAAACGATTCGCAATCAACACGCAGAAACGTGGGGAGGTCGGCCATGCGCCTTTTTAGTTACATTAACACGATTATAAATCAAGGGGTTTCTTTTTCCTTCATTCTTCGGACAAAATTAGCATAAAACACCGTACTCTTTGTTGCAGTGATTTAGATCTATCCGTGAGTTAAAGTCGTTCCATGACCACTCCAAAACATCGGATGAATAAAAAAGGTAATGATTTGCCTTGAAAATTGAACCTCAATCGAGACCCGTATCACTATAAATAACATTTAGATCTAGACCTGTGAAATCCGAGCTTACGACGGCATGATTTAAAATACAACAATTTTAGGAACAACCTAAATTTTACACTTCGATTTTTAAATTGTTTTGCATTTCGGAGCAGTAGATGAGGTTAAGGTATAAAACATGACATACGGCCATATTCGAATTACGAATAAGGAACTATTTTTATGTTTAAATAAATCAAGCTTGATGTGGTTTTAAGTCAGATGTATGAAATATAATTAATTTTATAAAAAGTGGAATTATTATTTATAAATAAAAGAGTAGGATTTGTTCTGTCGAAGAGTTAAGGCGTGAGCCCGTTATTTTATTTATAATAAGAAGTGTTTGTTTGTGGGTTCAATAATATACTATTATAAAATGTGCCTTATGTGATAGTGATCGTACCCCTCACACACCCTCTTCGAGCCCTGCTGAACTACGCACCACAGCTCAGGCGTTACAGTACCTATGCTACGCTGGGAGTACCTAAGCGATAATTAGTATTTGCATTAGTCATATTGACTCATTTGATATGATTACACATGCATCATATCAAATGCGTCTTTATAAAAAAAAGCCTTTAGAGTACTCCACATTCAGCAGCACTTTTATGTGCACCAAAGATTTTAGCAGCAAAACTATTCCAGTTTAAAAAAAGCTTTGATTTTTAAACCATTGGTGCTAAAAAAAGGATGTTGAACGAGGCATACTCCTTATCCATGAAACGAGGGGGATAGCTTATGAAACGGGACTAGGGCGGCACATCTACACAACAAGGGATTCTAATGCGTAAATTTCAAAATTCATTTTGCCTAAATCCACCACTGTTTATAGTGGCATCAGAAAATACTCTCGACAAAAGCTTCAAAGTTAATTATGCCGAAGCCTTAGGGAGTTAATTAAGTTACAGGCTTATCTTCGCTGTTAGGCCATTGTTTCGACTCACTCCCAATCTCATATTGGTTCGCGGGCAAGTTTGTTCCTAACTTATTTGTCTCGCTTATTTGATTTATGTCCGACTACGCAGCAATATAAGAAGAATATAAGTAAGCTTGGACGTGTGGATCGTTAGTCACGCAAAAACGTCGGCGTAATCTGTGATGAAATGAGCACAAATGTATTTTACTAGCTTCCCGCGCGTGGTTTCACCCGCGTAGCTCCCGTTCCTGTGGGAACTTCATAATGGAATATAGCCTTCTTCGATAAATGGGCTATCTGACGCTGAAATTATTTATAAAATCGGACCTGTATTTCTTGAGATTAGCGCGTTAAAGCAAACATACAAATAAATAAACTAACTCTTCAGCTTTACATATTAGTATGAATATGCCAATATAGATAACTTGTATTGTTTGTTTGTTAAACCTTAACACTAAGACCCAGAGGAGCAAGTCAATAAGCAATACACTACGACCAAAACCTCAGTACAAATCTAGTATACCAACTACATGACTTTCAGTCCAGCACAAAACACGCAATGTATCGTGTAGTCTCTAGGGATGAGAGACTTTGACGCAATTGAGGTTGCGCCGTTTCACTCGCTTTAATGTTTTATTTATTCCCAAAAGGGAAGGGGAAGGTGTCGATTTGTCGTCTCGTCAGTTTGTCACGTTAATTGGACGCTTAAAAGATCTTACATACAAAATTCATCTCGTCTCTGAAATTGTTAAACACCTTAATAAAATATAGTCACAGACATTTGTACGCTACCTATGTCATTCTTTTTCTTTGATATCTATTTATAATATTAGGTTGGGGAAAAAGTCTTTTGGCATTATAGTATGTATGAACTTGTTATAAAATCTCTTTATTCTATTTGTATCTGGCTGGTTTTGTTATCTTTGAAAGTTTAAATTTTAAAGAACTTACAAGATGAGTGAATCTAATGCATAAATTCGATACACTTTAAAATTTTACTACAAAAAAGGTAAAAATGCAACGTAAGCCGCGAAATAAAAATTGCGATGTTTATGGACCTATTGCAGTGTCTGTGAAAGTAGCACAAATTAAAAAATGGATGCCATTTTTGAAAAAGTGGAGCAAGATCGGCATATCTGTAGTTACGACGTAGCTGAAGAACTGGTAATTGACCACAAAACAGTTATGGCGCATTTGAAAAAACTGGGCACACAAAAATGCTCGATATTTGGGTACCTCACGAGCTCACTGAAAGAAACCTAATGAACCGTGTACTCATTTGTGATTCTTTATTACGACGTAATGAAACCGAACCATTTTTGAAGAAGCTGATAACTGGTGATGAAAAATAGAACACGTACGACAAGAACGTGCGAAAAAGGTCGTGGTCAAAGGCCGGTCAAGCTTCGAAGACTGTGGCGATACCCGGGTTTACTCGCAACAAGGTGATGCTGTGTGTGTGGTGAGATTGGAAGGGCATTATTCATTATGAGCGGTTACCACCAGACAGGACCATCGATTCCGAACTCTCCTGCGAACAACTGATGAGATTAAAGCAAGAAGTTGAGAGAAAACGGCCGGAATTAATCAATAGGTGTGGTTTTTCACCACTCATCTTTAGCCACTCAGCAAAAAATTAAGAGAGTTTGGCTGGGAGGTGTTAATGCATCCGCCGTATAGTCCTAACCTTGCACCTTCAGATTTATACCTGTTTCGGTCTCTTCAGAATTCTTTAGGCAGTGTCAGGTTAATATCAGGAGGACTGCCAAAACCACTGGTCGCGGTATTTTGGTCAGAAGTCTCAAAATTTCTATAGCAATCAGATCATGTCCCTACCTACAAGATGGCAAAAAGTTATCGAACAAAATGGTACCTACATATTTTATTTAAATGTAAATAAACTATATAAAAAATGTTTTGAATTTTCTTAAAAAATGCGAAGAAATTTTTTCCCCAACCTATTATGTTGATTTATGAGTTGATGTTCGTTAGTGTTCAATAATAACTATTGAGGTTTCAGTTTCAAGACCCTAAATCAAGCTAAGTTTTCCAAAGATCTGTCATGAAAAAACCCAAATAAGATTGAAAGTCAAGAAGGAAGTGTTTCACTCGTATCTCAGAGAGCATAAAATGCTGTCGGTGCACCATCACATCGAATCGGAGAGTAAACGTAGATAGTATGTCTGTATTTTCTGTATTTGTGTCCAAACTAACGCACTATAACATGCCACCATTGGCTAAGAGGTATCTTCATTACCTACCTTTATTTTTTTTTTAATAACAAAATTATTATAACGAAGTCCTTTGGCAAACCGTTGGTTAAGAATCAGGATATATTCAGTATAATGTGTAACGTTGTGTCTTTAAATTATACATCTTCATAAGAAACAATAGCGGTCATTGTCACGGTGACACGCACGACTTGACAACCCGCGTGGGCTGGTCGGAAGCCACTGTAATAGAGTCCCGGAGGATTAATAATTCCTTCGCTTTAATTTATAACAGCCGCTGAAATATCTGCCTACTCGGACATTCTGTACCTACTCTTTTAGGGTAAAACAATCTGCAAAGGTATGTATTTGGAGGAGGCCTATGCCAATAAGCATACTGAAATTAGGGATAATTATACTGTAATAAACTTAGTTTCTAGGAAATGTTATAAAAGATTATACTGTATTGTAACTCTAACGTAGCGGTATTTGGTCGTGGGTTCGATCCCCACGCTGGACAGGAAATTTGTGTAAATTCTAAGATTTCTTTACAGGTCTGTTTAGTTGAGGGACTACCTGCCCTCCGTGCCTCGGAAAGCACGTTAAGCCATTGGTCCCGATTGTTATAACATGATCTATAATAATTGTGTATCAAGGAACGGGCAGCAGCGTTTCCTTGTGTGTTACAACATAATTCTGCGGTCACCAACCCGCCTGCCAACCGTGGTGACTATGGCAAATACCCTCCTTCGGGAGGAGGCCCATGTTCAGTAGTGGACGTAATACGGGCTGATGATGATGTATTTTAACTGCTAATTTCAGAATAAAGGGCTTTAAGTATTATTATTTTGTAATTGGATAAAATTATTGTAATTGGGTGATATAAGGAGGAAAATAGAACATTCAATGACTGGAGTACATAACTCGAGGATTTCATATTTTCCTTAAGATTCAGATAATTTGTGTAAACACATAATTATTTGAGTGATGATAAACGTTATATGTTGTAAATATATAACGTTTATCATCTCGGTGTATATGTTACGGGCAACGTGAATAAGGACCGGCCATTATTAATAATGCCCGACGGCCCGTGGTCCATGTAATAAGTCAGTGTTTGAGATAGCTTGAATGTATCACTTGGACCGGGCAGTATGAATAATTGCCTACTTGTAGCCGGGCAATGTGATAAATTAATTTAGGTTTAGGTTTTTTTTTTTACTACCCACAAACCTTTCGCTCTGCTCATATAAAATACGCACAATTATTATATTACTGACCTAAGTTTAATTTCATTTAATAAACAAAAACAGAGTTCATCTATTTTATTACTTTGCCCAAGATAGGGTGGGCATTATTAATAATGGCCTGGAAAAGTGATTAATAATGCTGTTTTAATCATATTGGCCAATTGAGTCGGGCATTATGAATACAGATCGGCCATTATTAATAGTGCCCGGACTTATCAAATTGCCCGTAACTTATACCTACATCAATATGCGTAGTCCTTTCCGATACCTTCCGTGAACCCAATCGAAGTAATTGGGCACAATCTATACTTCCTTTTCAACTACGGAAGTACCAATTTACATCTTTTAACTTTGAAATACTTGCCGTTCCGATTTCAGTCGTGTATAGCTCTGGTAGTAGGTAGGTACCAGATCCTTAATCAAAAATAGCAGCTATTATTTTAAAATGGCAGACTGGGTTTTTGGCTCAAGAAAATCATAGAGTTTAAGCCAATTCTCCATTTATTATTTTGTAATAAAAAACATAGGTATTAATAAATATTACACGGTTTTTGTGTAACTTAATGACGTTAATGTTTACTGTTTCTAAGACCGATTGGGAAAATATCGTCTATGTACTTGTACAGACGATGAAATACAGAAAATTACAAAATTGATTGTAGATGTTTTTAGTTAATAAAAACATCATCCGTCAAATTTATGTATAACAAGCTTCCCGGGCGCGATTTCACCCGCGTTACTCCCATCCGGAGATAGCGTAGCTTTCCAACGGTGAAAGAATTTTTCAAATCGGAACAGTGGTTTCGGAGCCTATTCGATCATCATCATCATCATCATCAACAGCCCGTTTACGTCCACTGCTGAACATGAGCCTCCTCTTAACAGACCTTGGCAAGATAGGATCGATGAGGGATATTGCCATAATCACCACGCTTGGCAGACGGATTGGTGATCGCAGTAAGATGTAAACCTTGAGCTAATAGATGCTGCTGCCCATCCATCAGCCATTGTCCCTTAGTCGCCTTTTACGACATCCATGGGAGGACATAGGGTGATCTATTCTAAGCCGGAAACCACACGGCAAAGCCTTTTCAATACAAAAAAGCAATCAAATAATCAAAGTATAGATTTACCGGATGAAGTAATTATTATAAATGATACCCTATTTTTTGTATTTCATACTTAATACTTAGTTTCAGTTTTTTGTATAGGTACAAAAAACTTCAACAAATCGAGTTTATTGTTTTAGAACATAGAACATAGTACACGTAGTTTCAAAGTTCAAATACATTCCAATCGAGAACTTGTTAAAACACGAAATCTCTTGTTATTCCGTAAGCTAAGAACAAAAAGCACTCAGTAGTGTACCTGCCTAAGGTACCAACATAATTAGACTTGCATTAAAATACACAATTAGTTACTTACTTATGTTTTTATTTGGAATTATCTGAAAGACAAAAATGTATCATAAAAAAATCTTTCTGTTTGGTAAAAAAAGGTAAAATTTATAATACTACTACATTTTAATCCAAAACTTATATTCCTTTTCATATTACTATCAAAACTCAGTGTGTTTGGCAGGTGGTGTGGGAGGCGCAGTAGGCTCGCGGTAGTATTTCTCATAGATTTGGTCCCAGAATGCCATTCGTTCTGGCAGCAGGGCACCGCGTAACTTTATCGGAAGGTTGAGTGCCATGTGAGGCGCCAAATCGGCACCCACTGGTGGCCATGCTGGTAATGTTGACCCTTCTGGTACCGGTTTCCTAGAATGGAAGGACACAATTATTACTATGAATTTCCGGAGGCTAATCACGTAACGATACGACTATGACTTTGATTAAAGATATCTTCATTATTCTAGGATTATTGTTACTGTATTATTGAAGCTATATGATTATATAAGCATAATTAATTGACATACTTAATTATTAGCCTCATATAACTACAATCAAATATAGAATGTCTATATTGGAAGGATGATTTTACAATAATCAAATTTTTACTAGTGGGTAGATAGTTAACATGATTCTAGCTTAAAAATCACAAAAGATGTAGCCGAAAATGTTTTACTGAAAATGTTGATTCCCATCAAAATAAATTCAATAACAAATTTACCAGTCAAAAAGTTTGGGAAAATAATTTACAAAAATACGTTGTGACTTATAAGATTAAATTTTACTTACCCTGTAATAATGAAGTTATGCCAAAGTTCTCGCGTTACTTTTTTCATATTTCTATATGCTTCAGTTAGTATAGTTTCATCAGTTTGTGTGAAGTTGCCATCAAATACCGTCATGGTTTGAGCGCAATGTGACGCTCCACGCACATTGGTGTGGGGTATGGCTGGAGTGGTTTCATCCACATAAGAAAACTCATACAGATATACCTGGTCATGACCAGCTTCTACATGCAATTTCGTTGCCCATAGCGTAGGATATGCAAATATAATATCAGTAAAGTAATCAATATATTTTAATACAGTATCTGGTCCTACAGACTTATCACCAAAGTAAAATTCTTTTATTCTATTCGAAATTTCCTCTTTTTCGTCTTCATTCTCAAATTGTAAGTCGGGTGGTAAGAAGTCTGAAAATCTTTCGTTCATTCTGTCCTTCCATAATTCAAATAATTCAATACGGATCAATCCTTCCATATTGGCAAACCCATACAGTAACGGTACTTTCTTATAGTTGCCTTTCTTTAAAATGTTAAAAGGGGATTCAATAAGGAAAGGTTTCTCGCTCATCTCACGTTCTACACAAGGAGAAAAGCCGAAAGTAGAATCAATCAAGTCCATAAATGAAATCGAATTTAAAATCTCAAGAGGCGTAGTTTTATAAAAATGCTCCAAAGCATAAAAGTCATCAACATTAGTGTAGTTTAATTTTTTTGCATAATTTTTGGCAGTGTTAATAGGGTCCGTCTGTACAGAAAACGCAGCCATATTGGCACCGCTTTCTGGTATGACCTTGTGAAATAGTCCTTGAGCCGATTTCGAGAGCATTAACAAATCAACTGACGCTGATCCTGCACTACCACCAGCTATAGTTACATCATCGGGGTTTCCGCCAAAACTGGCAATATTCTTTTTGACCCAACGTAGCAATGCTACCTGATCTTTCATTCCAGCATTTCCCGGAATATCCTCAGAGCCCAGACATAGGAAACCTTGTGTTCCGAGTCGATAGTTAAACGTTACAATTATCATATCTTTGAATTTTGCCATTTCTGTTGGTTTCATCATGTTGCCATATCCGATTTGGAAGCCTCCTCCGTGGACGTAGACTAATACTGAGAGGTTTTTCTGATCTGTGTTGGGCACGTACACAGTTGCAACTAGACAATCTTCTTGCATTACCAAGTGTTTGGGCATTATGGCTTCAAAGTCCATCTTAAACTGAGGACATATTATACATTTGTCTTCTGCAATGTAAGGTTCAAACCACACTGGTGCTGGAAGAGGACCCTGAAAGCAAATCAAAGTAAATCGTTAAATTTTGTCAAATATTTAATTAAAAACAATAAATCGTCACCCTAATTAATCAATCATTCAAATCAATTCAATTAAACTTTGTATTCTAATCTACATGCTCCGTAACGTGTCATTTAGACTCATTTTGTAATATACAAGTGAACTAACTGTGCCCAACGATTTTACCCATGTTGTGCTGTTACTCAGCTTCGGTTTGGTTAGTCGTTATGTGATGTTCTATAGTCTATAAAATATATTAACCGATTCTTTTTTTAAATTCATAATTAGGTAAATAAATGATTTAATCCACGTGATGTTAAGTGGTATAAAGGTCTAAATATAAGGACAGCTAGTGCCAGAACAGTAGATTTGTACAGCAGTAGCCAACCTTGACCCCTGACCCGTGAGCTCTGGCGACCATGCTCACGTACGGGAACACAACATAAATCAGTAATATTATTTGGCTGTGCTTTTCTGCAAGGTACTTAATAGGTGAAAGATACATGTGCAACATATCAATAAAATCGATTCAATAGTTTTGACGTAAAACGCAATCAAACAATTTTAAACAGCATCTTGAACGCTTTATACAGTTTTGATAGTTCATATTTATCTATATTGAACCCAATTTGAAATGTCAAGGTAACCAATTTACGCTTAAATTGAGACGAAAATCTAGACATAAAGTGTGGCCTACACGCCAATAAGCATGCAACTTTAAATAAACGCTATTTTCGAGTACAGAGTAGTACAGACAGTAGTTGTTTGTTACGTAAAATAATAATGTGTATGGTACTCGACGAGTGTATTTATCTTATCAATAAAATTAAGATTAGGTACAAAAATAAAATAATATCGCATATTTATTAATGCTTTTTTAATTCTACTTACTCGGAACCTTTGGTCATTTTTAGGCACTGTAGCATAAGGTATATCGTAGAAAATGTATAGATCGCTGTTAGCATACTTGCGCCCGCGCACTTGACCTTGAGAGGTCTTCACAAGCCGCCATTCATCATCGTGTGGATCCGCGTTCACTAACGCTGCGGCGCACGCGCACAATACAAGCGGCCACCAACGCATCGCTACGGCTAGTTACTGACTGAAACACTCATGGTACCGTCAACAAAAGAGATAGGTTTACACATTGTGTGTGGGCGCCCCTGTGGGGCTTGGACATTGTGGCTAGCCGAAATGTTTCTATGGTTCAAAATATGTTTTAATGTACCAAAGTTTGTATACATAACCCAATGGCTTTAGTTACCCCATTAGGTTGTTCCAAAGCCTCCGCGTTCGCCTGTATGAGTCATATGACTGTTTTCACTATAAGATAAGTTTAGTATTTGTAAACAATGGATTACTTAAAAAAATCAATATGTGGTCCAATAAATAAGCAATTGATTTAAAATTGTCTCTTTTTTATTTTTCCTTTGCCCCGTACGCTGATTTGAACAAAAAAGCGAATCAAGTGACCCCGCACTGCCTTAATCTACATCTACACTAATATTATAAAGAGGAAAGATTTGTACCTATTTTTGTATGTTTGTAATGAAGAGGCTCAAAAAGTAATGGGCCGATTTAAAAAATTCTTTCACCAATAGAATGCTACATTTTTCCAATTTGACATAGGCTACATATCATTTTGAAAAAAATTAGGGATCCTTGGTAAAATTTGAACAATGTAACCGAAGTTGTAGAAAAATGAGTCTTAAAATGTCTTTCGTCGAATGCGCTGCCGAAACTATTAGCGATAGAACAAAATAATGTACAACAATATTGAAGAACATCATAATGTCTACAAAAAACTCCGCGGTAGCATATGTCCAACTATTGTAGTTATGTCACTACAACAACTTTTTTCATTTTAAACATTAATGAAAAGTGCTAACCATCTCATATCTATCTATCTTCTATCTATATATATAAAAGAAAGTCGTGTTTGTTACAACACTTATAACTCGAGAACGGCAGGACCGATTGCCATGGTTTTTGATTTGTTGGATTTGTTTCCGTCCCGAATAGCAGAATACATTTTAAAAACAAAAGAAAGTCGTGTTAGTTACACTATTTATAACTAGGGTAGGGGTAGGGTAGGGGTAGGGTAGGGGTAGGGTAGGGGTAGGGTAGGGGTAGGGTAGGGGTAGGGTAGGGGTAGGGTAGGGGTAGGGTAGGGGTAGGGTAGGGGTAGGGTAGGGGTAGGGTAGGGGTAGGGTAGGGGTAGGGTAGGGGTAGGGTAGGGGTAGGGTAGGGGTAGGGTAGGGGTAGGGTAGGGGTAGGGTAGGGGTAGGGTAGGGGTAGGGTAGGGGTAGGGTAGGGGTAGGGTAGGGGTAGGGTAGGGGTAGGGTAGGGGTAGGGTAGGGGTAGGGTAGGGGTAGGGTAGGGGTAGGGTAGGGGTAGGGTAGGGGTAGGGTAGGGGTAGGGTAGGGGTAGGGTAGGGGTAGGGTAGGGGTAGGGTAGGGGTAGGGTAGGGGTAGGGTAGGGGTAGGGTAGGGGTAGGGTAGGGGTAGGGTAGGGGTAGGGTAGGGGTAGGGTAGGGGTAGGGTAGGGGTAGGGTAGGGGTAGGGTAGGGGTAGGGTAGGGGTAGGGTAGGGGTAGGGTAGGGGTAGGGTAGGGGTAGGGTAGGGGTAGGGTAGGGGTAGGGTAGGGGTAGGGTAGGGGTAGGGTAGGGGTAGGGTAGGGGTAGGGTAGGGGTAGGGTAGGGGTAGGGTAGGGGTAGGGTAGGGGTAGGGTAGGGGTAGGGTAGGGGTAGGGTAGGGGTAGGGTAGGGGTAGGGTAGGGGTAGGGTAGGGGTAGGGTAGGGGTAGGGTAGGGGTAGGGTAGGGGTAGGGTAGGGGTAGGGTAGGGGTAGGGTAGGGGTAGGGTAGGGGTAGGGTAGGGGTAGGGTAGGGGTAGGGTAGGGGTAGGGTAGGGGTAGGGTAGGGGTAGGGTAGGGGTAGGGTAGGGGTAGGGTAGGGGTAGGGTAGGGGTAGGGTAGGGGTAGGGTAGGGGTAGGGTAGGGGTAGGGTAGGGGTAGGGTAGGGGTAGGGTAGGGGTAGGGTAGGGGTAGGGTAGGGGTAGGGTAGGGGTAGGGTAGGGGTAGGGTAGGGGTAGGGTAGGGGTAGGGTAGGGGTAGGGTAGGGGTAGGGTAGGGGTAGGGTAGGGGTAGGGTAGGGGTAGGGTAGGGGTAGGGTAGGGGTAGGGTAGGGGTAGGGTAGGGGTAGGGTAGGGGTAGGGTAGGGGTAGGGTAGGGGTAGGGTAGGGGTAGGGTAGGGGTAGGGTAGGGGTAGGGTAGGGGTAGGGTAGGGGTAGGGTAGGGGTAGGGTAGGGGTAGGGTAGGGGTAGGGTAGGGGTAGGGTAGGGGTAGGGTAGGGGTAGGGTAGGGGTAGGGTAGGGGTAGGGTAGGGGTAGGGTAGGGGTAGGGTAGGGGTAGGGTAGGGGTAGGGTAGGGGTAGGGTAGGGGTAGGGTAGGGGTAGGGTAGGGGTAGGGTAGGGGTAGGGTAGGGGTAGGGTAGGGGTAGGGTAGGGGTAGGGTAGGGGTAGGGTAGGGGTAGGGTAGGGGTAGGGTAGGGGTAGGGTAGGGGTAGGGTAGGGGTAGGGTAGGGGTAGGGTAGGGGTAGGGTAGGGGTAGGGTAGGGGTAGGGTAGGGGTAGGGTAGGGGTAGGGTAGGGTAGGGTAGGGGTAGGGTAGGGGTAGGGTAGGGGTAGGGTAGGGGTAGGGTAGGGGTAGGGTAGGGGTAGGGTAGGGGTAGGGTAGGGGTAGGGTAGGGGTAGGGTAGGAGTAGGGTAGGAGTATCCATAGATACCCTACACGTATGGGTTTGATGAAAAATTATTTTTTTGAGTTTCAGTTCTACGTATGGGGAACCCCAATTTTTTTGTTTTTTTTCTATTTTTGTGTAAAAATCTTAATGCGGTTCACAACATACATCTACTTGCCAAGTTTCAACATTATAGTTCTGATAGTTTCGGAAAAAAGTGGCTGTGACATACGGACGGACAGACAGACAGACAGACAGACAGACATGACGAATCTATAAGGGTTCCGTTTTTTGCCATTTGGCTACGGAACCCTAAAAACGCTTTCAATTCGGTGGACAGGGGAGCCCTTTTGACTCAAGTAAGAGATAAAATACCTGACTTATCATTTTATTTGGCAGTGTTATAGTTCAAATTCAAAATCAACTTATCTCGGCAAAGAAATTTCCTCCGCGGTTGGATGTTGGATGTTGGATGTCAGCTATTTTTAGCCTTGCTATTCATCCTATTATGCATCACCTTCAATCAACACTTAATATTTGGTACTTGGATGATGGGACAATTGCTGGCAATGTAGATACTGTTTGCGATGAACATCGCTTAATTATAAAGGAGTTCCACCAAATTGGGTTGGAACTCAATTTTTCCAAATGCGAACTATACATTGCAGACAATTGTCCTTCCAAAGATTAAAAAAAAATTGCCTTTTTGTCCCTAAATTTACCTACACTTTGCGATGTTGTCAGTTGTGGAAACATATTAAGTAATATTCTAAAAAATATAGACAACATCGTCAAAACCAGTTTAGAATCAATTTTGAACATACGTTTTGAAGAAAGTACTTGGTCACAGGCTTCACTTCCAGTTCGATTAGGGGGTCTGGGCGTTAGAGCCATTTCAGACGTTGCTCTCCCCGCTTTTTTGTCTTCTGTCCATAGTACCCAAAATGTATCACATAAAATTCTCTCGGCTAGTCTAAATAGTTATAATATTTCTTATATGAAGGAAGCTGCGTCTGAATGGCTTTTGGCTTGCCCCAACTTTGCCTTGCCATGTAATACATCTGTTCAGCGGCAATGGGATGGGCCGCTCTGTGAGCTGACGCGGAATAATTTGTTACAAACGTGTTCCAGCTCTGCAGATCGTGCCCGTCTTTTAGCCGTTGCGGAATGGGAGTCAGGCTTAATGGATGCAAATACGTTTCGTGTGTCAGTATCGTTGCGCCTAGGTGCGCCGTGCTGTGCTCCCCACCGCTGCGAGTGTGGCGCCAATGTGACCCAACTCGGTCACCACGGCCTGTGTTGTAGCAAAAGTGCTGGACGTCTGTCCCGTCATGCCACTATTAATGATATAATCCGTCGGGCTTTCAGCTCGGCAAATATGCCAGCCGTTTTAGAACCTAATGGCCTTATGCGCGACGATGGTAAAAGGCCCGACGGAATGACTCTGGTGCCAAATATAGCGCAAATATGGTACCCTTGATAGTGGTTATGTATTTGTGCCTTTTGGTGTCGAAACATTGGGGCCGTGGGGACCGGGAGCCAAATTAATTTATAAATACCTCGCAGCGGCCCTCTTAAGTGCGGCACATTCTCCGAGTGCTGGTTTCTACTTTGCACAGCAGGTAAGCGTTGCCATTCAACGTGGTAATGCTGCCAGCATTCTGGAAACCTTGCCAAGTAGAATAGATTTAGAATAGTAGTAGGTATATAAGTTAGTTTTATTTTTAATTAGTTACTTTTTGTTTGTATTTTATTCATTTTATAGACATAATTACAAAAGATATATAATTATTTTTCTGTCGATGAAATTGGTTAGGTATATCTTCACCCTTTCTGACATGTGCTCATTATGTGCGCTTTGTGACGACTCACAGTGTATCTATAGGCTATAGATACAAGATATTTTTATTTAGTTAGTGAGAGACTATGCATGCAATACATTATTTCAAATTTAATTAAATATAACATTTAACTTTTAAGCTGTTGTTCATTATTTTTATAACAAATGTTGTGCATATCTGTAATAGATGTAAACACCTAGCCCTATTTTTCTTGTAGATATATGTAATACCTATTTGTCAATGTATGTGTTTATGGTGTTGATGTGCCTTAATAAATAAATAAAGACAATTTCATCGACAGAAAAAATCATTAAAAATCTTTTAGAATAATGTACATAAAATTAGCTAGTCCAGATTTAGAATATGATAAAAATTAAAAGAGACAAAGCGCTGGTGTATAGAACAATAATTCTAATGGTATCAAAACTAAACTGGAATAAAATTATCTAACAGTTCTCTAACTATATAGTTTATAAAAGTAATTAAATAATTTGTTTAGGCCACTTGTCATGTTCAAACGCCTGGTGAAGTTAAAAGGCAACGTGTCATCGACGACAATCCCGTCGCTCAACCGCAACGCCAGTGCGCAATGAAAGTTCAGACAGTTAACATCACTATTTTTATTTTATGTATTGTTGTTCCTAAAGTCAATTAAATCTACAAGTTAACTCTGGAGTATCATTTACGAAGTCCTCGCTATAAGAATACCAGCGCATTCATAATTATTGTACTGTGTTCAATTTACATAGGTACTCATCCCGGCAATCTATTTTAATACATAAAGCTGAAGAATTTGTATGTTTTCATGAACGTGCTAGTGAAAATGAAATATGTTTGACTTTATACAAGGTGTAACGGAAAGGGTATATTGTATACATAGAAAGAGCAAGGCTTCTTTGGATCATAAAAAACGATATGGCAAGGGTTTCAACTCAAAATGAAATAAAAAAAGTCAGTATTATTTTGCAAACAAAAAATTCAAATGCGGAACCCTTTATTCAGGAATACCAGGAGTAAGAGGTTTATTTTTACTTGCAAATAGTTCGTTGACATCGATCAGCTGATTGAGTGCTAGTGATGTATTTATTTCAATTTGAAAAGTTTGGTTTCTGGTAACTAAGAATTTAAAAAAAACATTACTTCCTGACTTTTATAGATAGGATTAAATAACCCTTACCATAGCGTTTGTTATCATCCAAAAAAGCCTTGCTCTTTCTATGTATATACCCTTTCCGTAGAATATTACACAAGGTGTACCTACCTTGTATAATATTCTATTTTAGTATACAAAAACATTATTTTTGGAATTCTCACTAAAGTCATCATCCCTATTGTAATTAGTAATAACTACTTATTTTTTTATTTATCTTAAGATTGTATTATTATGATTACGATATTGACGACATACTGTTTTCATTGTTATTTAACAATACTATCGACATAATGTGGACGTGTGTGACATTAATGTTAATTTTTGGGGTGTTAGCGAACGGGCAGGAAGACATATGGCGGGAAGTGCATATTACGCAGGGGCCATTGCGTGGCAAAATGGACCCTGAAGGCGGTGTCTTTTCCTTTTTGGGCATCCCATACGCCACAACTCCGAAGGGGGTAGATAAGTTTAAGGTACGTCATAATAATTTTATGAAATATCTCCACATTAAAAAAAAATCTTACATATTATTATGTCATAGTCAAACGTCGATTTCTCTTCTTGCCTGGGCAAACCCCGAAATAAATTTCTAAATCGGCCTTCGACTAAACAATTTTTAGTCAACCCTAGAAGTTACTAACTGTTTAGTCAAACCTCGAAAGAAAAAAAAAGGAAAATAAAATCTTCAAGTTTTTCTTTAAAACTTTTGACACGTATACTTCTCACATAAAGGGTACAGTGCGACTGCGCCTGCGCCAGGTATGCCGATGACGGGGTAGTACTTTTTGCCGCATTTGTCAAGTACGACAGAGATATCTAGTCGAGCGCGCGAGACCAATCATTAGGTAATCTATTATACACACATAGTATTAACTTACAGAGGAAGGCACTAGAAAAATTGAAACTATTAATAAATAACATAGCATCACGCCCTTTTCCTGCATTGGTTTGTATTTTTTATATATCATAAGATGATAAGGGTTTACCGTATTCTAAGAAAGCTTGCAAAAGGTGATGACGACAAAATATCACAGTTCAGAAAAAATAGTCTAATGAATAGGTGTTTGCTGATAAAAACAACAAAAAATGCGATTAACATCATGGATTAGGTACATATTTAAAAATCACATATTAATAGCAAATCAAGTTTTAAATAATGTATTATGCTACTGCACCAATATATATATCCATATTTCATAATAGATATATATCCTATTATATTTCATAAAAACGGACAAAAAGTGAAATAGGTAACGTAAAATATAATAATTTAACGGCTTTATTGAAAAAAGTAAAACTGTCATACTTAATCACTTAATTCATATTATCTCGTTTCTAGGCCCCAATGGCAGCACCCACGTGGACGGGCATGTTTGATGCTGTAAACACAGTAATTTGTCCTCAACCAATACCGTCACACATATTCTCGGAGGACTGCCTGGTGGCCAATGTCTACGTACCTGATACAGACGAGACCAATATACCAGTCCTAATCCACATTCATCCCGGTGCATACCAATATGGCTATGGAGAAATGCTGAGATTCAATGCTTTAGTACGCACTAAGAAAGTTATTGTAGTCTCATTCAACTACAGACTTGGAGCACATGGATTTTTATGTCTACGCACAGAGACCGCACCGGGTAACGCTGGAATAAAGGATCAGATAGCATTATTGCGCTGGGTTAATGCCAATATTGCCAGCTTTGGAGGTAATCCTGGTGACGTTACAGTAACCGCGTGTAGCGCTGGCTCCGGTTCTTTAGACCTCTTAACTCTCTCAGGGGCTACATCGGGTCTATTCAGTAAGGCTATTCTTGAGAGTGGCACCACTATTGGCGCTGTAGGAGTACAGTTAGATCCAATTACAGACGCTAAGGCATACGCCAAATTATATAACATTGATAATGTTGATGACTTAACGAGTCTAGAAGAGTTTTATATAACAGCTTCATGGGAAAAGCTCTTTGAACATGAAAGTGCAATTACCTCTAATGAAAACACAAACGTTTTATTCGCTCCGTGTCTTGAGAAAGACTTGGGTCAGGAAATGGTAATTTCAGATACCCCTATGAATATTATAAAAACTGGCAATTATACTAAAATACCCATGTTGTATGGTTTTACTAACTATGATGGCCTATTGAGAATCTCAAAATGGGATACGTGGAAACACCAAATGAATGAGAAATTTTCAGATTTTTTACCTGAAGAATTACATTTTGATAGTGAAGATGAAAAAGAAATGGTTGCTGCAAAAGTAAAAAGTTTTTATTTTCAAGATCAGCCTGTAACCGAAGAAAATATGGAATCATTCATTTATTATTTCACGGATACTCTCTTTGGATATCCTATGTTGAGGACATTGAAGTATCGGGTGGAATCGCTCGGTGATACTATGTATCTATTTCAGTATTCTTTTGTGGACAGCAACACAGTAGGCGTTTTAGGTACAGACTTCCGAGGCGCTGACCATTGCGATAAATTAATTGCCGTGGCTGATGGACCAAAAAATGGTTTAACTGATGAATACATTGAAATGAAGAATATGATGCGAGAATATTGGTTAAACTTTATGTTAACTGGGTAAGATTAAACTTTACCGTTTCACGTAAAAAATGACTCGATTCAATGAATTCTAGTGTAAGTTACTAAACTATACTTAATTATTAACTAACACTAGAATTAACTTTTCTATTTTGTAACTTTGGTGTAATTTTTTACATTAGAGACGAATTTATTTTATAAGAAAATAATAAATTTATTTTAAACTATAAGGAATTTAAACCATAGCGGTTTTATCCACGTTGGACTGTAGAGTGGTGTTTTAGTGTTCATTTTATTCGAGCTTATTAACAATCGCCACGCGCCGTGCATTGCCAGCCAAATACGTTTTATCAAATTACTGATAAGATTACTGTTATTAATTCTATTTGTTTTATATTTATATTACCCAAATCAATATGTCGATGAAGATGAATTCATATGTTGTCATAGTCATGTATATATTTTTACGTTAATTGTATCTAATTAGCTCCTTCCGGCTGATTCATTATTCTGGAGCTCTGCTCGCCTTTATGCCCGGTGAAGTAGCAAAAGCCTCGGGACTAACTACATAATATGCCCGTGCGAAAAGATAAAAGGATGATTAAGGGCGCCAGAGTTCGAGGGGAGAGGTAGGCAGAAAAGGCTGGTAGGATAAAGGTGGCTAGTAGTCGTAGCATTCCCTGTGTTTTCACCCCTGAGTCACTTTATCACTTAGCATCTGAGCGATAAGGACCATTCGCCTGCTCAGGAATTTAAAAAAAATATATAAAATAAAAATTCTGACAAAATAATATACTTTTTGTTTTAAATGGTTTTATCAAAATAAAGGATACTGACCAGTTCAGTTCTCGCCGCAAATTCTCCTTTTACTATATAGGTATATAGATACATAAAGGGCGCGAAAAGCAAAGCCGGTCCTAGATTAGACGATAACAGTATTGTTAGGTTGTGAATTGCAAATTTATGGGTCACACTTTCATACGACATACGTTTTATCAACACTATATTTATAGTTATTTGTGTACCTACTTGATTTCTTACTTTTCGATATTATTTCAGGAATCCCTGGACAGAAGGGTCTTCACTACCAACATGGCCACCTGCGACATCCAGTCGCTCCCCGCACCTTTCAATAGGACCAGTTATAAAGCTCAAAGAGGTATTAAATGAAGAGCGGACTACATTCTGGGACGACATTTACGATCAGTATTATGAAGGACCATTATTGCCGGACCAAGATAATGGTGCAGTTTCCTTATCAATATCATATGCCATCGTAATAGTGCTTGTACTGAATGTTGTTTTAGAGAATTAATTAATATGCTTAAATATAGAATAAATATACAATTATGTTTACAGAAACGGGTTATTTTATATTCGTCACAAAGTAAATTCGTCATCAAAAAAAGTATTTGTAAATTTTTAACAAATCTAATTTATGTAGCAAATTTCGAAAATATTAATTTTTATAGTTGTAAATTTGTCACATTGTGTTTTTCCGTTTTTTTATGGATAGCAGAAAAAATAAACAATGCAGAACAAACACGCAGTTTATTTTTCATAGTCACAGTAATTTTAATAATTTACCTTACAACTACATAATTAGATTTATTTTTTTTCATTACAAACAGACGCTTCATTTTATTTATTTGTAAAAAGCAAAAAAAATAATGTTTATTGTGCAGAATTGTAGTAAGTATTTTTATATAAGCAAATCCATAATACATATATAGGTAAACAAACAAAACAACCTGCGTAAGAGGGCGTCCTCTGTAGGACTTCAATATCGGTTCAGAACGGTTGATGGCGTGGAGATTGAGGCATCATGACGTTTGGTTTATTAGGGGAGTTTTTGCAACTGTCGCTCTACGGGCGGGTGGTATAAGACGAAGCGGGGAGTTGAGGGACTTGCGCCACTGTTGCAATGCATTAGTCACCGGTCGGCGGCGTTTGTTTTGGGGAGAAAACGTGATGTGGGAAGTTTGTTTATTTTATTTTTACTTTATTCATCATCATCATTTCAGCCGTAGGACGTCCACTGTTGGACATAGGCCTCCCTCATAGATCTCCAGTTGTTGCGGTTAGAAGCGGCCTGCATCCAAGGTAATCCTGCGGCCTTAACCAGATCGTCCGTCCATCTAGTAGGTGGACGTCCTACGCTACGCTTGCCAATCCGCGGTCTCCATTCGAGAACTTTTCGGCCCCAACGGCCATCTGTTCTTCGTGCTATATGGCCTGCCCATTGCCACTTCAACAAACTAATCCGTTGGGCTATGTCGGTAACCCGCGTTCTTCTACGTTTCTCCTCATTTCTAATTCGATCTCGTAGAGAAACCCCGAGCATAGCCCTCTCCATAGCTCGTTGAGCGACTCTGAGCCTGATCATAAGGCCTATAGTGAAGCACCACGTTTCGGATCCATAGGTCATCACTGGCTACACACACTGGTTGAAGACTTTCGTCTTTAGGCATTGAGGTATTTTGGACGAAAAGACACTGCGAAGTTTCCCGAACGCTGCCCATCCGAGTTGGATTCGGCGATTGACCTCCTTCTCGAAGTTGGACCTACCTAATTCGACTGTCTGTCCTAGGTATACATACGAGTCAACAACTTTAAGAACCGTATTCTCAACCATTATAGGGGTAGGCACAACATGGACATTAGACATGATTTTCGTCTTGTCCATGTTCATTTTAAGACCTGCCCGTTGGTAGACTCGGTTGAGGTCTTCGAGCATTGTACTGAGTTCTTCTATTGACTTTGCCATGACCACGATATCATCAGCGAATCGAAGGTGAGTGATGTATTCGGCGTTGATGTTGATGCTTAGTCCTTTCCAATTCATAAGTTTGAAGGTGTCTTCCAAAGTGGTCGTAAACAGTTTCGGAGAAATAACGTGTCCCTGTCTTACGCCTCTTTTTAGTGGAATCACCTCCGTACACTGTTCTTGTACTCGGACCGACATTGTGGCGTTTCTATACAAACATTTCAACACTTCGATATACCGATAGTCAATACGGCATCGCTGGAGAGACTCAAGTACGGCCCATGTTTCGACCGAATTAAAGGCTTTCTCGTAGTCCACAAACGCTAAACAGAGCGGAAAGTTATACTCTTCGGTCTTCTGTATTACTTGCCGCAGCGTATGTATGTGGTCTACGGTACTATAAGCTTTTCGGAATCCGGCTTGTTCGGGAGACTGAAAGTCATCAAGCCTTCGTGCGAGACGATTCGCAATAACCCTGGAGAACAGCTTATAGACATGATTCAAAAGCGAGATGGGCCTGTAGTACCTTAGTAAGGTGTTATCGCCTTTCTTAAAGAACAACACCACCTCGCTTTTATTCCATGCTTTAGGCGTGGTACCTCCGAGCAAGTTGGAATTAAAGAGCTTCTGAAGGACTTTGAGTACCGGTGATCCACCCGCTTTCAGGAGCTCTGGTGTGGTTCCGTCCTCACCCGGCACCTTGTTGTTCTTTAGCTGATGCTGATAGCCGGGATATCCTCGGTATAGTGTCGGGTCAGTTTGGCTCTTGGGTCTGTAGCCGCACTGGTAACAGGCTTGGTGACTGAAGCGTAGAGCTGCCCATAAAACTTTTCCACTTCCCTTAACACTTCCGCTCTTGTCGACGCAAGACTGCCATCATCCCTCTTCAGCTTTGTCATCTGGCTTTGCCCAATAAACATATCTCTTGCAAACACTTTGGAGCCCTGGTTCCGCTCTATTGTATCTTTAATACGGGACGTATTAAAGCAACGGATATCGTGCCGCAAGGATGTTTTTATTCGTCTATTAAGCTGCCTATGTGAATCAGCGTCATCGGGAGATTGCAATCAAAGTCTCGTCATCATTTAGATAAACATGAAGTTTTTTTTTTTCGGACTGACATAATATATTTAGTTAGCCCTGTGGCTTTTGCTACTTCACCGGGAACAAAGGCGAGCAGAGAACTCCAGCCTAGATAAATGGTTTAAACACTACAAACTAAGCAACCTGCGTAAGAGGGCGTCCCCTGAGGGACTTGGACCTCGGCTCAGGGTGGTCGCTGACGGGGAGATTGAGGGATTATGGCTTTTAGTTTCTTTAGGGGAGTTTTGTGCAACTGTCGCTCTACTTCGCGGTTCAGTTCGCGGGCCTCTCGGACTTCGGATCTACGAGGGCATCGGCAGGATCATAGCAAACTTAGGGTCGGGAGGGCGACATGAAGTCGAAAGACTCGTTAAATTATGCGGCATTCGAGGAACAGATATTCACCTGTTTATTACTTAATATAATACTGCTATACCCTCAAGTACTGCAGTTGAACGTCTTGTGCACGGGCAAGGGTAACTACCGCCGAAACGAGCCTCCCTTTCATACGAGAACTTCAACATTATTATGTTCATGAAAAAGAATACTTATTATGCCAGATGACTAAAATGACAGATAAATTGGACGGGTTAGTATCTTTTCGTCTAAGATGTAAGTGATCTATGTAGTAATTCGTCTAAACAGTAATTTGTCATTACATTACTATCAAATCGTCTTAAAATAAGTTCATCTAATACGCGTTTTGTCCAGAATGCCACTAGGCTCTATCTTAGTCAAATAAATTCTATAAATTAAGCCAAAATCAGCCAAATGAATGAAAAAACTTGTTTGACAGCAGCCTATATTACACACTATAATAATTATACCCGTCTTTTTTTGTTTCTAACTTGTTAAGTTCCGGAACCAACAGTTTGCGTAAAACTTTCTGTAATGTAACGTTTTAACTTTTAACAAATTTAACTTTTTCAGTAGAAAATGTTTATTAATTTGATGGTGTACAGTATATTTTTTTGTTTCTATGTTTAATATGTTTTAATCTGCCAGTGTTTGTATGACCTAATGGCTCTAGTGACCCCATTCGGGGGACAGTAGACCCTTATGAGCCATATGACTGGTTTCATTATTCCTTGCACATTGAATGAATGCACATTACGCTGATTTGAACAAATTGCTAATCAAGTGATCCCGCTCTGATCTACTAATATTTATAGCTGAAGAGTTTTTTTGTTTGCTTGAAGTTATCAAGGAGGGCTATAGGCTATATTTTATGAAGTTACTACGGAAACGGAAGTTACGCGGTAAAACCGCGCGCGGGAAGAGTAGTAGACTATAAGACTAAAATATCGGTATCAAATGCACACTAGAGATGTGTAGTTCGCGAATGAATCCTTCAATTGAAGTACTTCAGTTGGAATCACTCTGTATCTCTTTCATTCAGTGCAGATTCATATACTTCAATAGTTCAGTTTAGTCCATTTAGTTCACAGTGTTAAAATTCTTATCTATACTAATATTATAAAGAGGAAAGATTTGTACCTATTTTTGTATGTTTGTATGTTTGTAATGAATAGGCTCAAAAAGTACTGGGCCGATTTAAAAAATTATTTCACCAATAGAATGCTACATTCTTCCAATTTGACATAGGCTACATTTCATTTTGAAAAAAATTAGGGATCCTTGGTAAAATTTGAACAATGTAACCGAAGGTGTAGAAAAATGAGTCTTAAAATGTCTTTCGTCGAATGCGCTGCCGAAACTATTAGCGATAGAACAAAATAATGTACAACAATATTGAAGAACCTCATAATGTCTACAAAAAACTCCGCGGTAGCATATGTCCAACTATTGTAGTTATGTCACTACAACAACTTTTTTCATTTTAAACATTAATATTATATATAAAAGAAAGTCGTGTTAGTTACACTATTTATAACTCAAGAACGGCTGAACCGATTTGGCTCAAAATTGGTAGGGAGGTAGCTAAGAACTGGGAGAAGGACATAGGATTTTGGGTAGGGTAGGGGTATGGTAGGGGTAGGGTAGGGTAGGGGTAGGGTAGGGATAGGGTAGGGGTAGGGTAGGGTAGGGTAGGGGTAGGGTAGGGGTAGGGTAGGGGTAGGGTAGGGGTAGGGTAGGATAGGGGTAGGGTAGGGGTAGGGTAGGGGTAGGGTAGGGTAGGGGTAGGGTAGGGTAGGGGTAGGGTAGGGGTAGGGTAGGGTAGGGCAGGGTTAGGGTATAAAAGTCCACCCGTGCGAAGCCGGGGCGGGCCGCTAGTATTCAATATAATACGTACACAATATTACTTAATGCTTTTAAATGAAAGCTATACTATTAATTAAAAAAAAACTTAAAGAACTAATACAAAACAATTTAATTTCTCGTTCTCGTTATTAGTTCATTGTACGATCGATGATCGTTTGAAAGACCTGCGAAAATTGATTCAAATGTTCATAAACTGAACTAGTGAAGTAAATGAATTCGATTATCGTTTGAAGGACATGCGAAAACTGATTCAAATGAATCTTGTTCATAAGCTGAACTAGTGAAGTAAATGAGTGATATAGTTCACTTAGTTCAAATGAAGTATATCACTCTTTTCACTTCAATGACACATTTTGCCCATGTCTAATGAACACCTTGCTTTATCTATTTACCTACTTATACACAATCAATATCACCCCTGTGACGCTGTTATCTTCTTATCAACAAGTATAATGATCAGTAATTATCTATTTATTTATAGATAAGTATTGTACTTTATAACTAGACTTTCCGCGCAGTTTCACCTGCGTAGTACCTGGTGGATAGGAAGCCTTTTCAAAAATACAGTATAAGTCTTCATAAAGTGCACATATTGAAATGAATGAATGTTTACCAAACTTTATCGACACTGATATACCTAAAAGTTTTTTGGTTTTATTATTTTGCTATCGATAAAATTGAGATTGTATATTGTGTGAAAGCTTGCTTTAGGATATAGTGAAAATGAAAAGAAGAAAAGCGCTGGTGTAAAGGGCTAAAATTCAAATGGTATCAAAACTGGAATAAAAATATCTATGCACCTACTCGTATAAAAGTAGGTAATTAAATGATTATTGTTCTGAGTTCGATTTAAATACTCATCTCGGCAATCTCTACTAATACCATATTAGTACAGTACGAGTATATATAAAGCTGAACATTTTCTTTGCTTTCATGCGCTAATTTTAAGAACTGCTGATCCGATTTGAAATATTCTTTCAGTTATAGATAGCCTATTTATCGAGGAAGCCCATAATTTATATTTCATTATGAAATACCTACGGGAATAGGAGATACGTGGCTGAAACTGCGCGTGGGATACTAGTATGGAATTATGCCTTTAAGAGTTTAGCTGTGCATTAAAAGGATTAAGGCTGGCCCTGCTCACCTTTATCCCCAGTGAAGTAGTAAAAGCCTCGGGACTGACTACATAAATGGCCGCCGAAAAAAATTGTAATTACCTACTAATCAATAATTGAGAGAAACAATCTGAAGATAAATAAAAAATTACATATTTTTTATTTATCTTAAGATTGTTTCGATATGATTACGATATTGACGACATAGTTGTTTTATTGTTATTTAAAAATACTATAGGTATCGACATAATGTGGACGTGTGTGACATTAATGTTAATTTTTGGGGTGTTAGCGAACGGGCAGGAAGACATATGGCGGGAAGTGCATATTAGGCAGGGGCCATTGCGTGGCAAAATGGAACCTGAAGGGGGTGTGTTTTCCTTTTTGGGCATCCCATACGCCACAACTCCAAAAGGGGTAGATAAGTTTAAGGTACGTAATTAATAATAATTTTACACATATTAAAAAAAATATCTTAGATATTGTATCATAGTGCAAAAAGTTAAGGAGACTTTCCATCTTTCCAAATTGACTTTGTAGACATGGCTGTTAGCACGTTGGCAGGCATGGGGTAGGCACGATGGCGTAGGTATTGGTGTAAGCGTTTATCTTGTTTTTTAAGAAAAAGAATGGTCCAGTTTCATGGGTACAATCACCCCTTAAAGTAATATTTAACATCGTATATTTTGGTATTCTATAGGTATAATATAATACCAAAATAATACGGGTCTACATTAATAAAGTTACTATAGCTACCATAAAGGTAAACCCACTTACCTATAAACTAAAAAATAGGTTGGATAGTAAAAAACAATTAATTCATATGTCACCCACACAGAACTTTATGGTGGAAACATATTGTTAAAACGCGGCGACCTGATGAAACGCGACGCGACATCGCGTCGGGTGTTCATAGTGTGATTCTGGTCTATAGAAAACAATACGTTTGATTCGACTCAACACACGTCGCGTTGCGTCAGGTCGCGTCGCGTTTTAACAATATGGTTCCGCCTTTATTCATTATACCTACGCGGCAACACCGAAATGGTAACCGCCATTTTATTTTCATTTAATTATTACTAGCTTTTGCCCGCGGCTTCGCTCGCGTTGATTTTTTTTTATAAAAAGTATCCTTCTGATACCTCCAAGAATATCTGTACAAAGTTTCATGATGATCGGTTGCGAAGTTTTCTCGTGAAAATGTAATAAACAAACGGACATTCACATTTAGAATCTTATAAGCAGGGATGTTGGTTTATGTTGTTGATATGTAATCATTTCGAAAGTATACGACACTTGAGATTCTGATGATATATGATTCCAATGTCTTATTTCTTGTAGTATTATTTTGACACAGTTTCACTACGCAAACTGGCATATTACTTATGGATATGGATATCATATTAAAACCAGGGTAGATAATTTTTTAAACCAAAAAAATATATAAATTAGGATAAAATAATAATAATAAAAAAAATACCATCAAAGATAACAAATCTGATGGATAACTGATTAGAATTGAAGATAATGTTTTGATAAATGCAAAGATTAATGTCTTTTACAAGCTTTTATTTTTATTTTTAGCTTGTAATGTATGTTTGTAATTTGTTCGGGTGGAATCTTGCAACTCAATTTTGCAATCATATGTATGCATATATATGTTTGCAATCATATCATATCATCGTGACAATGCAATGATATTGTACCATGGAGCTGAATTTTTCCTTTCATTTTTGTTATTTTGGGTGGGGTTTTATAATGGGGCATTTATAATGGGTTTCATACATATTTTTTTTCATTTTTAACCATTTTCAATGGTTTCGGCTCTGGATATTATAAACATTAATTAAATAGAACTTTCGACACGTGTACCTCATAAGTTTCAGTGTGACTGAGTTTCAGACTGACTGTACAAACGCACATCAAAACCACATACAATAATTAAAACTTTACTACATAAGATCGGCAAACAATGTTAAGTAGTTACCGTATTCTATAAAAGCTTCCATAAGGTATCAACGACGAAATATCACAGTTCAGAGAAACTAGTTAAAAACAAATCTAGATATATTTTTTAACCTTAAAACTTAAATAAGGATGATTATAATATAAACAACCAAAATGCACATAAAATGGAGATTTTTTTAAAAAGGGACACAAATTAATTAATAACACGTAAATAATTATTTAAAAAAAGTTCGCCTTTTTTGCCAAAAATAAAACTATCATATATCTATAATTACTTAATTCATATTATCTCTATTCTAGGCCCCAATGGCAGCGCCTACATGGACGGACATGTTTGATGCTGTAAACACAATCGCTTGTCCTCAAACACCAGTACTGCCGTCTTACATGGTGTCGGAAGACTGCCTGGTGGCCAATGTCTACGTACCTGATACAGACGAGACCAATATACCAGTCCTAGTCCACATTCATGGCGGTGCATACCAATATGGCTATGGAGCAGAGTTCACATTTAATGCTTTAGTACGCACTAATAAAGTTATTGTAGTCTCATTCAACTACAGACTTGGAGTGCATGGATTTTTATGTCTACGCACAGAGACCGCACCGGGTAACGCTGGAATAAAGGATCAGATAGCATTACTGCGCTGGGTTAATGCCAATATTGCCAGCTTTGGAGGTAATCCTGATGACGTTACAGTAACCGCGTGTAGCGCTGGCTGCGGTTCCTTAGACCTCCTAACTATCTCAGGAGCTACATCGGGTTTATTCAATAAGGCTATTCTTGAGAGTGGCACCACTATTGGTGCTGTAGGAGTACAGATAGATCCAATTTCCGACGCTAAGACATACGCCAAATTATATAACATTAATGTTGATGACTTAAATAGTCTAGAAGAGTTTTATACAACAGCTTCATGGGAAGAGCTCTTTGAACATGGACATGAAATTATCTTTAATGAAAACTCGAACAATTTATTCGCTCCGTGTCTTGAGAAAGACTTGGGTCAGGAAATGGTTATTTCAGATCCTCCTATGAATATAATTAATACTGGCAATTATACTAAAATACCCATGTTGTATGGTTTTACTAACTATGATGGCCTATTGAGAATCTCAAAATGGGATACGTGGAAACAACAAATGAATGAGAAATTTTCAGATTTTTTACCTGAAGAATTACATTTTGATAGTGAAGATGAAAAGGAAATGGTTGCTGCAAAAGTAAAAAGTTTTTATTTTCAAGATCAGCCTGTAAGCGAAGAAAATATGGAATCATACATTTATTATTTCTCGGATACTCTCTTTGGATATCCTATGTTGAGGACATTGAAGTCTCGGGTGGAATCCCTCGGTGATACTATATATCTATTTGAGTATTCTTTTGTGGACAGTAACACGGTAGGCGCTTTAGGTACAGACTTCCGAGGCGCTGACCATTGCGATAGTTTATATGCCGTAGCTGATGAACCCAACAATGGTTTAACTGATGAATACATTGAATTGAAGAATATGATGCGAGAATATTGGTTAAACTTTATATTAACTGGGTAAGACTGAAACTTAAAAAGCGAAAATAATCTCTAGTGTTAGTTAGTAATTATGACTTAGCTTTTCACGTCCTATAAACGAAAAGCTAAGTCATAATTATTAACTAATTCTAGAATTTATTTTCGCTCTTTCATTGTAACCTTGGTGTGATTTTTTTACATATGAGTCTAATCAGGTACAACGGCAACAAAAGCATAATCGCCATTCAAATTTAGCCAAATGATAAGATTACTGTTAATTATTCAATTTGTTTTATATATTACCCAATTATTATGTCGATGATAATGAATTCATATGTTTTTGATTATTTTTTACGTTTTATCTAAATTACGTGACAGACTTATAATTGATAAGGTATAATACAATTTCCTAGATAGGATCAGTACCGGCTTTAGGGTCTGGCTAACGCCCCGCTGAACTCAGAAAAGCGCCGCACGCACAGTTCTTAGTGGTTAAAGCAATTGCGAAGCTGGTCGCCAGAGCTTATAGATAGAGATTAATAGCAATTAATGAAATTAAAAAATTACTAAATCAACAATTAAGAATTTTTACTGAATAATCCTTACACTTTTGCAAATAGGAATAAACGAAAGGAAAGAAAAAAACAAATAAAAAATGTTTGTCAGATTCTACTCCATAGTATGCTCTATAATCGATAATATATTGATAAATATTTTTTGCATAGGTGTCTTAAAGCGCGCGGTTGTTATATGCGATAAACGCTGCGTTACACGCAATGCGATTAACGCACATCATTTCATATCAGGTAATATAATTACAAACCATTGTTTTTGCATCCGTTGATCGCAAGCGTCTGACGCTGTGATCTCCGCATAAAACAACCGCGCGCTTAATAGACCACCCTCCTGTTTATATTTTTTTACTATTAAGGTATAGATACATAACTATACCTAAAGGGCGCGAAAGGCACGGCCGGTTCTTGATTAGACGACAACTGAATTTTATTTCCATAGGTTATTCATTACAGATTGGGTCACATTTTCATACGGCACGTTTTATCAACACTATGTTTATTGTTTTTTTTTTTTTTTGTAGAAACCTACTGAATAACACACTTTTTTATATTATTACAGGAATCCCTGGACAGAAGGGTCTTCACTGCCATCATGGACACCTGCGACAGCTAGTCGCTCCCCGCACCTATCAATAGGACGGGTTGTAGAGCTCAAAGAGGTACTAAATGAAGAGCGGACTACGTTATGGGAAGACATTTACGATCAGTATTATAGTGGACCATTATTGCCGGACCAAGATAATGGAGCAGTTTCCTTAACAATATCATATGTCATCGTAATAATGCTTGTACTAAACATTGTTTTAAATAATAATTAATATTCTAAAATATTGAATAAATGTACAATTATGATAACAGAAACGTATGTCGTATAGTTAACCTTAATTGTATACAATTCCTAGGAAATGTATATAATTCTCAAAATCTCGGGGACTCAACAAACTCGCAATTCACGGACACAAAGCACCCCCAGTCTCAGAACAACTATCTGTGTATCCACTTTATTAATTGTCCCGGGTGGAAATCAAACCCAGAACACCAGGTTTCAGAAGCAATTACTGTAACCACATCACGTCAGTGTTAATAACATATATTTTTATTATAACATAATCATACATTTATTAAAAAGCCCTGGAATTGTGTACACTTCCTTAAAAGCCCCGGAATTTTATACATTTCCTAGGAATTGTATAGAATTCTTAAGTCTCATACATATCCGGTGGCATATACACAATTTACGCTTTAAGTTTACCTTATTAAGCCTAATCGTATTGATGACGTATGCCTAGTTTGGTAGTTTGCAAGGGTAAAAACGCATAAACCACTTTTCAAAATACTTTAACTATTATTAAGTTTTTGTTTATTATATTTTTATATACAAAGTGTATAAAAAGTATAGAGACCGATTCGAGCAGCTTTTTTAATGCACAATCGATAGTTTATTTTGGCACTCATCTAAGCAAGGTTTATGAGTTAAATGGACATTTTAAAGTAAAGAAAATAAATTAAATAAATAATATTTAAGTTTTACTCTTATATCTGAAAACTTAATACGGTATTCCGGAGCAAAGTTCATGCAGTCCAGTATCAATTTAAACATTCTACTTGCCGACGACCGCGTCTCCAAGGTAAAAGAGAATTCAGATAAGTTTCTTAAAACTACATCCGAGCATCTTCATATAGGTTTAGTAAGTCTCCCTAAGCTGCAGTTTTTAGAGAAAATTCAGATTTATGGCGTGAAATGGCACGGAAAACGCGCGCTAAAATACTTTTGATGGCACTTCGCCCGCTAGGAAATTTTGCAATAAACTTTAACGTTTCCAAAGTTTACTCAATGATAGAATGTTGGGAGGGCTAGAAGACTCTTGAAAAGCTTTCAGTACGTAAGTAAGTAGGTAAATGAGCTGTGCAATGAGCGGTAAAATTACTTCTAAATAGTTTGAGTTTTCGATACGAGTTACGAGTTTGTTACAGACTTGGGAACTGGGAATAATATATTGAAACTGCCTTGTTGGTTGGTAATATGTTCAACCTAACTAGGTAAAACACGGGTTCTGTCCCCGCGTTGTAAGAAGGAATCTGTTACTAGGATTTTTCTATTTCGTACTTAAGATGCAGGTTCTAATCCTGCTGGTGGTCAAAATTTATTAATCTCAATTTTTAATTTAACATTTATGTATATGTAGAAACATTTATTTACAAATAAAAAAATATTCTTATATCTAATCATCATTGAACCATTCATTTCATGGAAAATGATTATCCAAGAAGTTTTGTAAGAAAGTGAGAGGTGTTAACAATTTAACTGCGAAGCCGCTACGGCAAAAACTTGATCCATATAAAGCTCTAATTTTGTTACTACAAAAATAACTTGACGGCATGTATTCCTAACCTACTTATTAACTAGGTAGCTTCACTACGTAAATAGATGACGGTGCAACTTGGCTAGCCTATCATTTAATATTCATCTACAAATAAAATCACAGAAATATCCGATCACATAATCGAAAATCCAGTCAATCTACGTAGCCAAACGGTATAAATGTATAGCGTTAAGTCTTAGTTCGTGGTTTTTTTTAATTTCCTTGCCTATCGAAGTCTTTGCCTAAAATCAGTTTCTTTTCGGGGTTTTCGATTGATTGAGGACCGTCCCTGCCAAAGCAAAGTTTTATCCAGATGGTATAAAATCATCTATGCCAATTTTGTACCTCCAAGGTGATGGGCAACTGGAAATCTATGAGGGTGGCCTATGACCAGCAGTGGACTTCCTATGGCTGAAATGATGATGATGATGAAGGTGATGGGCAGAAGCGTTCACCACTACCAACACTAACAGACAAAGGTCACCTGTTAGGCGTGGTGACGATGGCAATGAGAATTCCTTTTCCTTTGACTACTTGTTTATTTAAAATGTATAGAATGTACATGTGACAATTGGACATGCTGGGGAGAGTTGAATCGAGCACATGATTTAAATTATGTATAGATCTTTCCTTTGAACCTAAAACATCCTATTTCTCTGTAGTTACAAAATAAAGTCACTACGACAGATCACATCAAGTAGCTGTACATTTTCATTATACAGATTCCTACTACCTTTTTAAGCATGAGTGGGACATATTTTAAGTCCGCCGTCTCAAAATATATATAATGGCACTTAAGTTTACAGCACTCTTGGGACTGCGATATTTCTGCAGGAGAATAATCTTAGAATAGTATGTGTAGTGTGATTTGTTCCCCTTTAAGAATAGAATGGGATACCGAAAATAAAATGTTAACTGTCCCATCGGTGCACACACTAGAGATTTGGTTCCCCAAAGACCGTTAAGCTTAATAAATTAATTAAAAATAACTTAAAAAATAGGATTTTAATGCTATTGTTACGGATATACCTTTTTATAGATATTTATATTGGCTGATTTTATTAACACTATTTTTATTTAAAATATTTTGACAGTTTTATTTGTTTACTACATAATCTGTATGAACACCCCTAGGGGTTTTAACTATATCGATATAAGTGTTCATACATTCTTTGTATTACTTATTGGACTTAATTCGCAACAGTCTGATTAATATAAATATATTAATCAGACTGTTAAGACAGATTAATATATTCATTGTTTAATGAAATCATTAAAAAATGAATATATTAATCTGTCTGATGCGAATTAATTATAATCAAGTAAGTAACAGCAGTAAACCATTTGCGAATTGAAAATCGACGTCAAAGCAATGACATTTTCGTAATCAGCCTGCGCCGTCTATAAGAATTAACCGTTTTCTTGAGTCACACATGTAATATTCAACAGGGTGGTTATACACAATAGATGAACTATAGCTATATATAGCCTTTAGTTTAGAAGACTACAAATTTAGTTGAATAGGTACATCTGTAGGTATGCTTCATCTTGTTTTATCATTAAATAATCTAATTATAACGGGAAATATACGAAAATCGACCTCAGGGAGTCGATATAAACTACATTTGAACACTGATTCTAACCGTTAGCAAGTCTGCAAAAGTAGTTTGTTTTATGATGTTTTTTGCTGTAACACAAAGGCGAGTGGCCGAAGCTAGCCGTTTCCAATTTAGCGCATGTCTGAACCATTCATCAGGAACGTTTTCATTGCTGTCTCAATAAAGCATTGTCGTAATAAACGAGCTTTGGAAAAATGCTCTTTCAGCTAAAACCACTCTAGTCGTCGATTACTTTGAACAAGATTTATTTTCAACTAGCCAGCTAGCTCAGCGCTTAGAAAATTATAGGCATCGTTACCTAAGGAGAACAATAAGGTATGTTAGCACTGGACTTTAATATGGACGACTGTTTTGAATGAAAAATAACACTGTAATAAAGCTTATTTTCATGTCAACTACTAATTACTTCAATAGCCCGTTTACGTGCACTGGATAAAATGGGCCTCCTCCTATCAGACCTTAGCAAGCCATGGTCGTAGAGATGCATTGCAATAATCACTACAATTCGCTGGCGGATTCGCGATGGCAGTTCCCATCTATCAGCTGTATATATCTCTAAGTCGCCTTTTGAGACACCCATAGGAAGAGACAACGAAATTATCTGTTGTCCTCTTCTTCAACTCAGCCTGAAAGTCACATTGTTTCTGGAAGCCTAGGTGGACTGGAGGTGAGTAGGTATATTATATGACTACTAGAAGCCTTCTTATTATTTTTGGGATTTTTACAACAATGCGACGACGACGTTACGCTAAACATACATTTTAGGCAGTCATGCCTATATGTCTACCTACCTACATGTTGCCTTTTTGCTCAAGACTGCTTTGATTACTGTATCTAGGACAGTATTTTGACCTCAGAAGGGACAAAGTTTATCCATGCAAGGCATCAGCTCATTCCCACCTCACGGCCCATTTCACATTTGGGTCAGTCTCTCAGGCGATAAATAATCGGCTCATAATATTGCGTCCCGAGTATCTGATTTGGTTACATCAATGACGCAGAGAGGAACTAATCGTTGGCTACATAATATTGCCTGTGGTAGTCAATAATTGAAATTAAAATGAAGTACGTTTATACGTACGTACATATATCGAAATCATTATGACTGCTTGGTCATAGTGATTTCAAAATTTCTTTCAATGTATTTTTATTAAATTGCTTTAAAAGCTCGTTATATAAAAGTAATATTCATATTTATTCATAGTTTTGATTTGGAAATTGTTTTGTAATTGTTTCTTATCAGCTCCCGTTCCCGTGGCAACTTTATCATTAAATCTTAACCTGAAAAGCATAAGGTTGGATGTATATTATACTTCAGAAGCATTTTTGAAATCGGTCAAGTAGTTTCCAAGTCTATTCACGACATACAAACAATTAGGTAAATCTTTCCTCTTTAATATTAATATAGATAAAATAGGCTATATCAAGGGATTTCTACAATACAAGAGCTAGACGGGTGGAACTGAGCGAAGTAAGACTAGAAATATTCACTGTGATTTTCTAGTATTGCTGACACTCAGCGAAATCATTTATTTTATTCGGCAATACAATCGATCTATGTACATAGTTATATACTTTTTGAACAGTATTATAAATTACAAATTAAAATCACTTCGAACTGTGTTACAATATATATATATTATCTTGTATTCATTGCCATTATTCTCTTGCATCGGTAACCCACTTCCTGTACTAACACATTTATTAGGTACCAGTTATTAATAAAACTCATGGTATAAACACTAATAATTCATCTGTTCCGCAAAGTACAAGTAGGTTGATATCTCTTCAATATTATTTGGCATTATTGCATCCTGCAATAATTTTTTATGAATTTCCAATATTTTCCGCCGTAACATTTATCTAAAGTTTAACAGGGAAATATAATAAAAAAAATATATCATTTTTACCCACGAGGATGTTAAATAAGTCCGAAGAATATTGCTTCCATTAATTTACTGCTCAGTTTCATTCTAGATAAGTATGCGTGCAATTAAGTAGGTACAATTACTTTACTACCTTTTAAATCGCTCGTTAAATCGCGGAGTCGTGGGTCGATCCCCACGCCAGACAATGAATCTTTGTGTATTAAAAAAATCATAGATTTATTTCCAGGATTTTTTATAAATAGTGTAATTATCAAAGATTTCTTTCGGGGTCTAGTTGGTTGAGGGTTCTGTACCTCGGAGAGTACGTTATTAGGTCCGATTACCTATTACATCTTTTATTAATAACTGTTAACCGGGAAACGGGCAGCAGCTAGGGATACCAGATGGTCGGGAATCCTCTGGATTATCCCGACCTTTCATGCGATTTCTAGACTCTCGACTAATAACAATATGTTCCGACAAACCGCCGAATTATATATTATATTTTACCACATTCATTATTAGAAAACTGGGTGCTTCCACCACCAAATTTTGACTTCAGACTAGCATTGAAATTCTAAATACTGATGTTGGCCTGACCATATAAACAAAGAGAAATGAGTTTATGCATGGCTATTATTTTTTATTAACTACTTAACTTAATTAACTATATTTATTTAGTTTTGATAAAGAATATATATGGATTTTTTATTTCAGTGAAAGTTATATTGATTTCGGTGGACACCAAATTTTTAAAACTTAATATTTCTGTAACCAATCAATATTTTGAGTTCCCTCAAAAACTAATATAAGCAGAATAAAATCTACTTTTAAAATAAGGAATCAGTGATCCAGTATCTTGCAAAAAAAAAATTGACACCGTAGTCAACCAACTTATGAGATCTCAGAGAATGGCCCAGGTGAAGGTGAAGCTAAGCTGCTAAAAATGTTACCGTTATCTATCACGTAAATTCTGTTAACTTCCTTTTATTAACATAAAATGCTAATAGAATGCACGATGCGCTTCACTCTACATTGTAAAAAAATTACAGTGCACGCCTTCCAACAGTTTTCATTTTAGTTTTCCATTTATTTGCCGCTGTCAGCCAAAGCGGTCGATGGAACAAAAGCTTAGTATAATGTAGTGTGAAATGGCTGCGATCGGTCGACGCAAAAACCACACATTCGATACAACCGGCTGTCCTGTTGCAATTTTGGCTTTACTGTTTTTAGTTCTAACCTATATATATGGCAGTTGCAGTGAAGTTATTTTTAATTTGGTTATATTTCTAGACCATTTAAAAGTTAGTAGGTAATTAATATATTTTCGTTTTCTATTTTGAGTATTACTTTAAAGATCATCGACCTGCATTAGCCCCCAAATTCTAAGTTTTTAAGTTCCTGAGAAAACGTATTCAGGCATTTTGCATCGTCCGTTTTATATATGAAAGCTAAATAACGAATAGGCTATAGAACTAATTATTCATCGTATCTATTCCACCATTCATACAACATTAATGTTAATTAGGCACAGACGCCTGTTACGTTTTAAATAGTAAAGACAGTAATATGTTGTGTTGCTTACACTTTATTCATCTCATCATGTAATACATCTAAAAGCTTTATATTAAAAATGTTTAGTTCCCTCGTAACTGTAGCACATTTTGTTTTACAACTTTAATTCCAGCACCACTAGCTACTATTACAAAATTTAATAGGTCTGTTTAACGTGTCAGAAACGAAAACTACTTAGCTAAATACGTAGCAGTGAAACGGCACTCAGGTCACGTAGACCGTGTGTTCGTCGGCAAAGCGAAGTGTTGCGATCCTAAGATAACATCACATAAACGATTCACAGTCGGCACGCTGAAACATGGGGACGTTGGCCATGCGCCTCTTTAGTTACATTACTACATAAATCAAGGGTTCTCCCTTTCGTTCATCCTTCGGACGAATATATGCAAAAACACAATACTCCTTATAGCAGTGATGTATCTATTTATCTAGCTGTGTGAAACTAGGTCGGCATGATTTTAAATCCATCAATTTTAGGGACTTCTTAAAAGTAGGAATTATTTATCTGCCTAAGCCATTGAGCTAGATTCATTTGATACGATACATATGTTAGTTGATATAAAAAAATCACACAACTATCTGTGAAAGTGCGGGACCTAGAGCGGAATATCAAGCGGATCTATATCTATAGGGCAACAAGATTATTGTGGACTCCAAAAATACTCTCGGCAAAACCTTCTCAGTTATCTTTGCTGTTAGGGCATTGTTTCGACTCACTCCCAATCTCATATTGATTCGTCAGCAGGTTCCTAAGTATTTTTTCTCACTTTTCAGGTTAGAGTAGATCACTACATGTCTTCCCGTAAGTGTCTATGGAGTGATAGGTGACTATGGGATATAAACATTTGATGGACGGGCAGTGGAATCTATCAGCTCACAGTTACTTTCCATCTTACTGCGATCACTAAACTGCCTGCTAATCGTGGTGATTATGGTATTAACCCTCAACGAGACTTGTCAAGGTTGAGAAAATTAATCCTATGTTCAGCAGTGGATGTAAACGGGCTGTTGAAGATTTGATTTATGTTTGACTACGCAACAATATTAGAATAGTTGAGCATGGACTACTTAAGAACACGTCTAAAGCAAACCTTTCTTTGATAGATTTATTCTGTGTTTATTTATTTATTTAACAGGTAATTTAGCATATAAGGTATCCTAAATTAAAATCGTGGTATAAGTCCTGCTTCTGGAAATATTCTGTAGTTACCCCAACAGAACTAGGCAAACAAGGGCAGGATCTTTCTGGTGAAAAACGTTAAAGAATAATTGAAAACTCCGAATTCTCAATTAGTTCGTTTCATACACAACATAATAAAAATGAACTACTAGGCGAAAATTGCGATATTTAGTTATTTTAGCAATCAGTACCTACATTTATTCTGAGTAAAGCTTAGAAAAACTTATTTACGGATCATGGCATTTTTCTCCACGATTTTTCGCATATTTCGCGGACGAAATTAGGCATGTATATAGTTGGTGTCTCGTCAGCTTAGACGCTTTAAAATTACTTTACAAAAGTAATTACCAGTGGTATGCAAGAACACTACTTGGCTTTAGGTATTCACTTGAGTATATAGTGTTCCAGTGGTCATGTAATATTCAGTAAAATCATCAAAGTGATACCTGATATTCTCAAGTAAACTCATAGTGTCAAGTGTTGTTTTTGCATGTGGAATTTAGTCTCCGAACTTGTTAAACGCCATAAGAAAATATACTTGCAATAATTTGTACGCTACCTAATACCTATACCTTTTACTTGATATCCGTTTATAAACAGTACATTTAATTTTGTTAGCTGATTGTCGTCAGTGAGGTTTTCCCCGGTTTCAGCCCTGGATCGGACAAAACTATAAATTAACATAAATTCTATCGTAGAAAATCCAAGTACGAAGCCAAAGTCGTGTATCTGTACCCAGCGCTTGACAGAAGGTACCCTCCGGTTTAACGAATGCTCTCTAATTAATTAGTCCAATATTTATTCTACCATACTACATAATACAACGTAATTTGGACAAATTTAAAAAAACTTTAAGTAGATTGTCAGCGATGTAGGTACTTTTAAATCTCTTACTCTTTAGAAAAATATAATCTACATACCTGATGATTAATATGATATATCAACTTTTACCACAGTTAAAGTTATTTTCACAGAGGACAGAGGCGTGTATCAGCCCAGAGATACTCCCATCTTACGGAGATCACGGCGCCAAAATTGGTGATTACGTCAATATTCCTCAAAACCCTGGCTTGACAAGGTATGTTAAAGAGGAGGCTCATAAACGGCAGTGGAAGAATACGGGCTGATAGAGTAAAATATGATATCTTTAAAACATAGGTCAACATAGTCTTGCGAGTCATTATCATGGTTACACGCACGAAGTGTCAACCCGCTTGGGCTGATCGGAAGCCGTTCTAATAGATGATTAATAATTCCTTTGCTTTCATTAACAACAACCACCTAAATGTCTACTCAGACCTACTTTATTCTTTGAGGTTCGTCCAATCTGCATGAATAATTAAACTAGCTTTCCGCTTGCCGTTTCACCCTTAAAACGTCCGTTCCCGTAATAACTTCATAATTAAATATAGCCTTCCTCGATATCAATGGCTATCTAACATTGAAATACTTTTTCAAATCGGACCAGTAGTTCCTGGGATAAACGTCTTCAAGCAAACAAACAAACTCTTCAGTTTCTATAACTATTTTAAGTAAAGTTAAAACTATTTTTAAGGAGCGTTAAAGGGAGAAATATAAAAGATTCAAAAAATTGGAAGCTGTGAGTCAAGGGCCCCATGTTTTCATTAACATTCAGAACCGGGACCCTTTGTGTGAACTACTGATAGCTGATACTGATCTCTGTCTGGGTAAGCTTTTTGTTTGTGAATTTTGTGTTTAAAAAGTCCTCTGCGATTTATTTCTCTGATAATACATTGTTTCATAATTTCAAAAGATCTTTAAATATGATTGTATAAGAACGATTTTGTCAAGATAATCAGATTATATTATGAAAGGAGAAAAATATGATAGTTTTTGCATTGAAACAATATTAAAAATAAAATCGCCGAGACTGACCGAGAACTCCGAAGCTAATCCAAGTAATTGGGCGTAATCTATACCTCTGTCGCAACTATACGTACTCATACTCGTGCCATTTGGCTTGGTATATGCCATACTTACATTGATTTATGTACCGATTATAATAATCTACTCAAAGTCCCGGGGCCTTCACAATAGAGGGGCCCCCACAATAGAGATTTAAAATCTTTCAAATTCAGACGAGTAAACTCTACAACTTTTCTTTTATTTATTTTTTCGGTGTTGTAACTTTACATACAGTACTTTGTTGTATCATGATTAATGTAATAGTTCATAAATAGTGTTATAACTGTTATTCATCTTTACCTGTTCACTCAAATTAGACAATCAGTTAAATACCAGAATTCAAATCGTCCTGAAAAGTTCCTATTCAAATTTTCTACACACAAACGAATTTGTGGCCATCGGTACTAGCCATGTAAAGTGTTGCAGATTAGTAGTACCAAGCGAATAATACCACCGAGCGTAACTAGTGAACAATGTGTTTATGAATGACACAGGTTCACAAAACTACAATCTTTTGAGTACATCCATAGTACTTAATATTAGGAGCTTTTTCAAAGAAATATTGAAATCTAAATTGTTGTTGTACATTAAATATAAAAGCTCTTTAAATACTTCAATTTTTTTTTTGTGTATATTTACCCATATTGAACCTAATTTGAAAGCACATGCCAAGGTTACCAAATTTGGTATATTCATATATTTGTTGCAGAAATTCCTATATTTTAATTAGGTCGGATAAATCGAAAGCTTCCGCAATAATTTGAAACTATGGATCAGTCTCGCTACTGGACTAAGAGCTGACAACCGAAAAGGCAAGGTAATTTGATCATTCATAAAAATGATTTATCAGCTTACCTGGAGCATTCTAAGCATAAAGACGTCAACCTGGCAGGATTCGCGTGGTGGATGTGAGAGTTATGGGGTGGGAAAAAAATAAAAAAAAAAGGTAATGTGATCAGGATTACTTTTTATGCCAAATGGTTTGCCTACCTCCCCAAAGCACACAAAAAAAATCTGGCGTCATTTGGTTGGTGGAAAGGTATCGCCAGGCTTATAATTAAAGTGAGGAAAAAAAATATATTTTTAGGTAATAAGAACAAGGCTGGCTTTTTTTGTGCTTAAAGTTTATTATTCCCAGAGGCTAGGAAAAAAAAGCCAGCCAATAATAGTGGTGGGAACATGTCGAAAAAAATAATTGAAAATTTATATTTTAAATTGTATTTTGCTCGAGAAAGAGCTAAGGGGCATGAAAAAGAGCGCGTGGAGGGGATACACGTAACTACGGCGTCCGTGCTCTCTCGGTAATGTGCCTGTAATTGGTTTACGTAAATAAATATGATTTTTATTTTATTTTATTTTATTTAAACAGAATATAAAAACACGTCCACGCGCTGTAAAATAGACGCTAAACTGAAACCGCTCAACGAGTGCGACGAGACCAGTCAGGCTCGTTCGGTTTACCGAACATGAACGACGCGCCGAGAGAGCTCGGACGCCGTTGTCGCGTGTATCCCCTCCACGCGCTCTTTCTCGAGAAAAATACAATTTAAAATATAAATTTTCAATTATTTTTTTCGACATGTTCCCACCACTATTATTGGCTGGCTTTTTTTTCCTAGCCTCTGGGAATAATAAACTTTAAGCACAAAAAAAGCCAGCCTTGTTGTTATTACCTAAAAATATATTTTTTTTCCTCACTTTAATTAAGCCTGGCGCTACCTTTCCACCAACCAAATGACGCCAGATTTTTTTTGTGTGCTTTGGGGAGGTGGGCAAACCATTTGGCATAAAAAGTAATCCTGATCACATTACCTTTTTTTTTTATTTTTTTCCCACCCCATAACTCTCACATCCACCACGCGAATCCTGCCAGGTCGACGTCTTTATGCTTAGAATGCTCCAGGTAAGCTGATAAATCATTTTTATGAATGATCAAATTACCTTGCCTTTTCGGTTGTCAGCTCTCCGTCCATACCAATAGTAATAACGAGATATTCCCAAATGTCAGTACTCTTTTTTCTGGAACAACTGCCACGCAATGACAAGATCACAATTGACAAGATCCATAAAAAGAGTACCACTTGGAAGTTTCTTACGGAAAATAGTTTTATTTCAATTTAAAGATAAAAAAAAACAAATTTTAGTATTTTTGTATTTTTTTGCATTTTTTGAAAAGATTTTCCATAATATGTATATTTTTTTTACGCCATCAGAGAGTAAAGATTTCAACCAACAAAATGGGTATTTTGTTTGCTTTTCAACAAACAAAACCGACTTTTTTGAAAAATCTGATATTTTGAGAAGAGAATTTTCGATCGAAAATTAGGGTGCTTTTTCGATATCGAGTCAAAATAAGGTGAAATAATTAATACTTTAAATAAAAAAAAAACCAGTGTGTTTGAGACATAAAGAGGTAAGTTTTCAACTAAGGAGAATGCCTACGGCGCTATGGACAAATGTACCTACTCAATTCAACATTTTTGTGTCTTTATCAAATCATCTTTAAATTACTCGATGGCATGTCTAAATACTACCTCAAAAGATTTAACACAAACTACAATGGCATTTTCGAGATATTTACAAAAAAGAAATTACTATTTTGAGGTTATGTTCGACCAAAACTTTGTTCAAAAAAACTATTTAAAAGGGACTGAATGGGTTTACGGGTGAGCTTGGTGTCTTTGGTTTAGCTCTGCCAGGTGGCTAGGTGAAGTAAAAGGCTCGACTCGAAGCACAACGTAACAAAAACAATAGAAATAATTGTACTGCAAAAATATGACAGACGCGCAATAAATGTCAAATAAGGTTGTACCCATACTGATGAAAGATCGATTTTTTATCGATTTCCGTAAACCAGCAAGTGGTATTTTACGACTATAACTTAGTACCGATGCCACCGTTTACAACCACTGATATTAAAAATACCAGCAAAAACATGTGATTTAGAACTCTGTTATTACTTTACAATAATAGATTGAACAATCAATATAAAATCGATATAATTTTATTTTATTTAGGTTGGTACGCACTAGAGATGGGCGTTGAATCAACGAACTAGTTAAATCAACCGTTGATCTCCTGTCAACGTTTCAACGTTAACAGTTTATGAATCAACTAGTTGAATTCGTCAACGACATTAATGAATTTAACTCTAGACTTACGTTGAAAATAACATCATAGAACGTTAACAGTTTACAATCAACTAGTTGAATTCTTTAACGACATTAATGAATTTAACTGTATGCTCTAGACTTACGTTGAAAATAACACCATAGGTTGCGAGCGACGGTCGAATTTGAACTCTAAGTAACGTGAGCAGGAGCTGATTTTTGAAATAAATATATTTTTTTAAAGAAAACGATGACGATGTTGGTGGAATGATACGCGCTGCCTGCTCGCGCCGCCGCCCGAGAGAAACCGGTTCATACTATTCTGTTTTGTCTATGTTTACAATACAAACGATTGTTTATGTTTAGTAGGTTCGCTCGCGGTTTATTTAATTTCTTATACCAGTTTGTGACAAGTTGCTCGCAACTCGGAAGGTCATCTGAGTACAAGCATCAATCAAACATTTTCCATTAATACTTTGAATCAAATTGTTTATAAAATATCAGATCTATAGGTGGTAGAGACTCGTTGAATGATCGTCGTAGCGTTGAATAAAAAACGTTTAATGAAAGAACGGTTTACGTTCCAAGTTGAAATTAGTTGCACGTTAACTCGTTGACGAATTTAACTAGTTAATCAACTAGTTGACGAACGTTAACGTTAAGTTAACGAAAAAACCGTCAACGACCCATCACTAGTACGCACATTACCCGCAATAGAAAAAATGGACATCCCTAGCCTAGAATTGACAGCCGATAGTAACAAATGCCGTACTTTAACGTCGGAAACATAAAAGTACTAATTATTGTTCAAAAAACTATCCCAATATAAATATCAATCAAAGTCTTTTAAAAAATATATTTTGATTTTAGATATTTCATGCCGTTCAAGGTTTTGAGACACAAGTAATTTATCAAGAGTACTGCTCCTGGGCAATCTCCTTTCATGAAAAAAAAATTAGTTTTTCTGTTCAATTCAATTCAAAACATTTATTTCAGACTTTTCGGTCCATAGTGTTAGTAGTAGGTACATCAAGATGACTTAAAAACTAATATGTTAGAAAACATCGCTGACGCACTGCAGTAGCGAGGCAATCCCATCAGCAACCTGAAAGCATTGTTGTACTGGACCCGCAGGGCGCGGACGGTTTGTTGCGTGTAGCTAGTCCACAAACTACACGTATAAAAAGACTGGCAGTAAGCCCTAAATAATGTCTTCTTTACCGCATACGAACATTGGGAAAATCTGCGGGCCAGCATATTACAACGAACCGTCAGCGCCCTGCGTTCCCTATCTATGTCTGCTTCGGTCAGGTCTTCATTCACTACATGCCCTAGGTACACAAATTTAGTGGTGGTTAGGCGGAACGCGAGAGGGACTCCTACGCCCAGCCCGAAACACCAGCAGCTCACTCTTTTTGACATTGTACGCCAGGCCATGAGTCTCCGCAAACCTCTCACACACGCTAACCAGTTTTCTCAAGGCACTGATCGATGGGCTCAACAGCACCATGTCATCAGCGTAACTAATGTTATTAACAAATTTACCATCTATTGAGCAGCCTACTCCGGTGCTGTTGAGCTCACGGATCAGCCCATTTACATACATGTTAAAAAGTGTAGGGGAGCTCAACCCCCCCTGCCTCACCCCACATTTCAATGGGTAAGGGTCAGAAAGTGAGCCCGACCATTTAACATAGTTGGTTTGATGGTTATACCAATATTTAAATATATTTATAATTCCATCCGGTACTCTATTACTCCGCAGCTTATCCCATAGTCTCTCATATACTACCCGGTCAAATGCCTTTGAGAGGTCCAGAAAGGCAGCATACACCGGCGTTTTGCGATCGGTATAGTATTTGACGGTGTGTTTCTGACCAAAATCGCACTCTCAGTCGAAAGACCGGGCCTAAACCCAAATTGAGCATCTTCAAGGTTAGCTGATTGTGCGAGATATCCATTCAACACACCGTCCAACACCTTAGCGGTTACAGTAGCCAACGTAATGGGTCTGTAGTTACTTATTTCACTGATATCCCCTGTTTTGTTTTTTACAATCGGTACTACAACCGCCCGGGCAAGATCATCCGGCAGGTAAGCATGCCTAATACAAAAGGTGCAAAACATCGCCAAGACTCTACAAAGGTGTGGACCCCCATGCTCCAGATGCTCCACGCTCAACCCGTCGTGACCAGGAGACTTACCCTTACGCATATACTTAAGAACCTGTGACACCTCTTTTGTGGTTACTCCGACTGGTTTTTCCGTCAAAGGAACCCTCGCCTGGCTCATGTTCCTATCAATTAAATGTATTGGCGATGTCCACAGGCTCCGTCTTACCCCCCACACTGACGGGAAGACTCGCGGCCTCAGGTTGAGTTTACTGGTTTGTTTCCAGAATTGGCTGAAAGACTTATTCTCGTGGTGAGTAGCAAGCACGTCCATACGGATTTGTTCACGATCGCCCTGCAGGAACTTAAGGCTTTTCTTAAAAGCTTTTCTACTCTCTGACATAGCCTGCCAGATAGACCCCGAGACTGGTTTCCCACTTACACACCACCTCTCAAAGTGAAGCCGAGCCTCCCCATGCGAATCCCTTACGAACTTATCCAGCCTGTTACATAACCACCTCTCCGGACCTCCCTACACTGACTGCTGTTGATCGCTGCCTCGGTTATAAAATTTATAATGTCGTTATACAGACTATCATATACTATTTTGTGGACCTATATATTACACTAAGGTTAAGCACTATTATGTAATAATAATAAATAAATAAATAATAATAAATAAATCTATTACCTGTTTTGTAAAAGATAAAAATAAAAAACCAAAAATTGGTTTTTTGCATTTTTTACTGGTATCGTTTCTTTTTTTTCGTGCACATATGCCTTTACGCATTCCCTTCGCCGCGCCGCTGCAACAATTTCGCACGCTGGCGGTGGGATATGTGGGACTCGCACTCTCCATATCGTGATATGCTAACTCATACCACGAGGAGTGGACCCTACACCAATAAAACCCCCCGACACTACTTCGATCCGTTGTTCGCGGGGGCCGGGTACGCACGAAGTAATCCGGCCCCCCGACGGCACCCGCGGCCAATATGGCGCCACGGGATCACCTGGGCCACGCTGACTGTGGCCCAGACGGCTTAGACACTGGTCTAAATCTTCTCATAAAAAAAACGAAACTCCTTGCAAGTTTATGTTTTGTAAGGATTATTAGAAAAATGTGTATAATTAAGAATATAATATGTCAAATGTCATTAAATAGTGAATAACATGAGGTTTTCAAATCCTAATGTTAATGTTCTTAATTCAAATTAAACCTTTATAGGTTTCGTATTTTGTTGTTACAATTAATAAATCGATCATCTCGCTCAGAAGTGACCCGATTCCTGCCAGAGCCTGAACGGCGCGTAAAGAAACCAGTCTTCCGATAGCGTTTGTAGACTCGAAGAACAGACGACAGGCTTAGATACAATCTTTCAGCCACAACACGCTGACTAAGTCCAGAATCCAGCAATGTCACTACTTGGGTGGCTTCTGCGGGCGAAGCATCCATATGTTTTTAATTTATGGTGTACCCTACTTGCAAACATTCTTTTTCCTACTTCAATCACAAAACGTTAGCTGTACACTGGCCTATAGCTAGACACGCCAATACGGACAGGTGCACTTTATGTCTATGAAGTGACGTTATTATTGTGTAAGTAGGTAAATGTTGTTATTAGGCAAGTGATAATGTCTATGTGGTACTAGTATATTTATCTTATCAAAGATAAATAAGTACATCATGATAGTGTTTGCTACCGACACAGTTCGTCAATGAATATGACGGCACTTTAAAAGTACTTGTAACGTTAAAGAGTGTAAACTGTCATTGGGATGATGGGTATCAACTGTCAATGGCTAACGATTCTACATATATTTTGGTTTATCACTAGCTGTCCCAAGCGATTTCACTTGCGTAGATCCCCAAATAGTATAGACCACAAACGGTGTGGCTTTCGATTGGTAACAGAATTTTCAAATTCTGTTTAGTAGATAAAAATATTAACCTTTACAACGTCACAAAGAATGTTTAGATGCCTTATGCCTAAAGATATCGAGGGGTGAAAGGCTATTTGTTTGAAGCGACATTTTACGAACTTTACAGGAGAGCCATTTAAAGATTCAAAATTTGGAAAAAAAATCGTTATGAAAAAACTAGTGCTCTTTCTATAATGGGGATCGCAAATTTTTATTGAAAAAAAATCCCTGAATGTTTTGGTATAATTTTCAATTAAAAAACAGTTATTAGTATAAAATAAATTGTCGCTTAATACAAAATGATCTGTATCGCCTTATTTTTAGAGTAAAGAAAAATGATTCAACTTCCAACATTGTCACTAATCAGCAGCAGGCAAAATGGTTTAAGTGACTTTACAGTACTTATGCAGGAGAAAGCAAAATGATTGAATCGACGTTACGCAATAATAATAGGAATAGGCTATTTTGTTTTACTACCAATTTGAGTTTGGGTTTTGGGTTTTATTAACGGTTCAGGAGAGTTGGCTTAAGCAACAATGAACATTCTTAAAGAGTTGTTTGATGTCTCAGATTTTAAAAGGAGTTATATACTTAACTTGGTTGTTCTAAACAGAGTGAAAAACAGTTGTAGCGAAAGGGTTGAACCGACGACATGTCTTAATGAATTTGGCTGACGGCAAATTGGTTGAAGCGACATTGCACAGAGTAAGTAGTCGTAAGCAAAATGTTTGAAGGGACTTTTCATCTAAAGATAGCTACATCGAAAAACGATTTATCTGCCATCGAACTAAAATTTTAGGAAGGGAATAACGGCTTATGATCCGATTCTCTGTTTTTGTATACAGCTTAAATGATATACTAAAAAAATATGGCAAATTTGAAGTCTGATCATACATCATGTTTGAGAATTATGCACTAAAATGGCATTGTTTTAAGCGCCATAAAAGTGCTCAGAATTGTACGAAACCCGGCTCAGACGACGCAGAAAAATTCGCTGAATCCGAATATGTATATAACTCCATATCGTCCAAAATGTCGCTTCAAACAAATAGCCTTTCACCCCTCGATATCATTATCATAATATAAATAAGTATCTACCGTTAATGGTAACTTTTTTAAACTAGAGGACGTTCAAATAAAAAAAAAACAGAAATTATATACAAATAATTTTTAAAGTAGTTAATTTAAACTAAAACTAACTTATAAAATACTTATCATTCTAAATCTAAAGGTACTAGCGAACGGACAAGAAGAATGGTGGGAAGTACAAATTACACAAAGGCTAATTAACTAACAATTTAATACTTTTTTCCGCAGACATACATGTGGTACCTGGTACCAGTGTATCTAATAAGTTACTTATATTGGTAAGGAGTACACCGGCCGATTTGGCGTCAGGATGACGGGTGTACCTACGATTTTTTCATTATCACAGATTTTCAGGATAGGTACGTAATGGTCCGTAAAAGGTATTTAAAACTGCAATAAATTTAATCAAATCTATTGCCCCATTGAATGGCAATGCTGTACAAAGAGATGAAATCGTTGATTAAAATCATAGATATAAGTAAAATAGCGGAAGATACTCTACGTCCTTATATTCGTTAACCGAAAAACGGGTATGATGCACAACTACATGCACGCACACTCACACTGCTGTGATTCTTTATAACGTTGAACGGTAGCGAAAGACAGAAACAAACCGATTCGTTTTGACTATAGCGTGAGCGAGACAGCGCGCTACTGATGTACGTCAAATTGACATTAGAATGAATGAAGTAAGGTGAGTGACTCGTACTTCGTGCTAGTATGTTATTTTGTGAGTATTTTTCTGGCGCTAATAATAAGCAATTTATTTTTGTAGGTAATTAAGTTAATTTTAGTTAAATATCTGAAATTAAAATTCATTCAAAAAGTTCATGTATTTATAAGTTAAATATGTTCCCGTGAGATTTGTTTTTCATTTTTTGTACAACGCATAACAGCAAACGAAGGCATTTTGGTAACCTTTACCCCACTTAAAACAATAAATTATGTTTTTGCGTAACAAGTCCGCTTGTATCACTTGGCTGATTGCGACTGAATGCAATTAGGCGACGGGGACCTATTTCAGGCGGCCCACGCGCTAGACGCGAGTCACCTATCTTCCGCTTTTTTGCTTATATCTATGATTAAAATGTAAAGAATTACTCATAATGATTACGATATCGACGAAGTTGTATATTATAGTTACTGTTGTTTTATTTTAAAAATACTATCGACATAATGTGGCCGTGTGCGTCGATAATATTACTTCTTGGGGTATTAGCGAACGGACAAGAAGAATGGCGAGAAGTGCATATTACACAAGGACCCTTGCGGGGGAGATTAGACTCGGGAGGCGGTGTATATTCCTTTTTAAGCATCCCATATGCCACGACTCCAACAGGAGTAGAAAAGTTTAAGGTACGCAAATATTCATCTCTACATATTACAACACATAATAATGGCACGATCAGCAGCTGTCTATTAAAGAATGAACTTTTATAAGATAGAACCAAAGCAAAACGCCTTTTTTCTAGCAGGGTTAGGCATAGGTTTGTAGTTTTTTATATCTGGCCGGAACACAACTATCTACACCGTTGTGTTCCGGCTAGAATTTAAAAAAAGCTTGAAATACAAGATAACGACGTCACACCGCGTTGCAGACAAAAATATCGCAGTGTAATGAAACTTGTTATTATAAACCGAGTTGTTGTTTTTGATTTAAAGCTTTCAACAAGGATGATTAAAACAAATAAATAAATTACGTAAGATCATAATTATAATTCAATTAACACAAAAAAAATCCTAACAATAAAGTTATTGCATTACTTTATAAAATTAACGGTTTTTAATAACATAGTGCTAAAATTTAAATAGGCAATCAATAATTAATAACGAATCCTCAATTTATGACAAAATAATTGTAATTCCTAATGACTTACTAATCATGTCGTTCTAGGCTCCATTGCCAGCGCCTACTTGGACGGAAATGTTTGATGCTGTAGACACAATAGTTTGTCCCCAACGTACTGCTTCAGTACAGCACATGGTTTCGGAGGACTGCCTCGTAGCCAACGTGTACGTGCCTGATACAGACGTGACAAATCTACCAGTTCTAGTCCACGTTCATGGCGGCTCATACCAAAATAACTATGGAGAAGCATTCACATTCAATGATTTAGTACGCACTAACAAAGTCATTGTAGTCACATTCAACTACAGAGTTGGCGCACATGGATTTTTATGTCTACGCACAGAGAACGCACCGGGTAACGCTGGTATGAAGGATATGATAACTTTACTACGCTGGGTGAATGCCAACATAGCCAGTTTTGGAGGCAACCCTGATGATGTTACAATAGCCGCGTGTAGCTCTGGCTCTGGTGCTGTAGACTTCTTAACTCTCTCAGGAGCTACAACGGGTCTATTCAATAAGGCCATTCTTGAGAGTGGCAACAGTATGGGTGCTGCCGGAGTACAGATAGATCCAATTGCAAATGCTAAGTATTACGCTACATTATCAAACTTTGCTGATGTTGATGACTTAAAGAGTCTAGAAGAGTTTTATACAACAGCTTCATGGGAACAGCTCTTTGAGCAAGCAGATGCAATTACCTTTAATGAAGACTCGAACATTTTATTCGCTCCATGTCTTGAGGTAGACTTAGGCCAAGAAATGGCAATGTCAGATTCTCCCATGAATATAATATTAAATGGCAATTATACTAAAGTACCCGCATTATATGGTTTTACTAACTATGATGGGCAATTGAGAATCTTTCAGTGGGATTCGTGGCACGAGAGGATGAATGAGAAATTTTCAGATTTCTTACCTGAAGAATTACATTTTGATAGTGAAGATGAGAAGGAGATGGTTGCTGCAAAAGTAAAAAGTTTTTATTTTCAAGATCAACCTTTGAGCATAGAAAATCTAGAATCATATATTTATTATTTTACGGATACTCTCTTTGGATATCCTATGTTAAAAGCATTGAAGTCTCGGGTGGAATCGCTCGGTGATACTATATATCTATTTGAGTATTCTTTTGTGGACAGCACCGCAGTTGGCGTTTTAGGTACAGAACTCCGAGGTGCCACACATTGCGCACAATTAAATTCCGTGGCTGATGAACGCAGAAATAGTGTAACTGATGAATACACTGAAATGAGGAGTATAACGAGAGAATATTGGTTGAACTTTATAACGACTGGGTAAGACTGAAAATAAAGCTTTTTCACTAATAAGAAGTAGAACATAATTATTAATTAACGATAGAATTACTTGTCGCCTTTCTTTATTGTAATTTTGGTGTTAAATTTTAACAAAATAAACTAGTCGGCTGTAAAATAAAAGCATTTAATCTAATCTTAAAAAATTATTAATATGCCATAAAATTATAACGATAGGTACTATTTAGTCAAATTGCTGATAAGATTACTATTACTTAAATTTTGTTTAATAAATGAACTAAATCATTTTCCTTATATTACGATTATGATAAATCCGTATGTAGGTATATTATTATGATAAAGCTTTATCTAATTACTTGTAAGACATATATAAGGCCAACTACCATTTCTTAGATATATCTAGACTATAAAAGTATTTTATCTAGATGAATTACTGTTATCGATTAATTATTAATCTAGGTTATGTATTTGTATGTTTTGTCTTCTCTAAAACAAGTGAATCGACACTTTTTTAGTACTTTGGTATATATTTGTTTCTTTACTTACTTTTGGGTGTTATTTTAGGAATCCCTGGGCTGAAGGGTCTGCACTGCCATTATGGCCACCTGCGACAGCTAGCCGCTCTCCACACATGTCATTAGGACAAGTAATAGAGCTTAAAGAGATACTAAATGAAGAGCGGACGGCATTCTGGGACGAGATTTACGCGCAATATTATGGAGGACCAATATTGCCGGACCAAGACCAGGATAATGGTGCAGCTTCCTTAGTTATATCATATGCCATCGTAATAACGCTTTTACTGAACTTTGTACTATAGAATAATTTTGTATTCCTAAATATTGATTCGTTGTATAATATTTTTTACTATTTTACGTTTCTTACGAGGACCTGTGTTGTAATAACCATGTTTAATCCAAATAAATGATTCTGATTTATTATTAGCTCCATCATCTTGATAACGATTGGCTTTGTGTGAAACTTATTATATATATATATAATGGCTGCGCCCCGCGGGTTTACCCGCGTTACTCTGCTCCGATGGGTCGGACCGAGATTTTTATAACCTAAAACCATCTAGGGCGACCAACATTCATTTTTATATATAATGTAATTTTTGTTAGAATATATTCGCCGCATCGCATAAACAGTTAACGCATTTTTTATTTATCTAAATTTAACACTAGAAACCAATAATTAAGCTGCACATTACGCAAAATATCAAGTACGCCGGCATCAATCCGGTACAATAGGTTTCGCTCAAATATATACATATAAAGATATATTATTATGTTCCGTTTCTTGATTTAATGAAGCGTGAAATGTCTTATCGAGCGTGCCTTTCATTGAAAACATACCTAGGTTAAAATGTTGTATATAAATAATAAATATAATCAACATAAACCTTACGTTTAATTTATTTATGTTAGCTATTTTACCTACAGTGATGATCACGACCGCGTTGTCAAGAGTGTCCTGATTAAGAAGACGAAGAAAAGATATATGCACCACTTCTGAAGCTGCTTCTATTATAATGGGGGTTCAAAAGGGATCAACACCCTTTTGAACCCCCATTATAATCAACCTTTTCTATTTTAAGTTCATATAAATGATCTCCCTTATCTTTTGAAAAAATCTTTTAACTGATTGATTGATCTGATTTCGAATTGGTTCTCTATAATTTACTATGAAATACGGAAAAAACGAATTGTATTAAAATTTCACTTACAAATGTAACCAGTGTTACACCAAGTAGAGTCATTTCACTCAACCTTAAAACGCTGGGACTAATGTATAAATGTGAAATCAAAGTAGTTAATCATTTTGTTCTTAACACCAATACTTTAATTACTAGTTCCTCAACAGTCAATCTTCGAATTTACACAAAGATTTCTTGTCCGGCGTGGAGATCGAACCCACGACCTCCGAGATTCAGAGAGAGGCTTACACCGCTACGTCACGGAGGTTGTCACTACTATAACTGTAGTTAGTGGTATTTAATTACTGTTACTTGTTTAATTTAACAAAAATCATGGTTATTATAACTCAAAAGCGATCAGTTAGGGCTCGTACACATAAACACGATACGACGCCTCATCGTGCTACGACGCGGCATCGTTTCAGGGTACGACGTCGTATCGTACGTAATCTACAACGAGTAAGGACTCCCCGAGGCCGAGGCTAGGTATTTTTTTTTCGGATGGGCATACTTAGGTCTCCACGAGGCTTTTGCTACTTAGCGGGCATAAAGGCGAGTAGAGCTCCAGCCTTAATAAATGGTTGAAAACTATAAACTAAGCAACGTGCGCAAGAGGGCATCGGATGGTTCTTTGCAAACTAAGGGTCACTAGGAAGAAGGGGACGCGTCGCGTTCGCGGGCGCACTCTTCTCCGGCGGGTCGGATAGAGTGGTCTCTGTGTAGTAGGGCTAGTTTCTTGCAGTCTTTTTACTGCTAGTTGGTAGATTGTTATCTCGTCGACCGGGTCATCTAGGACACCCCGAGGCTGAGGGTGTTTACGACGCGACGCTTTGTGGGCAAAGGCCGATAGTCAGATGCTGCAACAACCAACGGGTTTGGGTGTTTCATCCACTGCTTGATGGAAGGCAGTTGGAGATATGAATGTAAATTGCGATTACGAATGAACCACGGTAAAATAAATAAAAATCATTTTTATTTACGTAAACCAATTGCAGGCACTTGTAAATAGTCAAACATTAATTAGAAGAATTTAATTAATTATATTTGTTATTTATTTATATCTATAAAATTAATTATTTTTATATTATCATATATTTATATGTTATTATTATAATTTATTTATTTATATTGTTCTTAGCGACGCAAAATGCTTGTTCTGTCTATATTATGTCAAAACAATTGTCATTATTTGGGTGGACCATGAGCATACAGGGTGTCCCAAAAGGTTAAGTAGCTGGGAAAGGGGGTGACAGGGGTGGACACAATGGTCACTAGAAAAATAAAATAAAAAATCCGCTCTTGGTATTTAAAAAAAAAATGGCATTTTTAAAAACTTAAAATTTTACACCTTCTTATTTTTGATGTTGATGTTGATGACCTTGTTGTTATTGAAGATTACATAACAGCATTTTTTTTAAATACAGCCATATTTGTAGGTACAGTTAGCACAAGGTGTAAAATTTTTAGTCTTTTAAAAAATGCCATTTATTTTTTTAAACACCCAGAGGGAATTTTTTATATTTTTCTGGTGACCCTTGTGACCATCCCTATCACCCCCCTTCCCAGCTACGTAATCTTTTGGGACACCCTGTATAACGACGGACGCGCTTTAATGCTACCACCGGATCCAATGCGCCCCATCTGAGAAGAATAGATCCGGCGAAACAAACTCAGTGGGTTACTTTACTACCGGTTTCAACACGGCCCACATGAGACGGTCCGGCGAAACATACTCAAATGAACAAATACGCGGGGTTTTGGTCCAATTATTGGCATTTATTTTTAGTAGGCATACACATTTATTGCCCAAACGGTTGTTTTGTTTAATTTATTTTAGTTTTACTCAATAAGATTGAATGATATTGAGACAGAACTAGCGGTATTTATTATTAAAGTACACCATGAAATCAATTACAGACAGTTCACAGAATAAGATACAGTTCTAATTACAACTGCTGTAATAGGCTGTATGGTCCTCAAGGAGGTAGGTGCAAGATGTCCTCAAGGAGGTAACCTTTCGATAAGAGAACAGTTTTAACATGTGTTTTAAATCTAGTATCAGCAAGTCTGTGACATAACTAGGGAGTTTATTTTAGAACCTAATACCAGTTTTGCTAACTTTAAATCCTGGAACAGCAAGTTTGTGCTTATTTCTTGTGTTAATATTATGAATGTCACTTTTTTTACTATATTTATCAATATTTTTTCTAATAAAAATTATATTTTGGTTAATATATTCAGAGGGCACGGTAAGTATATTTATATTATTAAAAAGGTTACGTAGGGAGTCGCGACAACCTAATCCATATATGGCCCTGACCGCTCGTTTTTGTAATACAAATATAGTATTTACATCGGCGGCTGACCCCCACAGCAGAATTCCATAAGACATAATGCTATGAAAGTACGCGAAATACACTAGCTTAGCTGTGGCTTCATCGGACAACTGTCTAATTTTCCACACAGCATACGAAGCTGAACTTAATCTACCAGCGAGCTTTTCATAATTCATATTGAAATATTTAAATATGAGGGCCCCATTGTAGTTTAAAATCTAAGGTAATTCCTAAAAATACGGTGGACGTGACTAATTCTAATGTTTCTCCATTTAATGAAACTTCAGGTGTAGAATTGATGACATTAGGTAGTACAAATTTAACACATTTGGTTTTTCCTGCATTTAGTAAAAGATTATTTGCGGAAAACCAGTTTGCAATTAAACCGAGTGTTCTATTATGGTCAATTAAATCGGTAACTTTTCTTTTAACTTTAAAAATAAATGAAGTGTCATCGGCAAACAGAACAATGTCTTATAGTTCATTAATTAGGTATGGGAGATCATTTATATAAACAAGAAACAGGAAAGGACCTAAGATTGATCCTGGGGCACCCCCATTTTAACAAAATGTCCCTCAGAATTCACGCCGTCTATAGATACTATCTGTTTCTTATCTGATAAATAGGATACTACAAGATCAAGTGATTTATCACAAATACTATAATATTTTAACTTTAGCAAAAGCGTTTCATGATCAACATCTTGCACAATAACCAGTTCGGTTTTACAAAAGGGCGTTCAACTACCGACGCTGGGGTTGCATTGATCAAATACATATTTGATGCGTGGGAGAGATCGCAGAACGCTATCGGAATATTCTGCGATCTGTCGAAGGCATTTGATTGCGTCCATCACGACACGCTCTTACTGAAACTTCAGCACTATGGTATGGAGGGAGTGGCACTTGATATATTGACCTCTTATCTTTATCAGAGAGTTCAGTGTGTCGATGTAGGTGGAGTAAGATCTCAAGATATACCCGTTAAATTAGGCGTTCCGCAGGGATCTATTTTAGGTCCTTTTTTATTCTTAGTTTATATTAATGATTTGCCGTATTATTTGGAAAATATGTGCGATGTAGTACTTTTTGCAGATGACACTTCACTTATCTTCAAAGTGGATAGAAAATAGATTTTGACGAAGTAAATAGTGCTCTTACACGATTAACCGAATGGTTTACGGTAAATAATTTAGTCCTTAATACCAAGAAAACTAAGTATGTTAAGTTTACGACGCCGAATATCAGGAATAAGGGACCCGAAATAATAATAAACAACGAGGTTTTAGAGACCGTCAAATCTACAGTCTTTCTGGGTATAACGCTAGACGAGAAATTACAATGGGGCTCCCATATATCGAGCTTAACTGGTAAATTAAGCTCCGCTGCCTACGCTGTCAGAAAAGTAAGGCAGCTGACCAATGTGGAAACTGCTCGTCTAGTTTACTTCAGCTATTTCCACAGTGTCATGTCTTACGGAATCCTGCTCTGGGGTAGGGCGGCTGACTTTAAAAGTATATTTATTTTACAAAAACGAGCGATTCGATCAATTTATCAGTTAAGTGCGAGGTTTTCCCTTGGAGAATTGTTTAAAGATTTAGATATATTAACAGTCGCTGCCCAATACATATACTCTTGTATTCTGTATGTTAGACAAAACATAAACTCATTTAAAAAAAGAAGCGACGTGCATAATTTAAACACTAGAAATAATCATAAATTATGTGCCGAATATCATCGTTTACAAAGAGTGCATTCTTCTTTTGTGGGTATGGCTATTCGCATTTAGTTACAATAAAATACCGAAAAACTTACAAGACCTTTCATTTGTTAAATTTAAATTGGAAATTAAGAAAATTTTAATGAGAAAGGCTTATTACGCTCTGAATGACTATTTAAATGATAATAACGCTTGGTCGCTTGGCTAACCAGGAAAACGTAAAAATGTATTGAAGTTTTTAAGAATAAAAGCTTGTATGACATTTTAATGTACCTGTCGTATTTTGTATGATTATATCTATCATAAGATTTAATGAAATGATTCATTTTGTATTTGACATTGCATATTATTTTTTATATATTTTACTGAAACATTCTACACAATGGTCAATCCAGATGTTACATACTAGATTCTGATACTCAAAACTGTAAGATCGTCATGCTCACAATGAAAGTAATTTCTTGCGGCGGCGATGTGGGGCGGGTCGCCTCTTTCCCTCTGATATGGCGAGGGAGCCGATGGCTGTGTCACACGTCATACTCGTGAATGGGTGCTGCTTGCGGTGGCTGGTCGGCTTGCAGTTGAGGGTATTTACTTGTTATAACTAATTAATAGTCTTGTTGTCACATTGATAGTGTCTGGGTTGACATTGTTTAGGTTTGTTTATTTTAACTGTAGGTAAATGTGGATGGGGTGCAACCGACGTTATTTTATTATTTTCCTAATGTGCAAGAGTTTTCATCCGCTTGAGTAGAACAATTATCTTTTTTGTTTATTATTCTATGAAATAACTGTAAGGGGCGTGCCCCAGCCCACATACTGTGCAAACTGTATTAAAAATAATTATACAGAAAAAAAAATGATACAGAACAAAAGAAGACGGAAAAGAATAAACCGGAGTTTCTTTCTGAGTTTCTTCTCCGGGCCGTCCACTTAGGTAGCTAGAGAAACCTGCAGGTTAGCTAGGCTAGGATCCTCGCCGGACAGACAGAGGACCGCGTTGACGTGCCAGTGATCACGTCCTCTATATTTCTCTTTACTTCTAGGTTGACCGGTCATTGCACTCTTAAATGTGTTATAATATTTTATATTTTATTTTTATTTTTATTCATAAAATGTTTGAATAAAATAAATATAGTAAATAGATATTAACGTTAATATTAAGAGCTTGTTTACTAACACAAGACTGACAGACTTCTAGCACACCTGAAATAAATTAAACATAATTTAATAGTAAATGTTACCTATTTATAATTAATTTTATATGCATTGTAAATTTTCTTGACAAGTACAAGTGTATGTAAATACCTAAGTGCCGAATAAAAATCGTTTATTTCGTTTAATGCCTTGGAGAGGTCACAGAAGACTCCTAGGGCATCCTGCGATCCCTCCCAAGCCTCCAATATGGACTTAATCAAAACGCATCCCGCATCCTGAGTTGAACGACCCCTTGTGAATCCGAACTGCTTGTCGTGCAATATCCCATTTGTATTAAAATGAGCCAACATTTGGCCGAGCATAATTTTTTCAAAGATTTTGCTCAAAGTTGTTAGTATAGAAATAGGCCTATAAGGTGCCCCGGTGGTTCGTCGAGAGAATCTAATTTGAACAGTCTGTAAGCGAATGAAACTGCTAGACGCGGTATGAGCAAATACGGTGCTCGCGTACATCATAATCGGTCCTATACACGTGGTGTAAATCCTAACCTTATTATCTAGTGATAATTTGCTGCGTGAATTTAGAAGACAGTGTAGTGGACTAAGCGTAAGTAAAGCGCGTGCACGAACGGTTACTACATGCGCTCTAAAGTTTAGCTTTCGGTCAAGGATTACACCTAAGTACTTGGCTTGCCGTTCCCAAGAGATTTATTCGCCAAACATCTTGACCGGTGGACTGTCCGGTGGACTGTTAAATCTCGAGAAGAGTACCGCGGCACTCTTTGTCGGATTTACTTCGATTCTCTACTTTCTGAACCATTTGCCTAAAGCATTTGATGCGGATTGTAGAGCGTCGTGAATGGCGGCAGGACTGCGGCCCGAGTAGTATAAAGCGGTATCGTCCGCGAATAGAGCCAGATGGGCTTTCTTGGGTTTCTGGATGTTATTTGTGTAAAGCGAAAACAGGAGTGGCGAAAGTACTGAACCTTGTGGCACTCCTGCTTGGATCGGGTGAGGGGAAGAGTAATCTCCTTCTACACGATACCTAAAGGTTCTCCCCGTGAGGTAGTCACGTATGATGTGCACGAGACGGTCCGGCACTTTGAGTTGGTAGAGCTTATAAATAAAGCCATTGTGCTAGACTTTGTCGATCGCTTTAGCTACGACGAAGAAGAGTGCTCCCGTATGGCATTTGTATTTAGCTGATTTAACAAGGATGTGTTCGTGTTTGGCTCGAAAGCCAAACTGCTCATGAGGAAGAAGATTGTTATCCATAGTGAATGCTAGTAGGCGGGCAGAGATTATGGGCTCATAAAGCTTACCTTTGAGATTTGAGAAGACTTTTAGGGCGATAAGAAGTGGGATCCTACTTTGGCTTGCCAGGCTTAGGAATACCAATCACGGTAGCTTCTTTCCACTGGTGTGGAAATAATTGGCTAGAGCCGCGTTGAAAATTGCGGTCGCCGAGCCTACGGCGGCAGGCGGCGCCCGGCGGTTTTCGGCTCGCCGCTGATGGCCAACACGCCGTCTGCGGAGCGGGTGGGCGGAGGCATCTTCTTCCGCTCCACGGCCTCCTTCCGTGACATTATTTGTCTACAGAAGGAGGCAACCACCTCCCACGACCTCTCGCTTTGGACCATCTTTGAGATGATGGTTGGCAACGAGAAGTCGTTTCCCACCACGCCAACGAGCTCCTCCCGCTCGTTGGCCCACCTGTAGTGGGTACCTACCTTAACTTCATAGCGAGCATATCGTTGTCTAGATGATAAACGCCTTGGATAAGGCGCCTTAAATTATTAAAGTTGAGATGCAAAAAACATAAACATGTACCTACAAAATAATATGTAATGATAAAAGTAGACTTCGTGTGAATATTTATTCAATATTTAGGCATAATCAATTATTCTATAGTACCAAGTTCAGTAAAAATACTATTACGATGGCATATGATGTTACTAAGAAAGCTGCACCATTATCTTGGTCTTGGTCCGGCAATATTGGTCCTCCATAATACTGCGCGTAAATTTCGTCCCAGAATGCCGTCCGCTCTTCATTTGGTATGTCTTTGAGCTCTATAACTTGTCCTAATGACATGTGTGGAGAGCGCCTTGCTGACGCAGGTGGCCATGATGGCAATGCAGACCCTTCGGCCCAGGGATTCCTGAAATAACATGAAATGTAAAAATTAAGTAAGTTAAAAAAAAACACTAGCTTCAAAAGTTTTGATTGACAGTATGAAAATGAAAATGAAAATGAAAAAATGAAAATATATAGATAACCTATATAAAATATAAGCAAATATCGATTCATCATCATCATTAGCCCGTATAATGTCCACTGCTAAACATGAGGAGGCCCATGTTTAGCAGTTGTTTAGCCCTATTGAACGCTAATAACTAACCCTAATTACTAAGTCTTATCTAAGAAATTATATTTGGCCTAATCAATTATAATTATCCCAAGTAATTCACTTAACATATACATATAGAGTAATCGTCATCAGCATAGTGATTTGGTCAATATATTCAAAAATTTAAAGATATAGTACCTAATCTTATCAGTAATTTGAATAATGGGACCGTCATTAAAATTAAAAAAAAATGTATTTAAGATTAGATTACTACTTATTTTTTTGCGTTGTAGCTGATTCATTTGTGTCTTATGTAATAACTTAACACAAAAAATACAATATGGAAAGGTGACAATTAATTCTAGCGTAATTTAATTATATTCTACTGAAATCTTAATTTTCAATCTTACCCAGTCGAAATAAAGTTCAACCAATATTCTCTCGTTATACTCTTCATTTGAATGTATTCATCAGTTGCAGTATCTGTTCGTTCATCAACCACGGAATTTAATTGTGAACAATGTGTGGCGCCTTTGTGTTCTGTGCCTAAAATGCCTCCTGTGTTGCTGTCTACAAAATTATACTCAAATAGATATATAGTATCACCAAGCGATTCCACCCGAGACTTCAATTCCCACAACATAGGATATGCAAAGAGAGTATCCGTGAAATAATACATATATGATTCTATTGTTTCCATGCTCACAGGTTGATCTTGAAAATAAAAACTTTTTACTTTTGCAGCAACCATTTCCTTTTCATCTTCACTATCAAAATGTAATTCTTCAGGTAAGAAATCTGAAAATTTCTCATTCATCCTATCTTGCCATGTACCCAAAAGGTTCATTCTCGAAATAGCATCATAGTTAGTAAAACCATACAACATGGGTACTTTAGTATAATTGCCATTTAATATTATATTCATGGGGGTATCTGAAATTACCATTTCTTGGCCTAAGTCTACCTCAAGACATGGAGCGAATAAAATGTTCGAGTTTTCATTAAAGGTAATAGCGTCAGTACGCTCAAAGAGCTGTTCCCATGAAGCTGTTGTATAAAACTCTTCTAGACTCTTTAAGTCATCAACATCAGCAAAATTCAATAATGTGGCGTAATACTTAGCGTCTGCAATTGGATCTATCTGTACTCCTACAGCACCCATGCTGTTACCACTCTCAAGAATGGCTTTATTGAATAGACCCGTTGTAGCTCCTGAGAGAGTTAAGAGGTCTACAGAACCAGAGCCAGCGCTACACGCAGATATTGTAACATCATCAGGGTTGCCACCAAAACTGGCAATATTGGCATTAACCCAGCGCAGTAAAGCTATCTGATCCTTTATTCCAGCATTACCCGGTGCGTTCTCTGTGCGTAGACATAAGAATCCATGCACTCCAAGTCTGTAGTTGAATGTAACTACAATTACTTTTTTGGTGCGTACTAAAGCATTGAATGTGTACGTTCCCCCATAACTATTTTGGTATGCACCGCCATGAATATGGACTAGAACTGGTAGATTGGTCTCGTCTGTATCAGGCACGTGGACGTTGGCTACAAGGCAGTCTTCAGATACCATGTGCTGCATTACAGTAGTAGGTTGGGGACAAACTATTGATTCTACAGCATCAAACATTTCCGTCCAAGTAGGTGCTGGCAATGGAGCCTACAAAAGAGAAGATGTGAAGTAATTTGGAATTATAATTATTTTTGGCATAAAACTGAGGATAACTTTAATATAATTGTCTTTTTAATTATAGGTTAACATTTTATTGTTAAGTCGTATGGTTTTAATTTTTTTTTAATCTTGGACTCGCGCTATTTTTTTCCAGCAACGCGTGTGTGTCGTTGTTATCTTTAAAACGCCCATAAAAAGAAAACTAATCTATAGGGTCCCGAGAAATAATACGAATATTATAAGTATTAATATATAATATGATTGAATATTATATGATATTACATATTATATTTAATTAGAGTCCAGATCTGACAAATTACACTTGTTACCTACAAATTGACCATTTTATTATGCTAATTTTATATTTGTGAAACATTGATGTGAATCTGAATATTTACGTACCTTAAACTTATCTACTCCTTTCGGAGTAGTGGCGTATGGGATGCTTAAGAAGGAATACACGTCCCCCTCGGGAGCTATTCTTCCACGCAAGGGACCTTGCGTAATATGCACTTCCCGCCATTCTTCTTGTCCGTGCGCTAGCACCCCAAGAAGTAATATTATCGACACACACGTCCACATTATGTCGATAGTTATTTTAAAATGAAACGAGTACACTGCGTCGTCGCCGATATCGTAATCATAATAATGCAAGCTTTATATCGTAATCAAAGATCTCATCTCTTTATCAGCTGGTTTTTACGTACCTATATTTAACATAATAATCAGGAACAAAATAAGATTGTTCCACACAAGATCTCAGAGTTTCTTATAGTCTTTCTTCTGCGGGTGTAACAACGTAGGTAGATAGAGAAAGACTCGAAGGAAGCTAGGATAGGGTCCGGTCGTCTTTGCAAGGCGAGGCTCGCGACGCGTATTAATGCTTCTGACCTAATCCCAGCCCGCGCTGGTTGATTCTAATTATATTTATAATAAGGGAATATCACATGCCACATTGGTAATTTTAAATTCTATTTAGTAATTTAACTGCTGTAATGTACTTAATTAATTAGTCAAGATTTTTTATTTCTTTGTATCTTTTTATAATTTTTTCATTTTTCATTATTCTATTTCATTTTTATTTCAATTCATTAAGTACTAACTTCCTTCGCTCATTTTCACCAGAGTAACTCCTGTTCCCGTAGGAACTTCATAATTAAATATAGCCTCTCGAATTTTTACAAATGCGGCCGTTCCTGAGATTAGCTTGTTTTAGCCAACAAACTCTTCAGCTTGATAATTAGTATCTATAGGCAATATAGGATTAAGCCAGCGCGGGGCCTGTAGCAAATTCTGTCCCCTCTTAGTAATGAGACTCAGAGTCGGTCAACGAGCAATTTTTTTTAGGCCTATTAGGCCACCTATTGTAAAGCACCATGATTCGGATCCATAGGATTATTTATTGGATCAAATTTCTTGCTTGCGCACGTATCTTTGTGTGCGGGGACCCACAAATCGCGGGGCCCGTAGAATTTGCTACTCTTGCTATAGGTATGGCTAATTCGGCACTGTTTATAGGAACCAGATGATGCTGAATAGAAACAAGTGAATATTGCGCAGGGCCCTGTCCGATGCCGCTCTGGGATTAATAGCCTTTCTATGGCATACCGTACGATACTGTATCTACTAAAGATAAAACATTTAATAAAGCTGGAGCTCTACTCGCTTTTATGCCCGGTGAAGGTGTTGATTGAGGGGGGGAACTCGATCTTGGAGGCTGTCTCCTTATGGGGTGATGCCAACCTGGTTGGGTTTAACCCCTCAAAAACACAGACTTGTCTTTTTTTGGCGAAACGGAGTCCATTCCAACTGACTCCGACTTTCCGGAATGTCTCCGTTCCGATCAGCGACCATCTTGAGCTCTTAGGGCTTGATGTCTCTTCTAATCTAAACTTCGGTCACTACATCGAGTCCATTGCTAACACTGCAGCCAAAAAACATGGCATTCTCTGCAAGGTGAGGCGGTACTTCACATCGGAGCAGCTCTTAAGATTTTACAGAGCTCAAGTTCGCTCCTCAATGGAATACTGTTCTCATCTTTGGGATGGGTCTGCTAGATATCAGCTGGATGCTCTGGACTCATTGGAGCGCCGAGCGAAGAGAGTTATAGGCAATAACTCACTTGTGGAGGCAAGTCTTCAGAGCCTCAAACACCGTAGACGAGTAGCCTGCCTATCGGTTTTTTATCGGTTACATTTCGCGGAGTGTGCGGAGGTTCTATATAACCTGATACCCCTTCACCCTTCCATCACCGGAGGACTAGGCACGGCGAGCGGTTTCACCCTTTTGTTGTAGACATTCCTTCAATACGCACGAAGCGATTTGCTTCTTCTTTCATAATGCGGACGGCTAAGGAGTGGAATTCTCTGCCGGGGTCAGTTTTTCCGGAACGCTATAATCTGGACATCTTTAAGGCTAAAGTGAACAGACACTTTCTAGGCAAGCGTGTATTATCTTAGGCCTTATCTTCGCTTTCCATCAAGTGAGATAATGGTCAAACGTAAGCCTATATTTAATAAAAAATAAATAAAAAAAGTTGCAAAAACCTCGGGGCTAACTACATAGATGACCTTTAATAATATGCCTATTAAATATGATAAATTCAATTTTTTTTTCGGATGGCGTTTCCTATTTCGCCACGAGGCTTTTGCTACTTCAGCTGGTATAAAGGCGAGCAGAGCTCAAGCCTTAATAAATGGTTTAAAAACTACAAACTAAGCAACCTGCGCAAGAGGGCGCCCCCTGTGGGGCTTGGACCTCGGCTTAGGGCGGTCGCTGGCGATGAGATTGAGGGATTATGACTTTTAGTGTTTTAGGGAAGTTTTGTGCAACTGTCGCTCTGCTTTACAGTTCGCGGGCCTTTGGGTCTACGAGGCCATCGGATGCATCGGATGTATCTGTGCAAACTAAGGGTCAGGAGGACGAGGGGAAACGCTTCGCGTTCGCAGGCGCACTCTTCTCCGGAGGGTCGGATAGAGTGGTCTCTGTGTAGTGGTGCTAGTTTCTTGCAGTCTTTTTACTGCTAGTTGGTAGAGATAAATTCAAAGACACATAGTAAAATATAGAGTAGTAGCAACATTATGAAAACAGTTCGACTTTGACTTTGCCCTGAGATTAGATATATTTTTGTAAGTCTTCTCGATTATAATGCGATCGAATATTATCTAAGATAATATAGGTACAATAGATTAGTAAGTAGGTACTAATTAGGTATTGCGATTATCAGTGATTGATTAATGAACTTTGTAATTAGGTACCTTCATAAAAATGCATTCAAACTACCTAGGTGTGTAATACATTTTATTTTTTATTCGACAGGTATTATTTTCACAGATTTTAATCCAATTGTATAAGATACAGACGACGACTTATCAAGCTAAACCCTGTAACACCTAATAACAGGGGTGACAGTAGGTACTGATGATTATAAACAACTGTTACTATGTGACAAACCCTGAAATCGTGAAAAAAAATAGCTGTTCCATACATTTTGTCGAGGTAAGTGAACATAATATAAATGTATGGAACAACTGATTGTTTTTTCGCGATTTCAGAATAGGTTCCATGGTAAAAGTTGTTAATAAAAATGTGTTCTTTTATAATAAGTTGTTGGTGTTTTAAAATTAACCCTGTATATATACCTACTTTAATACATCATCATTAAGTTTTAACAAACATTATAGTGTTTGAATACATTGTACAATTGGTTAGAAATAGCAAATATTACAATTTGAAATACAGAAGTACAATTTTTCCAAAAATAATTCTGAACTTCGAAATTCATGAAACTGAAAGAAAATAATGCTCTAAGCATAGACCGTAACAAGGCCGAGACCCCACTATTAAGGTGACTGCATCATGGCGTTAACTTTGTGAAAACAAACTTATATAAAAACATCTGACTGCACCGGTGGCTCAGCACCTGCTTCTGATGGTGCTCTGGGTTCCCACCCGGGACAATTAAGTGTGAACTACTGTGTGCATCCATCTCCGGGAGTCATCTTATTAAAAAAGAAAAGAAAGAAATATGTCGTCAGCTGTATTCGGGAACAATATTATCCAGATTAATTTTTACACGCTTTATATTAGCTTCACTTGTATGCATGTTTGTTTGTAACCAACTCCTTAGGGCCCTATTTTGACCCACTTTAAATGGCCAGATTTCATGCAAATTTTGCACACCTGTCAAAGACCGCTGACAATGCAATAATTCGATTAAAATAACCGATTATCCTGATTAGATTCGCCAGGATTCATAATTTTTTTATTTCACCGGCAACGAAGAGGGCGCCACCGTCTCTGTGACTGTTTTTAATTATATCGCTGTCTCTATGTTCGTCCGTTGCTCATATTTATATAGGAGAGTAGATAATAATAATTGGTGCTGAGTAACCAGCAATAAGAAAATTGCACCGTCACGGCCATTTATGCTGGACGATGAAATTTTCTCTTGTTGAGGACTATAGTCTTACTTGAATATTCACCTAATCCAATATTGGTGAGAAACGTGCCGATGGATGAATGGCAAGAGGGTGACTAAAGATGTCATGTCGTGATCGTCAACCTCAGGGAACCGGGCACACCCTGTTGTATAAGTGCCTTACCCACCAATCGGACCTCTGGGGGGCGGACCGTTTAAATGTCCATTACTCGTGGGAACACCATAGAAAGCAAAAACAAACAAACAAAATTTAGTTAGAGGAAAGAAGACAACTATCAATAAAACGAAAAAACTAAAATCACGCTAAAAAACAAAAAAACAAACAATAAATTTGAATTAAGAACAGTGTAAAAAAATCTAATAAATATAAATAAATAATAGTGTAAATAAGAGAAAAATGTTTTATTTAAAAAAGTCGTGGGGTGCATAGTAGGTTTCTATAGTTATACCTACATATTTTATTGACAGATATGAGTAAAAGGATTATCATTTCGATAATATCTTAAAAAGCATGGCCAAATTTTCGCAGGGGTCAGTTATATGCAGATAAGACATTCTATCAGTCCGTATCGATTTCAGTCCAGATGGTGTTCACGTAATTAAACCAACATCGGTACAGTTACCAGCAAAATACAGCTATGGAACTGCTGAGAGACGAATGTTGCCATTATTCTGAGTTGGGCATCGACCGTCTACAAGATGCAAGGCTTTACAGTTGATCGTGCACCATTTATCTAGGCTCTAGACTGTTTTCAGTTGGACAAACCATGTACCACTAAGTCGTGGAAGATCTTTGGACGGAATTCGAATTGAAGAATTTGATTGCTCTAAGCTAACAGGTAAAACCCCATGTAACAGAGGAGCATTAGATGAAATGTTTCTATTACGAAGTAACACGTAGTAAGACTTATCGAAAGCACTATTTCGTCAATAACCTTATACCATTAAGTCTAAGTGTATATATTAATAACGTTAAAATCATTGAATGGCTTCTAAAGTCGATAAAAGTAGACTTCATGTGAATATTTATTCAATATTAAGGCATAATAAATTATTCTATAGTACTAAGTTCAGTAAAAACACTATTACGATGGCATATGATGTTACTAAGGAAGCTGCACCATTATCTTGGTCTTGGTCTTGGTCCGGCAATATTGGTCCTCCATAATACTGCGCGTAAATTTCGTCCCAGAATGCCGTCCGCTCTTCATTTGGTACGTCTCTGAGCTCGATAACTTGTCCTAATGACATGTGTGGGGAGCGCCTAGCTGACGCAGGTTGCCATGATGGCAAAGCAGACCCTTCGGCCCAGGGATTCCTGAAATAACACCAAAAAGTAAATAATTTAGTAAGTTCAAAAACAACACTAGCTTCAAAAGTTTCGAATGACGGTATCTCTAGAATATACATCTATGGCATATAAATAGATAACCTATATAAAATATAAGGAAATATCGATTCAACATCATCATAAGCCCGTATAATGTCTAAGCTAAACATGAGGAGGCCCATGTTTGGCAGTTATTTGGCCCTATTAAACGCTAATACTAACCCTAATTACTAAGTCTTATCTAAGAAATTATATTTGGCCTAATCAATTATAATTGTGTGAAGTAATTAACATATACATATAGAGTAATCGTCATCAGCATAGTGATTTGGTATATTGAATTTATAGTACCTAATCTTATCAGTAATTTGAATAATAGGATAGTCATTAAAAAAAATGTATTTTTACATTAGATTATTACCAATTTTTTTTTTTTGCGTTGTAGCTGATTTTTTTTTGTCTTATGTAGTAACTTAACATAAAAAATACAATATGTAAAGGTGACAATTAATTCTAGCGTTATTTAATAATTATATTCTACTAAAAGCTTAATTTTCAATCTTACCCAGTCGAAATGAAGTTCAACCAATATTCTCTCGTTATACTCTTCATTTGAATGTATTCATCAGTTGCAGTATCTATTCGTTCATCAACCACGGAACCTAATTGTGAACAATGTGTGGCGCCTTTGTATTCTGTGCCTAAAATGCCTACTGTGTTGCTGTCTACAAAATTATACTCAAATAGATATATAGTATCACCAAGCGATTCCACCCGAGACTTCAATGCCCTCAACATAGGATATGCAAAGAGAGTATCCGTGAAATAATACATATATGATTCTATTGTTTCCATGCTCACAGGTTGATCTTGAAAATAAAAACTTTTTACTTTTGCAGCAACCATTTCCTTTTCATCTTCACTATCAAAATGTAATTCTTCAGGTAAGAAATCTGAAAATTTCTCATTCATCCTATCTTGCCATGTACCCAAAAGGTTGATTCTCGAAAAAGCATCATAGTTAGTAAAACCATACAACATGGGTACTTTAGTATAATTTCCATTTAATATTATATTCATGGGGGTATCTGAAATTACCATTTCTTGGCCTAAGTCTACCTCAAGACATGGAGCGAATAAAACGTTCGAATTTTCATTAAAGGTAATAGCGTCAGAACGCTCAAAGAGCTGTTCCCATGAAGCTGTTGTATAAAACTCTTCTAGACTCTTTAAGTCATCAACATCAGCAAAATTCAATAATGTGGCGTAATACTTAGCGTCTGCAATTGGATCTATCTGTACTCCTACAGCACCCATGCTGTTACCACTCTCAAGAATGGCCTTATTGAATAAACCCGTTGTAGCTCCTGAGAGAGTTAAGAGGTCTACAGAACCAGAGCCAGCGCTACACGCAGATATTGTAACATCATCAGGGTTGCCACCAAAGCTAGCAATATTGGCATTAACCCAGCGCAGTAAAGCTATCTGATCCTTTATTCCAGCGTTACCCGGTGCGTTCTCTGTGCGTAGACATAAAAATCCATGCACTCCAAGTCTGTAGTTGAATGTAACTACAATTACTTTTTTGGTGCGTACTAAAGCATTGAATGTGTACGTTCCCCCATAACTATTTTGGTATGCACCGCCATGAATATGGACTAGAACTGGTAGATTGGTCTCGTCTGTATCAGGCACGTGGACATTGGCTACAAGGCAGTCTTCAGATACCATGTGCTGCATTACAGTAGTAGGTTGGGGACAAACTATTGTATCTACAGCATCAAACATTTCCGTCCAAGTAGGTGCTGGCAATGGAGCCTACAAAAGAGAAGATGTGAAGTAAATAGGAATTACAATTATTTTTGGCATAAGATTAAGGATTATTAAAATATAATTGTCTATTTAATTATAGCTTAACACTTTATTGTTAAGTATATAAGTAGTATTGTTTTAGTTTAAAAAAAATCCTGGACTCGCGATATTTTTGCCAGCAACGCGTGTGTGTCGTTGTTACCTTTAAAACGCCCATAAAAAGAAAACTAATCTATATAGGATCCCGAGAAATAATACGAATATTATAAGTATTAATTTATAATATTATTATATAACATATTAGAATTTAGAGTCCAGATCTGACAAATTACACTTGTAGGTAACTTGACCATTTTATTATGCTAATTTTATATTTGTGAAACATTGATGTGAATCTGAATATTTACGTACCTTAAACTTATCTACTCCTTTCGGAGTAGTGGCGTATGGGACGCTTAAAAAGGAATACACGTCCCCCTCGGGGGCTATTCTTCCACGCAAGGGACCTTGCGTAATATGCACTTCCCGCCATTCTTCTTGTCCGTGCGCTAGCACCCCAAGGAGTAATATTATTGACACACACGTCCACATTATGTCGATAGTTATTTTAAAATGAAACGAGTACACTACGTCGTCGCCGATATCGTAATCATAATAATGCAAGGTTTATATCGTAATCAAAGATCTCATCTCTTTATCTGCTGGTTACAAAACAAAATTGTTCTAATCAAGCTCTCGGAGTTTCTTATAGTCTTTCTTCTCCGGGTGTAACACCATAGGTAGTTAAAGAAAGACTCGTAGCTAGGATAGTGTCCGGTCGTTCGGTTCTTATGTTTCTGACCTTATCCCAGCCAGCGCTAGTTGATTCTAATTATATTTATAATAAGCAAATATCACATGCCACATGAGTAAATTTAAATTCTATTTAATAATTTTAATATTGTAATGTAAACTAATTAATTAGTCAAGATTTTTTTTCTTTCTATCTATTTATCATTTTTCCATTTATCATTATTCCATTTCATTTAATTAAGTACTTACTAGCTTCCTTTCTCGCATTTTCACTAGCGAAGCTCCTGTTCCCGTATTAAATTCATAATTAAATATAGCCTCTCGAATGTATCTAACACTAAAAGATTTTTACAAATGCGGCCGTTCCTGAGATTAGCGTTTTCCAGCAAACAAACAAACTCTTCAGCTTGATAATTAGTATCTATAGGCAGTGCCGGATTAAGCCAGCGCGGGGCCTGTAGCAACTTCTGTCCCCTCTTAGTAATGACTCAAGAGTCGCTCAAGAGCTTTTTTTTAGGCCACCTATTGTAAAGTACCATTATTCGGATCCATAGGATTATTTATTGGATCCAATTTCCTGCTTGCGCACGTATCTTAGTGTGCTACTTTTGCTATATGGCTAATCCGGCACTGCCTATAGGTACCTATACTACCAGATGATGCTGAATAGAAACAAGTGAATACTGCGCAGGGCCCTGTCCGACGCCGCATGCCTTTCTATGGCATACCTTACGATACTGTATCTACTAAGGATAAAACATTTAATAAGGCTGGAGCTCTACTCGCCTTTATGCCCGGCAAAGTAGCAAAAATTAGCCTATTAAATAAGATAAATTCAACTTTTTGTTTCGGATGGACGAGGCTATTGCTATTTCAGAGGGCATAAAGGCGAGCAGAGTTCCAGCCTAGATAAATGGTTTAAAAATTACAAACTAAGCAACCTGCGCAAGAGGGTGCCCCCTGTGGGGCTTGTACCTCGGCTCAGGAGATTGTGGGATTACGACTTTTAGTATTTTAGGGAAGTTTTGTGTCACTCTACTTTACGTTACAAATTCATAAATATGATTATTGGTTAACATTAGGAAATAAATTAAAGGGAACAAGCAAAGAACATGGAATGTCCTGATAAGATTTTGAGAAAACGCAATCAAAAGTTTAGATGAACTTAGGTATGTATATTATCATTTTATAAAAGGTGATTGTTTCGGCCTCTATCTTTAACGTCTTATAGACACCATCTGATATTTTTAAAGTTCGTTTTAAAGTAATAAACTACACAGACCTTCCCACATTTCCTGTTCTTTGCCTAAATAATAAAACTTTAATATTGATTGCATCCAATTTTATTCATGCATTCTTATCACATGTCAATAAATAAACATACAGACAGCACTTAACTATTATACAGGGTTATTTTTAAAACACCAACAACCTGTCAGGGGGTGAACGTACCTACTGATGATTATAAACAACTTTTACTTTGGGACAAAACCTGAAATCACGAAAAAAACAGCTGTTACATAAATTTTGTCGAGGTAAGTGAACATAAATGTATGGAACAGCTGATTGTTTATCACGATTTCAGGGTTAATTCAAATTCAATATTCATTTATTTCTTATAATTGGTTTGGAATCGTCATATTTTTTCCCTTACCGGTTGGTCGCATAGTAAAAGTTGTTAATAATCATGTGTTCTTTTATCCCCCAAAAGTTTGTTGGTGTTTATAAAATAATCCTGTATAAGTATATACTTTAATACATCATCATTAAGTTACAACAAACATTATAGTGTTTGAATACATTGTTCAATTGTTAGAAATAATAATATTTACAATTTAAAATACACAAGTACAATTTTCCAAAAATAATTCTCAACTTCGAAATTCATGAAACTGAAAGAAAATAATGTTCTAAGCATAGACCGTAACAAGGCCGAGACCCCATTATTAAGGTGACTGCGTCATGGCGTTAACTTTGTGAAAACAAGCTTATATAAAAACATCTGTCTGCACCGGTGGCTCAGTAGCTGCTTCTGAGACCTGGTGCTCTGGGTTCCCACCCGGGACAATGATGTGTGAACTACTGTGTGCATCCTTGTCCGGGAGTCGTCTTATTAAAAAAGAAAAGAAATAAATATGTCGTCGGATAAGTTGTTCATAGGGTCGCCGCCAAGTCACTTTCGCTGTATCAATGCGGCTCTATCATAAGAAATTATATTATTTTTCTACAATTAACCTGTTTGTCTACTACAAACATAATTTAAAAATAATGAACTCCTGTTATTAAAGATATAACTAAAACATTTCAAAGCTTAGTTATATTTATTAATCAAATATGTTGTGCATCATTTCGATATCTGCTGACCGCCAAAACTATTTTTGCTTATTACTGATAACTCGGTAACGTTATCCAAAAATAAAACAATAGACACTTTTTATAGTATATCTGTATTCATATAAGTGACTTACCACTAATATGGAAACCATTCTAACCTATTTATAACTTCAACTCCATTATTTTAATTACTTTATTTAGGAATGTTATTGTGACAGGTTTGAATGTCATACGAAATTAATCTTTATTCAGTTGCCTTAAGGTTCATGAGCTGTTTTTTATGAATGTCTATCAGTATTGCCCCACAAGGAGAACACTCTTACAAAGTTCACTTTGCTTTTTTTACTATTTTAGGAGGCTAGATCCCTGCTCGCTTTGCTCGGTCAAGTAGCTAAAGATACGAATCTTTAGCTATATTATTAGATAACTACATAAAATATGTTCACAAAAAAGGCTGAAAACCTATGAAAAGTCAATTATTAAGGTAAAGTAGCAAAAGTCTCGTGGCTAACTACATATTTATGTATGTCTGCCCAAAAATACAAAAACAAGTAAACTGGAACCTTATAGTCATTAAATAAAGTTTAATTTTCTATGACACTACCATTATCGAATGGAGTTGCAGTATGTAGATATTACCTCAATGGTGCTACAGTGTGAAAATAAGAGATCTCCTTTGATACTTATTAACTAACTTGATTAATGAATATGTAGGTGGCAATGTAGGCTATACCAAATATTTACATAAATACAAAAATATTATTTATTAGATATTTATACGCTAAAGATGAAATGGGCTTCCTGTTAATCATTGGACCAAAAATCTCGACCTGGAGACGTAACACGTAACAATATGACTATTACTTCGATAAAAAGGTTTCTTTATTTTAGGGTTATTATAACGCAATTCCTATGTTCATCATCATCCTTAGCCCGTACAACGTTCACTGCTGAACATGGGCCTCCTCCCAAGGGAGGGTTTTTGCTATAGAATTGTGTTGGAGACACACAAGGAAACGCTGCTGCCCATTTCCTGGTATACAATTGTTATAACAATCGGAACCAACGGTTTAATGTGCTTATCGAGGCACGGAGGGTAGTCTCTCAACCATCCAGACCCGGAAAGGAATTTTGGAATTTCCTATTTAGTTATTGTAACTGTATTATTAAAGCTACATTAACTGAATAACTGGTAATTTAAAGTATTTTTTGCGTGCATAGTAAACGGTGAGTATCGAAGACATTTTTATCGAAGTCATAGCAATATCGTTACGTGATAACACACCAGACAGTGTTTAGTGAAAATTACAGTTATTAATTTCTCTTCTTGTTAGACTTGTTTATAAGTAACCATGGCAACGAAAACTTAGGACATAATTTAAAAACAAAATATTTTAAAGAACAGCTTTTCACTTTTTTTTATATAGTTATTACATTGTTATTACTAGTCGTACGGACCAACATTCCTCCCGCTACCTCGCTTGAGGTCACGCTCCCATCCTGCAGTAGCTAGCATGAAATGCATGCTATTCTGATAAATTTGTGCAATATGTTACAGTTATTGGATGTTTTTATTTTATTGTTAAAATCACTTAGTGCTCAGATACTGTCATGGACACTAAAGTCGATACCACTACCAGAAAAAAATCTTTTGGACCATTCTGTGTTTAGGTAAATAAAACTTCATACTACTCTACATTGAGCGCACAATTCAAAAGTTTACAGGAGGCACCTATTGGGCAGGTTGTTTAGTTTTTGTAGTTTTTAAACTACAAAAGAAAAAGCTTAGTTTTTTGTAGTTTTTTTTTTTGTTAGCTTGCTTAGTTTTTGTAGTTTTTAAACCACTTTTTACGGCTGGAGCCCTAATCGCTCTTATTACTGGTGAAGTAGCAAAGGCCTCGTAACTTATTGGCCGTATATGTCCGTCCGAAAAAAAAGGCCTTAGTTCAAAAATGTATACAGCGTTTATAATACTGATGACACGCGCTAGATACTTACATAATGCAATAACATTAATTGTATTAAACAATTGTGGCTATTATAACGCTTTTACATACATTTCATTTGAAAAATATCAGTAGTACTTTAAGATCATAAAATGCTGCTTTATAAAAAGAAACAAGGTTTGCCAACCTTGTTTCTTTTTATAAAGCAGCATTTTCACAATACGTTTCTTTTTTTAATTAATTAGAAATTATTATTAAAGATAAACATCACAAAATGTAATTTAATTAATATACCCTTAAAATAAAATAAGTCATTAATTTTATTAGTACCAATGACAATGTTCCTAGCCCGAAACTTACGTGATATTATTACAACAAATGAGAATTACTATTATAATATATTTTTATTGTTTTGTAAATTTGGAATGTTTTCGTCGGTGATACTGCATACCGCTGACAATTGCTAATAAAGTATAGTTTCATCTGTCACGAAATATTTTCTTTGTTTTTGTTGTAAGGGCAAAATATAAATTTGCTACCTTTATATTCACCCTTATAAGCTTCCTTTTGTATCTGTTGTGCCAATAGATTACAAGAATATCGTTTGCTAAAATTCGTTAAAGCGAATCATGAACATAAAATCATGTTTAGAATAGATATTTTTTTTACAAATCGTATGATATAAATACGCATACAATTTCTGATTACGTTTATATACGATTATTACATACGAGATCAAAAAATTAAATAAAATACAAAAACTTTTAAATATAAAATAATAATTATATTATATAACAAAAAACTAATTTATGTTATGTATACATATTTTATTGTAACTAACGTCATACTGTGTTTTACATGGTCGCATAAGTTCTAAGGTAAAGTAGAAGTAAACGAAAGGAAAAGTAATGATATAACTATGTAAGTCTACATAGACACATTGTTCTTATTACTTCACTTTACGAGTTTCTATACGACGTTGATAGAAATTTCTAGAACACGAAAGAACATTCCGTCTTCTAGAAATGTCAAAACCGCCGAAAAAAATGTTACTTGGTTTTACGAGATATGTTCATTTTATAATTATTGTTTTGTATTTGCAAATGCAAATGCGAACACATGACTAATTACATCAGATACCATTATCTGATATAATAAGTCTGCTGATAAAATATAAATTACGATATAATTTTAAATATCGATATAAAAAAAATACAAAATAGTAAGTAATTTATTTAAAATAAATGTCACAGTAATACTAAGTCGGTTCCAATCAGATAGAAATATATATTTCTCGTAACTATATATATCACACTCAACAATTTATAGACAGTCAAAGCCAAACTACCTTTTCGATTAAATACTTTGGGCATATTAATTTATACAGTAAAACTATATGATAATAGTTTTATATACCTACTCAGACCAAATAGAAACTGATTTATTCCCAACGGACCTCATGAATATGGGGTCCGATGGGAATCCAAAATAATTTCAAGCCCCTTGCAATTTGTAAGTGGTCGGATGGGACTAAAAACCTATCTGCCCCCACCTGCTAATATTCACGCATGGATTTAGAAAAAGCCTATCTTTTTCAAATCCACGAAGCGCAATAGACCTTTTGGCTCTCAGCCAGGAATGTTTCGGCTTCCTTCGGCGTCCTTTCTGAATGCTGCTTACCAGATTGACCAGATTTACTACGTGTCTTCTGCATCCAAAAATGAAATTAACGAAATGGACGCATAAAAGGGAACCCGGATTCACCTAAGAATATCTTCTAGCCTTACGAAGTGGCTAAAGGACCACAACAATTGTGGGATAGGAAAAAAAATATTGGTTTTGTAGATATCGGAAATAGTTACAAAAAATCAGCCCGTTTGGTTTCATGGGTACTAGTGTTTTTATTAATAGGGATAAATCATCGTTTCATATCACCATTAGAATACTTTCTGATTTTCGATGAAACAGAGGAGCAAAAATGTAATCCTATTAAAAAGTGTCTGATTGTTTTGATGCTATTGGCACAATTTGGCACTCGACAATTTTTACCGCAGTCGAATCACTCGGTTGCGAAATCAAAGACGCAAAGGCCTTAAAAACCACTTTTGTACATCCTCATCCAAATTCTCAATACAAAGTATCTTGCATTGTGGACCCTAGTGACGTTACAACTGCAAATAAATCAATTCGTAACAAAAAAGAGTTTCTTGGTAACATGATAAATTGATAAAGTGGACTTATTTTTTAACAGTTAAATATTTTGAAGGGGATCCACCTCGCAAATAAGCTTTTAAAAAGACACATTAACATTAAAAACCAAATAATGAAAGTAAAACCAGCCACTATGCTCATGATTCTTTGAAAAAAATTAAGACAGGACAGAAACATTTCAACAGTCATAAGCTACAGAATCATTACTCCAAAAGTTTAATTATTATGTCCGATGTTTTTAACTCGAGAACAATGTGATGGCAATATGATTATAAAAACCCGTTATGCGAGGCCAATAATAATGTAATGTCGATGATCAGTGGCTTGGGACATTGATGCTGGCTGGCTTCCCAGACGATAACAAGCCCATGATTATGGGGCTTAATAGATCCGGCATCAACATTAAGCCATGTTTGGTAAGCTATCAAAGAAAACATCAAGTAGAGACGTGTGTTTAAGTTAGTTCATTAAGATGGGTAATCATCGAACAAATGTTCGGGAGGAAGGTAAGTCAGGGTCTTGTGCGGAAACTGCAACTAATGCACAGGCAGTCGGATCCTCTTCAGGTGACAGTTTTTTCAACAGCTCAGAAGAAGAAGGAATCTCGTCACTGCCCCCTAATAAACGAACACGACACAGGCCGAGCGACCCTCGCATTGACGCACTTATTACTCAGATGAGTTATAAGTGCGTCTACTCGAATGATAATTCTACACCAAAAAATCCGCTAGACTACCTAAAAAGTCTTGTTTCTACCGGTAAAATTGCAGAAAACCTCACTCTACGTGACTTAAATACCGAGTTCGATGAAAAGAAAAAAAATTATGCAGCAGACAAGGACAGACTGGCGACACTAACTAGATAATAACAATTTAACACCCCAGCTTGGAGGGCAATACGATAAAAAAGGCATTACAAACCCAAACAGCTAGTCCAGGCTTTATGGTACTTAAGGTAAATGCGGAGCTTTGTCACCTCAATACCAATAGAGATAATTTAAATAGTACTAAACAAGTTTTGGCTGGATTATCAAATGCTATTCTTGAACAGCAGCAAATGCTACAATCTAACTTACAATTGCTTGTTAACTGGGCTGCAGATAATCCCACAGACCTTAACCCGTGCTCTCTTTATGATAAGATTATTAAGACCTTTCGCCCTGGTAAACCAATTTACAAAAACTCTGAACAGACAATGCAAATAATTTGTAGAAAGAGATCAGAATGTGTAGACGTCACAAGGGACTATATTTTGAAACAGATAAATATTTTGAACCTAAAAACAGCCTTGCAAAGAGTACCACTAAGTGCAAAACATGTTTTTAATAAAAATACTCTTTTACCTATTATACAATCATCCGGAGGTCCACAGATGTAGTTAAATACACCCAATTATACAAAAAAGCAGACATCAATACCATCTACATCAACACAGGTCACACTACAATAAAAAATATATCGATATTAAGTTAAATAAACAGTTCAAAATTCCGTAATATAACCAAAAGCCCTTTTGTGGAAACAATCAGGGCTCGGGGAAGTGACAGAGTGGTGTTTCGGGGAATCTAAAGGAAAAGAAAAAAATAATAACAAATTGTCGCATAACTTTTTTTTATTTTTTTTTATTTAAAAAGACAACTCCCGCACTAGGGAAATAAATCCCTGTGTCACGGGGGACTTTACAAACATTCATGTCACGGACACAAAGAACACCCAGACTCAGAAAAACTATTTGTGGTTCACACAAATAATTGTCCCGGGTGGGAATCGAACCCAGAACACCAGGTCTCAGAGGCAACTATCGTAACCACTGAGCCACCGGTGCAGTCAGTACCTTGTTGTAATGCAAAACATCTATATTATTTATAAAGTTTATTTTATAACATTGGGGTACTGAGAAAAATCATGGCAACATGGCAACCGGCCTCAGTCTTTACTTTTATTTGGTCTGAGCATAAATAATACAATAGACGATATAATTACACTGAACAATTTATAGACAGTCAAAGCCAAACTACCTTTTCGATTAAATACTTTGGGCATATTTTATACAGTAAAACTATATGATAATAGTTTTATATACCTACTCAGACCAAATAGAAACTGATTTATTCCCGGTTTTAGACTCACAATAATTAGATACATATATATTATATAATTTATGTAGTTACAATTTGATTTAACTGTATAATCCTTATTCTTATTATAGGGATTTCTCCAGCTCTCTTTGTTTAAGTTTTTTGTTTCAACGAACTAAGCTAGCTAGGCAATCAAAACAGAACCTAGATCGAAAAGCAAAAAAATCGTCGAATCAACCATAGTGCCTTAAGACGAAAGTCTGCAACCAGTGATGACATATGAATTTAAGACGAGGTTTCTCAGTGTGCTTCATAAGAAAGTCGCTCAGCAGGCTATGGAAAGAGATCGAATCAAAAATAAAAAGATTCGTAAGAGAACGAAAGTCCTTGGCATAGCTCAACAGATTCACGACCTGAAGTAGCAATGGGCAGAGTATATAGCTCAAAGAACTAACGGGCGATAGGGCAGGAAGGTTTTCGAGCGGAGACCTCTAACTGAAGCACAGCGTAGGACGACCGATAAAGATTGCAGAAACCTAATGCTAATGGATACAGGACGCAAGCAGTCGTTTCCGCTGCAAATCAATAAGGGAGGCCCAGGTTCAGCATTGGACGCCTACACCCTGTAGACGTCCACTGCTGAACATAGATATGATTATGAGGAAAAAAACACAAATGAATAGAGAACCTTCTCACGGCGGGTTTAAAACTAATTAATTCTAAACGTTAGGTACGTTAAAGGTTTAAATTTAAAGAAATTGTTTTTATGTTTTTATATATCATTATTTATAATTGCATTAGAATGTTAAAAGAGTTTAAAATACGGATACTCCTTTTCCATAGCCCCTTAAAGATTACCATTGAAATATTTTTTCCGCTACATTGCAATGTGTATGATACACATTTAAATATGATCTAAATACTACCAACACTCGTAAGTCTGAACTGACACATAGATCGGAACACATTTAAAAGTTAAAGCCGCATTTAAAAAATAAATATAGATCATAGAGCAAAACCGAGAAGCGCGGGAAACTCAAATTAAAAAGAAAACAACAGAAAAGAGAATCAACCGTCCCGACTACGTGCAACTGTTTTTGTACAATTTTAGTTTAAGATAATAAACCTATTGTATACATTCCACTATTCCTTTCCAGCTTAGCCTTAATAGTATTCAAAATATAGTTCATTCACACTAGACAGTCTCGATAGATTTCCTTAAGCGATATAACACATTAGCACTCTGTACATACAATAAGTCCATACACGCCGTTTCGTATTCTTCTGTTAAAGTAGGGATTGTTCCACCATAATCTTTTCGTAGCCCGTAGGAGGAGGATATAGAAAATTTTCAAATATGATGTCCAGAATAGCTCCATCGTCAACTGAAAATAGAACAAAATTAAGTGAATTATTTATGTATATAATAAATGGATATTATAATAATAAATGGAGCTGGCGTTTTTATTATTAAACAACATAATTTGATGTAATTCAATTTCGTTCTGCCATTGATATAGGAACTGATTATTTTTCTGAAAAATAAATCTTAACTTTTAGGAATAAGATTGCATTTATATTTTATTGTCGCCGCTCTGGTTCACCGAAGATCCATTGCGAACATCGGACCAATACCTCAGCCCGGCTAGCATAGGCAGCGCGACTCTAGTCTACGGAGGCCGACCAATCACATTGCAGAAACGCACTGTCACGTGACACTTTCTGCAATGTGATTGGTCGGCCTCCGTAGAGTAGACTCGAGTCGCGCTGCTTATGCTAGCTGGGCAGGTCTTTTATGAGGTAACTCTATTGTCGGTTGTACTTTATTAACTACTACTAATACAACAGCCCGTTTACTTCCACTGCTGAACATGGGCCTCCTCTTGACTGACCGTGGATAGCACCTACTTGGCCGACGGATTGATTGAAGATGGTAACCTTGAGCTAATAGATGCTGCCCGCCCATCCATCAGCTGTATGTCCCTTAGTCGTCACTTTCGACACTCATAGGAGGTCTATTTTAAGCCGGAAACCCCACAGTCAACGCTATAAAGATCGAGATTAGATTCCGGTTTTATAACTGCCTGTAGGAGAAAGCCTACTATCGCAAATTTGTACTGAAAGGGTACTATTAAAAAATGGTTATGTATATTAAGTAATATATATTTTGTGGTGTTTTACACCCGGTAGGTACTCCTACCGGGTGTTATAACGGCACACTATATGGGTTAACGTACGTGAGTATTTTTCAATGTCACTAATATTAGAAATAGTACAAATAACTAACCATAAAGTGCCGGATACACCGTCCCTCTAATGTTGCTAACAGGAATCTCCATATTCTTGCCATTAAGGAAGAAATTCAGTTGCACATGGTCATATGCCACGCCTAGGGTATCACCCTCAACTGGCATGGTGGCTGCTGTGGTATGTTTCTCGCTCTCTGGCTTTTCATGTGTCGGGGACTCGGTGGAGACTAGGAGATCAGCCGTGGGAGACTCCCGGGCGGCCTGCGCTAGATGGTATAATTCGATATTGGAATGTCGTACAGTACCGTCACTGTTTAAGCACCATGACTCTTTGTCCATTCCACCTGTAAGGAATGATTATTTTTAAGTATTAGCACATTTAACGTCTAGTGCTGAATATGGGCCTCCTCCCGTGGAAGGATTTTGATATAGTCACCATGCTTGGCAGGCAAGTTAACACACAAGGACCCTGCTGCCCGTTCTCTGGTATACGATTGTTGTAGATGTTTTTATATCAATTTAGGACCAACGGCTTAACGTTCTTTCCGAGGCACGGAGGGGGTCCCTCAACCAACCAAACTCGGAAAGAAATCTAAGAATTTACGTAAAGACTTTTTGTAAAGCCTGGGGATCGAACCCACGACCTCCGTGACTTACAGAAACTTATACCGCCATGGAGGCTTAGTTAAGTATAGTAAAATAAAATTGTAGTATTCAGTAGTGACATATCTAGCTTCCATAACGCATAATGTGGTTGGAAATACTGCAGACGAGTCAAGATCAATGACATAATTCAAAGAATTAACCATTTTAATAAGTAGTGACCTAAAAACATCCATAGTCGAAGGGTAAGAAAAGATTTCCCAACCATGTGAAAACATGGTATGCAAATTTACAATCATCAAATATAGGAATCGATATTGAAATGATAATAATATAATTATTATCTCTAAATCCCGATATAAGGATCATTTCATTTTCAAACCAAGTCTGTAGAATAAGATAAAGTTTTATAACTAATAGGTAAATCTCAAGGTGACAATAGTGCAACAAAACCCTACTAAGCAAATTTCTATTATCTGAAGAAACTATGTAATTATATGAGTTACCAATCGTTTCGTATTTACTTTCCAAAATATGAATTTTGCAATTGAATAAATAATGATAATCTACAATACAAATTGCAAATGCAAATGCTAAAGATGAACAAAAGCAAAATAGAATGCAATACTTTACGTAACTCTTTGCTAATGACCTAAATATCAATTTTGGTAACCGAAATACAGATCCTGCATAGCAATATAATATGGCCGACATTGCAATAATATTGTCACCAGTGCCAAATTTGGAGCCTCAATGGTACTGTACTGAATGTTAATTTGCTAAACAAATGACAATACTGTGCAGTAAATATTTACAATGCCGTGACAGCAGCTTCTAGAACAATTATAATACAAAAAGAAACTTAAATGGCAACAAATTTCTGTATGTATTGAGCGATTGACTAAACTTGAACAGCCTGTTTACATCCACAGCTGTACATAAGACTCCTCTTAACAGTTCTTGGCAAGCTATGGTCGTTGACGAATATTGTTATAATCACCACACTAGGCATGTTTTTGTTTTTTTAATTTTTTTTCGGTTTTACTTACGTAGGTAGCCACGAGGCTTTTGCTACTTCACCGAGCATAAAGGCGAGCAGAGCTCTAGCCTTAACAAATGGTTTAAAAACTGCAAACTAAGCAACCTGCGCAAGAGGGCGCCCCCTGTGGGGCTTGGACCTCGGCTCAGGGCGGTCGTTGGCGATGAAATTGGGGGATTATGACTTTTAATATTTTAGGGGAGTTTTGTGCAACTGTCGCTCTACTTTACAGTTCGCGGGCCTCTCGGAATTCGGGTCTACGAGGGCATCGGATGGTTCTTTGCAAACTAAGGATCAGGAGGACGAGGGAGGACGCGTCGCGTTCGCGGGCGCAATCTTCTCCGGCGGGTCGGATATAACTAGGCAGGTGGATTGGAGATCGTAGTACGGTGGTATTAGCCTAGAGCTGATAGATGCCGCTGCCCATCCCACAGCTGTATAGGCAGAAATTGCATCTATTTTAAGCCAGAAACCACAGGGTATTGAGCCATTGTCCTGAGTCAAATGCAAAAGTTTGATGTATGAATAGATGTTTATTGCGCAATCATAGGAAGTGCTAAACAGATTAGGATAACATTTGGCAAAAAGTTATATTATGGAACAAATTGCACCAAATGTTCTTATTGGATTTGAATAATATTTGGCATAGCAATATATTATAGTAAGCACATCGGCAACCTATGTTGTGTGCCAGAAAGATATATATAAACGCCGTTTACGTGTGCATGGTCACGGACAAAAACTGGTTTCCTTAAAGTGACATTTCTAAAAATTTTATCAAATAAATAATTAATTTCATTCACAAAAACCATATTTTCAGAGCATTAAACTACAATAGATTCAATGCGACCTACATTTCATTAAGAGCTCAAAGCACACTGTTATTTTTAATAAATGTATAGAGGTTAGTATTGTTTGAATATCTACATTTCACTTTCATTTTTAGTTCCATGGGTGTGTAATTAGCTGTAAATGTGACGTAATATGGCACAGAGAGTCTGCTCCTTTGTATGTTTGGAGTAAGTTGCATAACTTTATGTAATATGGTGACTATTTATATTCTTTGGATCATTTAGAAGGACTAAATTGGTAATGATATTAATTTATCATAAAGAGAGAAGTTGCCAAATGCAATTAGAGAAATTGTTGAGTAACAGAGTAAGCATAGAATAAATCTCTAATAATATTATAAAGAGAAAAAATTTGATTGTTTGAATTAAATAATTTGTGTGTACCACACATAGTTGTTCTGAGTGTGGGTGCTTAACTTGGGTACCGTCAATGATATCTTTGTAAAGTCCTCTCCATAGGGATTAATAGCAGAAGTTGTCTAAAAAAAATTGGATCAGAATCTGATGGACTAATTTCAAAAATCCTTAGATCATTAGAAAGCAGTGTATGTTACTTCTAATTTAAATATAATCTATGTTACTCCAGTATAGAGTAACAAACACATTATTACTTTTTGAGAATTATAATCAGACCACCATCAGGATTCATACTTGCTATCTTAAGTTACACTATTAATCACTCTCTGCCATGGAAACCATGGCAGAGAGTGAGAGAGCCTAGCAGAATTTAAGTAATTAATTTTAATTTGCTGTCTTTTAATTCTCAGGGGTATCTTGACATCCTACCTGTATGATAATCTAAGGGACCAATAGTCTAAAGAGTAGTAAGGTCCTAGGTCGAAAACATACGCCATCCCTCAAACCCCAACAATACATAATATCACGTGTAATGATTATGTTAGTTAAGAAATTTCTTTAAAGCAATATTTAATTTACCAAAATATTAAAAAAACAGACTGCAAGTGGAGGTTTTCTTACTCCGCGATACACAGGCAGGTGCGGCCAGTAGAGTAAGCAACAGAGAACAACTTTATTTAAAAGAATTATATTTTATTAAACAAACTATAAATGACATAAATATTTACCATGTACTCTGTTCAGATCCGTCTCCCTGGTAGCCACTCCAACAGCCCACACACCACCTTGTTGCAATTTTACTTCAAAGTATGACTTGTTTTGTACTAATGGAGCATTTCCCAGTGCACATCCGGAGCCACAGACACGTTGACCTCCCTTTATGATCACCATCTCATGACCTGAAATATGCAAGTTTAATATTAACAATATTGAAATAATACCAGGGTCTATTATAACTTCAACATTAAACCATAAAATAAATGTCATTACTCACAAATAACTTGAATGTTATTAATAAAAGAGGTTTATTATTTTTGAGGCGAATAACAACTTATTAGGCAACTAACTAAAATTGGTTACAAAAAAAATAATGTGGTGGTCTTTAAATATTTATAGGACAATTATATAATATGACCTAAATAAAGCAAGTATCTATAAAAACGAGGTTAGGTTAGGCAGTTAATTTATAAATAATTTATTAAAGCCTATTTTCTACTTTTTATCCACTATCAAGTTGTCACCTAACAATAAATTCAGTTGCCACACCAGAAAATCACTGCCAATTTAAATTTTAACTAACCTAACCCGCTCAGCCTACACTATTTTTGCGGTTTCAGATTTTGAGGAAAACTAGGCAGCTTTAACTAATATAGCATAATATAACAAACCATATTTTTTTATTCAAAATATTTTGATACCATAAAATATCAAAATCTTGGATAAGACAACCACATTAATAATTTAATGGTTGGTTCTGGAGAACATTTATTGTCATACTTATAGTTTAAAGTTGTGACCAAGATGAGCTACAGAACCATAGAAATTGTTTTTTTTTTAATTATTTACTATAGAAGTATGAAAATAGAATTAAACATGTCAATAATCACTTAAGATTTACTACGGCTTAATTGGTTATTATTCTCCACCTAATACCAGGTTTGTATCATGTTGAAAGAAATCTTAACATAATTACATTACATCAGAACAGTATTCTATCATACTTAAAACAGTAGTACACAAATAGAATGGATTAAGGAAATTTTATTATGAACTAACTGTTAATAAGACCCAATTGCCTACCATTGCCCAAAAGTATCTGTAATCTGCACATTCTTCCAATGTTTAATCAGCTCAAGTTTTCTTAAGGGATGCACCTACACACATTCTTCATTCTTTGTTCTTAGTTAGTTAGGAACAGATAGAACAGCAGAACAGAGACACACTCTAAAGAAATAATATATACTTATTTCTCATACCAACTTATTTTTATAGCATTTGGGATACTTAACTTTTTCTTCTAGTCATATTATTACACTGGGGATAAGTAGAAAGGCTGTATATTATAATTCTTATCTTTGAGTTAGTACATGACTGACATTAGCAGCCCACGCAAAATCGATGCGCGCAACTGCAAACAAACTTTAGCAATGAAATCTAGGTTATTTAAGACAATCCTATCAACACTGAAGTAATATTTCAAGTGTATACTGTTCAATAGTCTATTTATACTTGCTTATTACAACAAGATGCAAAATACAAACCCATATGAAGTGTATCCAATTGTACAGGGTTTTCCTTTATACGTATCGGGACACTGGGCGTGAGGGAAAACCCATTCATACATGTTTTCAAACAGCAAAACATATCGTACTTATTATGTGTGAAGCTTGTTTATAAATCAATCAATAAAAGATGTTACAATTTAATTATTTTGTTGTAATCCTCGGTCATATTTTGACAACTAAATGACATATAGGAAGTGACAGACGCCATTTATGACAGGTGCTTAGTTGGCTATTCTGTAATGAAGTAAAAACCGTCTATTTGCGAAAATACATGCAATCAACGGTATTTTCAGAGACAAAATAAGATACGTTCCTGCGTCATTTTAGGTCGTAGATTTCAAAAATACACACAAAAGAGGGGTTAGTGGGGAGGGGAAATAGCCTTTTTTCGGTGGGAAGTATATATCCCGAAAAAAAATCTTGTAAAAAAGTTGGAAAGGTGGGAACTTTAGCTCCCAGTGTCCAGTATGATATCAATATTTCAAAACATGCCCCGGCTCCACTTGTGAATTAAATTTTAACGTAAAAATTACATAGATCGTGTTTTTAATAAAGGAGGTAAAAGTAATCATCAATACAAGTTCCTTCTACTAAGGGAAAGAACGCGGAAATTGAAAAATGAATGACTTCACCATACATTTTTAGTTGAGTACCTCTAGCTAGAAATGAATTTGTAGTAACAAGCTACTTGTATTGGTGAGAAGGTACTTTATGGCACTCGGATTATCAATAAATAAATCATTATAATAGAAGTTTTTTATTCATATTGTTTGAAATTATACTTATACTTATTATACGTATTAGGGACTGTTTCTATCACATTGATCAGACTATCCTTTTCGTGAAATAACGAATAATAACTAATAAGTTGCATATACCAAGTTTTTTTAGACACTTTGATTTTTAATATAGAATTTCCGAATGTAGTGTGCAGCGACGAACACTGGGATGATATCTTCCCAATTAGAGACTCAATTTCAATCGACTCTACCAAGGTATAAACGAAATATTCCGGCCATATTTTACGTTTTACACAGCCGTAATATAGTCTAGTTTACATTGCTAAAACTCAAAACTGCTTAGAGATTTTCTACGATAACATGGCCCGCCCCTCCAAATTATTGTTTTAATGTGTGTAGTCACATCCTGAAAGAGTTTGTATGTAGTTGTAAGTATTCGTCTTCAGTAGCAGGCCGGCCGTATCAGTATGCACACATACTTGATGGCGTCGTGTAAATACTTTCACAAATACTTTCAAACGTTTTAAATTTTGGAGGGGCGGGTCATGTTAACGTAGTTAATCTCTACCTAATTTTTTTTCAGAACTACCCGAAATACCTTAAAAATAACGGTCATTTCGGCGGAAAAATCACGTCATCTGACTTTGACGTGTGATTAGGTACCATGACATGCCATAATTCTCTAAAAAGGGTTGCCATTAAAAAAGATTCTCCGAAATATTAAGATTGCGTAGATAAATATTACTTTGCATTAAGTTTAAGCATATAAAAAAAAACGATTTACTACAATCTGAGATGTGGGAAGTATAGCTCCCAACGTTTTAATAAGGGTTAAAACTTAATTCAATGGCATATTCTATACATTATCTGAGTTAATTCACGGGTTTAAGTACTAGCCCGAGCAAAAATATGTGATCTTGTGGTCGCCGGTTCGAAACCCACCCATTGCACTACCGAGGTGAGCCCACTTATGACACAAGCATTTTAGCTTAGCACGAGGGGTTAACAAAAATACTAGTAGACTGCAAAAATTCTGCTAGTAACCTTTAAAAAAACTAAGTAGGTTTAGTGATGAAGGAATTGGTGTTGTTGAACAACAAAAAGTTGCTATAGTACGGGCTTCGGAGAGCACGATAAGGTGCCTGCTGAGAGATATTTCACCGGTCGCCGGTCGGTTAAAGAGTACGTTCTCTTTGTTATGACAATGTGTCCGCGATAATATTTACAGAATACGTGTTACGTTAATGTCCAGTCTTCTTTAAGCTTGGCTGTTATGGTCATAAACGGTCGTGGCACATTATTGGGTTAGGCAGGATAAGGGGAAACGAAAATTTATATTTATAGTTTGCATTTAAAGTATTTTTACACATAAGATTATCTTCACTCGATTTAGTTCCGAGTCTTGACTTAGAGGTAATCACCTACAGCAGAAAATCATCTGTTTCCGCACACAGTCTTCTAGAGGCGGCATTAACTCCTCTCTACCTGACTCTACAATTTAAATTTCACTTTATTTATTCAAGAAAGAATCGTACAATTGAATATGAATATGACTTAAAGACTAAAATATAAAATTTCGAAAAGGATAATATACAACAACAAATTTAAATTATACAAATTAAAACAAAAAATAAAATCTTAAAATTAAAAAAAACTACAAATTTACAACATTTCGAATCCCTTCCGGCGGATTAAATGGGACTTCTCTCTCCACCGAAATGGTATGCTACTCTTACCACGAAGAGAGGGGTTACCCACTTAAACCCTCCCGAGTGCAGCATCCAGAGCAACATCCTTGCTAGTTGAGAGTCTTGTTTACCTAATTAGGTACAGAGCTTACCGACGATTAATACTGTGATAATTTATTATTTAAGAAAACTGTCACGTAGACTGTGGTAGTAACCTCGTACCTACAACAGTCATGTGACTCAGTGCCAACACAAAATATTCTTCACATTGAAAAATTAATCACGTCATTTTCTAGACTTGACAAAAACAAGAATTAATTTTCCTATTAAAATTGGTATTGCTAATATTGATTTGAGCTAATTGTCCATCAGATTTGTTTGTAAAGTATTAATTTAAAGCAAATATTTACTGTTTTTCTTAATTATATTGTGACGCAAGATCAATCAACCTTCATAATCGCAATACCTACTTGTTATTAAAACCCATTCACTAGGTTTAAATTAATATACAACAAAAAAAATGTAAGATAGATATTTTGGTGCAATGTTTACATACACAGTTAATCAATTCGATTTAAATAAGTATGAACGATTAAGTTAACGGCTGGCCGATTCGTAAAAAAAAAAATTACTAGGTATTTAAAATAATATTAATTACCTTCGTACGAATCTCTACTATTAAGCGATGCCCCAATTAACATGTTTTAACAGATTAGTCTAAAGCGAAATCTTTGTATCAAATACCCACACACAACAGCTATAAATAATACCATTTGAAAGCCCTGATGACATAATATGCCTGCATACAGTCTACCTACACATCCAGTAGGTACTAGTAGGCAGCATGTGCATCCTATTCACATACAGAGATGGGCCAGCATAAGCCTAGTTATAGTTAAGGTATATAGTAAGTAGATACAGTAGTCACACAAGTTCAATCATCCTAAGGTGGGCGCGTTCTTCAAGCGCGACAATATTAATTTAGCTTAACTATGCATGGCGCAAAGGCGAACGAAGAATCACAGCGATTGACTCTCTTTATCTCATAGTTAAACACCTCAGTATTATATAGACAGTTGAGGCAGAACATAATGCCTTAATTTCTTCCCCTATGACGGCCCTGAGCCAAGGTCCAAGTCCTACAGGATACGACCTCTTGCGCAGGTTGCTTAGTTGGTACCTTATATACCATTTAATAAGGCTAGATATACTGACCGAAAGCGCCTTCATGCCCGGTGAAGAAGCAAAAGTATCGTGATTAACTATATAAAAAACAGAATTATATGCAAATACATCATACCTTCCTACTATACTCTTAAAATACCTACGGGAGGCGTAGAGGTAAAGATCTAGATTTTACAAGGATATATCGAAGTCACGTAAAGTACTAGGTACTCTGCCAAGTTTATTACCCACGCCGCTTCTACTTAACTACCTACTCACTTACCTATTTCAAAATGGTAGGTATAATTTCACACGGTAACGTGAAAAAAAATCATGCTAATGAATAAACCCATTTAACGTTCCAAGGTTAAACTTGTATATTAAATGCTTATATTATTCGCTATAAATAGAAGGGCCTTAGTAAAAAGTTTGAATATGATTCAAAAATCAATTCATACTTAACTTGTGATTAAATATTATCATAAGTAACTAGGTAAATAGGAATATCTATTAGTATCATCAATGTCACTGGAATAGAGCGAACTCTCTGGAAACCTTGCTCGCAATCCTCGCCCAAATACAAATCCGTAATAACCCTGATATAAGTTCTGGTGACGGTGTTATATTTGTGATGATTTCCCAGTCGAGCAGTGGATTGGGTAGGTAACGCTAAAATGCCCTACCCAACTTTCCCACCTCCTCAAAGAGGGCCTCTTTATTAGGCAACAGGTGCATGTGGCCCATTAGAGCTACTCCCCTTAAATCCATTTACATAGGTAGGTAAACTCTAAAAATATCTATATAATAATATGTAGTATGTAATATGTAGGTAATATGGACCATTAATTTTTTTCACATAGCTTAGGTAGGTACCTAATTACTTGCAGACGGCGTGTTGACCGTCGTCGGCGGCGGGCCGAAACCCGCCGTGCCGCTTGCCCAGAGGCCAGACGCTTGCTTGAGTGGGGCCTATGGGCCCCGCTCCCTTCGAGGCCGACCCATGAGGACTAGGGATCACTCCACACTCCGGGCGTCTCTATAACTGGGCAAATGGGCCACAGTCAGTGTGGCCCAGGACAGGATATCCCACGGCACTATATTGGCCGCGGGTACCATCGGGGGGCCGGATTGCTCCGTGCGTACCCGGCCCCCATCAATGACGGATCAAAGGAGTGTCCTCTCCTCGTGGTATGAGTAAGCATACACTGCTATGGAGAGGGCGAGTCCCACATATCCCGCCGCCAGCGCGCCGATACGTTGCAGCGGTGGTGGGAATGCGTAAATGCATTCCTCCCGGACAAAAAAAAAGAAAATTAACTAATTACTTAAAATCGGTTGTTAAATTTCTTTACAAATATAAGTTCCGAATGTTAGTTGCCGTAAGAATTATTAACTATTTCCGCTGCGCATATAATTAAAGATTCTCGCGCGCTGTTTCACCAGCGTATCAACCGTTCTCGTGGGAACTTCATAACTAAATAAAGCCCTATCAACAAACAACAACCAGAAATAACATAGGTTAGGTACTCTTGGATAATTTCGTTTTCGTAATGATGAAGGATGTTTGTAAACAGTCCAGTAGTTACGGAGTTTATTCAATGCAAATATACAATTAAAAGTTTCCTCTTTATTATAAAGTAATAAAGATTAATCATAAAATCTAAGTAATCATCATAATCTAAGTAAATTAGTATACTTATAAGTATTATGATTATATTCTCGACGATTGACGACTATTTGACGTAATGCGTCTTTAAACCCCAATAAAACGGTTCCAAAGGATTAATGTGAAAATGTGGGAAAAATTTAGTATAGTGTCGCAGGCGGATGGGGGTGGGAGGTGGAGGGGAGAAGGGGGGCGGTGTCCCCTATCCCCCGGTACCATTCCCGTGAAAAGGTAACGCACCGTTTTTGTAGTAACAAAGGCGTCATCGACTGAGCCCTGCTTTGCGAGACTACTACTACTGCATAGTTAAAAAAAAACCACGAAGGGGATGGATCCCCTTCTAACCTAACCTATCCAAGTCGGGTGCCCCAAGTTCCAAGCTCACTCTTGCATACTAAAGAGGAGTAACACTGTAGTAGACTCCACATCTTTCTAGGTTGTTATAAAAATAAAACAATAACACAAATGACACATGACCCAAATACCATAGACAGTTTTTTTTTTTGCGTTCCGTTTCTCCAATTTGTTATGACATTGTACACCACAGACACACACTAGAACACATTCAGTTGTAAATCGTCAATTTTAACTTTCCGTTTCACGCAATAACGTTGACAGTTCGCTTTTTATCTGATTTGAGGATAGAAATTATTTTTGAAAATTTCTCGAGAAATATCCATTACCTTTGAATAAGAGTGGTAGCGTTATAATCGGGGGCCTACCCTCTACCAGATTTAACCACTTTTAACCCCCTCCGCGTGCGACACTATACTAAAGCCAACCCTTATTAATTAAATAGGTAAATGGCAAAAGTAGATAGGTAAGTAAAATATACTATCTACCGACACACGTTTGTCAGGTTTGTGTTATGGGAAATCCCACAACCGGTCTACCAACGTTGTCAATGCAAAATAACATCTTTCCATGTCTTTCAACTTACTCAATTTAACTTAAACGAAAATACCGATTCATTAATTTTGTTATCATAAAAGACCTCCGTTATCCAGAAATAATATAGGCTCACTGCCAGATTAAGACTATTTGTGAACTTAAGGTTAAGATTAAGACTTAATTGGTACCAAAGTACCTAAATGGTACCTATGAGTAAACTGTAAAATCATAATCAAATAATTAATCATTATTTGCTCATATCTGGGAATCCGTAACACTTTTAATGGTTATTCTAGAAATGTTACCTATTTAGAATCAATATACCTACTTACTTACCCATTTATATATATTAATAGTTTAATTTGTATTTTATTTTTATAAATATTTTCTTGTTTTTTTATGTTGTTTATACTGGGTGACTTTTTACCGACTTGAGAATAATAGGGCGTGATATGTATATATGAAATAGATGTTTTTTTTTACTGACACAGAGTGAAAATCGTAACAGTAAAAATGCGTACCTAAGTAGGAAGTTAGTACCTAAATGCCATAATAAGCAATCCACGACTTTGGGCTTCCCTATCCGTAAGTAACTATACGATTTAAGATTTCCAAACAACCTGTTGTTTCATTTATTTGAATCTTAAAATTATTTTTGTAGTTCCCAAGATGTGATGCCCTAAGCAATTGCTTAATTTGCTTACGGGATAATTCGGCATTACAAAGGCTAAATATATTGGAGAAGTACCTGCGGGGATTGCAGCTGGCCAAGTGAAATCACTATACCTAGGTACTCAATATTTTGCCAAGATGACAAAAACAATTTTTAAAAGATACTTATTATATTATACCGTTACTCGCATGAAGAGTTATGTTAACTACCTAAACACAACAGGCTAATAACAATAATCAGTCAGTAGTCAATTCTTTCAAGGTTCTTCCAAAATATATGCCTTCCTTTAACCACCAACTTCAACTTTTCTATTTCTATTTTTAAGCGTTGCATTTATTTGTTTTAAGGCGAACCGATATTTTGACCATTTTTAAGCGTCTACCTTTTGCGTTATTGATGTCAAGCAAAATAGGGCAAACAAAAAAGTTTGAGAAGGTGTATGGGAGCCCCCCTTAAATATTTATTTTGTTTTATTTTTAGTATTTGTTGTTATAGCGGCAATAGAAATACATCATCTGAAAAAAATTAAACTGTCTAGCTGTCGCGGTTCTAAAGTTACACCCTGGTGACAGACAGACAAGCAGACAGCAAAGTGTTAGAAATAGGGTACGGTTTTTAAAAAATAAATTTTAAATTTTGTTTACATGACAAAAACAAGGTTTACCTCTTCTTTTCCGGTAGTGACCACTATGCCATCCCTATTCCCGAAGAGCGGGAATAAACTCGCGCGGGACAAGGACAAAAGAAAAGACAGAGATCTCAAATGCAGCCTTCTTAAGTTTGTATTTTAGTATAATTTTATTATTGTTTAAAAATCAAATATGTTATATTAGGTACATTAAAATGTCCTTACTAGCGTAATAAACTACTTAACTTATAAACTATTTAACACGACACTGTAAGCTGTAAAGGGCAGGCATATATTCCAGAAGCACCTTATATTTTAATATAATACCTACTAATAATGAATAACATTAAATGTTATTCATTATTAATAACTCTTTTAAAATTTTTAAAAGAGTTATTTTATATTTACTTTTGTTAATGGCTATTTTATTATATAAATGAAATAAATACTCGTAATGTAAACGTACGTAATTACCTTAACTAAATTACTATGCAGACACATACGGTTAAACGCAGTATTATATAATACGTATATATACTATTTAAGTTTCGTAATTTAATTACAGATATATTTATATATAAGTAAATAAGCAAATTAATATAAACATTTCCGTGAACAAGTACCTCTTAATAAAATAATGCCTACGAGTGACTACGAGTAAGTATCATCATCATCATCATCAGCCCGTACAACGTCCACTGCTGAACATGGGCCTCCTCCCGAGGGAGGGTATTTGCCATAGTCACCACGCTTGGCAGGCGGATTGGTGACCGCAGTATTAAGTTGTACCACACAAGGAAACGGTGCTGCCCTTTCCTTGATGTACGATTATTATAGATGATGTTATAACAACGGGTTAACGTGCTTTCCGAGGCACGGAGGGAGTCCATCAGCCTACCAGACCCGGAAAGAAATCTTAGAATCTACACAAAGATTTTCTGTCCGGCATGGGAATCGAACCCACAACCTCCGAGATTTAAAACGAGCCAAATGCCGCTCCGCACAACCTCTGAGGCCGGTGGGCCTCAGAGGTGGTGGGTTCAATCTACGCGCCGGACAATAAATCTATGGGCAAACTCCAAGATTTATTTCCGTATCCGTGCCTCTAAAAGCACCTTAAACCCTTTGCTCCCGGTCTGTTATAAAATAATCTAATGCAATTGTTTAACATAATACTGTAGTCTGCCAAGCGTGGTGACTATCACCAACATCCAGCCCGTTCTTCGAGCTATGTGTCCTTCCCATTGCCACTTCAGCTTGCTAATCCGTTGAACAATGTCAGCGGCCTTCGTTCTCCTGCAGATCTCTTCATTTCTGATTCGATCACGCAGTGAAATGCCGAGCATAGCTTTTTCCATAACTAGCCGTGCGACTGTGAGCTTTCTTATGAGGCACATAAGAGACCACGTTTTAGATCCATATGTCATCACATCACCAAACCAAACAGTCCGTCGAAATAGTAAAGGTTTAATACGCATTCCTCCAAAATATACGTGCTTCGTATAAGGATGATCAGTTAAAGAAACAATCAAAAATTCGAGTCCTCCATTAGAATGAATCGCAATGATTTACGAAACGTATGACGGTTTGAAAGTTACGATTCAATCACATCGCTGCATTTTAATTTTGAGTTAACTTTTTTTTTATATACAGACAAAGAAAATGAGAGCACAAAGCAATGAAATTGGCTTAATTTGATAACTAATGTTTATCAAGAATAAAACCCGAATCAGAGTAGTACCTTTTTACTTCGACACTGTATTTTATAGAAAAATACAGTGTCGAAGTTTTTTTTATACTCTGCTATCGACAAAGTGGTGTGGTCCCCAAGGAGATGTAATGGTAGACACTATAGTAGGTAGGTACTCAACATTTTAAAATAGTGACTAAAGATTTGTTTCCGCGTCTGATTGGTTAAGGCATAAGCATGTTAAATGCCTCGAAAAGCATGATAAGCTGTTGTTATACCTACCTAACATCATCTGTGCATGACAATTGTATAAATCGTATAGTAATCGTTTAATCGACTATCACCAAATCCCCTGCTAAGCATGACAACTATGTGAACTATAGCAAAACCCCACTTTCGAGGGAGGCTTAGTATCCGCAGTTGACGTTTACAAAAATAGAATAGAATATTATTTATTTCCACAACAATTAACGTACATTTCCTTACATGCTATGTCTTCAAGCTGATATGATCAATGACTGTTTCATCTTAGGTTTTTTAAAGACACTTAAACCTGTTAAATGAACACCGGAAAATCTATCACTCATCCAATGTATATACAGGCTCTAAGTAAATTAACCATATAAATTTCTTAACGAGAGAAAGAACGCATGGAAAAGTAGACAAATAAGGGTTATGCAATTAGTTAGCAAATACCTATAATAATACATAATTATTTGTGTTTTCATCTTTTCTACAAAACCCGTTTGTTTCTATTTGAATTGTTGTTCAATTCAGTTTGTATAGGTGCCTACAAATGTTTTATATTATTGGGCTGAAGTCATGTTCAGAATTGGATGATATACAGATCAATTTTAATAAAATTGTATAATACAAATAGCCTAGCAGACTTACCCGAAGTTGATTAGTCAAACGCGAACTGTCTTGGACTCTCTCTACTCTACATCCTTGTGTTTTGGAAATGAAACCATCTGGGTCGCGGGGGGTGTGCCCCGGGTGGAAATCGCACGAGGACGAACGATGCAATCTATAAATCTTGTTTAAAAAATAGGGAACCAACTGCAAACATATTTTTTTCATCTTTATTATATTTGTATAGGTAGTTTATACATAGATTATATATTTTGACAGCAGGATCTAAATTATTTTATTAAAAACTAACCTAATAAGTAAGTAAGTATATAAGCGAAGTTTTCCTACTTCGTCCGTCACCTTGACCATACCTTTTAAGCGTTGCATAACTTTCTACACCCTATGACGCTATTCCTGAGGTAATCGCGGTATGGCCGCATTTCTAATACACCTACATGATTCTAGTACATTCTATACAACAAAGGCTATAGTTATTAAATATATTCCCACGAGAACAGTGGCGTAGCGAGCCCTACCCGGGCCCCGTATAACAGCTTGTTGGAGGGACCCTCTGACAGTGGTGTACCATCCGAGGCCGGTGGCATCCTTTGGAGGGGTCCATCATGGGTCCACCAACGGACCGTGACAGAAAAAGAAGCAAGCAATGAATGCGTTCGTCTGAAAATTTACATCTTTTTGATTTGAATGTGTAAAAATATGTTTTGTAGTCTTTAGTTGTAGCTACCTCACTTTGATTGCGTAGCGGTATTTGGCTCGCGTTCAATCTCGGAGGTCGTGGGTTCGATCCCCACGCCGAACAGGAAATCTTTGTGTAAATTCTAAGATTTCTTTCCGGGTATGGTTGGTTGAGGGACTCCCCTCAGTGACTCGGAAAGCACGTTAAGCCGTTAGTCCTGATTAATATAACATCATCTATAATAATCGTATATTAAGGAACGGAAAGCAGCGTTTCCTTGTGTGTTACAACATAATACTGCGGTCACCAACCCGCATGCCAAGCGTGGTAACTATGTCAAATACCCTCCCTCAGGAGGAGGCCCATGTTCACCAGTGGCCATTATACGGGCTGATGATGATGATCAATTAATTTTTATCTACAACATTTGACTCTAGCGGCCTCTTGGGCAGGTTGGGTTGGGAGCTTCGCATTTGCCAGCCCCGCCACTATTTAGTTCCGCTACCGGCGCCACCCTCTACACACTCTTGTAACCCCAACCCCGTATCAGTTGCTACAAACAGGGACAATATTACCACAGGAACTAAAGCTACTGTCGTGCAACTGTTAGTAATAACTAGCAACACAATCATGTATGTATTTACTTAGGTAGGCAGGTACATAGCTTTAAATAAAGCAATTTAGTCTCGGATTAACATCAACCTTCATAGATTGATCAAGTAAGTACTCAATAATTAATATTGCAAAGTAAAAAATGCACAGTAGATACATGTATCTATGCTGTAATCATACAGTATCAAAGTTTACAAAAAATATCAGCAAAGGCAACTTTTTTTTCGAACGCATGGCTCTAGCCTTATAATAAAATCGTTTAAAAATCAAGATGCATCGCTTGCAGAGTTTGAGATTACTTTGAATTATAAACAATTATGATTTATTAGAAAGATTGGTGCAATGTTGTTCTACTTGAAAGTTCTGCCAGAAATGAGATAGAGGGACCAAGAGAGGAACCCATATGAACTGTAGAATATCGTAAATAGTCGAAGATGTCAATATATTCCCTTAAAAAAAAAAAACATCTTCCGATTATTCAAATTGCGGTTACCGACTAGGCTACATGCTCATTTACATACATTGCCAAAGTTATGAATGAGCTGACATATGTAATAATCATATTTATGTAAGAATAAACAGACAAGCATGTATTCTATGTAACGGATATCGAACGTATACATATTAACCAGTTATCATTCATGTTGTCTTCTTAGGTAGGAGGAATTTATAAGCAGTAAGAGTGCCCGGCAACGCCCGTCAAAAAATCTGACAGTTCCCGAAATTATTTTAAAAATTTTCTTTCATGCTCAGTTTGTCCTCAGAAATAGATTAAAAAAAACCCCCCGGACACTCCTCCGTCCGCCGTTGCTGAGGGTCGGGTACGCGAGGCAATCCGACTCTAGTTAATATTATCTACCTAACTTATTGATATTCTTACTCTGGATATAAATACAGAACTGTCACAAAATATCTAATCTAATTGAACTAAAAATATCTACAAGAAGCAAAATAATCTTTAGTTACTAATACTTGCTTATTACCTATTGACGCCTAAAACGATCCAATCTAAACAAATTTTGGAGAACGGTTTGGACCTTGGACAAGGTCATAGGCTACTTTTTGTCTCAGTCAAAACCAAGGGACTTGTAGGTACAGACTTCCCATAACTATTATATACCTAAGGTTGTCCTGCATAACGATATGGCTAAGATTTCGATAAAACTGTTTTCATTACTGTAGGATTGTTATAACATATTTCCTATGTTATTGTAATATTTAAGCTACATTACTGTTTACGCTAAGCTACATTACTGTTACTACATTACGTGACTGTATTTCGACTGCACCGGTGGCTCAATGGTTACGATAGTTGCCTCTGAGCCCTGGTGTTCTGGGTTCGATTCCCACCCGGGACAATTATTTGTGTGAACCACAAATAGTTATTCTGAGTCTGGGTGTTCTTTGTGTCCGTGAAATGAATGTTTGTAAAGTCCCCCGCGACAAAGGGATTTATTTCCCTAGTTGTCTTTAAAAAAAAAAAAAAAAACTTAATAAATTTTTTAATTATTTTTTAATGCATAGTAAAGCTTTCAGGCAGATTTTTTTAATAGGTACAATTAGGTGGATAATCACGTAATGTTATAACTATGATTTTAATAAAAATATCTGAGCGTTTTCTATGCATGCAAAAAATGATATAAATATGTAAATTTATTAAGTTAATGTAGCTTACCTAATACAGTAACAATAACTTAGGAAATGCGTTATAATAACGCTACAGAAATCCTACTAATATTATAAACGCGAAAGTTTGTAATGGATGGATGGATGGATGTTAACTACTGAACGGAATTGGTAGAAATTTTGCACCAGGATAGGTTATACTCTAAATTAACATATAGGCTAGACAAAACATCACTCACCGACCCACTGGAGCAGAGTATCGCGGGTGAAACCGCCGGCGCAGCTAGTGAAGACATATTAACCGAAGTCATAGTCATATCGTTATGTGATTAGCCTTCTGCTCGACTTTATGTCCGGTGAAATGGCTAACTAAACGTTTCCGTCCGAGAACCATGACACAGAGTTACTTTTAAAATACCAACTTGCCAAATACACACGCCAAGTAGCTTCTGTATGAAGAAACTTGTGACGCATAAAATTACCCATAGGAAGAGTTAACATATTTTTGTACATTCCGCAATCTGTTCTGGTACACACGTAACCACGTGATTTGACTCATGAAGCTCCGGTTCCTGCAGAAACCTCATCTTAAAATATAATCTATTAATATTATTTCTGGATAATATAGAGATCTAATGGTGAATTTTTTTGATATTGTTACACTTTTTTCTTTTAAGGCGACAACTCCAACACTGGGCAATTTAATCTCTGTGTCGTGGGGGACAATATACAAACATTCAATTCCCGGACACAAAGCACACCCACACTCAGAACAATAACTGTGTTTCACACAAATAATTGTCCCGGCTGGGAATCGAACTCCGAACACCAGAACTCAGAAGCCAACACCGTAACCTCTGAGCCACCGGTGCAGTTAAATTTGTGTTGGTTTAATTCGTTACAAAGAAAAATGCAAGACTTGTCTTTTTATAATGTTATTTTCTCTCTGCGCGTGGTTTTAACTACGTAGCCCCCGTTCCTGTTAACTTAATATAGCTTTTGTTGTATACCTATAGACTCTTGGATAGGTTTCTAAAGGTAAAGTTTTTGATATCGACAGTCGTTATTAAGTTAATTCATTACAAACAAAAATAAAAACATTCTCTAATTTTAAAATTACTAAATAGCCGCGCGCGCCACTGTTCATTTTAAAATATAGCTTATTATATCTAGAGCTTGAGCTCATACGTCAGAAACATTCGTCGTATGTGCCTTTATCGTAAACTGGCACTTACGAACAAATGCTTCTGAAGTATAATATACATACGTCCTTATGCTTCTGAGCTCTAGATATGTTACTCATTCTTAAACGCAACTTTGTAATGTCAAATATAATTTTTGAAAACGTTGCCGTCATTTTGATACTAGCAATATTATTATAGATTATTAATATCAAGTTCCCTACACGTTTTCTAAGCAATATCTACCAATAACGTCGCTATGTAGAATCAGGTAAACTTACTAAACCAACTTAGATATAACTTTTAGATATACGCATAATTTCACCATTTCGCTAAATAATTTAGCACATCTTATAATACGAATATATATATATATATATTATATTTAGCACGAATATGTTTAACCATCTGAGGGTTTTCAATCCTCAGATAAAAATTATCAGAGAAATAAATTTTGTACCTATGAAAATACTGTTAAGATTGTAATTTAAACAGTAACTGATGATTGAATAACCGGTAAATGATAATATTTTGTGATAAATTAGCTAATTCAAATTTTAAAGAAATATATACTACTTCAAATCCATAAATGTTTAATCATTTATACTTTTTTATCTATAAATCTCTTAGCGAAACATTTAAAATAACCAAACCAAATACACGCAATTCACAAGAATAAAGACAATATAATTTTTAAGAAAATATTAACGTTGTTATAGAGGTCAAAATGGTTGTTTAACATTATTATGTTACAAGGTACAGGAATTATGAATGAAATCTCGACTTCATCTTAGCTAATACATTTTTTTTACCAATCCGAAACAATCGAAGGAAACAACCGCGACGGTAACCTCAAAACGTTAAATAAAAACAAATATAAGAAAAGCACCTATTTAGATGGTAATATCAACCGCGCGTACAACCGTGGCCTATGTGACACCACCCCGAGGGTGCGCGCGCGCATCATCGCGACTTCCGAGATATAAAACCTTCGCGGCGCGCGTACGCATCAGTTTGTGGCGGCTCCATAGACACGGTGCACGGTGAGTGAAGATACTTTTTATTTTTAATTTCTACAATTTTCTAATTGTTATTTATTCAATTGTGATATATGTGTTATTTAAGTACGTCTTGTGGAAGTTGATAGCGAAAACAGTGTTTAAATATTTCATATTAAAATATTTTTCTTTAGCTTAATTTAAAAAAATCGGGTTTAAAATCGATTAAATAAAATCGACTATAAATAATACAATTGATTATTATATACGGTGATTTAAAAATATATATAAATATAGCATATATTATATGATTTTATGTTATAAAGAAATTCATATATTTCAGAGACACCTACCTAAATATCTTTAAGTAGTTAGTTTTATGGTAGGTTAACCATAAAAAAATTTAATCAGTTAACATTTACATAAATAAACATAATAATTAATTGAATATATGCGTAGAGGTATCGCCTATTAACAATAATCAATGAACATAAATTGATAATAACCTAATTTAAAATTTTATTTTATTATTATCTCTCCCGGGGTTTTACCTGCTCATACAGTTTTTAGGTTTATAGTACAAACCTTAGATACTAAAAACATCTGAATAAAAATAGTAAAAAACGTATAAAAAAGTGCATAAGAAACGACTTTGTTATAAATATTATTTATATAGGTATTAATGACTTATCAGGTATATATCCTGTTTAACAAAGTGTACCTACTATAACTGATGCATTAAATTTACTATCAAATATTTTTTTCGATTAATCTGTGGTTAGCCACGACGCTTGTACTACTGGCTACCGAACATTAAGTTATTAGGGCATACAAACAGGACTTCAACCTAATTAAATCGTTAATAAACTACTAACTCCATTTACAAGTGTTATCCGAATCTGTATTGATTCACAAAGTTTCACCAATAAATTAATAACTACGTTCTCTGATCGATTAAATTTGATAGGAATTTTGTAATCTCAAGATCAAATCGACCGCCTCAGATGGGATGAATGAACTTCTTTTTGTTGGGAATTTTGAAGGTCACTTTCTAACCGACCGGTCGGAATAATTCCGGGACCATGTTTATTGGTTAGGCAATCATACTCCCGGGATGTTTGTAAACAACTTGCCACATTTCGGTACTATAAATATATTTTCATTTAATTTTATGTACCTACTTTTAAAATTAAAGCAGTATATTGTCCGTGATATACGTAACCAATACCGCATAAGTGACATTAGCTCATAATTTTATTTAAAAAATCAAATGTAGCAAATTTATATTTGTTTTTAAAGATTACTAGCAGAGTTTTTAAGTCAACTAGTATTCTTGTTACTAAAATGCTTGTGTTACGAATGGGTTCACGTCGGTAGTGCTATGGATGGAGTTCGAACCGGCGACCTCAAGATCACAAGTCCGACGACCTAGCCAATGGGTTATGGCCGCTTTAAAAAAAATATAATTAAAATATTTTTGACAGATGAAATTACACCTTATTAGCAAATGTCACTTAAGCGGTATTACAGTATCACCGACGATAAACTTATTCTTATCTCGTTAAAAGAACTAACGCTTATTTTAATACCTCTTGCAAGTCGGCTTTCGGGTCAGAACAATTACCCGCAAATGCATCTATATAATTAATATCTGTGTGAATTGAACACCAACACTCTCTTTAAGACAACTGCAATAACTGCTGAACTACTAAATTTAAATTTACTACTCGTAGGGCCGCTGACCATTACATAAAATAAACCTCTTTAGTCTTTCAAAGTTAATTAAATTTAGCCAGTAGGTATATACAAGTTTCGCTAAATAGTTTTTATTCATCCACTTTAAAAATTAAACGTTGGTCACTTCTAGGTTGCTCTATAGAACCAAACTAATGAGATATTATATAATTTTTAACTATATTATCTACTGACTCTGGTCATTTTATTAAATATACTTACCCTAAGATTGACTATAAAGAGGGTTTCCTATTATACAAGAATGTTCATATTAAATAACAAGCTATTTGCATCGAATCAGTAATTATATTTCTACTACGTATTAATAACTATTAAACCCCGCATTTAAATTAATATCAACGTTATGCTGAGCTGCTTACATTGAAATAAAATTAGATGTTTTTAGCTCGTAATTAATAAAAAAGATCTCTCTATCACAGGACTAATGATTATACTATAACACCAGTACACTTCTTAGTATAATAACTAAGTATAAACTTAATTTAAACCTAGTCCAATAACGTGTAGTAAACTTATTTCAATAACTTAGTATAAACTTGCTCCAATAAATTAATATATACTTAGTCCAATAACTTAGCCTAAACTTAGTGTAATAACTTGGTACTAACTTAATCCAATTACTATAGGTAATATAAAATCTTTGTATAACGGTTAGTTCGGTATAAGTTCTTAAGGTTAGTTCTTGTTCCTAGACAGTTTTACGAGTTCAACAACCTGAAATATTTATTTTATTTTATAGGCAGTATTTATTGTAATATAATTATGTAAATTCTCATAAACGTACAAAAGGCGTTGGTTAGCGATTTATCATAATAAAATTAATGTATATATCTTTAAAGCCCGTAGTTCTGTCCGATTAATCAGATTTTATTGTAGTTTTATAGTTTAATTGGTTTTAGAATAGGAGCGATTGCAATTGTTATTCATTTTTTTATTATATTAAGTACCTACCTATAACTGGATTTCTACGATCGGAATGTCGGATTTTTTTTTATTGACGTCCATAATTTTGCGCAAAACTGAATAAAACCTATAGTTATCATAAAGATTTATTGTAGGTATTTAAATATAGATGGCTATGTAGGTATACATAATCAAACACAGTTTTTATAACTTAAAAATATAAAGAATAAAATCTAGATAGGTATTAGGTATATAAGTAACAATTCATTCGTTACGGCGCAACGCGCTGTTCAGAGGCATGATTCGCGAAGATTAGTGCCAACTCAAATCTATAAGTACAGTTACCTTTAAAAACTAACTAATGTTTATTTAAAAGTTAGATTACTCTTAAACAAATACCTATTGTTAATTAAGGTCACTGATGGCCATTTTCACTTTTAATTATTTAATACAGACAGAAAATGCGTAGGTATACAGTAATTTGTATAACATTATTCGCTCGTAAAATGTTATGTCTACTACATAATCACCTCGTTAGAGTGTTGGTAACATTGTCAACTCGATGTTAAGTATTCACTAAATGCTCCTGGCATTCGTTCAATGCTACATTTAAGTAGGCATCTAAACAAATAGGTATGCTTAGACCCTAACAAGCATTAAGACAATATGACATAACAATTATATTATTTATTATATAAAAATACTTTAAGATTGAATATATTACAATTTGCCGTATTATTTGTTTCAGAAGATGAAATACCTGGCTTTACTCGCAGTTTTCGCGGCGGTTGCGCACGCGCAGTTTCCAAACGGACGCATCCTTGAACCCCCAGTACCCTCCCTATGTGTGCAAAGGACCGTTCATGAGAGATATTCAGACAGTGAGTATAAAAATTTTGTTTCCATCCTATTTATAATCTTAAAAAGAACCAATAATAAAGGTAACTTATATGTTTCATAAACTACGTAATATTTTTGAAAAAACAAACTGACTGATCTCAAGATCATGAAGTGCTATTCAAGTCCTAGCTTTAACTTAGTGTTTCCTTTAACATTAATGCTGTATACTATTTTACTTTAGATACTATAAATATCCATACAACTTGAATGAATAAACAATAGGTATTCGCAAAATCTACGATGATCTAATCCATCCATGCGTTTACCATACCGTATGCTGTTTGCCATTATATCATGAGTTGAATCGGAAACCCAAAAAGATGAAAGGTATCCAAATAGAACTTCAGAATAATTAAGTAAAGCCTTATACGTAGAATAATGTTCTTGAACAACATTGGCACTGCATTGACTATGCTATTAGCCAAATTAATGACATTGGAATCTGGGCAAGAATCTTCAGTTCATAGTCAAGTCGACCAAGCGCATTATAAAATTGTCAAGATACCAAGGACTTTAAGATGAAGTATGTAGGCTTGCATAGTTTAAGAAATTACTTCGAAGACATTTACATGAATGGAAATTTAGTATGTAATTAAAGCGGTTACTTAAAAATTTGATAATTGTGTGGTACGCTCATCATATACTTATAGTTACTTTTTGTTGGTATATCGTTTAGCTTGATAATCCTAGAAAGCTAGGTCAAAGAAATTATACGGAACGATTTTAGAAAATTATAATTACCCAAGATTCGCCCAATTTTCAAACATCGCCAAAAATCAAACCTCCTATTAAAACAATTTTCGGCACAAAGAAGAGTTTGCGTTATAGTAAAATAGCAAAATCTAATCGGTGGTAATCTGCTTTCGTCATTAGAAACGAACAAAGCATTTAAATGTTTCTATCGTTAGTAACATAACAATAAGTCGAAAGGGTTACAAAGCTAATGTTTGCACACTCTTATCGGGATCCCGTGCATTCCTGTGAGATAAGCACAAACCCGTGAGATAGGGGCAAAAAGGTGAAATCGTTTCATTTTTATCAGTCCGATATTGTGTTTTTAAGTTCCGCATACCAAAAGCTATTGGCAACTTCACAAGAAATTTGTTTTGTAGACAATTCATAGGTTTTGACTTTCAAAGAACTGTTTAAAGATTTCGCTTTTTACTGGCTATCTTATTTATATCCTTCATAGTGATTTTACATTATAACATGTCTTTTCTGAATTCTCAATGCATGACTTTTAAATAAACAAAGCATATTTGTTGAAAAAATACAATGGAAGACAATCATGTTGAAAATAAACAAGGAATTAAGGAGAAAAAATACAATTACGTTGTAAATAAACAAGGAATTAAGGCGAAAAAACAAAATTGTAGCACACCATTAGTAACTAAGAGTTTAACATTTCAATATAATTAAATTATAATTTTAATTACACATACAATATGAACTGAATGAATTAAAAAATCTTGGCGATTCCGATCGCCAATCATTCTGACTCAATCTAATACTGAGATCACTATATCCAGAAGGAAATACTAAACAATAGAAAAAATAAATTTCTAAAACTATGAGTTCTCACGCAACTGCATAGTAAAATTATAGATCTCAGTAATTCAAAGCAAAGTTAACTGCGGAAGAAATTAAAAGAAAACCGTACCTAGCAGACAATACCTACCTACATAGCACTATAACGACACTTTCCGATATGATGCACACATAAACGTTGTGCTACACGATTTATTTTATACGTTGCTTAACAACACAACAAGGTATATAGCACCAGTCAGATTAATGCTCTCGAGAAAGTAAAAGGTCAGGACAGGGAAATTATCTTGAACTTGACTTTCGCCTTTTAAACTGCGACCTATTTCAGACTTCGGATTATGGTAATATGTTTAAACAAATATAGTAATATTATAAAAGCATGAATGTAACTATAGTCTGTTATTTTTCCCATCTAAGTAACCTGCTTAACCATATTATATATTAGACGACATTCTTTAGAGATATATTGGATTTGGAACTTTTAGGCTACATTTTACTGGGATTTAAACCGCTAAAAGAAACGATAAAATTAGCCTAATTTAAAGATTCGTGGTACCTAATAATTTTCGGTTCGCTGTCATATATGATTACTTTAGCATTTTTGATTATAAAGTTGCATATGCATACATAGTTTGGTATGGGGTGATCTTCATAATAATTATGTAACAATGTCAAATTAATAAAACATGAGACACCTTTTATAAATTATGACTATCTATCACACATTTTAGGAATTCTTTATTTAGGTACATATCTAAACAGGTTTTTGCCAAAATATTTTAAGCTAATTTCGATCAAGTTCACAATGCTGGAAACGGGTTATTATCCTTGTTTGACATATTTATCTGTGAAGTTAAAAGTTAACTACTTGCTTTATTTTAAACCTACTGAGTTAGCCGTTTAGACATAACGGTCCTAGGACACCTTAAACGTCTCTAAATCCTGGAACAAAATATACGTAAAGAGACCAAAAACCGTTTATTTTATACATTTAGTAGATAATTATGTACAGTTCTTAAGTTGAATACAATATAAGAGGTATAAATATGTTTTTAATAAAACCCTTTCTATTGCAGACAAGGGCTACTTTTTCTCATGGAGAGACCCCGCTCTCCGTGGGGTAGAAGAGGACTGGTTAAGCGCCAGGAACTACTGTCGCCAGCGTTGCATGGACCTGGTTTCCTTGGAGACCAGTGATGAGAACGAGTGGGTCAAGGCCCGCATAGTTCAAGACAAGGTAAATTGGACAGAATTGCTTTACGTTTCAAAGGAAGTTTGTTGCATAATGATGACTAAACTGCCGCGCAAGACCTATTTTCTTTGTCTTCTTAAGTAACGTTCAGTTCGTCAGCATACAAGTAAAACTGCCTGATTTACGTATGAAGACAAAAATTTATTTTGTTCATATTATATAAAACTAGCTTTTGCTCGCGATTTCTTCAGAACTTTGCTAGCCCTTTTCATTCTCTTTCTTATAGGCCTACGTCATACCTATAAGGGTTACACTTTCCAAGTTAGGCTATGTGTTGATAGATTCGTTCTTACCGTAGTTTTAACTTGTGTATCAATATAATATTCTCTAATTCTTGTAAAAAATTCAGGACAGATTTTTCCTACCTTATATTTTCTAGGTATAACTAACTTTTACGAATCGCCCACTGCTGTAGACTTGAAATATTCACAATTTTGCATAGCAGTATGCGAAAACAACGCGTGTTACGCGTTCATAACAAGAAAAACACCTGACCGTGACCAGAAAACATATGACTTTTCAAAGAATAGAAAGTGTTGTATTCTTGTCGCAGAATGTTTAAATATTCTTAACATTTGGTGGTACCTCATTGTGTTGTAATCCCTTGTAGTAAATCACTGTTGTTCCGAGAAAGCCATCTAAATAATGGACCACTAAGTTTACCTAATTTTTCTATGCCACCGCTAGAGAATAGATACAGGAACAATGGTAAAGTCGATTTTTCCTAAACGAGTTTCACTATTGCTGCGGAATGTGTTTCGCATTTCGTGGGAAATCCTATGTTTTGTTGTATTGTGTATTCCTCCCGACAATATCGACACTCGGGAATAATTAAATTGTGGTTTTTAGCGTAGAAATCTGTCTTGTAGACAGTTATCTCTGCGGAAGACGTTTGTAAGTTCCGATAGCTTTGAACTATGACCAAAAGGTTTCTTGTTGCTTTCTATTTAGGTACCTACAGGCATGCAACTTTCCGTTACAATTGATCGCAAACTTATAGAATAATAATTAGCTTATAACAGAAACATTTGTGCCAAGAAAACGATTCAATTGTCTTGTTGCCAAACTGGTCAATGCTCTTATGACACTATAGGTATGTTATTGTAGGTAGTTACATTATTCTACCTACTCGGCTACGGCTATAAGCGTTATAATTGTGATAAATTGTCGTAATCGCTATTGTACCTCCTTAGTATTGTTCAAAATCATCATATTAATTCGCCTTATTCGCTTATCTAATGGGCTTCTTTTTAATGGAAGTTTTTCCATTGTTATTTTTTCTACTTATGGATTAAAGATTTTATCAGCAACCAGTCATGTCCGTTACGTTTGGATAGATATTAAATTGATCTACGATGTTGTGTCAAGGCATGTTCTTTAGTAAATATAAAGACATTATCCATTATTATTATTATCGCCTTCATTACTTTGTTTTTTTCTGTTTAGCAAAAATACATCTGGACATCGGGTCGCCTCTGCGACTTCAAGGGTTGCAACCGCCCCGATTTGCTGCCCAACGAAGTCAACGGTTGGTTCTGGACCGCCGAACTGCAAAAATTGGCTCCTACCACTAACCGCCAGCAGAACGACTGGTCTGAGGGTGGCGGCATCGGCAAACCTCAACCCGACAACAGGGTAAGAGAACAGTAACTATTATGTATTTCGTTATCTAAAGTGTCTACCCACTGTTCCCCTTCCGACACTCCGAAATCACTATGGAGGAAGCGTTCCGAGGACTGACACAATAGTAAGTAGGCAGGTATACAGCAAGAAAGCATGACATTACGAAATCGGTCACACGCAATGACATAACGATCATATGGAGCCAATTCCGCCAGCCATTGAGTAATGTTTGTCATAAACCCGCTGAACCCGTTGCACCTATGCCTACTACGGATGTAACGCAATGAAAACGAAAGCGACACGTGCATATTTATGGGCCTGCGAAATATTCGCCGAAGGGCGTACCCGCATCGCGGCCGCTTTCTACAAACAACGGCAAGCTGCACACACACGACAAAAGCTCATCGAATATTCGGCGAGCGTCGCGCCTGTTTGCGCGTCGTCACTTTCCCCGCGAGTACCCGACCAGCGGAACAAACAATACGTAACCTGCGGCGTCTCGCATCCTCTGCATCCGCGCTTCTTTCAAGGCGACGCGACGGGCCTTGAGTTATGCGGTTATCCTACGCAATCGACCAATGCGACGCGCGACGTAACGACTTAATAACCCTTTGCGATTACCAAGATTTATGATGTATATGAGTACTCACCCATGCATTATAATTATTATAATATTTATGAAGTCAAATTACTGTATTAATATGCAGGAATATACTATAGTGCTAGCAACAATAGTAGATACTTTATGTTATTTATTTTTTTATTTAGTTTATTTTATTTATTTTTTATTTTATTTATTTGGCTCACCTCAGTTCTTTGTACAATGTCTTTGATTTAACCGCCTGCTGTCCAATCGGAAAAATGGAATTCGATCTGTTTTATTAGATAGCTGACTAACTAGGTACTTAGGTGAGGACACATGTAGGACAACATCCAATACGTGTCCAATATACCTAGTCCTTTTTGTTTGTTGGTAGGTATGGTAATTAATATCAGGGGCGAACCGTGAACTTGTGGGACCCTAGGTTAGTAAAGCTCCACCCCTAATTAATTAAACTATAAGTATTTGCTATTCGCAGTAGTTACTATCGATTGTTTTTATTGTTATGCAATATTATGCAGCACGTGACCCTTCAAATCCATAGGCCAAGACGTATCTAATATTTAAATCTGCCCGAATTAGGGTCAAGTTATTTTATTAAAAACTGTCTAGATATAAACATTATTTACTGTTACTAACTAACCATTTATCATCGCACAGGAGCTGATCCAGGGTGGTGCGGCTGAACACTGTGTGGCTATCCTCAACAACTTCTACAACGACGGCGTGCACTGGCACGACGTGGCTTGTCACCACCGCAAGCCCTTCGTCTGCGAAGAGAACGATGCCCTCCTCAAATACGTGCGATACACCAACCCTAACCTCAGAGTTTAAGAAAAGAACTCAACAAAGAATGATTTAGAATTAAAAACTCAAAGTATTATATAAGAAACTAAGCATGAATTATTAGATTTATGAATTTCGATTCTTTATTTATACTTTTTTTAGTGATAATTAAAAAGATATTATTTAATTTTATTATTCATGCTTACTAAAACAACCAATGAGGTTTTTAAACTCTGAACAACCAAATAACTACCTACTATTGTAAATGCTACAAATACTGCCAAAAACCCGAATATTAACGACACTTAAACGTATTGATCCAAACTTTAACTAGGCATTCAAATATTTATTTTACAGTATTGTACAACTTTAGTCAAGTAATAGAATACAGTCTAAGTTTATATTAAGTAAGATCTGTAAATAAAGACTGTTTTAAAGTATATTGGTGTCTTAATTTCCTATCTATCTTTCCTATTAGGGGAACCATCCATAAAGTACGTGACAATTTGAGTCGGTCATATTTGTGACACTCGAGGCAGGTGTCAGAAATATGAGATCTCCTAAGTATTCATGAGAATAAATATGACACCAAGTGCGTAATGTAGTAAGATCCCTAGCGTGATGCGACATATTTAGATATTTTACTATCTAAAACTAAAAATTAATAAATTAAAAGAGCACTTTCGCAATGTAAAGTGTCAAGAGCTGTTTCCTTCCCTTTGACACACTTCATCATTCCCCTCCCATATTAAATGACTTGGATGAAATTTGGTACACAGATAGTTTAGATTATAGCCTGAATGACCTAACAGGCTAATATTAACTTGATAGTAGATATGACACAGACACCAACAATAGCTGAATAAACTAATCTATTTTGAAAAGGCATTTATTTTCATATGTTACATGACCACTGCAAAATTTGGAATTATGATGAAAACTTATGTAAGTAACTGCTCTATTGTGAAAGTGTTAAAAATAAATTATTTTGTTGTTTTTACTTTGAAATATGCGAACTGTGAAATCTCTAAGTTGAATAATAGTGTCTGGTTAAATATATAAAAGAATTTTATTAAGATTATTTACTACTAGCTTCCTTCTCCATCTGAATGGCATTTTCAATAACACAATACTTTGGTTGTAGGCCACCGGTACTACGATAGATTTATCGCCTTCACAAGCATAACTGCAATGTTAAATATAAGATTTGCTCATTTTTTTTCTCAGGCGCTTAAAATATTGATAAACGCTTCAGTCGATATTTTTATTGCTGTGATAGTTACAGTATTATCGTTGTAAAACATTGAGAGCAGTAAATGGGAAGTAATTAATGACCACAGTAAATTTCAATAATTGTATTTATCAGGGACACTACGACGCGGTGACCGGCAGTCGTGATATCAGAATGAATGGTGAAAATGTGTTTTTTTTCTAGATTATGATCGAAGCAATTGTTTGAGAATAGAAAGTAAATAGAAGCAATAGGGAAGCAATTCTTGGGCATAAATTAAACGTTAAATACGCCTAGTGATCGGCCATCCTGATGGAGACTAACTTCCCGCGCGCGGTTTCACCCGCGTAACTCCCATTCCCGTGGGAACTTCATATTAAAATATAGGCTATGTTCACCAGAGATGACTTCGCAACTGTGGAATAATTTTTCAAATCCATCAAGTATTTTTGAAGCCTATTCAATTCAATATGTTTGAATTGAATAGGCTTCAAAACTACTCTAATATAATCTTTCCTCTTTCTAATTATCAGTAAAGATTTTATTGTCTTTATACACAAAGATAACTCAGGCTTGATTTGTATATAGCTAATATTAAAAGATTATAAAAATAATAGACAAAATATGAAAACAATATAAATGCAAAATTTATTTATCCATCCAAAATCTTAACAATGTTATTAATCCCTAAATGTATAGGATTATTCAAATGTATTGACAAATGATTTTCTTTCAATATTTGGCATGTAATTTATGCTAGTTTAACAAAATGAATTAGATACCAAAATATTGGAATTTTTAATCGAATGAAAACCATTTTAACTCAATGATACCTTGTTAAATAAAACAAACAGTGAAGAAATTAATAGCAATGCTATACATGGTTATATCAAGATGGTAAGGTAACTATAAACCTATATCGGAGAGATTTGGACGATGTCTTCTTTGTCATTATAAACCAAAGGCATATGTTGCAGAAGTAAACAAGGGTGAGGAGCATCGTAACATGCATCAAACGACACAATCGCAGAAAACTGAGTTTTAAACAATAACTGGAAATAATACATACAAACATATATTAATACATTATATTCATATTAACACGTTCAGACCGGCGTGTACCACCGGTGGAGCATGCCAATACTCTGTGCACCACCGGAAAATATTTTAAAATCCACAAAAATGCCTGTACACTTTCTACAAAGGCTTATTCAAGTACTTATCTACTTCTCAAGTTAACGATAACTAAAAAAATCGATGTATTCTTACAAAAAGACACTTTAAAAGTTAAATATGTTAAGTATATTGTCAATAATACTGCAAAACCACACTGACAGTTGCTAAGTAGGTGGAAATAAGGTGGTAGTTCATCAGTCAAGAAATATATTCTTTATTTGTATAATAAAGGGCAAAATAACAATTTTCTATATTTAATCTTCAACCTTATGCGGTATTGCAGTATCACCAATGATAAGCTACAATTACTTTATATGTACATTAAAAGGAGGTTACAATTTTATTAAACTTACTCTCTATTAGCAAAGTCCTCCATGTTACTATTTATAGACTCAGTAGACATTTGACGATCAGGTAGTTTAGAGAAATCTTTGTCAAATTGCTCTTGCAGGCAACAAATTCTTTCCATAACAAACAACAGAAGTATCGCCCAAAAATATTCAAATTCAAATGCCATGGCTGTCATTTTTTACCTTCTACCATTATAATGTGATATCCAAATTTGGTTTTGATAGGAGGGTCTGTATATATAGGGTTGGTGACTGATGATATTGGCAAGGCGAATGCAGCATCCTGAAATGGACCAACCATGGAACCACGCGTCATCCAACCCAGATCCCCACCTTGTCGTGCTTTGTCTTCACTGTAAGCTGCAGCTACGTCTGGGAATTTTTGTCCAGCTTTTATTTTTTCCAAAGCTTCTAAACATTTTGACTGTTTTTCACATAGTATGTGACGTACTTTGACAGCTGTTCCGCCTTTTTTCTCTTTTGCTGCAGGCTCTTTAAGTAAACAAAAAAGTAGTTTAGTAGAAATTAAAACTTTTTTCAAAAAACCAGAATTTGATATAACTCTTTATTTCTAACCTTTTGCATCACCGCCTGATTTTCCTGCACCAGCTTTACCGCCGGCTTTTCCTTTTTCAGGTTGCTTCTTGGGAGGCATTATAAATGAAAGCAATTCAAACGATTGTTTGTAGTATAATAAATTATGCTCTCTTTATGTCACATTAAGTTACTTTATTTCAACGTAGTTTAATTAATTTTAAACAATAGACACCTATTGTTAATATGTGATCAAAAATCAAAATACGGTTAGGGATGGCGATCTGAGATCGATTAATCGAAGAATCGATTTTTGGAGCCAAAAAGATTGATTTTTTAAATCGATATGTAGTACTGATCGATTCAGTGAATCGATATTTCACCCTTAAAAATCGACATTCGATTTTATGACAGACTGTTGTTTTTAAAAAGTTTAGATATTAAGCATTGGGAACTATAAGCTACATTATCTATGTTCATAACTTTGTAAACCAATTCATAAAAAAATAAATGTCTTATTTTATACCTGATCTGATCTTTTGATATGGTAATAAAAATATTTTTTATCATCGAATCACCTGATTTTACTGATAAGAGATCGTTAAATTATAATATGTGTCATGTTTTTAATAAAATAGATTTATTTACAAAAAATTAATTTAATTTAACATTATAAACAAAAACTTGAAGAAAAGATCGATTTTTCAGAAATCGATCTTTTTGGCCTTGATTTTTTTGTGGATCGATTAATTAGGTCACAATTCGAATCGATTTAAAAAGCAATCTTTTTCGGAAAGAATCGCCATCCCTAAATACGGTCAAAACAATATTGTCAAAATTTTATGACTTTTCAAAATAATTATGTAATCTTTAGCTTTATCTTTTGAGCACCTCAAAAAAAGAAAGCTATTTATCATTTTAGTTTAATGGAAATCCGATAGTTAATTTAAATCCGGTCTGATATTATGTTTAATTCTTTTAGTTCGAAAACAGCTCATTATGAAATAGCATAAAGGAACCGGTAATTAACGATAAAATTGTACAATTCTGCATAACTTCTCCTTAATAAATAATCTGTGGCACCTAATTGATCATTCATTTAATCATTCATTCAAATTTTCTCATTCATGAAGTTGCATTGTTTAGTTATGTGTATATAATTTGTTTTCCTTTTAAAATGAATTTATAAACGCACTTTATTTTAATATTTATTTCTTAGTGCCACTTTTATCATGTATATTTTATGTTCGTATAAATGAAAGGTCAGTGTAACCGTTGTATTGGTGTAAAAAGCAAATTGCTATCGTGTACAATTATCCTTGTATATTTATCGTTTGATTGCGAAACAGATACAACTGTGTATCCTGAAACCATGGGGATCATGTACGAGAAGCGTCCTCTGAAGAGGCCGCGGCTGGGTCCTCCTGACGTGTACCCACAGGAGCCACGGCAGAAAGAGGACGAACTAACGTCGACTAACGTTAAACATGGATTTTCAACAACGCCACAGTCTAGCGACGAGTTTGGCACCGCTAGGAACTTTAATTATTCGGCTTGTAAGGTAAGGAATTAGATTATTAAATGTATATTTATAATACTCCTAAAATAAACATTGTTTTATGATAAATAGGTCATTTATCACTGCATCCATTTCTTTGAAACAAATGCACATAAATATCAGCTTAATACCCTTATTCTGCTGTATGTTTTTCATAAGTAACTTATCACTTTCCAGCATTTTCCTTCTATGAACTATTGTTATTATATTGCATTGCAGATTGGTCAATTCTTCTCAAGCATATTATCTAAAAAGGAAGAGTTAAATACTCTGCCTGATTGTGGACGTAAAAGGCAACAAGTTAATCCCAAAGACAATTTCTGGCCAGCTACTGCCCGCACTAAAGCACAGATTGAAGCTTGGTTTAAGGACTTAGCAGGTAAACTTAATGCTATTATAGATTATTTAAACTAAAATGTTTATCAAGAAAAGAGACTAAAGGGACCATTCTATTTAATTAGTAGAAATGGTTTTGAAAGCCTCTAGAAAAGATGTTTAATTCTACAATAATATTCAGCCACTTATATTTTTATTACATAATATGATGTATCTTCTGGCAATAATATTTTTGTGGTCTATTAGAACAATTTTTTTTTTTTACTTTCATAATAATCTTTTTAAGCTGTGTCATGGATCTAATTGGTTCTACCACATTCTAGCTCAAATATGCAGTTTGTATACTAAATATTATGTAGTTGTTGAAATCTATTAAGTGTTAAACTTGACTGCTAAAATTTAAAACTGTGTTAAAAGTTAAAAATGTGTAAGTCAACATAACTTAAACTTAATTCAAATGCAATAGTTGCTGGTCTCATGTAACTTATGTTTAAGCTATTTATGAAGCAGTCACATTAAGAACTTAATTGATGACATACAAGAGAAATACGGACTAAATTATTGATTTAGTCATTTATTTCCTAATAATTTTTTTGTAAGTACCCACATACTTACCAAGAAATATATACATCTCTCATATTTGTAATCAATTTGTATAATTTATACATATCTAAAGTTATAATTCTAATAGAAAAATGTAGTAATGCTGTTGTTGACAAAGCTTCAATTTTGTAACAATATCTTTGAAGAGTGCTGTCATCACAGAGTTCTTGTGGATAGAACTTAAAATAAGCTCATGTATGTCAGCTCAGCTCAGCTCATTATAATGTCTCAACCTGTTATAAATGTAAGTATTTGTGTGTTGAAATAAATGATTATCATTATAATCTTAATTTTTTTCAATTTTCAGGAAGCAAACCACTTTCACAGCTGGCCAAGAAAGCTCCTAATTTCAACAAAAAGGAAGAGATATTTATAACATTGACAGAGTTCCAAGTGTCCATGCCTAGGGCGGCTTGGTTTATCAAACTTAGCTCAGCTTACACTGTGGCTGTCTCCGAGGCTAAGATCAAGAAAAGACAACTACCTGATCCTACAACAGGTTTGTCTATTTTTTCTTAAGAACATAAATTTGAGTGAGTTAGTGGCAGTCTGCCAATATAAAATATGCAAGAGTTTTCAAGGCAATTGTCTGATCTCACTCCATAGCCCAGTATTCCAGTACATTTGACATCCCATCCACATATATCCATTTCATAATACTTTCTTTAAATAGACATCTCAAAAATGCAGCAGTAAAAACAATAGGTAGAACTATTAATTTTTTAAATAGATATATCTTTATTATTAAACTTGCGCATAACCTGAGAATGACTTACCTAATTTGGCTGATACCTAATTCTTTTAATATGGTGTTTGTAATTGTTGGGAGACGCAAACAAAAGAAATATTTAGAAACATCCATGGAAATTTCAGAATTTTATGATGGGCAATGCCAGGCACTGTCATCTAATTTCTTATTATAATGTATATCAAATTTTTCAGAGTGGACCACAACATTGATCAAGTTTCTAAAAGATCAAATCCCAAAGCTTGCTGAACATTACCAAAGTGCTGTTCCTGGGAATGTATCCGACAAAACACCTCCATCACAATCTGGTAATCATAGTTTATTACAATTGTATTTAGGATCAAGTCCTTCAAGGTAATTGTATTAAATAATATAATATGTAAATTTCATTTTTAGGTCAAGGAACACCAAATCACAATTCATCTGGTAACCCTCCAGGCAGTTCTACCCCTAACTCTACAGTTCCCACTTCGATGCATTCACCAGGAAATTCTAGCAGTTAGTATTTTATTTTCCATTGTTTTGAATATTCCAATACCTTAACACCTACATTACCCTTAAACTTAATTAGAAGTAGGTACCATTTTTAGTACACCAATTAAAAAACTCAGTGATATAGATTTTGATATATTACTGAAATTTATAATTATGCTGCTTTTATTTATTACACACATGATTATGTTATTTGTCTTCAATATTGGTTACTCAATAATATTTTTTGATTTATATTTAAACTTGTAGCTCTTGGGTCATCAACTCCGAGCCAAACAGAGAGTACAGACTGGCGGCAAGCTCTGAAGCTCTGGAACTACTGCTGCCGGCTTGCCAAGTATCTGCTGGACGAAGGTCTGCTGGATAGGCATGACTTCCTCACATGGATCATTGAACTGCTGGACAAAAGAGCACCCGATGATGGCTTACTAAGGTACCATTTCTTTGATATTCCCATTCAAAATTTAAAAGAAGTATATTTGATAAAATATACTTCTTTTAAATAAGCGCAGCTAGCTATATATAAATATTAGCTGCGTCCCGGGTTTTTACCCGCGTTGCTCTGCTCCAGTGGGTCGGAGCGTGATGTTTTGTAGCCTATATGTTAATCCAGCGTATAAACTATCGCGGTGCAATTTCAGCCAATTCCGTTCAGTAGTTTTGGCATGAAAGAGTAATAAACATCTATGCATCCATCCATCCATACTTACAAACGCTCGCGTTTATAATATCAGTAGGATGTGAAGCAAAAACTTCGTAACCACGGACGGAGGAGTATGAAAATTCGCACACTTATAGTTTATATTATAGAGAAGGAGTGTAGAATACTAATATTGTTTTTTGATTATGGTCGAATTTCGACCAATGGGCGACCACTAGTTCGTTAATTGGAGAGAAATTAGTGGGTTTAATATGTTCAGACCTAGGTCTCATTGTCTCATTGTAAATTGTCATTGTATGTAAGAACATACAATGACAATTTAAAGAACATACAATGACAATTTACAATGAGACTTGTACAAAAGGCTTCCATTCGATGACATACATTTTTTTTTTAAATTGTCGGTTAAAGACCAGTAAATCTCTTTGGAACTCTGGCTGCAACTTTTTAACAGTCAATCATCAGAAATTCTTCATAATTATAAAATCTATTTGCATTATAAATTATGATCATACTTTCATTTTCCCAGGTTATTCCTACCTCTAGCTCTACAACATATGTGTGAATTCGTGTGCTGCGAGAGTCTATCCCGTCGCCTAGCAACCACATGTGCTAAGAAAGCCGCCGCCATCTGTTCCGTGCTCTCGGACACGACGCTGAGAACCCTCAACCAACCAATAGTATTCACTAAGAATAATGCAGATACAGGTATTTGAAGTCTTGAAATTTAGTGTTATAAGACTTGAGAAATATTGTTATGACTAGCTACCGCGCACGGTATCACGCGCGTAGCTCTCGTTCAACTTTATAATTAAATATATACTTCCTTGATTAATAGGCTATCTTACACTGAAATAATGTTTGAATTTGGACCAGTAGTCCTTGAGATTATCGCGTTCAAGCACACTTAATACTTAAGCTTGTATTATATGATGCGGCAATTTGTCGCAAAACTTACTTTAAATATTTTTATTACAATTTTAATAAAATTATATAATATATTTGATATTATATAATACGAATATTTCGCGTCACAATAAAATCATGGAAATTTACTGAATGAGCACCTGAATTCTGTCGACTGGATATAGGCAGGAAATATTTTTTGAACAATAATCCTTCTTGTCTAGATAAATAAGGGCGGATTTCAGCTTCCTAGAGTAACCGTCAACATTATTTGCCTGATCTATTATTGACCTAAAATACCCTTATTTATGATCCTTAAAATAGATAAATTAATATATGAAAATACGTTTTTCCAGAAACAAATGGTGCCCCAATGTCACCAGCACCCGACACCAACAATGACGTCAAGCCAAATATAGCCCAAATCAAACGTGAACCGACACCCATAGAGAACCAAGGCACGCCGAACCCGAATCACTCGATTGGGACCCCAAATCCGAACCATTCGATGGGTACACCTAACCCTCAGCAACCAATGGATGTTCAAGTTAAAGAAGAACGACCTCCGACGCCGAGGGAACAGAAGCCGACGTTAGCTAATGTGGTGACTGCGGCCTTGAACCCCGTACAGGTTGGGTTCGGAGAGATACTGAACTGTCATTATCATAGGGATGTTATTATACAACTTGCTACAGTATTGCAGGTAAGATACTTTGCTTCTTTAAATAAATTTATTGTTAGTAACTAACTAAGAAATAACATTAAAATAGCCTGTTTTACCTTTCCGTACAAACATCACTTTTTTTTTTTTTAAGATTACTAGCAGATTGTTTGCAGTCTACTAGTATTCTTGTTAACCCCTCGTGCTAAGCTAAAATGCTTGTGTTACGAGTGGGTTCACGTCGGTAGTGCAATGGATGGGGTTCGAACCGGCGACCTCAAGATCGCAAGTCCGATGCCCTAGCCATTGGGGAATATAGCCTATATTATTCAGTGATAATGTAGCATTCAAATGGTGAAATAAATTTTAAAATCGGTCTAGTACTTTTTTAACCCATTTTCATACAAATCTTTCCTCTTAATAATATTAGTATAGATCACCTTCCACGATAAATGGGCTTTCTAACACTGAATGATTTTATGAAATCAGATGAGCTTGCTATAAGGAACTACTGGTCAGGTTTAAAAATTATTTTAATGTTAGATAGCTCCATTTATCGAGGAAGGCTATAGGCTTATATTTAATTAAGAAGTTTTCATGGCAGAATGGAGAAGCTTCATAATTATAATTAATAATCATTATAATTAAAAAGGGAACCAACAATTTTTTTTTCCAAACTGAGTTACATTACTAAGTAACTCAGTTACTAAGGTAACTCAGTTACTAAGGTAACTCAGTTACTAAGGTAACTCAATTACTAAGGTAAGTAACTCAGTTTCGAAAAAAAATGTAGTGATGTACCTTTTTCATTATAATGGCAGAATTACCATTGAGTGCTCAAACTGACATGTAAATCTTTTTCAGATCATTTGTATAGAATGTCCAACCGCTATGGTATGGTCCGGTTGTGGATCATCTCTACAAGGGTCTCCCTTGGATCTATTACCTCTGCCGCCGTCGGCTCTGCCCATGCCACATATGGATTCATCAATAACTGAAGAGCACAGGAAAATGGTATGTACAATTTTCCCTAATATAATTCTAGAGCTCAGAAGCAAAAGGTCGGATGTGTCTTAATACGTTAGAAACATTCGTCGTATGTGCCTTTATCGTAAACTGATACTTAAGACCAAATGCTTCTGAAGTATAATAGACAACCGTCCTTATACTTCTGAAGCCTAGAAAGTGAACCTTATATTCTAGCCGTGTGGTTTCCGACTTAGAATACAACACCCAATGTCTTCCCATGGGTGTCGTAAAAGGCGACTAAAAGAATAAACAGACGATCGAACTTGGTTCGGGCCGAACCACGAACATGGTGCGCTCCGAACCATATTCGCTCGTGTGGTGCGTTATTATTACATTATTATTATTAAGAGACCCACACCTGATGGGTGGGTAGCAGCACCTATCAGCTCAAGGACACTCACCATCTTACTGCGATCACCAATCCGCTTGCCAAGCGTGGTGATTATGGCAATATCCCTTTAACGAAATAACGAACATAAAATAATATTGTATTTTCATACCTGACAGCTTTTTAGGCTAAAGCTATAAAATCTTATAATAAGTAGCAATAATCAAATAAACTTAATTAATTTAACATAGTAAATTGATTAGCCAAAATATGTTTTGACTATTTACAAGATACCTGTAACAGTAATAGGTTTACGTGTTTTTTTTTTTTATATTTTTAATTTTTTTTTTCTCGACCCTTGCTTGCCAAGGTCTGCTTAGCGGAGGCTCATGTTCAGCAGTGGACGTAAATTGTCTGATAAAGCATTCTTGATATAAAGTTTAAAATCACGAAAATTGTGTGTTAATCAAAGCATTAATATGTTAATGGAATATTATAAGTTAAAAGTTTTTTTTTATAACAGGTATATGAGGCGGAACAAGAAATTGCAGCCAGGAGTAAAAAAGCTGAAAGTAAATGGTGTACAGACAAATGGCAGACTAGCTCTCAAGGTATGTGCAGTTTTTTATTGCATACAAGCGACCCGCCCCTGCTTCGCACGGGTGTAATGCTGATATCTACTAAAAAACCGCATTAAAATCCGTTGTGTAGTTTTAAAGATCTAAGCATACATAGATACAGACAGACAGCGGGAAGCTACTTTGTTTTATACTATGTAATGATAGTAACAATCAGGTGACTGTAATATTCATTTGAATTACGGCATGCCTTACCATCTCCAATATAACACATGTGTTATATTGGAGATGGTAAGGCAAAGTATGCGAGGCACATTGATAGAGCATCAAAGGGTCATTTCAACGTACCACTTTTCGGCCGTAGCCCAATGGCTAGGGCGTCAGACTTGTGATCTTTTGGTCGCCGGTTCGATGCCTGACCATTGCAAAACCGACGTGAACCCACTGGTAACACAAGCATTTTAGCTAAGCACGAGGGGTTAACAAGAATACTAGTAGGCAGCAAAACTCTGCTAGTAATCTTAAAAAAAATACACAATTTGACGGCCCTTGACTGACTTTGCCGACCGATTCAGCAACTTTTTTATTTTTTTTGTTTCTCTGTCTGTTTGTACAGGCTACTCTCCGAAACTGTAGCATCGATTTAAATTAATTTTGCATGGTGGTACCTTACATTCCCGGTCTATATTTTAAATTCTTTCAATTCCAGAAAATCAATAGGTCCCAGTGGGATAGTTGAAAAACTGAAGGAACAAGAGCTAGTTATTAATAAGTAAACTTTTAATGCTTTTAGCTCGCGTGCTGGCAGTGTTAGAAGCTCTAGACAGGCACTGCTTTGACCGCGTGGACACCAACAATAATCTGGACACATTGTACAAAGAAGTTTTTGCAAACTGCCCGCCTCCATCCAAAGATAACATTGATACCAAAGATCCGGTGAGTTTATATACACTTTTTTATGTACTAATAATATTTGTGTGTCCAATAACCTCACGTATTTGGGATGGAGTTAAGAGGAAAGTATTCCTCAAGATGAACATTTCTCTATTCGATTTATGAATATTGGAAAAGATTTTTGTGATACATAAATCATGTTATTTTGAAAGCAACTCATATTAATCGCCGGACAATAAGTCTTTGTATGAAATCTAAGATTTCTTTCCGGGTTTGGTCGGTTGCGGGACTGCCCTCTGTGCCTTAGAAAGCACGTTAACCCGTTGGTCCCGATTGTTATAACCTCATTTATAGCAATTGTATACCAGGGTACGGGCAGCAGCGTTTCCCTGTGTCATACCTTGCCTTGTGTGTGACATTATCTGGACACATTGTTACTACCCATTGTAAAACCCGCCTGTCAAACGTAGTGACTATGGAACATCTCTGCCTTAGGAGGAGGCCTAAGGGAGAGGTTCAGCAGTGGACTTTATATGGGCTGATGATGATTATAGTAATGATTGGCATAGATTTAAATCATAGCAGATAACTATTGTTATCACAGGAATGGGCCTGTCCCTACTCGGTAGTGCGGGTGATCTGCGAGTGGGCAGTATGTGGAGCGCGTTGGGGCGAACATCGGGCACAAGCCGCTGCCGTACTGCTGGACCGGAGACAACAACTGAGTCTACATCACCACCACGAACATCATGCTACAGGTTAATGCAGTGTATTTTATATAGGAACATGAAAAACACCTTATGTTAAATATAATTATTACCTGATATTGACTTAAATATAATGTTAGTTAGAGACTGTGCAGCCGTTTGTTAAACGGTGATTTAATATCCGTATTTCTTACATTCACCCCTGCGCTTATTAACTTCTGCTACGGCCACACTAACTGGCCGCCAAACAAGACAACCGGCAGGCCAATAAAGTAAAAATGCGACAGCGATAATTAAGCAGATTACTCGCAAAACGTGTCCAGTTTTCAAATGTAACTACAATTTGTGTTGTTGGTTGCCATGGAAATGAATATTGCTAATCGCTGTAGCATTTTGTACGTAATTAGGATTTTGTTTTGTTGTCCGGGTGGAAATGCATTTACGCAGTCCCACCGCTGCTGCAGCGTATTCGCGCGCTGGCGGTGGGATATGTGGGGCTCGCCCTCTCCATAGCGTGGTATGCTAACTCATACCACGAGGAGAGGACCCTACACCACTAAAACCCCCGGACACTCCTTCGATCCGCCGTTGGCGGGGGCCGGGCACACATAAGCAATCCGGGCCACGTGATTACACCTGATTCATAATCATAAGGTGATTGTTATTATATTGATGTTATTGTTACAGGCTCTGATGACAAGGAATCTATAAGTTCAGGCACCGGCCTGTATAACGGACCACCTATCTTCCAGAATCTTTTACTACGATTTCTAGATAATGATGCTCCAGTATTAGGTACGATTCTAGTTTAGTATATAATACTTTTATGGTCGCCGTTTTTAGATTATATGAAAATCATGCTTAAATACTCAATACTTTATTGCATTGCACAATGTTATATGTGCTACAAATACAAATTTAACAATAACTAGTCTACGTTTCAAAATTGAGATTAATAAAATTCGACCACCGCTGCACCGGCAGAATTCCAACCTGCATCATTACCGATAGATGGCACTAACGTCCCCCTTAGAGACGTGTTATAAAAAGGGATTTATAAATTTCGATGACCGGTAGGGTTCCACCGTAGCCTAATTGGTTAAGGCATAAGTAACCGAATAAGTGCAATTAAAGTATGTGTGTCGGAACGGTTAATACTCGTTTTTTCGATTTATATGCCTACCGACTCTCCTGACAATCTCTTGGAATTTGTTCAATGTTTAAGCGAAATTACGTCAATAGTTGAGAGTAACAATATTGAAAATCTATTTATCATGGGAGACTTTAACGCTCATCCGGGGGAATTGTTTGGCAATGAACTCCAAAATTTTTGTAAGGAGCAAAACTGGACATGTGTCGACCTAAAGATGTTGGGCTCGAATTCAAATACGTATACTTTTGTGAGTGAAGCGCACGGCAGCCGAAGGTGGCTAGATCATTGTGTTGTTACTGATGCTGCATTAAAGTCGGTTCCTTCAGTAAGAGTATGCTATGACATTTTCTGGTCTGATCACAATCCAGTAGAGGTTGAGTGTAACTTAAAATCAGTTTGTCGAACCATTAAACCACCGCTCACCAAAACAAATAAAGTTCAATGGGAAGACAGGGATTTAAGCCAAACGGAAAAATATACTAATTGTTGTAACGATAAGCTAAGAGAATTTGGCCTCCCTCATGAATTTCAACAATGTTGTGATAGTATGTGTAGTGATAGTAGTAAGGATCACCTGGCAGCGATAGACACGCTTTATGGTGACATTGTGATAGCGTTACAGGAGGCTGCTGTTGATAGCTATGTCGGTCGTAGTGGTGGCCGGCACCGCGGTCGTCATATTGTCGGCTGGAACAAGTATGTTCGTGATGCTCACAGGGAGGCTAGGCAGAAGTTTTTAACCTGGGTGTGTTATGATTGACCTAACAGTGGTAAAATTTATAATGAAATGTATGAATCTAGAAAAATATTTAAAAGCAAATTACATTATTGTCAGAATAACCAGGAATTAATAAAAATAAATATTTAGCTACTAAACACAAAAATAAAGATTTTAAAGGTTTTTGGCAACAAACAAAAAAGTTAAACCCGAAATCTAGCGTCCCTGTAAGTATCAACGGCATCAGCGAACCAAAACATATCGCCAATGCGTTTAGATGTCACTTTCAAGTGGAGTCTCCGCTAAAAGGTGAACAGACCAGGGATGCGGAGGTCGTCGTGTCGGCGGTGCCTGACCGTGTCACAGCAAAGCAAGTTGCTCTAATAATAAAAGGCATGACTCGAGGCAAGTCGCCCGGACACGACGGCCTCAGCATTGAACATTTTCAGCATGCGGTGCCACACCTCCCGAGACTCCTCGGACTGTTGTTTACGCTCTGTATTAGGCATTCCTACCTGCCAAGTGAGCTGATGAAGACGGTGGTAGTGCCTATAATTAAAAATAAGACTGGAGATAATTCCGACAAGTGCAACTACCGCCCAATATCAACCACAGCTAAGGTGCTTGATGACCTGCTTGAGAGACAGCTTAAAGAATATCTAAATTTAAACGACGCACAGTTCTGTATTAGACCAGGACTTTCGACAGAATGTGCGGTTATGTCTCTCAAGCAGACTGTCAGGTATTATACAGATAGGAGCACGCCTGTGTATGCAGCCTTTCTTGATCTCTCCAAAGCTTTTGACCTGGTTAGGTATGATATTCTCTGGCGTAAACTTAAGTATACAGGTGTGCCGGGTGAGTTAATTAATATTTTCAAATATTGGTATGACCACCAAACTAACCAGGTCAAATGGCTTGGCGAACTTTCTGACGAATACAGGTTGGATTGTGGTGTGAGACAGGGGGGGTTAACATCTCCTACACTCTTCAACTTGTACGTGAACGGATTGATGAGCTGAGCGACACCGGAGTAGGATGCTCGATTGATGGTAACTGTATCAACAGTATTAGTTATGCAGACGATATGGTGTTGCTCAGCCCATCAATTGCCGCGCTCAAAAAGCTAATAGGCGTCTGTGAGGAGTATGCAAGGGTACACGGTCTCCTATACAACGTACAGAAAAGCGAGCTCCTGGTATTTCAAGCTAGAGGTCGTAAACTAGTGAATGTGGCACCTGTGCTGTTTAACGCTGTCGCTCTTCGAAGAGTGAGTGAGTTTAAATACCTCGGCCATGTGGTCACCGAGTATTTAAAAGATGATAGGGATACAGAAAGGGAGAGGAGGGCGATGGCGGTCCGCTGTAGCATGTTGGCACGCAGATTTGCGAGGTGTAGTTTAGAGGTAAAGATCACTCTATTTAAAGCATTCTGTCAAACTCTCTACACCTGCAATCTGTGGGTCAGCTACACGCAGCGGGCCATCAACGCTCTCCGAATACAATATAATAACGCGTTCAGGGTGCTGGTGGGGCTCCCACGATACTGTAGTGCGTCTGCGATGTTTGCGCACGCGCACACAGACGGCTTTCACACTGTGCTACGGCGCCGCATCGCTTCTTTGATGTTCCGCACTCGTGGGAGCGCCAACACCATTTTGAACGTGCTGGGGCACTGGGTTCAAGCACAAGTACGTGTGCCCGGGGCCCCAGAGGGCGGCAAATACTTAAATTAGTTTTTTTTTTTTAATGTAACTATTTTAGTTTTTAAGTGTTGTACCTCTAACAACAGTATTATGGACAAAATATGTCTGAAATAAAAAGATTTTATTTTTTTATTTTATTAGGGGCTTAACCTAAGATGCAGGTTGGAATCTCAATTTTGAAACATAATTTATGGTAAACTTTTCCGTAAAGTATTCAAAAACATTTTAAAATGACTAGTCTGATTCAACCTTATAGTGTTATACAACCTATCCTAGCTTCCTACGAGTCTTTCTCTATTTACCTACGGTGTGAAATTCGGAGAAGAAAGACTAAAAAACTCCGGCTGTAATCACTCTTTAAAATATGGCGGTGGCTACGTGATCACTGCCTGGTCAAGAGGTTACAAGACCATTTATTTCCCTACAGATGAGAGCCCCAACGCAGCTCCGGGTAATCGGCAGCAGTTCGCCAACTTGGTGCATCTGTTCGGAGAACTGATCCGACGCGATGTGTTCTCACACGACGCGTACATGTGCACACTTATATCTAGAGGTTAGTTAATGTTACTTACTTATTTATAACTAGCTTCCCGCCCGCGTATTCACCCGCGTAGCACCGGTTCTTATGGGAACTTCATAATTAAATGTAGCCTATGCTAAAAGAGTTATCAAAATCCGTCCTGTAGTTTTTTAGTTTATTCGTAACAAACATACATTTTTAGGGGTCCGTACCCCAAGGGTAACAATGGGACCCTATTACTAAGACTTCGCTGTCTGTCTGTCACTAGGCTGTATCTCAAGAACCGCGATAGAACAGTTAAAAATTTTACAGATGATGTATTTCTATTGCCACTATAACAACAAAAACTAAAAATAAAATAAAAATATTTTTTTAAGGAGGGCTTCCATACAACAATCTAATTTTTTTGCCCTTTTTTGCTCGATGTCGATAACGTCATCTGGGAGGCACTTGAAAATGATACGGAACCCTACGTCCAATATTTTTTAGTAATCTAACTGACGGGCTCAATAGATTTTTTTAAATTATCATGCCTATTCTACAGCCTTATAATATTAATATAGATATGTCTTACATTTAATCCTAATATGCTATGTTTATATTATAGGCGATTTAATATCCCCTACGGAACCAACGTCATCAGTAGGCAGTCAAGCCGCGCCTCCGTCCAACGCGCCTAACAGTCATAACAACATGGACGATGATATATTTGCCGGCATTGATCTCAAGCCTAAAATGGAGGTAAGACTAAAAAGTTTATATATTATTTTTAATTTCATGGGTTTGACGATAGGAGCACGGGTTCATGAATAAAATAACTAACACTGTGCTTACTATTTACATTAATAATATATTTACGGAAGGTGAATATAAAGTACAGCGTGATAATCATTAAAAAAATAATTATAATACATTTTTTTTTCAACGAGAAAATTTGACTCTCAAAAAACAAAATACTATCTTGAAACAACGCGCACACTGACGCGGAGCCTCCGCTTCTACGCAGTGTGCGATGCAAAAAGCTTTTGTACCTAAAAAGATTAAAAAAAAACATGTGTTGTAACGCCACAACGATATAGTTAAAATTTTACTAATACCTTTAAATGTGCTCCTCCCAGTTACTACAAAGTCATAAGTGGATGAGCCAGTGATACTAAAACGTCACGTTTCTCTTTAGGAAAACGTTCGAATGGATTTGGACGATTCTAAAATTGATGATGACCTTGACAAGCTGCTTCAGCATATCAAAGAAGACCAACAGAATTCAATGGACGCGCCCGACAGTCCTAAAGACCCGGGTGAACCATCACATAGGTAAAGACATACTGTTTACCGTATATACATGTACTATTTTAGTGTTAGTAATGGTTTAGAAACAACCGAATTTCAGCCTTAAATTAATTGATGTTTAGTTTATTTTTGTCTAATGGAAACAAATATGATACCCAGTGTGTAACTGCTTCGAAACAGCTTAATTTCACCTTATAGAGTATAAGGTAAGTTAATAGGCTAGTTGACACTTTTTTTGAAATTATTTTTACATGGTTAAGAATGGTTTTACTAGATCAAAAATAGGGCATTTATTTGAGATCTCGAAAGCACTAAAATAAATAGCATGTCAACCATGTTGATCTATATACATTATGTGTGTTCAAGATCAATGACGTCATGACTCGGAAACTGTAATAGTAAAGGATCGCGTTCATGTTTTTTAACAAGATGTATGACGTCACAAAATGGCTGATAGCGTTTTCGGAAGTTAAAGACATAGACAAAAGAAATAATTTTCATATTGAGTTTATACAAACATATTCAAGTTTTATTAACAGACATTATTATATTTAGGTTCCATATGACAAAAACTTTTAGAAATAAACATCATAGTAACATAATTTCATATGTGTCAACTAGCCTATTGTTGGTAATGGTTTTTGAAAACTACTGACTATCAGCCTTAAACGAATTAGTTTATAATATTATAAATTTTAAATATTAAAACATATATTGTATGAGTTATGTGGAACTGCCTTGAAACAGCCTAAATTCAACCTTATATCAACAGTATAAACCTTAGTAACATAAAATAGCTAATTTGACACAATATTCATGGTGTCACCGCAATATACCACCCGCCAGCTATATAAGTAGCCGAGATTAGTTAAGTTTAAAAGTGACTCGTATTGTTAATTAAATAAGGCTTATTATTTAATTTCAATTTTCTGTTGTTTATTTAAGAAAGTTACAGATAAAATTGTAATGTATAAATTTATAGCGTCAATTCACCAATGATGGGACCGAGCGGTATGAGCATACCGGGCATGCCTTCCATGAGCATGGGGCCTATGTCTGTACCAGGTATGTATATAAATAATGTGTATATATAATATATTTAATAAAAAATACAAATAAATAATTTAAAAAAATATTCGCTTATACTGACTCTCGCTTTGTAATGGAGGCAAGTGGAAATATAAAACTTTCTTACTCCTCCTTTCTGATTAAATTCATTACGGGCACTTACGGTACTAAGGCAGTTTAACATTTTCCCGGGACTTGATGGGCCTCGGTGCTCATTGCCATATCCAGTGTCTGTCTTTTCTGGCTAATATCAGTAAAGACTTGACCTATTATGGCAATATGTTTGTTTGTCCGTGTATTCCTAATCTCCGATTTATGCGTAAGTACTGATTTAGACTGGACTTTTATTGTTACAAAATTCTTATTTTACGCGGACGTGGTCGCAGGCAGCAGCTAGTGATACATATAGTTAGAGTAAATACAATACATTAGCGGTTGTACTTGAAATTTCTTTAAGAATTCAGATCGGTATCTTCGATATCTCAAGCTATTTCGAATAAAGTGTTATTCTATTCTATTTCATCAATATCATGAGGATATTATAATCAATATAATGTTGTCATATCCAGGCATTCGTACCACCACATCGGGTCCATCCAGTGGTTGCGGTGGCGGCGTGGTCACCGCCACAGTGTCTCGTCACTACCATTACACTTTGCACTTCCCTCTGCCGCCTGCCGAGCCGGACCACACGCCACACGACGCGAACCAGAGACACATACTATTGTACGGAGTGGGTAGAGCCAGGGATGAGGCTAAACACGCCGTCAAGAAGATGACTAAAGGTAATATTAACTAACAGATAGAATTCACTAGTAGTTGCGGTTTCTTCGGTGAAGGCACACACTACACCTACAGGCGGTTCCGCGTCACGCAGCGTGCATGCGGGAGTGCGTATTCTTGCTTAACTTGTAAGTATCTATCTTTACAAGTTAAACCAATTTCCAATTCCCTCGTAGACCCGAAATCCGTGAGCCCAAAAAACCGTTAATCCCTTCGTCATCAAAAGCCCTGAGTCGAGGTCCTAGTCTCATAGAGCTAAACTAATCAACCTGCATAAGAGGGCGTCCTCTTGCATAGATTGCTTATTTTGTATTTAATAAGACTGGAGCCCTGCTCGCCTTTATGCCCGGTGAAGTAGCAAAAGCCTCGTGGCAGACAATATAAATGTACGTCCGAATTAAAAAGAAAATGTTTAAACACGTATTGCCACACTCAAAACGCATATACAAGAAGTTAGCTTGCGTGTCCCGCAGCGTAATGCGGGACATTGTGCAAATCACTTTAAAATGACAGTGTAGAACAAGAAAAAAGCTTAAGATGGATTATGATGGATGATATCTAAGTACTCAGTAGATAAATATATTTGTCTTTTTCTCAGAAATATGCAAGCTGTTCTCCAAAAAGTTTTCAATCGATGTTGCTGAAGGTGGAAAAATCAAGAAACATTCTCGCAGTGAATTTAACTTTGAAGCGGTTACGCAAAAGTTTCAGGTAACAATTTCAAATCTACACTAATGATTCTCTTTTGTTAGGCTACTGTTCAATGTAAGTTTTACGCAATACGCAAAACTATTTACATTGATAATTTTAACAATTTTACAACGATATGTTTGTAGCGAAAGAGGGATTTCCATACGGAGTAATGGAGTTCTTAAAATAATAAAAGACTATATGAATTCTTAAATTAAAAAATATATATATATTAAATTAGACGACCGGTAAGATTACGAACCTGAATCTTAGTTATACCCCCTAATACCATTCGGCCTTGGTGGATGATCCCAACCGGGTGTCGAAATTTATTAATCTATATCTAATATAGTGTTCCATAATTTAAAAAAAAGTAATTCTTATAAGTTGGATTTTATATAAGATTTTGATTGAATTAATGCATACATACATATAAATATATATATGGGTTACGATTTCTATATAAGTAATGTTCGCAGGCGATGTCGATGTACGAGCAAGGCGCCGTGTCGTGGGCGGTGGGCGGCGCGGTGTGCGAGGCGCTGGCGGCCTACGCGGCGGGCGCCACCACGTACCTGCCGCAGCCCGAACACGTGGCCTTCGCGTTAGATCTCATGGAGATATCGCTCAATGTGCACGGACTTATTGATACTTGTATACAGGTTAGTGTCATTTATTTCTACATTTGTTTTTCTTTAAATTTAAATTAGGAAATGTTTTTTTCTTGTTGGGACACAAAACACACAGTAATCTTACATTTGTGGAGTGTGTTTTTCTTTTGTTTTGTTTTTAAAAAACAATTCCCTTATTAGATAAATTATTAATCCCTTTGTTGCAGGAGATTGACCGCTATAATGATCTTGGTCGAAATTAAATGTTTGATTAAAACGCTGATACACGAAACATATGAAGTTATACACTTCATATGTTTTGTGTACCAGCGTTTTAATGGGTTTTACTGTATGAAGTGAATAGTCACAAGATATTTTATTGAGAAACAGAAAATTATATTTTTTATTGTACAATATTAACCTAATTTCATTACATAATGACTTAGCTTAATTATAACTATATCTTATGTTTTTCTGCAATAGTATTGGTCCTGTCTGATATTATAGGTTATTTTAGCAGTATAGTTTCGTACCTACTGAACCTATTATAACAAATAAAGTCGATAAAAACTAACTACCTACCTTTATTTACTCTTTTTGTAGATACTTAAAGAATTGTCCGAGGTGGAAAGCGCGTTAATATCTCGCGGTGCTCCTAGCTCTGGTCTGGCCGCGCCTCGCGCCTACACTTCTGCTTTGGCATTGTACACAGTTGGCGCTTTGAGAAAATATCACTCGTCCTTATTATGTATGTATATCATATTTTTAACTGATTTTTAATATATTGATGTCCAAGTTATACAACATAACTGCGTCTCATTTCATAACACTTCCATGCTCATGTAAATGAAAAAAACAAGACGATAATGAAAGTTTCTTGCTGTTTTATAACGGATTTATATCGCCAAGCATCAGTTTTTTTTTTATTACTATTCCCGCACTATTCCCACAATATTAGTCCCTGTGTCTCGGGGGACTTAACAAATACATAATTCACGGACACAAAGTACATACAGACTCAGAATAACTATTCGTGGTTCACACAAATAATTGTCCCGGGTGGGAATCGAACCCAGAGCACCAGGTTTCAGATGTCACTGCCATAACAACCGAGCCACCGCTACAATCCTACTTATATTATAAACGCAAAAGTTTGTAGGTATGGATTGATGTTTGTTACTCTTTCACGCCACGGAATTAGCTGAAATTTTGCACCGGGATAGGTTCAAAATTTTACCAATTGTTGTTTTGTAACTTGTTAACATATTGGTTACAAAAGTTGTTTTGTATCCAATATGTTAACACTGGATTAATATATTGGTTACAAAACATCACGCTCCGACCCACTGGTGCAGAGTAACGCGGGTAAAACCGCGGGGCGCAGCTATATAGTAGCTAATAAGGTTGAAGATCAAAAGTAGCAAATTGGTATTTATTACTCAAAGAATATATTTGTTGACGAATGAAATGACACCTTATTAGACACTGCCACTTACGCGGTATCGGGCTATCCCCTCGATATGTCTTCTTCTTATTTCTTTTGTTATTTTTTGACCACCGTACGCTATTTCCGGCTTAGAATAGACCACCCCATGAGTTCTAAAAAATCACTTAGTTGATGCATTCTTAGTGGATGTCGTATGCAGCATCTATATTTAGCCCAAAGCTACTCACTATAGATTATTGCGATTGCCAAGCTTAATGATTGTAGCAAAACCTTCAGCTAAGCTGGATTGCCATGGTCTGTTAAGAGAATGCCCTCGTTCGCCGGTGGAAGTATACGGGTTGATGTTGATTCAGAAGAAGAGTAATTTTATAGTAATTTCTAGAAAGGAAAATATTTTAATGGCATTATCAAAATTTATATATATTTTCCGTAGTATGTGTGGAACAAACATCAGCCGTGTTCGAGCAGCTGTGCCGGCTCGTGAAGTGCGTAGTGAACCCGGGGGACTGCGGCTCAGCGGAGCGCTGTGTGTTGGCGCAACTGCACGACCTGTACAAGGCGGCCACCCATCTGTGTCACGCGCCGCATGCTGACACCTTCGCTAATGCCTACCCTAAAATTAAGTAAGTTGATCATTACATGACACTGTCAGAAATTGCTGAAAAAGTCGGCAGATTGCCATATATAAAAAAAAAAGTTGTTGACAATGTTAGAAACTATCGATACTTCACAGTCTATCCAAAATTTAAGAGTCATCCACTTGGTGATTTGCATAATACATTATTATGTATAGTACACAAACTTTTCCTTTACTCACAAACTCCGTTAAGATTGTTTTACCTACACGACTGTGAGGAAAGATCAGGCGCAGTATTTTAACGTTTCCGAGGAACAAGTGAAACACCAGACACTTCCTGAATCTGTCAGTTGTGGAGACACAATTTTTTGTTCTTCACAGTATTTGTAGCTGCGCAGGAAGCTAGTAGCTAATAAAGTTGAAGACCAAATGTAGTAAATTGATATGTCGTCCCTTTGCAACAAAGTAAAGGAAATATTCCTTGACTTATGATATGACACAGTATTAACCACTGTCACTTACTAAGTATTGCACAATTACCGACGAATTATTATTGTTATCTATAGGATATTTTGTTTTTCAGGCAAGCTCTCTATTCGCCGTTGCAGCCAACACCATCAAATTACTCGTACAATCCGCAATTCTTAAGTGAATTCTTCACCAATCCACGCAAAGGCAAGTATATATTAAATTTGTTTAAGTTAATTAATTTCGCTATAGATTTTTATGAAATTTAACTCGATCTACACACTAGTTGTGACAGTTCAATCAATTTAAATGTCATTCGGTTATCGAATAACCATTCTAGGGCTCAGAGGTAAGGTCGGATATGCCATTATACGTCAGAAACATTTGTCGTATGTGCCTTTATCATAAGCTGGCACTCCATTCTTATACTTCTGAGGTCTAGCATTGTTTATATTTTCTTTAGATAGAATATCTTATACTAATATATGAAGCTGAAGAGTTTGTTTGTCTGCTTGTTTGTTTGTTTGCTTGAACGCGCTTATCTCAGGAACTACTAGACCGAAAATATATTTCAGTATTAGAGCCCATTTATCGAGGAAGACTATAGGCTATATATATATTTTTTTTTCTGTTTGACTAACGTATCTAGCCACGAGGCTTTTGCTACTTCACCGGGAATATATAGGCTATATGGATTTATGAAGCTCCTACGGTAAAGGGTGTGACGCGGGTAAAACCGCGCGTGCGAATCTAGTTCATATTATTATATGATCTGAAATCATTTAAAGGTTTTATTTTATATTTTAAGGTAAAATAGAAATAGCGTGGGCACGACAAGTAGCTGAATCGCCCGCGAATAGGTACAGCTTCGTTTGTTCGGCCATGCTCGCTGTGTGCAGAGAAGTTGATAATGATCGGTAAGTGATACATGTAGGAGTTACATTAATATTTTGATACCACAGATTTCTTCGTCTCCAACAGATACATTTCATAAAATAAACATATAAAAAGAAGAAAATATATACATATTTGTCTGAATTACCCTTTTGCAATAGCACTCAAATCCATTCAATGTAGGAATTATACTTTTAATTCATTACACACAGGTATTAATGCGATAAAAATTACCTTTTTTGTCGCGTTCACGATCAATGCGACTTCATCGAAATGTCGGGAAATAAAAGAAGGTAATCTTTATCGCGTTAATACCTGTGTTAGGAGGAAGGTTTAAAAGGAATTATACTGTCTTAGAAAATCAATTAGCCGTGTGGTTTCCGGCTTAGAATAGACCACATCATGTCTTCCCTTGACTTTTGTAAGGGGCGAGTAAGGGTTATCGCAGCAGCGTCTATCTCTCTTACCGTGATCACCAATCCGCCAAGCGTGGTGATTACGGCATTATTCCTTAAGGACACTGGCTCGCCAAAGTTTATTAAACAGGTGGCCCATGGGCACCAGTGGACTCTAAACATTATTGTCACTGAATAAAGTTACATTTTCTATGATAGACACATCTGTCAGCATCCTATTATAGCTCCTTGTATTATAGACTATCAATGCCTCGGTTTGACACGAAGATATTTAGACTAGCAAAAAGATAATAAGGGTTTTTATAGTTTCAGATAGTTAAAGGGAAGGTGTCGGAACGCGCTGATTTCTTTGCTTTTTTCTCTCAGTGTGAACGAGCTAGGCGTAGTCTGCGCTGAGATGACGGCCTGGTGCAGTGGACTGGCGGCCGAGTGGCTCGGAGCACTGGTCGCGCTGTGCGGGGCGCAGCACTACCCCGCCTCCGCCCCGCACGCGGCCCCGCCCCCCCTCTACCCGGATCTACTGCTGCACAGAGACCTACATGATGCGGCGGCACATGACGCGCTGGCGGTGTTCACTTGTATACTAGTGGGTGGGTAGCTAAGAACAAATTACCCCGCAGCCGCCACCCCAACTAACGGATGGCGGACTAAGTCTGCCCTCCGGGTATTATGTTAGATGTGCAGTGTGCTAGAATATTTAATCCGTCTGAGCCGAGCCGCCACTATGGTTCCGCTCGAATGATGCCAATAATGTAATATGCAACAAAAACCTTTGAGATGTTTTTAAATACATATTTTTTTGTGGAATCGCTAAAGATAACTACCGATCCTAGTTATGAACTTGTCACAGCTCCCCTTCTATACCAACTTACTACATAATCGCATCGCTTCTATGTATCACTAGAATATATAATTTGTCACAAAAACTGATAGCTGTTAATATCTCTTGTAAAATTCATATATTATACTGACTCAAAAGCTGTCATACACTCCTAAATAACACCATTTTGTCTCTATTCTAGCGCGCCACTGCTTTTCCCTCGAAGACTTCGTACGTCACGCTGCACTACCGTCTCTACTGAAAGCGTGTGGTAGCGGCGGTAGTTCCGGTAATGCCCCTAACGCGCCTTCTCCCGATACGGGCGCGAGACTCACGTGTCATCTGCTACTGAGACTGTTTAAGACTGTCGATACACCGCAACCGGGTATGTTATCTTATCTATACTAATATTATAAAGAGAAAAATTGAAGAATGTTTGCAACCAAATAAAATGTAAACTTATTGAACAAATGTCGAACTACTTTGTAAATGCAAATATAATATATAAATCACAAATTCAAATATATACTACTAAACAATATTTTCTTTATAATATGATTGTTTTGTCCTTGGAACATAATATATAGTGTATCATCACTGCTGCAACGACATACATCCACTGATGAGTTTTGTTATGGTAACCATATTTGGCAGGCTTAATTGTGCCGCCCTGTAACAGATAACATAAATACTTTATGGTGCACGATTGACATATGTTATTTTTTATTTCTTAAATGCCAAAAAAAGTCTTTGTTATTAAAACAAAAAAAAAACAAATCCTTACTCTGATGTCCCCGAACTTCTAAGATTATATCGCTATACTGCGAAGCTTTCTTATATCCAACTTAAACTTACTTCGTAACAATTTTGTGTCTCAACCCGTAAATATGTAGTAAGTAGTTTTAAAATAAATTGGTTTTGAACTTAATGACAAGGCAATAGTGTTCAAAACGAGGTGGCAAGCAAATTACATGTGCGAGTTTGTTACCAGGTCTTTACTCCGTATCGACGTCACCGGGTCCGGGCGGGGCTGCAGCGGGAGTGCGACTGTCCTGCGACAGACATCTGTTGGCCGCCGCACATAAGAACATTGGCGTCGGACCTGTACTAGCCACGCTCAAAGCTATACTCAGTAAGTTGTAAATCGACAAATTCATAATACATGACGAAATAGCCGTTTGATGTCTTCGTTGCCCTGAAGTCCGAAAGGCTCGAGAACTGTAAAGTAACATAAACTTTATATTCAATTCTGCGATACCCGCGCTAGCGTCCGCACTGAGCGGACCACCCTACAGAGGGCGCCCTGCTACGCAGGTTGTTTCGTAGTTTTTGAATTATTTACAAAGGCCCGTGACCGTCACGTTGCATAGACATTGACAGTCTTATATTAGTTTAAAAAAAAAATGTTTAAATGTTGTTTCGATAGTACTAAGGCTGATATCATATATCCGAAAACTATTGATTTATCGGTTTAGCTGCGCCCCGCGGTTTTCCCGCGTTACTCTGCTCTAGTAGGTCGGAGCGTAATGTTTTGTAGCCTATATGTTGATCCAGCTTAGAAAATATCCGTGTGCAAACGCAAAAAAAGACAAATACGTTATTTCCTTCAAACTTTCGCGTTTATAGTATTAGTAAGGATAATACACAAAATATTGTTGTTTTCGTGCTAGTGGTAGGAGACTCAACGGCTCGCGATGGTGGCAAGCCTGGCGGCAAGAAGTCTTGTGAACTGTCACACATACTGGGTACTAGTGATACAGTACCCACTGACGCACAACTTGATCTCATGTCGTAAGTACTATTTATTTTATATTATTCACTTTATTAACGATTTATTAATATTTACAGTTTGTCATGATCCTTGAGATACTCGATAAATGTAATTTTTAAAATGAATGCTACTTCCAAATGTTTGAAGGAATACTAGTAACTATGTACACAAAATGCGTATATTTAATGTAACAACTGAGTAAGTTTTCATGTTAAACATGAAACTGTAATGAAGCCATTAGAAATTTGGGATTGCAAAACTTGAAGTATAAAGTTGTTGTAGATAAGTGCGAAAGCAGTTTATCATAAAATATGTACTAAAAATTAATTGTGTATTGCTAAATTACAGATACAGGGAATAGTAGCAAGGGAAGTCTAAGATTCAATAGTTTTATATAAACATATTTGTAGTTGTGGATTTACCCACAAACTGTGGCACATATTTTGTCTTGTCCTCTATGCCCCGACAGCTGCTCGATGAGTAATTGCAATGAGCTACCTTAAATGTACTATGTATTGCAAGCTTTTGGGACGGACTTATATAAGAATTGTGCCTTCGTCACGTAGAAGAAAAAATGAATGAATGAGCAATCAAGGATCATGCACATAAAAACCTACATTGTTCTTATTATTATTTCAATAAAACTTAACGGATTTGTAATATTGACTCGCGTTATTTTTTTCTTAGGATGGTAGATTCAGAGATGAGTGGGGGCCATAGAACTCCTAGGTTTGTTTTATTTTATATTGAGTTACACGGTTGCACATTCCAGCCAGGACATGGCATCACTGTGTGCTGTCTGTTATATACTCGTTTCATTCTGACATTTTATAGTACACGTTTGGCGTAGCTTGGCTTAAATCATAAATCCTAACCTTTATTTAGTTAGCGACACATTTTAGACGTTGCGTAGTTGAAATAAAGTTTTAAATAAATTAACTGTCACTCAACTGAACCAATACGGTTTTAAAGTAAGCGTAATTATGTTGATAATTTTTATCCTCTTTATCTCTTATGTTTGATTCAATCGTTAGATAAAAAATAACAGAGGAATAAATTTGACAACAAGTTCTGTTAAAGTTCAAATTTATTATTTGAGGATTGAAAAGTCAGATCTTAGTATAGTGAAATAAAATTAAATTTATAAAGAACAGTAATAGATAAGAAAAAAACATTTATCCGAATTAGGTACACGATTTTTTAATTTAGTATTTCGACCTAAAAAAACAATTTTGAATGTCAATTTAAATCATTGTTTATGATAAAATTCGTGACCATTCAATAGTAAATTAGCTGTATAAACACAACACATAGAATAATTATTATATAGATAGAAATAATCCGGCCGGCTACGCCAACGCTCACTCGCTTCGCTTCTCTTCATATTGTTTGCTCCATACCGCTGGGACGTCTCAATGTGTAGTTGCTTCATCCTCTGTCTGTCAGCAGACCCTACATGGTTGTAACGTTGTGTCCTTCTACTAATTCAACTCTTTACTTACAAATTTAAAGCTTAGTTATATCTTACGCTATGTAAGAATGAAAAGAGTGATACAGACTGAAAACACGAAAGGGATAGACATACCCAGATACCTCAATATATCTAATATTAACGTATCTGGATATGTCTATCTCTTTCTCGTTTTCAGTTTGTTGATCTATTCTTACCATGGGTGTGCTAGTTATTTTATAAAACGTAGATTTCTGATTATGATCCAATATTATTGGTAAAGATTGTACATCATATTGCCAACGAAGAGACTAACTGAGTATAAGAAAACGTAGTATGTCATATATTTCATGTAATGTACTAGCTCATGAGTTAATAGGCAGTTATATGTTAAATCAGATGGTATTATTTATATAGAATACATTTTATTAGCGCAAATGTATTGCTCAATACACCAGTATTTGTAACCTACAGTATTTAATAATAATATTCTAGGAGCCCATCATTTTAAAGAATAACTCTATTTTATCAGAGATTTAATCATTTAATAAATATTATTTTAAAGTTTCTGTATTTCCGTAAATGTGGTACAATAATAATATCCATTTATTTAATATCCCCCCCCCCCCCAATAATCTTTACCAATTAATTAACAATAACAGCTATACTTCATACAAATGTACATAACATAATATATTGTAAGTAAAGAGTTAATGTCTGTCACCGCGATGTGTCGTCCGCAGGTTCACGTTTGTGTTAACAATCCGTTTGTATAATACTTCTCCTTCACACAGGTCTACACAGCGACTAATTCATATCTGTTTCACGTTCTACTGTACTAGTTTTATCTTATATAATATGTGTATATAGTTTAAGGGTAGTGTAAGAAGTATAGTAGGAATGTCAGCGCACATTACCATAGATACAATAGGGCCACTTGCCAATTAGTAACAATTAAAAACACATATTAAAAATTAATAACCTTTTTATTTGCTCTAATATTTCTTGATACAATACAATTGATACTGTTACGGTTGCAACACAAATATCGAAAATACGCGTTGACTTGCCCAATACTTAAAACGTCAGCTTACATATTATCCTACTATAATTATTACACTACTCTACAATCCTTCAAAATTTTACGAACTGTAAAAATCTGTGTACTTAAAACCATTGGGTGATTCGCTTACTCACGTTCAAAATTCACGACAGGTCATTTCAATAACAATGGGATACTTACATTGGAATACCTCGATGGTTAACTATAAAGTAGTTGTATTTAAGTTGTAACGAAGTCGGCAATGGTTGCAGGGGTAGCGGTGGAGTCGGATCAACTCTGTTGGATTCGTCGCAATCTTTGTCATCGTTAGCACGGAGGGTCCTAGCAGAGATATGCTCTGAGGAGTGGGTACTGCAGAAATGTTTGCAAAACCCTGATGAGTTGTATCAACCTGATATGCTCTTAGATCCTATGCTTAAGCCCAGACAGGCACAGAGGTATGTAAACTATCAGTATAAACACAGTAAATGAAAGTGATTATGTTCCACGATATTTAAAATCTTTACTTAAGAATACCTATTGAATTTACTCAATTTTTTTTTTCTATCATTTCATAACAGCCTTTATAATTCGTTTAATGACGTTAATTAACTATGAATATTTGTGATCTCCGTGACGTAGAGGTCTCAGAGATCGTTGGATCGATCCCCACGCCGAACAAAAAATCATTGTGTAAATTCTAAAATGTTTTTCCGAGTCGGGTTGGTTGAGTGACTACTGTCCGTGCCCCGGAAAGAACGTTAACACGTTCCCGATTGTTATAACATCATCTCTAATCTCATCGTTCTCTAGTAAGCGTATACCAGAAAACGGGCAGCAACGTTTCCTTGTGTATTACAATATGCACTGCGGTCACCACCCCGCCTGTCAAACGAGTTGACTACGGCAAAACTCTCCCTTCGAGGAGAAGGCCCATGTTCAGCAGTAGACGTAGGAAATGTACGGGAATACGGGCTGATGATAATAATGATTTGTGATGTTTATACTATTTTTGTTTTATTAGGCTTCTGCACATGATATGTTATCCAGAATCGGCGAGTCATACTCATCCAGACCTAGATCAGAAAACTATGATTACACGTTTGTTGGAGGTAATATTTCTTTATCATATTTAGTTGGCTTCCTAATAATTAAACATTGTGTCTCTATTATAGTAGGATTGACGTACCTAGGAAAACACGTTAAGCCGTTGATATCGTTTTTTTTAATTATTTTTTGGAACGAATCCCACCCACGCAGCAACTTCTGTAAGCTAGGATCAGAAGCACCGAGGCTCACCATCAATCCCCAAGGAGGTGAAAAGGTTTTACAAAGTTTGTATGAAAACATTGATGAATGAAGTCACGCGGATGAAGTCACGGGCAAAAGCTAGTTTAATATAAATCATTGGTAAATTTGTTATCTATTTGCTACTTCTAATTTCACCTGAGCGGTTCCTTTCGTCATCTCATAACATATGTGTATTTTCAGAATCTAGAACAATGGTCGTTACGCATGTCGTGGCTAGACCTACAGCTGATGTTCAAGCAGTTCGCTAGCGGCTCCAGCGAACTGAGCGCGTGGCTCGACACTGTTGCGCGCGCAGTTATCAACGTGTTCCAGCAGCCGGCGCCTCCGCCACCGGACAAAGACAGGTACGATGACTAGCTTAACTAGGAGATGGTTAAAATTACGAGTAATAACATAGACTACCTTTATTTTAGAACTTCATAATAAAAAAATGAAACGGAACGGAACGGATTAGTTCGTTGAAGTGGAAATGGGCAAGCTATAAAGCACGGAGAACAGATGGACGTTAGGGCCAAAAAGTTCTCGAATGGAGACCGCGGACCGGCAAGCGTAGTGTAGGACGTCCACCAATTAGATGAATGGATAATCTAGTTAAGGCCGCGGGATCACAGATCAACTAGAGTTCTATGAGGGAGGCCTATGTCTAGCAGTGGACTTCCTACGGCTGAAATTATTATGATGTTGCAAACCAAATTATACGACGGTGGACTGGGTGGCAACTATGTTTTTTTTTAACTTATTTTTGTTCTTCTTATTCGGTCCCCTAACTCTAACTTAAAGATTATCCCTGAATCACTATAAAAACTGGCCAAGTGCGATTCGGACTCGCGCACAAAGGGTTCCGTACCAGTTTCAAGTGCCTGCCTAGTTTTGATATCAAGAAAATAAAAGATTGTTGTATGGGAGCCCCCCTTAAATATTTAAATACTAGCGGCCCGCCCCGGCTTCGCACGGGTGGACTTTTATACCCTACCCCTGCCCTACCCTACCCATACCCTAACCCTACCCTAACCCTACCCTACCCCTACCCTACCCCTACCCCTACCCTACCCCTACCCAACTCCTACCCTTTTATCGTATGAAATACCTATACTCTTCAGGACTAACAATACAACAAACACTAAATAAATAGGTATTCAAGTATCTATCCATCATAGTTACAACGAACACAAAACAAAAAAATTGCCCTATAATTCTTAAGGATCGAGCGCGCATAATCGCATTCGGCCTACCTCCGTAGCGTAGCGGTAATTGGCTCGCTTTAAATCTCGGAGGTCTTGAGTTTGATCCCCACACCGGACATGAAATCTTTGTGTAAATTCTAAGATTTCTTTCCGGGTCTGGTTGGTTGAGGGACATCACTCCGTGCCTCGGAAAGCAGGTTAAGCCGTTGGTCCCGATTGTTATAACATCATCTATAATAATCGTATATCAAGGAAGAGGCAGCAGCGTTTCCTTGTGTGTTACAACATAATTCTGCGGTCACCAACCCGCCTGCCAAACGTGGTGACTATGGCAATACCCTCCCTCGGGAGGAGGCCCATGTTCAGCAGTGGACGATATACGTGCTGACGATGATGATGACCTACTAAAACTCAGTGAAATAAGTAGGTGGGTATACTTTTATCGTATGAAATACCTATACACTTCAGGACTAACAATACAACAAACACTAAATAATAGTAGGGGAGCCCAAGCGGGGATTTCGGGATTTACTAAAGCGCGGCAGATTAATATACAGGGGGATACCTTGTACCCGGTTAAGTACCTCCACAAAACATGAGGCCCATATATAAGGCCGCCCGTGAAGGATACAGGATCAGATTAGTAAAAAAAAATTGACCATCAGAAATTCTCGAGCGCGTCAGATTAAGGTAGGGTGAGTTAATTACATCCTAAAAAGTGTATATTCCACTAATCTGACAATTTGAGAGTGACGTAAAAAAAGGGGAGGGCAACAAAGTTGTAAAAAAAAAACGTCATCTCGACATTCTCGAGCGTAGCTAATTTTTTTTTTATTTTGAACGAAATAATTCAAGAATAATGAAAAATATATAATCTGACGATTTCCGCAAGCCGAAATAACAAAAATTCGTCGATAAAGTTAAATGCGTGCAGCTGCGTGATGCCTACGTTACCTTCTCCGAGTTTCTATTCCTCTCTCACTCTTTCTCTATCTATTAGTCTCTCACTCCGTCCCCACTCTGGTTTCTGTTGCCATGACGCCATCACAGCTGATCATAAAGACTCGTTCGTGGCATACTGTTTACAACGTGCTTCCAACGTTTTGGCTTTTTTTGCTATTTTAATATTATTTGTGTGAATTAAAGTTTATAAGTATTTAATATGAGTGACATTAATTTAAAATGTGTATTTTGTGGTGAAAGTACCTTACAAAAAACAATTAAATTTACGGTAGTAACATTAAAAAAATGTGTAAATATTTTGGAATATTGGAATATCAAATATCACATAAATTATATTTTGAGCTCAAAAATGTCATAAGTACAATTTTAAGCGCCCAGGAATGGAATTAGCGGGAAGTTGCGGGGATGGCCTTTAAAGTGAACCGTTTTTCTATTTTTTTTGTCAGATCAGGCGAATCCCTCTAGATAATCGTCAGATTATGAGACAGTACGTTTAGAACATAAAGATGAACCATATATATCTTAATCTGAGTATTTCAAAATGGCGAATTTTTTTTGCACATTATGAAAATGGCCGCGAGTTTGCGTCCCATCGAAATCGTCAGATTAGTGAATGAGAGCTTTTTTTTGGTGCACTTAACACTCCCTTAGAAAATCTGACGCGCTCGATTTTTTTTTTTTTTTTCATTATCAACCCTTAAATACAACCACCCGCATCATGCAAACGATCAGATTAACATACGTACATTATTAAAAATACGTAGGGCATTGATGCTATCAATATCTGACGCGCTCGAGGATGTCCATGCAACAGTTTTTTTTTACATATTTAAAAATCTATAGCCGCTTCCCCCACCGATGTAAAGGTATACGTCATATAACATTTTTTTCTTCTTATCATCTAAGCTTTGCATCCCAATAGGTCTCTACGACGCTCGAGTAAATCCCAATTTAGCCTTGTGGGCTCCCCTACTATAAATAGGTATTCAAGTATCTATCCATCATAGTTACAACGAACACAAAACAAAAAATTTGCCCTATAATTCTTAAGGATCGAGCGCGCATAATCGCATAGGCCTACCTAAAACACGCGCTGTTATTTTGCGATAACTTCTGAGTTATTCATTAAAAGTATATAGTGTAGGGGTAAAATAATCTGCATGAAATGCTTAAGAATATTAACTCATTTAAAATGATAAGGATAAATACTGAATCCGTCTGATTAGCTTTACAATTACCGCATTAGAAATTATCATTTTTCTAAGATATAATGGATATAGCAAGTTAACCTTGAAAGATAGACATATGCTATCGCAGACTTTTTTGTAGATCTAAAAGAGAAGAATATTTGCCACCATACATTGTTTTGTTATATCTCATAGGGTTTAGGCAGCGTTTTCGTTGAAAGCTCCCAAATGGCTTAATTTTTTCCGACACCTCTGACAAATATCAATATATATTAGTCAAATGTACACATAAACTAAACAAATCATATACGTAAACCTTCCGGAAGAATCGTTCTATCGATTGGTAACATCCGCATGAAATTCGATGTAGTAGTTTTTGAGTTTATCGCGAACAGACAGACAGACGCGGCAGGGGACTTTGTTTATAATATGTAGTGATGTAGTGATTGCGGTCGCCCGCGGCTCCGTGCGGATGTCGGTTACCGCTGCAAAAAGCCTACCCAGGAAAGACACGGTCAGCAAAATGATTCCCAGGTCAATTCACAGACACCGACATAAACATCGACAACGCAGTCATTATCCGCAGGCTGCACGGATTGTCTTTTTGTGGATGTTAAAGTTGTTAATGATGAAAATATAATTAATGATGTAATTAATAGGCATTTTAGGGATTAGGCATTTTAGGCATTTTCAAATGTCTGAAAAGAACTGTTGTTTAGCTCTGAGAAGAACTGTTGATTAGCTCTGAGAAGAACTTTTGCGTAGGTGTAGTTTTAAGAACGAAATCTAAAAAAAATCGCACGAAAATTATTAGACTTCGCAACGGGCCGTGCAGCAGAAATCGTAATATTTCAATTTCGCCATAACTTCAAAACCAAACGTCCAATTTTAATCATTCAAAGACCAAATATTATCTACATAAACTGTACTTAGTGATGAAATTTATTTTGATAAGGATTAATATCATGAGTAAAATAAACGCGTTTAAATGTAGTCCAAAAAAAATTCAAGATTTCTAAATAAAAAAATGGTCGTTGTGCCTCACTCGACATAGATAGGTATAGCGTGTCGCGGATTTTTTTGTAGATATTTATAACATCTATAATTAATTAGAACATTTTATGGTTCTATCTTTTGTAGTTTAGGCAGCGTACGCAAAATAAGTAACTTTTCTGGTTGATTTTTTACACCTTGTGTCAGAAAAACCCAAATATCTTACGGAACCCTATTTTTTTCCAAAAAAAAATTTAGCCTATGTTACTCGTGGATAATGTAGCTTTCGAATGGTGAAAGAATTTTTTAAATCGGCCCAGTACTTTTTGAGCCTATTCATTACAAACATACAAACATACAAAAATAGGTACAAATCTTTCCTCTTTATAATATTAGTGTAGATTAAAAATAGTATTTTAATAATATTGTTTTTAGTATTTGTTGTTATATCGGCGACATAAATACATCATTTGTGAAAATTTCAACTGTCTTACTGACGCGGTTCTTGAGATAAAGTCTGGTGACAGTCAGACAGACAGACAGCGAAGTCTCAGTAATAGAGTCCCGTTTTTACCCTACGGCTACGGAACCCTAAAAATGTAAATTTTCCAGGACGGGGACAGACCGTGGCGTGGTATCTACAAGCAAGTGGTCCGAGTCCGTGTGGCTTGTGGCGCCGCTGGTGGCCAAACTGCCTGCCGCTGTGCAAGGTCGCGTGCTCAAACAAGCAGGACAGGTAAATAGTATTCGAAAGTAGATGTTAAAGGACATGACACGAAAAATGGCCTATGAACCAAAACGCATGAAACATTTACTATAATTACTAGTTCTTTTAATATTTCAATAGAACGGACACTTTTTAATTTCGAAAACATTTTAAAAAGTATTCACTTCCGTCATAATCTTCGGTCTTACAGCCAAGTCTTTGTAACAACACACTTAATAAGAGTTTGACACATACAAGCGACAGTATACTCAACACTTGATATACGATAATGATTTTTAGTTACAAACAGTCCGCTATGATGTCGCGGATCCATAATACATAAACCATAACACAAGAAAGTGTTATGATTTTTTCCGAATTCTCAAAAGTGTCCGTTGTTTTAATTTAGGTTCAATCGAATATATACATTATCTGAAACCCGAAAAGTAAATACACCTCCCTGTTGGATCTTAGGCGAGCTATGTATGGACGACGAACAATGTCCTTTCATAAACTCGGATTTCATGGAGTCGAAAAGGTTAAGATTATTCATGACTATAAGTTAGAGGCATAGTTTAGTGTACTACTATCCTCTAAACGAGGTTAGACCTGTATCTTAAGAGATAGGGTTCTGCCATATGGTTCGTTATAGTAGTGATACCAACAGTTAGTAGGGAGTGAGACTGTGTCGGTACTATACATTAAATATTACATGTAGAGAAGTACTACTAAATAAAAAATCTTTGTGTAAAATCAAAGATTTCTGTCTGGGTCTGGTTGCTTAAGAGATTACCCTTCGCACGTAGATCCCGGTTGTCATTAAGTTGTGTAACAAGTATTGGTGGTATATATAATACATAATACTGCGGTCACTCAACAATAGTGCCAATTATGTAAAAAAGGCCACATTTTGCGATAATTTTCCAGAACAATCTCAAACCGTTAAAAAACGTCGCATTGTCATTTTTTCTCGTTACCTTAGCAACCTAAACATAAATTGTAGCTATAGTTTGCATCAAGCCACCAATTGCTATTGAAAATTGTATTTTTTTGACGTTTTGCTATTAATCTGTCATTAATTATCACTATCACATTTTTACGTAATGCATAATCTTGTTCTCACTGTATATACGCAGCCCAATTTAATGCCTTTGAAGTAATATTAATTTATTGTTATTTTTATATTATTTATATATCGTTGTTCTAGATATTAGAAAACGGTTGGGGTGCAGGGTGTAGCGGCGGCTGCTCTAGTGGCAGTGGCGGCGGGGGCAGTTCACATCGAGATTGTAAGAGTCATCAAAGTCCTAGTTATAAGGGGTGAGTTTTATTGTCTATACTATTTTTATATATTTAACTAGTTTCCCGCGCGTGGTTTCGCCTGCGTAGCTCCCGTTCCTGTGGGAACTTTATAAGAAAATATAGCCAATGTCACTCAGGGTGAATGTAGCTTTCCAATGATGAAAGAATTTTTAAAATCGACACAGTAGTTTTTGAGTTTATTCATTACAAACATACACAGACACACAAATACAAATCTTTCCTCTTTATAATATTAGTATAGATAACGACTTGGCCGATTTCAAAAATTCTTTCACCATTGGCGTAGCAGTTATGTCAAATCTAGTGACCCTGGACCATCTTGGGCTTTAATATGTAAATCGCTCTTTCCGGAGACTTCGACTAATATATTGTAACTGTATTTAATATTATAAATATTTCATCACTGCAAGGTGATTAGGTGTTCAATATTAAATCCACAGGTAAGCGTATAAAACAACGTATATTGTGGGTCAGCCAAATAGTTTTTACTAGTTGTAAAATGTCAACTCAATCGATTATAAAATATACGTTTCCTTGTGTGTTACATCATAATTCTGCGGTCACTATCCGCCTGCCCTTCCTTGGGCTATGTTCAGTAGTGATACGAGCTGATGATGATGATGATAATAAACTCTGTATTTTTTTCCTCATGTGGCTGATGGTGGGCTGTGTATTTGTTTACCCTCAGTTCGTCGGGCGGGGGTAGCGGTGGCAAGCGCGGTGTGAGCAGTAGTACCTGCGGCGGAGGCTGCGCGTGCGGCGGCGGGAACTCCGTCCGCCTCGCCAATGAACCGCTCTTGTCGCTCGTCCTCACTTGTCTCCGACATCAAGACGACCAGAAGGTAAGGAAAATACGGTACAAAAAGACATGTACATTTTGTATTTCATGTATTTATGTACACAAATATATTGAGTGAATGAATGAAAGGAGACTAAAAAGTAGAATTTAATGGGTGACTGTGAACGAAAGTGTTGTAATGGGAAGACCAAGGCGGACATTCCACATTCAAATTGAGGACCTTCTAAAGTCCTGCGAAAGGAGCAGTCAAAAGATAAAATAATTTAGAGGTGTCTAGATATTTCTCCCGCTTAGCTCTCGTTCCCGTCGGAACTTCATTACTAATATAGCCTATGTGATTCCTGGATAACGTAAGCTTTCTTAATCGGTCCAGAAGTTCCGGAGCCTATAGAATTAAAATTTACAGACATTCAAATCTTTCGTCTTAATAATATTGGTACAGACTACATAACGTATAAGTAAAACTTATTTTCTTTATATATATTAAATCAAATCTAATTCGTTAGCCTTGCTGTCGGCATCATGATGTAATAATATAAATTTTAAATAACAGGCTCAGAAGCACAAGGTTTGATGGGCCATAATACGCCAGAAACATTCGTCGTATGTACCTTTATCGTAAACGGGCACTTATGACCAAATGCTTCTAAATAATATACATCCGTCCTTATACTTGTAAGGTATATGATACTAGATATGAGATAAACCCCACTTTTGTTCCCCAGGAGAGTCTCCTGAGCTCCATCCACGCGCAGCTGCAGCACTACCTGACGCACGCGCGCGAGCACGAGCGCGCGGCGTGCGGCGACGGCTGGCAGGACGACGCGGCGCCCGACGCGCTGCTGCTGCGCTTCTCGCTGGCGGGCGGCATGTTCGACGGCATCCGCCGCTCCTACCAGCTCACCGCCGACTGGGCCGTGCTGCTCACGCAGCTCGTCGCGCACCAGCTGATCGATGCCTACAACAACAGGTATCTATCTATACTGCTGCGCTTCTCGCTGGCGGGCGGCATGTTCGACGGCATCCGCCGCTCCTACCAGCTCACCGCCGACTGGGCCGTGCTGCTCACGCAGCTCGTCGCGCACCAGCTGATCGATGCCTACAACAACAGGTATCTATCTATACTGCTGCGCTTCTCGCTGGCGGGCGGCATGTTCGACGGCATCCGCCGCTCCTACCAGCTCACCGCCGACTGGGCCGTGCTGCTCACGCAGCTCGTCGCGCACCAGCTGATCGATGCCTACAACAACAGGTATCTATCTATACTGCTGCGCTTCTCGCTGGCGGGCGGCATGTTCGACGGCATCCGCCGCTCCTACCAGCTCACCGCCGACTGGGCCGTGCTGCTCACGCAGCTCGTCGCGCACCAGCTGATCGATGCCTACAACAACAGGTATCTATCTATACTGCTGCGCTTCTCGCTGGCGGGCGGCATGTTCGACGGCATCCGCCGCTCCTACCAGCTCACCGCCGACTGGGCCGTGCTGCTCACGCAGCTCGTCGCGCACCAGCTGATCGATGCCTACAACAACAGGTATCTATCTATACTGCTGCGCTTCTCGCTGGCGGGCGGCATGTTCGACGGCATCCGCCGCTCCTACCAGCTCACCGCCGACTGGGCCGTGCTGCTCACGCAGCTCGTCGCGCACCAGCTGATCGATGCCTACAACAACAGGTATCTATCTATACTGCTGCGCTTCTCGCTGGCGGGCGGCATGTTCGACGGCATCCGCCGCTCCTACCAGCTCACCGCCGACTGGGCCGTGCTGCTCACGCAGCTCGTCGCGCACCAGCTGATCGATGCCTACAACAACAGGTATCTATCTATACTGCTGCGCTTCTCGCTGGCGGGCGGCATGTTCGACGGCATCCGCCGCTCCTACCAGCTCACCGCCGACTGGGCCGTGCTGCTCACGCAGCTCGTCGCGCACCAGCTGATCGATGCCTACAACAACAGGTATCTATCTATACTGCTGCGCTTCTCGCTGGCGGGCGGCATGTTCGACGGCATCCGCCGCTCCTACCAGCTCACCGCCGACTGGGCCGTGCTGCTCACGCAGCTCGTCGCGCACCAGCTGATCGATGCCTACAACAACAGGTATCTATCTATACTGCTGCGCTTCTCGCTGGCGGGCGGCATGTTCGACGGCATCCGCCGCTCCTACCAGCTCACCGCCGACTGGGCCGTGCTGCTCACGCAGCTCGTCGCGCACCAGCTGATCGATGCCTACAACAACAGGTATCTATCTATACTGCTGCGCTTCTCGCTGGCGGGCGGCATGTTCGACGGCATCCGCCGCTCCTACCAGCTCACCGCCGACTGGGCCGTGCTGCTCACGCAGCTCGTCGCGCACCAGCTGATCGATGCCTACAACAACAGGTATCTATCTATACTGCTGCGCTTCTCGCTGGCGGGCGGCATGTTCGACGGCATCCGCCGCTCCTACCAGCTCACCGCCGACTGGGCCGTGCTGCTCACGCAGCTCGTCGCGCACCAGCTGATCGATGCCTACAACAACAGGTATCTATCTATACTGCTGCGCTTCTCGCTGGCGGGCGGCATGTTCGACGGCATCCGCCGCTCCTACCAGCTCACCGCCGACTGGGCCGTGCTGCTCACGCAGCTCGTCGCGCACCAGCTGATCGATGCCTACAACAACAGGTATCTATCTATACTGCTGCGCTTCTCGCTGGCGGGCGGCATGTTCGACGGCATCCGCCGCTCCTACCAGCTCACCGCCGACTGGGCCGTGCTGCTCACGCAGCTCGTCGCGCACCAGCTGATCGATGCCTACAACAACAGGTATCTATCTATACTGCTGCGCTTCTCGCTGGCGGGCGGCATGTTCGACGGCATCCGCCGCTCCTACCAGCTCACCGCCGACTGGGCCGTGCTGCTCACGCAGCTCGTCGCGCACCAGCTGATCGATGCCTACAACAACAGGTATCTATCTATACTGCTGCGCTTCTCGCTGGCGGGCGGCATGTTCGACGGCATCCGCCGCTCCTACCAGCTCACCGCCGACTGGGCCGTGCTGCTCACGCAGCTCGTCGCGCACCAGCTGATCGATGCCTACAACAACAGGTATCTATCTATACTGCTGCGCTTCTCGCTGGCGGGCGGCATGTTCGACGGCATCCGCCGCTCCTACCAGCTCACCGCCGACTGGGCCGTGCTGCTCACGCAGCTCGTCGCGCACCAGCTGATCGATGCCTACAACAACAGGTATCTATCTATACTGCTGCGCTTCTCGCTGGCGGGCGGCATGTTCGACGGCATCCGCCGCTCCTACCAGCTCACCGCCGACTGGGCCGTGCTGCTCACGCAGCTCGTCGCGCACCAGCTGATCGATGCCTACAACAACAGGTATCTATCTATACTGCTGCGCTTCTCGCTGGCGGGCGGCATGTTCGACGGCATCCGCCGCTCCTACCAGCTCACCGCCGACTGGGCCGTGCTGCTCACGCAGCTCGTCGCGCACCAGCTGATCGATGCCTACAACAACAGGTATCTATCTATACTGCTGCGCTTCTCGCTGGCGGGCGGCATGTTCGACGGCATCCGCCGCTCCTACCAGCTCACCGCCGACTGGGCCGTGCTGCTCACGCAGCTCGTCGCGCACCAGCTGATCGATGCCTACAACAACAGGTATCTATCTATACTGCTGCGCTTCTCGCTGGCGGGCGGCATGTTCGTTTTATCAACTTTGTTATTACGTACTATGGTAATGTGTGGCTGAAGTGTGTTTCTTATTTTAGGTTATTGATAAATATACAGGTACTTGCTATATTATATTTGTGTCACACCTCAACTTTGATGTTACTGTTCATTTTTTGGTGGTTATATCATAAGAAAGGAATATGATGTCACAGCATTCATTTGTTTAATTGTTTGTCGTATGTCTGGTGTCGAACATTGTCATTTCATGAAATAACTACCAGTAACAATACATATTACATGTTAATATAATATTGTTAAATTTTACAGAAATGTTCTCATTAGGTGGTTGTCGCACCATTGCGTTATATCTTTCTATTGATATCTCTTGAATATATTACAGTAAAAAACTTTCTAATAAAGTTATTATTTAACTTTAGAAGGTATTCTATAACAACAAAATCCATTAGAAATCAGACAATCGCCGAGGTACTACTGAAAAACAAATGTCATGATAGATGAAATAAAGAAGCTTTGGTGTTGCAATCCTTGAAAAAAACTTGGCATTGCTGATGTCCTGTATATGGACGTGCGTCCCATTGCTCTCACCACCTTGCGTCGAATCTTTTTAATACCCATCTATATTTAATCTACTGAAACAAAATATATTGCCATGCATGCAAAACGGAGATTTAATAAAAAGAGATTACGTCGTACATCGCCTACTAACAACCACATCGAATCATGGCTGGGCAGACAGATTGTTACAATAAATTAACATAGTTTGTGTCGCAGCAACCTGTTCACTACCCTGATCGACATGCTTGCCACTCTCATCCACTCTACTCTGGCGGACGGGGGGGATGACAACAATAGAAAACATTACCAGAATCTCATGAAGAAGTTGAAGAAAGAGATTGGTGATAGACATGGTCCGTCTGTACAGTGCGTGAGGCAGCTGCTCCCACTGTCTAAGAACACTATTATAGAGGTTGGTAGTGCATTATTATTGTACCCTTAGTAAAAAAATATATTTATTTAAGTACAAACAAAATACACAAAAAATAACAGTAAAATTGTATGCTCTGCCGAAAAGCTCGCCATTTCAGTGTTGGCAGATAACTTCTAGCGCTGGTTTTCAATTGTAATATGAATAGAGATGACAACTAAACAATTCTATTTGATCCGTTACCTATATTACCAAAAAATATTGGACACTTATTTTGTGATTTATCAAATCAATAATAATTGAAAAAGATACGTAACAACAAAGTTCAGGAGTGGGAGGCTTGTAACGTCATTTCTTAGTAAAATTATATCTAGAAGTGACGTCACATGAAATTTCAACGCGCTGTATCTTCGTCATTTTTTTTTTACAAACCAAATAAAAACAATACGTGTCCAATATTTTTTTATCGTCATATATTGAAATGACGTAGTTTACTTTCTCCTTGTATTGTCATCAACACCATCGTAGAAATAATTGGCGTATACTTTTTTTTACCAACGCCGCAATTATTTTGTGAGTGTAAGAACCGCGGAGCCATGTCAAAATTTTGCATGTTGGATAGTGTACATGTTTAATACTATGCCAGTACCTTTTAGTACCTTTATTTAAAATATTAGTACCTTTGTGTAGTTCTACTTTATCGTATTTTTAAATGGTCCGCCATAATGACGTCAGGACCGCGGAGCCACTGCCGATTTACGAAATACCACAAGGCTTAACGAAGAGTTTAATGTAACAACCTTTAATACCTTGTGTATTATAAAAAATGGCATTTAAAATTTGCTTGTAGATGCCACCATCTTTAAATTATAAGCATTATTAAGCATAAAATCTCATAAGGCGCCTACAACTTAGGTCACATTAATATTTTTTATTTCACATTGCTATCATACATATCGAACAGGCGTGAATAAATAAAATGCTTATGCTACAAGCCAATTTTAAATGCCATTTTTTATAATACACAAGGTATTAAAGGTTGTTACATTAAAGTCTTTGTTAAGCCTTGTGGTATTTCGTAAATCGGCAGTGGCTCCGCGGTCCTGACGTCATTATGGCGGACCATTTAAAAATACGATAAAGTAGAACTATACAAAGGTACTAATATTTTAAATAAAGGTACTTAAAGGTACTGGCATAGTATTAAACATGTACACTATCCAACATGCAACATTTTGACATGGCTCCGCGGTTCTTACACTCACATTATTTTAGAGACAAGTACATCTTATCAGCTATAATATTATTTCATGCTGTGATCTTACGAAAGTAATTTGTTAAATAACGATAAATGCATAATTTTATTTCGTGAAGACTGAAAATAAATAAGCTTTCACTTTCATTTTCCACAGTAAAAGAATTTTAATTTAACCACTTGATAATTTTATATTGACAGATCATCGCCTGTGAGCCCATCGGATGTCTGGTGGATCAAAAAGGAAACAAAATTACTGGCTTTGACAGCGATAAGAAACAGGTAAGACTACAAACTGCTGCTGAGGAGAATTCTTGCAATTTAATATGTTTAGAACAGTGTGAAGGTCTCGAAGATGGTGGAGATAAATGAGTGGACTGTATAGTTTGCTGGTACAACTGAATTTAATAACAATAAACCGTATACATGTGTACAAAGCGGTGGCCCAAGGCGCAGTAAAAATATTCGCTTAAAGCGCGAGTGTGTGTGCTCCGTCGCCGTCGCCGCCCGTCGCCCGCGCACCACACCGCGGTCGCCCGGCCGCGCCGCCTGTCTCAGCGGCTCACACGCGCTGCGCCTGCCGCACCCGAAGATGTCGAGGTTCGGTTCTCGACATATTCCCGCCTACGTTGGGATGAATTTTGCGGAAGTTAAACATCTTGAGCTGGAAGAGGGCAAATATTATTATAAGCTCTCCGAATGTTGCCCCTTCTCGTCTTCACCTCAGCAACTCGATTGATGCCATCGACACCCGGATGAACATTAATGATTCTTCCTAATGGCCATAACAATGGTGGAAGAGTTTTGTCTTTAACGAGGACTACATCGTTATGCTTGAGCTCGTTGTTCGAGGACGTTAGCCATTTTGTTTTCTGCTGAAGAGTTGAGATGTATTCGTCTCGGAATCGGGCCCAAAAATGTTGTCGGATGTATTCTATTCGCTTGTAGCGCTCTGTGTAGCTAACATCCCTTTCCAAAACTTGTGGATGTGGAATTGACGTGAGTGGTCGTCCTATTAAGAAATGGGAAGGGGTGAGTGCGGAGAAATCGAAGGGATCAGTAGACAGGACAGTAAGTGGGCGAGAGTTTAAAATAGCCTCAATTTGAGCCAAGCACGTTGCCATCTCCTCATACGTAAAATGAACTACTTGTAATAGACGTCTAAGGTGATGTTTAGTTGAACGGACAGCTGCCTCTGCCATTCCATTAAAATGAGGACTATATGGAGGAGTAAATTTAAAATCAATACCTTCTTGTGCAATATCATATTGAATATTAGAACTGTTGAGGAATTCATATAGATCATTGGATGCACCGACAAAGTTTGTCCCATTGTCAGACGAGATGCTTTGTGGCTTCCCCCGGCGAGCAATAAACCTGTTAAGTGCGGCCAAGAAAGCTTCCTTCGTGAGTTCTGTAACAAGCTCCAAGTGAATAGCTTTAACTGACATACACACAAAAATGCACAGGTAGGACTTCAAGAGCCTGCAGCCTCGACCTTTACGATCTGCTATAAGCACTGGCCCAGCATAGTCCACGCAACAGTGTAAAAAGGGAAATTCTAAACTAGTTCTACTAGAAGGAAGTTGGCCCATTATGGGTTGAATAGTCTGAGCCTTATATCTAAAACATTTAATGCAGTTGTTTACAGTTGATTTCGCTAAGTTTCGCCCTTTTAGTGGCCAATATGTTTGACGTATATTAGACAATAATAACTGTGGTCCTGCATGTAATAACTTTAAATGGTACATACGAAATAATAGTTTTGTTATATGATTTTTACTACAAATGAGTATGGGATGCTTAACATCATAGCAATATGGCGAATTATCCAACCTGCCACCAACGCGAATTATTTGATTTTCATCTATGAATGGTGACAAACTTAGCAATCGATTATTGCTTGGTAAAGCCTTGCCAGCTTTTAAGATAACATACTCAGTGGGAAACATCTCAGACTGAGCTTGACGAATAATAATATTTAACGACTTTTGTAATTCTCGAGGAGAAAATGTGTCGGTAAGTTTATTTGTTTTATTTTTAGAATTATTTATAAATCGTTGTACATAAGCAATGATTCTTTGTAATTTATTAAAATTAGAATATTTTTGTAACGTATTTGCTATTATATTATTATTTTGATCATTGTGGGTATTTTTTGTTTCATTTGCAGCTAGACATATTTTTTCTTCACATTTTTGTTTTAGATTTTTATTTGTGTTAGGCATTTTAGGCCACATATCATCGTTTAATTTTAAAAATTGCGGTCCGTGCCACCATATCGAAGAATCATTACTTATTTGATCTGCAGATAAGCCCCGCGATACTAAATCTGCGGGATTTAATTTAGAAGGTACGTAGCTCCAAATGTGACCATATGTTTTCTCTTGTATTTCGTTTACACGATTACTAACAAAATGTTTAAATTGATTCGGTTGAGATGATAACCAACCCAAAACAACGGTCGAGTCGCACCAGAAACGACATTTTTTAATATTTAATGTTAATGCTGTTTTGACTTTGACGAACAGTCTTGCACCCAGTAAAGCTCCGCACAGTTCCAGTCGCGGAATAGTAACTGGTTTTATTGGCGCAACCCTATTTTTTGAAGCAAGTAATTGTATATGAATTTGACCTAAACTGTTAATGGACCTAATATATAAACACGCGCCGTAAGCATTCTCCGACGCGTCAGTAAAAACATGAATATCACTATTACAATGATCATTACAAACAATCCAACGTGGTATTTTTAAATAGTTAAGATATTTTAATTTATCAACAAAAGAAATCCAACGATCATTTATTTCTTTGGGCAGTTTCTCATCCCAAGAATAGTTTTTTGCCCACAATTGTTGCATAATAATTTTAGCTTCGACTATACACGGACCCACTAACCCTAATGGGTCGAAAATTTTACTTATAATTGATAAAATGTGCCTTTTAGTTGAATGTTTACTATGTTTAATATTTATTGAAAATGACAATTGATCTGAACTGGGTTCCCAACTTAAACCTAAGGTTTTAGATATTTCATTTACCTTTGTGTGTGTAAATTCGTGAGGGAAAGATGTTTCACAATTTGATATTGCCCGTAGTACGTCAAGACTATTTGACTGCCATTTTCTTATATTAAATTTGGCATCTGACAAAGTTGAGGCTACGCCTTTAGCTAACTTAATTGTGTCTTCGATTGATGAACCCCCACTTAAAAAATCATCAACGTAAAAGTCATTTTCAATGGCGTTCTTTATTTGTGGGTCACTGACCGTAGAAGCTAGACTTGTTAGACACTTAGTCGCCAAATAGGGCGCTGATGCTGTCCCATAAGTTAATGTGTTTAAAGTATATTTTTTCAAAGGTTGACTGGAATCATAACGAAAAACAATTTGTTGTAATGATCGTTGACTTGGATTAATTTCTATGGCCCGGTACATTTTCTCAATATCGCCGGAAACCACAAATTTATGCTGGCGAAAACGTATGATAATTGAAAAAAGATCATCTTGAACGACTGGGCCCACCATTTGTATGTCGTTCAATGAGACACCTGACGTGGTGGCCGCAGATCCATCAAAGACAGTGCGTAATTTTGTAGTGGTACTCGATTCACGAATGACACCATGATGTGGAAAATAGTACTTAATTTCGGAGTTATCCTCAGACGAGAATCTTTTGTTCTCCGTCATATGTCCTAAGGACTCATATTCACGCATAAAGTTTAAATATTTGTCTTTAAAATTAGGGTCACGTAAAAATTTTCTTTCTAATGAGAAAAATCTAATTTTGGCCAATTTTAGTGAATCGCCTAAGACGTTGATTTCTCGTTTTAAAGGCATTGACACAACGAAGCGGCCTTGTTCATTACGAAAGGTATTTGCTGCAAAACTTTGTTCGCATGCAATCTCTTCCACAGACATATTAGTATGTATAGAATCTAAGGTATCCAGTTCCCAAAAACGCGTAAGATCGGGATTAGAATCGCCTTGAGAAAACATACATAAATTAGAGTATTGTTGTGACGCTAAAACATGTCTAGTAACCAACCAGCCTAATTTTGATTCGCGTAACGTTGGTTTATTTTTACCTAACTCGATCGATTCTCTTCCCAAAATATCCCAGAAAATATCTGCATTCAAAAGTAAGTCTATGTTTGAAGGCGTGTTATATGTAGGGTCAGCCAATGTAATACCTAGTGGTAAACGTATACTAGTCACGTCTATATAAGATGATGGAATGAGTGGTGTAATGTTGGGGAAAACAGTACAATTTATATTAATTAAGTAATCACTACAAAGAGACTTTACTGTTACGGTGCAAGACTGTGTGCTAGTAGTAACGTGATTATTAAAACCTGATACGGCTGTTGACGCGCTGCGCCTCGGCAGTTGCAACTGGTCACAGTAGCTTTGAGTTATCAAATTAATTGCACTCCCGTTGTCCAGCAGTACTCTCGCGTTGTGTTCTTTACCATTCCCGTCTATCACTTGCACGATAGCTGTGGATAGAAATATGCGTGACGCAGTAAAATCTGTTATATTACCACTAGTAAGTACAACACCTTCATTAGCAGATTTAGAAGTGGAATTGGGTTTTTCGAGATGTAACAACGTGTTATGTTTATATTTGCAGTACTTACAACCCGTTAAATTACATCTGTTACTTGTATGTCCAGGACGTAGGCAATTCAAACAAACTTTTAATTGTTTGGCCTTTTCTATGCGAGATTCGATTGAAAGAACCTTAAAAGGTTCACAGTCATATAACGAATGAGATTGATTACATAACGGACATAATGATGAAATTTCGTTTTTTGATTTTATTTTATTGTGGGTAGAATTCAAATGATTTTCATGATCTTCCAAACCTTCTAATAAATCAGCTCGGTTTCTTAAAAAGGTTATAAAAATGTCTAAAGTCGGGCTATCATTTAACTTATTTCTATGTTCTTCCCAATGCCGAAAGGTTATTTTATCTAATTTGGAAGCCATCATATAAATAATTAAAGTATCCCAGTATTGAGTAGGCTGCTTTAATATTGTAAGCGCCCTTATATTTTTGGTCGTTGTATCAATAAGGTAACGAATAGACTTACAAGATTCTTTTTGAATATGTTCAAGATTAAATAAGGCTTGTACGTGGTTATTAACAAGCAGACGATTGTTGTCGTACCGCTCAAGCAATAAATCCCACGCTATGTTATACGTATCACTAGACACGGTAATATGTTTAATAACTAAAGCTGCACTTCCAGTAAGCGAAGCGCGAAGATAGTGAAATTTGTTAATATTGTCAATATGTTTATTATTATGAATGATCGAAGCGAAAACATCTCTAAACTCGAGCCAGTGCTGATAGCTACCGCTGAACTGAGGCAAATCAATTTTAGGTAACCTAACACTCGGGCCGGCCTTGAAATCCTCACCTGATTGTGCGTCATTGAAGCTTGCTGCAGAATCACGACGCTTAGCTGCGAGTAAACAGCGTGCACTTGCCACCAGTGCAAAATATTCATTCTCGAACTGCTCACGCTCCGAAGGCGACTCCTGATCCTCGCCGGACGATTCATCACAAAGCATCTCGATCTCATCCTGCAAAGTGTCGAAGTCACTGTTTAATGCTTCAATTTTACTTAGTCGGCACTCCAATTCAGCGATCTGCATGTCACTAAGCGCTGTGCAGCTTTTAAGGACATTTAAATATTTATTGAAAGTAGTAAGCTTAGCCTTCAACGAAGATCGTTTCTTTATTAAAGTTTTGCGATTATCAGGCATTATTAACGTTTGAAATAAAGAAAGAATATAAGCAGTTAAAGGTTAACTAATCTACCAATAACTTTAAATAAAAAGATTTTGAAAAATAAAAGTAACCGTAATTAGCTACACAATAGAACAAAGAAAACAGCTGGCCGATCGCACGTTGTTCGGGCCCGTTATAAAAAACCTGTTTATTAAAGACGGCGGCGAACGATTATGCAACAGCAACAACGTTATTAAAATAAAATGAATGCGCGTAATAAGCTTGACGACTATTTAAAATGCAAAAAAATGCAGAAAAAAAAATTAAATGACATGATGGCTCAATTGGGCTATTTTTGAAGCTAGGCAAGGAAGAAAACGGAAATATTTGGTATAAGAGATAAGCGGGGAGAAAAAAAAAAAGGAAAAAATGGAACGAACTCACAAAACGTCTTATCCAACCACTAATATTTGTCCTCTTCGCCTTTGTTCTTCAAGTTGTCCTCCGTTTTATATGAATGTGGACGCGCGACGTGTCGCGTAGCCTTCTCGAACAAAGCGGGTCCAAAATCCGCTCGTACAGTTTCGACAACGATGATTATGACGACGATTTCTGGTAGTTCTTCAGTTTCGCGAAGGACCAAAAACTGTTTAGAACAGTGTGAAGGTCTCGAAGATGGTGGAGATAAATGAGTGGACTGTATAGTTTGCTGGTACAACTGAATTTAATAACAATAAACCGTATACATGTGTACAAAGCGGTGGCCCAAGGCGCAGTAAAAATATTCGCTTAAAGCGCGAGTGTGTGTGCTCCGTCGCCGTCGCCGCCCGTCGCCCGCGCACCACACCGCGGTCGCCCGGCCGCGCCGCCTGTCTCAGCGGCTCACACGCGCTGCGCCTGCCGCACCCGAAGATGTCGAGGTTCGGTTCTCGACAAATAATATAGACGTGCTGGAATATTTTGCGGTGATATTTCCGGGATATAAGTATTAATGCATAGTAGTACGTTACGACAACCTCCGTAGCGTAGCCGTATTTGGATCGTTTTGAATCTTGGAGGTGTTGGGTTCGATTCCCACGCCGGACAGAAAATATTTGTGTAAATTCTAAGATTTATTTCCGGGTCTGGTTGGTTGAGGGACTACCCTCAGTGCCTCGGAAAGCACGTTAAGCCATTGGTCCCGATTGTTATAACATCATCTATAATAATCGTATATCAAGGAACGGGCAGCAGCGTCCCTGGTGTGTTACAACATAATTCTGCGGTCACCAACCCGCCTCCCAAGCTTGGTGACTATGGCAAATACCCTCCCTCGGAAGGAGGCCCATGTTCAGCAGTGGACGTTATACGGGCTGATGAACATCAGATGATGAGTACGTTATTCCATTTTTATTTCTTGTTTTATATAAAAACTTTCATCAGTTTGAGATACAATAACATAAACAATTTAATTTAATTTACAAGATGACGTAGACGTCTTGTAAATTAAATGGTATTGATAAACGTGGGTTGGAACCTCAAACATATAAAGTTCTATTTTCAGAGCAAAATAAGTTCATAGCTGTGTTTTTTACCATTGTTCATATACTACGTCTAGACTTAATACAAAAAATACAAATTAATTGTACTAAGAAGTCTAAATAATTCTCTTTGTGAAAGCAACTATTAATTTTCTTTATAAAATCGTACTTTATTAAATTAAACATTAACTTTACAGGGTCTTCGCCTAACGGATAAGCAAAGAGTATCAAGCTGGGAGTTGGTAGAAGGAGGTCGCAACCCTGCCCCGATATCCTGGGCGTGGTTCGCAGCCACCAAGATTGAAAGAAAACCGCTCACCTATGAAAATGCACACAGGTATTAAGTCTTTATTTTCAGTTTATTTATTGCTAGCTTCCCACGTGCGGTTTCACCCGCGTAACTCCAGTTCCCGTAGGTACTTCATAATTGAATATCGCCTTCTTCGATAAATGGGCAATCTAACACTCAAAGAATTGTTCTAATCGGGCCAATGGTGGCTGTGATTAGAGCATTCAAGCAAACGAACAAACTCTTCAGCTTTTTAATTATATAAGTATAAATTCTCGAACCACTGCTCTATAGACTAGGTAAAACTTGAAGTTTCGGAGTTCGATTGCCCCCGCGCAAAAATTGTTTATAAACCTAGATTACTTGGGTGTCATTGAGGGACTATTCTTGTGCATCGTGCAGCCGTTCGTCCCGATTGTTGTAGTAAAATCTTCTGCAAGACTAACTTATGAGGACATAGACAATCTCCGAATTAAGTTTTGGTTCAAATCTTCGAAGGATACGAATATATAGAAAAGACCCTATACAAACTGATGATGTATTAATATTAATCTTTTTAGGTTTTAAATTTGATCCCTTTAAATTCTGTAAAAAAGGAAAAATAAGTTGAATTGAAAAGCTTATTGAAATTATCACAGCTAATAATTCATATGGTTTTTTATAGGTTACTAAAGTACCACACACACAGTCTCGTCAAACCGCTGAGTTATTACTTGGAGCCACTTCCCTTACCGCCTGAGGATCTTGAAACAAATGATTCCAAACAGGTAAGGCTGACCCCACATCCGGCGTGCGCGTTGCTCGATCGTGTGAACGACAATAACAACGCGAGCGCTGAGCTCCCGACCCCGTCACCCTCTAATTTTGCAAACGTAAGTTAAATTAATTTTTGAGAATAATTCCATCCTAAATCCGTCATAATATGATCCTTTAACGTGAGGATTGAAAAATTAGCTCTTAGTTTTGTATTTGTTTTATACTAATAGCAAAGTAGTTATTGTAGCTGTTTCTGAGACAAACGTTAATGCGAATCACATATGTCATATGAGTGTGTGTTTTGACTATGCGAATAACTTGTTTGTTCCCGGTGACAGTGCCGTTAATAGGGCGGTGCCACCGATGCCCAGGCACAGGGCGTAGACTCTGGGGAGCGCAAGAATGGCTAGACCAGGCAGGACTATTGTTATTTTGGTTTGCTCCTAATTGCTCATAAAAAAATAGAGTTTTAGTGAGTGAGACACAGTGGTCCATTATACCTATCTAAAAAAACAACATCAGGGCGCAGTTATAGAAGTTTGCACAGGGCGCAGAAAAGGCTATTTACGGCACTGCCCGGTGACATAGTAATTTTTAGTGCGGGTTCCATATGTGAGCACCAAATCTCGTGTTAGTTTTTTTTTTTATAAAGATAACCTAGCACAGTTTTTGCACACAGTAGTGTGTATTCTTGTAAGTATTCTTGTTTACTTATTCGGGCATTGTTTCTTCCAGGATAATGGAAGTCTCGACTCAAGTCCGACGGGTGCGGGTAAAAATAGAACGAGAAATGCGCCTTGTAAGAACGTTAAGAAGTCTAAACCTACAACTCCGGTGAGTATTTTTTTAGTATAATACTTTTTTTTATACGTATTGTGTTTCTCCTACAATACCGTTCTCTTTTATAAACTGTAGTATCTGTAATATAAAGGTATAAATCGTAAATACTGAGAGTGAACTGGAACTTATTTCTTTTTGAATTCGAAGAAAATATTAACATATCTGGAGCTATTTAATTACGTGCTGAATTATTAACTCTGAATTTTATTAATAGTTGTAATAAATTTGTAAAATTCCGAATTTAAATTTCTGTATACAAATATTATAAAGGTAGGACGATTTGCCTTCAGTACTATCACAACTTAACATAAAATAATAAAATAAAACATAATCGCTGCTTTAAATTGATATAGACACAAAACCAAAAGTGTTACTTTACGATAATGAGTTTTAGTTACATGATGTTACAGATCAATTCGCGTTGAACGATAACCTTATTGTGTTAATTTCACTGAGTATTAGCAACGCCTAAAAAATAACGCTGTACACCCCCACGTAGGTGTCGGAGCAAATGAACGGCGCCGGGGTGTCGGGCGGCAGCGTCAACAACATGGCGCCCGCGCCGCAGCAGCAGCCGCAGTTCCTGCAGCAGCAGCAGCAGTGGTTCCCGCCGCCCGGACAGAACTACTACAACCCGCCGGGTGAGTATACGAGTATATACATTCTACCCGACTACGAAAAAGACAAAATGATTTGAACTTTGTGTGCATGAGGAGCTTCCCAAAATATGCGATGCCTTTAATAAGCATTTATAAGCATATATAGGGACAGACAGACATGTAGTGATATTTTTTTTTTAATAATCATTACTAAAAATTAAAATCTAAAATACGTTTTTGTATAACAACAAGTGCGACGTGAGGCTCCTCCGGAAGGAGAACACCGGAAGGAGCCTTAGATTTCTCTTTGGTTACGGAACCTTAAAAACAGTATCATCTATTTTCTGCAATAAAATTAAACTGTTATACTATTATATAGTCTCTGGTTATACCCACAACTAATACAAAATGCAAAAACAATGTAGATGTAAGAAAATCATATGTTGTCACTTCTCATTAAATCTCAAAAAAATAAATATATAAAAGAAAATACAAGTCGAATTTGTATTTGTATACGTTAAGTATATTGCGTTGCAAAATAACTTGTGATTTTTCTCGGTAGCTGGCGTAAGTCCGCGAAGCGTGGCTCCTCCATCGAACAACCAGTCGAAGCAGGCGCTCAGCAACATGCTGCGACAACGAGTGCCTTTCAACCAGATGTCGCAGATGCAAGTACAACAGGTAAATTGAAGCACATTATAATTTTTTATGATATAAAATACTATATTTAAAAAGGCCATCATCACTATCATCACTGTATTACGTCCAACGCTACTGTCACTGCTTGTAAACGCTGCTACCCATTACCTATTGTATACTAGGTAAGTCATAGACAATGTTATGATAATCGAGAGCAATGGCTTAACATGCTTTTCGAGGCACGAAAACACGTGTCTTATCATATAGTAAGATTTTTTTTAGATTTTACACAAAGTTGTTTTTTTTCCGGAGCGGGAATCGAACCCACGACCTTCTAGATTTAAAGTGCCACTACCGCCTACGTCAAAAAGTCCACAAAAGTATAATATATTATTTGATCTATTTTTAGGGCATGATACCCATGTTCATCAGTGGACGTTATACGGACTGTTGATAATATTAATTTAATTTAAAAAAATATTACATCGTATGTTGGGTTACAGACGGGCGGATACCCCGGCGCGCCACACCCTCGCGCTCCGTTCCAGCGGCAGCAGATGAGGCCCATGCAACCCAACCAGATGGGCGCCATGCAACCTGCGTAAGTTACACCAATCATTCGTATACAGACACATACAACTGTCTTACCAATTCCCTAAAGAAACTACCTACAGTTAGATGAAATACAAAACATTTTTTTCTTCATATACTTTATCTAAATGAAATAGAAAACGGACTTCAACCTTTTGAACCCCAATGTCGGCCACTATACTCGACCGTAACAAGTCACAGAAAAACACTAAATATATACAATAACAATATTGTATCATAACTTTTATATGCGTTATTGATACACCTAAACAAATTAATCTCCAATTATTACTTTATTGTACACAGAAAACAAAAATACATAACTCTTATTCAAATATTTCATGATAAAAAACCGATACCATATATTATGTAAAATCGTAAATCTAGACATGGAGATGCCGTTAAGACGTGGCTTCCAATCGTTTAAAGCCAAATAGCCAATGGTTGTAATATAATAATGTATTTAGTCGCATGAAAAAAAAAATACAATGAACATTCGTATTTGGTATTCAACAGTCAAATGAATCCGATGGGCAGTATGGCCGCCATGGGGCCCATGGGCCAAATGGGAGGTGTTCAAATGCCAGGACAAATGGGTGGCAGTCAAATGGCAGGAGGACAAATGGGCGGGGCGCAAATGAGCGCGGGGCAGATGGCTGGGGGACAGATGGGTGGTATGGGAGGACAGATGTTCGGGGGACAGTATGGTGGCATGCAGCAGGGGTATGGTGGATACGGTCAGCAGATGATGCAGGGTGGACAGCAACAGATGATGAATCAGGTGTGTTCAGTTTTTACAGTTCTTCTTAAATTTACCCTGTAAAGAGTTATCTATTGGTCATGTTGGTAACGTAATAAACCTATAACTGAAACTGTAAACCCATGAAAAAAGCAATAAATAAATTGAATTGAATATAAATATCTTGTAATAATATGCATTAATTTCAGTAAAATATGATTTTTCTTCCATCCCACAGGGAATGGGCCAGGGCGTAAACCAAATGGGTCAACAAGTAAACCCTATGAGTCAAGGAGTCAACACTATCGGACAAAACGTGGGCCAAATGAACCAAGGTGTTGGTCAGCCTTCACAGATGCCACAAGCCATGGGACAGATGAGCCAGAATATGGGGCAGATGGGACAACCTATGGGACCAATGGGACAGATGGGACAGGCCGGAGGAATGGCCGGTATGAACAGCCAAGCTGCTTCTATGGGACCGCAAGGGGGTAACGCGATGGGAGGATTCCCGGGACAACAGACATTCCAACAGGTATACACACGTTGATGACAACCTCCGTCGTGGATTCGATCCCCACACCGGACAAGAAATCTTATAATATAATAATCGAGGTACAACGTAATACTGCAGTCAACAACCCGCCTGCCAAGCGTGGTGACTGTGGCAAATACCCTCCTCCGGTAGGAGGCCCATGTTCAGCAGTGGATGTTATGCGGGCTGATGATGATGATACACGTTGATTATCCAATCTTAATATGTTAGATACATATTTTCAATGTTATCAATAAAACGCATGTTGACAAATTGTACAATTAATTAAAATGAAACAGTTACGTAAAATAAAATAAAAAATGCAGAATTCGTTTGTTAGTTGTTGTTAATAGTTCGTTAATCTCTGGAACTGCCTCGGATTAATTCCTTGAGGCATGAAATACGCTTCGATAAACGTGCAGCTATTATATGACAAACTTCTATTAACAATATCAATGTGATATTTTGTTTTCAGAACATGATGGGTGGACGTTCAAGCCAAGAAGCATATTTAGCGCAACAAAGACAGAATGCTCGGCCACCTTATATGCAAGTAAGTGTCACACACAAAATAAAAACGTAAAATTATTATTATCATTAATATATTGCTCATTAATTTTCTGTTAAAAGGCATTGCCTGGTCCAGGTCTTTTTTTACAAAGTAACACATTTTCTATTAGCAATACAGCTCTTTAATACTTTTTTTTAATTGGCGAAATCTTTCGCACAGCTCATCGAAAATAATTACTGCGTTTTAGTCCTAAGTCATCTCATATGACATAAAGTGTATAAGTTTAAAAAATGCTTCTGAAGTACTAGCTCTTCCGAGCGATTACTTCCGCGTAGAACACGTTCCTGTCGCCATCACTATTGCATCAGAAATAATTTGGCTTGCTACTGGTAAAAAAAAATCAAAATCAGTATAGTAGATCCAGAGATTACCCCCTACAACCACAAAACTTGATAAATTTTGTATAGAAGTATTGATTTCTTCTCTTACTTCCATAAAAGTGAATGTTATTTGCCCTCGTGTGAATGCCACTAATATTGTTAAGGGATTCACGACATAGTATAAAACAAAGTCGCTTCCCGCTGTCCCTTAGTATGCTTAGATCTTTAAAAGTACGCAACGGATTTTGATGCAGTTTTTTTTAATAGACAGTGATTCAAAGTTTATTCAAGGTTTATACTGGGTGACTTTTTTTACCGTCTTGAAAATAGTAGGGTGTGATATGTATATGAAATAGATACATACATACAGGGTTATTATCAAAAATCACCAACAACCTTTTGCGGGATAAAAGTACTCATGATTATGAAAAACTTTTACAATGGGAACAAACCTGTCATCGCGAGAAAAAAATCAGCTGTTGCATACATTTATGTTCACTTACCTCGACAAAATGTATGGAACAAACGATATTTTGTAAGGATTATTCATGAACTGGTTTCTTAATACAGCAGGCGCCAAACGTGACAATGGGTGGAATGGGCGGTCCAGCGCCGCCTTACCCCCGCGGCATACAACCTCAGCAAAGTGCGCAGTACCAGCAACAGATGACGCAGCAACGCATGCGGCAACAGCAACAAATGCTGGTCATGCAGCAGCAGCAACAGCAACAAGGCGGCCCGGGACTTGTGCAGCATTTACAGAGGCAGCAGTATCAGCCTCAACAATATTAGACTTATTCACTATACGTGTTCAATTGTCACATCACCCAATAGCAAAAGTTATTTTGTTGTATTTTATTCAAGTTTTTGATAAATCACTAAGACAATTTTTGGTCCGACCAAAGTCTCAATTGGACTCTTTCATACATACACGATGACAATTTTATACGATGCATTTAATTAATTTTATAAAACAAAATGATTTTTAACTGAAGACACAGACAAATACACCACCGAACGAAATGTTGGCCAAATCCATTATTGTTTTTGTGTGGGTATAATGCAATTTATTTATGTGAGAATATATTGTGAGGCAAAGATCTTATAGTAGATGGATACATATCGGGTAATTCAAACAAACATCCCACCAAAACAGATCCATAATGCGGCAATTATAAAACTTCTAGTTTTTATGAATTTAGATGAAGTATTAAAACCAATTAACTATATCAATATTATAGATAAACTGGTAAAAATGAGACCCATTTTTTTATGACGACTACATGTTTTATACAAGTGGCGAGTAAAATCATTTGGAAAAACTAATACTTAAACGAATATTTTTTTGTGTTTGATTGATATATCAATATAATTTTAAGATCGAATCAAAAAGAATATCAAGTATAACTTTCTTATGAAAGTAAACATTACGCAAGTTTCTACAATCTTGCCGTCACTATTTTTAAAGGAACGCGATAAAAGTCTTTATCCAAAACAAATACCCTAACTTACTTTCTAACTATAAAAATGCTTTATTCTACTACATTATCTTTTGCGTGTAGTATAGCCGATCATTGCTTAGGCAAATTGCTATCTTATGTATTTATATTTATTTTTAGTGATATTTTCATGTCTGAGCTTTGTTTTATATCATGCCTTGTAGAAGACATTTCTAAATGAATCATTAAATGTGAGTTCTAGGTTATCATTGTCTATTATAATCTCTAATAGTATTTGTACCAACTCATCGTGGTAATGAAAATGTACAATGATTTAGGGAAAGTTAAATGTCTATTTTATATATTGCGGTAGATTTGTATGAACTCACATTTGTTAATAGTTTATAAGTTCAATTGTAAATAAACGGTTCATAAAATATAAGGATAAATTAAAAATATTTTATCGTTTTATTTCTTACAGAATATTATCATGATCTCCCAGCTCTAGCTCTAGTAATTATGCTTATCCATTAAGTTTGAATAACATGATAACACATTAACGGTTTGAACTGTAATTGGACATGTATAAAACTTATCAAACACATAGTTGCCAAATTAATGTCCAAAACTAACTCTAAAGTAATTCTTTGCCAATTCTGAACAGTGCCATGACATGACTATACAACGTGTTAATGAAAAAGCGCAAAAGCTCGGACAAACCAACTTAATTTTTATTATATAAGATTTATGTAAATAATTTAATTTAATTTTCGCATATTATTTACGAAGATATCAGCTATTTTTGTTTTTTTTTTGTGTTTGTTGCAAATTAATAAATCAAGAGTAAGTTAGTATAGATACTAACTTACTCTTGATTTATTAATTTAGATAGTTCATTCGCTTCTAATAATAGAGTTAAGTAATGATTAAACAAGGCGTAATTGAAATATTTTTTTGGTTAAAATTTGACCCTTATTTTTATTAGTGGAATCGATTGAACAAACTAATTTCAGGTTTTGCGCTTTTTCATTAACACGTTTTATATTTGGATTTTGGACAAGGCAAACTCATTGAACGGTGGATGATGTGATTTAGTGCTGGAGGCAAAAATTATGGGTTGTAAGGAAATTAAATAAGTAATTCTCTTAAATATACATGTCCTGTCCTTTTATGTGCTAAAATACGCACAGGGTTAATTCGCTCGCCCTATCTCTTCACATTTGTTACAATTAAGAATTTAAAATATCCAAAATAATTGATTTCACCGTTTAATATTTGTTAACCGTTTAATATATGTATCTAAGTATGCATATACATACTTAGATACATTTGTTTTTTTTTTAATTTCTAATAATACTATTATTATAAAGAGAAAGATTTGATTATTTGCACTGAATAGGACATTTTAATAATTGTTTCATTAGACAGTTGCGTTATCTAATGATTAAGTTTCCACGGGAACAAGAGCTACGCATGTGAAACTTTATTACAAATTTATTTACGAAAACTTATTTCTATGAAAGAAACGCACATAGAATGGAACGTTTGTTTGTTTTGACATTTGCTTTCAAATTCAAATAATTTTAAGGTTATGTTTTGGTCTTTTAGTAAAATTTATTTTGATGAAATGTTAAATTATATGAAGTTATATAGGCCTGGTTCAATAAAATTTGTATTAAAGGTTTACAATAACGAGTATTTAATTAGGAAAATACACAATGTAGGCCTTAATGATATACCAAAAATAAATGTGACTGACATTCGCAAACTACTTCGCCAAAAGGGATTTGCTGTTCAAGATGGGTTCACTGCACTTACTACAAAGTGTTCTGTGTGCTCCGCAGATGAAAAAAACGCTGACAGTAAAGTATATGTTAATAAAACAACTGGTAAGTTTTTGTAAACATAACCTCAACTCTATGTATGTTGTTCTATGCTTAGTCGTAATTAAAAATGATTTGTATACCGCCCCTAAGACTACCTACTGACCGTATGTATATTAAAAATAATAATTCCAATTCAAGAATTTATAATTGCCAAACCTTCCCTTTTTAATACAATCAAGATTTGAATCAGTTTCATATAAATTAGTTTTATTTTGATTTAGGCAAAACTAAGATCCTATTGAAAACCCGTTTACTGGTAAATTATATTTAAATACACATAACCAAACTCAATTTGCAATATTAAATATAATTTATACATATTACATATTATTATGTTATCAAACAAAACCCACTGCCTTTTTACATTAAACAAAAAGGCAATTACAAACTATCAGTGGACCTAAGAGTTTTTTTCGGGTCTCCCTTGTTTGACCGAAAGGAATTTGACAAATTTTCACTTCCCAAAAAATCTTTCGCATAATTTCATTTAAAATAAAAAATAAAAATCATTTTTATTTACGTAAACCAATTACAGGCACTTGTAAATCGTCAAACATTATTTGAAAATTAATTATTATTTATCTTAAATTACATTTCGTCAGTGATATTGCAATACCGCGTATGTGACAGTTGCTACTAAGGTGTGATTTCATATGTCAAGAAATATGTTTTTTCTTTATCTTTTAGGGCAAAAAATATAATTTGCTATATTTGATTTCAACCTTATAAGCTATTGTCACTTACGCCGTATTGCAATGTCACAGACGATTTGCTGTTTATTTATAAACCTATTCAAATTACTTATTTATAATTAAATTAATTATTATAATTAATGTATATTGTCGCTAGGAGGCAAAATGCTTGTTCTGTCTATATTATGCCAAAACAATTGTCATTATTTGGGTGGACCATGAGCATATAACGACGGACGCGCTTTAATGCTACCACCGGATCCAATGCGCCCCAACTGAGAAGATCCGGCGAAACAAACTCAGTGAGTTACTCTACCACCGGTTTCAACACGGCCCACATGAGGCGGTCCGGCGAAACATACTCAAATGGGCAATTACGCGGGGTTTAGGTCCAGTTATTTTAAATTATATTTTAGTAGGCACACACATTTATTGCCCTAACGGTTGTCTTGTTATTATTTGTTTATTTTTGCTCAATAAGATTGAATGATATTGAGACAGAAAATTTTAACGCAAACCTAATGTTTGGGAAATGAACGTTTAAACTATAACTTATTTACCAACTAGAACTTTTAACATTTTTTATTTTGTCAAATATTTCAGTTGGAATAACAGTTTTTATGCAAAATGAAATAAGCCAACCACAAGCCAACAACCAACGGGTAACCTACTAAAAACAATCTCTTTTTTCTATTAATGCAAAACCTAACCATCCCATTTTTTTTAAAGAAGAAATTAATTGAATCTACATATTTGAGTTCCAGGTAGATGTTTATTGTCTGAAGATAGTTTGCTGTAATAAATCATTTGATTAAAGACCAAATGCCACAATGACATTATACTTGGTAATATTTTGCCAAGTAAAAATTTGACCAAATGAAAATATGCGTATTAAAATCATTTGAAATATTGCAATGGTATAAAAAAAGGTTGCTAAAATTAGTTTGGGTAATGAAATTTTGTCTAAATCTTTTCGCCAAAACGGCAGGCACCCATTTTTTCCATAAATGGGTGCCTGCCATCTAAACTGTAGACTACTTTACTATTTAAATACACATTTAAATATTTTTTTCCACAGGGTACTTCCTATGTCCTAAATGTAATGTCCATGGTGACTGGAATATTCTAGAGAGGCTTGTAAAAAAAGCTAAAGTTGAAACCACAATAAAAGACTTTGTAGAGAAATGCCAACAGGAAGCAGACAAATTTCAGAAAGATTGGCAAACATTAGTCACTGACACTAAATCATTGAGTGGACTTAATGAAAATGAATTAATAGACTTATTTAGGTTATTTGAATATCCAGTAAGTATGTCTTTGAATTTATTAAATTATTATTTTATTGAATTAAATTTAATAAAATAAAACTTTATTTTATTCAATTTTAAAACGACTGTTATTTATTTTTAAATTTTTAAGTAGATGTAAGTGTGTGACATCACTCTGTCACAAAATCTTACAGTTATTATGATTTTTTCTAAGTTTTCTTTAGTGCAAACCTTGTCCTCAGAAATAATAAAATAAAGATATAATCAGACAAATTAGTCAAGTCATTATCAAGTTATGAGTTTTTTTTTTCGGATGGTCTTATGTATTTAGCCCTGATGCTTTTGCTACTTCACCGGGCATAAAGGCGAGAAGAGCTCCAGCCTAGATAAATGGTTTAAACACTACGAAATAAGTAACCTTTTCAAGAGGGCTTACCCTGTGGGACTTGGACCTCGGCTTAGGGTGGTCGCTGACAGGGAAATTGAGGGATTATGGCTGTCGGTCTACTTTACAGTTCGCGGGCCTCTCGGACTTCGGGTCTACGAGGGCTTCAGAAGGTTCTTAGCAAACTAAGGGTCGGGAGGGCGAGGGGGGATCAATTTATGAGTGTACATACAATTTGGCGATGCATTTTCATTTATAAATAAACATGTAAACAGACAACTGTAGATAAATAAAAAAAAATCTTTGCTAATTTAAATATTCTTACACTCATATAATACCAGTGCCATTATAGTAATATGCTTCTGTTGATGAAATAAAAAAAAAAGAAAATAATATACTATAAGCTAATTCAATTACTTATCAGGATTATTTATTATTTTAGTTCCACCCTGAAGTCAACAAGTTACTGTCAGAAGTAAGAGTGTCGTCCGATCACACAGTATTATATTTTCCTTTAAAAAACTCGCTAGATATAATAGTAGGCTATCGTAAAGTACAAGCGGGGAAGGAAGATGAGATAATGAATCATGGACTCCATACTGCAGGGTTATTCACATGCAGGGTACCAAAGGTCAGTCGGAATGACCAAGCAGTGCTCGTACCAACTATACAAGATGTATTGCATTTAGCTTCACAGAAAATACCTGGTAACTATGTTTTTATTTAATATCATCACCTTCATCAATAGACTACAAAATGATCACAAATGGCCGTAGCCCAATGGCTAGGACGTTGGACTTGTGATCTTGAGGTCGCCGGTTCGAACCCCACCCATATTGCTCTAACGACGTGAACCCACTCGTAACACATACATTTTAGCTTAGCACGACGGGTTAACAAGACTACTAGTAGACTGCAAAACTCTGCTAGTAATGTAAAAATATATATAATATATATATATATATATATATCATCCCATAAAATGTCTGCTGCTAAACATGGGCGCCACATTTTTTGAGCTTTGCCATAGTCACCAGTCTTAGCAGGCGGCTTGGGGACCACCGTATTATGTCGTAATACACACGGAAATGCTGCTACCCGTTCCTTGGAATACAATTGTTTTAGATGATAATCGGGACCCACGGCTTGATGTGCTTTCCGAGGCACATAGGGTAGTCTCTCCACCAACCAAACCTGAATAGAAATCATAGGTTTCAGACAAAGATTTCTTGTCTGACGGGATCGAACCTAAAGACCCCCAAACTTTATGCGTGACTTATACCGCGAAATGGAAACAAACACGGAAACAAACAAATGTAAATTAAATTAAAAACTATTTTAGGCACTTTAATATGGCTGAGCAACTGTAGTCTACCCCCCATAGTGCTGCCCTCTCTGGAGAGCTACCAGAAGCTATGTCTGTGGGGCGACTGGGACAATATGCGCTCCGTAGCTGAGAAACTAGGAGAACAAAGATGCAGATTTGTAAGGTGAACGCCTTAAATATTATCAATATAATTTAAATGCACTTGTACCTACAGCTACAAGCAAACAAGTAATCTTATGGTACCCACGAGATGGCACTAGGAAACAAATTCACCCAATAACGATATGGGAAGATGACCTTCGCCTGACCCTAGGACCATATAGGACAAGGGTTGCAGCTAGTGTTGCCAGGTCCGATTTGTTTTAAATCGGTACATGAGGTTAAAAAAATCGGGATATTGGGATGATCGGAACAGTAAACAAAAAACAAGGGGTTTTAAAGTCTGGGTTTAATTTATTGCATTTTAATCTACTAGTGCAAGTATAGTATTATATTTATTACTTAAATGAAACAATTCTTTTTTTATTAATCATTTTTTGATTAATCGGGACATTTAGCGTCCCAATCAGGTACAAATCGGGACATTTAGCGTCCCAATCAGGTACAAATCGGGACATTTAGCGTCCCAATCAGGTACAAATCGGGACGCGTCCCCAGACCCCTGAAAATCGGGACGTCCTGCGCAAATTGGGCACCTGGCAACACTAGTTGCAGCTGACAGAGTTCAGTGGAAAGAGTTGGAGGAGGTTTTTGCCAAAAGGCACACCGATTGCGAGATACTATATGATAATAATATGTTGTATTGTATTAGTGTAAAAATGTAATGTTCGAAATTCGGAATACAAGACTATATTACTATTATTATTGTATGTCTTCACCATTATCTCGGAGCTATAGAGCTCCGGACCTTTGGAAGGCATACGGGGGGCCGAAGCCAACTCGCAGAGGCCCTTCAGACAAGTTTAATTTAAATGTTGTATGATACCAACCGACGATTATCCCTGTACACACTATAAAAATGCATCCAAGGATAATCCCCGGTTAGTGTAATGCTATTGCATAATATGGATCTAAACAAAATGTTGGCCTATTGGTATGGGTGCTAGTGGTTCAAGAATACTGGGTCTATGGAAGGACTATGGCCCCTGCCTAAACAATGATAATATCATGTAAAAAATGGCAGGGGGTTACTTGCCCACACGATAGATGGGCCCCCGAAAACGGCCGCTAGCATGCAGCAACAAGGGGGCAACATGGTCTGAGGGGTTAGAGAAGCAGAGGTCCGGGCATTCTACCCGATCATTGGCTCCCTGAGGGTCCAGCCTCACATGCCCACTAACCACTTACGGGATACTTCCTCCTCCGAGCATCTCTGCTCTTGCGACTCCACTCAAGCCGGCCAATTCAGGCAAGCAGGATGCGGGAGATCTGTTCCCCGTCATTGTTCACTCAAGCCGGCCAGTAAAGGCAAGCTGGAGATGAGGAACAGGACCTTCTCCCGGGAGTACTCGGGTTCGTGGGGACGCTAGTTCCCAACAGCTCGCCATAAGCAGCCCTGCGTTGACGGTTTGCACTGGAAGAACCAGTGGACGATGGGGTCGTCACATCCCGACGCCTTTTTATTATTATTATTATGTATATTTAGTCACATTCTATTTATAGACACAGTACAATTTTAAACATAGTATATTATAGCTTTCCGCATGCGGTTTTACTCGCGTAGCTCCCGTTCCCGTGAGAACTTCATAATTAAATATAGCCTATGTTACTCCTCGATAATATATTTTGTAATGGTAAAATATTTTTTTTAATTAGTCCAGTAGTTTTGGAGCTTATTGCAAACAACCAATAATATCTTTCCTCTTATAGAGTAAGAGAACGTGATTGTTATCTCTCTCTGATTAAGCATGGGCCACTGGTCACAACCAGACGCAAACAGAACGCCGCCACTGGTATATTTCCTGTAGTTTTCGTACATTTTATATGGACTTGCCGAAGTGGTTAAATGTGTGTGGCCGCCACAGGGCCACTAAGACCATCATCATCATCTTCATCAGCCCGTATAACGTCCACTGCTGAACATGGGCCTCCTCCCGAGGGAGGGTTTTTGCCATAGTCACCACGCTTGGCAAGCGGATTGGTGACCGCAGTGTTATGATGTGATACACAGGGGAAACGCTGCTGCCCGTTCCCTGATTCGCTTGTTATAGATGATATTATAACAACCGGGACCAACGGCTTAACGTGCTTTCCGAAGCACGGAGTGTAGTCTTAACCAACCAGACCCGGAAAGAAATCTTAGAATTTACACAAAGTTTTCTTGTCCGGTGTGGGGATCGAACCTACGACCTCCGAGATTTAAAGCGAGTCAATTACCGCTACGCTAAGGAGGTCACTAAGACCAAGTCCATTTAACTACGTTTGCGTTGATGCGCCAATATAATTATTACAGACCAACAGATGGTTTAGTAACTGCAACAGAAGCAGCAGAAGCGGATCTTTCTCTCAAGGACCTCGTCTCCGAAGCTAAGCCAGCCGCTCACCGGTCGATCACCACGTTCGCGGCGCTCCGAGATGATGTGTACTTTGAAGTTACTAACGTGGATAAGGTATGACATAGACTGCCCAGTTACTTAGACTGTTTAGATTTGTGCCCAGGTAGTGGCAATTATGATAACTTTTATAATATTAAAAGTAGCTTCCCGTGCGCAGTTTTACTCTCGTAACTTCACAAATTATATAGTAAAACATTCCTCCAGGACCACTCTATGCATTGGAGAAAAAAGCATGAACATTGGTCTAGATGTTTTTTGAGTTTATCGCGAACAGACAGTTGGACATATATTGATAAAATGTACCTACTTTTTAGGCTTGTTAGCTTTCTAACTACAAAACATTAGCTGTTTTATGTTCACATTAGAAAGGTAGATATAATAACAGCGGCGGAGGGGATGCGTATACATTCCCCCCTGGTAAAAAAGGGATTTATGTTATAACAAAATATTGAGCAATGTTCATTTGCATGTTATATTTACGTTAACATTTAGGACACAGCAATTGTCAACAATAGGCATGAGAATAAAAAAATCTATTAAGTCCGTCAGTTAGATTACCAAAAAATATTGGACCCGTCATTTTTTTCGTTACTCAAACAAAAAATGAAGAAGATACAGCGCGTTGAAATTTTGTTTGACGTCACTTCTTGGTACAATTTTACCTAGTAGTGACGTCACAAGCCCCTATCTCCTAACCTTTATAGTTTGTTGTTGCTCTGTATCTTTGACAATTTTTATTTATTTATTAATAAAAAAATACATTTCCAATATTTTTTAGAAATCTAAGTGACGGACTAATTATATTTTTTTAGTCTTCATGCCTATTGCTGTGTCCTAAATGTTAATGTAGGATGCTGATATGACAATTGATTGTCATAACAGCATTGGATTGCCATCCGTGCGGGTTTTCCCAGATTTGTCCTAGTTTAGAACACGTCCGGGGAGCGTCCGGGCCGGACTTCATTAATTTGTAGTCTGGTTTAAAAAAATTAAAGTCTTAAGCCACCCGCGGCACTCGCACGGGACCGAGTCCTTATGTTTAAAAAATCCTTTTGACATGTACCATAACCCGTACATGTCAAAAGGATTTTGACTCTTTATCCGGGGTTTTCACGCGTCTTGTCCTGATTGCCAAATTTTAGAGATGGCAACCCTATATCAGCATCCTATCATGTTCTGTAGTAGACGAACACACCACCCATCGTCACGAAATATTATAAAACAAAGTCATTCTCAGTATTTGTCTGTCTGTCCGCAATAAGCTTGTAGCGACACCTAAAGAAGCCGCACAAACTATTTAAAAGACTAGCAGCCTCTAGAAACAAGCGTAACAAACTTTCTATATCGCACAATACAAGTTCGCAATCCAATGTTTTAATGGGTAGCCTTTAGTTTAAAGAATTATTTCGGGATCGTGCGCGAGATTCTAAGCAAAGCAGTAATACGGAAGGTTTTCTTTTACCTACTTTCAATAAATATTACTAATATGTAGTAGGTATGCGTAAATAATTAAGTAGCGACCCGCCCCGGCTTCGCACGAGTGCCATGCTGATATATTATACATATAAACCTTCCTCTTGGATTACTCTATCTTTTAAAAAAACCGCATCAAAATCCGTTGCGTAGTTTACATACATAGATACAGACAGACTGTGGTAAGCGACTTTGTTTTATACTATGAAGATCTATTAAAATGTGTTATAAAACTTAACCCTTACGCAATGATATCAGGTACGTGGTCTAAAATGGAGTCGGTTTCCCGCGCTTACCCGCTTTCTTGGCGGACACCGGCGCGGAGAGCTCACGGTCCTGACAGGACCAACGGGGTGCGGGAAGACCACGCTCTGTGCCGAAATGTCTCTTGATCTCGCACAACAAGGGGTAATTTTATTTTTTATTTTTACACGATCTGTTCTTATAAGTTCTTTGATCTCGCCCAGCAAAGGATGAGTTTTATTTTATTTTATTATACACACTGTTCTTATGTGTCTTTTCATCGCCCAACAAAGGGTAGTTTATTTGTTTAATTTTGTAGTTACCCGCAACTGATAGGTAATAATGGTGTGACCACTTGCTGAAACACTATCGTCACTGGCTAATGACCTATGGTCTAAGCTTATCCAGCGCGAAGAGTAAATAACTAAGCATTCAGGGAATGCATACCGCCTAAACAACGACAACCTCCGTAGCATAGCGGTATTTCGTTCGCTTTAAATCTCGGAGGTCGTGGGTTCGATCCCCACGCCGGACAGGAAATCTTTGTGTAAATTATAAGATTTATATCCGGGTCTGGTTGGTTGAGGGACTACCATCCGTGCCTCAGAAAGCACGTTAAACCGTTGGTCCCGATTGTTATAACATCATTTATAATAATCGTATATCAAGGAACGGGCAGCAGCGTTTCCTTGTGTGGTACAACCTAATACTGCGTTCACCAACCCGCCTGCCAAGCGTGGTGACTTTGACAAATACCGTCTCCCGGGAGGAGGCCCATGTTCAGCAGTGGATGTTACATACGAGCTGATGATGATGATACCGCCTAAGAATTGTCACGGTGACCTTTTTGAAGACTGGTGCTTAAATACCAGCAATTGCAAAGTATTCTATATTAATAAATATATAAAGCTGAAGAGTTGAACGCGCAAATCTCAGGAACTACTGGTCTGATTTAAAAATTCTTCAGTCATTCAGTGTTAGATAGCCGATTTATCGATGAAAGCTTTATTTAATTATGAGGTTCCTACGGGAACGGGCGTTCATTATAATTGTCTAATTACTCGTAGGTAAACACACTTTGGGGCAGTTTCGAGATCCGCAACTCTCGTCTCGCGCGCACCATGTTGCAGCAGTTTGCTGGAGTGCCTCTAGAACAACATCTGCAAGACTTCCACAAATACGCGGATGAATTCGAGAAGCTGCCCATTTATTACCTCGCCTTTCATGGACAACAGTCTATCAAAGTTGTGATGGAGGTAAACATGTTATTTTATTATACCTATAGATCGATTTCTTGTTATTTGGAAGTCATTTTCATGTTGTTCACACGTTATACGATGTAGAATACAGTGTTTTAAATGCATTCTTCAGTGTTCTTTTGGAAATAAATTTATTTGAAAATTTACCGTCGAAGAAAAACCTTTTAACGGCCTGACCCATTTGATTATTTTATTTTACTAGTTTGGATATATGCGAGCTTTTGTGCCCCTACCGCCACTTAAAGCCGTGTGATTCGAAAGTTTATTAACCAGCGACAGAATACTCTACTTAGCTTAATTCTTAATGCACCCATATCTTTGATGGGCAAAATATTGGGCATTCCCACCATATTTAACCCTACTAACTTATACACGTAATAAAGTTCAAAATCGTATAGATAATATAAAATCCATATTATACTTACTCAGCAACTAAAGAAATCAACACTTTCAGTAATACCTACATATTTTATAGTCTAATTAATAATTACATATTTTATGGTTTGTGGTTTCAAACTATTTAAACTGAATAATTTCCTTACAACAGGCAGTAGAACACGCGCGGTACATGCACGACATCGCGCATGTAGTAGTGGACAATGTACAATTTATGCTGGGGGTGGGAGAAGAGAGGGACGGTGACCGCTACCACCGACAGGATGCCGTCATTGCGGCCTTCCGTACCTTCGCTACCGCCAGACACTGCCATGTGACTCTCGTCATGCACCCACGGAAGGTACAAAACAGTTTCAATAGAATTAGGGTAACATTAAATGATAATAGGGATGAGTAAAAAAAAATTGGTCCATCAGTTAGATACCAAAAAATATTGGACGTGTATTTTGTTATGTATCAAATAAATAAGTTGACAAGCAGCGGTGGATTTATACTAGGGGCAGTCGGGGCTAGTGCCCAGGGCGGCAAATTTTCTAGGGCGGCAAAATTTGGAAAGTTTAAAAAAAATCCAGTCTTATCAAGATTTTTCAATTGAATTAATTAATCATTTTTCATCAATTTAATATTCATGACACTAGCTGTAACAAACTGTAGCGCAGAAAGATCGTTTTCATGTTTGAAAAGAGTTAAAAACTTCTTACGTTCTTCAATGAGTGCAAATAGACTCAATAGCTTAGCTATTCTATGCGTCGAATCAGACGCACTTCAACGTTTAGATTGTGAAGGTTTAATCGAACAATTTGCAATTAAAAAAGTCAGGCGTGTCTGCCTGTGAAAAAATTAATGTAAAACAATTATGAGTCACCCTTAGTGCAAAATTTATAATTCGTAGAAAAAAAAAACAAATATTTTTATGTTTTTGAAGTACATAATAAATAATAAATTTTCGCCGGTAAATAAGTTATTTTAATTTTAAATAATAAGGTGTATATATAAACTATAAGTTTGAGTAAAATTTCAGTAATGGGGCGGCATTTTTTCTGGTGCCCGGCCCTGTTGACAAGGCAATAAAGTTCAAGAGCAGAGGCTTGTAACGTCACTCCTAGAAAAAAATGTACTTTGGAGTGACGACACGTGAAATTTCAAGGCGTTTATCTTCGTAATTTTTTGTTTTCGAAACGAAAAAAAAAATGTGTCCAGTATTTTTTGGCAATCTAACTGACAGATCGAATAAAAATTTTAATCATCGTTCCTATTATGATAAAATATGGGTTTTACTTCCAAAGCAAAAATATACATGAAATATTAGAATTTGGATACCGCCTTTACTTGTGCGTAGAATCATGTTTCAGTGCCATCCTATTGTAATGAAAATAATTCTAAATTATTAGACGTAATTAATAAAATTAATCTCGCTTACCCATGTCTTGACCCCATCGTCAACCCGTTTATTAAATATATAACTTGTTGTAGATAATCTATACTAATATTATAAAGGACTCTGCTCACTATTCCGTAGCATACCATGACCGTGCTAGGAACGTATCGGGCACGGAAAGTAATCCGATACGCTCTACTATGCCCACTAGAGCGTATCAATTACGTATAAAAACCGTGGGGTGACCGGAGCGTCTGCATATCATCTCCGTATCATCCGCGTGTCATACCCGGATTTTAGTGACGGGAGCGTCCGCATATTACTATCATCTCCGTAACATCCTAGTGCTTAGAAACTTAGAAAAAATAAATAATAAACGGGTGTGCGTTTTATTTTGTCATAAGTGTACGATGCGCAAAGCGATCCCCACTCTTGCGCCGAGCGCTCAAGAACCGTGCCGGTATCTGTACGCGGTTATAACCCTCTTGCGCACCGGTGTGGCAAAGTCGCGTGCCATGCACGGAGCGTTTCGCCACCGGCAAAATATTCTCGCCGACAATTCTTGACGCTCCGTTCATGGTATGTGACGGTGACGGAACGGTCTAGTGGACATAGTCTCATACTTTTCAATACAAAGAATATTTTTTTGGTTGTTACGTTCCTAGCACGGTCATGGTATGCTACGGGATAGTGGGCAGAGTCCTTAAAGCTGCAGAGTTTGTTTGTTTGAACGCGCTAATCTCAGGAACTACTGGTCCGATTTCAAAAAATCTTTCAGTGTTGTATAGTCAATTTATCCAGGAAGGTTATAGGCTATATTTTATTACGAAGTTCCCAAGAATATATTATGTATTTTGAAAATTAATTTCAGGAGCGCGAGTCAGAAGACTTATCTACGAGTTCAATATTCGGTAGCGCCAAAGCCTCTCAAGAAGCGGACAACGTCCTCATAATTCAGGTAATCAAATATGATATTTATATTTTGTGCAATGTATACTTACAACCTCCGTAGCGTAGCGGTATTTGGCTCGCTTTAAACCTCGGAGGTTGTGGGTTCGATCCCCACACCGGACATGAAATCTTTGTGTAAATTCTAAGATTTCTGGATTGTTAAGGGACTACCCTCCGTGCCTCGGAAAGCACGTTAAGCCATTGGTCCCGATTGTTATAACATCATCTATAACAATCGTATACCAGGGAACGGGCAACGTTCCCTGGTGTTACAATAGTATCTGCCATTATCACCAGCCGCCTGCCAAGCGGCAAAAAGCCCTCCCTCGGGAGAAGACCCATGTTCAGCAGTGGACGTTACACGGGCTCATGATGATGATACTTAATATATAAAGCTTGAGCTTGTTTGTTTCATTGCTTGGACGCGCTTATCTCATTTTTTTTCAAATTAGACCTCAGGAACGTAATTCTAATTACTATGAGATCCGATTTGAATTATTATTTCAATGTTAGATTGCCCATTTATTGTGGAAGGCTATATAATATAAAAATAAAGTTCCTTCGGAACGGGAGTTACGCTGGTCAAACCGCGCGCGTGAAGCTGGTACAGCAAAATATATTTTAAAAAGTAAATCTTTCGTGACTGGTTTCACATACTTATATTAACTAACCGGTTGTTCTTACGAATTGTCATCATCGGATCTGTCCGAGTAGTTTCGATACCATCCCGAGGTCCACTCTCAAGGAGTAGTCGCCTCGACGGCGCGGCGTAGTAGTTAGTCGAGTAATATAAATATATTTTAAAAAGCTATAAAAACTAAAATTGGCGGTCATGGAATAGAACCATGAAGAAAGCGTTTCACCAAAATTTTCGTTCTTTTAAAAAAACTACAAATATTTCAGGATAAGAGATTAACAGCAGTACGAGGCAAAAAATATCTACAAGTCGCCAAAAACCGGTACAGTGGCGAACTGGGCATCGTTCCACTCGACTTTGATAAAGAAGCACTCAGTTACCAATCCAAAAAGAAGAAGAAGCAGGAGGAACCCGACAAGCTGCTGAACAAATGCTTCAAAGGGTACTCTGTCGACGACCCACATTATATCGAAGAGTTCGATGATAGTATACCAAAGCGTAATTTGACAAGAAAATCACAAACCCAAAAAGAACAGTCCAGTAGTTATTTAAGTGATATTTTAAACACAAATAGATAGTTTTTAAGAATAACGTTATTATTATACTGTATTTAAATAGATTATGTATATTTTAGAAAAAGTATTATAATTTCAATCTTCCATATTTTTTCTTAATTTTTCAACAACGACACAATACTTTACAATCTTGAATCAAGTCTCTAATGTCTTGCTAATTTGCCAGCAGGTTGAATATTCGGTTCCTGCTCAGTGCATTTATACAAAATATCATACAGTGCTCATTATGTCAATTAAATTATTGAAAGGTAAAAAAGTAATAATCCCTCAATCCCTCCACCACCGACCGCCCTGAGCCGAAGTCCAAGTCCTACAGGAGGCGCCCTCTTGTGCAGGTTGCTTAGTCTGTAGTTTATAAACCATTTAATAAGACTGAAGCTCTGCTGGCCTTTATGCCGGGTGAAGTAGCAAAAACCTCGTAGTTCTGTATTTTACTAAAGACAACTCCCGCACTAGGGAAATAAACTTTACAAACATACATTTCACGGACACAAAGTACACCCAGACTCAGAACAACTATTTGTGGTTCACACAAATAATTGTCCCGGGTGGGAATCGAACCCAGAACACCAGGTCTCAGAAGCAACTACCGTAACCACTGAGCCACCGGTGCAGTCAAGTTGACTACACAAATGTCCGTCCGAAATAAAAATGTTAGTAAACTTCTACTGAACCACTAGACTCAGATTTCAAAATTCGTTAAATAAATAACGAATTTTGAAATCTAGAGAATAGCCATTGCCTGCATTTTCTTAGGAAATTTTTACAGTAAATACTTCTACAGTGGATTATTTCGCTTAAATAGAGTTTAATCTGGGAAATTTAAAACACTGTACAGATAGTGCAATCCATGAAGACGCGTCCCACCAATTTTTGGTTGAGGGGATCTCGGGGTGCGGGGAGTTTGCTCCGAGCGTCAGTCCGACCAGTGTTGCCAACCCTACTTTTTTAACAGTAGATTTACTGTTTTTAACATGACAACACTGTTTTCTATTTTAGTACGATTTTGTACTTTTTTTTGTTAGTTTATGCGTGTATCCGAATTTCATAGACTCGACGCGCGCTCTGGCTGGGGAATTCCCGTTTTCTTACGCGGCACCGTTCACAAACTGAAAAGGATAGCTACATTTATACTTTCTTGAGTGTAAAAGAGATAGTTGTCTATTGAATATCGATAGTTTTTCGTCTTGGTTTTTCGATTAGGTTAAAGTTTAAACCAGTTCTTTCCAGGAAAGTTAGATAAACAGGTTACTCACAGTTGTTTCTCGATTAAGCGAACAAGTTATTATTTAATAATGAGTAGCGAAGAATCGGATTCCAACAAAACTCCTCCTAGGAAGAAAGCTTTGAAGTATGAACAGAAGTTTATTGATTCGTGGTTACAAGATGAAAAGTTCCAAGGCTGGCTAAAGAAAAGTGCTAAATGTAACAAGTATTTCTTCTGTTTTGACTGCACCGGTGTCTCAGTGGTTACGATAGTTGCCTCTGAGACCTGGTGTTCTGGGTTCGATTCCCACCCGGGACAATTATTTGTGTGAACCACAAATACTTGTTCTGAGTCTGGGTGTTCTTTGTGTCTGTGAAATGAATGTTTGTAAAGTACCCCGCGACACAGGGATTTATTTCGCTAGTGCGGGAGTTGTCTTTTATAAAAAAAAAAAAAAAAAAAATTTTGATAGAAAATGCGGGATTCATGAATTACTGCGCCAAAAAATCTCTAAAAAACACGTCAATAATTGCAAAATGTTAGTAAAACAACCAACATTAACATCAATGTTATCTTCGAGCTCACAAAATCCAAAACAAGCTGCAAAAAAAGGTGAAATCAAGATGGCTTGTTTTATTGCAGAGCACAATCTTTCGTTTAATGTAGCGTCCCATTTGACAAAATTAATACGCGCTGTCTGTCCAGATTCTAAAGTTGCAGAGGAACTGTCTATGAGCAAAACTAAAGCTAGAGAAATTATCGTTAATGTAACTGGAGAAACTGCGCAAAAAAACCTGATGGAGAATTTAAGAGAAAATAACTTTTCTTTGCTTGTGCATGAAAGTACGGACAAATCTACCATTAAACATTTGGCGTTGATTGTAAGAACAGTGGACGATAGTTTTCAAGTTGAAGACCGATTTCTTACACTGATACCCATTGAAGATGGAACAGCAACAGCGTTGCATGGTAAAATCATAGAGTATTTTACCGAGAAAAACATACCTTACAAAACCAATATGTTAGGCTATGCATCTGATGGTGCTAACGTTAATTAGGTTAATTAGGTAACACTTTAAAAAAATGATATAACTCATCTTTTTACGATAAAGTGCATATGCCATTCATTCAGCCTGTGTGCCTCGTATGCAAGCGAAAAATTGCCAAGAGGTGTAGAAGACTTCTGTAGAGAAGTATTTAATCATATACAGAATTCTCCAAAACGTATAGGTGACTATAAAACATTTACGATGTTTTTTTTTATTTTAGGCAAGAGAAATTATTTCTAAAGTTTATGATTTTATGAAAAAATAAGCAAGTAATAATTATGCAGAAAAAATCACTGATGCGCGATGGAGGACCGCACAGGCTGTTGGATTATCTGAAAGCACAGTGACTAGAATTCTACGCGAAAGAAAAGAATATAATAATACAATGGTGCATACTATAGTACCTGCTATGGAATCGATTACAACTATGGCGACGGATGCGATAGTTTCTATAGTCCTAAGTGCGGAGCGTACAACAGAGCCGATGACTACGGAAGCGGATATTGAGTCTGAAAATGAAGCGAGTACATTGCATTCGAATTTAGTAGGCAGAAGTGCTTCTATTTTTACATCACCTATGAAAAAAAGAAGGGTAAGACCACGAAAAATTAATTTAGATGAATTTGATATTGGTGTAGTCCGAAGAACTATCTAAAACTATCATATAGAACATCGTCAATTTCCAACATTATCACGACTTAGTATTGTTTTGAAAGACCGTATACAATTTGATGGATGTATAACAACCCTAAGAACATTGTTACTTAAACTTGGTTATAATGGAGAAAAACTGAGAATAACAGGAAGGTGCTAACCGAAAAACATGAAATTCAAATGTTAAGATTGAAATATTTAAAACAGGTCAAGTCTTTTCATAATGCAGGTAGACCTATAGTCTACACAGATGAATCATATATTCATACCAACCACGTGCAAAAAAAATCTTGGGCCGAAAAAGGTTCTAAAACACCAATAAAACAAAATTTAACAAAAGGAGTGCGCATAATTATAGTAATGGCGGAAGTGCAGAGGGTTTCGTACCAAATGCATTGTTGACATACAGAGCAAAGATTAAATCCGAAGACTATAACGATAACATGAACACCAAATGATGCTGTGGTAGTTTTGGATAATGCAGCCTATCATAATACTAATTCGGAAAAAATACCAACATCCAACTGCAACAAATTAGACATGCAGACTTGGCTGAATGCAAAAAATATCCATTTTGAACCAAGCCACAAAAAACCTGAAATTTATGACCTTATATTAAAAAAAACCGGCCAAGTGCGAGTCGGACTCGCGCACGAAGGGTTCCGTTTCAGTTACAAGTGCGTATTTGATATCAAGAATAAATAAAAAAGCGTATGTTTATAAAATGAAATGTTATTTTATATTTTTATATTCGAGTTGATTGAATGAAAGCTAAATTGCGGTTTACGATTTTTGACGTATTAAAAAAAAATTACTTACAAGATCTCGTTCAAACCAATAAAATTTTCGGTGGAAGTTTGCATGGTAATGTACATCATATATTTTTTTTAGATTTATCATTCTCTTATTTTAGAAGTTACAGGGGGGGGGACACACATTTTACCACTTTGGAAGTGTCTCTCGCGCAAAATATTCAGTTTAGAAAAAAATTACATCAGAAACCTCAACATCATTTTTGAAGACCTATTCATAGACACCAAAGTATGGGTTCGATGAAAAAAAATTTGTTGAGTTTCAGTTCTATGTATGGGGAACCCCAAAATTTATTGTTTTTTTTCTATTTTTGTGTGAAAATCTTAATGCAGTACACAACATACATCTACTTGCCAAGTTTCAACATTATAGTTCTTATAGTTTCGGAAAAAAGTGGCTGTGACATACGGACGGACAGACAGACAGACAGACATGACGAATCTATAAGGGTTCCGTTTTTTGCCATTTGGCTACGGAACCCTAACAAAGAAAACTTCCGCAAGTACAAAGTTGACGAATTATTGAAAGAACATGGATTCACAGTGCTTCGGCTGCCTCCTTATCATCCAGATTTAAGCCCAATCAAAACATTTGGGGTATTGTTAAAAACGACGTTGCTAGCCGCAATATCAATCAAAATTACACTTCGATTATGCCCATTTTAAGTGAAGCATTTGATCGAGTAAATAAAGATATCTGGTTCAATACTTGTCAGCACGTGGCAAAAATAGAAGACGAATACATGAGACACTGTGATCTTGATTTTAGTTTTATAATAAATGTCGGTGATACTTAAGACTCTGAGTCAGATATTTCTGAAACGAGTGATTGACGATTTTCATTTCTCAATAAAGTGCAATAAAACTTTATGACTTATTTCACTTATGTCTATAATTACCCCCTATTATAAAAATGGTAATACTATCGTATATTAACTAATAATCACCTAAAAATAAAAAAACAACCCTTTCCTTGCAGTCTGCTAAAAATATAAAATTGAAGTATCTTTCACTTTGACCATGACGCTCTCTCCCGATTAGTCTATTCATTGTAGTGTGCATGTGCACTCATAGGTAATTAGTGTGTACCGATAACACTCAAACATTGACGGAAGCTTGCACACATATACTATAAACGGTTAGTAGGAATAGTGGGGCGCGTCTTCCTGGATTGCACTATCTGAATTTACAGCTGCTGAGTGTCAAATTTATATACTAAAATATAAATTGTTATCTAGACTTCAACCAAAGTAGATCCATTATGTTTATAAAATAGATATATATTGCTTGTATGACACAAGCAGTTTGACCTAAATTTAATTAGGTATCTATACATAGATTTAATTATAAACTACTTGTGCTAATCATGTAACTGATAGTCGACCCGTCTATCTAGTGCGATAAACATTAGATAAAAACTTTACTAGAACATCAGCATTTAAAACAGACCTATTGAAATATAAAGAGAATCGAATTTCATTATCATCATATCAGTCCACTGCTGAACATAAGCCTCCCCAGTCGATTTCTATCGGGAACGATTGCTAGCGGCGCGGCCTATATCCACCGACTATTTGCGACCTTTATGAGGTCCTCAGTCCATCGTGCTGGCAGTCATCCCACGCTGCGCTTGCGAGTTCGTCCATCTCCATCGGCCATCAGTTGTTCGAGCTATGTTGTGTCCTGCCCATTGCCATTTCAGCTTGCTAATCCGTTGAGCTTTGTCAACGACCTTCGTTCTTCTGCGACTAATTAAATTAAATTTAGGGGTTAGCATTTTATGGGGTAAATAAATCTACATAATGTTTGCGAATTAATTTAATTCGATTATAATAGCTCGTGGGCAGAAATCTATCGTATCATCAAAATATAATTAGGTATGATAGTTAATTATTATAAATAGTTATCTATAGAACAACGACTTATAAAAATAAATTGATATATTTTTCGAATTAGGCCGGCAGCAGGTTAAGAATTTGTATTTTATTCATAGGCATTTTTAATATCGTATTTTAATATAAACCTTATATTAATGAAGAGGCTTACGTAGTTTTTTAACAAGTAAGAATGTTAAATTGGCTTTGGGAGCAATTGCAAAGTTTATTTCAAAATACGAACCAAAATCACACAAAATAAAAACAATCCCCTTAGGCTCACATAAAGGAAGTTAAACCTTTATAAGGTAGTGGCCATACAATTTGAACACTAATGTCTTGTAATGAAGTTCAAAACCAATTAAAAGCTTACCTACTTTAGAGTTGATACTAAAAAACTTATCTCAAGGTAAATCGCAATTGACCTTTAAAATTAACAAAACAGCATATATACCTACTTAATGAATCCCCAAAAATGTACTAAAAGTAGATACGAATCATTTATTAAAGAACAACTAGTAAAAAATAAAAAGAATCCGTTACATTTATAATGTAATGGATTTTTTTTTTGTTTTTTTAAATCACGAATTAAATCATCAAACTGACAGCTTAGGGTTCTTACACGTCCATAAAACTTCTTAATTACGAACTTTACTTACTATTAGGTAAAATGAGAACTGTAACTTGTGAAGTTCAAAGTATTACTATTTTAAATATTAATAACTTAAAAATACTTTAGTTACATGTTAATTTGCGCTCTTGAAATTCTTAACATTTTGCATATACTTATAACAGTGTACTTATGTAGAGTCGTAGATATTTTATTTATGATTACACCATCTAACTTAAATAATATCCATAAAATCGTTTAATGTTACTAAGTCTTACGTTTACAATTCGTGTCCACACCAGACTAAGCCGCCAGAGTAAGAAGTTAAAATTAATTAATTTGTTAAGTTAACTAGCTTTTTTGGAGATATAAATAAATAGTTGCCTTTCTAAACGCTTATAGTATAATAATATGTATATATGATGTTGAGTTAAATTATGATACCACTAGCTGCGACCCGCGGTTTTACCCGCGTTAGTCTGCTCCAGTGGGTCGGAGCGTGATGTTTTGTAACCTATATGTTAATGCTAATTGCAGTTGCTATGTGAAAAATTTTAGCCAATTCCGTTCAGTAGTTTTGGCGTGAAAGAGTAACAAACATCCATCCATCCATCCATACTTAATTCGCGTTTATGGTATAATATAGCACGATATTATGCTGGCCACATTCAAAACATGTAACAAGGTCTAGGTAATTTAATTATATATTTTACTTTAGTAAATAAGAGTTTTACTTAAAGATATTTTACTATACAATCCTACTAATATTATATACGCGAAAGTCAAATGGATGCATGTTTGTTACTCATGATGATTAACATCTAGACTTCAAAATATCACGCTCCGATTCACTGGAACAGAGTGATGCGGGTGAAACCGCGGGGCGCAGCTAGTGTTTTATAAAAAAGAAGTAGGTATCATTTTTTATTGAATGTCTGATATGTATTTTATACTCACGTCCCAACGTCAAGACTATATATTTATTTTGTTAATGTATTTAAATAAATATGTGTGATCTACAGATAAAAGGAATAAAAACCTTGCTTCTTACTTTGGCGCTTCACCAGCACCTTTCTAACAACCTCATTCCAAACACCGAAGAAAAAGAGATCCATTAAAGAGAACGATTTATATTATGCAAAAAATTGCTCACCAAATGATTTGACTATACTGTGCATTTCACATTTTCAGTCATAAATATATTTTTTTCGCATATACTTACTCAAAAACAGTATCGATAAGCAAAATAGTGTTAGACATTATAATAATTTACAAAAATAGAATCTAGAAACAATATAACTTAAATTAGAGAATAGAAGTACTTGTGCACTTATTTGCATTTGATTCATAACATTAATTCTTAATCATAATAGCATTTAGTTTGTTAGCGCTTTAACTTGTTGAACGCCAATGTCGGCCATACTCGACAAACGCAAGCGTGCCTTGTATGCCGACGTCGTCTTTACTCGATAGTTAACAAAAACAAAATAAAGAATAACATAAAATATGTACAATAAGCATTTATTTTCACGGTATATATCTCTCATTTGGAGGAACAGTGACACATTTGCAAAAATACGCGAAAAATACACGAAAAAAAATCTTTGTATGCATTATTCTTCTTTTTAACTAAGAAATAATCTTTTTTCTGATCTGGTGTAAAGTTAACTAATTTGCATTTGTGTCACTGTCGCTCCAAATGAGCGATATGTTACAGTCAAAAACTTATAACCGATCAAAACCACTTTTGACTACTTTAATTAATAATTTGTATGGAATTTGGATCTGGTTGTGGTCACAGTTCTGATCTAACCTAACCTAAAGAAGTTGGAATCCTGGTGATTTTTTTAACCTTCGACCAAAAATAAGAGCATCTCCTTTCTGGAATTTTATGTGAGCCAATATGAACCCGTCAAAACTACTTTTGCCTGATTTTTGCAGTCAAAAGTAGTTTTGACCGATTATAAGTTTTGACTGTAACATATACTATCGGGCTAGGGCACCCGCGTAATTATCGTTCCCTTCGGAATAACATAATAAAATATAGACTGTTATTCCTAGATAACATGGCTTACTAATGGTGATTTTTTAAACTATCATAATTTTTGAGTTTATTCATTTTATTAAAAAATATCTAAGTAAGTATAAAATATCTAAGTAAGTATATCTCTTTTATATTAGTGAAAAATAGTTTTATGTTGATGGCTAGTTAATTCCTATTAGAAATTGCCTGTACTCAAATCAAAATAGAAAAACCTTGTTGATAACTACATGCCTATGTCCTGTCCTATGAAAAAAATCTAAACCTACAAAGCTATAGCTGCATAACTTTACAGTCCACAAATAAACACAAACATTATACAAAACTGACGATTACGAATCTAACACAAATGAGCACACAAGCACTTTATCTTTAAGTTATATACATAAATATAATTATCACATTACACAAACATCATTGTTGTTGATACAGTAACAAAGGTTTGGCTAGTTTACAGGCATGCCACATTGAGAAACTAGATTTACATAATTAGGTACATACTTTTATCTTTTTACTCATAAATCTTTACAATTTAAAACAAATCTTATAATAATATTTGGTTACAGGCAGCAATAGTGCCGAAGATTAGTGCTTTGCTTGTTCATGCCTAAAGCATCAAAATGAGGGTATGGGTCAACACTGAATGTTGCAAAGGAGTAGGATACACATGTTTTAAAAATTGTGATATACGAAAAAAATATCTGTGTCGCAAATTGATCTAATTGATGTGTTTATTAAAAGGGTACTTAATCAATGTATGTCTTTTGAAACTTGAAGATTTTCTTCTTTAGATTTTTGAGGACATTTTCTGAACTGTTAGCAGTTGATTAGATAGATTTTCTTAGTGTTAAAAAATTACATGAACAAGAACCATCCTATTACATAAATATATTTTGATAAATTGATGATGACTACAGATATTTATAAAATTTAATGAGCACTCACTTCCGAGGTGAACAGATTAATATTATTTTTGTAAAAGTTTGTAGATGAAACAGAAAAACATCTGTGATGTTGTAGATACTTAAATATTAGTACATAGAGCTGTAGCAAACCGTATGTATTCGTTACTGAGTAATAGAGCTGAAGCAAACCATATGTATTCGTTACTGAGTAACGGGTACGCCGCGCCGTCTAGTACCGAGTAACGAAACGTTACACACGAATGAATTTCGTTACTCGCATCTTTCGTATATTCGGTACTTATACAATGTAGGTTAGAGCTGAAGCAAACCGTATGTATTCGTTATCGTTACTGAGTAACAGGTGCGCCTCCTAGTGTTGAATTAAATAATGAATTTCGTTACTCGCATCTTTCGTATAGTCGGTACCTATACAATGTAGGTACCCAATATACGAAAATGCGAGTACCGTTGATGCGTTTATTGAAACGTTCGCTGGTTGATCGTATGTTTTACGTACTTGCGCGCTTATTCGGTGTATTTTTTGAAAACGTTCGTAATAAGGAACGATGTCCGTTAATTAAATAAAGTATAATTTGGAAATAATTCGTTAAAGTTTTGTACTGTTTATACAAAGGTATTGTATGTGTAGACAACGTTTGAAATTGTAACAGACACTAAGTAAGAAAGTATTTTTGTCAAATTACAAATACAAAAAAATATACTAAAATGCGAAAAATGCACCTTACGTAGCTTGGTGTGAAATTTATTAATAAGTAAGTTTTCTATAGAGTACATTGTACGCGTACGTAACACGGCTCGATTCGTTGCTCTAACATAAAATATCATGTTGTGAGGTATCAGAAGTAACGAGTAACGTAACGATACGAAAGTAACGAGTACTTAATGTTATAGTAACGAATACATACGGGTACGCATTTTTTCGTTACTTTGACACCTCTACTGAGTAACGGGTGCGCCGTCTAGTACCGAGTAACGAAACGTTACACACGAATGAATTTCGTTACTCGCATCTTTCGTATATTCGGTACCTAGTTCATTTCGGACAGTGAACTAGTTCATTCTATAAGCTCTAACAGCTCTATTCGGTCTTTGCGCTCGGTCAGCATTTCCTATAGGACAGCGCGGACCACAGAGCAAATACGTTCTCTAGGAACATTGTAAAGTACTTAGAACGTATTTGCGGACCACAGAGCAGCCACCAAATCACCACGGTGACCAAATTATGGTTACTATTGTATTAATTTAACATATTTCTTCGGTGATACTCCAAAACCGCGTAAGTGACAGTTGCTAATAAGGTTGAAAATCACATGTACCTAATCGATCTTCTTCCTTTAAAACTTGTACAAAGAAAATATTCATTGACAGATAAAATTAGACCTTATTAGCAACTGTCACTTACGCGGTTTTGGAGTATCAACGACGATTTGATTTTCCTTCATACTTGAACTATGAATTCGTATGACGTACTTGTCAAAAACAATCAGTCAGTGATATTTCATTTTTCGTTCTCGTTCGCACTTATACGATCTCGCGGTTTACAATGTACGAAGTACGAAAAGAGCTATTTGACCTATTAGACCGATTACAAATCAGCGTTCGGAAACGTTTCTTTTAGTACAGTGCGAAGATACGGCTCCTATTCGTTCATCGTTCACGAACTACACAAGACTAAGTACCTACACAATGTAGATACCCAATATACGAAAATGCGAGTACCGTTGATGCGTTTCTTGAAACGTTCGCTGGTTGATCGTATGTTTTACGTAGGTACTTGCGCGCTTATTCGGTGTATTTAAAAACGTTCGTAATAAGGAACGATGTCCGTTAATTAACTAAAGTATAATTTGGTAATAATTCGTTAAAGTTTTTTACTGTTTATACAAAGGTATTGTATGTGTAGACAACGTTTGAAATTGTAACAGAAACTAAGTAAGAAAGTATTTTTGTCAAATTACAAATTCAAAAAAAAAAAATACTAAAATGCGAAAAAATGCACCTTACGTAGCTTGGTGTGTTTCTATAGAGTACATTGTACGCGTACGTAACACGGTTCAATTCGTTGCTCTAACATAACATCTCATGTTGTGAGGTATCAGAAGTAACGAGTAACGTAGGTAACGATACGAAAGTAACGAGTACTTATTGTTATAGTAACGAATACATACGCGTACGCATTTTTTCGTTACTTTTACACCTCAATTAGTACATAAAAGTATAATCAATTATGTTGTAGTTTCAAATTTTTTTTTTTTTAAATATCTCATAGATTGAATTGATTATAAAATGCGATAGTTTTGTACAACCACTACAGCAGAGCTACCTGCAACTGTGTTCTATTTTGAGTAATGTGAGTGTATACTAGTGATCAATGATGTTTCATTAGTGCGATTTTGTTTCCGTTTACATTTTGGACAAGGTACATTAGAATTGAGACATTTAGCATGAAACACACTTGAGCATTCATCACAACGGTAGGTTGTGCTTGTTTCAAATGGATACAATATTTTTGGATCACGGCAAACCTCACAAATAAATCCTTTTTGGCTGCACAGCCAACATTCAAATACATGAGACTTAGCAAAATTAACTACTTTTTCAAGCTGCAATACTAAAGAACCATTAGGTATCTGAGCTAAATCTGATATGGTGTATAGATGCACATGATCATATAAATACTCTCTTGGCCACACACGTTTCTGCAACTCTTCAATAACAGGTTCTCTACAGGTGAATATATAAGCCCTTAAGAAATTAAGCTGTATTCTCAATTCATGCAGATGGGCCATATCAGAAACACCACTATAAATCTTTGGATTGAGTTTTTTCATGTCAATCCATGCTTGATGTTGAAACTCCAATAGAAATAGAGCAGACTTTTTCGAAACTGGATACCTTTTAAAATCCCAATTGTGTATGACTCGAGCAGGTATAATGAAGACATTGGGGTCCATGCAGTTTGAGCAGAAGTACTCTCCTGTATAAGCACACACCTTAGCCTTGGATATAGTACTACCCAGTAAGTTCTGGCATCCTTTGCATTGATAGTTTTGATGATCAAGCCCTTGTTCCCGGGACAGAGTCCCCAATTGGGCTACCATTTTCTGTAATTCTGGAGCAGTAAAAGATGTAGTCATAGAGTTTGGTACAACTTCAAAGTCTAATCCTTGCAACATTGGATCCTCAGGTGTTGCTACTTCCATTTTCAAGTCACAAATATCTGCATCATCTGAAGTGAGTTTCAACTCTTTGTGTATATCCTTCATGATGTCTCTTAAGTTTGGAGTATTAGAATATGTTTCCCCATAGTTATTAGAGTGATCTACTAAAGAAGATAAACTCTTGAGCTCAGGTGTCTTAATCAAGCTGCTACCATGTGATGAATTGGAGTTGATGGAAGCATTCATTTCATCATTATTATCAGCTGACCAGCCTTGACCACAAAGCAGAGAGTTGCCAGTGACCACTACATCAGTTGGTGCAACAAAGTCCTCAGAGTTAACAGAGGATGGTGATAGTGAAGATACATCTTTAACTTCTTGGCTTGTTGAAGGTTTTTCTATTTCTACTGGAGTAGTTTTGTGCTCAGAATCTAAACTTTTATCTGTCTTTTCCAGTTCACAAGGCAAATCAATTTCACATCTGATGTCCTTTGTATCCTTTGAAAGTATAAAATTTAAAGCTTCATCTTCGTTCAAAGCAAGCAGTTGACCCAGTCCTGTGATAGTGGGGGTGTCAGTAGGTGTAGATGCCACATGTGGTTTCACTTCCTCATCAGTTATAGTACTGGCCACATCTAAAGCTGCACTAATGGGTGCTTGTCTAATTTTAGGAATCCATATACCTGCCAACATGAGGACTTGTTCTGGCCAATAGTTCAAAAGGCTTGAATTAATGGGCAAATTGAATTGAATTCCAGTTTCTAAACCTTCAATAAGTTTTTGTGCCACCTCTAATATTTCAGAGTCACACACAAAGGCTGTTTTAGTGTAGAAAGGTTTAACAGCTGATATGTTTTTCAACAAAGTGGACATGTAAGAGGATAGTAGACATTCATTCAAAGCTATTCGGAGCCAAGCTCTACATTGACCAATTTCTGTATTTATCTGAGGCAACGATGATATTTGATCAATATTTTGCCTATGAGATAGGACTAGCACTAAAGGCCAAAAATTTGGCTGTGGCTGTTGATCAGAGTCAGTAAAAGCATTTTTAGCCTTTCTCAGAAATGTATCTTTCAAACCATGTAGAAACACTGCCTCCAGAGCCATACATAACGTATTAGTGGAGTCTGTGGACCCTAATACACTATGGAAATTTTCTTCGAATTGACTGTTGTATTGTATATCTTTAACACATTCTGATAAATTCTTTGTCAACGATTCTTTCAGTATTGCGTCCCGACTGCGTATATTAAATCCCGATGCGACGTTCTTGAAGAACGACATGATTTATGTGACGTTATTATCACTTCACTGTGTTATAGATAATAAATTTCCAATAAAAAGCAAATAAGTACAGCGGATCGCGACGAATTGGCCATGTAATACTTATTTAGAGCAACACAAGTAAAAACACAATTGTTATTAAACGTCGATGGCACAGAAAATCTAAGAAGAAATTATCTTCTGATAGTTATCAACTTAGAATATTATTCCAATAAGACTAAAAAATCACTGTCACGACACAAATCAAATTTAAATGTATTTTAGTCTTGAATTTTTTACACAAAACAAAATGTTTTGATTTGTTTGACAAGGTAGGTGTTACTGTACTGACTTTTTTACTGTGACCAGTGAGAATAACTTATAAGTGGAGATGACAATTTACTACTCATGCAAATTAACATGATACCTGGCTCAAAAATCAACCTTACTCCGCGCAAGAAAGCCCGCTCTTGTACTGCAATTCGGAGTAACTTGTTTGCTATTATTTGTTATCATATTTTGCTTTATGTTTTAGCAAAGACTTTATGACGACGTATTTGATAAAGAATTTAATTGTTTCGAAAAATATTACTATAACTTTAACCGCGCCGGCATTAACCTGTTTAGGTAGATAAGTCCAATGACCTTAGGACTAATGCGATGATTAGAGCAACAACTGCTTATCCAACATTAAAAAAACAAATAGTTTGTGTGCCAATCGGTAACTATTGACTTCAAGGGAGTCTTTTGCACCCGGTTCTAGTCTTGTATAATATCTTATCTAATTAAGTGTAGGTAACTGTCAAAAAGTATACAAGATTACTACATAGAAAATGTATATTGTCTGAGGCTATACAGAATTTTCCACATTCTGTAGGGCGTCAGAATGTTTCACGTAGTGCCAGAACACTTTGAATTCGTTCTGACCTTGACTTGTATGTATCTGCTTCCATGTAATATCGCCATATTGAAATTCAAAACTGTGACATATCTATATTTTCCCACTTGTCGAATTTTATGTCAATGTCACTTTGTATTGACATGAAATGTCAAAAAATGTCGTCATGCCTTACAGAAGTTTGTTTTTCTAAATTAGTAGTTACTGTCTCAATTATAAATAACTTTAGAGTACTCTTGTGACGGTGATACGAGATGGTTCAACTTTTTCTTTCAGTTATATTAATTTATAACTTTTAATTCGTTTATTAAATTAGGCATTTAGAATAAATATTAACGAGATTATAATTTATTAGAAAGCTAAATTCCGAAAAGGCATGATTTTTATTTTACATTTTATTCTATTTTCATGCATTTTAAAAGGTAATTTAGCCTTAGGTGATCTTTATCCAAGACCTGACAAAAATGGACAAGGTAATGTCGACTCGATAAGCCAATGTTTATATAAGAATGTTTTGTTATTAAACTGTTTTTTTATTTGTAGAATTGCTCCTGTGCCGCAAATGTGGTGCTGATGTGGCAGACTCCCATTACTTATTCAGTAAGCCAAGTCCTGGAGCTAGAAAAAGTGAAAAACAAAATTTGTTTGGGCAGCAAAATGTCACAGTGCAAACATTAGTCAATCCATTTGGCATAACATTTGATATAGTTACTGCAGAGAAAGCAAGATGTGATAATATTGGGCCGGTAAGTTAGTTAACATGTACTGTATAATATGAACACAAGTAAAATTGATCTAATACCAGCATTTGATTGTGATCATGGAACAATGGTTAATCTTCCTTTGGGTGTATTGTAAGATTAGTCATTCAATTATGATCATGTCAATGTTTATTTGTTATATACTAAAGAGACAGTACTTTACAATGAAGTTTAAGTTTAACTTTATGTTGTTGTATCCTAGTTCATGAGAGTTATAATACAAGTTTTACTGAATTAGTTAATAGTTTAAAATTTTAATATAATTATTACAAATATATCCTACTAATATTATAAATGCATTTGCATGGGGATGGCTGGTTAAACATTTAGGCAACAATAAATCACACTCCAACCAACTCAATCAGAGTACCATGGGTAAATCTGCAGGGTGCTAATAAATTTTATAAAATTAATTTAATTAATATGATGGTTTTAGAACCAGGGGGCAGACTCTTGGTTCCCTGGGTATAGTTGGCGCATTTGTACCTGTCCACATTGTGGTCAACACATAGGATGGACATTTGAAAAGACAAAAAATAACCCAGTAGAGACAGAAGCAACTGATGAGATTAAAAGTTTTCATGGACTGATACTGAGAAACATACTTGGTGAAAATTGTAAGTATTGTATACTAGTTAGTCTATGGGTGTCTAATACCCATATTGTAATGTTGCAAAATAAAAGTAGGAAATATTAGATGTTACTTTAGACTCATGTCATTAAAAGCTTATGAATAATATGTTTGTGTTGATTTTGCTAATGTTGAATACTTTAAACATTAAGTACGACAGACAACAGTATATTATTAATGCTCTTCTTCTTTCTCATAGAGAGAAAAAACAAAAAAAAAATACTGAGAGCTATATCATGCTATCTTGAAACATTTTTGATTCTCAATATTAGGTTCAATCCAAATGTGAAAATTAACAACTAAACAAAAAGAACATCTAATTGCAGTAAAAATACTTAAGACTACAGATATTAAAATAGATTTGGTTCAATTATGTATGACTAACACAAATTTTACAAATGCTTTTCTATTGTTGCAGTTACAGACTCTCTTATAATGATGCCTAAAATGTATAAAATGTAAACTATGCATATTTCTTAAGATTAACCAAAAATAATGGATGCGGCTAAGATATGATGTCAATAAAGATAAATTGTATTTTGTAATGAGTTAGCTGTTGAAATATTATAAGAATAAATTATAAAGATATTAATGGATTTAATCATTTTATTTGTATCACTTACTTTTTCTATTTAACAAAAATACCCTATCTATACAATGTATAGGTGCAGCCAGGGAGGTGAAAGAAAGTCTGGAAAATATTATAATGAAATTTTAAATTTCTATGTCAAATTCTGTAAATTTTAAAGAATTTAGCCTTAATTCTATGACAAAATCTTTCCCTCCGATGATATAATACTGGCTACATGCTTTTTACACAAGCAACAGACATTTTGATAAAGTCAATACCCAATTATGAGACATCAGATCAATTGACAGTATTGGGGCTAGACATCAGAAAATACTGTCATTTTGTCATCACTTCTATTAGACTAATAGAAAAACCCTTAAAAATATCAGCCATCGGCTACATTAAGGCTTAATAAAATTCCTGTCACTACCAGAAATTTTATCAGGCCTGACACCTGATAAGTGGGTAAGCACTGAAATGGCAAATATGTATCCAAGTTAACAAAACTCGTGACTGTTCACCTGTATAATTGAGATTTGAATTAAAACTATAAAATAAACATTTTAGTCAAACAAAAATAACATAATGGACAACTAGAATTAGTTGACTTGAATGTCATTGAAACAAATGAAAAGACACAACTTATAAGTAATATATTAAAAAGAGAAAAACTTAATCTTTTAATCTAACTGAGTTGCCATGTTAATATAATTTAATACATCAGCTAGATAGAAATATGCTTAAATATAACAAGGTACCTGTGACAAGGCTATAGTGAAATATCCTTCCCACACTAAAGAAAAATTACAAGGTCAGGGTCTAATTTATGATGAAAAAATTGTTATTTTACATTACAAATAAGAATGAGCAGAAACAAATTCTAGAACTTAATTAGAAGATGTTTGTACAATAAGACATTTAACTTATAATAAACATAATTTTATAGTAACGTGGGTTAACTTCTAACCAAAACTAAAGTAAATTAAATTCACAAGTGTGTTTTTATTACTTTATAAATTTTAATCACCTTAAAAATTAAACTACTTTTATTGTTGTGTTCTTATTCACATATCAGTTCTCACTAAGAACAGTACTTTTCTCATCACTAGAAAGTCTCAAAACACAGATTTTAGGAAATATATATAAAAAAAAGATGATGTTACCTAAGAAGTACCAAATCTTTGATGCAATGATTGTGTTGTAGCTGCAGGTGTGGGAGTGAAGTTGATGCCAGTTGGAGATTCAGTGCCCACAGTACTACTGCCATATGATTTACCTTGTATAGCAGCTATTTCCTTTTGTAATTTTGCATTGAGAATCTGTTTGTTTACAAAGTTTCTGCCAACTCCACCGCGGACTCCACCACGGACTCCACCGCGGCCCCTTCCCCTTGATCTTGTAGACCTTCTACTGGCATTTGATTGATTGGATCGGTTGGATCTATTTGACCTGTTGGACCTATTTGAGCCCATTGACTTCACACTGCCTGGGCCTCTTCTAGTGTTGTATCCACCAAACTGATTATTTAATTGTGCCAGACTATGTTTGTTGAGATAGCCAGCATTGCCAACACTGTTTCTACGCCTCTTAGAAAAGTCATTAGCTACACTCACAGTCAACTGTGATGCTGAACTGAAAGAATTGTTTCTGGAGCGAGTGAATGTTTGAGATTTAATGACATTGTTCCTCAACATCTGTCTTCTTTCCTTTAATATTTGGTCAGATCTCAAGCCAACAGCACTATACCTATTAGTAGTCATCAAGCCTCTCCCACGCTTAGATATGCCTCTCTTCGCCACTGCCAGAGGTCGGTGGATGTTATTCATTCCTCTCCTGGATGTCAAACCAAGTCGGCTATGAATACCTCCTTGTAGATTAGGATTTGAATTTGATCGCATGAGCCTATTGTTTCCTGTAAAATAAAAGCATTAGAGTTAAATTTAAGCATTACTATGTGAAATACTGAACCATATGTTTGATTATAAGTGTGTATTGAATAACTATAAAAGTAAGCATATGTAACAAAAATATAATGCTAATTGCGTTGGATTTTTTCATAAATAATCTGTTTTAAGTTTTTCAGTTATTAAACATTTTTCAAATATTTTAAAATGTAGTAAAAAGCTAATGAACAAAACATAAATTACCTCTATTCATTCTACCACCTCTCATGAGCCTAGGCATTTGTATTCTTTCTTCTAGTCCTGCCCTTCCTTTAGGTGTAAGACCTCTTAGCTGAGATCGTGACCTCGATGAGGACCTCGCACGAGAGTTAGAACGGAACTGTTGACGAGAACGAGATCGGGTGCGAGTCATGGACTGTGAACGTGACTGGGAGCGACCCCTCGGCCCTCGCGAACGTGATCGGGAGCGTGACTGAGCACCACCAGCATTGCCGTTGCCGCGCGACTGCGATCGACTTCGGTTACCTCCACCGCGCCCGCCGCCTCGACCACCTCGGCCTCTACCGCCTCCACGGCCACGAACATTACCACCACCTCTACCACGGGATCGGCTTGCACGGTTTTGTTTTATTATATCATCTGAAATTATGTAGATAGATAAATTTACATCTTCACTCACATAAGTTATGTTGACAAATTGAGTTGGCGGGTGTCAATGACGCATGATTTAGAACTTTCGTTATTTCGTTAATCACCGGATACTAAAGACGAAATAAATATAAATTACATACTAATTTCCAGCTGGAGTGAAAAATACCATGCCAGTCTGTAAAATTATTACTAATGATCCCAAAATAGACTTCAATACAAATAGTGCTCTACATATTTAATAACATGTTTGCTTACCTAAAGACATATTCACTGAATCTGCCATATTGAAAACAGTTGCAACTTTAGTGTAAAGTTACGTTTATGTGTTTATTACTTAAAATAAATAGTAAATTATGATCCAAACACAAATAGGTTACCGTCTCAAGAAAAGCAACCAAACCATAGGTAAAAATATACCATAGATAATTTTTAAGTCGTCAAACTTTTACACTTATTTGATCTTTTGAGCTTTTTATTAAGTCGTATATTTATTGCTGCGTTCATATTTAACCATCAAATTAAATCTAGTCATGACCGCATAGTATGACTGGGAATTTAAGTCTAGAATGAATATCATATTGTAATATTACAAAATAGGCTAGTGATATTTTTTGGAAATGTATTTTGAAAACCTACTTGTATTTTTATTTAACTTATTCTTTTACGTCTAGAAGGCTTTAAAATATTAGTATACGTATTAAATAGTAGCACGTTGTATGGGTGTCTAATATTTATTATTTATCTTCCAGTAGTGCATCTGCTCTAGAAGCTATTTTGCATTATACTTTTACGTTAACGATCGATTCGTCTGCATTATCAATATATATTTTTTGCATTTTCATTTTACTTTAAAAACTACCTAATATGAAAAGGTGTGGACAAGCGTTGAAAAAAGCAGGAAAAATTCCTGTTTCTCTCCAATTCCGTTGTTTTTTCAATGTTTCATTCGAAAGTTTCAAGAAAATTTGCCAGTATATATTCATGTCTTTTTTTCAAAAAACCGAAATAACCAAGGAAAGAAACGGGAAACTTTTCAAATCTTTTTTTTTCAAATACGTAATTACCATATTTAATTGCTATGCTTTAACTCTTTAAATTAAATTTAATATAATGCAAGTTAAAAAAGAAACTATCGAATTCGAGCTCGAGCCTGGTGAAGCTGACGATTCTTCTTCAGACAGTGAAACTGGGATTGTGGCCGAGAAGAGCAAGATGGATCTTTTATTATTATTACCTATTTTTATTCACCTCCTGTATGGTTTCTGTTTTTTGTTTAGTATTTCACCATTTATATCTAGATTTCGAGCCCGATTTAACCCGCGTATATCCCGGTCCCGTAGGAATTACAAAATTAAATATAGCCTTCCTCGATAATGGGACCAGTAATCTCTTAGATAGATAAAGCTGAAGAGTTTGTTTGTTTGCTTGAACGCGCTATTCAAGCAAACAAACAAACTCTTCAGCTTTATTAAGTAGGATAGATATAATAACAATTTATCGAGGAAGGCTATATTTAATTATGAAATTCCTACGGGAGTTACGCGGCGGGAACCGCGCGCGGGAAGCTAGTAAATAAATTATAATAAAATAAACAATCATATATTTTTAAAGTAACATTATTTTACAGATGATCCAAAGAGACATTATAGTTTATGATTAAGTAATTAAAATACTAAAAAAATATTGATAGGTACGTGTGAATTGAGTGACCATTCAAAT